>JAPQWS010000104.1:12200000-13571666 GCA_028651295.1 Catharanthus roseus
CCAAATGGCTAGAGAGGCCAGAGAAACTTCAGGATTAGGAAGCAAACCAGCAATCAAAACCAAAATCTGAAAATACCAACACTCCAAACAGAGCATAACAGCTGATGAAATTGACAATTTAAAGAAATCCCATAATCCAGAAAATGCCATGATACTAAAACCATTCCAAGTCTTGTTGCATCTTTTACTCAAAACAACATAAAAAAATTGAGGTACCACAATTATCCACCAAGAGAAACTCAATACCAAAGAAGCTCCCAATAAACCCCATCCAAATTTATATAAACAAAGCCAAGTGAACAAAATGTGAAATGGCAATGCCCCTGCTGATATGAATGCACTTGGATAAATAATACTTTGGGCTTGTAAGAACTTTTGGATTGGGAAATTAGCAGCATAGGCGAAAATTTGAGGAATTAGGCCGTAAACAAACAGGGCAGAAGCAGATGCAACTTGTTTTTTTTCATGCATTAACAGAAGAATTGGCTTTGAAAATATGTAAATAAGAGTTAGAGGGATTGCAGTAGCCATGAGAAGGATGGTTGATCTTTGCATATATATTCCTAACATTTCATAGTTTTGAGCTCCATATGCTTGTCCACAAATTGTCTCCACTGCACTTCCCATTCCAAGCTGCCACAACAAAAAAATATACACTGATAATTGTAAATTATTGATTCATTGCACTAATTAATTAATGTGCAGTGATCACTAATTTTGCATTCATAAACATATACCCTAGGCCTCCATAACTTATTTGGAAATATGACTTCATCTTAATTATATCTAACTATGTATAAAATTGTACAATCTCAAAAACAGTAAATGGAAGTATATGAAAAAAATTTACATTTAATATTTTTTTATTTATTAAGGTGATCAATATTGAGGACTTGTCAAATTTGAGAATATAAGTACTCTTGAAATTAATTAAGGACTAAGAAAATAATTCAAATTTTTATGTAAGATATCTATTTTACTCTCAATAAATAAAGAGAGAAGAGATAAAGGGGAGATAATAAATTAATTAAAGATAATAGAATTGAAAAGTAAATAAATACATATTGATATTGTAAAAGGACTTATAATTTTACCATCTAATTTAGGGTAAAAAAAACTTATATCTGTGACTAGAGGTAGTACTTTTTTTTATATGGATTAAAATGCTCCTCAAAATTAATTTCTCCTATCATGGTTACTCCTACAAGTGTCTCTATGTTAGAAGATTACTACAAGTTTTTATGTTAAAAGATTAGAAGGAGTTAAATTTTGTTGTTGTTTTTTTTTTTTTTTTTTTTAATGAAAGTGTCTAATAGGAAAAAATTTGTCTTAATTATTTTTACAATGTTACAAGTAAGAAAAAAAATTGATATAAGTATAATGTGACAATTTAACCAAAAAAAAAAAATAATATGTTTGAGTGCTCAATATTGAGCCAATTATAATATCTCAATAAAGATAAAATTGGAAAAAAAATACTTTTAGCCCTTGCTTCGCACATAAATGACTTCTCCATTGTCATTGAGCCACTATAAATGGTTCCCTATATCACCTTTCAATTGGAAATACGAGAGAAAAAATATATTTTTCCCCTATTTGATACAACAAGGTACCACCTAAAATGACTTTTTTAATTCAGATTGAGCCAATTAAATTAATTAAGCGTATAGCATTGGGAGAGTATATTTACTATAGTAGTGACACGTCATTACAATGCATGCGTGTCCGGACAGAGACACGTCTGAGAAACAGAAAAAAATTTGTGGTGGTGATGGAGAAGAGAAAGAGAAAGAAAAGGAGGGAGGAGATAAGAGGAAGTTAACTTACCATAAGACCAAATGCCAAAATTTGAATTCCATTGTTACCGAGTGAGGAAGCTGCAAGCTCAAGGTTACCAAGATGCCCACAGAATACTTGTGTTGAAGTTGAAATAACATTGTTGAGCAAGTGAGTAATGCATGCAGGTGCTGCTATTCGTAACAGAATCTTCAGCTCAATGCCAATTGCCTTCCTGAAACGCCCTAGTTTTGACAATCCAGGATCTGTTAGTGTTTCTTCAAGCTCAGAACTGATCACCGTAGTCGACGTCCCTTGATTATGATCAACGGACTCCATATATCTCTATCTTTTATAATTTGGTTTAGTTTTTTTTTTTCGATCGGTGCTACTGCCTTACTGGACTTGACGCTGGACTCTCTCTATCAGATCGGCACTTATGTATGAGTTATGAGTGATGAGCTCACAGAAGGGGGGAAGAAAACAACATTAAGTGTGTATTAATGCGTCAAATTTCAGCATTCCTCCAAAATTGTGCGGTGGAATCATCTATATATATGGGCAGGCAGAGGCAGAGGTTGAGGCGGGGCAAGAATATATATACATATATATGTATATATTCCAAATACATCACTTAGAATGAGACCTAAGACGTGACTCATGAAACTGTCATAATTACATCAATAATTACATCAATGACTATCTAGAAAAAAAGATTGAGGTAGAGCCAAAATATAGATATATTTTAAATTGATTGTCAAGATAAAGCCCTAGTGCACGACTTATGAGTCAATTAATACTCATAATTTTTTTTATACTTATTGTAACTGTGTTAAAATAAATATTTTAATGTGTCATAGATAGCTTAACAATATTTGTGACTTCTATTTAAAAAAATCGTCATTATTATATCCAAAATAAATATGCAAGAATATAGTAGATAATTAAACTTATATTTATATATCATACCAATCACATTATATTTATTTCGATGAAATAGGTATATTTATTTCGTATGATATAGGAATATGAGATAAATATTTGTCAATTTGAGCAAACTGCACTAATTGCAAGCTTTATTTCCGTGGAAATTTGCTAACAGTCGTGGTTAAATAATGAGTACAATATTCTCATTCTAGTCAAAAGGAAAGCGGTAACGAAAATTGTTAGAAAATTTAGGGCATAGAGAAGAATAATATTGAATGCTTCAATTGATTGTCTTTTGATTTCTTATTCATTATGATCTACTATTTATAGGCTACAAAGTATCCTAATCCTAATCAATATAGGATCCTAACCAACCACTAATAAGGAATACTGCTATAATAATAACATAATACAAAGTATCCTAGTTGATAATCTAGGAGAATTACATACTGATGTGATATCTCCAATACCCTCCCTCAAGTTGGAACGTGCAAAATTGCATGTCCAACTTGCCATAATTTTCAATTTTTTTTTCATAACGTGCAAATTGCACATCTGGTAGTCTTCCACCATCTGTCGCTGTGGTCTTTACCATCACTCGCTGTCGCTATGGTTTTTGTCATCAATCGCTGTCGCTGTGGTTTTTTTTTTTTGTCATCAATCGCTGTCACTGTGGTTCTTCCATTAGTCGCAGTCGTTGTGATCTTCTTCAGTCGCAGTCGTTGTGATCTTCTTCCATCAGTCGTTGTGGTTTTCTTCCATCAGTCGCAGTGGCGTAATCCAGCATCGAAAATTCCTTTGATGTCGCTTAAGAATTTTTTTCAATAAAGCAACCATCAATGTCCAATTTCAATTTCTAAATCTAGGTGCTTCAAATATTTGTCGATGAAGCTACCTGACTTGAATGTGATTTATAAAAAAAATATAATCTCCTAAATTTTTATTGAAGCAAAATTAGAAGAAATATTAGAAACCTAAAAAAGAACTTGTCCAAACTGAACGAAAAGAATTCTTCAAACTGAATGAAAAGAGAATAAAGTTAGAATTTTTGGGCTTCGGCCTAACTCACCCAAAAAGGTACTTCAAGAGGGGAAGACTGCCCAAGTTTTTATAAATTGTAATTATTTCCTTTAATTAGTCGATGTGGGATTCTCAACACACCCCCTCACGCCTAGGAATGGACATCTGGTGCGTGGAATTTTGCATGATTGGACATCTGCGCGGGTGGCCCAACTCTGGCAGCCCAACAACTGGCTCTGATACCATGTTAGAAAATTTAGGGCATAGAGAAGAATAATATTGAATGCTTCAATTGATTGTCTTCTGATTTCTTATTCATTATGATCTACTATTTATAGGCTACAAAGTATCCTAATCCTAATCAATATAGGATTCTAACCAACCACTAATAAGGAATACTGCTATAATAATAACATAATACAAAGTATCCTAGTTGATAATCTAGGAGAATTACATACTGATGTGATATCTCCAATAAAAATGAAAATGTGTGTGGCTGTGGCAGTTGGGGATGAAATGAAGAAGAATGGTTAAAAACTAGAAGGATCTTCTGCTAAGCGTCCAAGTACAAAACTAGGATTGACCATTAAAGTATTAATAGGCCACATTTAATGTAATATGGTAACTGTACAAATATTACTAGCACAAACTAGGTATACTCTTTTGCTTGGTTGTCGGTTCAATTCTTACCTGTTAATTGATCATTAGATAAGAAAGGCAGAGGTATCTAAAAGAAGAAGAGCAATGTATTAAGATGTACTTATTTTAAACAATTATGAATGACGATATATCAGAGTCAGTATCGTTATAACATTTCCAATATAATATCTTCATAAATATTTTTTCTGTACAATACATTTCATACACTAAAATGATATATTATCAGTCAAAATTCTTTTTTATCCACAATAGAATGGAATCATCTTTTCATACAATGTTTGGAAGGAAAATGTTTATTTTTGTACGCTGAAATAGGGTGGAATATGATGACTTTTCCAACTTATTTTTGTATTCTAGTGTTTGGCATTCAAATTAGACAAAGAGATAGCATTCTATGGGAAACCCTGTTCCAGGATAAAGCTGGAAACCCATGTAAAGGCCTTCCAAGAAAAGTGTAATTAATTTATATATATCATAATTTCTTTTGTTTTGATCTTTAAAAACAGTTAGTTTATGACTATTTTCAATTATATTTATATATATATATATATATATTAAAACAAAGTCATACTGTGTGATATTAGAGCGACACGTGGCACCCTCCTCTTTTAATTAGAGTGATATTAAAAAATGTTGGGTTAACTCACTCCAAAAGGTACATCAAAAGGGAAGACTGCCCAAGTCAGTGTTTATAAGGAGTAATTATTTTTTTTAATTAGCCGATGTGAGATTCTCAACCATTTAAAATATGAAAACTCCTAATTTTAAGTTATTAGATTATTTACAAGTTTGATATACTCATCAATTGGGTTAAAAAATTTTTATTAAACGCAAACTCTTTATTTCTGTCAACTTTAATTTTTTTTATAATTTAAAATTTAAAATAACTATCTAATCTATAATGCTAATATTAATTTGATAATATAAATATTTTTTAAAATTATAAATCTGTATATTTATTAATATATTGTAGAAGAAAAGAGAAAGTTTCTCCCTCCTTCTCCTGTCTCCTTTTGTTAATCTTAATTTTCTAAATTTTTATATTGTTTAATAAACAAAATAGAGTTAGCTTCTTATTTGAATTTTAAGTACATATTTCCTCCTCGTCTCAACTACTTCTGAATAACTTCAGCTAATAACTATCAATACACGTCTCTGCCGTTTGATCCCTATTCTCTCCCGTTTCTCTCACAGCATCAACTTCTCTATTATATTTCTCCCTCTCACTTTCTTTTGGATTGGATTACAGGTAATCCCCCAGATAATCATCTCATTCTCTCTACTGTTCTCCATTCTGTCTCCTTGTGTCTCATTTTTTTTCTTTCTAAAACAATGTAATCTCATAGTTTCTTCTTTAATATATGCTTTTATTTTTTCTTGATAAATAATATATGTTTCTATTTAGAATTATAATTTATTCTTTTTGCTACATTCTGTTTACATAATGGTGTATTCTTGTTTCCCCCGAATTTAATGCAAAAGACAATCTTTATGGTGAAAAAGAAGTAATGGAAAGAGAAAGGGAGTGAAGCCAATCTCACTGAATTTTAAATTTGCTATGAGGTGAAGCCAA
This sequence comes from Catharanthus roseus, assembly GCA_028651295.1. Lineage (NCBI taxonomy): Eukaryota > Viridiplantae > Streptophyta > Magnoliopsida > Gentianales > Apocynaceae > Catharanthus > Catharanthus roseus. The sequence goes on from JAPQWS010000104.1 coordinate 12,205,957, forward strand.
GGAGAAAAAGAATTTTTGTCTTATGTAAGATGATGGCATTATTTTCTATTATTATTACTTATTTTTTGTATAATTTTTTTATGGTTATTTCGTCTGTACACTATAATTTCTTTTTCTGCATCTTCTGTTTTTACTATTTATTTTTTTTAGATTTATTCTTTTCACTATCTATCCACTAACTATTATCTCCTTTAACTATTCACCATCTTTGGAATTTTTAATTTTTTTAAAAAAATTTGAAGATAATCCCTCACACCTAAAACACCTATGGATAGTTTTTTCTTTTTTTTTCCACTGAATGAGTGGATTCTATCCCTAGATAATAGGAACATCTATAATATATAAATAATCTCTCACACATAAAATAAGTCTCAAATGAGCAGAGCGGGTAGTTTTTCTTGTTTTGGCTAATGAAATTAATAGTTTTATATCCCTAAATAATAGGAACATTAGTCCAGTTCAAATTAAACTCCTAATACTCAACACCTCTCTCACATATGAGATGCCCCATTCAACTACACAATCGCAAAATAAATCATCAATGCTGTTTGCTTTTTAATGTCGATTCTTCTTCCTTTTTTTTATGAAGAAAATTAATATGAGCAAAGATCTTATTTTACCGAATTGAAGGTAATGGTCTTAATATCTATATTCTTTTCTTTTTTTTCCCCTCCAATTTTAGTTTATATAGATTGTCCTTTCTTTTTTTCAATTTTTGTTTTGGTTTATATAAATTATCTCTTATTTTTTGTTTTTTTAGTCTAATAGCTAAAAATTGCTCAAAATTTATACATTTATTGATATGTAGAGAATGAAGAAACTGTTATCTGTCAAACTTTAACATCAATTGAATCTTATATATATATATATATAAATATATATATATTAAGGGATCATCATGTTAATGTTGCTTTTATCTTTCAAGCTTGAAAGTGTGCTACACTCGAATTTTTATTTGCAACTAGGAGGAGATTGGATGTTGATAACAATGAGAAACTAAAAAATTACGAAGGTATTTATTTATTGATATTTAGATTTACTTTTTTTTATTATAAAATTTGGAAAGGATGAGGGAGGTTAAAGCAATATTATTATTTTCTATTAAGAAGAATATCATTTAGGTTTTTATTGTTGTGCTACTATCTCTTTTTGCATATTGAAAACGGGCTGTAAAAATATGTGAAAATTAAATATGTGATAATTGATCCATTCATTGTATTATTTTTTTTATTTTGCTAAATTAATTATCTCCGGTTGATTCTATTCCTCTTTTTCGATTATATGTTTGCATAGATGTATATAATTTTTTAATTCGATTTATAAGGAAAGGAAAGAGATATTCTATATTATTTTCTCTCTCCAAGTTTGCTATTTTGTCCTTTATGTAATTTTCTTTTACTTTTGTTCCTTTGATAGACTAAGAAAATTATGCAGGCCTATATTAATTATCTATTTATTGTATATTTTTTATGTTGCTAAATTAATTACCATCTTAATTCTCTTTGTTCTTCTTTTTTGTTAAACTTTTGATGGAATTCTTTTTATATTTTGGAAGGGATGATCATACAATACGAGATATCCAAATCTTTTTTGATTCATAATAAGGAGAAAGGGTGAGATATTCAATAATCTTCTGGAATTGCTTTTCTTTATAACTTTCTTTTATTTTGGTTCCTTTAATTATCATATCAAGTTAAATAAAAAAAATTTACATAGTGTATCATCATCATGTATACTCTTTTGAAAATGACCAAATTCTTAAGTATATTACTAATACATATGTATATGATACTCTTCTTTTTGATAATAGGGTTCAACTAATTGAGATGTGTAGAAAATACACAACTTAAGTAAACATTTTTTTGGTCATTATCTTATCAAGTTAGATTAATTTGTACTTTGAGAATTATTCTAAACTTCTTTGTTTTTGGTTGGGGGGAGGGGGGAAGATATGGAGAGGATCATTTCCTTATTCCTTATTAAAACTTTTTATTCTCTTCGTTCTTTTTTTATAGGTACCGTAACGCTATCAATAACTAAATAAATATTGATACAGATAGTACTTTTATTATAGAATCATTTTTTTGGTTGCTTATTAATTTTAACTTTACTATCTTTTTCATTTTTATTTTGTATTAGTAAATTAAAATGAAAGAGAATATTTTTGTAAAAAGTATAACTTTAACCTCCAAGTTTTTTTGTTCAGATATATATACATTGATACAACTATTATTTAAGCATTGGTGAACATGTTTATAAGGACAAGGATATGAAACGAAAATTTGAGTAATGTAACTTTTGTGTGGGAGTCAAGGCAAAAGGAATTATCTTTTTCTTTATATAATTTTTTAAAAAAATCTCATTTATTTCTTCTAATGTTCTCGAAACTGAAAGTTATGAAAAATATACAAAAATAGTTTAAACACCAATGAAATATTTCTATTTTCACCTTCTTTTAAAAAAATTGAAAATAAATATTTATGTTTTCATGTTAATACATAGGCCATTAAGGTAGAATACATCCTAACTAGATTAAATTGGGGGATATTATGAAAAGGTCTGTTAAGCAAATTAGCCAAGGTAGAATTATATCATTTTATGAAGATAATTACCCAGGATATATTTTTAGGCTACGAGATTTTTATAATTTTATATTTATTTTTATAGGATAATAATTGGTCACTCAATGGAAAAAAAGAATAGAAATGGCACTTTATTATTGTCTGTTTTTAAAAAATTGTTTTGAATATTTCTTTCTTTTAGTTGATTATTGGATAAATGTTTGATATAATGATCAATTGGCTCAAAAGTTTTAATTATACTCAAACTCCTTATTTTCTATCAACTTTGATTTTTTTTATAATTTAAGATTTAGAATAATTATCTATCACTAATACTAATATTAATTTGATAACATAAATAATTTTTAAAATTATAATATATATATATATAAACGAACCCATAATGATGACACTTGGTGCCCTTTCCTTTTTTCTTGCCATGAAAAAATAAAAATAATAATAATAATAATAAAAATAGTGAAAACCCTTAGAGGGGAGGGGGGAGGAATAAGGTTTTTGGCTAATTTTTTAAAAATTTTTTATGTGATTCAAAGTTAAACCTCCAATTTTGTTCGAGAAAGAATTCTAAAACTTTTATAATAAATTCTAAACCAAACAAAATTTGAAGCTCTTTGAATGTTCATAAATGATTTCAATTTAATTTTCAACAACCTTTTTTTTCCTTTTACAGCTGATCAAAAGCTCTATATATATATATATATATATATATAGGAAGGAAAAATGTAACCGTTACTATCTGTGTAACGGTAATATTTTTTTTACAGTAAAAAGAAAAATTGGATGGCCGGTTTCTAAAAATGGACATCTAATTTCCTTATATAAGGAAAATCAGTTGAGCCGTTTTTAAAATAGAAAGGACCGGTTTTTGATACAGTAAGCATCGGAAGACCCCCTATAAAAGTCGGACAACTGATTTCAAAATAAGACATCCGATTTTTCTTTTCCTTTGGAAAATTCGGATGACCGGTTTTAAATTGTTTAACCCTTTTTGAGAAGGATTTTACGGCCAATTTTAACAACAAAAGAGCTTTCGATAAGAAAATATTCAAAGGCAACTCTATCAAGAATACTTGGATTTTTCAATTAATCAACAATAAAAGATGAGAGTTAGGGAGTTTTACAAAGTAATTTAGCATATCCCTAACTAAGACACAAGTCTTCAGACTTCAAAGATGCTTCTTTTATTCTATAGAAACTAAGCTTAATAATTATCACGCTTATTATGACAAAAACATATGCAAGAAGAACAAAAGAGTAAGTATAAAAACATGGTGATGCTTCAAGAAGGAAATCATTAATAAGAGCAAAACATATCAAACATCATAAGAGAGATAACATCTCCTATGAATTTGAAAACATGCCAAGGGTTTGAAAGATATTTTAGAAAGATAACTCCACTAAAAACATGCTTCACAACAAATATGGCATAAAAAAATCATCAAAAAACTCCAAGCCATATAGCCAAAAAAAAAATGATGCATAAAGCCTTATGCAACTCAAAAACTCAAGTTTTCAAAAGATAAAAAACATATGCATCATAAGATAATGACAAGTCAATATCAACCTAAACAATGCAAACAATGTAAGACATATTCAACAATATACCAACAATACCAACATTGATATCAACAAACTAAAGCATAAGCATTAATAACCTTTGCATCTTACATTTTCTCCCCCTTACTTCTTGAGGAGAGTTTTTAAGGGATCATAGAAACAAAGATAAAGGAAACTCTCATTATTAAGATTTCATCATAAAATTTCAAATTAATCAAAAGAGATCATAGAAACAAAGATCATGTAGACTAATAGAAAATAGCAAAAAGCTAAATAAGCACCAAAATTATAAGAGAAAGTAGTTCAAAACAAAAGAAATAAAAGAGGCTCAATGAGTAAAGAGTTTGAAACTAAACAAAAGAAATAAAGACCAATAGCAAGTCACTCCCGTTTCATCATTTCTTCAATGGCCTTCATTTGTATCTCTTGCCTCCAATCTCATAACCTTTTCTTGAATATCGGATATCTAATCATGCTACCCGAAGATGAACCTTTCTCCGTTCTTTCTTGTCTCTTCTTTTTTCTTGTTTCTCTTCTAAATCTTTCTTCCTCCATCTCTGAGTCACTTTCTTCTTCACTCACATTTATTTCTTCTTATTCATCATCATTATCATCCCCTTCATTACTATCATCTTGACCACCTCTTACTAATTGCCTTTCATTATTTTTCTCATTATTTTTCTCAAAATCCATCCTCGTGAATGTACGCTGGTTAATGTGGTCACCAATTACAATGTAAATCTCAAAGAACAAATTATAACCATTCAATTCTCATCTAAATTGAAAATGATTACCTTATCAAAATAATTTGTATAATTAGATTAATATTTATGAATTTGAATTAAACTCAAATTCCCTTCCTTGATATCTCCTTTTGATCTCATCATCTGTACTATCTATATATCATCTATATTCTTGAATTCCGAAGAAACGAAGGATGGATTCCCCTTTTTTTTTGTTTTTTTGTCTTTACAAACCTCTTTTTTTTTTTTTTCCAGAATTTATACATATGATTTTATTTGTTTCTCTCTAACAAGTTTTTTTTTTCTCGTTAAATAGCAACGAAGAAACAACATTCTTGCTGACATCGTTGTGCTGACAAATCAAAACCTCTCTTAGCTCTGTCTTCTCGCTGATGCTAACGTCGGTCTCCTCTGCCACCGCCGTACACACCACCACTGTCCTCCTCTGCACCTGCTACTACTGTTCTTCTCTCATTTTTTTTTTTTTATTTCATTTGAAAATCAAGAGTTGAAATTTGATTAATATTATATTTATTTTTTTTTGGGAGATTATTATTTGGCTTAACTTTTAAAGAATGAATTTGTAGAGATATGATTTTTCAAGAAAATCCTTTTATGATAATTTTTCTTCAGTATTATATAAAGATTGGTTTGAATCTCATCTTCAGTATTATTGGTTGGTTTGGAGATTATTGGTTGCAAAAAAAATTTTCTATTGACAGAGAATTATGTTATTTCAAAAAGGATAATTATTTTTCTGTGGATTTTTTGACTTTTCTTTCTAAGGATTCACTGAATCGGAAAAGTTCATGGAATGGAGGCAAGACTCAAGAGGATCAGGTCAAGAGGTACTTTCTAACTTTTGGTGCTAGGACCCATCAATGTATGGGCCAAAGATATGCTATTAACCACCTGATTCTTTTCATTTCCATTGTTTTCGACATTACTGGATTTCAAAAGGCAACAATGGATATGTTCCTACTATTGTTCCCAAGGATGATTGTAGAGTTTCTTTCTCAAAGATGCAGTAGATTACCCTCCTTTTATGGCTGAAATGCTCATCTAAAAAATTTGGTATTATTGGGTCTCTTCATCTCAACTCCTAAGAATAGTATGTCAATTCAAAAAGGGAGGGATTTGGGAAGTTTTTTATTTATGTGGAGAAATTTTTTTATTGAGGGTGAATAGATGGTCTTTGGGATTCTTTGTACAAAATTGTATGCCATTTGGAGGTAGAAAAATAAAAGTTTAAGGAGAGGGAATGTGTGGGAGATAATAAATGATCTAGTTTATAATCTAAATTTTTATAGTTGTCAATTAAAATTTTTATAGTTGTCAATTCATTTCATTTTTAATTTTATTATATAGGTATATACCAGAGGTTCTTTTTTGCCTTGGATTGATAAAAATCTATGGAGATATTGTTTCGAAAGTCACAAGTAAAAATTCTAATTTTTTTACTCTAAGTTTAACAGACCTTTGAAATCTACTTCAAAGCAATGTAGTTCAAAATTATTTTTTCACTTCACATTTTTTCTCACAATCTAAGAAGAAAAAATACAAAAAACTCAAACTAAGTGTCAGTTTTTGACTATTTCTATTTAAAGTTCTTAAAGATTATTGTTTTCTAGAAAAGTGAAAGTGGCCTTTTAAGAAAAAGTGAAAATTAACATGGTAGACGCAAGAAAATCAACATGGTAAGGAAAGTCACAAACGATTTGTTTGGGGAACATAAAAAAGAAAAGAATTTCTTTATAGTAATATTATTTGCAAAACTTTACATATTCTTATTGGTTTTGTCCTTATAAACCTTTGAAAAAAATAAATAATATAAGAGGATAGTTAATAATCAAATTTAGATAAAGAAAAGTTTAAGAAATACAAATAAAAATAAGAATTCTCTCAAAATTTATATTTATATGATAATACCTTCTGAAGATGTCAATCTAAGAGATTTATCTGATGATAATTAGATAAGCATTTGAAGTTGTTTTAGTTTACTCAAATTAGGATTTCAAGTTTTCAAGCCAGCTCTTATAAATAAAACAAAATAGAGTAACAATTTTCTTCTTATCAACTGGAGAAAAACTTCTTAATTAGTGTTGTTTCTCATAAATGACATGATCTCCACCACTTTGGAGATAATATACAAGCTAATTGTAGTACGCATACCATTTCTTTCTACCTTCACTGGTCATATTCATGTTACCTTACCCGAGCACTTTTAAAGATGCACAACAGAAAGAAGGTTCACTCTTGAAAATTTGTGTTGACTTTTTATTGGATGAAATTTTGTAGTTAGTAACTCGAAGACGGCAGAGGAATGTAATTGCTCCGCTGCCGAGATAAAGCTACGCCTTCGCGGGGATCGTCGGAGAAGTATAAGTTTCATTGTCTATAGAGAAATATAGAGTTCAATTTGTTATCTTATGTGTTTTAAGATTTTGTAAACGCAGCCGATTGAAAAGAAATTGGTTTCATGTATTCCTTTATTTATGAAACTAATTGGTTTCACACATTTATGATCTTCTTTATATATTCATTTCTTCATTTTATTTATTGTAAATAAGAATTCAATTTTTTGTTTACTTTTATGTGATACTTACAGGAATTGAAGAGTTTTAAACAATTTTTTCTTTTAAGCCTTTTTTTTTTTTTTTTTTATAGGAAAGAGTAACTAGAAAAATAATGAAAATTTTGAATTACATAAAAAAAAATTGTGTAGAAGTATATATAAAATTGGAATGTTATTTATAAATATTTATTATATAAAAATTTATTATTCTATATATTTTTCTTTAACAATGGAGACCAATCATGTTTTTGAAAAGAATTAATATTTGAGTGGCGGAAAATCATCCGATGAAACAGATTAAAAGAATAATATATATTTGTATGATAATATAAATATTTATAAAAATCCTTTCATATTTGAATTAGAAATGCTATGATAGTTCGGTTTTTTTTAATCAAGTTAGTAGTATATGTTATATCTGTTTATCTATATTACGACTATTTATAGATATAATATTTCAATTTTATTATTAATATAATATTAATAATTTATAAATATTCACCCATGCTTCAAGAAGGGGGTCGTAGCTAGTATATGAATATTTACTAATGTACCAAACGTGCTTTTAGGGTTTATCTTTTACTTGTTGGTTTTATTAATAAAATATATGAAATGAAGAATGTTATATGATAGAGTCAATTTTTGGTACAAATAAACAAGTTAAGTTTTAATTATAAGCCTTTGAAAGTATTTTATTTATTTATTATAGTTATTATATTTAATTTATTTTTATTTATTTGTTTGCAAAGTAAATGAGAAAAAAAGGACCATCAACTTTTCATTTTTTTTAAAGAAAAGAGAAAAAGGGATATTACAAGAGGCCCTTAAATGAAAACACTGAATGGGCTTTCTCCTGATGTGGTTATAAGGTCCAGTGGACCAAAAAGAGCAAAAAGAAAAGGTTTATTTTGATTGGAACATGTCTTCGGGGGTAGGTGGTAGAAATTTATAAAGAGTTGTAGAATTGTTGATCTTAACCCTTGTCTCATATATATTGAATAGCACGGGCCAATCTGGATAGGACCGACCCATTTCAATCCGCAACATAAACGGTCCAAATCGGGCCTGATCGAATTTGACGGATTAAAGATGTTTGATCGAAGCTTTTTTTTTTTTAAAAAAAAAATTCTCTCTTACTTCAAAATATCAAAAAATAATTTTTTTTCTTCAAAATTTCAGTTTTCTAGCAGAAAAGATCATAAAATTTCAGCTTCAAAATATCCACAAAAAAAATGACAACTACACATAAATTATGCATAACTAAAACCTAAATAACACCTAAAAATAACAGTTCCAATATACAAACCTAAACTCATACATATAACATCTATTATCATATGATTCATACCAAATCAATCCAAAAAATGAAACATCAAAATAAAGAGGTTACAATAATCATCCAATAATAATAAATTAACAATTATCCAACAAAAAGCAACAACAATGATCCAACAAGAAACATTTTACAGCAACAAATAATATTCATTCTTCAATCAACTTCTTCTTCATCACCTTCTTAAGCACCTAAAACAGATATTTGTCTAGTTGATTCCATCATCATTACCTATAAGATACAAAACACAAGTAAATAATAATAATAATAATTATAAACTAAATATAAATGAAGAAGATTTGTACTTTCTTTACATTTCAAAGCAAACTTTTATATGGCGAACAAGGGATAAATGTTCCATATCTACTCGCTCCTGCTAGAGACACTTTCCCATAACCAAGATATTCTACCCTTGGTTTTCGATCTTTCCAAATACCAAGGCTCCTAGCATGACTCCATAATTGGACGTATTATTAGATTTTTTAGCCTTCTTTGAACAGTGGGTAGCATTTGATTCATCAATATCATTAATAGCATAAATATCAACAATATTTTCATGACATTCCATTTTCTGCAATATTTCAATACTAAAAAATCAAAATCAATAAAACAAACTCAATAAATAACCCAATTTATAATTGTCCATCTGTCAACTTGTTTTACAACAAGTTTACATTTCAATTTTTTTTCTTCAAGGACAAAAGTTAGCTTCACTTCACAGACATACTAGTATATTATCTTTAAAAACAAGTAGGAAAGGAAAAATTACCTAGTGAACTTGTACTATTTGTGCCTTTAAATTTATATGAATATACAACTTAAGGGAGGAAAAAAGATAAAAGCTCAAACAAGAACAAATACTGCATAAAAGAATGAACCATAATAAAAACAACCAATGCACACTATGGCAAATTAAATTGGCTTTGGTGGCACAATAAGTGCCACCAAAAGCTACTTAAGTGCCACAAAAGCTCATTTGTGGCACTTATACAGTACTTCACGAAAATGCCACCGAAAGTGGTGTCGTTTTTTTTGCGGCACTTCATAAACACTTATTTATAAATGTCACAAAATTATATTAATTGCATTAAATAAATAAATAAATAAATTTTATTTTATTAAAAAATAGAATCCCAATCAAAATTAAATATGTAACCATATAAGTTACTATTTATTATTTGAAGTAGGTAAGATTCAAACACAACCTCTTATTTCTCCATAAGTGCTTCAACCAGTGCACCACATACATTTTTTATAATTTCTTAAAATAAAATTTACTTATATTGTATTTCAATAAACTCCTCGCCAAAAGGAGCCGAGAATTGCACTTGTCTTTATTTATAGCGTAATTATTTAAAACTTAATTAATTTGATTATTTATAGCGTATTTATTTAAATAACTTGTCTTTACTAAATAATAAAAAAATAAAATTTTCTCATAAACACTAAATTTCTTATATTTTAGAAATTTTTTGCAAAACATATGCAATTTTTCTATCTCTAGAATAATTTATGAGTTAATAGTTTTTATCTCTTATTTCAATTATATAATGAAGTTATAGATTTCATAAATGTAAAAACTATTTCGAAAAAAACTACTACTAATATAATTATTTAAATCTTTTAATAACATTGAGAGAGATCACAACAGTGAAAATAACAAAATTGTCATATCAAATTTAAGACATATGATACGCAAAAGTATCACTATATTCTCTACCTCTTTTATATCTAAAACATATTTTTCATAAATTTGAGATAACATATGAACCTTAGTCAATTTTCTTTTTTTCTTTTTTTGGTAATAAAGAGTTAATATTTTATTTAAAATGTCAATATTTATGAAATAATACTTTAAATTCTTCTAAGTGGTTTCTATTTGAATATATATTATAGCATAAACCTATAAAGTAAATATTATGAAATTGTAACTTCAATGTAAAATTTTATTTTTATAATATATATATGTATGTATATGTGTGTGTGTGTGTGAGAGAGAGAGAGAGAGAGATAGTGGCCTTTGAAAACTTGTGTTATATTTTGTGGCATTATTTATAGCATTTGAGCTTGTACCAAATTTAAGTGGCATTTTTCGTGGCATTTGAGGTTGTGTCATATTTAAGCTGCATTATTTGTGGCATTTGAGTTTGTGCTACTGCAAGACAAAAAAAGCCTTTGGTTTGAATCGACTTCTTTTCTTATTCATGATCTAAAGGTAGAATTCGTTTTATTAGAGATATCCTGCGTTGACATAGGCATAGCATAGACTTTCTTGGAACGTGGATCAGAAACTAGCCCGAAAGTTGCTTACCCAGACTTCCTTTAGCAATTTGACTGATAAAAGTCTTACGATGGGGCTGACTCTCGAAGGGGTGGTGAAGAAAGCTCCATAGCTGGGATCTCAAGATAGGTAAATCGGTTGTTCTTGTTTGGAGAAGAATCAACAAAATAGCAAATAGCATAACAATAAATATTTTTATGGTATTTTTTATGACAGTTTCTTATATTACAATAATTTTGTAGTATTTTTATATGACACTTTAAAAAGTGCCACAAAATTTGTGGACTTATTAGAAAGTGCCATTAAAATATGGCATTTTACAATAAGTGCCACAAATTAGTGGCATATATAATAAGTGCCACCCAAGCCCAAACTTGCCAAAGTGAGAACATCAAGTTCACAAAGCTGAATCATAGTGAATAAAAATTAAAATAAAAAAATCATGTTAGAAAATTTAAACATATGCGATATGTCGCAGATAAAATCGAACTTAAATTCAATAAACTGAAAAAAATACAATTTTTTTTACCTGACAAATGACAATTTGCAAGAAGCTTAATTTAACCCTAAGATTTTTTGAAAAACCTTAGAGGGGAGCTGAATAAGGTTTTTGGCTGATTTTTATAAAATCTTTTGTTGATTAAAAGATAAACCTCCAATTTTGTTTGAGAAAGAATTCTAAACTTTTTTTTTGTAAAATTCCCAACCAAACAAAATCTTATAGTTATAACAATCAAGCAAAAAACATAGAATGACGAGGCACAACAATTTATAGTGGTTCATTCTCTCAAAGAGCTACATCCACTACGTTGAGTCAATACCCAAAGATTTTCTAAATCCACTATAATCACAAATACAGCAATTACAATTTTGAGGCTTACCCGCCAAGGGTTTTTCAAGCAACCTCAATTACCAACACAAAACAATCAAAGGATAAGCCAAGGGATTTTTCAACCCAAACCTTTGATATTAATAAGAGAAAGAGGTAAGTTAAGAACAATGTTACCAACGTGAGCTTGAGAATAGAAGATACAACTCAATGAAATATTTCTACAAGCTTCTCTTTACTTCTTCTTTGATAAAGATCAACCACGAAGCTCAAGAAGATGTTTTTTGTGAGATTAAAAAGTGTTTGAAGGAATGTACTTTAAAGCCCTTTAAAAGTCTTAAATGATCTCAATAAATATTTCACTAAATTTTTGCAGTTGATCAAAAGCTCTATATATATATATATAGGAGGTAAAAAAGTAACCGTTGCACTCTGTGTAACGGTAATATTTTTTATAGTAAAAAGGAAAACCGGACGACCAGTTTTAAAAAACAGACATCCGATTTCCTTATACAAGAAAATCGGATAGCCCATTTCTAAAATAGGACGACCAATTTTGAAACAGAAAGATTCGGACGCATCCTACAAAAATCGGAAGGCCGATTTTTCCAAAGCTAGAAAAATAGGATGACTGGTTTTAAAATAGGACGTCTGATTTTTGTTTTCCTTCAGAAAAATCGAATGACCAGCTTTAAAATCGGATGACCGCTTTTGAGAAAGATTTTACATTCAAAAGAGCTGTCCTTCCTATTTAAAAAACATATATTCTTGATATTCTTTTAGATATAACAAAACTTTCAAAAGCATCAAAAACTCTATCAAGAATACTTGGATTTCAAGAAAAGTTTATAAAAAGAAATTTATCAAAGGAGCTTCACACATGATCAACAATCAAAAGATGAAAGTTAGGGAGTTTAAAAAGAAATACTTTAGCACTTCCCTAACTAAGAGATAAGTCTTCAAGGTCTTCAATGACTTGATCTCGAAATGGCTTGGTCTTTTCTCCTTCATTTTGCCTTGATCACCAAGATCTTTTGCTTCCGAGAGTGTAGCCTTGAAACTTCAAATAAGATTCTTTTGTTCTATAAAAGTTTAGCTTAATACTCACACAAACATATGTTAATCATAATCAAAATCGTATGCAATAATGCCCTTAGGGCTAACACTTTTCCCTAAAAATCAGAATAAGGAAAATGTACAGAAAATTTTGAATCAGAATTTAGAAGACAACATATAAATTTCTTGTCTTTCATAAGGAAAATAAGGAGAGAGAGAGAGAGAGAGAGAGAGAGAGAGAGAGAGAGAGAGAGAGACAGAGAGCGAGAAAGAGAGAGAGAGAGAGAGAGAGAGAGAGAGAGAGAGAGAGAGAAAGAGAAAGAGAGAGAGATGGCCTAATTGTTGTGGCTGTGGGAGATACCACAAGAGGCATCGATAGTGAGATGAGGGCGACGGATGTCGGTGGCGGTGGGTCGGTGATGGTGGATCAGACTGTTAAGTGCCTGAGCCGTCCCTGACCGTGAGGGAGAGCCGGAGAGGGAGTGTCGACTATCATCGAGTGAGGTAGAGGCGTGAGTGAGTGAACTCTAAATAGAAAGTGAGTGAAAACTGTGAGATCTGATTAAGGTGAAGTGAGAGCGACGGTGGTCGATGACATTGGGTGAATGGCATTGATGTTGAGCGTGAGCCTTCCCGTTTGTTAGGTGAGAGCCGAAAAGGAAGTGTCGGTCTAGTCGAGTGTCGTATAGGCATGAGTGTCTGAGAGAACAAAGAGTTCAGTGAAGAAAGCGAATGAACTTAGGGTTTTTACTTTTTTGTTTTTTAGTTTAAAAATAAATATAATTTGTTTATTTAATTTATCAGGAATGAGCGGATGCCCGCGATCCGCCGATAAAACTGTGGATTTGACGGGGCTGATCCAAAAAGTCCGTGTTTCAAATGAGCCTATTTTTTTCGATCTATATCTGCCCATTTTATGGGCAGGCCGGTCCAATCCGCAGGTCATGATCAATTTTTATAGTGCTAATATTGGGAGAGTCAGAAGACAATGACGACTCATTTTTCTATTCGGTGGCAACAAATCAATAGAGAAGAGAAAGGAGTCCTTCGGCAATAGCAGAGGAGCTTTGCTCTATTATTTTGTTTTGTTCAAAAAGCTGCGCAACAACAAATTGAAGAAGGAGAAGAAGAAGCCATGTTTTCTCTCAATGATTTGGGTCTTTCTTTCCTTTTAACTATGAACTAAATTTTCTATTTGGAATCTTAATGAAGCCCTAGGCTTGTAACTTTGTTTATTTTATTTTGGGAGCTTTATTAGATTATTTTTTGTGATTACATATCTTGAAATCTTTATTGGTTTGATACAATTAATTCTTGATGGTTGTTCTTGTAGAATAATTATTTGGGTTAAATGGTATTTTTATCCATACTTAATTCTTGTAGTCTTGAGTATGAGAGATATGTGATTTTTGCAAGCTATATTTTGGATTTCAGAATGGAATAGTTCATGCTAATTTTAGATGATTTATGTCATAGAATTGAGTAAGTCATGCTAATGGTTAGATGCATTATGTCATGCATTTGAGCACAACATATTTCTTTAGTGAATCGAAGCTTGTAGCCTAAATCACCACATAAACGTCTAATCTTTTCTCCTAAATAAAGTTAAATCATTATTATATAGGTTAGTGGTAAGGTTCTAAATCCTCTCCATTGGTTAAGCTCCTTTGGTTTTTATTTAATTAATTTTGTTTGTTGGTTTTAATTAATTTAAGAATATTTTAGGTAATAAAAATCAATTCGTTTTTATAAAATTAATTTAGGAAAATAATAATTTAGATGGTTAAACCTTTCTCTACGCTACGATACCTTTTTACTAGCTGTGTTACATTGATCTTTTGCAGTTACAAGTATTGCATTTAAAATTGAGTTAGAAAAATCCCGGCCAAATTTTTTTACTGTTCTCGGAGAAAGGTTAAAGTAATTGCTTATTTTAGTATCGCTTATTTTAATTTGTCTGTGTTATTATTTTTGTTTAGTTAGTATTTCTTTATTTAATATTTTTTGGTCTTAATTTTTTTAAAAAGAAAAGAAGCGTTTTTTATTTGCTTAACTTTTTTTTTTTTTTATTGTTCCCTTAAAATCCCTAAAAGAAAAAAAAAAGTCAGTAGTTAGTTTTCTTATTTGTTAGTTCGTTTAGCGGTCTTTTTTGTATTTTTTTCTTTATTTATTTATTTATTTATTCTTTTATTTGCATTAATTTTTTCCTTTTTGTTATTATTAATGTATGGTCTTCGTTCGCTCTCTCTTGATTTAAAAGAATTTGACCCTGAGATAGAGCATATATTTAAGGACTTAGAGAAAAAATTAAAATCACTAACACTAGTAAGGTTAAGATGGTTGGAAACCACGAGCATTATGGGAGTATTTTACTCCTAACACCTATAACTCACTAATAGGTAACAGACTACAATTCAATGCTTCTACTATTTAAATGTTACCATCTTTTTATGAGCTTGATTATGAAAATTCTTATAAGCAAATTGATGAGATTTTAGAGATTTGCTCAACTTTTAAACTGCTTAATGTTATAGATGATGCTATTCGATTACGCTTTTTCTTTTTTCTTTAAAGTATAAGGCTAAACATTGATTAAATACTCATGAAAGATTAGGCACATGGGTTGAGATATCTAAAGAGTTTTTGAAAAGTATTTTCCTATGGGTAAACTTACAAGGTTAAGAAGAGAAATCACTACTTTTTCTCAACAAAATAAATAATGAATAATTTCATGAGAGTTTGGAGAGATTTAAAGAACTTCTTCGTAGTTTCCCACACCATGAACTCCCTAAATGGAAAAACGTACAAAGGTTTTATTCGAGATTAGATGAGAGAAATCAACAAATGGTTGATTCATCTCGTGGTGGTATCTTTCTTCATAAAAACTGCTAATGAGGTGTGAGATTCATTTGAAAATTTGAGTGATCACAACAACACGTCACATCCTCACGTATAGGCATATCTAGAAAAATAGGAAATAAAAGAGGAATGTATGAAGTTTCTCAAATTGTTAATCTTTCGATGAAAGTTGATGCCTTATCTAAAAAGTTTGATCAATTGTTAGTTTTGAATACATTGCCTACTAATTTTCCTAATATGCAAGGTGTTTGTGCAATTTGCTCTAGTCCTTCCATGCCATCTATGATTATCCTATTTCTTAACTTTTTCCAGAATTTGTGCAGGAACAATCAATGTGGCTCAAGGATTCCCTAGACAGAACTAATCTATATTCGAACACATAAATACAGGTTGGAAAAATCATCCTAATTTCTCCTAGAGGCAACAAGGATGGAAAGATCATGTAGGCTTTTTAGGCCTTGAAGTCTTACCAATATTTTTCACATTTTCCAGCCCAATTACCCGGTGATGAAATTGGGCCTCAGCTGGAGAAGAGGTGCCCTTGACCAAGTGAAGAGAGACTGGGTCAGACCCGGGCCTGGCCACCCGGGCTGCCCGTTAGTATCCTTCCTTTTAATCCTTCTCTCTCCCTCGAGAGTGGTGCAACCATTTGGTTTCTTTTCTTTTTTCTTGGAACTCATTCTTCTCTTTCTTGGACTGTTGGCTTTCCTGACTTTTCCCTTCTTCTTCTCTTCTTCTTCTTCTCTACAGTTTCAGCCGCTGCTCTTCTCCCCCGTCAGCCTCCTGCGACTGTTGGCTTTTCTGAATCTTTGCTTGATCCTTGTTCTTTACATGTTTCAGAGATAGCCAAAAGATAGATAGAGAGAGAGAGAGAGAGAGAGAGAGAGAGAGAGAGAGAGAGAGAGAGAGAGAGAGTGGGTGCACTGGTGACAGTTTCCGGTTGAGGTCCAGATCTGAGGGTCCGATCACTCTTCCACTCACAGGCGACGCCTCGACGCGGCTCGTCTCTCACAGCCGCTGCTTGGTGTCTTGTCTTTTCACTCGGTTCTTCTCGACTCCCGCTGGCGGCTATTGTCCACGGTGGCAGTAAGGTTTTCTTTTCAAATTCCTTTACTTTTATTTCATTAACTGTTTGTTATTTTTTGCAGTACTGGAGTTTTATTGTTATTTTTGTTTATGTTAACCGTGAGAAGAGGGCTGTTTTTCTTTCTCTGTTCTTCCGCTGTCTTTTATTATTTTTCTTGTTTTTAGGGCTTGTAATAGTAAATAGTTATTTGTAATAGTAATTAGTTTCTACAACAAGTGGTATCAGAGCTAAGTTAGGTTCATCAGCGCCGGCAACGATACCAATTTGAGGGAACTGTTGAGTTCCTCAGATTCGGCCAGAGAAGTTCCTCCTACACTCTCTTTTATTTCAGTTTTTTTTACTGTTTATGTTCTGTTTCTTCTCTCGGCTTGCCACCGATTACTGCTGATTTTGTGTTTCTGGCTTGCCGCAAGTTATCTATTATGTTTTTTGGCTTGCCGCCGATTACTATTACTGTTCTTGCTAACTTGTGTTACTATTCAGTTTTGTTATTTACTATTGTTATTTTGGTATTGCTTCTATCACTGTTCTGCCGCTGGTGTTCTCCTTGTTTTTTTTGTTTTTTCAAAAATTACAAAACCCAAGCCTGGCTTGAATCCATGAGATTTCAAGTATCTGTGTCTTGACTCGTTTTTCTGGTGTTTCAAAAGTTTTTTATGATTATAATTTTCTTCTGTTTTGTCTTTTTCTGATTGGTGGTAAAGCAGCTTTTTGCTGCAGCAGTGATTCTCCTTATTTCAGTTATAGTGGTTGTTTCCTGTTTTGTTTTGCTTCACGTCATTGCACTGCTTTTTTTTTTTTTTTTAAAAAAACAAACAGAACAAATCAAGCAAAATAAAATAAACCAACGCCGTTTTTCTTTGAAATTGTATTTTTCTATTTTTTGAAAAATACCAGGCAGTTTTATTCTTTTTCTTTCAAAACTTTTTACAAATCTTTCATTTTCCTTAGTCATTTAATTACACTTATTTTCCTTCAAAACATGTAGTTCCAAAAATTGAAACCGATAAGTTTGATGGCAAATCTGACTTTGTAATGTGGCTGAGGAAAATGAAAGTTGTATTTGTACAAAATAAAATTGCACTCGTTATCTGTAGCTCTGAAGAGTATCCAGAATCTTGGAAGGGCAAAATTTTTTCAGAAAAACTAGATGATGCTCATAGCTGCCTCACCTTGCATTTAACTGATAATATTTTGCGAGAAATTGATGAAAATGATAATGCTTTTGAAATTTGGACTAAATTGGAAAAACTATATTTAGGGAAATCACTTTCAAATAAAATTTATTTAAAAGAGCAGCATTTCGGTTTTAAAATGAGCTGGTCAAAAATACTTTCAGAAAATATGGATGATTTAAATAAAATCGTTTTGGAACTACAAAACGTTGGAGAAATCATCTCCAATGAACATATTGCAGTCATTTTATTAAATACCTTACCAGACTCTTTTAACGATGTTAAATCTGCTATTAAATATGGCAAAGATGGTTTATCTCTTTCCGACGTTAAAAATGCTTTGAAATCTAAGGATTTGGATTTACAAAAAGAAAATAAATCTCAAGGCGAAAATCTTTTTGTGCGAGGAAGAGTTGACCGGAGAGAACCTCCTAGTCAATGTTTTAAAAGTAAAGGGCGATCCAAATCACGAGAGGAAAAAAAAAAAGTAAAATGTTTTTATTGTGGCAAAGAGGGCCATATGAAAAACAAGTGTTTTAAACGGATTAAAGATAAAAAACAACGTAAACGTGGTAAAGGGAGTAATGAAACCCACGATTTTGATTCTGATGGTAATTCTATGTTTTCAGAGGTTTTGTGCGTGTCTCTTTCTCCTTCATGTTCAGAAGTTGTTGATCATTGGGTCCTCGACTTTGGTTGTTCTTTTCATATGACACCTAACAAACACTGATTTTCTGATTTCAAACTATTAAGTCAAGGAAAGTTTTTTTATGGGAAATAATCAAGTTTGTGATATTAGAGGTATTGGCAATATTTTCATCAAAATGCATGATGATGTGACTAGGAAACTCACTGAGGTGGGATACATGCCTGACTTACATCGGAATCTTATCTCTCTTAGTCATTTAGACTCTTTGGGTTTTTCTTTTAAATCTAAAATCGGTATTTTACGTGTTTGTAAAGGAAACCTAGTCATGCTAAAAGGTTTTAAAAGAGAAACTTTATACATTCTTCTTGGTAAAACGGTTTGTAACTCCGCTGCATTAATTTCAAAAACTGTTCCTGAAAAAACTATGTTGTGGCATCGAAGGATCGGCCACAATAGTGAAAAGGGACTTTATTATTTACAAAAACAAAATCTTTTGTGTGGTGACAAAATTGATTCCTTGGATTTTTGTGACCACTGTGTTTTGGGAAAACAACAAAAAATCAGTTTTTCAACTAGCAATCACAAGTCTTCTGCAATACTTGATTATGTGCCATTGTGATCTGTGGGGGCCTGAAAAGGTTCCAACTTACGATGTTAATGTTTATTTCTTGTCGATTGTTGATGATTTTTCAAATTATGTTGGGTTTTTCTTTCAAAAACCAAAGATCAAACTTTTGAAAAGTTTTGTGAATGGAAACGTTTTGCTGAAAATCATTCTAGAAATAAACTAAAAACTATCAGGACCGATAACGGTCTTGAATTTTGTAACCGTAAGTTTTCTGATTTGTGTGCATCGCATGGCATTCTACACCATAGAACAGTTAAACATAACCCACAACAAAATAGAGTTGCCAAAAGGATGAATCGTACCATTATGGACAAAGTTTGATGCCTTCTTGTTTCTTCTGGTGTTCCAAAATCTTTCTGGGGAGAAGCTGTTAGTACAGTTGTATACCTCATCAATAGATCCCCATCTACAACCATAAACTTTAGGACTCCTATAGAACTCTAGTGTGGTAAACCTCCTAATCTTTCCAACATGAGAGTTTTTGGTTGTGCGGCCTTTGCACATCAGAAGGAGGGTAAACTAGATCCAAGGTCTAGGAAAGGAGTGTTCATAGGATATCCTAGTGGGGTGAAGGGATATAGAGTGTGGTTAAAAGGTGAACTGGGGGTGAGGGTTGTTATCAGTAGGGATGTTATCTTCAATGAGCTAGAAATGCCTTGTCTTAAGGATAAACTCATCTCCGATAGTCCACCAAGTGTTTCCACTCCTAGTAGTATTCCTGTGGAGGTGGAGGTCGTCTCTGAACCTTTCTTAAAATCACCCTTAGAACCTGAAACCAATCTAGTGATTCCTACTCAATCTAGTAGCACACCTATTCCTTCTAGTATTCCTGAAACCCCTGATTCTGTTTTAGAAGGTTCTGATGAGGAAGCAAAACATCTTGAGGCTCAGGCTCAAGCCCTTAGAGATTACCAACTTGCGAGGGATAGAGTTCGTAGGGTACCTAAGGAACATCCTCGGTATGGTTACTCTTACATTGTTTCATATGCATTTGTAATTGCATCTTATGTGGAAGAAAAAGAACCATTATGTTTTTCTGAAGTTTTCAAAAGCCCTAATCGTGTTTTATGGTTACGTGCTATGGATGAGGAAATGACATCTTTAAACAAAAATAAAACTTGGATTCTTGTTCCAAAACCCTCAAAACAAAAGTTAGTTGATTGCAAATGGATTTTCAAAATAAAAGAACCTGAGTCTTCTAAAGAATCTCCTAGGTTCAAAGCTAGATTGGTTGCAAAAGGTTTCTCACAAGTTGAGGGTATTGATTTTAATGAAAATTTTTCTCCTGTCGTTAAATATAAAACCATCAGGATTATTCTTGCTCTTGTTTCTTTTTATGATCTAAATTTGGAACAACTTGATGTTAAAACTGCTTTTCTACATGGTGATCTCGAAGAGATTATATATATGCGTCAACCACCAGGTTTTGAGGTTAAAGGTAAAGAACAATGTCCTGTCTTTGAAAAAGTCCTTATATGGACGTAAACAGTCACCCAGGCAATGGTACAAGAGGTTTGACTCTTTTATGTTAAAAATTTATTTTTCTGAAAGCAACTATGATAGTTGTCTTTATTTCTCTGGTACTAATATTGATTCTGCTATCTACTTATTGCTTTATGTGGATGATATGCTAATTGCTTGTAGACATAAAGCTAAAATTAATGATCTGAAATCCTTGTTGAAATCTGAATTCGATATGAAGGATTTGGGTATTGCGTCTAAAATTCTTGGGATGAGTATTTCGAGAGATAGAACTGATAGTTCACTGTTTCTATCTCAAAAGCCTTTCCTTCAGAAAATTTTATCTAAATTTTCTATGCACCTATGTAAACCTGTTATAACTCCTCTAGCAAGGCACTTCAAACTTTTTGACAAAACTTGTCATAAAATCGAAAGTGAGAAAAGAGATATGGCTAATATTCTTATAGAATGGTCATAGGCTTTGTTATGTACTCAATGATATCTACCCGTCCTGATATTGCTTTTTCAATAATCTTTCTCAGCAGATTCATGTCTAATCCTTGAAGAGATCATTGGGCTGCTCTCAAGTGGCTACTGCGTTATCTTAAAGGAACTTTAGATCTGGGTTTACATTATCATAATTGGTCTGATTTTGAATTAATTGGATTTGTTTATTCAGATTTTGCAGGTGATAAGGATGGTAGGAAATCTACCTCATCCTACTTCTTTACCCTAGCGGGTAATTGCATTTCGGGGAAATCCCAATTACAACCAGTAGTTTCCTTGTCAACTACTGAGGCTGAGTATATTGCCGCAACAGAAGTGATCATAGAAGCCATCTGGCTTCAAGGGTTATTGAGAGAACTACAAGTTTTACAATCAAAAGATATTATTTATACTGACAGTCAAAGTTGTTTACATTTATGTAAAAATTTGGTTTATCATGAACGAACCAAACATATAGATGTCAAATACCATTTAATTAGAGAAAAGGTTTCTGGTAGTTCAATTGACATAGACAAGATTAGTACTGATAATAATCCTGTAGATTTTGATACTAAAATAGTAAACACTGACAAGTTTATGTTTTGCAGGGATTTCCTTCACTTGAATTCAGTTTGACTTATGGTAAGTTCAAACAACGGTTGGAAAATATTGTTCGAGGTGGAGATTGTAGGTCTTTTGGGCCTTGAAGTCTTCCCAATATTCTTCACATTTTCTCGCCCATTTACCCAGTGATGAAATTGGGCCTCAGTTGGAGAAGAGATGCCCTTAAGCAAGTCAAGAGAGAATGGGTCAGACCCGGTGTGATACACCGTACTTCTCCGATAGGTCAACTGTGGCGGAGTAAGGTACCTGAGTGCCTCTCGGCACTGAACTTACAAAAAAACACAAGACTAAGATACAATCCGGAGGAGCTATAATGAGTATTTCTATATTAGATAATATGAGAAGAATGAAAAGTCTGAATATAACTTTATAACAAAAGCTTCTTAAACTTATACATAGGTTTAAGGCCGCTAAAACCGTAGTCTACATAATCAAAATCTTTTGACTAGAGATGGAAGAATTCAATGATGCCGACTCCAATGGCTCACCATGGCTCCACTAGCCAGATTTGGTTACCAAGTCATCTGAAAGAAGGGAGAAAAACATTTGGAAAACATGAGCGATGGACGCCCAGTGAGTTCACGTGCACGTGTGCTGTTCGAGAATTTTTTGTCGGGCAAAATATATATTTCTATTTTTTTATAAAATAGATTGTCATCCCACAAAATAAGTGCTTTCAAAATAAATTTTTTTACGCAAAATATAAATTTTTTAGAGGGGTTCGGGCGCAGCAGTAAAGTCTGGGGAATCAAGACACATCGGCACTGCCACGACACCTGAACTTTTAAGAAAAACATGCACGCACCATGATAGGCTCAACGGACAAAGTTCGGAACCTTAAATGGGGTCATCGGAACAAGTTCCGGCATCCCGTAGTCAATATAGGCCTGAACTCCAAAGCACAATGTACGAATGTTCGATTTTTTAACCTCACACAACACTTGCATAAACAGGTAACAAGTCCTAGCATACCTACTAGGCCGCCCTGTGCTACCTTAGTCGGTGGACCCCTCCTGACCCCAACCTGCTAGGAAATAGCCACTACTGTAGAGCATGATACGGAGTCAAACGTAATACCGCCTTGGGCCTAACCCTCCAACGGTACTACGCCCTCTGTTAACTGGATCCAGATCAAGAGTAACACTACCAAGCATGTCGTTCGGAAGAGGCCCTCGAACGGGGGACTAGCCACGCGCAGTGCAAGTCCTCTCTACATGTTGATCAAAAATGTATACCAAGCCCCTTTTTGCTGGATTAGGGTTTTAATTTATTTTTACAAAATTATAGGCCATCTCTCGGCCACACAAAACTTTTCAGGTATCGAAAAATTCCTATCCGCCGGGCAAAACTCGTAGCCATGATAAATGTATATGTAACTTTGACATGTAAGCTTTAACACATATTACCGAGTATAAAATAGGTTATACCATTATGCTTACAAAAATCATGATAAATATCTCTCAAAGAAAACTCATTAAATACCTCCACAATTTAAAGTAAAGTAAGAATAAAACCGTAGAGAAATATTCATTAAAAAGACATAGTAAACATCTTTGAGCTCACATTTAAAATAAAAGTATTAAAAATACTTTTAAAACAAAGCCTTGATAAGAATATTTAGAAAATTTGTAAAGTATTATTCTAAAAAAGAAATAATAAATATTTTAGGTATAGTTTTAAATCTCAAAAACTGATTTGAATAAGAAGATTTAAGATATTCTTTCCAAAAAGAAATAATAAACACTTTAAACAAAATAATTTTCTCAAAGTAATTTTAATACTCAAGATTTCCAAGAGAATTTTAAAATGTTTAAAAATATTATATTAAAAAGAAAGTATATATTTTGAAAATAATCTCTCAGATTGATTTTAAAATCCAAACCTTTAAGAGAATTTAAACTATATATATAAATATTATTTCCGATAATAAATAATAAAATATTTTGAACATAATTTCCCAAAAATAGCTAACCTTTAAGAGAAATTTTAAAAGTAGTTAAAAATATTATCTCGAAAGCGAAATAATAAATATTTTGAGAATAATTTAAAAGTAGTTAGAAAAGAAAATTATTATTTCCAAAAGAAATAATAAATATTTTGAAAATAATTTCTCAAAATAATTTTAAAACTCAAAACCTTTAAGAGATTTTAAAATATTATTTCCAAAAAGAAATAATAAATGTTTTTAAAATTAACTAATTAACTTTCTAAAATAATTTTAAAACTTGAAACCCAAAATAAAAGGGTTGCAAAAATATTTCAAGTAAAAGCATCATTAAAAATATGTCACTAACTTAAAACATATTATAGTGCCATAAGAGAATATTTAAAATATAAATATTTAAAAAACTCATCACATTTTTAGCATAACCCGTAATATACCACCAGTAAATATATTTTGTGCATCTTGTCAAGAACCAAAGGTAGAAAAATATAATTTTTAAGAAAAGAAAAATAATTAAATTTCTTTTAAAAGAAAAATGTTGGTGAATTCACCTTGAGCCGCGGAATGAGTTAAACCTATAAATAATATCATTCCAAACTTAATAAAATAGCTCTATAAAAATATAACTATAACCCCATGATGACCCTAGGGTGTACCTCAATTTATTTTAAACCCAAAGGGAAAAAAAATTCTCCAAAATAATTTCATAATAATTCCTAAAAAATCATGGGTTCTTAAAATAAATCTATAATTATTAAATCTTAATATTATTTATGATAAAATAAAATAAAACTATAAAAAGAACAAAACAAAAAATAAAAGAAAATAAAAGAAAATAAAAGAAAAGAAAAAAAAGATTTACCGAGAGAGAGAGAGAGAGAGAGAGAGAGAGAGAGAGAGAGAGAGAGAGAGAGAGAAAAAGAAAAAAAAAAAGAAAAGAGAGAAAGTGGAAAAGAGAAGATGGTGGCTGCCGAGAGAGAGAGAGAGAGAAGAGGTGAAGAATTGGTTACCTTGGCACTTCATATATATCGCCAAGTATGCATAGTGGTACCTTGTGTGGTCAAGACACATGGCACTCACTTGCCATGTGTCCACAATTTAACATCCTATTTGGCATCACTAACTCTTATAATTGCTCTAAAGTCCTCCAAATTTTTAAACTTTCTACGATGGCCTCAAACCTTAAAAAATGATTTAAAATTTATATTAAACTTAAAATCTCAATCTCTAACTTAAAGCATTAAACATTAATAATTCTAAAATACGCCCAAAAAGTTTTCCAATGAAAAATTCTTTCTTAAATTTTCTAAAAATTACCAAAAGACCTTAAAACTTTCTATTCTTTATAAATTAACCCCAAAACTTTTGTTTGAGCTTACCGAGACTTTTGTTAACTTTTAGGTTCTTATTTGGGATGTTACATTCTACCCTCCTTAGAAAAATTTCGTCCTCGAAATTCTACGTAGAAACTTTTCGATTTCCCATGTGGTTTCTTTGATGCCGTGGTGTCTCCATAATACTTGTTTATTGGAAATTTTTTTTCCATGTAACTCCTTTACGCTTCGTTCCACAATCCTGCTAGGCTTTTTCTCGTATGACAGGTTGGTTAGCAATTCCAACAGATCGTCATTCAGAACATGCTCGGGTGACAATTGGTATTTCTTTAATTGGGAAACGTGGAAGACGTCATGAATGCCCGTTAATTCTTCCGATAACATCAGTCGATAAGCTACCTTACCAATCCTGTTGCTTATGTCAAAGGGTCTAATGCATCGGGGGCTTAATTTTCCTTTTTTTGGGTATCTAGATTTTCCTTGGTGTGGTGTGAGTTTTAGAAAAACTCGATCCCCCACTTCAAATTCCAAGTCTCATCGTCGATTGTCGGCATAGCTCTTTTGTCAGCTTTTAGCAGCTTGTAGCCGTTCTTGAATTATTTTTACATGTTTCTATGCCTCTTCTAACTCTGGCATCCAACTATTCTGCTTCCAAAGGGAGCAAATTCCGATGTCATCCCAATATAAAGGCATTCTACATTTCTTCCCATATACAGCTTCCAACGGTGCCATTCCGATTGAGGAATGGTAGCTGTTGTTGTAAGCGAACTCCGCCCAGACAAGGTTATCGATCAATTTGTTTCCAAACTCTAAAGCACACGCTCGCAACATATCTTCCAAAGTTTGGATTGTTCTTTCTGATTGTCCATCAGTCTGTGGATGTGCGGCTGTGCTATAGCTTAAATTAGTTCCCAATGCAGCCTAAAACTTAGGCCAAAATCTCGAAGTAAATCACGGATCTCGGTCTGACACAATGTCTATAGGAACTCCATGAAATCTTACAATCTCCTCCACATAAAGCTGGGCTAGCTTTTCCAAGGAGTACGTTATGTTAATAGCAATAAAGTATGCCACTTTCGTCAACAATCAACTATATCCAAATGGCGTCCTTGTAACCTTTTGTCCGTGGCAACCTAGTAACAAAGTCTATCATAACACAATCTCATTTCTATTCCGGAATAGGTAATGGCTGTAGGAGTCCTGCAGACTTCTTGTGTTCTGCTTTCACCCTTTGACAGGTAAGACAGGCAGCCACATATTTTGCCACATCTCTTTTCATTCCGTTCCAACAAAATTTCCTCTTGAGATCCTGATACATCTTGTTTTCACCCGAAGGTAGGGAATACTTGCTTTTATGTGCTTTCTCCAATATCCTTCATTTAATCTCTACCTCATTCGGTACACATAACCGATTTCGAAAATACAAGCTCTCATGAGTACCCAAGACTTGAAAGTCGTCTAATTTCTTTGCCTCAACTTGAGTTTTAAACCTTTGAAGTTCCTTATTACACCTTTGGGTTTCCTTAATCTCTTCTGGCAAGGTTGAAGTTAAAGTGAGACTTGCTAAGTTGGCATTTCTACTCAAAGCATCAGCTACCATGTTTGCTTTCCTGGGGTGGTAGTTGACTGGGCATCGATACTCTTCAAGTAGTTCCATTCATTTTCGTTGCCTCATGTTTAGATATTTTTTGGAGAATAGATAATTCAAACTCTTGTGGTCGATAAAGATCTCGTACTTGGCACCATAGAGGTAATGTCGCCACTTCTTGAGTGCAAATACCATGGCCGCTAGCTCCAAGTCACGCGTTAGGTAGGTTTTCTCATGATTCTTCAACTTCCGAGAGATATAGGCAACCACCTCCCAGTCTTACAATAGTACCCTTTCTAATCCTTCTCCAAATGCATCGGTATGTAAGGTAAACCCCTTTTGCAGATCAGCCAAAGTTAGAACTGTTGCTGACGTCAATCGATGCTTTAACTCCTGAAAACTTTTCTCACACTTCTCTGACCATTTGAACTCAACAGCCTTTCGAGTTAATTCTATAAGGGTTCTTGGTCGTGTTCAGCGAGTCACGGCTAGCATCTTGGCTAGATCTATGGTTATGCCTTCACGTTGACCAAATGTCCCAGAAAGTTCACATTCTCCATCCAAAACTCACATTTACTGAACTTGGCATACAGTTTGTGTTCTCATAGGGTTTGCAGCACACTTCGAAGGTGTTGCTTGTGCGTCACAACGTCTGGTGAGTAAACCAAGTTATCATCGACGAAAATAACCACAAACTGGTCCAAGTATGGGTGAAAAATTCTTTGCATCAAATCCATGAATGTCGCTAGTGCATTGATCAAACCAAAAGGCATCACTACAAACTCATATGTTCGTACCAAGTGTTAAAAGCGGTTATTGGGATGTCTTTTCTTTTATCCGTACTTGATAATACCCTTGTCTTAAATCCAACTTCAAGTAATAACCTGCTTCATGAAGTTGGTCAAACAATTCATCGATCAAGGGAAGAGGGTAGTTATTCTTTATAGTGGCACTATTAAACCCTTGGTAGTCGATGCACATTCTAAGGGTTCCATCTTTCTTTTGACAAACAATACTAGTGCACCCCATGGTGATGTGCTCGGTCGAATGTAGCCCTGTCGTAATAATTCTTATAGTTGTTCTTTTAGGTCCTTCAACTCCTCCTAAGCCATTCGGTACGGTGTTCGGGATATTGGTGTAGCACCAGGTACTAGTTCTATGCTGAAGTTTCCTCCCATTTAGGTGGTAAAGTTTGTTAATTCGGCAGGAAAAATATCCAAGAATTCCTTCACCACCGGGATAGTCTCAATTTGTTCTTTTTCTTATGTTTTGTTGAGCAAGGATGCCAAATACCCGTGGCATCCTTTCTTGATCAATTTTCTTGCTTTAATACCGGAGATCAAATGGTTTTCCTTCTTGGTTTTATCTCCTTGAAATTCTAGGGCAGGCACATCCTGTCGGGTAAACTAAACCATTTTATTTCGGCAATCTACCGGGTGTAATGCTTAGACAACCAATCCATTCCTAATATCACATCATATCCTTCAAAGGATAAGGTGATCGAATCCCCAGGTAATATCACGCTCCCTATGTAAATCTCACAATCGGGGTACTTCTCCTCTTCTATTTGCCAAAGTAGCTTCAGCAATTCAGTCATTTTTGTCATGAAATTTCCTATTATTTCATGACTTGCAGTATCTGTTGGTCCGTGAGATAAGTTTTCTGGCATAACTTGGTTTTCATGATTTGGGGAATGTGGTACTGACATCTTCCTAAATCAAGGATAAGTTCGAATCTAATGAAAAATTAGGAGTGCTAACTTTGAGTTTGAAGTTATTGCTTACACGTAACATCACATACTTAAAAGAAATATCAAAACTTAAAACAAACTATAATCATAAAGAAATCATACTTCATTAAGCCTATCTACTCAAAAGACACAAGCTGATAGCGAAAATCTAACACAAGTCAAGCTAAAAAGTTTCTACCAAATACAAAGACATCGAGCTTATTTGGTACCTAGTACCCAAACGTCAAGATCGTAAAACGTTCTGTCAAGAGTTTAACCTTGTCGGGGAAAACGACTACTAAATCCTCTTAGTGAGCCTCGGTCGCTTTCGGGGTCTCTTACCGACCCATTCGCTGATCCTACCAAACATCGTTGAGTCATAACCTACTGTTGAGCCTTAAGGGTTTCTCTCATTAGTATTGTCCTAGCTGTCAACCTGCCCGTAGTATCTAATGGTCTAACCAGACAGGACGAGTAAAACTACCAAATCTCAAAGACATAGAAGCAAAGCAATCAACTCTTAAAACTCATCTAGGATTTAGTGAACCTAGTATCGAACCTAGAGCTCTGATACCACCTGTGATACCCTGTACTTCTCTGCTAGGTCAACTGCGCAGAGTAAGGTACCTGAGTGCCTCTCGGCACTGAACTTACAAAAAAACACAAGACTAAGATACAATCGGGAGGAGCTATATTGAGTATTTCTATATTAGATAATGTGAGAAGAATGAAAGGTTTGAATATAACTTTATAACAAAAGCTTCTTAAACTTATACATAGGTTTAAGGCCACAAAGGTTGTAGTCCACATAATCAAAATCTTTTGACTAGAGATGGAAGACTTCAATGATGCCGACTCCAATGGCTCACTATGGTTCTACTAGCCAGATTTGGTTACCAACTCATCTGAACGAAGGAAGAAAAACATTTGGAAAATATGAGCGATGGATGCCAGTGAGTTCACGTGCACGTGTGCTGTTCGAGAATTTTTCGTACTGGAAAAAATATATATTTCTATTTGTTTATAAAATGGATTGTAATCCCAGAAAATAAGTGCTTTCAAAACAAATCTTTTTATGCAAAATATAAATTTTCTTGGGGGTTCGGGCGCAGCCAGAAAGTCTGGGCGAATCAAGACATATCGGCGCTGCCACGACACCTGAACTTTTAAGAAAAACACGCACGCACCATAATAGGCTTAACGGACAAAGTCCGAAACCTTAAACGGGGTCACCGGAACAAGTTCCGGCATCCCATAGTGAATATCGGCCTGAACTCCAAAGCACAATGTACGAATGTTCGATTTTTCAACCTCACACAACACTTGCATAAACAGGTAACAAGCCCTGGCATACCTACTAGGCCGCCATGTGCTACCCTAGCCGGTGGACCCCTCCTGACCCCAACCTGCTAGGAAATAGCCACTACTGTAGAGCATGATACGGAGTCAAACGTAATACCGCCTTGGGCCTAACCCTCCAACGGTACTACGCCCTCTGTTAACTGGATCCAGATCAAGAGTAACACTACCAAGCATGTCGTTCGGAATAGGCCCTCGTACGGGGGACTAGCCACGCGCAGTGTAAGTCCTCTCGACATGTTGATAAAAAATGTATACCAAGCCCCTTTTTGTTGGATTAGGGTTTTAATTTATTTTTACAAAATTATAGGCCATCTCTCGGCCACACAAAACTTTTCAGGTATCGAAAAATCCCTATCCGCCGGGCAAAACTCGTAGCCATGATAAATGTATATGTAACTTTGACATGTAAGTTTTAACACATATTACCGAGTATAAAATAGGTTATACCATTATGCTTACAAAAATCATGATAAATATCTCTCAAAGAAAACTCATTAAATACCTCCACAATTTAAAGTAAAGTAAGAATAAAACCGTAGAGAAATATTCATTAAAAAGACATAGTAAACATCTTTGAGCTCACATTTAAAATCAAAGTATTAAAAATACTTTTAAAACAAAGCCTTGATAAGAATATTTAGAAAATTTGTAAAGTATTATTCTAAAAAAGAAATAATAAATATTTTAGGTATAGTTTTAAATCTCAAAAACTGATTTGAATAAGAAGATTTAAGATATTCTTTCCAAAAAGAAATAATAAACACTTTAAAGAAAATAATTTCCTCAAAGCAATTTTAATACTCAAGACTTCCAAGAGAATTTTAAAATGTTTAAAAATATTATTTTAAAAAGAAAGTAAATATTTTGAAAATAATCTCTCAGATTGATTTTAAAATTCAAACCTTTAAGAGAATTTAAATTATATATATAAATATTATTTCCGATAATAAATAATAAAATATTTTGAACATAATTTTCCAAAAATAACTTCTGAATTCAAAACCTTTAAGAGAAATTTTAAAAGTAGTTAAAAATATTATTTTGAAAGAGAAATAATAAATATTTTGAGGATAATTTAAAAGTAGTTAAAAATATTATTTCAAAAGAGAAATAATAAATATTTTGAGAATAATTTTAAATAATCTTACAACTCAAATCCTTTAAGAAAATTTGAAATATAAAAAAAGAAAAATATTATTTCCAAAAGAGATAATAAATATTTTGAAAATAATTTCTCAAAATAATTTTAAAACTCAAAACCTTTAAGAGGGTTTAAAATATTATTTCAAAAAAGAAATAATAAATGTTTTTAAAAATAACTTTCCAAAATAATTTTAAAACTTGAAACTCAAAACAAAAGGGTTGCAAAAATATTTCAAGTAAAAGCATCATTAAAAA
The DNA here is from genome assembly GCA_028651295.1 of Catharanthus roseus. Taxonomy (NCBI): domain Eukaryota; kingdom Viridiplantae; phylum Streptophyta; class Magnoliopsida; order Gentianales; family Apocynaceae; genus Catharanthus; species Catharanthus roseus. The sequence continues at coordinate 12,237,238 of JAPQWS010000104.1, forward strand.
TATGTCACTAACTTAAAACATATTATAGTGCCATAAGAGAATATTTAAAATATAAATATTTAAAAAACTTATCACATTTTTAGCATAACCCGTAATATATCACCGGTAAATATATTTTGTGCATCTTGTCAAGAACCAAAGGTAGAGAAATACAATTTTCAAGAAAAGAAAAATAATTAAATTTCTTTTAAAAGAAAAATGTTGGTGAACTCACCTTGAGCCGCAAAATGAGTTAAACCTATAAATAGTATCATTCCAAACTTAATCAAATAGCTATATAAAAATATAACTATAACCCCATGATGACCCTAGTGTGTACCTTAATTTATTTTAAACCCAAAGGGAAAAATGTCTCCAAAATAATTTCATAATAATTCCTAAAAAAATCATGGGTTCTTAAAATAAATCTATAATTATTAAATCTTAATATTATTTATGATAAAATAAAATAAAACTATAAAAAGAACAAAACAAAAAATAAAAGAAAAGAAAAACAAAGATTTACCTTGAGAGAGAGAGAACCGAGAGAAAGAGAGGGGAAAAAGAAAAAAAAAAAAAAGTGAGAAAGTGGAAAAGAGAAGATGGTGGCTGCCTAGAGAGAGAGAGAGAGAAGAGGTGAAGAATTGGTCACCCTAGCACCTCATATATATCGCCAAGTTTGCATAGTGGTACCTTGTGTGGTCAAGACACATGGCACTCACTTGCCATGTGTCCACAATTTAACATCCCATATGGCACCACTAACTCTTATAATTGCTCTAAAGTCCTCCAAATTTCTAAACTTTCTACGTTGGCCTCAAACATTAAAAATGATTTAAAATTTATATTAAATTTAAAATCCCAATCTCTAACTTAAAGCATTAAACACTAATAATTCTAAAATACGCCCAAAAAGTTTTCCAATGAAAAATTCTTTCTTAAATTTTTTAAAAATTTTCAAATGACCCCAAAACTTTCTATTCCTTATAAATTAACCCCAAAACTTTTGTTTGAGCTTACCGAGACTTATGTTAACTTTGAGGTGCTTATTCGGGATGTTACACCTGGGCCTGGCCACCCAGGCTGCCCGTTGGTATCCTTCCTTTTAATCCCTCTATCTCCCTCGGGAGTGGTGCAACCGTTTGGTTTATTTTCTTCTCTCTTGGAACTCATTCTTCTCTTTCTTGGGCTATTGGCTTTCTCAACTTTTCCCTTCTTCTTCTCTTCTTCTTCTCTATGGTTTCAGCCACTCCTCTTCTCCGCCGTCTGCCTCCTACGACTGTTGGCTTTTCTGGATCTTTACTTGATCCTTGTTCTTTGCATGTTTGAGAGAGAGCCAAAAGATAGATAGATATATATATATATATATATAGAGAGAGAGAGAGAGAGAGAGAGAGAGGATGCACCGGTGACACAGGTTGAGGTCCAGATCTGAGGGTCTGATCACTCCTCTACTCACCGGCGACACCTCGATGCAGCTCGTCTCTCACAGCCGCTACTCGGCGTCTTGTCTTCTCACTTGGTTCTTCTCGACTCCTACCGACGGCTATTATCCATGGTGGCGGTAAGGTTTTCTTTTCAAATTCCTTTACCTTTATTTTATTAACTGTTTGTTATTTTTTCTAGCACTGGAGTTTTTTTGTTATTTTTGTTTCTATTAACTGTGAGAAGAAGACTGTTTTTCTTTCTCTGTTCTTCCGCTGTCTTTTATCATTTTTCTTATTTTTGGGGCTTTTAATAGTAAATAGTTATTTGCAATAGTAATTAGTTTCTACAACAGATCAATTAGGTCAGCAACAATATCAACAGAACAATCAATCTGGTATGACTATTTCCTATGGTTTTCAATCTCAAAGGTATGTACCTCCTCACTCTTTTCAAAATGGAAGTTCTATTTTCAAAGAAAAAGTTTTATCTTCTTTGGAAAGTTTGGAAGCTAAGACCCAAATTTTCGACTCACATACTCAATCTTTTGGTAAGTTGGAAACTCAAATAGCGCAACTAGCAATTGCAATGAGTAGAAGATATAGGGTATGCTTCCTATATTCCAATGTAGAACCCTAGAGCTAATTCGTATCCTGAGCCAGTCAAATATTTCGTAACTCTTAGAAACAGGAAGTTGGTAGATAATATAAAAGAAAGTGAGCTAAATGAACATAAAACTAAGGGGGTTGATACTCGGGCTAAAAATTGAAAGGAAGATGAAGAAGAAACTAGCTTCCTCCTCTAATTCTAAGACTAGAATCTTCACCTACAACTTCATACAAGCCAAAGGTTCCATATTCTCAAACTTTGTTTCCAGCTCCACATCTTAGAAAGGACAATAAAATGGAAGACATATTAGAAACTTTCAAAAATTATTCTTCCACTTTTAGAGGTCATTAAGCAAGTCCCATCTTATGCAAAGTTTCTTAAAGACATACACTTTTAAAGAAAATCTAACAGCAATGTTTCTAAGAAAATCTTCTTAACTGAACAAGTGACCTCCATTTTGCAATATAACACTTCACTTAAATATAAAGATCCTAGTTTCCCTACTATTTCTTGTCTTATTGCTAATCATAAAATAGATATGGCGCTCCTAGATTTAGGTTCTAGTGTAAATTTTATTCCATACTCTATTTATGAAGAGTTAGGATTGGGAGAATTGCAACCAATTGATATGACCTTACAATCAGCTGATAGGTCGATCAAGGTACCTAGGCGGAGGATAGATGGCGTGCTTGTTCAAATAGATAAAGGCGTCTTCCCTATAGACTTCATAGTATTAGATATAGAACGCGGTAGACCTTCGAAAAATCATATTCTTCTTAGTCTAGGTCGTCCTTCTTATCCATTACAAATGCTACCATTAATTGTAAAACTGAGTTATGGATATCTTTGTGATGAATATGATGATTAGATTGAATATTTTCAAAACTTCTTCACAACTTTTTATGGAAGATTAATCTGATTGCTATTTGGTAAACGTACTTGATGAATTAACTGAAGAAACTCTACCTTTAATTTGTTCTAGTGAGAAAGAAATCCTAATCTACATTGAGGATGTAAATTTTAATCATACTTCATTACTCCATTAGAAAATTCTTCTTGCATTATAAATCACGAGCTTAATGTAAGAGAAATAGATCCTAGTCAAACACAAAAGAATTGGGGAGTCTGGCTGAAGACTTTAAATTTAGTGCTTCTAGGAGGCAACCCAAAGTTTATTTTTCATTCTTTAATTTTTTGTCATCTTTTTGTTTTTATTTGTTTTATCTCACTTACTTGGTAGAAAGGCATGATGTCTTTGTTTTGTAGGGTAATTAGACAACTTATCATTATCATGGAAATTAAAGAGATGGTCTACTACTAACATGCATTAATATTGCTCCTTCTACCAAGTTGTGTTGTTTTTTTCTTTTTTTCTTTTCCTTCCTTACGCTTGGTATTCTTTTATCACATTGCATAAAATGTATGGTCTAGGTGTGGGGAAGAAGATGCTTTTTATTTAGTGTCAATTTTTTTTGTTTTCTTATGATTTTAGTTCAATTCATAAGATTCTGTTGGATTTTTTTTTAATTTTCTAAGTTATTTTTTTAAAAAAAACCAAAAATACAATTTCATTTGAAGGATAGTTCTTATTTAGTTCATTTCAAAAATGTTTTAGATAAGTTAAGAAAAGTTCTTGTTTTCTTGTTTTTAATTTGGGTGATGAACTTATGTTCTATATCTATTATAACTTTTACACGACTTTCATTTGAGTACATGGGTCAGGTTAGTGTTTACATTATTTTTATGTTGCATAGAGTTGATGAATCTCTTCCGTATATTTTAGAATATACTTGAGTACCTCTTGAAGCGAAATAGAAAGATTTTCCTTATTTGACTCATAAACGAGGTCATAAGCCTTCTTTGAATCGTTTGTACCTTTCAAACTTAACAAGTTAATGATTTTTACCTCCGTACCTTTTGAGCCTTAAATTTTATTTTCATTCTTTAAACTACTTAAATATTAACCATTAATCTTGTAAAGAGTTTAATGCAATATTCTAACTTGTGCTTCATCGGTGGATTGATGTTTTAGTGATATTGAAGGAGAATAAGTGATTCTAATGAAGGAGAAGAAATATATATATATATATATATAACTTGTTGTGATGAAAAGAAAAGAAAAAGAAAATAAATGTTTTGAGCTAAAAAAGAAAAAGAAATAAAAGTTTATATATGATTGTGACAAGTCATAAGGTGCAAAGAAAAAAGAATCAAAAGGCTCGAATTTTGAATGTAAAAAAAAAAAAAAAGTTCATAAATGATGAAATCTTTAGAAATTAGAACGTAGTTGGTGAATGTAATAATTGAAAAAATGAGCAACAATAAAGTTAGAAAATTTATCGAATTTTAAAGTCTCCATATTCTTTGCAAGCTCTCTTTGTTTGATGGTTAACACACCCTAGCCTCACATTACAAGTTTTAAAGTCCTACTTGATCTAGGTTGAGTTTGAAAATCTTCAATTAGTGGAGAGAAGGTACAAAGAGTGAGCCTATGGTGAACATTTTTTGAGATTTTTCTTCTATGTGTACTTTGAAAATTTTGTTTAGTATTTCTTTTACACTCTCTTATGACCACAAATCACATGTTACACAAGTCTTGTTTTAGTTAGGGGAGGTAATTGAATATTTGTTTGTTACCTTGAGTTTGAAAATAAGAGTAATTTGACTTCATAAGTTTGAGTTTTGATGAAGAGTACTTAATTTAGATTATTGTATAGCTTTTCAAAAGTTTGTTACTTATTTGACTTTGTGAGTAAGTCTTCTACAAACCTTCACGAGACCATACTCGCCCACTAGGGAAACTTAAGGGTTTAAAAGACTTATTGCACATGCTAAGTATAACCGTTAGCCCTACGAAAACGGCTAGTTAGTTTTCTTTTTATTCTTTGCTTTTGCTTGAGGACTAGCATATCTTAAGAGTGGGGGAGTTAATAGAGTCAATTTTTGGTATAAATAAACACCTTAATTTTTAATTATAAGTTTTGAAAGTATTTTATTTATTTATTATAGTTATATATTTAACTTAGTTTTATTTATTTGTTTCCAGAGTAAATAGAAAAAAAAGGACCATCAACTTCTCAGTTTTTTTAAAAGAAAAAGAAAAAAGGGAGATTACAAGAGGGCCCTTAAATAAAAACGTTGAACGGGCTTCCTCCTAATGTGGTTATGAGCTCCAGTGGACCAAAAAAAGAAAAAAAGAAAAGATTGATTTTGATTGGAACATATCTTTATGGTTCGATGGTGGAAATTTATAAGGATTTGAAGAATTATTTATCTTAACCCTTGTCTCATATATATTGGGGAGTCAGAAGGCGACGACTCGTTTTTTCTAGTATTCAGAGGAAACAAATCAATAGAGAAGAGAAACGAGTCCTTCTGCAATAGCAGAGGACTTTTGCTCTATTATTTCGTTTTGTTCGACAAGTTGCGTAGCAACAAATTGAAGTAAGAGAAGTCATGTTTTCTCTCAAGGATTTTGTTATTTCTTTCCCTTTAACCATGAACAAAATTTTCTATTTAGAATCTTGATGAATCCCTATGCTTGTAACTTTGTTTATTTTATTTTGGGAGATTTATTAAATTATTTTATGTGATGACATATTTTGGGATATTTATTGATTTGATGCAATTAATTCTTAATGATTGTCCTTGTAGAATAATTATTTAGGTTAATTAATTTTTTTATCCATGCTTAATTTTTGTAATCTTGAGTATGAGATATGTGTGATTTTTAAAAGTATATTGTGAATTTTAGAATTTAATATTTCATACTAATTTTAGATTATTTATGTTACATAATTGAATCAGCCATGCTAACGGTTAGATGGATTATGCCATGCATTTAAGCAAAATATATTTTTTTAGTAAATCGAAGCTCGTAACCTAGATCCCACATAAAGGTCTAATCCTTTCTCCTAAATAAAGTTAAATCATTGTTATATAGGTTAGTGGTAGATTCAAGGTTCTAAATCTTCTCTATTGGTTAAGCTCCATTAGTTTTTATTTAATTAATTTTCCTTGTTGGTTTTAATTAATGTAGGAATATTTAGGTAATAAAAATCGATTGCTAGATCGAGCACGCGACGCATATAATCTTAAGTCCAAGAGCAGGTTGTATCCAAAACCACATCCAATCAGTAACTAATTAAATGCCGACCCTGGCTTTCGCCTTGAAGCGCCAAAATCATCTCACTCAAGCCTTCTCTGCTCTTATCTTATGGATTCTTTTTAATAAAATCAATTTAGGACGATAATAATTTATGTGGTTCAACCTTTCTCTGTAGTTCTATGACTTTTTACTAGTCACAGTACATTGTTCATGTGCACTTGCAAGTATTGAGTTTAAAACTAAGTTATAAAAATCCCGACTGTTACAAAGAATATTACCACAGATGTTGCACACTATCCGAACTGCATACTTACTGTTTTGAGATGATATAATTTAATAAATATTTAAACATAATTCAAATTCATATTTTTAAAGTAAGAATAATTTAATTTATTCAATCTTTAATTAAAATAATTTAATCATTTATGTCATGTCCAATTAAAACGGATAGAATAAGTACTTTGGGGATATTGGATAGGGAATATATACACACACACACACACATATATATATATATATATATAGAGAGAGAGAGAGAGAGAGAGAGAGAGAGAGAGAGAGAGAGAGAGAGAGAGAGAAATTAGCTAAGAATAACTATGAACTATTTTAAATTTTCTGTTTATAACCATAAATTTTTATTTTATCTTTTTCTAACAATGAACTATTTTTATCTTCTAATTATAACCGTGAACTTTTCTTTATCTTTTTCTAACCATGAACTATTTTTGTTCATCTAAAAATAGTCATGAACTATTTTTTACCTCTCAAATATACCCATGAATCGATGGCTGTATTTGAGAGGTAAAATATAGTTCATGGCTATTTTTAGAAGAATAAAAATAATTTATAGTTAGAAAAGATAAAATAAATGTTTATGACTATTTTCAGAAGAACAAAGATAGTTCATGGTTAGAAAAAGAAAAAATAAAAATTCATAATTATATATAGAAAAGTTAAAATAGTTCATGGCTATTTTTAGTTAATTTCTCATATATATATATATATATATATAATGCATCACTATGACCGCTGATGGTGAACTGTGATGCATTAGATTTGATTCTTCTCTACTTTTGGTATTTCAATTATGCCATTGCTCCTTTCAAAAAAAAAAAAAAAAAAAATTTATGCCATTGTTGGGCTTTTTCCATTCCATTCAAAAGATTACATGTTATAATATCGATGGAATGAGATGAATGCCTTGCGATTTCAAAACCATAAAACTCCGTTAAATCATCCTCTCTTAATGTAGTTATTCATTGTGAGATAAATGTTATCTTATATTTAAGTTTCATGCATATTTTGTAGTATAAATATGAGGCTTCAGAAGTAAAACGTACACCAAAACAAAAAAAAAAAAAAAAAAAAATTAAAGAATGGGATACAAATCGACAAGCGCAAAAGCCATATCTATAAAGAGTTTCAAAAATTTTGCAAGGCTGGGCAAAACTCATATTTACTATCTTTAGAGTCAAGGAAGGAAAGGTAACAGTACCCGTATCGTCTCCTACTAAAGGACCTAGCCTAGCCACCGCCTTCTTTCTGTTATCTTCCCTTTTGATGTAGCTTTCAAAGCAAGACGAGAAGGGGCTTAAGATTCTCATGGCGCAAAAGCAGGTCTAGTCTGGTACCTACCAGCTTTTTCGTCCATCTCGCTAAAAGACGGAATAGGAGTTTATAGAGTTGGAAAATTGCTTTGAGTGCTGTTCCCTTTTTTTAAGTTGACCGTGCTAACTATAATAGCAGTAAAGAATACCTCCTGACACAGTACTGGTACAGATAAAATAGGGAATTGCCAGTCAGGGTTTCAGAGCAATAGTCCCTTTTGTTTGGTAGGCAATCTATCTCTGGTTGCTTAGGGCCCAGCCCAGCAAAAGGTACTCAAGAGCTAACTTGGATAAGCTACCTTAATAACCTGTCTATCAGTGATCATTGACTATGGTGTAGCTCATAATCTACTTCCATACTCTTCTCTTTGTATTCTTACTATAATTACTTTTAAAAATCAGGCCGGAATATGAAAACATTAACGTATTTGGATCGTAATGCTCTGATAAGACAGGATCAACTCTTGATGCCAGATCCATAGCCGAAAAAAGTGCTAGAAGGATTTTCCTCTTGCTCCTACTTCAAAACTCAGAGGATGTTGTCTACTAAAATAATCTACGCTCATTGATAAAACGACAACGTAGAGATGAAAGTTTATCCTTTGTTTGTCACCGCCTTGTCACTTAAAAGTAAAAAGAGATAAAAATTTTGGAATCTAGGATTGAGAATGGAATTGAATAGAAAATGCACTTGCGGCTAAAACAAGTCTTGCATCAGGTCCCCTGATAACTAATACACGGGGAGGACGAGAGCAACAACTCTCTAAGCTAGCTAATCGTTAACAACATAGTGAGATAGTAGTGCGTAATAGCTTTCATAAAAGCTATACGAGTGATAACGTAATTGAAATAAGTTTTATTATAATTATATTCTTCCTATCCTTTCTTGATATTTTCCCTAGTTTAGCATTTTATTATTATATTTGATATCAAGTTTACAAATAAATATTATATCAAAGACAATTTTTTCTCTGTCATCATCTCTAGAAGATTTGAAGGTGCAATATCTTACTATAAAGATTCACTAATTTGTGGAATAATTTAAAGACATGACTACCTAAAGATGGTGATTCTTCCAAAGGCATGACGTGATTGACTAAATCTGCCTCTCTAAGATTTTAAATCCATTAGTAAGTATAATTAAGCTATTTTCAGAGTTAATACTTCTCAGTTAAAATATGTGGATGTTGATATATTAGAGAAAAATATTCTCCACATTTCCTGTCTCGAATATGTTTTGTAGCAGCAAATGTCAAGAAAAAAATATTTTAAGAAGTATTATGATTTAATTTTATGTCTCCTTGTGATTAAACAAAAAAATAAATTGCTAATAAGAAATTATGAGACTTGGCTTATTGGCTCTATTTCATGCCCTGAATGAATGCAACTAGAGCTAGTTGTATAAAGGGTCATGGACATGATCCAAACAAATATATTCCCTATTCTCATGCCAATGAGGGAAATCCTGAAAATGATATTTAAAAAAAAAAAGAAATGAGAAAAAAAAGGGAACGAGATAGATCTAGCAGATCATAAGGACACATATGTTACTGATAGAATTAAAGAACATTTGCCGCATACTTGTCGTACGACTTAACACCTTGTCAATCTTTATGAGTTCTCTCACTTCAAAAAAAAAAAAGATAAATTGTTGAGGCAAATTTGCTTCTTAGTAAAATAATACTGAGAAAGATGATGATGATGATATAATTATATTAATCTGGCTCATGCTCATTTTGCTGTTGTTGATTTATTTGAACATCCAAAGAGAAATAAATCTGCTAATTGGTGATGGACAAGTATAGAAGACTTAATGTTTCATCTTTGTATTTAAGTAGTTTACAATAAACTTATATTAATTATAACTAGTTTTATGATAAATAATAATTGGTGATCTCATAATAAACACCATTATTTAGTTTCCTATGATGTTACTTTAAAACTATATATTATTTATATAATTTGCTTGAAGGTAATATAACTATTATTCGTTATGTTTTATTTTTAATAAAAAAAAGGATGTAAAGATATTCATCTTATTTATAGTGGAATAATGCACAACATATTTAAGAATAAAAAATATTTTCCTAAACTAAATAAGGGGAATATAGATGTTCATACTATTATAAATAGTTGTGCAAATTAATTGAAGGCTCCAGAAGAACTAACATATTATTACTTGAAAAAGACTATATTGGTCATTCATAAAACATTATTCTCCACAAAGTTTCAGAGAAATCTATTGAGTTTTAGAGATACCCGTCGAAATAGATATTACATTGAGACAATGAATGACACAAATTCAGAATGTCTTTCTACTATTGCAGTTATTTTAGGTAAAAAATGTGTTTGAAAAACTATCATCTCTTTTGTCTAGTCTACACTATGCTAAAATTATCGCAATTAAAATGCATCATTTTGTAAATTAGAAGTTTAGTGATGTATATAATTTTATATTTTGACATAATCGATTGGAGATATATGTAGAATATGATTCTCCTTCCATTATTAGATAATATTGAGCAATTAATAAGGGGTGTCTTTACTACAAGATTTGTGAATTGTTATTTTGATGAATTGACATTCCCCATATTAGAGTGGAGAAAATCAACAAGAGAAGAAATACATTACATGGAAAGCATTATCATTAAGTCATCTAGACCTACGCACAAGCACTAGTGAATTGAAAGTTCAAAAGATAATCCATTTGTAAAGAATTACGAATCAGTTGCCTGATGCATTTGCAGACTATATAAGAGTTATAAAATCGCATCTCCCAGCTTTAGATGCTCCTATTCGAATAGATGTCCAACAGGACGAAACGTGAGTTCTATAAATAATAATTCTAGAATATGCCTGAAGCGCAGCCTTTTGGTTCTAAGGATAAAAATCCTCAAATAAAAAGATATTGAATTATCAAAATGATCCTCCAAAAGAGTTAGAGAAAATGAGCCAAGAGAATATTAATAAAAGTATTCAGGTTTCAAAAGATAATGAAAACATGGAGAATTTCATAAATTTTGTTGCTAAAGTTAAAAATTGGAATCAGTTGGATAAGAATCCTGATAGTGCTTTTGCATATAATATAGCACAATGTTTTAAGTGAAAATTTAGACCTTGAACAAAGATCGGTTGAAAAATGTTGAAACATAGACCAAACTAGTTAAAATGAAAAGATGCAATTCAGTCAGAGTTGGACTCACTAAATAAGCGTGAAGTTCTCGGACCTATAGTTCAAGCACCAAAATATGTAAAACCATTTGGCTATGAATGGATATTTGTGAAAAAAAGAAATGCACCAAATGAAGTTGTGAGATATAAAAGCACAACTTCTAACACAAGGATTTTCTCAAATACCGGGTTTTAATTATAAGGAGACATATTCTCCTGTAATTGATGAAATCACATTTCGATATCTTGTGAGCTTAGCAGTACATGAAAAAATTGATATGTGTCTTTTAGACGTTACTGCATATTTTTATGGGGAGCTTGACAGTGACATTTATATGAAAATTCCTGAAGGATTTCACATGCCTAAAGAATGTACATCAAACACTCATAAAAATTATTCCATCAAATTACATAAATCCCTGTATGGATTAAAGTAATCTGGAAGAATGTGGTGTAATCGTCTTAGTGAAAGTTTGATGCAAGTTGTACATAAAAATGATCAGATTTGCCAATGTGTTTTTATCAAGACTTCTGAATTAGTAGTTGCGATATATGTTGATGATATTAATCTCATTGGGAGTCCGAAGAGCTTCTGAAAGCAAGAGATTTTGGAAGAACCAATTTTTTCTCGATTTACAAATTGAACATCTGGAAGATGGAATCCTTATTCATCAATCAATATATACTGAGAAAGTACTTAAAAGATTTTACATGGACAAGGCACATTCTTAAGTACTCCAATGGTCGTACGGTTGTAAGATGTTGCTAGACATCCATTTCAACCACGGGAGGAGGATGAAGTACTTTATCTTAGTATAATTGGTGCACAAATGTATCTTGCAAATAATATATGTTCTGACATATTATTTGTAGTAAATTTGTTAGCAAGATATAGTTCTTTTCCAACCTGATGACTGGAATGCCATTAAACATATTCTTCGATATCTCCAAGGAACTAGAGTTCTCGGATTGTTTTATACAAAAGAATAAAAACCTACACTGATTGGCTATGCATATGCTGGTTATTTATCTGATCCACATAAGACACGTTTACAAATAGGCTATTTATTTACATATGGTAATACTACAATATTATGAAGTTCCACGAACAATCTAGAACAACCACATCTTCTCCCTCAAGACAAAAAGACAACTATATCTTCAAATCATGCCGAATTAATAGTCATCCATGAAGCAAGTCAAGAATGTGTGTGCTTGAGATCATTGGTCAATTATATTCAAGAAAATTTTGATTTATAATCTAAAAATGAAATTCCTACTGTATAGGATAATGCAGGTTACATAGTTCAATTGAAAAGAGGATATATCAAGGGAAATAGCTAAAAATATTTCACCAAAATTCTTCTTTACACACGAGTTTTGAAGTAAGAATGAAATTATTGTGCGACATATTCGGTCATATGATATTCTGACGAACTTTTGTATTAAGACATTGTCGAATGCAACTTTTAAAAGGATGATCTACAGGATTGACATGTATTAGTTCAAGGATCTTAAAAGATCTTATCAACAGGTGGAGTAAAAATAAATAATAGTGTACTATTTTTCCTTCACTAGATATTTTTTCCACTGAGTTTTTTATAATCATGTTTTAACGAGGCATATTATTTATGTTAAGGACATCCAAAGGAGAGTGTTATAATATCCATAGGGTAAGATGGATGTCCTACCGTTTTAAAACCATAAAACTCTATTAAATTATCCTCCCTTAATGTGGTTATTATAAGATAAATGTTATCTCATATTTAAATTTCATGCATATTTTGTAGTATAGAAATGAGACTTCTGAAGTAAAGAAAGTACACCAAAAAAAAAAAAGTTTTATTACAATTATATTCTTCCATTTCTCCCTTTATATTTTTTCTAGTTTAGCATTTTATTATTATATTTGATATCAAGTTTACAACATTAAACTTAATTAGGATTAATTATGCTAAACGTGAGATTTACTATGTATGATCCCTATTTTAAAAAAGAGAAAATAGCCAAAAATTCTCCCCACCTTTTTATGTTTTGCCAATATAGGGCCTATTCTTTTTTTGTCACTACTTATGTCATTAACTTTTTTTGGATGGCCAAAAATGCCCGATATGAAGGTTTTTGGTGTCTTTTTGCGTAAATTATCACGTATACGCTCATGATTTCTTTATAAAAGTATAAAAATAGACATAATAGGAAAAATTATACACGGAAAATATATATATTTCAAAGTATCACGAGAATGTTTATTAGCAAATAAGGGTACTTTAATACCTTTTTATAAATAAACCTTGTGTAATTCACATAATAATCTCAGCCAAAAATACCATAAACCAACGTATTTGGGCATTTTTTATCACTAAAAAAAGTTTAATGGTATTTTAGCCAATCAGAAAAAGTTAAGTGGCATAATTGACCACAAAAAAAGAATATAATATGGCCATGTTCTCCATTATTTAAAATCAGCAGCTTTTAGCTTATTTTAAGCTATAAGTTATTTTATAACTGTTCTCGATTACTTATTGTATATACTTTTAGCTTAAAACAATTTGGAAAAAAAACTATTTTTGAAAAGCTAATGTGAAGGTGCTTTTTAGAACTGTTTTTACTTATTGATAATGTTAAAAATAAAATTGTTTTATTAATTTATTTAAAACAACTTTCTTATAAGCACTTATTTTTAATTGCTTAAAAAAAAAACATAAGTGATGAAAAACAAGGCCAATATATTTGTAGAACCTTGTAAAAGGGTGAAAGATGCTCGACTGTAAATGAGAGGGGCTTGGAGATTGAGGGTTTTCTCGAAGTGTCTAGGTTAGATAAAATAGAACTAGTTGGGTAGATAGAAGCCGTTAAGGTCTAACCTTTGCTTTGAGTTTGTCTCTTCAAATATAGAACTTTCTATTCTACATTAAGTCATTTTATTTCGCCTTTGTGAGTTTGAAAGCAGCACAGAATTTACTGTTAACTTCGGATAAAGGTTCACTTTATTACCAAATAAGGGTCTTGTCTGGTCCATGATCAGTTTCGCTTTAGTAGTATTAACTTGGATGTTTTATCCTGGTCGGAGTTGTAAAAAAAATTTTCAAAAAATAAATATAAAGTAACCTAAAAATGTGAAAGGTGTTTTTTTACTCTATTATCTTTAAAAAATAAATATAAAGTTGGACTTCCACATACTATATTGGAAAGGAGCCTATGAGGCCCACAGCAAAAAAAAAGGAAAAGGCCTGTGAAGCAGAACTTGGACTAGACATGCATAAATGTACTACTTTAACAAAATGGCCCCATTAACTAATTACGGGAAGAAAATAAGTCCCTAGGCCCAGAGCCTTGCTGCTTTCTTCTACATGCCCACTATAGTTTAATTATTGAGCACTTTTAACAAGCAGAATACTACCCGGTACATCATATAATTTGTAATTTCATATCGATTGAGAAAAATTGAAATTGACGTATTTTTCAAGATAAATATTTATAATATTTTTTATTAATTTAATAAATTTTATTTTTTAAGACTTTTATCTTTTTCCTTCTCTGTTTTATTTAAGTGAATGAATTTAAATTTTGAGAATTATTACACATGCATTATTTATATGGGGATATTTTTGAAAAAAAATTTTATAAAAAGAAATTACTTTATAATATGAAACTTTAATATGACAATTTAAAATTATATTATTAAATAGAGGTAATATTAAATTTGAAAAGTTCCCACAAAATATTTGGATGCCATATTAGTTCTAAGATCTTAAATTTGAGACTCATATCTCTTCGGGCTTGGATCGTTTGTATCACTTTCTAATTTGATATATTTTATTTATAAAATTTAATAAATAAAAGATAAACCATAAGAAAAAAATAAATCTCAAGAAAATATATATTATGAAAATAAAGTGGTACACAAAATGGTACAGACTATTGATCTTTAATGAAGTTTAAGACAAAAATCTTAGAATCAAACTCTATTCAAATACACTTCGTAGAAACTGAAAATAAATCCACTATATACAGGAAAAAATTTCTTATAGATCAGGTCCATATTTCTACCTTTATATCATGTGGCATGTATGATGTATTAAGCTATATAATTTATTTTGTTATTCTTGTCCCCGTAATTAGAAATATAATCGACATTAAAAAATGATTGGACTTAATACATATCACATGGTTTATAAGTGAAAATACGAACCTAGTCAATAACATAGTGTTTCCCTATATATAGAGCTAAGATGGCTAATGAAGCCTTATCCAATGGCAATACTAGATGCATTTCAACCAGAAGTGCAAATATAAATTATTGTTGTATTTTATAAAGTTTATGTTCTCATGGTAGATGAGCATAGGACCTCATTGAAATTAAAAAAAAAAAAAAAGAAAAAGAAAAAGAAAAACTTCCATATTATTTATATTTTAAGTGTGACCCTATTTGTTCTCAACAATCCTAAGGATTCAATTTTTTTTATATTAGTTGTAGTACAAAATACTTTTGCTATACTTGAATTGGTTCTATGTTTGAAGAACAAATATCTTTTTTAGAAATAAAAGTTAAATTATTTACGAAAGAAAATATTTTCAAACATAAATTAGAACAGTTTTCACATTTAATTTAATTTTAACTTTAGTTCAATCAATAAAGTCCACTTTTCTTTTTTGAGGAGTTATTCGATTTATTTGGTTGGATTTGATTTTAATTTTTCTTTTCCTTTTTGAGAAGTTTTGCCTTTTTTTTAAATGATTCTACCAAATCGATGGAATCTCCAAAGTGCACCTACCGTCTTCTTTTGGGTGGTGGATCAGCAACTTCCCCCGTTAGTTACATTGATGGGCATAAGAAATAAAAAGAAGAAGATAAGAAGGTAATTACAATGATGACTATGGTAAAACATCAGCTACTTTGTCTTCATGGAAGAATCATAACATTGATTGGAATCCATCCAAAATCCTCAAAAGCAACTTTTGATGATCAAAATTCTGAGTGCCCAAAAAATTGACGAAAATAACATCAATTATTCAGTAAAGCAGCAGCCTCTACCTTTGTCTTATTCCACTTATCTAACCGATTCCTTGTGATCTCCACCTTAAAAAAAAAGAAAAAGGAAAAAGAAATCAGAATGCGATAAATTAGAGTGAAATGAAAATGAAAAATGGAGTATTACTTCTCGATCCCAGTTGGTTCGCAAAGTGACCCAAAGTAAGATAGCAGTCTGCATGGCCACTCCTCCCACCATTCCTGTCCATATTCCCTATCAATTCCCAAAAAAAACAATAATATCCGTATCAAAGTGATTCTGACACAGAAGAAGAAAAAGAAAAGAGTTAGGAAATTGTGATTTAAATCAGTACCTTAACACCAAGATTGAATTTGAATCCGAGCAATGCACCCAATGGAATCCCAACTATGTAATAACAACCAACGTTAACATACGCCACAAATGCTTGCCAACCGCATCCTACCGCAACCCCTTCAATCCGTTTTTCATAACCAATATCAGACCTCTAATATAAATATATATACATATATATTTTGATACATCACCAAGAAATGTGATTTGAATCTATAATATGATAAATAATATTTTTATTACACACTATTTTTTATTAGTTATTATATTTTAAATATTAAATTGTTTAAAAAAATACAAATTTTAAATATCTTTTCTTATATACACTAGAATGTCTTTTAAATTTTATCTCTCTTCATCTTTATTTCTACAAATATTCATATAAAAAGAGTAAAAGAATTTAAAAATTACTTTTAATAGGAGAGTATAATGGCAAAAAGTTAATTAAATATTAACAAAGTGACAAGTAAAAAAACACGCAAATTAGTATGATATGACAAGTAAAAGAATGAAGGGAGTATTACCATTATCTTGTCAGTATTAGACCTCGAGTAAAAAACTATCTGTACTACTTTGTGTATCACTCTATATACCACTCACTTTCCTTTTATAACATATTTTCCTCTCAAAGTTTATCTTTCTCTCTTACTATGGTTTAGAGTTTATTTTTATTTATTACATTTTATTAATAAAATACAAAATCTGCAAATGGTATATAAAGTGCTACAAACAATCCGATCCTTTAAACCTCCATGTTGAATATTTCTTTTAGGAAACAAAATAGTATTATAAAATTTATGACGGATCCTCCTTCTTCATGATTTAAAATAAGTTTTAAAAATATTTTTTAATTCATTTTAAGTTATAAAATGTATTTGAGATGTTTTTAATTATTTACTATATCTAATTTTTTTATTTAAAATA
The DNA here is from genome assembly GCA_028651295.1 of Catharanthus roseus. Classification (NCBI taxonomy): domain Eukaryota; kingdom Viridiplantae; phylum Streptophyta; class Magnoliopsida; order Gentianales; family Apocynaceae; genus Catharanthus; species Catharanthus roseus. The sequence goes on from JAPQWS010000104.1 coordinate 12,254,406, forward strand.
AATTAAAAAGTTATTTTTGACGAATTATTTTAAAGATGTTTTTTGAAATTGTTCCTAGTTATATGCATACTAACAAAATTAAAAATGTTAAATTACTCGGAAGAAAAAAGAAAAGAAAAGAAAGAGAAGTTACCGGACAAAACAGGCTGCACGCCGTTGAGAACAATGGAGATGGCCAAGAGAGGAGCAAGATCGGAGACGGCGTTAGCAACAGTTTCACCACTGGTGAAGGCATAACTCATCACCCGCCGCAACACCAGTACCACAATTGCACATACTATTGAAATCACCAATGAACTCAATGTCACAACCTTCACTGAAAATGCTGCTGATTTTGGATGCCCAGCCCCCAATTCATTGCTAACCCTCACACTGTTCCAATACCAAAATAAAATTCCACTTTCTCATTATGGCTTAACTTGGATAAAGATTTAATTTGAGTTTTTTTTTCTTCCTTAAACTTCATGATGAAATTTAATAAATTGTAAAAGATCACACGCAGCCTAAAATAAAGTAAAAGGGCCAACTTAGATTTGTTTTAAGAAATTAATCTTTTTGTTCTTTTAATTTTTAGTCACCTCTTTTCTTACAAACAATTCAATTCTTACTTATCCTAAATAAAAAATTTTAATATTTTTCATTTTTAAATCTGATTCAAATGTATCTTAAGTGGATGGCTAATTATTGATCAAGTACTTACTTCATTTTTTAATTTTATTTTACATATTTTACTTAAACACGTATTTGTTTTTTTCCCTCATATAACAAAGTGGACAATAATGCAACATTTAATTAATTTTTTTATTGCACCTTTTAATAAAAATAAATTCTCAATTCCTTTTAATTTTTTTAACATCAAACTTTGTAATATTAATAATTATGAGAAAGATTAATTTTTAAAAGGAATTTTATTTTATATAAAAAAATATTTAAAATTATGTATTTCTTCTATTATAAAATTTATAATGTTTAAACGTGATAAAAAAATAAAAAAATAGGAGGGAGTATTCCTTACCTGGCTGCCGCATTGAAGCCCACTGAAATCATGAAAACCCATCCAAGGATTGTGGTGCTACATAAGATTAGATAAGAAAATTAAAGAGAGGAAGACAAGGAAAATTGATGAAAAAAAACAAAATTGATAAAAATTAAACATACCAAATAGCAAGAGCATCCAAAGTTATTTGAGGATTAGGAAGCAAACCAGCAATGAGAATCAAAAAGTCAAAGTACCAAGTCTCAAGACAAAGCATTACAGCCGAAGATGCAGACAATTTCAAGAAATCCCATAATCCAGTAAATGCCTGAAAACTGAAACCTGTCCATGTCTTTTTGCACTTTTTACTATTCACAATGTAAATAAATTGTGCCAAAACAATAATCCACCAAGAAAAACTCAATACTGCCGAAGCGCCTAATAAACCCCAATCCAATACAAACAAAACCAACCATGTCAAAGGGATGTGCACCACAAGTGTAGCTACTGATATATATGCACTTGGATTAATAATGCTCTGTGCCTGCAGAAATTTTTGTATTGGAAAATTGGCTGCATATGCAAATATTTGTGGGATAAGACCGTATACAAATAGTGCCGCTGCAGAAGCCACTTCTTCCGATTCTCCTAGGAGGAGCAAAATTGGCTTGGAGAAAATGTAAATAAACATAACAAATATTCCTGTTGCCATTAGGAGAATTGTTGATCTTTGTAAATATATCCCAAGCATCTCGTGCTTGTGTGCTCCATATGCCTGCCCACATAAGGTCTCCACAGCACTTCCCATTCCTAGCTGCACCGCACTTCGTGATTATTAATAATGCGTATTAGGACGTGTTAATAGTCGTAGATACATATCACAAGTTTAAATTTTAAAGAGCTTTTTTCTTTTTTTTTTTTTTTTTTGCAAGAACTGAAAGATTGAATTTAATTTTAATAAGATATGGATATAAATAGAAAAGTAACATACTTAATTTATCGAAATAACATATACCTTGAAACGAAAAAGTATCTAATCATATAAAAAGAAATGAGTAGCAATTTTCTATAGGATTTTAGATAGTTAGAATTTGTTAGATTCAAAATATCATATAGACGGTTGAATTGAATAGGGTTTCAAATCTCAAATTTCAATTTTTTCACAAACAATTCAACAAAAATCTTAAAATCAAACTTTATTCAAAAGTACTTGATATATCTTATCTATATTAATATTACTATGTAAGACACGACAAGATAGGACAAAATTAATTCTGAAGTAGAGGATGAAAGATTCGGTTACCATGAGTCCATAAGCAAAGAGTTGAATTCCATTATTGCCAAGGGAGGAAGCAGCAAGAGCAAGATTACCAATATGTCCACAGAAAATTTGAGTAGACATAGAGACAACATTTCCAAGCAAGGAGGTGGCACATGCAGGTGCAGCAAGCCGGAATAGCGTACCCAATTCCAGTTGTACGCCCTGTCTGATTCTCTGGATTCCTCTCAAACTTGAATCTGACAGTATACCTTCCAGCTCCGAACTAATACTTTCCTCACCATTTGATTGCTTAGGATTCAGCAAAGCTTGTTCTATCCCATGATGATCCTCTGAACTTTCCATATTTAGTCACTACCTCTAATGTTTCTTGTTTTTTTTTTTTTTTTCCTTCTTCTTCTTCTATTCGGGTTCTTAAGGAAGTATGTATGTCCCTGTCGCTATGTATTGGGAAGTGTTTCAGCCACCAAGGTCGGAAATCTATCTACTTTTTCATAGAGTAATTATAAGTGGTTGTTGGCCTTTTGGACTAATATAATAATATCGGCAGAGGAAAAGCATATACGGCTCTGAATCAAGAACTTTCCATGCTTCGACAAGAGAGTAAAAACACCCAAAATGTATGTCCCATTTACCTTCTCTGTCTCACTTTTTCTATAATATACTTTTTTAAAAAAAGATTTTTATTTTAAAATTTACCTTTTATTTAGTATTCTTTTTGCTTTTTATTTTCCTATTAAAAACATAATACTCTTTAAAAAAATAATATATTATTTTTTGTGTAAATTAGAATTAATACTTTTCAAATTTTTCTCTCTCCTCATTATTATTTCTATAAATTTTTATATTATAATGGAGTATAAAGGTTGATAATTTTGTTTTTAATAAGAGGATATATTGAGAAAAACTTCAATAAATACTCCCTTGGTATTATAACAAATAAATAAAAAATATAAAATGTGATAAATAAAAAAATAAAAAATTAAGAATATGACAAAAAATGTGTTATATGAAATAGATTTGAAGCGAGTAAAAAACGAACCTGTTGTATGATAAGATGTACCCAAAAGAAAACAGACAAAATGAGAAACGTTGTTTCTTTCTTATTTACAAAAGAAAAAGACGATTCTCTTTTGTGTGAGTAAAAATAAGTGTTATAAAATTAATATATATGTAGTGAATGTCTAAATACATCCTCTGAAGAAAACTAGAACTCTTAAACCCACTCCTTAATGGACTCTTACTCCCTAATGACAAGTTCATTTATTCTATAGTTAAACTCTTGTTCTTTATGCCTATAAATAAGACTTTATGTAACACATTAAAAATATACGATCAGTTTTTGAATTTTTAAATCTTCTATCTATCTCTCTTCTTCTCTATTACTTTTCTTTTTATTTTTACTATGTCGTGGCTCCCCAGTACTAAAATTTATAAAAGAGAGGTGGTTAACGTCTAATTCTTTTCAAAAAATAAAATGGTGAGTTTTTTTATTCATGAGAAAATACTCATCATTAAAGTCGTCCGGGTCAAAACGTGTTACAAAAAAAACGGCTACCTCTTTATTATAGAGAATAGATTAGGGGAGATTTAAGGGAAATATGACAGGCCCAAGAGTGATCTTTGGGGGGGCGCCGGAAATAGGCTAAACAGTGATCAGTTACAAACGTTTAAGTCAAATATGCGATTCGGTAATGTATAACACTCATTTCATAATAATGAGTAATTCAATTATTTGGGTTAATTAGTATATAATGATTACGGTTTGAATTTTTCTTTTTTCAATGTATGAGATATTTTAATTAATTTAAAAGGAGATTTACGAGGCACACGGCTTCCAAAATGATTCAAATCTTAACTCTCACACGAAACAAGTTAAATAAAAGTATCTAAGGACAGAGTGTTTCGTTACTAGGCTGTCTCTCATTGTCAGTCGAGTTTGAAATTTTAATTGAATCTATTTCAAGAATATATTGGACAAGTATGGAAACAATTGGAGAAAAAAAAAAAGAAAAAACTAGTATTAGTATTGAAACTTGATGAGGAAATATGCACATAGAAGACCCTGACATATTCGAGAAAGGAAAATGTCTTGTGCAGTATTGAATGGTTTTACTAAGGGGATGATAACAATTAATTTTGGGCTGCAAAGGCATCTAATTCATTCTATTTTGCTTTTACTACACATTTGCTGTTGGATATTATTGGGAGGAAATGGAGGTAGTTAGGCACCTTGATCAATGTTGAGAAAATTAGACTGGAGATCGAATCGGTTAAGTTAATAATTCACTGATTTATTCGTTTAATTAGTTGTATCAGTGGACAAATCGATATGACAATATAATGATGTCATAAATATATAATAATTATAAATATAGTGATTATTTATAAAAACTATTCTACCCAACTAGAAAAATCTATACTTCTCAACCAAGAAAAAAAAAAACCCTATACTTCTGTGAAAAAACTAAAATAACCTATACTTCTAACAAACACTAAGAATATCTATACTTACACTATATACTCTGGCCCAGTTCATGCCCAAAAAAGGCCCAGCTCTTCCAAGAAACCACCACAAGCCAAGAAGTCTGGAGTTATTAATGTGATAGGCCTCAAAGCAACTATAGAGGTGGCTCTAAGTAAGCCCAGTGGAAGTGGCCAGGGACTACAGGAGAAAGAGGCTAACCAAAACATGGCACGGAGGGAGCAAATATTCCCCCAGCCCAGAAAGAGAAAGGATTAACCTTGTCCATTAAGAAAAACACCAAGAGCCCACTAATTGTGGACCAATTCCCCGAACCATCAATGGCCCAAGTAACCCTAAACCCACAACCTCAGCTTCTGGGAAGATTACTTGAGAGTATAGGCAAGGAAGACAGTATAACTGACGTGGAGATCGCAAACTTATTTGTGCATGGCACCCTTACCCCTGGGGATGATGATATGTTGGAAGGGAATCTGGAAGATGACGATCTGAATAAAGTCAAAGGAGACATGGATTCCCCAATGAAAGATAGTTCTTGATCCCTGAAGGACATTATCTGTACAGTTGTAAATATGTATAGTGATATTCTTTTTTGCAACGTTCGCGGAGCAGGATATGAGGATTTTTGGAGGTTCTTGTTGGACCAAATTAGAAACCACAAACCCTAAATCTTGGTCTTGGTGGAAACCGAATCACACAGTAAGAAAGCTTTGCGTATTCTACGTAATTCCTATTTTGATTCACTTGCAATCTCTGAAGCCAATGGATTTTTAAGAAGAATTTGGATATTCTAGAATTCCTCTCAATTAAATATCTAGGTGTCGACCATCAATGAGCAATCAATGGTGCTTTTGATTTTGAAAGAACGGATAGTTAAATGGATGTTTACTCCAATTTACGCATCTCCGAATACGGCTATCAGGGCAGGGCTTTGACGGTATCTCAGAAGGTTAGGAGAGGAATTCGACCTCTCATAGTTGATTCTGAGTGCCTCAAATCAGCCCTTGTCGAACAACGACAAAAGGAGAGGGTGAGTAATCAATTGGAAGCAAACTAAGGAATTGTGTGACATAATTGATGCTTGTGGACTACATGACATGTGATTTTCTGGACCTTCCTTCACTTGGTCTAACAATCGGGGAGGAGTAGGGAGAATTTCAAAAAGACTTGAAAAAGCCTGGTGTAATACAGGCTGGAGGGTCATGGCACCCAATGCTGTAGTCCAACATCTCCCCAAAATAATGTCTAATCACCACCCCCTTCTGATTAAAAGAGGTACAAATGAGAGGAAGAGAGTTGTGCACAAAAGATTTCTAGTGGAAGTTGCTTGGTTTGATATACTAGATTTTCAAGAGTTGGTGAAGGAGATTTGGGAAGGTCATCGAGGCAATTTAACTGAAACAATAGCGGCCTTCTCTTGCAGAGCTGGCTGGTGGAGAGATAATATTGTGGGAGATGTATCTAGGAGGAAAAAGAGATGTATGGTGTACCTTCTAGGCATACGAAAACTCTAGTTTTTTGGCACAGTCACTATTTGCTGGACCTCGAGGAGAAATTGTCCAAAGAATACAGAGAACTGATCAGACATGAAGAACCATATTGGATGCAAAGATCCAAAGAAAGATAGCTTCTTGAATGAGAAAGCAACACTAGGTATTTCCATGCCTTAGTAGTGGCCAAAAAGGAGAGATGCAAAATAACTAAGCTTATAAATGACAATGAGGATTAGGAAGATGACTCAGAGACGCCCAGGGGTATGGTCAATGGTTATTACAAGAGGCTATATCCCATGGAAGATATTCGAGCTTCTAAATCGGAAGAATGGAAGTTCTCGGAACTGTCAAGAACGGACCTATGTCTGCTTCATAGGTATGTCTCTGCACTTGAAGTAAAAAATGCTATATTCCAAATGGGGCCTATGAAAGCTGCTGGTTCTGGATGGAATATTACCTCTATTTTACCAGAATTTTTGGAGAATTTTTGGAGAATCTGTTATATATTTTGTTCGAACGGCCTTTAGTATAGGAGAGTTTCAGAGGAGCCTTAACATTCTCTGATTTCTCTCATTCTGAAAGTGGAGAACTCGGAGTATTTCACAAATGCAGCCAATTGCTTTATGCAATGTCCTTGTAAAAACAATCACCAAAGTGGTAGCCAAAAGATTAAAAACTCTCATGCCTAAATTGGTTCGACCGAATCAGTGCAGTTTCATAACTGGAAGACATGCTTCTGACAATGTTATCATTGCGCAAGAAGTGTTGCACACCATGAGGAGGAAGAAACGTAAAGGTGGTTGCCTTGTAGTTCAAATTGATTTTAAAAAAGCATATCATAGAATGAATTGGAATTTCTTGAAATCTGTACTTATCTCAGTTGGACTGGAGCCTCAGCTTGAGAAATTGATTATGGTTTTTGTAGAATCGACATCTATGTCTATTCTGTGGAATGGGGAGGTTTTGGATGCTTTTAAGCCAAGCTGGGGTCTACGACAAGGGGACCTGCTTTCACCATACCTCTTTCTATTGTGCATGGAGGTCCTCAATCAAAAAATTCAGGTAGCAATCGATGGGGGAAAATAGAGAGGTATCAAGGTAGAAGGGCTGAGCATCTCAAATCTTTTCTTTGCGGAGGACTTAGTACTCTAAGGTGAGGCATCAAAAAAACGGGAAGAGCTTATGGCAAATGTCCTTAGAGACTTATGTGGTACTTCCTAGCAAAAGATCAACACCTCCAAATCCAAGTTTTTTGTGTCCAAGAATGTTAGACGAGGTCTAGCTAGTACTCTTAGCAAGAATTTCAATATACCACTCACAAGTGACTTAAGCACGTACCAGGGAATCCACCCTACTTCATCAGAGTGTGAAGACCAGGACCTTTGGCTATATTGTTGAAAAAGTAAGGAATAAACTCTCAGGTTGGAAAGCTAAAATCCTGTCGAAGGGGTAAGATCAATCCTCATTCAGACAACCACTTCCGGGGCCATGATAAAGAGACTCGAAAATCGCATACTCTTGCTTGGTAAATAATATGCCAACCTAAGCTGTATGGGGGACTAGGCATCAGGCAATTGAGGGAAACTAATCAGGCCTTCATGGCAAAAACATTATGGAGAATGCAGAAATAAAAAGGAGCACTATGGATGGAGGTCTTGAGGAAGAAATATGGAAATATTAGTAGGGCTTGGGAACTGGGAGAAAAATGGAATAGCTACTTCATCTGGAAAGGCATTGTATCAAGTACAAGATGTCTGGCTGATAAGTTTGTTTGGATCATCTGTAGGGGTGATCAAATTGATTTCCGGTTCGACCAATGGGAAACTCTAGAATCTCTCATAAGATTAGCACACACACAAGTACCTAATATGGAACTGGAAAGAAAGGCAATGGATTATTGGGATCAAAGCAAATCAATTTGAAAGAAGGAATTGTTAGCTAATTGGCTTTCACTGGATATTTTGGAAGCCCTGGAAATACATGTACTAACTCCGAGATCAAACAAAAATGACTTGTAGTAGGGTCTGAAATTACAGAGGAAATTTCAACTTAGCATGTTCTATGAGGACCTCTGTAAATTTAGTGATAGAGTAGAAGTACAAGCCTATTTGGAAATTTGAAGGCCCTAAGAGGGGGTCACTATTTCTTTAGTTTGTCAAACATAATGCACTCCCTGCAAATCAGTTACCGGTCCAAAGGAAGTTGGTGAAGATGATTAGTACCCTCTGCATGGTGCAGCTACTCGAACCATTTTGCATATCTTGATAGATTTTGAGTGGGTTTGGACAATTAGGAATTTTTTTGTACAGCCCAAATCTTGGGGTAATTTTTACTCCATACATAATTGTCTCGATAGCTAGACATCAATTTGTGGAGCATGGAAACGAGGAACAATCAAGAGTTGGAGTGGAAGTACTTGTTTAGGGAAATAGTCTACTCCCTTTGGTGGAGAAGGAATAGAGTAATTTTTGAGAAAGTAAAATTGTGGGAGAATCCACTGGTTTTTGTTTAGCAGATTAGGCAAAAAGTGGAAGATCTTATGAGGATATAATCATCCAACGATTTGAATAAAAATACTAAGTAATTAATTTTATTTCAAATAAATAAGTTAATTACTTATTAACTTATAAAAATGGTTGCACATAGAATCTGGACACCTGCACAGGTCCTATTGTTTATGTTCAACGAACCTTGACATGTTTTAGGTTCATTCATCATGGACATAGTGCTCACATTATCGTCTATGTGCATGACTATGTAGGTTCACTTAACATTGACAATAGATAAAAATAATCGTCCTAGACATTATCCACAAAATATAAGTGTCTTTTAGCAAGATATTATGCTTACCCAAGTTAAGTAAAAAACACAACGATATCACCTAAAATCAGTTTTGATGTTCAGTACTTTTGTCACACGATATCCTAATTAAGTATAAGGCATGGAACGAGTCATTCTCACATAACTTAATTAACCATTTACTTGATCACCAGCAGATTATTCCAACAAGTAATATTAATAACGCTTTATTAATATATATATATATATGTATGTATACATTTGAGCATGACCATGCATAATTCTATAGTCTTCCTTATCAAGGAGCCCATGGATATATCTCTCTAATAAGAGAGGGACAAATCCCTTTCACTATCTCCAATATTCAAGCCATGGCAAGAAAAATGCCAACATGTAATCATAATGATCACCCAGTTAAAAGTGATGTTTGACTATGTCAAAACATAACTCTCCTCATGCAAGAAAAAAAAAATAAAAACACAAGACCAAAGAATACAAAACATAAAACTGAGAAGAAATACTTATGACTTAAACATGTACAATATTTCTCCTTTTTTTTTTCTCGTCATGTTCAATACATTTTTCTCAATATGTATTTATGAATTGATTTTACATCCTATATACATGATTAGTAAAACTTAATCATCAATCAACTTCATACTAGTTTAATAATATGCATCAAAAGTACGAGAACAATATTCAGTTGCATTATCTAAACGTATATTTCTAATATCTAGGATGGTCTGGAAACTACTCTCTTGAACGAATAATTGAGCAAGTAATCTTGAAAATGCCAAGTTGCGAGTTGACGATAAAGAAACATAAGACCATCTTATTGATGCATCTATTAAAACCATGAAATATTTAAATGGCCCAAATGGGGATAAATAAGTCTACAAATATCATTATGTATCCATTCTAGAAATGCAAGAGATTCATCTCCCACTTTTTCTGGAGATGGCTTAATAACTTACATTCCCCGAGAATAAGCAGAACATGATAATTTATCTGAAGTCAAAACCATTTGATTCTTTAAAGAATGACCATATAATTTCAATTATCCTTCTCATCATAATAGCTCCTAGATGACCTAAAGGATTATGCAAAATTATAAATATAGAAGGATCTGCAAAGTTCTGATTTACCTAAATGATGTGCTTCAATAGCACTAATTTTTGCATAATACAAGCCAGATGATAAATATGACAGTTTCTCAATTATAAACCTTTTACCCAAGATAATTTGAGTAATGCATAAATACTCAAAATCATTTTCCTCCATTGTCTACAAATTTCCTTAAAACTTAACAAATTTCTTGTGGATTTAGAGAAAAATAGTGATTTATTTATATTAATTATTGTTTCTTCGAGTAATAATATACTAGCTCTTGAAGAGCCTTCAATCAACTTTGTATTACCATTTATAGTATCTGCATTTGTCTTTTCCATATTTAATTGAGAAAAATATTTCTCATGTTTCAAAATAGTATGCATAGTTTCGATATATGTGATACATAGAGTAGGGAACAAGAGCCATTTGGACAAGAAAAATATTTACATATAAACTTATTTAAAGAAAAAAGAAACTCAAAATAAATGTATTACAATTTATTTACAAGAAAGCTCAAAATCATACTAAACTATTATAATACCAGAAAAACAAATTGCATGGTATAACTAAATCATAAAATAAAACTTATATTTACAAGAGATTGAACTAAAAACATTAAAGTAAGACTTTTAATCCTTTTGGATAGTGTCATCATCAATAAAATTATCCATCTTTCTTTCTACATGACGAAGAGATAAACAATATCCAAATGAGTTTTATCAACATAAATATCATTAAGATTTGCATCATCATCATCATGAGTTGAATGTTGAATAGTAAAATCAGCTTCAATCTTTTTGTCATTCTCTTTAAGTGATGCCTGGTAAGGCTCAACCATATGCTTTGAACGACAAATACATGACTAGTGACCGTTCATTCTACAGTGGTAACATTTATATCCATAATTATGCGAGAACTTCAACTTTTCCTTTCTCTTTCTTAATATTTTTTGTCCACTTCTGATAGTTATTATTATTTTTTGTTTCTGATGATTTATTTTGACTATCATGATAATATAGACCATTTCTATCATAAGCGTGTCCTCATCTACGGCCTCGACCACATAATTTTAATTGAGATGTAATTTTAATTGCAATGTAATTTTAAACATAGCGGAATTATATCACTGACGGATTTCAAATCTTGTAATCTCAAATGCATCCAATTCATGTTTTAGATAGACCATCTTCTGGTGCGAGATCAAACCTATCTTTTAAATTATTCCACAAAACAAATAAATCTTTCACAGTTAAACATTCCACTTTTAAATCTTCATGAAGATGATGACAGAGGAAAAATTCATGGCTTTAGCGCGATTTTTTGATGATGATGCATTTTCTTATACAATGGTATCTCCCAGACCCACTGCATCAAGGTGAATTTGAGCATCAAGTGTCCATACTAGATAATTCTTACTAGAAATATCAAGAGTCAGGAATTCGAGTTTAAGAGATTCACCATGAAAAACAAAAGAGAAGCAAAAGAATACCTCTTTGTCTTGAATATAAACTTCCAAAAGTCCAGCTGCAGAGTCTTATGTTGATAACGTAGTATAAATATTATTTCGACGGAGTGAAAGTAAAAATATCATGGAGAAATTGATATATAAGAACTAACCTAAATAAGTGAAAAATAGAGAACAAAAGAGAAGAGAGAAACTTTAGATTTTATTAACATTCTATGATTATCACCAAAATAAAATAAATTAAATAATGGTGTTTAATAAAATTTTTTAAAGGCTAATAATTAAAATTGAAGGTGTTTATTTGTATAAAAAATAGACTCTATCAACTCCCCACACCTAAGTTTTGCTAGTCCTCAAGAAAAAATAAAAGAACAAAAAGAAAAACTAACTAGCCACTTTCGTAGAACTCACGATTGCACTTAGCACATGCAACAAGCCCTTTAAACCCCTAAGTTAACCCTAGTGGACGAGTGTAGTCTCGTGAGGGTTTACAAACGACGTACCCACAAAGTCAAATAAACAATAAAAAGTTTTAGAAAAGATATAGAACAATCCAAATTAAGTACCCTTCATCAAGATCTCAAACTTATCAAGACAAGCACTCTTCCTCTTATTTTCAAACTCAAGTTAACAAACAAATATTCAATTATCTTCTATAACTAAAGCAAGACTTGTGTAAAGTGTGATCGGGGTTATAAGAGAATGTAAAATAAATACTAAACAAAATTTCTAAATTACACATAGTAAACAAATCTCAACAAGAGTTCATGCTATAGGCTCACTCTTTGTACCTTCTCTCCACTAAGAATTCTCAAACTCAATTCAGATAAGGTAGCACTTTAAAACTTGTAATGTAAGGTTAGCGTGTTGGTTATCAAACGAAGGTAAGGAATTCAAAATCAAAGAAAAGAGAGCTTACAAAGAATATAGATACTTTAAAATTTCGGCAAACTTTCTAACTTTGTTTTTCCTCCTTTTTTTTTTTTCTTTCAATTAATACATTCACCAATTATCATCTTCTTTTTTCCTCAAAATTTCATCATTTAAGTCCATTCTTTTTCTTACATTCACAAATTCGGGCCTCTTGATTTTTTTCTTCTTTACACCTTATGACTTGTAACAATCATGTATCAACTTTTCTTTATTTTTCTCTTTTTTTTAGCTCAATACATTTTTTTAGCACAACAAGTCATATATATATATATATATTCTCTTCTCCCCTTTGTCAAAAATACTCTAAACCTTTAAAAAACAATAACCATCATGGAAGCACAAGTTAGAAGTTTGCATTCAGCTCTCTACATCATTAATGGTCAATATTTAAGTGGTTTAAAGAAAGAAATAATATTTAAGACTTAAAATGGTACTAAGGTAAAAAATCGTGGGATTTGGTAAGCTTGAAAGACACAAACAATTCAAAGAAAGCCTATGACCGTCGTCTCTGAATCAAATCAGGAAAACATTTCTATTTCGCCTCAAGAGGTACTCAAGTAAGTTCTAGATTGTAGGGAAAAGATTCATCAACTTTATGCAACTCAAAAATAATGTAAAGGATTTATTAAATACTAACAATCATGCATGTGCTCAATTGTAAGTCATGCAAAAGTTATGACAGATATAGAACATAAGTCCATCACTCTAATTAAAAAAAAAAAGAAAAGAAAACATGTACTTTTCTCAATTTATTCAAGACATTTTTAAAGGGACTAAAAAGAATCATTCTTTAAGTGAAATCATATTTTTTTGCTTTTTTTTTTCAAGTAATGTAAAAATAATAATAATAAAATAAAAAAATTAGCAAAAATTGAACAAAAAAAGACGAGAAAAATGAAAATAATAAAAACAAATAGTTGACATCAGAATAAAAGCATCTTCTCCCCCACACCTAGACGTTACATTGTCCACAATGTGATAAAAAAATGTCAGAAGTAGAGAAGAGATAAAGAAAAGAACAACACAACGGGGTAGAAAAGACAATATTAATGCGTATACCATCTCTTTAGCCTCCATGATAATGATGTGTTGTCTGATTACCCTACAAAATAAATACTTGTACCTTTCTATCAATCAAGTGAGATTAAAAAAATAAATAATAAAAAAACCATGAAGACAACTAAGAGAAAAAAATTCCTTTGTTTTTTTTCAAGAATAAAAAATAAAAAAGAAATAAAAATAAGTACTAATATTTGGAGGCAATAACACAAGCCATTAATTTAACCTTTCGTGGCAACGGTGCCAAAAATACAAGAATTCGGGAGCGGTGCAAGCAGGAATAATCAACAGTTGCGGTAGAAGCTGAAGCAGAAAAATACACAGAAGCAGACCGAAGCAGATAACAACTGCTGGAAGCAGCTGCGGAAGCGGCAGAAAGAAGCAGCAGCCACCATTAGACAAAGAGAGGAGAGGAGAGAGAGCTGCCATAGGAAAAAGAGGGGAAATTGTAGCCGCAATTTGAAGGAGAAGCAGCCGCAAAACAGCAGCTGCACAAGCTGAAAAAGAAGCAGAAAACAACAGCTGAAGCAGGTGACACAACAGCAACAAAAGAAGCAGAAGAAATCAGGTGGCTGCTTTGCAGAAAATCGGACGCAGAAGAAAAAAAAAAAGCAGTAGCAGAAAAAAATAAGCCCAGCGGCAGGCAGCTCAAGTAGAAGAAAGTCATGATCGTTTTTGAGAAATTGATTCTTTCTTTCCCTTTATCATCAAAATAAAATAAATTAAATATGGTGTTTAATAAAATATTTTTAAAATCTATAAAAAATAGACTCTATCAAATCTCTGAAGAATATTTAGTCTGTTAGAGAATCCTCCGATTCTTCTTTTCGACAATGCATTGACTTGAGAGCTTGGAAGCTTCTTCTCAAATTGTACGGATTTGAGGATGATTGATGGATTAGAGAGCTGTTGGAGCTTTCTTCAATCTTCGGGAGGAAGAAAGCAAGGACCACTGCGAGGAAATTCTTGAACTTTGAGGAAGACCTTTATTGAAGAGTTTTTGGGAAGAATTTCTAGAGACTTTTTCACGTATCTCGAGTTTGAGTGTCTTCTGAATGCTCCTTCTAAATGTCTTCTTCTGAATCCCTTCTTCTGGATGACTTTGAATTCTCCTTCTGAATATTTTTTCAAGCTTGAAAAGATCCTTATTTATAAGCAGAGATGGGGTTTTCGGTTACTTGGTTAAGTAACAAGCAATCCACCAGTGGTTTTTCGGTTAGACCAATTCTTTATTTGGGTCGATCCAATAGGTTTAACTCATTATTTAATGGACTTAACGTAAAAAGGCTTTAGACTCAATTTAATTAGGGCCCAAATGCATATGTCTTATATTTATTGGACTTTATTTAAAGTGAATCTAGGAATTACTAAATAATTTCACATCCAACCCAATTTAGATGTCCAATTAGGATAATTCAATCTTCATGACCCAAAAAATCTTTTTTTATTAATTTAATTTAAACAACCAAAACTAAAAGATTTTTATTTAGTTTTTGATTAAATAAATAAATTAAAATTTATTTGTCTACAATAGGTTACTAAGTCACCTATCCATTTTAGAAGGGGCAAACAGATGTAATTATCTAATACGAAGATTAACAGATACATCTATAATTATAAATCTAATTTCATTACAGTTTTTAGTTTTTACTCTCTAATTACTAAACGATTAAAAAACGCAAGTGGAAAGAGCAAGGAACAGATTATATAAGTGGAGCGACCAAAGGGAAGAGTTTGCTCTATTGGATAGCTAGTCAAATGCGCCCAGTTGGGCTGGGAATAAAAACATGGACGGATTGAAGTAGTTGACGCGTGTCTTTCTTAATATCCGATTTGGTTTAATTTTGAGTTTTTATTTGGAAAAAGATTAATTTTTAAAGAATTTTGAAATTTGACCAGAATCTAAACCTAATTATTTCAATTTCAATGAAATCGAATTGTTTAAAACAGCAAAAAAAAAAAAAAAGAATATATGAGATGAGAACATCAAACAACCATAATTTTTTTCCTTTCTAAATGTTTTGGCCATTTTGATTGTAATTAACACGGAACGAAAAGCAGCCGGGATCATTTATTACATACCCTATTATATTTTTTAGTACATACATTTTATAATAGATTTATTAATACATATTTTATAAAATAAAAAATAAATTTTAAGTCTAAAAGATAAACTCTAAAGAAAAATTATTATTAAAAGAAGTGTATTAGAGGATCTTAATACTGATCCTTAGTACTAAGAGAGAATATTAGGCCATTGCAGCCCAATATTGTACTTTTTCTTTTTTTGGGTAAATGCCCAATATTGTAATCAATCCCCTTAATAAAACCATTCAAATTATGATTGATTAAGTTCCATACAATTATAAGGTTCACTTTGTTTGGAAATAAGGTTCATTTTATGGATGAATTAGTGTCATATTTAGTCCTCAATACTTGTTCTGTTCTTAGGAATAGTCTTTAGCATTTAATTTTAACATTTATAGTTCTCAACATATTTTTGAGCTCCATGTATGATTCTTTTTCTTAAATTTCGTCAAGTTTAACTAATTTCAAACTGTCAAAATTAGTCAACTCTAAACTCATTAAAATATACAAGGTTTTCTAGGGTTTTTACCTTTGTATATTCTAATGAGTTTAAATTTGTTGACCGATTTTAACCATTTGTAATTAGTTAAATTTAACAGAATTTAAAGAGAAGGTTCATATATGGAGTTTGAAAATATGTTGAGAATCATAAACGTTAAAAATAAATATTAGGTACTATTCGTGAGAGTGGAGGTCATAGCCACTTCACTACCCGACTCATAGTAGAGGAGTAAAATTACGATGACTCAACTAATCCATTACGTTAGAGGTCCTTTACCTTATTTTATGAAATAAGGGACCATTTCTTTAGGAAGTGAAATTGCCGTACTCTGATAACCAAAACTTGAACCGTGAATTGTGAAACTAATTTTGAAGTTTCGGTCCGAACTGAGCTGCACTGCATGCGAACTTAAATTTCAATACTTTTTTCAATATAGGATTTTAGTACATTTATTGGGATTTTAAAAAAAAGATTTATGGGTCTTCTAGAGTGAGAGCCACGTGAGGTAACATGGGTAGAAAAGTTTCTTCAAGTTTTTGGTATCATATTGTCATTTTTATTTCTGAATCATATTGTTTTGACATCTCCAACATTTAAGCAAAAAAGAATAATAAGATTGGTTTGGACCTTAACATTTTTATGAGATTTAAAAGAATAAAATTTTATAATTAAGTTAAATAAATTAAATTATTTTAATGGATAGTTAAGAAATTATATATATATATACACATCTATATGGATTTGTTTAACAAATACGAATAAATATTTTTAGAAATTCAAATATAACAAAATTCTTATTAAATTATCTATGGAAAGTTTCTATTGTTTTTTACTGAGTTTCTGGTGTCTTAATTCAAACTCAGTTTTTGTATCTGGAATTTACTCAATTGTAATGTTGTCTCACTATTCTTTTATTGTCTTTTTAATAGATGAGTGATGATTGGTTCAGTGACGATGAATTTACGAATTTTCAGAAAACAATTATGTAAAAATGAGATTGAGGATTATAAGATAGAAGATAGGCGGAAAGATGGTGAGTTGAGTGCTGGTGAAGATGAAATTATTTACACTGACAGGGGGATGGGATGGTTATAGATGGTGGACATGATGAGGCTGAGGAAAATGGTGATGAATCTGAAGAAGATGATGATCATATTTTTGTAGATTCAGATTTTGAGCAAAGTGAAGACGATATCTTAATTGATCAATTTCTAGATAATGGACTCAAAAAATTTGATGACAATGTTTTTTAGGAATTGTCCAAGTTGTCTAAAAAAAAAAGTCCTTGTATAAATAATGATGTAGAGAATAGTGCTGATGCTGAAATAAATCAAGATACTGTTCCCATTAAAACTCCAAATGAGGGCTTAGAAACTGGTAAAGAAGTTGCTGAAAAAGTTAAATTAAGGGTTGAAAATGGAGGAAACTCACATGGCAGAAGTGAAAGGAGAAGAGGAGGAATAAAAGGACCTCATAAAAAAGGGCGAATGGGAGGTCTTGAGGTTAAAGATGATGACTTTGTGAAAAATGATGATGACTTCGTGGAAAATGAAACTGCTTCACAGTCAATTGAGACTGTTGATTCACGTGAATTGTTTGATGATTCTCAATCATTGTCAGATGAAAGTAGCATAGGCAAAGAAGAGAGGGCAATGGTCTCCAAGTTTAACAGAGATAAAGAATTGCAAGATCGTCACTTCAAAATTGACAAGAGGTTTAGTAGTAGTAATGAATTAAAGGAGGCCACTGTCAACCATGGAATTACATATGGCAGAGATATTAAATTCCTGAAAAATGATTTGAAAAGGGTTAGAGCTTATCGCAAAGGCAAGAACTGTAGCTGAGGCTTTATAGAAACCAGATTGATGGCATTCAAAACTATGAAATCAGAACATTAAAACATAAGCACAGTTGTGGAAGACTATTGAATCACAAATTGGCTTCTGCTAAGTACATAGCTGGAAGATACTTGAAGGATTTTAGATCGGTTAGAGGAGTAGATATGCAAGAATTTCAGGAAAAGGTACACGCAGAATTTGTTGTAGATATCAATAAGACAAAGGTTTATAAAGTAAAGGCTGCAGCAATTGCTATGCTAAAGGATAATTATAAAGGAGCAGTATGAGCTCCTTTGGAATTACTGTGAGGAACTTAATAAAATTAATCCTGGTACGACAGTTTACATGCTTTATGGACAAGATCAGAAAACTGGAGCTGTTGTCTTTAACAGAATATGTGTGCTTGAAGGCATTAAAAGATGGATTTAAAGCAAGATGTAGAAAGGTTATAGGGTAAGATGGCACATTTTTGAAAGGTTCTCACCCTGGAGTACTTCTCCCAGCTGTAGGCATAGATGCAAATAATGGGATATATCCTATTGCATAGTCGGCTGTGGAAGCTAAAAATAAGTCACCATGGAGGTGGTAATGGAACTAAATAAATAAAACTCAAGAATTAATCTTACTTAATAGATTATTCAGAATAAATAATCAAAATGTGTACCTTGATGTATAGTAATTGAGTAATTTGAAGATCGGGTTTGAATCTTCTGATTGATATGTATGCAACTTTTTTTCTCAAAGAGATGGAGACTTTTAGAGGTGGCTAATAGTCTAAAGTATACGTCCAAACGGGCACCATAACCTTAATATATAGATGTATTTGCTAAACAACCCGTCATAGTTTTGCAATATAACCCCTAGGTTTCTACACATTTATAAAGAGACCCCACACTTTTATTAAGTTGACAGACACACCTATATAAATATAGATTACCTTAATTGGGTCTCAAAATATAAATAATACCAAACACATAATTAAATTAAGCAATACATGTACGTCTACATGTCCAAATGCTATAAATACGTGTGCACATGAATTAAGTCCAAAGATGTAACAATCCCCCACTTGGATTAATATTCATGTATACACTTGTCCAAACAATTATGTGATTGTCACTGTAGTAGCTAGCACAATTTAATTTGTCATCTTAAACCAACTATGTCCATTAATTTCGTTATTACACAGATCAAAGGGACTTTCACTGCATTAAAAGAACAGTTAAATCTATCATTTGTCACATGCATTAATTCAACTAAACGACTTGAGTTGAGTGTGGATATGTAGCATGGAAATTACATGTGAATGCAATCTATGCATGTCTATTTCCAACTGGTCCAACAAAATTGAGATCATTGTAACATATAAATAGAAAATGAACAACTCAACAATATAATCTCAATGAGCAAATTATTGTCATATTAACAATAATAAATAAATGAAGTATGAGCATAAATATATGCATACAGACTCCCAATGAACTTAGACACTATCTAAAGATACAACACATATGAGTAGTATGTTCTGTAAAGACAAAAGGTGCCAATGCTTTAGTTAGCGGATCCGCAAGCATGGAGCCAAATCCAATAAGCTCAATACTAATTATATCATTCTGAACTCTCTCTTTTACAACTAGAAACTTGAGGTCTATATACTTAGATTTTTTTTGAACTTCTATTATTGTAAGAATAGTATACTGCAGCTTTGTTATCACAAAATAATTTAAGTGGTCTCTCAAGTCAACCACACGCAGTCCTGTAATGAAATTATGCAGCCAAATAGCTTAATTTGATGCCTTAAAACATACTACAAATTCTGCGTCCAGAGTTGAAGAGGC
Organism: Catharanthus roseus; assembly: GCA_028651295.1. Classification (NCBI taxonomy): domain Eukaryota; kingdom Viridiplantae; phylum Streptophyta; class Magnoliopsida; order Gentianales; family Apocynaceae; genus Catharanthus; species Catharanthus roseus. The sequence continues at coordinate 12,274,271 of JAPQWS010000104.1, forward strand.
AATGAGTGTCTGTTTGACAAGTTTCCATGATACTGCCCCTTCAGATAGCAGAAAAATATATTCTGATCTAGATCTCATGCTATCTTGACATCTACCTAAGTCGGAATCTGAATACCCAACAATCTCATGTTTATCCTACTTTCTATAAGTGAGCATGTAATGTTTTGTTTTCTGCAAATACCTCATGACCCGCTTGGCTGCTATCCAATGTGCAGGACCCGGTACTCAAAATATCTGCCCAGCATACCAACTATGAATGCAAGACGAGTGCAGACTTGTGCATACATAAGGCTTCCAAATATTGAAGCATAAGGAATACCTTCATATGGTTGGATTCAAAGTCATTATTAGGATACTGTTTGAGATTAAACTTATCTCCTTTGGCCACAGGAGTATCAAATGGTTTATAACCTTACATTCCAAATCATTGTAATACCTTCTCGATGTATGTTTTTTGGGATAATCCTAAAATTCCCGGAGAACGATCTCGATGAATTTAGATTCCTAATACAAAAGATGATTTACCAAGATCTTTCATCTTAAATTACCTCGAGAGAAATTTCTTAGTTTGATGCATTAAACCTACATGGTTACAAGCAAGCAAAATGTCATTCACATAAAGTACTGGAAAAATCTACTTGTTTTTATAGAACTTGTGATACACACAGTCATCCACAACATTTGTATCAAAACCAAAAGATAATATTACATTGTAAAATTTGTATTACCACTGGCGAGAGACTTGTTTGAGTTTATAGATGGATTTCTTAAGTTTATAAACAAATTGTTTAGAATTTTTGGATTCCAAAACCTTCAAGTTGTACCACATAAATTGTCTCCTCAATGTTCCCATTCAAAAAAGCTGTTTTGACATCCATCTGATGTAACTGAAGATCAAAATATGCGACTAGTGCCATAATTATTCTAAAAGAGTCTTTCGAAGAAACAGGAGAAAAAGTCTCTTTGTAGTCAATGTCTTCCTTTTGAGTGAATCTCTTAGCAGCTAGACGCGCTTTATATCTCTCCACATTGCCTTGTGAATCTCTTTTGGTTTTAAAAACCCATTTACAACCAATTGGTTCACACCTTTTAACAGAGGAACGAGATCCCACACGTCATTCTCTTTCATGGATTGAATTTCTTCACCCAGGGCATCTATCCATTTACGAGCATTCGAGCTTTCAATGGCTTGACAAAAGGTAATTAGATCATCTGTTGCCGAGTCAATGTTTTCCATATGCTCATTAAGATACACAACATAGTCATCTGAAATTCCACTTCTTCTTTCTCGCATGGATCTTCTTAAGGGCACTCGTCCTTGAGGTTGTTGAGCTTGCTCCATAGGAACAAAAGGCTGAGGAGTGATTGGATAATCAATTTCATGCAGAGCCTGTTGATCTATATGAGGAAGCACAACATTGTCAATTTTGTTCTTGAACAAGATCAGGTACTAGGACCTGCACATGTTTAAGAACAACACTAGGAACGAGAACTGAGTTCTTATCAAAGATAAAGTTTATTGCCTTATCTTCCCTCCTAACCTCAATATCCTCAAAGAACTGGGTATTTCTTATCTCAAAAAAAGTTCTGTTTTGGGAATTATAAAACTTGTAACTCCGTGGCCGTTCAGAGAATCCAACAGAATAGCAAATAACTATTCTTTCGTCCAATTTCTTCTCATTAGGCCTATAAGGCCTTGCCTCAACTGGACATCCCCATATCCTTAAATGTCTTAAGACAGGTTCCTAACCTGTCCACAACTCATATGGGGTTTTGTTATTGCTTCAGTTGGAACTCTATTAAGTATATAGCCTGCAGTTTTAAGTGCATCCCCTCAGAGTGATTCTGGTAAATTAGTATGACAAATCATACTTCTTACCATGTCCTTAAGGGTTCTATTTCATCTCTCAGCAACTTCATTCATGCTGGGTGGCCCCGGGATAGTATACTGAGGGACAATTCCACAGTCTTCTAAGAATTTGACGAATGGCCCTGGACGTTATTCACCTAAACCATCATTTCTGTCGTAATATTCACCTCCACTGTCAGATCTGATTCATTTGATTCTTTTGGCTAGTTGATTTTCAATTTCAATTTTAAATGCTTTGAACTCATCCAGGGCCTCTGATTTCTCACGTGTCAAATATAGATAACCATAGCAAGAGTAATCGTCTATGAACATTATAAAGTACTGTTAACCATTCAAGAAGCCACAGAGAATGGTCCACATATATCTGTATGTACTAGTTCTAAAATGTCTTAGCTCTCTTGGCACCTACTCTTTTCTTATCTATTAATTTACCTTTAATACACTTGACACATATCGTATTATCCGAAGTGTCAAGCGCGTCAAGAATTCCTTTAGATACAAGTCTGTCGATTCTCCTTTTGGAGATATGGCCTAATTTTTTGTGCCATAATGAATAGGAGTTCTCATTAGTTAATTTTCGTTTGGTACCACTTATACTTACATGCAATGATTCATTAGGAGAAGTAGTTGAAAATATAAAAAACTATTTATCAACAATTTAGAATCAAAATAGAGACAATATTGTCTATTACCAAATGAACAGAAAAAACTTTCTTTGTCCAAAACAAGAATAGAAACTAAATTCCATCTAAATGACGGTACAATGAATGTCTTTTTTAATTCTAAAAATAAACTAGTCTTTAATGATAATTTAAAAATGCCTATAGCTTGAACTTCTGTCGTACTGCCATCTCCCTTACAGATGAATCTTTCATCATCCCTTGGTTGGCGGTAACTTTTGCAACCTTGCATAGACATACTTATGTGAGTAGTGGCAGTAGAATCTAGCCACCAAGTATATCTTGGCACCGAAACTAAATTAACCTCTGAACAAACAAAAGTTAGAGGCATACCTTTCTTTACGCGCCATGCGTGATACTTGGGGCATTCCTTCTTAATATGAGAGGGATCTTTGCAGAAGAAACAATTAATGTCTTTCGATCGATCTTTTGTTTTTTCTTCGTCGATGTATCCGCAGTCATTTTGCCCTTTATTTTCTTGTTACCTTTTGAGAAAGTGAGATTAACACTCTCGACCTTATGTTGCCTCATTCTCTCTTCCTCTTGTACTAAATGTGACATGAGTTTATTGACTTTTCATTTGTCTTTTTTATAGTTGTAGCTCTCCTCAAACTGGCCAAATTAAGGAGGAAGAGATATCAAAACAATGTACACCAGTAGATCATCAGGAAAATCCAACTTCAGTGTCTTAGTTTTGATATAATTCAAGACATCTCGAGAATGTATTCCCTAATGTTTCCCGAACCATTGTACCTCATGACAGTGAGTTTACGCAATTGCGTAATAATCTCTACCTTTTCGCTTTTTATAAAGCGTTGTTCCAACTGTTCGAGAAACGTACCTGCATTATTCTCATCTGTCATTTTAGCAGGAAAAGTCTCTGAATTGTAATATTCATGATCATTAGACTTAACCTATTTGACCGTTCCCATTGAGCCATTTCCCTTTGTTGTTCAGAGGTACTAGTATCCGTCAGCTCAACTGGTCATGGCTCCCTAATGGCCAAGTCCATATTCAGACAACCCAGATGAATTGCAACCTTATCTTTCCAATCTTTAAAGTTGATACCATTTAATGGCGGAATATTACTCAAATTAGCAGATAATTGAGCAAAATATATACAAGTAACTGTAACAGAAAACATAATATAACAAAAATAAATAAAGCTCACTCATATATATAAGACTTTAACAATTCATAGGCTATATTCATAATCTGATCACAAGAATATCGATGCAACACTAAGTATAGTGTTTGGACAAAGAGTTAGCTTGCAAGTAATTTTCTTGATGTAGTAATCGAGCACTAATAGTAAAATTCAATCGAATATCAAATCTTCCTTTGGGTCGACTTAACACTTACTATGGATATTTGATAACTATTACATGTTCATCACCATATGTGTTTGTAACTCTTAGCTTGACAATAACAATCTTCCTTTAGGCCATTGTTATCCGTATAAGAAATACAAAAGACGACATCTATGTAGTTCATTATCGAAAGATTTTCATGGGAGAGCCTACTTTGGTAGGATGTCACTTCCACCAATCAATATAAAGCTACTAGACATGCTCGTTAGAGCAACTTAAGTTGTTATGAATAAGAAAAACTTTAATTACATACAATTTCATATTTTGTATCAAATTCAATATTAACAAATAAATTATGACACATACAAGAACCACATATAATATGTAAATAACCATATATATATAAATATATCGACATATCAATGATGACATTAAAAAAACTGAATAAATAAAACCTTCAAAAAAATTGTCCAAGTACAAAAAAAGCTTAAATTGTCCTGGATCCTATTAAATTCAAGGTAAAACAAAACAGTTTTCTTTTTTTTTTTTTTTTTAAAGCCGAAGATTAGTACCACAATCATCAAGACGATATTTTGTTCTACAAAATTGTCTCAAACTAGAACAATATCAATAATATAATAACTAAAGGGTCACATATTCTTGCAACATGCAAGATCCATGAGAAAAGCCAAAGAAATTAAAAAACTGCTCAACCGCCATGGCTGCAAAAATCTTGCTTGGCAGAAAATTTTTTTTTTCTTTTTTTTTGGAAACTTGAGAATAGAAACAAGCGGCGGAATCACCTTATCCATGTCCACAAAAACAAAAGTAGGTTGGATTCATAGATACAGAAACCAAGAATCATATGCCAAAAACCTTTCTCCTTTTTTAAGAAAGACGAAGACGGAACCCAAAGGCGGTGCAAGAAAAAAAAGACTTTTTCAGATTAATCATAAGAAAATTGAATCCATAACAGAGATTAGGATCAGGCAAATTTTTTTTTCTTTCCTAAAACCGAAATCAATTTCCGTAAATCATAACAAAAACCAAGAATCCAAATAATCTTTTATGTAAGGAGGCTCTGATACTATTGATGGAACTAAATAAATAAAACTCAAGAATTAACCTTACTCAATAGATTATTTAGAATAAATAATCAAAACGTGTACCTTGATCTATTGCAATTGAGTAATTTGAAGATCGAGTTTGAATCTTCTAATTGTTACGTATGCAGCCTTTTGCCTCACAGAGATGGGGACTTTTAGAGGTGGCTAATAGTCTAAAGCATACGTGTAGTCAGGGACTATAACCCTAATGTATAGATGTATCTGCTAAACAACCCATCATAGTTTTGCAATACAACCCCTAGGTTTCTACACATTTATAAAGAGACCCCACACTTTTATTAAGATGACAGACCCTCCTATATAAATATAGATTACCTTAATTGGATCTGAAAATATATATATGTAATAACAAACACATAATTAAATTAAGCAATACATATACGTCTACATGTCCAAATGCTATAAAAACGTGTGCACATGAATTAAGTCCAAAGATCTAATAGGTGGTTCATCAAAGAGTTAGTTGGTGACCTAGATATTGCTTAAGGTGATGGCTGGTGAGTAATTTCAGATAGACAGGTAAGAATTACCATTCAAAATTTTGCTTAAGGTGATGGCTGGTGAGTAATTTCAGATAGACAGGTAAGAATTACCATTCAAAATTTCACTAAGTCTAAATATGAAATTTCAGGGGCTAATTTCAGCTGTTGAGGAATTTATGCCTTACTGTGAACCCAGATTCTGTGTTAGGCATTTGCACAACAATCTCAAGAGGTTATACCCATGAGATGTGATTAAGGATATGGTGTGGAAATGTATAAAAGCCATTTATTTGAATGAGTTGCTGAAATGAAGAAATTGAGACAATATGATGAAAGGGTTGACAGGTGGCTGCAACGAGCTGCCAGTCCAAAACAATTAGACGAGAAGCCATTTCAGAGAAGAGATTAAATGTGATGTCTCGCTTAATAACCACAACAAAATATTTAACAAAAATATACTTGCGGCGAGAAGTAAGCCAATCTTAGAACTTCTTGAAGGGATAAGAATATACCTAATGTTGAGATTACAAAAGCAGAGGGAGTGGATTAGCAAACAAACTGGGAAAATTTGCCCAAGGATTGCTAAAATAGTAGAAAAGCTAAAGAAAGAATAAGCATTCTGTTATGCTTCTTACTATGAAAAGAAAAAATTTGAAGTAACTCAACATAGCATGAAAATGTTTGCAGTTGATTTGAATGAGAGAACATGTACCTGCAGACAATAGAGTGTTTCTGACATCCCTTATGTCAATGTTGTGGCTGCTTTAGGGTTTGAAGGAGAGGATATACAAGACTTTGCAGATGAGGCCTACAGCATAGATGCATATAAAAGGGCTTACGAGCCCATTATATGTCAACCAAATGGACCAAACAATTAGCCCAAATCAACAAAACCTGTTCTACAACCACCTGCAAAGATTAAGCTGCCAAGAAGACCAAAGGGAAAAAAAAGGGCAGAACCCAGTGAAAAGGGGTACATAGCATCTGAAGATGGTGTTTAGAAACGAAGGATAGAGTTACTTTTAAATGTGGAAATTGTGGCAAAAGAGGGCATAACATCAGAAAATATCTTGAAAAAGAGGATGCAAGAGAATATGAAAAACGACAAAAGACTTTTGGTTTGAACTTAAATAGATGTTTCTTGTATAATGAGTTAGGTCACAATAAAAGAAGTTGCAAAGAAAGACCAGCAACCAAAGCCCAAAGCAGCCAATCAGAGCTCAATGGAAAGGAGTCTAACCATTCAAAGCCCAATGAAAAGGAGCCTGGCCCAACAGAGTGCAATCTAACAGAGATAGGCCTTATAGAGACCAATGTAGCAGATCCAAGCCCAGTAGACCCTAGCCCAGCAGACCCTAGCCTAGCAGGCCTCACTCCATTAGAGTTAGTTATTCCAGTAGAAGCCATTCAAAATGAGGTAATACACTTTTATTATATTGTCCAAGTTAGAGCAGTCAAAGAGCACTTCTATTATATTTCTGACATTTTTAATTCTTATTACAGCCAATGAACAAGAAGCCAAGAAGAGCTGCAAGATGCAGCTATTGTAATGAAACAAGTCATACTAGGCCAAAATGCAACAATCCTGGCTCATGTCCATCTTTTGAAATTGGTATTATTTATCTTGATGATGGATTCATAATTCGGATTTGTGTTAGAATGTTATTGATGTATTGGGATTTGTTCTGTAGTTTTCAAATTTGTTCTACCACTAAGGTCTTAATTTTCAAATTTGATTTGGATTTGGTTTGTATTTTGTTCAAATTTTCAAATTAGTTCCAAGAAATATATGAGCGAACAGTTTTGTAGTAGGCTTAAATCATGAGATAAAAGCTTTTAAGCATTAAGACTACCACTGATGTGTAATTTCAAATCTCTAGATTGTGTTACCCCATTTTTTCATGCATAAATGTATCTTATCATTCCCTTTTTTAAGTGCAAAAAATGCAACTTATTCTTCCCTTTTGTAAGTGAAAAAAAATGCTGAAGCTCATCTTTGTCAAGATGATAAATTAAACATTTGAACAAAGTGTCAGTATGTAATTTCAATTGAAAATGCTTGAAGAAACTCCCATGCATCACTGAAGAAAGATTACACCCCATAACACCAACTTTCTTTTATAACACCTACACTAATAAACTACAACTAAGAAACTTCCATATATCAAGTTCTTCTAAGAGATTAAACTCCACAGCACACAATCAACCTTCTTACATAAGACCTGCACTAATGACCTGTAACTAAAATCAACAGCAATACAAGTGAGATAATTATGATGGTCATCATAATTAGAAGAACCTAAAGTTTTCAGTAGGAAAACTTTGCAGGAACTTTCTATTGTGTGTATTATTGAATTTAGTATTTGTATAGATGATGATTTTCTATAGATCAGAAAACCAGTTACGAAAACTACTGCCTACAATATCTCAACAGTTACAACATATACCATATTGCAATCCTAACTACCTAACCTCCTAACTCCCCCCCTTAAGTTAGAGCATAAAGGTCACGAATACCAAACTTGTCAAGTAATTTCTGAACCTGTGGGAGATGTAATTCCTTGGTGAAAATGTCGGCCGGCTGAGAAGAGTTAGGAATATAAGCCGAAGTAATCACTCCTGCCTGGAATGCATCTCGAATGAATTGACGATCAATTTCGATGTGCTTAGTCAGTTCGTGAAAGATGGGATTAACAGCAATGTAAATAGTAGCCTGAATGTCGCAGTGAAGAGGAATAGAATCTCGTACCGGAATCTGGAAATCAGTAAGAAGCTGAAGGAGCCATATCAATTCACACAAAGTCATGGCCATGGAACGATATTCAGCTTCAGTGGAAGATCGGGACACAGTGTGTTGTTTCTTAGTCTTCCAGGAAATCGGCGATGAACCTAAAGAAATGAGCTCGTGAGGGAAACAACGAGTGAGAGAGAAACTCACCCAATCAGAATCATAGTAGGCAATTAAACAAAGTGGAGTATAAGCTCAAAGCAAGATGCCTTGACCTGGGGTACCCTTAAGAAACCGAACTACGCGGAGGGCAGCGTCCCAGTGTTCTTGGCGCGGATGCTGCATAAATTGAGCTAATATATGAACGGAGTAAGCAAGCTCTGGGTGAGTAATAGATAAATAAATTAACTCGCCAATGAGACGACGATATCTATCGGGCTAAAGGAAAAAATCACCAGAAGCCTTAGCTAATTGATAGTTCGGTTCGATTGGGACAGAGACTGGTTTGGTCCCAAGAAGCCCAACTCCAGAAATAAGCTCCAAGGTATACTTACGTTAGCTAAGATAGAATCCTACGGGGTTCCGAGCAACTTTAATACCCAAAAAATATTTCAGATTTTCCAAATCTTTCATGTGAAAACAATAGCCCAAATAAGACTTGAATCGAGCAATGCAAGAAGAGTCATTGTCGAAAATCAACAAATCATCAACATAGATTGAAATGCAGAGAAAAACGGTATGTTGCCTAAATGTAAATAGGGAATAGTCCGCATAAGATTATACGAACCCGCATTGGTGTAGGGAGGATGTCAATTTGGAGAACCAGCATCGGGGTGCCTGACTGAGACCGTAGAGAAAAAATTATTAAGACAACACTTTGAGCAGATCGGACGTGTGAAAACCCGGGGAAAGTTTCATATAGACTTTTTCAGTTAGATCTCCATGCAAAAATGCATTGTGAACATCCATCGGATGAACCTCCCACCTTCGAGCTGTGGGGACGGAGAGCAAAGTTCGAACGATTACCATGTTGGCCACAAGAGCAAATGTCTCAGTGTAATCTACGCCTTCGCGTTGAGTGTTCCCAAGTATAACTAAATGGGCTTTTTACCATTCAATAGAACCATCCGATTTGTACTTGATCCTGTAGACTCATTTGCTGCCAAGAGCTTGCTTGCCGAGGGATATGTTAGTCAGTGTCTAAGTATTATTTTTCATAAGAGCATCGACCTCCTGTTGCTGGCTAAACGCCATTCAAGAATGTCGGCGGCATTTGAATACCTAGAGGGTTCTGTGGCTGCATTAATAGCTGCTATGAAACTTCGATGTGAGGAGGAAAATTTATCATAAGAAATAAAATGAGTTAACGGATACTAAAACGTACCTGGGAAATCCGAAGAAGTAGGTGAAAAGGAAGATAGAGATATACCAAGAGAAGACCGAGTAGCATGACAAATATAATCTTTGAATTTTTCAGGAGCCCGGTGTGATCTGTTACTACGGCGAGGAGGCAAGGCATCAATGGGGGCTACGGGCTCTACAACATCCAGCAATGGAAGATCATCAAGAAGTGCTTGCGGCTGGTGGCCAGGAAGTGCCGCTAAGGTGGGCTGGGCTGGTGGATTGGGTGAGGCGGCTCGGAGTGGGCTGGAGAGGTGGACGGATGGGCTGAAGAAGAAGTAGGAGCTGTGGGCTGGAAGCAGTTAGGCTGCAGGCTGTTGGATAGGAAGCAACTGGGTCGCTGGCTGTTGGGCTGGAAGCAACTGGGCCACAGAGACAGACTGCTAGGCTGTTGTTGGCTGGGCTGCTGTCTGTTGGGCTAAAAATAACTGGGCCGCGGACTGCTGGGTTACTATTGGCGGGGCTGCTGTCTGTTGGGCTGAATGCAGCTGTAATGGGCTAAAATGTTGGGTTCCCTGCAATGGACCGACTGGGCTGGGCTTCCCTTGACTCTTGAGTAAATTTGACCCACTTCACCAAAATCACAATTAAATTTAATATGTAACGATTTGTTATTCCGGGTCTCATAAACAAATGAAAATTCATGCTCAATTAATACCACATCTCGGGAGGTAAGAAACTTATGGGTCTGTAAGTCAAAAAATTTCCATCCTTTCTTTCCATATGGATAGCCCAAGAATATGCATTTCCGGCCCAAGGTCTAAATTTGTCTTTAGGTAGACTGCGGTCATGTACATATGTCAAACACTCGAAACTTTTTAAATGTGAATAAGAAGGAAGTTCATGAATAGAAGTTCAAAAGGTGTTTTCCAATCTAAAACCAACAGAGAGGTTCTGTTTATTAAATATCTAGCAGTTAACACACTCTCCCCCCAAAATTGAACTGGAAGATTAGCTTGAAAAAGTAAGGCACAAGCCACATTTAAGATATAGCGATGCTTACGCTCTATCGGACTGTTCTATTGTGACATGTGAACCATAGAGGTCTGATGTAACATACCGTGTTCCATAAAATATGGGTGCAAACATGTAAATTCGGTACCATTATCAGTCCGAACTATTTTTACTTTTTTATGAAATTGAGTAGAAACCATGGCAAAAAAATGTTTCATTTTTTGGTGCTACCTCCTTTTTTTCAGTAAGTAAAAACAGCCAAACACATCTCGAATAATTATCCACAACTGTTAAAAAATAATGTGCTCTACATGAGGATGGAGTTTTGTAAGGACCCCACAAGTCACAGTGTATCAAATCAAAAAGTGTTGTAGCATTATTCAAACTAACTAAGAAGGTATCACGAGTTTGCTTAGCGTGCAAACAAATTGAACATTTTTCCAAAAATCGGATTTAAATTGTTGGCCTAAAAACATCTTAATGACGGATTTAGATGGATGTCACATTCTCTTATGCCATAAATCACCAATATTTGAATAGCGAATTGTATGGGCGAAACTTGAAATTACCGATGTGGGCCTGAAGTAGTATATTCCATCTCTCTCTTCACCCACTCCAATCGACATTCCCGTGATACGGTCCTGTAACATTAACACACTGTCATTAATTATGATAACACAGTTATTGGTTTTGGAAAGTTGAGAAAGGGATAGCAAATTGCATCGAAGTTGGGGAATATGCAGAATATTCGTAATCTTAAGTGCAGAATCAAGACACACTGAACTCATTTCTGTTGGAATCCGTAGGCAAAAACAAAGCAAAATAAAACTACGGAAATCCACCAACAGGATCTGCACATACTAAAAAAACCGATTGGATAGAAATTACCTCAATGTTTTGATTGTTCGTTGTGGAGGCGCTGCTTTGTACGCTTCGCCCTTTACTGGTATCCACGCGACGAACTCCTCTGCAAGTGATTGGGATGCTAGCCCCTTCTGTGTTCTGAAAGCTGTTCAGAATTGATCCTGACTATCTGGTAATCGGTCGTATTTCGGAGAGAGGAGGCTAGATACTATATCGCCGTTCTAGGGTTTAGGGTTTTGCTTTTCTTTAATCAGATAAAGGACGGCTACCAAGAAAAGGTTAACATAACCTTTTATAGCTGTCAATATTAAAACCCTAACTGTCATCTAATGACAGTTTAATCTCGTCCGTCTATTCCTATAATCATCCAACAGTTGGATGAGTATTATTAAGTAATTAATTTCATTTATTCGATTAAATAAAACTAATTACTTATTAACTTACCAGAAAATACAATATAAAATGTAATTCCCCTTTTGTATACGTTTACGAATCTGGACACAATCTAGATTCATTGAACGTGGACATTATGCTCACAAGATCGTCTATGCGCGTGACCCTGTAGGTTCACTTAACGTTGGCAGTGAATGAAAAATGTCCTAGACATTTATTCACAAAACATAAGCGGCATCTAGCAAGACATTATGCTTACCCAAGTTAAGTAAATGTAATAATAACCTAGCATCAGATTTAATATTTAGTCCTTTTGTCACACGATATCCTAATTAAGTATAAGGCATGGATCAAGTCATCCTTATAAAACTTAATTAACCATTTACTTGATTACCAGGCAGACTGTTCCAACAAATAATATTAATAACACCTTATTAATACTTATTTGAGCATGGCCATGCATATTTTCCAGTCTTCCTTATCAAGGGGCCCATAGATATCTCTCTCTAAAAGAGAGGGACAAATCCCTTTCACTATCTCCAATATTCAAGTCATGACGAGAAAATAAGCCAACCAATAGTCATAATGATCACCTAATTAAAAGTGATGTTTGACTATGTCAAAACATATTTTCTCCCCATGCAAGAAACATTAGAAACATTAGGTCAAAGGACACTAAATATAAAACTGAGAAGAAATACTTATAACTTAAACCCATGCAATATTTCTTCTTGACTTTGGATCATGTCCAATACAATATTCTCTATATGTATTTATGAATTGATTTTATATCTCATATTCATGATTAGTAAAACTTGACCATCAATCAACTTCACACTAGTTTACAAGATGTAATAAACTAGGGACAAATAAGAATATTATTTTATTAGCTATAAGGGTTTTACTATCAAGTCACATACTTGATGACCAAGAGCATAAAATACAATTCAAAAAATACATGCTTCATAAATCATAAATGTGAGTTAATTGGTCTTAGGGCATATACTAACCATTTCCACTCCAGTAGTTTTAGAACCATTTGAGAGTGTGACAGTGTATGGAAGTGAATGTTGAATTTTTTATAAGAAAGTTTTCCTGCGTATCATATGATGAGAACACTAAAATCCATTTGCATTTTATCTTACCAGAAAGAGTATCAACATCTGTTGAAGATAGTTTTGATTGTCCAACAGATCTAAGAACCTGTCCCATTGTTCCGGCGAGAGGACGGGAATTCCAACAGAGCTCGCCACCGCTGACCCATCTTTACCACCGCCATTTTCTGGGCTGCGCCAAGACGTACAAAACCATCCAACGAAACAGCCGATGCCGATGCAACAGTTGCCCAGCCATGACTTGCCGAGGAAGATAACCAGCCAAGGTCAGTCGAAGAGGACTCGGAAGAGGAGAAACAGGTCGCATCAGCCGGATCAATCCAACCTTCGAGCTCCGCGACTCTGTCTGACAGAGTATGCCCTATCCAGGTAAGTTTTGTCGGGAAGATGGCGACAACAACGTTACTACTGTGATGGCTGCTCAGTGCGTGGGAGGTTGCTGTCCCGTCCGACCTCTCCTTCCTCTGCCGCCGAGGCCTCTGCTCCAGTTGAAGATGCTTCTTCCACGTCCTCCAGCGACATCTCTATCGGAACTTCAGTCGGCCCACCAATGCTCTTGCGGCCATTCCAGAAATCCGACCAGCAAGTAACAGTTTTTAGCTTCATACCTCGGTTTGAAACAATGTGTGCATTGTACTGATTTTAGGGTTGCAAATACCACGGTTCCTCTTCCTGTGTCTGTATCTTGGACTAGTTTTCTGTGTGCTTCTTCTTTCACAATCATTGCGTATGTTTTCTTGATATTAGGAATTGAGTCCATCTATAAAATGTTTGAGCGTACTGTACCGTAGATTGAGTCATCTAAACCGATAAGGAACTGATGAACTTTGTCTTCCTCTCTCTAATTAATAATTTTGTTTATCATTCCACATGTGTAGTTGGATAACTGTTGATAGTTGCTTAGTTCATCTCAAATTTTCTTCAATTTTGCAAAATAAGCAAAGACAGACATACCTGACTGCTTACAGTTAATCAAGGTAGTCTTTAGTTCATGTTTTCTGTGTGCATTTCCTGACATGAAACACTCCTTCAAATCTGCCCACAGTTCGTCACACCTCTCTGTGTAGGATATGGTAGTTCTCAGGTTGGGTTCAATGGTATTCAATATCCATGAACCTACCATAGTGTCGATGATACACCAATCTTCTTCTTCTGCAGTTCCAGATTCTGGTTTTGGAATTTGTCCTTCCATAAACTCGAGCTTTTTCTTTGTTCGTATTGTTAATCTCATTGCTTTAACCCATTCATTATAATTATCTTCCCTGAGTTGTACTTATGTGATGATTAAGTATGGACTGTCTGATGATGCAAGATAGTATGCATCTTTTCGAAAATGTTCATTGATATAATCGTTATTAGCAAATGTTGACGTATCAATCGCTCTATGTGTACTCATGTTTTCTTCTTTTTAATGAAAAAAAATGTATATATTTTCTTCTTTTTGTTTTCTGGAAAATTCTTTCTTGGCTCTGATACCATAAAGTTTTCTTCTTTGCAGGAATTTTCTATTTGTACAGATGATAATTTTCTACAGATCAAGAAATCAGCTACAAAAACTATTGTCTACAATATCTCAACAGTTACAACAATACACCATATCGCAATCCTAACTACCTAACCTCCTAACATAATCATAAGCCATTTTATTCTCCTTTTGAAGAGCAGAGGAGATTACATTAAAAAATAAATAGATAAAGGAAAGCCTTGTTCTAATTACAACTTACATCCCAATTCTCACAAGAACAAAACTTTCTTGCTGGATCTTTATTCGTCCAAGAAGTCCTCATCACAAGAGCTCGACCAGAGTAGCATCTTGAACCAAAACCCATGGTTTGTCTTGCATTACCAGTCCATCGAGACCTCCAAGACTGTGAGGAAGTGTGAGTTTCTTCACGATATCCCGACATTTTAGAGAAGAAAAGAGACTTGAGGAAAAGTTTTGGTATTACTCAGTCGATTGGGGAAGAAGAGGGAGGTTGTCGCCTGTCCGTATTTGAGGTTGAAGACGATAGGCGTTTTTTTTTTTTTTTTCCCCCAATAAGAGGGGATGGGGATCAGAGGGGTGATATGTTTCTGTGATATATTGTCCTAAATTTTTTTTAAAAAATTATAGTGAATTCCTATTATCCCATGCGTTTTTTGGAAAGAAAATAACAATATTTAATATTTAACCTGAGTAAATTTGTCCAAAAGATAAAAAAAATGAAAATGAATTATTAAAGTATCCAAACAGTCAAAATTAAAAAAGATGACCAAATAAAAAAGTATAAATTATTTAGAGACAAGATAAAATAATGTTTCATCAAATATTATAGAAATTATTGTAGATAATTCAAGATATTTTTATTTTAAAATTTATCACTACTTTTAAAAAAAATTATTGTAATTTTAATAAATTATAATACTATATTAAAAATTATAGTGAGAATGTTGTTACTAGGGCGGTAAACGGGGTGGATCTGTACCCGTTTTTAGCGGGTAAGGTTTAAATTTTATACTCGCGGACCCGTACCCGTATTCGTATTTATACTGCTATATGGGTCTGGGCAGGGTATGGTGATGCCCACACGCGTATACCCGTATTAATAAAATAATAATATATATTATATATTATATTATATGGAAGATTTTAAATATATATAAAGATCTGGCCGAGTGGTTAGGGAGGGGAGGTTAAATTCATATTAGCCTGGTAGCGCAAGTTCAAATCTTGCTGTTGCCAGTCTTTTTTTCCTTTTCTCCTTTTCTCTTTTTCTCTTTTCAGTCCTTTTATCTTTTTTTTTTATCATTTTCAGTCATTTTCTCTTTTTTTTTCTTTTCAGTCCTTTTCTCTTTTTTTTTTCTCCTTTTCAGTCATTTTCTCTTTTTTTTCTCTTTTCAGTTTTAAATAGAATCTCTTTATTTGATGGATTTGGCCCAACTAACCTCTTTCAAATTATTTATTTATTTATTTTCAACTTTATTTCAAATGTCATTTCACAAATAATTTATTTTTACTAAATATAAAAATATATTCTTTCATCCCGTGTAAAAGCAATTTATGATAGTAATATTTTTGTCTTATTTTTTATTTCATATAACTGCTGAAAATATGGATCATGACAAAAAGGACAATCTTTTTCTTTATTTTTCTTTTTTCGTTCTCTATCTTATATGCTACTATTTGACTTATCTATTAGGCGACACTGTATTATTACATATACTCTTTGCTCATACGTTGTCCAGGAATTTAGATTACAGACTGAAATTAATATAGTTAAAGGGGTCTATATCCCTATTCATTTATGTATATGTTAAATGATTGTATTTGTTGAAAGAAATGTTGAGGAGATTATGTTAATCATGTTAAAATTTTTAATTTAAGATTATACATTGTTTTATATATTTTTGTTTAACAGGAAAAAAATAAAAAAATATCATACGGATATGGGTGGGTATGGGTACCCATACCCTACTCTGGACCCTGGAAGGTCGAGTCTGTGTCCAAAATTTTATACCCTGAAAAGTATGAATCCGGGTCTAAGTCTAAGTTTAACTATAAAGGTACGAGTCCGATCTAGACCAGTTCACAGCCCTAGTTGTTACGGACATTGAAAATCACATTGGGTTAGCTATCCAAGAGAGTAGCCTCTTCCCTTTGGTGGGTCCACCTACCTAATCGGCTCCTTGTTTTCTCCACCTGCATTTTTTAAAACCCTTTTGGTCCATTGGAGACTAAAAACTCGAAATATTTAAGAAGAGAAAAAAAATGAAATTCCTAATTACCTCTTTGTCCCAAGTGGTTCGAAAAGTGACCCAAAGTAAGATCACAGTCTGCATTGCTACTCCTCCTAACATTCCAACCCAAATTCCCTATAAAAATTAAATTAAGATTACAGCATCAGTATCAGTACCAGAAATACTTTTGTCAATCCCTAAGAAAATTGGGGAATTACCTTAACACCGAGATTGAATTTAAATCCAAGCAATACACCCAAAGGAATACCCACAATGTAGTAACACCCAATGTTCACGTATGCTACGAATGTCTGCCATCCGCATCCAACCGCCACTCCTTCAATTTTAATCCAATTTATAAATACGCCAGTCACATTTTTTATCATCAATTAATAGAGAGTTATTCAGAAAAACCAACCAAAGAAAAGACAGATTATATATATATATGGTGACGCATTGTTTTAATTGGATACTCCATTCGTTCTCATTTTAACTGTTGTGTTCATAATTATTCAGAAAATAATTACTCTCTTTTTATTTATTTAGTTGTCATAGTTAGACATGAAATTGTTTAAAGAAATGCAGAATTTCAGATGTGATAAAAAAAAAAAAAAAAAAAAAAGGTAGGAATAATTATTAAAGGTGAATAAACTAAATTGTCTTACTTGAAAATAAGAGTTTCTTTGAATTATTTAAGCATTTATTAGATTATACAATTCCGATAATACTAAATACTTCATCTGTTTCATATTATTTGTCTAAAAAGTGCGTAAGAATAAAGAAATGATTGAGTTGTCTCACTTCAAAAACATTGTCTAAATTATCTTTTAAATGTCATTCATATTTATAATGAAAGTCTAGATAACAGTTTAAGATGAAAGTATATATGAAAAATAATAATTTAAAAAACACTTAATTTGGTTGAGGTCATACATTTTAAAAAAAAAACGTATGTCTAAATAGAAGATGTGAAATTGAGAGAATAAATAAATATATATATATATATATAGAGAGAGAGAGAGAGAGAGAGAGAGAGAGAGAGAGAAAAAAGCCATTACTATTTGATATACTAAAGTCACATATTTTAAAATAAAAAATATAATAAAGTAACAAATAATTTGAAAAAGATAAATGCAGTACCAGATAAAACAGGTTGAACCCCATTAAGAACTATGGAGAGAGCTAAGAGAGGGCAGAGATCGGAAACAGCATTGGCAACAGTTTGTCCGCTGGTGAAGGCATAACTTACAATATGGCGCAATGAGAGCACGATGATTGCACATATAGACGATATGATAAAGGAACTTAAATTCACCACTTTGACGGCAAACTCTGCGGATTTAGGATGTCCAGCCCCCACTTCATTGCTAACCCTCACACTGTCAAATTCAACATCCTCATATCATCATGGGCACACTGCCGGAGCTACATTGAACCAAGGACCCTCAAATTTTTATTCTGGTTTCGATTTTATAGTATATTTATACAAAATTTGTCTATTTTTCATGTTAAATTTAGTATGTTTTCACTATTTTGGATCCTCCTCCTCAAAATTTTATTTTAACTTTATAGGGAATATAAAATTTGTCTATTTTATATTAAAAAATAATATATTTTATCATTTTAACCCTCCTCAATTGATTAAAATAAATTAGTAAATATATAATTTAATATTTTTCTGAAATTAAATTTCATATTTGAATTTTGACGTTTAAATATTAGAGTTTTACTTTGTTCCTACTTGAGCACGTCATTTTAGTCGGATTAATCTACACAACACATAATTTAACTGTCAAAATCATTGCCTCAAGATTGTTTTGAAGTATAATGTGAGAAAAAATAGACAGTCATAATAATTTGCTCTTCTTTGTTCTTATAGTTAACCAAAAAAAAAAAAGAATAATTACAAAATTTTAGAATGAGACTTCAAATTTGACTAACCTGGCTGCCGCATTGAAGCCTACTGAGATCATGAAAATCCATCCAAGGATTGTCATACTGCATAATTTGGAAATTACAACTTTTTATGTAAATGGAATTCACAATATTCCCCGAAAAAGCTAGCTAATCAAAGCTTCTTATTAAAATACCCATGTCAGACAAACTCATATTTATTGTATGTTTTTCATCTTTACCTATCTTTTTATCATTTATTCCATCATTTTTATCTATCTTTCTCCTTATTTGTTAAGGATTTAGAGAATATTTTGTTTCAAAACTTTTGCTTTCAATGCTCTTAATTTTATGTATAAGTCCAAAATCCCTTATATTTCTGATCATATAGAGTATAATATATTTTCTCCTTAAGAATTTTCTTTTATATGATAAATTTTATTATTAAAAATGAAACAAGGAATAATACATAAAAGTGATACAGATGATTCGAATAGAACTTAAATATTTAATTGTGACAATTAGACTATGTATGAGTTATAATTTAGGATAATTAGGAACATACCAGACAGCAAGAGCATCCAATGCAATCTCAGGGTTAGGAAGCAAGCCACTAATAAGAATCAAAATCTCAAAGTACCAAGTTTCAAGACAAAGCATCACAGCTGAAGATGTAGACAATTTCAAGAAGTCCCATAATCCAGAAAAAGCCTGCACACTGAAACCTGTCCAAGTTCTTTTGCACCTTTTACTTACCAAAATGTACACAAATTGTGCCAAAACAATAATCCACCAAGAAAAACTCAATACTGCCGAAGCGCCTAATAAACCCCAATCCAATACAAACAAAACCAACCATGTCAAAGGGATGTGCACCACAAGTGTAGCTACTGATATATATGCACTTGGATTAATAATGCTCTGTGCCTGCAGAAATTTTTGTATTGGAAAATTGGCTGCATATGCAAATATTTGTGGGATAAGACCGTATACAAATAGTGCCGCTGCAGATGCCACTTGTTCTGATTCTCCTAGAAGTAGCAAAATTGGCTTGCAGAAAATGTAAATTAACATGACGAGTAATCCAGTTCCCATAAGGAGGATTATTGATCTTTGTAAATAGATGCCTAGCATCTCGTACTTGTGTGCTCCATATGCCTGCCCGCATAGAGTCTCAGCTGCACTTGCCATTCCCAGCTAAGCATCAGGCAATTAATTAATTAGCAAATTAATATGTTGATGATGAGCATTCAAAAGAAAAAAAGAAAGAAAAAGAAAAGAAAACTGAGGTTGAGAACTTTTAAACCTATAAGTAGTTTATTTTTCATTAATTGATTAATTTTCCAATTTTTGTTACAAAAAATCCCTGTCCTCATGCTCCCATCAAACTGCCCAATGCCTAGATGGAAGATGTAAATCATGGTAAAGTAGCAACTCTGCAGACGGGAGGTCAGACCCTAGTACACACAAGGAATCACCCCTCACATTGAGATGATGGAATTCTCACACTGCCAGAATTTGAACATTGGTCCTTATTACCAACTCTGCAATCTCAAAACCATCTGAGCTACGTCCATGGGAGAGATTAATTTCCAAGTTTATAAGGAGTTAAGGCAACATGGTAGTTTATTAGTAGAAGTGCTTCTTACCAGACCAGAAGTCTTGGGTTCAAACCACACTTCTAATGTATCAAAAAAATGTTTAGGAAGAGTTCATGTTCTCGCCTTAGACTTCTCATCTATACTGAAATGTAAAGTTGTGCAACATTAGTAGCTGACCCATTTAGGATTGTCTAGCATGTCATCTAATACAATCTTTACAATACTTCTTTTAGTAATACGTGTACAAGACAATCCCAGACCGGTTACCGACCTAACACGAGTATGCTAGAGGGGAGGGAAGACATTTAGTGGCAGGAGCTCTAAAGACTTGTCGGACACTATTGATATTTGTGGATTACATGATTCGTGATTCAACGGTCCAGCGTTTACATGGTCTAATAATAGGCCTCTGAATGTAAGAATCTATGAAATACTCGACCGTGCGTGGTGCAACACTAAATGGAGAATCAAAAGCCCCTCATGCGGTAGTGCACCACCTCCCGAAGATTGCCTCTGATTATCACCCTATCCTAGTTCAGTGGAATGGAGGGCGTGATAGAAGTATAAAGAAGAGAAACTTTAGAGTAGAAGTAGCATGTTTGATCGCCCAGACTTCCTCAAACTTGTAAAAGATATGTGGAGCAGCATGATGGTGACCTGGTTGACACTTCTAGATATCTTCACCAGAAGAGCAACAGTATGGAGAGATGACGTTTTTGGAAAAACACCAGGGAGGAAAAGAAGGCATATGGCTCACCTTGGTGGGATTCAGAAACATCTAGCGGAGTGGGACTCTGATAATATATCTAATCTACAAGATGAATTGACAAAAGAATATAGAGATCTTTTAAGGCAAGAGAAGTGTTGTTGGATGCAAAGGCCTCAGGAAAAGTGGTTTCTTGAAGGAGAATGTAACACCAAATACTTCTATGCATCTGTTGTCACCAAGAGGGCCAAAAGTCAAATTCTAAAGTTGAGAATAAAGAGGGTGAGTGGATTGAAGATCATGACCACCTCAAAAATATGGCCAGATCATATATATGTGAATCTGTACACTCCGGAGGGAAATGCACAAACCATAACAGAAACATTGGAAGTTCCTCCACTTAAACATATGGAGCTGAGACACTTACACCGTTATGTTTCAACCGAGGAAGTAAAGGATGCAATTTTTCAGATGGCAGGTATGAAAACAGCTAGACTAGATGGGATTCTTCCACTTTTTTTATCAAAACTTTTGGCCAATTATTGGGGAATCTGTGATGCAATTCGTACGAGTAGCTTATAATGTTCTGTGTGAGTTCAGCATCCATGTCTCTCTTATGGAATGGAGAAACTCTGGACAAGTTCGAACCAGACAGAGGACTTAGACAGGGTGATCCACTCTCACCATATCTATTTGTCCTTTGCATGGGAGTGTGATATGTGCCGTATTGTACTACATATATATATATATATTATTTTTATTGTTTTACGATATTTTTAATATATAAAATGTATTATTTACACTTAACTCCATTCTTATTTTAAGTGTTTCTCGATGAAGAAGTTGAAGAATAAAAGCAAAAACAGAAACGAAGCTACCGGCACCAAGGAAGGAGACCTACCACTGACGGTAGGCCAACCTACCGCACGTGGTAGGTCTATGAGCCACAAGGATATTGGCAACACAAGCCTACCACATACGGTAGGCTAGACCCACCGCACGCAGTAGGTCACGACAACTAAGAATTTTTTGAACAGAACCCTACCACGGATGGTAGGGCTCGATCTACCAGACGCAATAGATCCCGTCAGCAGAGCAATAATGTGTTTTTAATTGTATTTATATCAGTTTTTATCCCCTTTTTGAGGGGAAAATAGTTTTTAGGTTTAGAGAAGGGAATTAGAGCGATTTTGGACAAGAAAAACCCTCCTAATTCCTTTTTAATTAGGTAGATTCTATAAAATTAACATTAAACTGAAGTTGTTAGCGAAAGATTGAAGCGAGTCTACGGAGCAATTGGGGTTTCATCAAGCAAATCGAAAGACGAACTCGGGTGGTGTTCGGAACCGTGGATTAAACTCCTCTTTCAGCCCAAGCTTCCTTTTCCCTTTGTTAATATTGATTTCTACTGTTGATTTGAATATTTTTAGGATGTTTTCCAGCTAAATTTATATTGTTTGAATTGAGGGTTGAACCCTGGCTTTGGATGATATGAATTTTTTTATTGAATTTCATTAAATTGATGTTTATTTATGTGTTGGTTGTTGTTCAATTACATTTTCTTGATAATTGATTTGTGTAGAATCGATTATTTTGCAAGGTTAATTGAAATTGAAAAAGGAAAATCAATCTAGAACAACTAATTGGATAATAAGAGTTGGCAATTGAATAGAGATATTATTTGCACTTTTAGGTTTATTAGATCACCTAAGTTTATTGCATTCATAATCCGTTAGGGTGAGGAGATTCGCATCTAACAGTTAGGTGAGTTGAGTGGCTTTCACTTAGAGATAGGGAGTGCCCAAAATTTTCGTGTGATAACCCAACCTATGTTTTCAAACATCGTTTTATGAGTTTTCAATTGAAATATTTGATAAAAGTTAGCGATCCTTCATTCAAACTCGTTTCCTAAGATTTCGTACTTTTAATTGTTATTCCTATTTAATTTTTTTCGTAGTTTTTATTACTTGTTAATTAATTTCTTAAAATATAATTTGTTAGACTAAACATAAGTTAAAACAATGACTATTTGCCTTTACCGTTCCCTAAGTTCAACAACTCGGGTGTGTCTCTAGTATTAAAGTGACAGGTACACTTATATGTTGCATTCGTTTAGTTATACATCCCTTAAAATAATGTCAAAGTGCTTAGTCAAAAGATTCAGAAATGAGTTGATGAACGATTGTGGAAAGGAATTCAGCCAACAAGGGGAGGTCTGATGGTGTCACACCTCTTCTTTGTCGACAATCTAATGCTCATCAAAAGGGCATCAGAGAAGCAAGCAAAGGTAATGGAAAAAATTCTCTCCCAATTTTGTGGAATCTCTGGATAGAAAATCAACACGGCAAAATCCAAACTATATGTTTCAAAGAATGCGTGGAAAGGACTAGACATAGCCTTAAGCAAGAACTTTGATATAACGTTGACTACAGATCTAGGCCCGTACTTGGGAATTCCCTTGCTCTATAATAAGGTGAATGTGAAAACCTTTGGATATGTTGTGGAAAAAGTGAGAAAGAGACTCTCAGGATGGAATCAAGAATTTTATCAAAGGTGACCAAGTCAATCCTCATACAAACAATCACCTCGGCTATCCCCATTTTACACTACGCGGGCAGTCAAGATGCCAAATAGAATTATTGAGGAGCTCGAAAAGCTCAAATAGAGACTTCTTTTGGGTACATAATCAAAGTGGTAGGTAATTGCATACTTTGTCATGGGAGAAGTTGTGTCAACCTAAGGATTATGACGAACTTAGCTTTCGGAGATTAAAAGAAACAAACCAAGCTTTTAGGACCAAATTGGTCTGGTGCATGCAGTCTGAAGAAGACCTTCTGTGGACTCAGGTTTAAAATACAAAATATGGCAGCAGCATAAGCAAAAGTTGGAAAAATAAAAGGAAAACCCAAGCCTCATTTACATGGAAAGGACTAAGCAAGAGTTCCAAATTTCTTGCTGATCATTTCCATTAGGAGCTTGGGAAATGTGATAAAAATATCCTTCTGGTTTGATAGATGGCTGGGAGCGGAACCGTTGATTAGGAGCTCTAGGACTGAGATACCAAAGGCTGAATGGGGAAAAATTAGTTTAGAAGAATCAACATGAGAACATACGACAGCTAAGTGTTTTGAGAGAATGGTTGCATCCAAATACCGTGGGGAAACTTGTTGATTTAAGGCTGAAAATGAGTGGGACTGATAAGGATAGATTGTGCTGGGGGCCCAAATCAGCAAGGAAATTTCTTTTGAAAGAGACATATCAATCGATTTGCAAGTTTGAGATGGCAAACAAGGACGCAAAGTGGAAAGGGGTTTGGAGGTTTAAGGGACCTAAACGAACCTCTATGCATCTCTGGTTTGCCAGACATAATACATTGCCAACTAAGGAGCTACTCTGTAATAGGAAAAATATGCAATGAGAATGGATGCCCCCTCTGCGAAATAGCAGAGGAAAATATGATGCATGCCTTGCGAGATTGTCTCGAGACTAACATGGGATCTTTTTGCTCATCAAACTATTACGTTGAATATCTTCTCCACCACCTGATGCCCCACTTGGATAGACCATAATATGAAAAAGTTGGGAGCAGAAGGCATCGGGAAACTGCAACGGAAGTACTTTTTCAGAGAAATTTTACGCATCATTTGATATAGGAGAAATAAAGTTATCTTTTATAATGTAAATGGTGCAGATGACACCATTTTTTAAGTCAAGCGGATTAGGATGAAAGTAAAGGATCTAATGAAACTCCACAACTTGGTTGATGCAAACTACTTGCAGGGCACATTTGTTGTTGTGAGATAATAATATGATCCCTTCTCTTCCCAAAAAAAAAGGGCTTGAATATGGATATGATATCGATGAAAGAAAATGGATCAGATTTGTTTTGGTAAAGAAATCCCCATGAGGCCCAGAAGATAGTGGGCCACCAGAGGGAGTCAAAGAAATTGGACCTACTGCAACCGGGGGGGCCCAGTAGAAGATGAGCCAGCCACAGACTTCCAGAAAGGCTGGGATTCGTGGTTGGTGGACTGGAGTGTGAGATGACAAATGTAAAGAAGTATTGGGAGCTGTTCCGTGGCCAACTGGAAGGGGCTGAACTTCGACGCACAGCTTTTTTGTTGTTAAGTTCTAGCAGACCTTAAACAAGAATTCGTGAACAGCGAACAACCAGTTCAGATATTCACGATCAAGAAGTACTGAATTCTCTTCTCTTTCGGATAGGCCCTGAAAGGAGAAGGAAGGCTGGAATGTCAACAGGCGTCTATCATTGAATTCCCCCGAGCCGATAGAAGAACTCCAGTCCATCGTCACAAGTATAATATGCTCTCTAACAAATATTTAAATTTTTTTTATTTTTTTATTTTTCATATTAACAATGCAATATTTAATAATTTTTATATCTTTTTATTATAAATAAATTCCAACCTCTTTTAATATTTTTAAAATGAAAACTTATAAAAATAATAATAGGAAGAAATAAAAATTTGAAAGATAAAAGATAGAGAGGTATAGTGGTTACCATGAGGCCGTAGGCGAAGAGTTGGATACCATTATTGCCGAGGGAAGAGGCAGCAAGATCAAGATTACTAACATGTCCGCAGAAGATTTGAGTGGACATGGAAACAACATTACCGAGCAAGGCGGTGACACATGCAGGTGCAGCAAGACGGAATAGCGTACGCATTTCCACGACTACTGCTCGTTTGAGACGCTGTAACTGTGATATATTTGTATCTGATAATATTTCTTCAAGCTCAGAACTAATTATTTCCTCCCCAACCCCAACTACTGATGATGATTCTTTTTTACTTTGCAGCAAACCTTCATTCATTCCATTACTACAACTTTGATCCATGCTTGATCGATTTTTTTCTTTTTTTTGTTTTTGGCGAAATGCTGAAATATGTTGAAGATATTAGAGCTGATTCTACAGGGCTCAATTGGATTGGACTTATATACGACAGTAGATGTGAGGGAGTGGGCATAGAGGAAATGTACAGTTGCTATGAAGCAAGCACGTGTTATAGTTTTGATTGATTTTTGGTAACATCCTGTAAATCGAGAACAACACATTACACATGCATATAGGTTAGTAAAAGAAGCGAACTGTCAAAGGGTACGATGACCAAGTGAGGAAGGAAAACTGATTGTAACATCGAGAATGTGGTATAAAAATTACCTCAAAGGTGCTGGCTATAATATGATGGGTTTCGAGATTACTAGGTTGATATTAAAATTTTAAAATTTAGAATTCGAATTTTAAATGTTGTAATGTTACGATTGTAGTTCTCTTTTGATGATTTCTTAAACGCACAAGACATGAGACTCATAATTTTATAAGTTGTCAAATATTTAATTTATCACTTTTCGAGTGTTGTGAGACTAATTTAAAATTTTTTCTTAATTCTAAAAATTACTTAAAATTTAACATCATGGTGTTTCCCGACAAATAAAAATGTTGAATAATTTGATCTCAGGATTAAGTCTTAATTCTGAGAGAAGTAATTAGAATTCTGGGAATAAAAGATGTTAAAATTTAATTTTAATCAAAGGAGAGAATATTAAAAAAATTTATTAAATATTATATTATTTTTATAATATGACAAAAAAAGAACTGATAATAAAAAAAACGGAGGAGTATAAATATTCGTCATTTGTGTCATAATTACACAAAATCAATAACAGTTAGTTATAGTTTTTGAATTTGAAGAGTTAATTATAGATATCTAAAAGTCTATATTGACCATTAGATAGGTAGAGGAATATACATATAGACTAGTCGTTACTATTCCCTATAATTGATAATGCAATTGAATGGGCGATTCTGATGCATATTCTTTTCAAATATCTTTCCATGTCATGTGGCTGAATTATTGCAGTTTCTTCTGCAACTAAATATCCTCTAAATTTTTGGCTCCACAACCAATTTTTTTGCATCTGCAGCTTGTTATAATGCAGATCGTGTATAAATATATCCTTGCGATTTTTGCATCCTAAAATTAGATTGAATTAAACTTCTATAGATTTTTTTATTATGAATTCTTAATCGATAAATTATTTGTGAGGAAGGTAGGCATTTACGTCTATTTTCTTTCTAATATTTTTTATTTTTTCAATCCACATTTATACCCTATGATGATTTAATGGGCCTCAACAGAAAAATAAGGTTGTTTTGAACTGATCAGAAATGCCGGGTCGGGTCAACCTGGGCTGCCCATTGTGGCTTTGACCTATTTATCTCTCTTCCTCTCCTCGGTTCACACAGCCGACGCTTGATATTTTTCTTTCTTTCTCTTCTCTGCTTTGCTAACTGCGTCTCTGTCTCTTCTTCTTTCTTTCTTTACCGCGCTTGCCGCGACCGCTGTTCTTCTCTGCCTCTTCGGTTTCTGTGCTGCTGCCTCGGTCATTGCGATCGTCGACTTCTTGCGATTCCTGTTCGATCGTTGTTCTGTTATTTGAGGAAGGGAACCAAAAGGTTAGAGAGAGAGGAAACCAGTGATTCTTTTTCTTGATTAAGGCCCGTGACTGAGGGGCCTTTCGATCTTGCTATTATCTTTTACCGCTGCTACTCGGTGCCGCCTCGGTCTCGGTATTGGTTTCTTCATTGGCGGAACAAACTCTGCGACGGTAGGTAAGGGTTCTTTCTATTTATTTCTTTTCGTTTTCTTCTAACTGGTTTGTGCAGTTTTCTTGGCTTCCCGCTCGGCTCGGACCGACGGTAGTGAAGAAGAAGGGATATATTTTTATGTAATAGAGTTAGGCTTATTTTTCCGCTGCAATTATTCTGATTATTGTAATAGTACTTAGAAGTTGTAATAGTAAATAGATCTAACAAGTGGTATCAAAGTCCGGAAACGACGACAACTTTCCGATGCTCTTTAACGGCGCCGACGACCTCTCAGAAAATTCTAGACCTGAGGGAACTGTTGAGTTCCTCAGATCTGGCCAGTAGTATTGCTTGACTTCCTCTGTTTTTTTTTTCCGGTTATTATTTCTGTTGCTCGGTTCTTATTTTTGTTGTTGGTTTTCTATTGGCGTTTCTGTTTTGTTTACTGCTTTTGCTCAGAACCGCATTACAGCTCATTGTGTTTGTTGTTGTTCTATTTTTCTTTTTTTTTTTGGTGTACCTGAGATTTCGATTATCTGTTGTATTTTTTTAAATATATATATATATATAACTCAAGTCTGGCTTGAGTCTATGAGACTTCAAGTAACTATGCCTTGGCGCATTTTTCTGATTTCAAATATTTTTGTTGTTATTCTGTTTTGCAACATTCTTTCTGTTTGTCTTTTTCTGTCTTGTGGTTTGATTGCTTCTGCCTTTTATTTCTCATTTCAGTGTTATATATATTGCTGCTGCTTTTTGTGTTTATTGGGATTCGTACCTCACACATATTTGTGCCGTTTTTCACAAAAAAAAAAAAAAAGACAAATCCGGGTAGTTTTTTTTTATTGTTGGGAAAACAAAAGTTTTTCAAATCTTTCATTTTTCTAAAGCCATCAAATTACACTTATTTTCCATTAAAACATGTCGGCTCCAAAAATTAAAACTGACAAGTTTGATGGCAAATCTGACTTTGTAATGTGGCGGAGAAAGATGAAAGTAGTTTTGGTACAAAAATTGCACCCGCTATTTGTAACTCCGGAATCTTGGAGGGGCAAAATTCTTACTAAAAAACTTGGTGATGCACACAGTTGCCTCACCTTGCATTTAACCGACAATGTTTTACGAGAAATGACGAAAAAGACAATGCTTTTGAAATCTGGACTAAATTAGAAAAATTATATTTGGGAACATCTCTATTAAATAAAGTTTATTTAAAAGAATAGCTTTTCGGTTTTAAAATGAGCGGGTCAAAAACGCTTTTAGAAAATATGGATGATTTAAATAAAATCGTTTTGGAACTTCAAAACGTTGGAGAGAAAATATCTGATGAAATAATTGCTGACTTTATTAAATACCTTACCTGATTATTATAACAATGTAAAATCTGCCATTAAATATGGTAGAGATGGCTTATCCCTTTCCGATGTTAAAAACGCTTTGAAATCGAAAGATTTAGATTTACAAAAAGAAAATAAATCAAACGGAGAGAACCTTTACGTGCGAGGAAGAGTTGACCGGAGGGAACCTCTTAGTCACAGGCCTAAAAGTAAAGGAAGGTCCAAATCTCGAGAAAAGAACAAAGTGAAATGTTTTTATTATGACAAGGAGAGTCATATGAAAAATAGGTGTTTTAAAAGGATCAAAGATGAAAAACAATGAAAACATGGTAAAGGGGTAATAAAATTGACAAAACCCATGATTTTGATTCAGATAGTAATTCTATGTTTTCAGAGGTTTTGTGTGTTTCCCTTTCCCCTTCTTGTTTTAAAGTTGTTGATCATTGGATTCTTGATTATGGATGTACATTTCACATGACACCCAACAAACACTGGTTTTCAGATTTTAAACCCTTAAATCACGGAAAGGTTTACATGGAAACAATCAAGCTTGTGATATTAAAGGCATTAGAAATATTTTCATCAAAATGCTTGACGGTATGACTAGGAAACTCACTAAGGTGAGATACGTACCCGACCTTCGTCGTAATCTTATCTCCCTTTGTTATTTGGATTCACTTGGTCTTTCTTTCAAATCTAAAAATGGTATTTTAAGAATTTACAAAAGAAACCTTGTCATGCTAAAAAGTTTTAAAAGAGAAAGTTTATACATTTTTATTAGAAAAACAGTATATAATTCAACTGCTTTGATTTCAAAAACTGTTTGCGAGAAAACTATGCTGTGGCATCAGTGGATTTGCCACATTAGTGAGAAGGTACTGTATTACTTGCAAAAACAAAATCTTTTACGCGGTGACAAAATTGATTCTTTGGATTTTTGTGACCATTGCGTTTCGAAAAAACAGCACAAAATCAGTTTTTCAACTAGCACACACAAGTCTTCTGATGTACTTGACTATGTGCATTGTGATCTGTGGGGACTTGAAAAGGTTCTAACTTATGGTGGTAATGTTTATTTCTTGTCCATTATTGATGATTTTTCGAGGCATGTTTGAGGCTTTCTTTTAAAAATAAAATATCAAACTTTTGAAAAGTTTTGTGAGTGGAAACGCCTTACCGAAAATCAATATAGAAATAAAGTAAAAACAATTAGGACTGATAACGATCTTGAGGTTTGTAACCGGAAGTTTGTCGATTTGTGTGCATCACATGACATCTTATATCATAGGACGGTTAGGTATAACCCCCAGCAGAACGGAGTAGCTGAGAGGATGAACCGTACTATAATGGATAAGGTTAGATGTCTTATGGTGTCTTCAGGTGTTCCAAAATCCTTTTGAGGGGAAGCTATAAGTACAGTTGTCTACCTCATTAATATATCCCCTTCTACAGTCATAAACTTTAGGACTCTTATAGAACTTTGGTGTGGTGAGCCCCCTAACTTGTCCAACCTTAGAGTTTTTGGGTGTGCGGCTTTTGCACATCAGAAGAAGGGTAAGCTAGACCCTAGGTCTAGAAAGAGAGTGTTCATAGAATACCCTAGCGGGGTGAAGAGTTATAGAGTGTGGCTAAAAAGTGAACCGGGAGTGAGGATAGCTATCAGTAGGGATGTCATCTTCAACGATTTAGATATATCCTATCTTAAGGATAAACCTGTCTCCAATAGTTCACCCAGTTTTCCTACATTAGGTAGTATTCCTGTAGAGGTGGAGGTTACCTCTGAACCCTCTCTAGAGCCTGAAACCAACGAGGAGTTAGTTACGCCATCCAGTAGTAAACCTGATCCTCCTAGTGTTCCTGAAACCCGTGACACTGAGTTAGAAGGTTCTGATGAGGAGGAAGAACATCCTAAGGCTAAAGCTCAAGCCCTTAGAGATTACCAGCTTTCAAGAGATAGGGTTAGAAGAGTGCATAAGGAACACTCTAGATATGGTTATTCTTATATAGTTTCATATGCATTTGCTGTTGTATCTTATGTGGAAGAGAAGGAACCATTGTGTTTTTCTGATGTTTTGAAAAGCCCTAATCGCTCCTTATGGTTACATGCTATGGATGAGGAAATGTCTTACTTAAATAAAATAAAACTTGGATTCTTGTTCCAAAACCCTCCAAAAAAAATTTTAGTGTATTGCAAATGGATTTTTAAAATTAAAGAGCCTGAGTCTGCTAATGAACCTCCAAGGTTTAAGGCTAGACTGGGTGCAAAAGGTTTTTCATAAGTTGAGGACATTGATTTTAATGAAATATTTTCTCCCGTTGTTAAATACAAAACAATTAAGATAATCCTTGCTCTTGTTGCTTTTCATGATCTCAATCTTGAACAACTTGATGTTAAAACCGTTTTCTTGCATGGTGATCTCGAAGAGACTATATATATGCGTCAACCACCAGGTTTTGAGGTTAAAGGTAAATAACACATGGCGTGTCTTTTGAAAAAGTCCTTATACAGACTTAAACAATTGCCCAGACAATGGTACAAAAGGTTTGATTCTTTTATGTTAAAAGTTGTTTCACTAAATCAACTATGATAGTTGTCTTTATTTCTCTGGTAATAATGTTGAGAGTGCTATTTATTTGTTACTTTATGTAGATGACATATTAAGTTTTTACAAACATAAAGCTAACATTGATGATATGAAATCTTTGCTAAAATCCGAATTCAACATGAAGGATTTAGGGATTACATCTAGGATTCTTGGGATGAGTATTACTAGAGATAGGACTGACCGTTCACTTTTCCTGTCTCAAAAACCCTTTCTTCAGAAAATTGTCTCTAAATTTTCAATACATTTGTGTAAGCCCGTTATAACCCCACTTACGAGCCATTTCAAACTTTCTGACAAAACTTGTCCTAAAACTGAGAGTGAGAAAAGAGATATGGCAAATATCCCATATAGAATCCACCCGACCAGACATTGCTTTTCCTATAAGTCTTCTTAGTAGATTTATGTCTAACTCGGGGAGGGATCACTGGACTGCTCTCAAGTAGTTGCTATATTACCTTAACGGAATTATAGATAGGGACTTACACTATCACAATTGGTCTGAAGTCATTAATTGGTTATGTCGATTCCGATTTTGTAGGTGACAAGGATGGTAGAAAATCTACCTCATCCTATTTCTTTACCCTAGCGGGTAATTGCGTCTTGTGAAAATCTCAACTACAGCCAGTAGTTGCTTTATCAACTACCGAGGCTGAGTATATCGCGGCTGCGTAAGCTATCAAGGAAGCCATGTGGCTTCAAGGGTTATTGAATGAATTACACGTTTTACATTCAAAAGCTATTATTTATACTAACAGTCAGAGTTGTTTACATTTATGCAAAAATTCGGTCTATCACGAACGGACAAAGCATATAGATGTCAAATACCATTCCATTAGGGAAACAGTCTCTAATGGTTTAGTTGACATGGATAAGATTAGTACTGATAATAATCCTGCAGACATTGGTACTAAAATTGTGAGCTCTGACAAATTTATGTTTTGCAGGGATTTTCTTCACTTGGACGCAGTTTGACTCTTATTGAATCATTTAAAAGTTGGAAAAATATTGTTCGAGGTGGAGATTATAGGCATTTGGGCCTATTTTATTCCTAATATTTTTTATTTTTTCAGCCCACATTTATCCCTTATAATAATCCAATGGGCCTTAACAGAAAGATAAGGTAGTTTCGAACTGGTCAGAGATGTCAGGCTGGGCCAACTTGGGCTGCCCGTTGTGGCTTTGACCTATTTATCTCTCTTCCTCTCCTCGGTTCACACAGCCAACGCTTGATATTTTTCTTTTCTTTCTCTTCTCTACTTCGGCGACTGTGTCTCTATCTCTTCTTCTTCCTTTTTTTACCGCGGCTTGCCGCGACCGCTGCTCTTCTCCACCTCTTTAGTTTCTGTACAGCTGCCTTGGTCATTGCGATCGTCAGCTTCTTGCGATTCCTGTTCGATCGCTGTTCTGGTATTTGAGGAAGGGAACCGAAAGGTTAGAGAGAGAGAGAGAGAGAGGAAACCAGTGATTCTTTTTCTTGGTTGAGGCCCGTGACTGAGGGACCCTTTCAATCTTGCTGTTATCTTTTACCGTCGGCGCCTAGACGCGGCTCGTTGCCTCTCGCCGCTACTCGGTGCCGCCTCGGTCTCGGCTAGGGCTGTAAACGGGTCCAGACCCTCAGGGTACCCCCAGACCCGGACCCGTACCCTTATAGTGAAACTTGGACCCAGACCCGGACCCATACCCTCCAGGGTATAAAATTCTGGACCCATACCCGACCCTCCAGGGTCCAGGGTAGGGTAAGGGTATACCCGGACCCATATGACATTTTTCTATTTTATTTCCCTGTTAAACAAAAATATGTAAAACAATGTATAATTCAAAAAATAAAAATTTTAACATGATTAACATAATCTCCTTAACATTTCTTTCAACAAATAAAATCATTTAACATCTCTAATTCACATAATTATAAGTTCAAATATACACAAAATCGTCATGGTGTGAGTGTGATGTGATGTGAGTGTAGTTGGTTGGTAGGTAGGTAGAGTAGAGGTAGTAGGTTAGGGTTAAAGATAAGAGTAAAATAATATGTTTAAAAAATTATAAATTATATATTAATATAATATAATATATATAAAATATATTATTATTTTATTAATACGGGTATACGGGTATACGGGTCTGGGTATCACCATACCTTATCCGGACCCATATAGCAGTATAAATATGGGTACGGGTACGGATCCGGATCCGCGGGTATAAAATTTAAACCTTACCCTCTAAAAACGGGTACAGACCCGTGCGGGTACGGGTAAGACCCGCCCAGTTTACAGCCCTAGTCTCGGCATTGGTTTCTTCGCCAACGGAACAAACTCCACGGCAGTAGGTAAGGGTTCTTTCTATTTATTTCTTTTCGTTTTCTTCTAACTAGTTTGTGCAGTTTTCTTGGCTTCCCGATCGGCTCGGACTGACGGCAGTGAAGAAGGGATATATTTTTATGTAATAGAGTTAGGCTTATTTTTCCGCTGCAATTATTCTGATTATTGTAATAGTACTTAAAAGTTGTAATAGTAAATAGATCCAACGATGAGGATATTCAAAAGAGAGTTGAAATTTTGGTTTGGATACTCTTGTTGTGTTTGAGGATCAATTCTGATATAATTGTGTACATTTTGATGATGTTTTTGCTCATTTCATAATGAAAGTTCTCTTTTCAAACAAAAAAAAAAAAAAAAAAAAGCATTTTAAAATCAACAATAACAACAAATGTAAAATCGAACTCATAACCTACACTTTATCAAAGCACATTAGAATATGTTTAAAACCATTTTACCATCGTCCTCTCGGTGGGTGGTGCGATTTTTGGTCTTTTCTCATACATATAATGTAATCCACAACAAAGAAGGGACCTATCTAAATTACAGCATTTTACCATACATACACTTGGAACAGAATGGTCATCTTTTTTACTGACAAAAGATACCTGAAAAACATAAACACAAAGTAGCCCAAAGGAAATTGAAAAGAAGAAATGTAAAAAAAGAAACAAGGAAACTACTGCAATCTTGGTTGATTCCTGGGCATCTATTGTATATCCACAAGAGGAAGAACATCTTTCATCTTACACGCAACCACTGTACAATTGCCTCTAAAGTTTGATTCTTTACAAAAAATAAATAAAATTATTACACAATGCTTGCAAGTATGAATAGGTAGATTAATTTGTGTAACAATCTTACAATATAGCTACAGAGTTCATTATAAATCAGGATTTCTTTATCATCAGCTGCAGATTTTCATCTATTTATAAAGGCCGGTCAGTCAGACGAACCCTTTGTATAACCTCGGATCATGCTTTCACCACTTTCTAAGCACCTTTGATGCTACAGTTTCGCGACATGTAATGTGTCGCTTTCTTCAGAATGAGAACTAGTTTTAACTTCACATTAGAGAGGCGAGGACTGAAGGCGCAGCTAATAAGAGCATAAGAGTGACTATATCTGTGCTGTATATGCCTGAAAAGAAGAAACAACCAGATCAATGCAAAGGAAAATAAGACGACTACTAACAAGTCTTTGTTTAAGAAATTCTTTTGAGCAGAAAAAATGTCATACAAATACAATTGACACAGGCATGAAACTCATATAGAGCACAAGATTCAAGGAAATGGATGGTACCTCGGTCAAGATAAGGCCAACATAAGAATGGTTTCTCACATTTAATGGAATGTGGTTTCCAAAAACAGATTTTTTAAGCAACAATAGTCACTTCTTTATGCAATATGTCTAAGAGGGGAACATCATATTCCACATTGGCATCATAAATCTATCTTTATCTATCAACATTCCCTATTTCATGCATCAATTCTCTTTTTTCACTCTTTTGATTAGTTCATACACCACCTTAATGCTGAAAATATCTTTTATAAAATCACAAGAGAGTTGTTATGACTTAAACAAACGATTTTAATTTAGCATTGTTTCAAGGGGGAAACCAGAAAACCAGGAATATCAGTGAGTAGAGCCAGTGATCTTACTGCTTTGGCCCGACGCTGCTGCAGGAAGTGCAGGAATTTTAACAGCTGCAGAAAGAGAGTTTGGAGTTATTAACACTGATTTTGAGGATACCAACATGAAAATTGACAAAGTAAAAGGCATACATACTCTTATTGCATGATGAAGTGGGCAATTGAGATTGAGAAGGCCACGGAGCAGGAATGTTATCATTCAGATCACAAAGGAAACTCAGTCCTGCAGATCTGTCAAATACTGCATCTGATGGCAAGCTTGGCAAAAGGCACCCTGACTCCACACCTAAACAGTAAGTAAGAATCATGATTTTGGTTGATATGAGAATGTGCAAACAGTTAAGAAGCACGTGTACTATATGAAGGATTTCAATGCAATAGATAATCATGAAATTTCTTGTAAGAAGATGTAACACAAATCGAGTAAATTATTACCTTGTGGTGCAACTGGTTTGGTTAATTGAGGTTGCCAGATGGTATCAGCGTAACAAATGAAAATGCTTCATGTTAGCATCAGTTGACTTAAACTTTAAATGGTTTCATATTGAAAGCATTGAAATCAAAATACTGACCTTGGACAGAGAAGTCCTTGAGACTAATATGGCAGAGATTGTAAATATCTTTTGTAATATTAGATTCTTTTTGTAATTTGAGTCCAAGTGATGCCGCACAATTTAAAGCTTGCAGGTTGGTAATAAAACTCTGGTTCTGCAAGTGGGACACATAGTTCTCTACCGCATTACAGCATTCTTTATGGTTATTAATCCCATTTCCACAGCTCTTTTCAACATGGCTTGCATTTGGAAAAGCCAGGGGGCAAACTGAATTAGAAACAAAATGAGATTAGTTGAACTATAAGAAGAAAAGGTAAAATAGAAAACCAGCAAGGAATGCTAGAAATTGGGAAGCAATTTCTTTCCAGTGAAAAGCTTAGTCAATTTTAAATTGAACGAAACCAAACAGTTTGTGTTCTACACCATGCCAAGTCTAAAAGTCAATTGATTTCCACGTAGAATTGAGTGTATGCTGGAAATGGGTAGCATTGAGTATGTGTATGGGAATGGATTGAAAAACTTCTTATTCTCATCGGCCTAATTCAAGTGCTTAGTAAAGAAGAGTACACATCAAAACATGGTATATTAAAACTGCAATCAGGTTATAATTTCCAAAGGAATATAGAACTTCCACTATGTTGTTCTCTACAGAAAAAATTAGCATATGAAGGTCATCCAATGAGCCGAATGCCACAACAAGGGTAATTCCTTCTCTTAATCCTTGACAGAGGTTCAAACAGAAACAAACTTACAGTGGTAAATCTTTTACAGGATATAAAAAG
This sequence comes from Catharanthus roseus, assembly GCA_028651295.1. NCBI lineage: Eukaryota > Viridiplantae > Streptophyta > Magnoliopsida > Gentianales > Apocynaceae > Catharanthus > Catharanthus roseus. Next base: position 12,310,968 of record JAPQWS010000104.1, read on the forward strand.
TCATAAACTATGGTCCGAAATTCAAGTTCAGAAGTACAAGTACATTATGAGCGCACCTTTATTAATTTTGCAATTTGATAGTCCTCTAAGAACTTCTTTTGCCTTTGAAGGATCAAGTTTACTTGCTAGCCATCTGAGTGCAATAGTTTTGCAGTCATTAACCCTGACCGAAGGATCAGATAGCGCATGAGAACCATCCATACTTGAAAGATCATAAGCTTTTGCCACCAGCTTCCGAGCAGCTTCTGCTATAGCGTTCTGGCAAACTTGTTCACAGCATTCATTCACATTGTCAATCTTCTCACAGGCAGCAAGAAGGCTGGATGAATCCACTGTCCTCTCAAACTCAATAAAACCTTTGACCGGACAAGAACCTTCGGTAAGATTTGAGGGATGGATAGAGCAAAGTCGGTTCAAAGTATCATTGGCACCTTGACCAACCAGAATTTGCTCAAAATCAGAAAGGCAAGGCTTTGCAAGAGTTCCGTTTAATGCAAGCATATCTGTGTCTTTACTAGATTGACCAACAAGGATTATAAGATTTGCTTCCACTTGCGGGCAGCATATGACATTAGCTAGAAAAGGTGCAAATCCTCCTACACAATCAATGGCTGTCATGCTCATCACATCCTCCACAGCTTCAAAGTTTAATGTACAAACTCCTGCAAGTTAAAGGTTGGTGGAAAGGAGAGAGCAGGGATTAAAGACCATAGACAAAGATATGAGAAATAACAAAAATTGACTGAAGGATGTACTTTACTTTTCATTATAAATATGATATAACAGTCCAAAATACTTCAGAGAGAAAACGAACCAGACAGTTTCGGAACAGTGCTGTTTGTGAATGGTGCCAGTGGAGAAGGTGCAAGAAGAGGAAGAAGAGACTGAGGAGCTTCACTTGGGGAGATCTGAGGCAAAAGCATATCTTTCTTTTTTAATGTAATCACAGAACTTTTAAGAGAATTTGATGAGCTGCAATAGGAATCTTGGAAGCCTGCAGAATAATCAAAAACATGAGCACCTGCCCAATTTGTGTGATAGCTCATATATGGTAATCAGGGATATATGCATATCTCAAATAAAAGGTATGCGAGAAAAAGCTCATCCTCATTCTCATGGAAAATAGAAGATCAAGGCATGAAAATCTGTAAACGAGGAACACAAAAGAAAAGACTAAAGAGCAGCAAGGCACTTCACAAGGCCTAAAGAAGCAACAAGTTTTCTTGGCAGCAAGGATGCTCCAATCAACTTTCAGACCGGACATACACGTTGTTGATCGGATAAAGATCACAACCTACACTGGCAATCATCTTTGTATCTAGTTATTGACAAGGACATCAATTTCAATACATCAATTCCACAATATGAGCAAGAAAATGAACTTGAATCCTCATGACTCTCTTCAAAGGAAATTGATGGAAAAAACACAGTGGAGCCTCAAGAATCACAATGTGTTGGATCCTCAGACAAGTTACATACCCTTGGACTAATGCCAACAATTCCTAAATTTAAAAGAACGCGGTAGAGAGCTGACCTAGCTCGTCGAAATAGGCGCAAACATCAAATACAAGGGAGTTAAGTATCGGCGAACAAATGTGTGAATTGACTTCAACACAGAAAATTTTACCAAATTCAACAGCCTAAGCAACAAATTCAATAACATAAAGATCAACCCAGTTATGTAACGTCTAAGTATGGCATTCTTGAATTTCAGCTCGGAACATAATATAATAGACAGCTAATTTCATAGCAGCATAGCATTTTGCGCTAAAACCCCAATTAATTGCACATTCATACAATTCAAGAAATAAATCAAACCCAGCAAGAAAAAAAACAAGATGAGCCAAGAAAACTTACAGAGAAGTATCAGAAAGACAGGAAGAAGAAAAAAATTGCATCTTTGATCCAACCCTCCTCTCATCCCTTCAGTCTTTAGCTAACTCAAACTTCCAAAGGAGGAGTGAGGCACAAACAAAGAACAGCAGGAAATGCAAAAGGAGATAGTGACAAATGGGAAAGAGAAAAAGAAAGATTCCTTAAGAAGTATCAAATTTTGATCTCAGAAACAACAGTGTGAACAGAAGATGCTGGGGATGAGGAGGAGAAGAGTAAAGAAGAACGAAAGAGAGAGAGAAGGTAGAGGGGTTGGGGTTGGGGGCAGCCATGAATGAGCTGCTTAAGTGAGTGGGGACAGAACTCAAAGGCAGAGTAATCAACAATAGCTGTCTAAAATTTGTGAAGAGGACCCCACTAAAGGAAAGAAGCAAATATGTGTAATTAATTTCAGCAACTCTCAGATACCTTAACATTAATACCACACAAAAAATTACAATGGAACCGCAACAAGCATAAATCAGATGATTCGGGTGTCTAGGTCGGACTTTCAAATGTAATTACATTTTAGAGCATACTTTTATGATTTTTGTAATTTTACACGATTAAAAATCATTCTGTATAATTTAAAATGATTTATGTTTAAAGAAAAGTTTTTGAAACTCAATTTAGGTTCAAATTTAGATTCAGACTCCTTATTAATTTTTTTATTTATAGAAAATTTTAGAATTTTTTGAATGTTTATTTATAAGTCAAATGAATATTGTTTTCGATATGTTTGTACATAGGTATGGAAGAAAATTAAATGTGTTTATTTATTATTTATTTTATGTTTTTTATCTATTGAAGTTAGATTTTATTTTTGTTACTATGGTATTGAGAATTTGTTTTTTGTTCATCTAACGTAATTTATTTTATGTTGTTTAATATAACTTCTTATTAAAAAAAAAAAAAGTCTTATGTTTATTGTGTGTATATTTTATATGATAAAAAACACAATGACAACCGTTCTATAAATTTAAGACAATTGGTAAACGAATTGATAGTATCTATGTGAAATTACAAATTTAATTTTTGTATTTGGCGTTATATTAAAAATATCTTATATATAATTAGGGAATTGTATTCTAATTTTTAGGCACCTTTTAAAAGTAATTAATAAAAAGGAGGAACATGAAGTCATTAAATTCCATTCACTGCCTTTTTCCACACTTCAGTGTGTATGCTTTCATAGCCTGTATGCTCGGCACGTGACTCGCAATCTCCGCCACTGCAGGTTACGGCAGTGACTGTGTCTCTGTTGACTCTGGAGGTTCATTTGGGTTCATAAATTACATTAGCCCAAATGTCGTGGATATAGTTATTGGTGTTTTCAGAAGATTGGATAAAGGATTCTTGAATGGGCCTTGTTGTGGTATTGTCCATTTTCAGCATATGGAAGAGGTCACAACTGCATTGAGCTTTAAAAATGCCAAGTCTAATGGGCTTATGTTGAACTTGAATATGGGTCCTCAAATTAAAGGCCAATATTGGGAAGAACACTCCAAAACCAAGTCTTTCTTCCATTTGACAAGTAGGCTTGCATAGCTTTTTAAGTTTTTAAATTCTTTTTTAATTTGGGCATTTTCTTTCATAAATAATTTATTATTAATAATCTCACATGATTAGTATTGAAATTTTTTTTATTCTTTATAAGACTTGAGCAATCCTCCCTCTTAAGTTACCTTTTAAAGTAAGTTATGACCATATCTAAATTTTAACATGATATTAGAGTCACCTAATTCATATTGACTGTCCGTATTGGACCATCTACATATGTTCATCATTGTAAATTTCACTCCAGATGTCCAGTTCTAAGAGTGAGAGAGGTGTATTGAAAATCATACATAACTAGTGTTGGAAAAATAATTTACTCCATATAAAGTTTAGACAATTCTTCCCTCTTAGTTACACTTTAGGGTGAATTAGGCTTTCATGAACTTTAGAAAAGCAAAAATTTCACTTTTTTCAAACTTAAAATCTATTCAATATTTTTTTCTTTAAAAAGTTCAAACCAAAATTGGTTCGGCATAACACTTTCTTGTTTGTGCATCTTTCAATACATATTCTAACATGTTTTTGTTAAGGATTATCTTTTAAAATTTAAAGTGTATTCTTTATTTCATAAAATTGACTAATAAAATTACCAAAAAAATATTATGGAAGAAATGTAAAAAAAAAAAATTGTATAAGACGTCAGACCAATAATGTTCTAATCATTTTTAAAAATAAAAAGACATAGAATTTTGTGGGTGTGGAGAATGGGAAAGTATAAATGGAGTTTTTTTTCTGGGTTGAGCCCAGTTAAAATTATTGGGTACTGAAGTGGCCCAATTTTTTTCCTCCGACTCTGGCCATAACGCACAGCGATTGTGCGTTATCCCAGATGATAACGCACAATCGTTGTGTGTTATCCCTAATCATTGCGCTAATTGCATAAAAAACTGACGTTGATCCTATATGGCGTTGACTTGTAGATAACGCACAACGACTGTGCGTTATCAAGCTTAATAACGCACAACCATTATGCGTTATTAAACTTGATAATGCACAGTTATCATGTTATAAAAAAAAACCTAGTTGGAAGCCGCCGCCCCCTTCCTCCCCTTTTATTTTCCCAGCTTATTTATTCTTCCCCCATATTTCTTCCTACTATCTTTTTTTCCAGCAACCTCTTCTCTCTCTTTCCTCCTTCATTCTTCTTCATTTTTTCAGCCTTCCCCATTTCATTCTTCTTCCTTTTTTCATCCTTCTCCTTCAGAAATTTTTTTGCAGCCGCCTCCGCCAACTGCTAGGTAAATTATTTTACTCTCCTTTTAATTTTTTTTTTACTTCTTATTATTGTCCTTTGACTTCTCTTCTTCTAATAAATGTGTATTTTATTTTGAAATTTACAGTTAAAAATTAGTTAATCTTGGAGACTTTCTTTGGAGTACGAAGGTTATTAAAGATTTGGAGTGGAAAACGGTATACTAAAGCTGCATTTTAAATTTTTGGTAAGTTTTTAGGGATTTAAAATTTTTTTGTGTATTATTTATTAAGTGTAATTATTTCGTTATTTGTTGTTTGTTAATATTTTTTATGAATTTTATTTATTAATTTGAATTAATTTATTTTTTGTGGAATTGAGTTTTGGATTTATGTTTAAAATGGTTGTTATTAATAAATTTGTACAAATTTGATAATTTTATGTATATAATTATTTTTGAATTTAAAAAGTAATATTAGGGTGATGTATTATTTTCATGAATTTATTTGGATAATTATGTTTAATTTCTTACCTTACTTTATGATTATTAGAAATTTTTTTTAATTATTTAGATAATTATTTTGCATATTTCGTATAAATTATTGAGTAGAAAATATGAGAACCTGTAATTCGATATTTTTAACCTTTTTTTTTATTTTTTTGTAAACAATAGAAAATATGAAAACTTTTGTTGTAATTTAAAAATTCTAAAATTTAAATAATACAAAACTTAAAAAGCTTTGAGGATGAGGATTACGTACAACAGTTGTACGTTATCCTCACTTGTCACCTCCTCTTTCCCTCTTTCCCAGCTCTTTTCAAGTACAGTAATTCGTCCACAGCTCGACACACAGCTCTTTTCCAGGATAATAATTTGGTTGCAAGGACGTCAAAATAGCTCATCCCGTGAACCCAGCTCATCAAAGGACAATAATTCATCCCTCCAATCACTTTTCCCTCTTTCCATTGATAATCCATTTTCTGCCCCCCAAACCACTGTATCCTTATAAATAGACACATTCATTCATCATTCTCTACATCTACTAAACACATAAACCATATCAAACTTACCTCTCTTAACATTCCAACCATTCTTTTTCAATTCCCGAACCTCTTACAGTTAAATAATTTTGAAATGGAAGCAATCAACCCCGTTAGAGTACAGATATTTTGGGATTCTGAAATTGCAAGGGATGCATACAGTCCCTATTTTACAGGAACAATACGAAAAAGTCGGACATTGCCAACGAACCGAATTATTTCACATGCGAAACTCGTAAAACTTTTTTTGAAATATCAAGATATGGATCTCAATCTCTGGAATGTTCGAATGACGATGAGGGTGCCTTCGTACTACGAGGTGCATTGTATATTTTACTTTAATTTATATAGCATGAACAACGATGAAGAAATACGGTATTTATGGACTATTCCGGCCGATCTATCGAAGGAAGGAATTCATATTCTTTTTGAATTCGAGCCTATCGAACAACAAAATATTCCAAGTACACACGACAGAAACACAACAACTTTGCCCGAACATATTACGGCCACAACATAGATGGTTCCTGATGAACCATCTATGTTGTACAGTACTGTAAACAATGATGACGATGAGGTTGACGGTTCAGACGGAGATGATGCCGTTTGTAGTCAATCTGAATCGGATAATCACAATGACCCGAAAGAAGGAGAGTTCCATCCTCCCCTGAATCTTAAAAATCCTGTCAACCCGGTCACCGAAAACATAGTGTAACAATGGGAGATCAGTCAATGGTTCATCAACGATAGGTATAACTACATACATTCTGGAGCATTCCTAGATATGGGTTCGGATTCTCCTATAGATGACATTATAGAATCTGGTACCGTCCGATTACTCGATTGGAACGACTCCATGACTGACATACAGTTAGGCATGAGATTAGTTGAGAAAGTACAGGCAGTAAGTGCGATTCGTAAGTACTCTGTCAGTGTGGGGCGTGAGTACCGAGTTTTGAAAAGTAAGATTGATACATGGACCGCAAGATATTACCATCACAGTGACGATAATTACTGTTCATGGTACATCCGTATAAAAAAGAAGGCCATGCACAATCGGTGAGAAATAACCAGATTCGTCAAGGAACACACATGCCTTGTACAGATTGAACAAAACAAACACAGAAACTTGTCTTCAAAATTTATATCAATGTCTATATCACACCTAGTTGCCAATGATCCTGAAGTACCTGTTTCGAACATCATTCAAGAAGTGCAGGTAATGTTTCAAACTGGATGTACTTACAAGCGGGCATGGTATGCTCGAAAATTTGCTATCGAGAGGGTTTTTGGTAGCTGGGATACAACCTTCAGTATTCTACCTAAATACTTACAAGCTGTACAGGATATAAACTCGGGGACTGTATACGAATTTTTGCATCACAGAACAAGCAGTCCCCCTAATTATGTTTTCAAATTTGTTTTCTGGTGTTTCTCGCCATGTATAGACAGATTTCCATATTGCTAGCCAGTGATGTCTGTTGATGGAATACATTTAAGGGGACTATACAAGGGCGTGCTGTAAATAGCAAGTACGTGGGATGCAAATAATCACTTGTTCCCACTTGCTTTTGTAATTGTTGATAAGGAATCCTCTGAAAGTTGAAATTGGTTCCTTAAAAACTTACGAGAATACGTAGTCAAAGATCGCCACGTATGCCTCATTTCTGATCGCCATAAAGGTATTTTCTCTGCTATTCAAAGTCAACCTTTATGGCAACCACCATTTGCAGTTCACCGGTTTTGCTTACGCCACATTCGAGCAAATTTCAACAAGACTTTTAAAAATACAAACCTAAAAAGCTTGATGTGGCAGGCCGGAATAAAAACAAAAAAATGAAAATTTGACCGTGTAATGAAAGAGATTCAAAAAGAAATGTTGATGCTTACATTTACTTGATGAAGTTGGACGCAGAGAAATGGACAATGTTGCATGATGGCGGTCACAGACACGGTATCATGATAACCAACATTTCCGAAGCACTTAACAGTGTGTTGAAGAAAGCTAGGGTTCTACCTTTAAAAGCCCTACTTGAACTAATATTCAACAAACTAGTTAAGTACTTTCACCAACATCGTGAAGAGACAGAAACTTGTGTGCATGTGTGCATCTATTTCCAACTCGAATTTTTGACAAGTTCTTGCAGATTGAACTGAAATCAAGAGAACACAAAGTTACAACTTACAATCCGTGAGAGGGAATATACATGGTCAGATCTCCAATCCAGGTTTCTTGTACGGGCAACAACGTCTATGCATTGCGGCTAAATAATAAATTTTGTAGTTGCAGAAAATGACAAACATATACATTGCCTTGTTCTCATGTTCTTGTAGTGTGTAGAGAAAATGGGTCAAGAACAAATACTTATATGCCGGAGATATATTGGCGACAAACGTACAGAAAAACTTACCAAGCGAATTTTCATCCGGTCTTGAGTGAGAACTTTTGGAGGGATGTTCCTTTTAATTTGACATTCTATCCTCCAAACATGAAAAAGGAACGGGGTAGGAAACAGGGCAAGCGATTTCAGGGGGAAATGGATTATAGAAATCCAGATTCTCCCCCAAGATGTGGTACCAGGACATAATAGGAAAAATTGTAATAATCCTGGACCCAACAATGTATAAGTTTGACATTTTCTTGAAATAGTTGTAATAAAATATGTTTGCGATGAAATGGTTAAAATGTAAATATATTTTCCAAGAAAATGATATAAATATTACAAATTAAGTTAAATATAATAAATACAGTCTTTTTAAAAAAATTATACAATTATAAGTTTTTCCAAAATAAATTTTCATTTAAGAAAAATAATTCATTAAACAAAATACAAAAAAAAATTTATTAAAAACAAAAAATTGTTCATTAAAAAATAAAAAAATTAAAAAAATAATTACGTGGCTGATAACGCACAACGAGTATGCGTTATCGCCTAATCATAACGCACACCCATTGTGCGTTATCAGCCACATAAGCCTAATTAGTGGAGCAATCGTGATTAATTGATAACGCACAACCATGGTGTGTTATGGCCAAAATTAGATAAAAAAAATTTGGACCACTTTGGTACCTAATAATTTTAATTGGGTCCAACCCAAAAAAAAACCTATAAATGGTCCATCGAACAAAAAACATCATTCATTATGAAAGAAAGGTGAAAAGAATGTCTCTTCTTGGGTATAAATACATAGAATATGCTTAATTAAATACCCGCAAATAAGAATATTGCTACAATGTAAAAAAGAATTTAACGTATGTAGCCATCAAAACTACACAAATATTAATATTACAAATATTAATAGTATGTATAAAAATATCAAATCGTTAGCTTAAAATAAAAAAAAAAAAATGTCAAATCATTACCCAAAGCAATTAGCCATCCAAAAATAAGTGAAAGCCTTAATTTGAATAAAAATCATAAAAGAAAAAAAAAACAATTAAACAAGAAAATGACTAGTGGAACATCATGGATATTAAATGGTGGGGGCTAAAATATATATATATATATATATTATAATTTGGGATATAAGTGTAGTGTGTGTTCCTGGCCCAACCGCCCTACTGGCCACAAAACAAACGATGATTTTGGTATTCTTTGTTAGTCACTTCAGTCTTCACTTCACTTCACTTCACTTCACTGAGGGGCACTCCATCAATGAGGATTTTTTATTCTTTTTTTTTTATTATTTTAATTGTGGCCTGAGATTTTGATGAGATCGAATTTTTTATAATATCCTCTTAATATTTCTTTTATAACATTAGAAAATATAGTATTTATCAGTAAAAATTATTAAATAAAATATAAAATTATAAAAAATAAATAAATCTTGAGAGAAAAAGTATTATAATATAAAATGTTAAAGAAAAATATTTGTTTGAGTATGAGATGTGACAACTAAGAGAGAACATAAATAGCAAAAAAATCACCCACAATCCTAATCCTAATTAAGAGAGAATATAAATCTTGTAAAAATTATAAAAGTTAAACAATAACATGTTTAATAGTGAGTTGAATAAGCTCTAAACTCTAATTAAAACGTTTAAACTCTTGTTATTTGAATAAAGTCTCATGAGATATTACAAAAATATTACTATCTCCGGCAAAAAATATTAGTCATTTTAAACATATTAAAATTAAAAAAGTTAAAATTTACACCCTTAATAAATAAGGAGACAGGTAAATAAGAATTGTGAAAAATAATAAATAGATGAATAAAGATGAAAAATACAATAAATATTCATTTAAAAGTGTAAAATGACTTTTGAACATTCTGAAACATATTTTTTAATAACTCAGTTTTCGAGAGTCATCGACTAATTCAGAAGGGATGAGAGAAAATATGGCTCCCAAGTAACAATACAACAATATAAGTTTACTTGATATGCCAGATAAAGATACTAAGTGAATGAGTCGCGGTACCGGCTCACACACCTTTTATCATTTTCAAACATTTAAAATGACTTATTTTTTCGATTGAAGCTAGTATGTACTTCCTCTGTCATAAGGGTTTTAAACCTTTGTTACATAGCTTAAAGGTTTTGAAAATAAGACAATTTTTTTATGTTTACCCATCTTTCTAGTTATTTATTTCATTATCATTATCTATCTTTTTTTTTCATTTATAAAAACTGTAAAATTCTTTATTTTCTTATAATTTTTAATAGATCTAACACTCCTAATATTTTTACAAAAAATAAACTTTGATTACTAAATAAGTAATTATATTAAATAATATAAATAAAATAACATAAATAGATAAGAGACGAATGTCGATACATCTTTCACCTGGGCGTCGGATAATCTGGTGGAGGCCCTGAATGCGAGGAATTTTGTTTTTTGATTAAAAAAATGAGAATTGGAGCTCGGTGTGTGTGTATGACTGGAGGATGAAGCAGGTGGGTGGGGTCCAATGAATATCCATAGTCTATTATATGCATTATTAGTGGGAGGAATAAGAGAAGCAGTGGTTCTGGTTCATAATAAGGACTTGTGTAGTGTAGTCTAGTGTAGTCTAGTGTAGTGAGCCACCATATATTTATATGAATCAAGGGAGACTGACTCGCGTCACTTTCTCCAAAAAGGAAATGCCACGAGCTCTCTCTCTCTCTCTCTTGCTACCCTCCACTCCATCACCTTCCATTAAAAGTTTATTTCCTTTTCTCCTTTCTCATACTTTATTTATGTAGTCTACTTATTTTTTCTAAATAATTATTTTTGAAATATAAAACTATACTGAAAACTGAATAGTAAATTTAAAATGAAATACAGTTTTAAAATTTTGAAAAAAGAATTTAACCTCAGAATTTATGATTGTAAGACCTTGTTCGAGTGATTAAAAATGTGGTCTTCCAATTAAAAGTCAAGAATTTAACTCATGTATTGTACAAGTTGTTGCTATCTTTTATAACGTTTATTTTTATCTTTAGTAGAATTGTATTTAATTTAATTAATATTATTATAATCTTTACAAATAATACAACGACTCCTATAATCAAAAGAGAAAAAAAAACACTACATAATTTATCGTTTAACTTGTCAATTCCTTCCATGTCAAACAAAGTTAAAGAGTTGTCAGTTATAACAATTTTCATCCATAATTTAGAAAGTTTAGGTGAAATTGAATAAAGTTCAACTTTTAATTTTTTATTTCAAATTTATAATTTATTTTTTAAAAAAAAGTGGCATGTAACTCAAAATGAGAAGTTTACATTAATTTTCAAAATAAATTCCTTGATTCAATACTTTCTAGTGTCAAAACAAAATTGATAAATTTATCTTAGATGGAAGATTTTGTGTTAATTCAAAATTTTTAGCGAGAAAAATGTGAAACATACATAGAAAAAACTCAAATGGTGGCCACCAAAAATGAAAAATGAACTTTCATTTCCTCCGGAAAAAAAAAAAAAGGGGCACTGTGCCCGCCCACAAATTCATCGACCAGACCTCCAAAAAAGGAAAATCGTCTAGACATATGTAATACTAGCATAGTAAAATTACATTTTTGGTGTCACCAACTTTCCAAATGCCAAATCCGTAAATACAAATTACAGATAAGAAAATGAAGAAGCTTTGAACCTCCATTCCGGCCGTCGTACCTATGCTTGGACTCAACCGAAGCCAGAATCAATTGACTCATTGAGTCTGTTTTTAACTCGGACTTGAATCACTGCCCAAGCAACAAAAAATTATAGCAATAACAACAATTAATTATAAAACCAAACCACCCCTCGTACTTAACCATCGAACCCGGTTTGATTCCAAACTGCATCTCGGACCCGACTCATATCCCGACCCTTGAGAGTTCGCCCGACTCCTTCAAAGACGGAGTTGGCAGCCGATTTCCGGCTACGGGCTAAGTACTCGTGCGGTGGCACCCAATCCGATTCATGATCGTCCATGCCGTCATCTGAGTCATGCAGCGACTCAACAGAGTCAACTCGATAGATTTTTGACCAATCGGGTACATTGACTGGGGCCGATGTGGCCACATGGCGTCCACGTGGAGAGGCCATTCCTCCGCCCTCCTGCCCCCGGAACTGGTGAACTATCCTTGACGACGCCGTTTTGCTCGAATCATCAAAAGCTAATGACAATCCTCCTACCTGGCGGTGGTGACCATCCGGCCTCGGTGGTTGTTGACGACGGCTCCTATAACCATTGAAACTTCCGTTCCTATCCGACGTAGCGCGTGGACTCCACTCACCGCGGGAATCCTCCACAGATTGCTCGTCGCCGTTCGCCAAGCCGTCTACCGTTGACCAAACGTCATCTTCTCCGAGCTCCGATTGTTCGTTAACCAAGTCATGGCCGTTGTTGTAACTATAGCTCCCCAGCAATCTTTCACTCCGACTTGTAGTGAGTTTTCGCCCCTTCGCCATATACCGGAAAATCCTGATCGTCCTGCCAAAAGAATTTTATGACAAAATCTACAAATTTTTAGATTTATTTTTACGGGCACAAGCAAAAGCACGATCAACAGATTCAGTCGGGTCGAAATCTTGACTTTTGGTGACCCGAAATGGAGAAAAATGAAATGATGTGTTTTAATTTGATAAATTTATATGCAGGGAGGGGGGAGATATAAAAGCTCCATTAGGAAGGAGGCAGCGAACATAGACGGAAGCTGGGGAGAGTGGAGGTGTATATATAAGATCAAGTTATGATTGGAGTGGGTGGGGGAGTGTGGGCCGTTGATGAATTTCATTTGAATTTGGGGTTCATTTTGTCTGCATTTCATAAATGTGACAATTAGGATGAAACCAAAATCATGGTGAGAATAGAAGACGAAGCACGAAACTGTAAAATCAATAATAATTTGGATCCTATTCACCAAAAACTATATATATATATATATATATGCTAAATTCCAAAAAGAAAATAATAATAGTAATTTTTTTATCAAAAAATTAATAATAATACTCAAAATTTGGATCCTCTATGCTCTGAAGCCACGCGCGTTTTTCGAAGAGTGTCAATTACTTTTTTTTTCTGTTTTATTTTAAAAATTATTCTTTCGTTCCTATCTTATTTCATCTTATCTATAACGTTAAAACATGACACAATAATACAAGTATTCAGAAATATTTAATATAATATTCTTATAATAATAAATAATAGTATATGTATAAACATTCTTATAATACTCTATTGATTTATTAAAATAACATATATTTTGAAATAAAAAAAGTATGTTTAGACGATAGTTAATATAAAATAAGGAGACTAACTATGAATAGTCACAAATTATTTTATTTTTAATTTTGGACTAATGATAAAAGCATTCATATTTTTAGTCAATTATCAATTAAGTATTTAAATTTTTAATCAAAGATTTCTTTTTAAAAGAAAAAAGATAATGAAAGTAATCAAATTAAGGTTCCGTAAAAAAATAAGGATTAAACCCTAGTTTAAATATTTAATTGTCAAAATTAAGAAATTTTAAATTATTATCTTTTTAACGTAACCTAATTTATATACGTGTTACACATATTATCAAAAGTTAAGGATTTTTCTAATGTTTACTTTGAATAACATATTAATATAATTAACTTTTCAATTAAAGATTTTAATTTCATTAAAATTCAACAATTTCTGTAGAAAATTTAGATTCTAAAACATTTGTTTGAGTTAAATTACCATTTTGTCAGTAGAAAATGTAGATTCTATAACATTTGTTTGACATTTGTTTGAGTTAAATTACTATTTTGTCCGTAAAAAATTTAGATTCTATAACATTTGTTTGAGTTAAATTATTATTTTGTCTGTGTAATATGTGTAGGAGAACTCACATTAGACATATTTATTTTAAAGTAAAAAGAGTTAAAATTTCAAAATGGGAAGTGGTGGCATCTTTCTCTTTTCTCTTTGTAATGGAGAGTATAATCATGTGAGGGTCTGTGTCTAACTCCTCACAAGTAACAATATCTTGGCATTTCTGACGGATCCATATGTGTATAGTTTTAATTCAAGTCAAATGAAGTAATATTACATGTTGAATTAAATATGTAAAAACTTTATTATTACCAAATTTGTATTTCTTCTGTTACATATTATCAATCACCTTAATATAATTAAGACGCAATAATTATTAATGAAATGATTGAATTATTTAGATTTAAAAGAAAATCAACTAAAATTATGTTTTACTTATCATTAATAGTTTTATGGAAAGTTATTCTTGCTCAAAAAATAGATCGAACGCATAACATTCATGAGCCGTTCGTTCAACTGTCACTCGAACACAGAGTCGAGAAGTACCATGCATGGTTGCCTCCCGTCCTTTCTTTCTATCGGTCCCACCCAGCGAGATAGGGCGACGCAAAAAAAAAAAAAAAGTAAGCACCTTAGCGCGAGCCTTCTTTTTTTAGCCATATGCATATGCAATGCACCAAAGATGCTCGTACGGTTGTTTAATTCTATCATTTTCCTATTAGTCTTAGTTATTTTATTTCAATAAGATAGATGTATATATGAAAAAATATCATGTAACTATTTTTTAATCTATTAAAGTGACAGGTACTCCTTCAAGCCATAAATATAAGGGATTAGACTTTTATACACAAATTAAAAGTTTTTAAATCAAGATAATTTTTTAACTATAATATCCTTTATACCCTTCGTAAATGAAAAAAATGATATATAGTGGGAGTGAAATAAATAAATAGAAAAATAAGTAAAAATGTAAAAAGTTAAATAATTAATTATTAAAAGTTATAAAATCTACATGGACTAGATGGAATATTTCAAATAAAGAAAAAATATGTTCATGTAAGTTACTGATGATGATATGAAACTGAATAAAACAGAAGGAGGGAGTTTTGCATTTAATTCAACGATATTGCAGTTAAACAATTCAACGATATTGCAGTTAAACATTTATTCTTAATGATGAAAACTTAGGTCCAACTATTCATCATTAAACCTCCTCAGAAAAAAAAAAAAAAATGAATGGGGGGAAGAAGCTTTTATAGGAGGAATAGGAATGTGAGTCAGAAAAAGGGAGAAGTGATTGCCGGGGGCACATTGGACGGTTGAGAATAAGTATGGTGGGTCACACTGTGGAACCTACTAAAAGTTTTGTCCTTACTGAAAATGAACCAAAAACCTTATCATCCGTTTACAACCAAAGACACTTCACAATCAAAGATTCAGAGGTCCCCTCCTCTCCAACCCCTTCTTAAATTAACTCCAATTTTCCTTTTTCACTCAAAAACTATCATTTTACCTTCTTGTTTTTAACTATTATCTAAACTATGTTATGGTTTTCACACTGTAATTTGTAAATTCCCCCCCCGCCCCCCTCCCCACCCCACCCTTTTAAGTTAACTAAATTTTATTTGGAGCTAAAAATTTATTTTTTTAAATTGAAATTTTAACACTAATAAGATTTTAATTAAGGATATAAGCATACTAAGAAAAGAATTTTAAAAATTTTTAGGATTTAAATGGATACTCATAATAAACCTAGCTAACCTTAATTATTAAAAAATATATTTGAAGACTCTTTCTCTTCTTAGAACATTATGTCCTTGTAAAAGCTAAAGAAGCTGTAGAGAGGAGAATAAACGAGGGTTTCAAAAAATTAAGAAAAAAACTACAATTTTAATATGATTGGAAGTCGAACTATGATGATTTAGAAAACTTGGAAGAGTTTATTTTAGTGATTGAAGAAACTTATGGAAAGTTTACTTAGGTTATTTATGATATTTATGTTGTTTTTAGTGGATTGATTTTTATGTCCAATTTCATTAAGGTTTAGATTTAAATTTTTAGAGGTTCTATTTTTATAAGGAAATAATATTTTTCTGCTTTTAAAAATTAAAGTTTTAGATATTGTTTTATACTTGGGAGTATTTTTGGGACTTAGGTTATGATGCATAAGTGACTTTGTCTAATTGATAACTCTATTTATGTGATCGACTCTTGACTTCATGCACGAGTGATAGTAATATTTTAATTTGATTAAAAATATTTTTTATTTGACGCATTTCTTAACAAGTCAAAAATTTTGAAGTTGCAAATTGCAACAACTTCAAATTCATTACTACTGTCTATAATATTTTCTTTTCAAAATATATTTATTTTTTTGCAAAATATTATTTAGTTATTCTAGGACTCATGAACAACATTTATCATATATATATATATATTTTCATTTTAACATTTATCTCTTGTGTTTTTATAGAAAAAATATAAATATATTACTAGTTGTTTATTTGCATGGAAAATGAATTACATCCGAAATCCACTTCCATTCAAATGTTAGAAGGAGAATTTAATAGAGCACTTCCAATTAGGAAATATGAGTTGAAACATTGGTAAAATGCTTAACATAATGAATGATTACGTGAAGTGACTGCATAAAATCGGTAAATTTGTCTAAAAAATGCTCTAACATATCAGAGACTTCCGTTCTTTAGTTAACTTATCAATGACACTATTTACAATCACTTTCAATGATAAAATCTTTAAATTTAAACTTTTTTGCTTTTCTTAGTCCTTCTCGAATGATAACTGTTTCAGCATGCTACAGAGAGGATGAATGAGAAAACACACAGTATAGACTATATGAGACATTAATATTGAGTTTTATCTCTTGTTATTTATTTGTTCTTATCTTTTTCTCTTCATTTTTTAAAAATTATTAAGAGTTTAAAAGATATTTAAATGAATCATTAATTTCTTTTTTAAATTCAAAGCTTTTAATATTTATGGTACAAGTTAAAACTTAAAAATGATGTAGGTATAGAGGGAGTATAACATTAGTAATTGCATGATGCCACTGCCAGCGTAATTGGCACAGGGGAGAACATTATTATTGTTGCGGACCCTCCAACATGCACAATCCACCCGCTTCCTCAGCGACCATAATCCACCTGCTTCCTCAGCGACCGGACCCTTTCCTTCCAACTTGGGTAAGGGTTGCCCCGGTGTGGACCCTAATTTCTTTTCCAACTTGGACATCCTGCTCTTGGCTTCTTCTTAGTTCTTGCTAGCTAATTAACCAAGTATCCTATGTCCACAGTCTTCCAATCAAGTTAATCTAGTACTGTGTACTTCGCCCCTGCTCCCATCCCATGCACAAGCACAATTAAACCTTTTCAATTTATTTTTATTCTTGAAATATCTCCTTTGTATCTCTCTCTCTCTCTCTCTCTCTCTCTCTCTCTCTCTCTCTCTCTCTCTCTCTCTCTCTCTCTCTCTCTCTCTCTCTCTCTCTCTCTATATATATATATATATATACATATTTAGTACATCTACACCCTCTAGTATATTTATTTTAAAATAATTTTATTAATATAAATTTTATAAAATATAATATAAATCCTATAAAAAATGTATTAAAGGATCCTCAGTAAAAAATTATTCCACTATATTTAGATAAAATCATAATTATATCATATACGAATATTTAATTATTCACAAATTAATATACTACGATCATGATGATTAAAAGAAAAGAGAAACGTTACTATCATTCATTAACTATATGAAAAATATATAATAAAAAAATTATTTCAAATTTACAATGTATGTGCAAGTTTAACTATAAATCTTTAGGAGAAATGCGACAGAAATTGCTGAGGCTAAAACGAATAAACAATTTATAATTGAAAAGAAATATGTTTTGTATGTTTTAAAGGGACTTAATTCAACTTTTCTTTTTTATATAAAAAGTAATACGAGAGTAGTTTTTTTTTTTTTTTCTTTTTTTCACGAGAAATGTGGGAGATTGATTTTCTACCGATAGTGTCATTTCAAATTGACGGCGGCCGGAAGGAAACGGACAAAACTTTTAAAGAAGGTTCGCGTGTTGTAATTACAGTGCAGTTGGTACCTTTTCTCGCCAAATTCATAACTATTTTCAGTATACTTTATATCTTTTTTAAATTAACAAAAATTTCAGATACCAAAAAAAATTAGAAGCCAATAGCATGCATTCGACACCATCTGTTTAATTCCCACGCTCCCTTTCCACATTAGATCTAACATAAATTCAGTTCTCCTACATAATTCAGTATTATAACAAACTTTTTAACCATGCAGAAAAAATTATTCCTCAAATAAACATTTTGACGAAATATAACCCGAATCCAATTTTTTAACTTTAATTTGGTTGTGGTAGATTTAGGGAGGAAAATAAGAAGGGATATAATGAATTCAGATACAAAAGCTTTATCTATGTTATTTGATTGTAATGTAAAAGTGAATAGAATATAAATGCATAAGGAAGTTTTTCTTTTTCCTACTACAGTAAAATAACCCCTCCTAAATTATACAGTTTAGGACATAAGTAATACTTAAAAAATTATTTTATCTTGTTATAAATTAATTTATTATAAATCTTTTTAAATTTAAATTTCTATCAAGGTATATAATACTCTTAAATTTATTTTTTATTTAACTTTTATTTTTATCCCAAACAAATAAAAATCCATCTATTATCAAATAATTTTAAATTAAACAATTATATTTCACTTAAGAAAAGTAAATGGCATCATCCTTCTCTTCCACCTCCCTTCTCAGTCGCGAACCAAATTAGGACTGAATTTTATAAGGACTATTTCTATAATTCAACTACTATCTTATTATTAATACGATTTTCGTTGATGAGGTAAAGATAAGAGAAAAATATTAGAATAAAATTACATTTGAGCGCAGTAAAGTGCAGTAGAATGGACAAATGTTTTTTGAATCGTAGTAGCATGAGGATGGGACCCGCCATTCGTGTCCATATCTTAAACATGACAACCTAAAAGAGGAAGAAGACGCTGAATTACTTACTAATTTAATTTAATTATATATATGCATTGCGTGACAGAGTTCCAATTCCAGTAGACGTAATATTGAAAAAGACATATATACAAATTAATTAGTTTTTTAATTTAAAAAAAAAAAAAGCAAAGACAGGATTTGGGAGCAGGGACGGAACCAGGGGGCAGCTCGGGTGGGCTCGAGCCCCCCGAAAAATTTTAAAAACTTTATAATTTTTAGGTATTTTACCTTCAAGTCTTCTTAATTTTTAATTTTTTTTTTCAATACAACCCCAAAACTTGCTATTTTATTTATAAATTTGGAATTGTTTGAATAGTTTTGTACTTTGAATGCATCTATAAAATAGACGAAATTCTAGCAAAACTTTTATTGTCCTTCAGCCCCCCAATATTTTTGTCCTGGTTCCGTCCCCTGTGTGGGAGGGAAGGGGGATGGCAGTGGCCACCGTTTTGTAGAGAGAGAATCAGGATCTCAACTGCTATTCCCTCAATTTGATTCCCATGTGATCTTCCAATATGGTTGACAGATTGACTCTACATAATTTTTTACTTCCATTATTATGGCCTTTGGATCCAACATATATAATTTGTTCTTCCTAACCCTAATTAACTAATTATTTCTATAATTTAATTGGTACCGTACATATACTTATAATATTCTAAATTATATACAAAAGAAGAGAATATTGTTTAAATTATCCTTCAATTTTTTTTTATGTTTTACCAATGTAAGAGATATTCTTTTTTTAAGAATATTGTTAATTATGTTACTCAACTTCTTTTATTTATTAAAAATATCACGCGAATGGCCAAAAATAACAAAGTGAGTTAGTTTTTGATGTTTTAGACATAGATTATAATGTGAATTATATATAATTTTTTCATAAAATGGTAAATATATATTAAAGTGCTCTTATTTTCTAATCAATAGTCTGTCAATACTTTGAAGCGTACATATTTTACGTGCATAATTTTTCGTCATATCTTGCTTGTATCATTATTTTGTTACTTTAAAAGGGTAGTAGTATTATATATATTTTACAATTTATGAATAAATAATGACTTTGTACGTGATTATTTTTGTACAAAGACACCAGAAATCTACGGACTGAGAGTTTTCGACTATTTAAAAAAAGTTGAGTGACATAAATAGCGACAAAAAAAAAAAATCCTACATTAGCAAAATGTAAAAAAATGATGGTATTTTTAACTATATTCTCATTTAGAGAATTATCTCATAATTTTATTCAAAGGTTTGTACAAAAAAGATACTGAAAAAAATGAGTAAATTTTTTGCAAATTTTCAAGGAAAAAAATTAGTAACATATTGTCCAGTGAAAAGATTCAATCCATCTGTTTGAACCGTCTGCTAAATGACGATGCAAGTTCTAGTCCAAAACACCATACTAGTATAAGAATAACGCTTATGGACCTGATAAGAACAGTAAAGCGTTAAACTCTACCTCAAAAGTTGAATAATTATCTAAAAAGGCACATATTTTTATTATTAATAATGTACGCTTAAATACACTTATTATTTTTAAAAGATACCATTAATAACTGAAGTATCAGAAATTTCTTTAGAACTTGTTCTCTTATTAGTTTGATCTTACAAGTCTACGAACACCAATGTTCAAAATAGAGATAGAAGAAAAAAAAAAAAATTTGCGTCATGTCGGCATTTACCTAATTAAGGAAACTTGAGGCTTGAATTCAATGTATGTATCTTATTTTACTCCGAATCATATTATAACATTTGATATGAGTACTAGCTAATATCCTTCTCCTTTAAAAAAAACTGTCTAAACAAGAAATATTATTCTTTACTATAATATAATAAAATTTGTTAGTAATTAACAATTAATTATAGAGATCCAATGGAATCTTGGGCATAATTATTAAGGACCTTTGGATGTTATTTTAATTGTGAAGAGTCACGTAGGATAGGAAGATTTGAGGGTTACAGAGGAGCCGTTTGTTCCCGCGGCCAAGGAGTTGGGACTTGGAAGAGGATTTTGTTGTTTATTGAGGGGCTTTCAGGGGATTTTGTCAGACTTTGAGGGGCCATTGCATGAGATGAGAAGAGACCCAAACGGAAGAACACCAATTGAATCTTTCTCCGGCAGCTCCGTCGCGCAAATGAACTCACCTAACCCAATCACTGTTAAGATTCCAGAATATACAACGTCCCCCATTCCATTCCTACGCGCTTTATTCAGGTCGTGACTCTCCCTTCCTCAACCTCAATGATTGGAGAGACAAGACAAGATTCTTTCAAATTGAATTTTGCCATTATTTTACGTTTTATTTTCTTACCCCTAATATTTCTTTTTATGTTGATGTTAACTAATGAAAAATTTTTGTTCACAGCATATTCTTGTTAATTATAAAAGGTTCCAAGGATTCTATAATTACCAGTTCCAAAGTTGTGAATTCAAATTATATCAAATTCATTCCCTTTTCTTAATATATGAAAAATAAATAAGTAAATTGATAAGATTTGACATAAATAGTAACACATTTTATTTACAATTTCATAGTTTTTCTTTTAAGGAATACAATTTAAAAGGATTGTGATAGAATGACTTAAATAATAATAATTAATTTAGCAGTTGAGCATTTAAATTCTCTCTCTATATATAAATATATAGAGAAAAGTAATATATATTTTCACTAACTAGTGGAATTATTTAGATTTCTTTTAGAGGAAAGAAGTATATAAATTTAAGAAATGATCTTTCAAAGTTAGAAATGCACCACTAGAAATGTTCCTAATCCAATTTAAAAAAGAGCCTAATAAATGAATTAGTTAGGAACGTTTAATAATAAATAAATGTATTAAATAATGTTAAGTTTAAATTAATGTTTATAAAGGAAAATTAAGTAGATCTTAAAACTCTTTTAAGTGTTAGTATATATATATAATAATCAAATTTCTTAATTAAACTCAAAATCTCCCAATAAAAAAAGATTGGGATAAAAGGAATATGTGACTATGGAACTACAAGATTTGACAGCAAAATTATCAATTTTAAGTGAATGAATCAACTACTTTCATGTTAGGACTACTATATACTGGTCCATGCAACTTCACCTATATATGCTAGCAAAGCAAAGGAAAGGCAAGGCAAGGCAACCTAAAATTAACAACCAGCCTCATGATCAGATATAACTCATGTAACCTTCATTTGATATTCAATTCCTCCCCTCCGCCATAAAAAACCGAAGATACCGTGTTGCATTTAACAGACAGAGAGACACAAGTTGATATTTCAACAGAGGGTAAGTGAAAAGGGGGAGGCCGGGGGTAAATATATAGGTAGATGAGTCTATATTATCAGGAAAATGGTGTGAGTCGGCCACTACCTTACCACCACCATCAACAACCAACGGTGGCAGCAGTAGAAATGGTGGGTTCAGATATAGTTTGGTTTTATCGATCAGTAAGCGTGATAAATCTACAGAGTCATAACACAACCTGACCGGGGGTTGGGGTTGGGGTGAGGGTTTAGGGGTTGATATATAATTGAGAAGTTGATTAGATAGGACCTTTTGTGTACATGTGCAGCAGTTATGCACATTTCATTTTCTTCATGACTCATTCTGTCTTCTCCATTAACCCTACCCTTACCCCACCCACCCCTCTCCTTCATAAGTTTAACTAACTTTATATGCCAAGAACTCTTCATCTGTTTCCTCCTCAGCATCATCGTTATATTTAATCTTCAATTTATTTTGTAATTAATGAATCAAGAAAAATATGTAAATATTAAGGGTACATAAAACATCTTCTTCATTGCTTAGGCTTCTTTTTAAGCGACAAAAAAAAAAAAAAAAAGGGATATTGCTGCTTTTAAAATGATTAATTTTTAAAAAATTAATATTTATTAATGAGTAGAAACAATTTTGAAAAGCATCTCTGAAGAAATTTTTTAAAAATAATTTTTTATTTAGCTTTTTAAGTTAAAATATATATAATAAGTGATTAAAAAAAAAATAAAACTTCTTGGTTAGTAAAAAATGTTTTCATTATTAAGCTATTATCTAATCACACATATATATAAATAAATTAAAAGTAATTAATTTTAAACCATACAGAATATAAGTGATCAAGATTTATGATATAATGGAAAGAATTGATAAGCACTCGTCAAATTAACCATTATATAAGACATAATTCTTGAGTTCCTGCTTTATTGACCATTCCACATAGTAGAGAAAAAGGATGAATGCCATTTCAATGGACCAAAGTACAACTTCTCATGGACCTTAAAAAAAAAACCATTGTTTTTGTGAATAACACAATTGTTAATTTGTCAGTACATTTTCTGAGGAAGAAATGAATATACACACTAGAGGAGTCCTAATGATGCATATATATATATATATATATATATGTCCTTAATTATTAAGATTCCTCCTTAGAATTATTCATCATTTGACAATCCCCACTTTAACCACACCATTACCAACCTCATGTTTGTACTTGTAGAATAAAAATATCATAATAACCAGAATCTTGCCCTTTCGCATCCCACAAACCTTCACTTTTATTCACCATTTTCCTGCATCATCTTCATAATCAGAAGAAGAAGAGTGGACAAGACAACATCAATTGTTATAGTAGTAACTTCTACTGATGTAGTTTTCCAAATTTCAAAACATGTTACATGCATCACCATTAACTAATTATCTTAAACTTATCATGTACAAGGTGGGAATTTTTCTAGTGATAAGACTTTTAATTAAGTTTTATATTTGTGAGAGAATACATGAGTCCCAAAACTCAAATGTAATTTTATATTAAGTTTTGGAGAGAAATTTAATCCAAACAGTCGAAGAATATAGAATATAAGAATTAGCAAATTAAGGATAGATCAAGCAAGAACAGAGATGACAATTAGTGAGTAAAAAAGTAATAAAATTCAGGTACAGTGAAGTAGATTCATGCCAAGTGATGCAGCTAAGTCATACTATATATGTCTATTTTCAACTTTCTTTTTTCTACATGTCTTATTAATGTAGGACAGCTCAACAATGACAGTTAACAAGAAAATAATTGTTGTGTCCATCCGCCACTTGGTAATAATATCATATACCTGAAACTAGAGATAGTTTGTAGGATGATGATCCACTACAACTGCTGCTAGAAATTTGTGCGACTCTTAAAAATACTTCTCTTCCGTGCGATACACTTGCTTCATCATTCGTCTCACGTATATGTATTTATTCTATTTTTAACTATGTCTTCAGTTCTTCCCTACTTACAAAGCATTTATAGCTCTCATAAATCTTCATGCTAAACTTTTTCGTTGGCGAGCTGCCATGCAAAGTGAAATTAAGATCTTGATTACCATGAAACTTTTGCTTTCGTTGCCAAAATGATCACTGTCTGTACTCTGATAACAATCACTACTGCCCGAAATTGAAAGGTTCATCAAATAGACGCACATAACGCCTCTCTTCATGGTGATCTTTCGGAAAAGGTTTATATGAAACTTCTTCCAAGTTTTTCATGAAACAAAAGTGTGTAAACTTCGGAAGTCTCTTTATGTCTGAAACAAGCACCTCGTTGTTGGTTTGTAAAATTAACCTCTACTTTCAAGGCGAGTGATTTTCGTCAGTCGTACTCTGGCTATTCTCTCTTTACTTATTTTGTTTCCGATGTTTTTTTTATGTGTATTGGTGTATGTTGAGGACCTGATTATCACTGAAAATGATTCTTCTCCTTACATAAATTTAAAGGTCATTTGCACACGTGTTTTCACATGAAAGACCTTGGTCCTTTGAAATATTTTTTGGATGTTGAAGTGGCTCAAAATTCACAAGGGATGTACTTGTGTCAGCGCAATTATGCTCTTGCCAGCTTACTAGGTACAAACCACTGTATTTTCCTATTGTGCAAAATCATAAATTAGGTAAGACAACTGGTCTACTCCTGTCTTATCCTAATACTTATCGTCACCTGTTTATCTTACTATTACTCGCCTCGACTTGGCATATTTCAATTCATATTCTTTCTCAATTCATGCATCAACCTCGCCAGGAACACTGGAACACGGCTATTTGCTTTCTTTGATATTTAAAAGGGCCCCTGGACAAGGTATCTTTCTCTGCTCAAATACTGATCTTTAGCTTCATGCATACTATGACTATGATTAGGCCAATTGCCCTATTACTCGTCGATCTCTTATTGGATATTTTATTTCTCTCGGCCACTCTCCTATCTCTTAGAAGTTTAAGAAACAACATACAGTTTCTCGATCTTCGGCTGAAGCCGAATATCGGTCCATGGCGGTTACCTATTGCGAATTAAAATGGTTTCGATATTTATTTTGCGATCTTCGTGTTCTTATCACTTGTCCTATCCCTTTATTTTGTGATAATCAAGTTGCTTTGTTCATTACCTCCGATTCGGTTTATCATAAGCGCACCAAGCACATTGAAATAGATTGTCATTTTGTCCGAGATAAACTACAAGCCAATCATATTGTTTCTGCATATATCTCTACCTCTGAGCAACCTGCAGACATATTCACCAAAGCCCTTGGCGCTTCTCACTTCCATTATTTGCTCGGCAAATTGGGCATTAGGGATCTCCATGCTCCAACTTGAGGGGGTATTGAAGATATATTGTAATTATGGACATTGAAGGTATTGTAAATATTCATATGATCACACAATCTCAGTGTGATTTCTCTAATCATAGAGATTTCTTTCCTTATACATTTTTGCACATGTTTCTTGTAATAACTCTATACCAAGTTTAAGTAATTTTCAAAGTTAAGACAATTATAATTATAATAGGAAATTGTATATATTCTGGAACCAAGAGCAATGTACGGTAATCATTGCAACTCATTCAATACCATCGTTTTATTTCTTTCTACATGGTATCAGAGCCAAGATGCTGGGCCACTCGCAGATGATGCCCTGAATTTCACGCTCTATGCTCAAATGACTAGCCTGGGCATGAGGTGGTGGATTGAGAATCCTACATCGGCTAATTAAATAACTAATGAACCCTTATAAACCTGGGCAAACCTCCTCCTTTTGAGGTATCTTTTGGGGTGAATTAGGCCCAAGCCCAAGTATCAGAGCCTAAACACTAAAATGACAGAGGAAATGTAAAAAATCGTCGAAAGTAGAGTAACTTCTGGTGACGAGGTTTTTGAAAAACAACTAATCACAATAATGAAATCTTCCTTTCACCATACTTCGACTTTAATCCCTATACTCTAATGTAATGTGATATATCGGCACAACTTCTCCCACATGTCAAACTTTAAGAGGGAAACTATGAACAATGGTTGATGACATTCCAAAATGCCATGAAAGGAAAACGAAAAATGTGCTTTCTTGATGGATCTTTGAAATGACCGGATGATGACTGCATGGAACTTGAAGATTCACTACAAGAATCCAGACAATTACCAATAGAAAAATCGATCGATAATCGGTTCATATTGGGCATTTACCGACTGATATAGTCAGTCGACAATATTTAGTTGCTAATTGCTTGTGATGGAATGTAAGATCAATCGGTAACTTTTACCGACCGAATTTCATGAATAAACGATCAGTCGGTAACTTTATTTTTCTTATTTAAAATAATCAATTTAAAAAATAAGTTACCGACTGATTTTAAAACTTACCGACGAATTTCGTGATTAGTATATTTTATTTACTGATTGAATTTTGGTGGGTAACGTTATTTATTTTTATTTTTTAATAAATTGTTACCGACCGATTTTCAGTCGGTATAGGTCGGTAATTATTAAATTTTTTAATATTTTATTTATAATTAGAATAATCCACCTGAAGTTAGAAACTAACAACAACAAAAAATAACATAAAAAGAATACAATCAATATATATAATCTATAGGCAATACGATGATAATAAAAACGTCTAGAATACGTAATATATATAAATATAAAATACAAACCGAAACAAGTTCATAATGCATAATATATAAATATCAAATACAAATGAATAAGTAATGAAACAAATACCCTAAGTATGTGAAATACAAAACCATATAATATATGAAACACATAAGTACCAAAGTACAAAACATATAAGTATCAAAGTACTATACATAGGTGGAGATGGGCTAGAGGAGGAGGGAGGACCGGTTGGTGGAAACCTGTTTTTTCATTTGCTAGCACTCATCCAACACCTTATTGCCTTCGAGAAGTAATCCTTCAAGAACTATGTTATTTGATCAAAGTACTTTCTAGATATGTGGTTCTCTGACTTGATGTTCAACAACCTCCCCATTGCGGACAACTGTGAATACTTTGTACACCCTTCATACAACGGTGTATCAACATATTTTAGTATGTCATAAAACCATTGAGCCTTAGGATTATGTACCTCCTCATAATTGTAGTACGCTGCATCAGGTTCGAAACCCGGACCAACTGCATAAAAAAATACCCTCATGGTAAGTGCTGCTTTCAGCATTTCTTATAACACTACCTTCCCTAACTATCGGCCGATAACAGCACGATGTTTCTCCATGTGCAGTCCAATTATAATAATTAGGTTTATAAACCCAAAAGAACATACTTCACAAGTTTAGAAAACCTCAAGTTTAATCAAAAGGTACCTCTAAGTTTATCCCATAAGACCATTCGACCACATCGCTCTTAACAGTAAAAAAAAAAAAAAAAGAAGAAAGATGGACTTTCTAAGTATAAAATATGTAAAAATCCAATCTAAAAGCATTACACCAACCATACAAACAAAAACAAATTTAACAAAGTTTTAAGAGTCTAGACTCTCCTATAAAGACAAATAATTATTGTTTTAAGAGTCCAGACTTTCCCATAAAGACAACAAGTTATTCATAATAAAAACAAAAATAACTATATGTTTAAGAGTCCGGCCTCCCCCATAATGACGATAAAGAAAGAAAATGTAATTGCATAATAAATACATCTATTGAAAGAATAAGTAACACTCTTAAGTCTTGCAAATATACCTAACACAAAGATACAAAAAAACACAACATATCACTTGTTTATTATGCTTTCATCTATAAAATAAGAAAAACACAAAAACACAAGATATACAATATACACAACGTATAAAAGACTTTGCATTATGTATTTCAAGTGCACTTTTGTATATTTTAAGATAAACCACGATATTAATTAATAGGACGAAAGAGAATCCAACAAGAGCACAAGGCAAACTTCTCGTTATAGTTATTATGGATTTCAAGTTAAAGATGGAATAAAACTTTCTAATGATAGCGAAGAACAATATAGCAATATCTATAAGTAATTCAGTCCAAGGAAAAATATAGATCCCAAAAATTTCTTCCTCAACTATTTAAGCCAAAATTTTATTAAGGAGATGAAGAACTAATTTTAACTAGTTTTCTTATCATTTTTTACATTCAAAGGGCACACTTGTTTGTTTATTAGAAAGTGAATATTATTTCCTCAAAGAAAAAGTCAACATTCATTGTTACAAGAATAAGTATATTTTCTTTCTAAATTTCCATAATTAACTTCAATTATTGTGCTATATATAATTTTGTTATCGATAAAAATTATTATTATTGATATATATATATATATATAATTTTGTTATTCAATAAACAATTATTGAATAAATAACCTGAAATTATATAAAAAAGGAATCAAAAGAAAATTATATAAAAAAGAGTTAAGTCCAAAAAACTCCCGAAGTTAAGAAGTTTTATTTATTAAGATCTTAAATTTTATTTTTGGACAAGTAACCCCGTAAACTTCCCTTAACTTTAAAACTTTGATAGAAATAAACATATAATTCCTAAAATACCCTTCAATCACTACCAGAAAATTGCAGTTAGCAACCGATACTATCGACTGAATAGATTCGGTCGGTAACTTACTAACCGATTACTGACTAATATGTAATTGGTAAATGTATAAAGTTACGAACCGACGTTGACTAATTCCGTCCGTAAGAGTATTCAAACAATTTACCGACTGTTATCACAGTCGATAACAATTAATTTTTTTTTTAAAAAGGGACAAAATCAAGCCCCCCAATTCCCTCGAAATCGATTTCCAGAAATTGTCCCCCTTTACTCTCATTCTCTCTGCAAAAAATTTTCCTCCTCCTTCTGATATAATCCCCTGTGCCTCCCTTATGCCATCCACCATCAAGGTCGCACAACCGTCAATGGCACACCGCTGTCACTGCTTTTACTGCCAGAGTTGCCCAGGCATGCTCTTTAACCATTCTACTTCTCTTTTTATCTCTTCTCCTTTCTACCCCCTCTAATCTCTTATGTTCTCTTTACCAGCCATAAGCCACCGTCCTTCCTGTCCCGTCAGCGGCGTTTCTCTCTTTCTTGATCCACCACCCTAGTAAATTTCTTCCTCTATTTTTTTTTCTTCTAATTGTTAATCTCACTTGTAATTTTTTTCTGCCAATGGTTAATTTCAATTAGTTTTGTGAACTTCTTATTTTTTCTTACTGCCTAATAACAAATAAAGTTATCAAATGTTGAAGGAAATTTAGTAGTCCAAAATGATTTGATGGGATTGTTCATTTGATAATCTTGTTGTTGTGACCTTAGAAATGCACAATAAAGCAGAATAGTGATGCCTCTATGTGATCATATGTTTGTTACAAAAGTAGATTTCATCCAAATAGTGAGATATCTTGTCTTTTAGAATCACATATATTTGCTAACAATTATTGGAAAGAAATATTAATAATAGTACTAAATATTGATTCGATCTCTGTATTACGGGAAAAAGAACTATTATTGAATAATTGAACATAAACTTTCCGAGGGAGAAAACAGTACTGGCCAATACTCTTTGATTCATTTTGAAAAAACTATAGAAGGGAAAAGAAAAGAAACTTTTGATACTTGGAAGTTTGTTAGTAAATAAGGTTTAATTTCTTAGCATTATTATTGAGAGATATAGTATTTTATATTACTACTATTATCTCTCTTTCTTTTTTTAGATAAATATTTTTCATGGTTAGAATTTTAAACTTCTTTAATATATACAGAAACAAATTTGTGTGCTTGAAGAAGGAATTAGCAAGTCATGGGCATCTGCTCAATTACTTATACAATATGTAATCACACTCATTGGCTACTCACTATCCACTAACACTTCTAATACATTCTTTGCCATATATTTATATAATACAATTTTCATTTAAAGTTTAAGGTGTATTTCATATTTTTTTAACATTTAGTCATATTATAGTATTGTAGAGAAAGTGTTTAGTCCTAGTAGAGGATACTTTCTTTTGGTAAGCTACTAAGAAATTATGGGTTTAATCTAATCACCTATTTCCATGTGTTGGAGTTTAATTATAATACTAGATAATATAGCAAAGAGTGTATTGAACTGTATGAGGTACACAAAAAAAATTAAGATCCTTCTTCTAAACATCCTATTCAAAATCATTGCTATGCACATAATTAGAGGTTAAATTTAAGAGATAGTTACCATCTTCTAAAATTCCTATTCAAGTTGAGCCTAAGTTATGACAAAGTTCTCTTTTCTTTAACCTTTTTTTAAAAAATTAATAATAAATCCCAAATGTGATATTTTCTTGAGGGAGATCATCAGTGTGAATCATTGGTTAACATTGATAACATTATCTGTACCATTTTCTCCATAAAACTTTTCATATAATTTTTTAACTCTTTATTTAGTTTTCTTTTAATTAAATAATAATGATTGATTCTTTGTTTCAAGCACATTTTCAAGACTAACCGCGGTTTATACTTTCGAGAGAGGTAAAACTCTTAAACTCTTAATCTCTAAGTTGTGGAATATTTAATCCTTAAAGTCTAGGTTTTAAAATGACTATTTGGTCGTCATCTAATGATTACTGTATGATAATGATTAGTGAAACTTAAACTAACACATCCTTCTAAATGTATGTTTCAAATTGTTTATATTATTGGAGAGCCCGAACTCTTAATATATAGTTATTCTATTACTTCTTCTTTTAAAAGTGAACTTTTCTCAAACTGATAGAAATGTCCTCTAAACTTAACTTGGTTGGGATTCTATATTGAAAATCATATTACAAATCATGTAATATTCTCCAAGCTATTGCTCACTAAACTCTTGTTTACATCGTTCATAAATGCTGTTACAGGATTAAGGCTATTTAAGCTTCACGCATGCCAATGTATTTTCTTTTTATTCTCTTTTTGTTCCTAAAAAAATAGGATCCTTTAGGAATTACATATGAACTCTTGCGAGTAATATTCATTTCTTAGAGTTGTAAAATAATAAAGTTCATGGTTTAATCTCGATAGTTTGCAAAAAGTGATTCTTATGCTTTGTAAAACATTAATTGTTTGTAAATAGAAGTTTAAAAATTGAAATTGTTTATGGCGCAGTCCGGACTCTTTAATTTAAATTGTTTATGAGGAAGCCCGGACTCTTTAAATTATCTTGAATGTTGCCTTTTGAGTGGCCGTGGTGTCAGGAAAATGTCCATTTTACAAAGGAGACTTTGCCAAAATTTTTTAAAATCTTAGATAATAGTTAACTATTACCTTTTCTTTTAGAAGTAATCTAATCACAATGTATCAAAAGTGACTTCTTCTTTCAGAAGTAAACTAAAACAAACGTTTTTGCAATCTATAAGTTTTTACGTAAAACTTTTAATCTATAAGTTTATACATAAAACCCTTAATATCTTAATCTCTCAAAAATTCTGATGTATATGTAACACTCAAATGATTAAAGAAGTCTTTAAACTCTTAAACTCTAAATATTTCATAAAGCTTTAAACGAGCAATGAATTCTAACTTTAAATGAATGTGTTTTGTTTAGTGAAGTTATGGAGGCAGATGGTAGTTGGATGTATAGAAGAACTGTACCTGGAGTTATGGGGATTAGTAGTGAGTTTCAACTAGGTGTGAAGCATTTTGTAAATTGATGTCTTAATTATGGTCTTGGTACAGCTAATAAGTTACGGTGTCCATGAGCAAACTGCAAGAACAAAAGGTATCTTAAAGAGGATGATGTGAAGTTGTATCTTTATAAATCAGGATTTTTACCTGATTATCATAATTGGACTGCACATGGAGAACCATCGTGGATTTACCAACCGATTGTTGGAGAAGGTAGTGTTACAAGAAATGTTGAAAGCAACACTTACCGTGAGGGTATTTTTAATACGGCTAGTCCAGATTTTGAACCCAATGTAGCATACTACAATTATGTGGAGGCATCTAATCCTGAGGCTCAACATTTTTATGACATGTTGAAATCTGTTGATACACAGTTGTATGAAGGGTGTACAAAGTATTCACAGTTGTCCGCGATGGCGAGGTTATTGAACATCAAGTCAGAGAACAACATGTCTAAAAAGTGCTTTGATCAAATAGCACAATTCTTGAAGGATGTACTTTTCGAAGGCAATAAAGTATTGGATGATTGGTACCAAACGAAAAAAATTGGTTTCCGGTTTCGATATACCGGTGCAAAAAATTGATGTATATGTTAATGGATGTACACTGTGTTGGAAAGAGGATGCCCAAACACGTCAGTGTAAGTTTTGTGACCATAATCATTACATGAGAAGAATGAAAAATAAGAAGTAGAAGTCCAAAGACATTCCATCCAAGAAGATGTATTATTTTCCTCTAACACCTTGATTGCAGAGGTTGCATACTTTTCAAAGAACGGCTAAGCATATGAGATGGCACTCAAAAAGTAAACCTAAGCAGAATATGATGAGTCACCCTAAGGATGGAGAAGCTTGGAAGCATTTTGATTGTACTCATCTTGAGTTTGCTTCCAAAGCAAGGAATATAAGATTTGGATTATGTACTAACGTACTTACTGTTTGGGATGTCTTGAAAGCAGTATTCTTCTTGGTCAGTGATTATTATGGCGTACAATTTGCCTCCTTAGATGTGCTTAAAAACTCCTGTAATGTTCTTGACGTATATTATTCAGGACTCTCAGAATCCAAAACATAAGTTAAATGTTTACTTGTAATCGTTGATACAAGAATTGATTCAATTGTGGTTTCATAGAGTTAACACATATAATATTTTGAAGAAATAGAACTTTAAAATGAGGGCTGCCTTTCTTTGTACTGTTAGTGGCTTTTTAGCTTATGGGATGTTGTCCGGTTGGAGTACTGCGGGCGCATTGGCTTGTCCTTAATGCATGGAAGAAATAAATTCATTTAGGCTACAAAGTGGGGGAAAACAATCTTGGTTTGATTGTCATTGTTGTTTTCTACCTTCAGATCATCCCTTTTGGAGGATTCGAGGTCTTCCAAGAAGGGTAGAGGAGAAGATCATTCAAGGCTACCACCTCGTCTTATTGGAGATCAGTTACTAGAAAAGGTTCATAACATGCGAAAGATTACAGAAAACGGAACAGAGGTGTGTAAGGAAGATGGCAGAGGACAATCTCATAATTGGACAAGACGTAGTATCTTTTAGGATCTTTCATATTAGCGTACTCTTCAAGTTCGCCACAATCTTGACGTCATGCACACTTTGATAATGTTTTTAACATAGTTATGGATGTAAAATGGAAGACGAGGGATAATGTGAAGTCTAGGGAAGATGTCAAAGATATTGTAATCGGCCCAAACTAAATCTAAAAGGTTTTGCAAAATCGAAGGTATATTACATTTTGACAAAAGAACAAAGGAGCCGTACTTGATTGGGTGAAGGACTTGAAACTACTGGATGGACATGTCTCTAACTTGAGCAAATGTGTTAATTTGAAGGAGTTGAGAATGTTCGGAATGAAAAGTTATGATTGCCACGTGTTTTTGGAGAGATTTATTCCTATTGCCATTCGAGAGGTGCTTGAACCATCTAAAGAAGAAAATTAAGAATAAGGCTAGAGCTAAGGGATCGAAGTGCAATGCTTATTCGATTCTAGAGGCTGCCACATTTTATAGCTACTACTTTGAACCTCATGTATCAACCAAAGAAAGAGATCCACCAAGAAATGATGAGGGTGATCAACCTGAAGTTCGAGAATCGGATCTATCAATTTGCAATAGATAAGGAAGGGTGTACAGTAAGTCGACGACAAGATTTTTGGATGATAAAGAATATAAGGTAGCAACAAATGACATTCTATTGAACTGTGATGAAGTGGAACCGTACATTAAGTTAGTCTCATTACTTATTATACAGCAAGATATTTAATTATTAATGAAATTATGTGAACAATTATGTGTTAAATATATTAATTACTTGTAGGAAGTACAAAATGGAATTGAGGATGTTTTTTTTTAAGTTTAACAGAAGGTGACATACAAACAAGAATCAGTGAGGGGTTTTCATCGTGGTTTAGGAAAAAAGTGAGTTGAAAGTTACGTTAATTTTCATAATATAAGTTTATTGTGTATAAACTAAACAAATATTCATTCCATTATTTAGATGATGAATCTCATTAATGCAAGCCGTAGCGAATGCCTTAAGAATTTATCATGGAGTCCATCTAAACTTGTGAAATCGTGTAATGGGTATTTCATTAACAAGTTCAGGTTTCATACACAAAAACAAGGTTTCGGTAGTCTTACATATAAATATGGTGTACGGGTAAAAAGTGACTATCATTGGATTCTAAATGAGATCCTTGAGGTCGGATTCCCAAGAATACCAAGTCAAAAGGTCGTGTTTTTTAAGTGTGATTGGTTTGATTCGTCTTTACATCGAGATTCAAGATTCATGATAAATATAAACTTGTGGAGTTGCACAGTAAATAAAATATGCAGGGGGTATGATCCTTTCATTTTATCCCAACAGACTGAACAAGTGACTTACGCCCCGTACCCTACTACTAAAAGACAAAAAAGCGATTGGTGGACTGTAATAAAATCAAGACCTCGTATTTTAGAGGTACCTCTAGTAGAAGTTCCATTCCAAGAAGATTTTGATATTGATGAGACTTCATAGATAGACGTTCATGTTCAAGTCATTGGAACTCTCGTTACAAGTCGAGCGAGTTAGAATGAGTAGAGATTCACGAGAGAAAAGGCATTGAAGATGAAGATGACAATAATGAAGATGAAGAAGAGCTCGAATAGGAGTCCAATAATGAAGAGGAAGAGGAAGAGTTTCAATCGGAGTCCGATTCCGAAATATAGAATGCTTAATTGGTAACTTTTTTTATTCAAAACTAAATTTTCTAAGTAACTTGTTCGTTTCTTTTTCTCTTAAGTTTTGTTTAAGTAACTTTATTTTTAAATAACATTGTTTGTTTCTTTTTCTTTTACGTGAGTTTAAGTTATTTTATTTCTAAATGACTTGTTTGTTTCTTTTTACTGTTATGTAATTTTGAATAACTTTCTTTTATGTAAATTTCTAAAATTGTTTTATCTTTTATATTACAAATGGTACGTGGGAGTAAAAAGAAGAAGAGGGCTCACCATGAGACGTCTACTCCGGCATCGGCTTCCACACTTTCGGGACGTCTGCTTCTCCGGCTACAACGTCTACACCTCCGGCGACCTTGACTCCATTTCCACAGCTGCCGTACTCGAGTCCGCCGCACATTTCTACTCCTTCTTCATCATCTATTCTAGGGACATCATCGAGGCCTACCCCTTCATCATCATCACGTCCACCAGCGCCACCTATGTGTATGGTGTTGTTGACTCTCGCATTCTTATCTTACTGGTCCACTGACAGGTACATATTGTAGCCAAAATAGATCATTATATAACATGTATACAAACAAGAGTTCAAATAGATCATTTATAGTGTGAGTGGATGTTAGACGTTCCTTTATGATTATGGAATTGCTTATGAAATTGTTGTCTTCAAACTTTATAGGGGAGCCCGGACTTTTAAAACTTTTTTATATGTTAAATTGCTCTATGTTGTTGTTTTCTGTGCCTAGGAATTTGTTTATTTTATAGGGGAAACTGCAATACCCCCAACCCCTCCACTAGGTTAACTGCGACTGAGTGGGGTATCTGCATGCCTCTCTGTACTAAACTACAAGTCCCAAAAAAACCAAAGCAAAACCTAGGACAACACTTAAAAGTATATACATATAATACACAACGGAGAACTAAGTAAGTAAACTGAATATTAATGGAATACTGAAAACAAAGGTTTGAGAAAATTCCTTATGATCATTCCAATACAATAAAAAAAATACTTTACACACACGAAACCACACGAAGAAGTAAAAAGAAAAACGTTCCAAATGGTCTGAGCATAAGAGAAATAAAAAAAAAACACGTCCTTTCGGAGAGACTCGATCCAAAAACTCCACGCCTAAAACTTCAACGGCTTACTGTGCCTCTGAATTAACTGAGACAAAAACATGATATGGAAAGATGTAGCGTGAATGCTCAGTGAGTCTACGTATGTGTACTTTAATGTTATCGTTAAAACAATAATGATGTAGTTTTACAAAAACAGTTCATACAATGTTATAGGAAAACATTTTTCTTTTGTTGCTTTAAGAGCACTGATACTTGAACCTACATGAGAGGTTCGAACACAATTAGGAAGTCTGAGCGAATCAAGACACACTAGTGCAGCTTCTACACCCGAATTCAAAAGAACATGTAATGCAATAGTCGGGCTCCACGGACAAAGTCCGGATCCCATAACGAGGTCATCAGAAACAAGTTTCGGCATCTCGTAGTCAATACCAGCCAAACATCTTACGAGCGCTCAATTCCATAACCACCGCACTCTCCTTTCACATAAAACCAGGCTACAGATCTTGGGGCACTTACCAGGTCTACCCTGAGACTAACCTTAGTTTCAAGTCCCTCCTGACTCTCCACAAGGCGACCGTCCTACCGCAGAGCATGATGTGATGTCTGACGTAATACCAATTGGGCCAAACCATCCACGGTACTACGGCCCCTCTCTCAAGTTGATCCAACCTCAGAGTCAGAACCGTCCACGTCATTGGAGGAGGCCCTAGTACAGGGGACTAGCCATATATATGCTTCCGAACACATGATTATAATCATAACTTTAT
The DNA here is from genome assembly GCA_028651295.1 of Catharanthus roseus. NCBI lineage: Eukaryota > Viridiplantae > Streptophyta > Magnoliopsida > Gentianales > Apocynaceae > Catharanthus > Catharanthus roseus. The sequence goes on from JAPQWS010000104.1 coordinate 12,347,884, forward strand.
CCCTGGTCGGAATGGGGATTTCATATATTTTTTACAAACCAAAAGGCCACTTGCTCGGCTGTCGAAACAGATTTAAGTCATAAACATTTTAGAATAGCAAAAATCCCCATCCGCCAGTCAACACATGTTTATGCAGATTTTATAAATATGCCAAGTCTATGTTCATGCATGTCAAATCATGTAACTCTTCAATACTAGAGTGTTTCCAATCCAAAGAAAAATTTTCAAAACCTGTGTACGATACTAATTCCATTTACAACAGTAATAACTCTTTTTTCAAACCATCAGTTTGTTTTAAAAACGGAGTACCGCTCCTATGCTTTTCTAAAAAACATGGTAACACATTATGGAGAACATCTCCAATTAATGAGCATGCTAAGTTATATCGTCCCAAAATCAGTAAATATTTTATGGTAGATTTAGAAGTCATATTTATATAACCAACATTTGAGACAAAATAATAAAATGGGGTTTGTGGATTCACTTGAATGCAGATCTGGTGCTATGATCCTACAAATAGGATAACAAAAATATTTATCACCTACGTATTTTCTAACAGACATAATTATCTCTTTATAATCTTAGGATACATATATATATATATATTGTCCCCTGAAACAGATCCAAAATCTTATAATCTCAAGAATCTTTAATTTGAACACTTACTTAAAGCGCCTAAATTGCTTAAAATATAAAACCTAGAATAGCAGTGTTCTTTCGAGAGGAAATCTTTGAGTCGGGTTTCACCCCAAGCAGTCCAACGTACTATCCCTTAGTCTTTCTCTTAGATCGAGGGTAAGAGCTTGCAGGTCTAGGTGGAGCCCCATTCCCCTGCTGTAGCCTCAAATGTCACCCAAAGCCAAGCCAAATACCTATTCTCATCCTCGAGTCAGGAGTTGTTGCCCATCTAAAAACAATTAATCTTACAATTAATTATATGCTAAAACTCATTTAAAACCTTTAAATCCTTAAAAAAATCACAAACTTAAACTATATATATAATCTAACTACTAATGAAGAGAAAGAAAAGAAAAGAAAAAAAAAAAGAACAAATACTCACTTGACTATGGCTGCCCCAAAACAAAGCTAAAGAGGAAAAAAAAAAAACCCCATGACTTTCATGTTATATATAAAGGGGTAGTGGCGGTTAGTGAGCCAAAAGAAAGAAACAAGGTGGTGGTGACGGGTGGAAGCTTGATGTGGTAGTAAAAAACTTAATTAGTAAGTTTTTTTTTTTTTCTTACTCACTACTTTAAACCTTATATGGGAATGTAAAATATTTAAATTTTTAAAATTCACATGCCAAGTATACTAAAAAAAATCCCACTTAAAGATACTTATAAACCCCAATAATAAAAGTTTAATGTAGTAAAGTTTTACTCTCATTCTTAAGTATCTACAAAATATCACTAAGTGTCAAAAACACTATACTCCACTACATCAGACCCCAAACTCTACTTTCATAATGCCCACAATTTTAGAGTCATGCAAGGTGCTTACTAGGTAGGGCGTTACAGAAACTCTGTCAAAATATCTTCAAAACTTAAATGCCAACTGCCCCTATTTCTGATTAAGGAAATAGAATAGGGGCTTTTAGATGCGTTCCCTGCATCAAGGATAAGTACGTTTATTTGAATGTTTCTCTTAAGTTTTGTTTTGTGATTTGATTAGATTTGGTTAACTAAATATCACTTTTTTTTATAACATTTGCACAGCTTCAACAAGCAATCGGCTTGTGCAAATTCGATTATTAAAATCATGAAGGAAAACTTTGTTGAGGCTCATGCAAGTTTTGGGAAAATCTCGGACAGAATAAAAAATATGTGATATAAGAGTTCGAGGTAAGTGTTTAAATAACTGTCACTATAGGAACTTTTAAATATATAAACTTATATTCATTAACAAAGTATGTGTTGTTGCAGAAAAGGTGTCGATGGTACCCGTTGCATGAGCGTGCCATATAGGATGCTAGGGAGAACCGGGCCTCATTAGGTTACAAGGACTTAATGTACGAGGTTCGAAAGGACGAGTATCAGCCCGAATGAATGACTACCGCACAATATACGAGTCTTTACAATCTATGGAGCTCAAATGCTTTCAAGAAGAAGCGGAGGTGGCACAGAGGAACCGTCTACAGGGGCGTGGTGGTCAGGGGCCCATCAACCACACCGGTGGGTCTAGGTCATTTATTGAGTGGGTAAATCAATTACATATTTTTTGTATTTAGTTTATTCTATTTTTTAAACTTACAACCATATTTTTTTTTATAACTTATAGTTCTTTTTTTAACTTTCTAGATATTTGAAATCTCATTTATCCTTTAAATGTTTGCAGCGGAAGAAAATGGGCAAGGTATTTCCACAATCAGAATTGTACTTCCTACTGCATCAGCAAAAGGGACGGTGGATCGACACACGATCTGACAAATTTTAGGTAAGGTTATTTAATTGTTTTAGTTTAATGTTATATTATCGTTTATTACTCTTTTGTATATTACTTAACAATAACTTATTAATGTCTTTCTTGTAGGCGAAATATCAGGAACTAAAGGCAAAAGCGGAGTGCCTTCACATCGAGACCGGCTCGCCCATGTTGATTGACGATCAGTTGACGTTTGAGGCTACTGGTGGCAACAACAAAGGCCATGTACGGTTTTGGCTCAAAATATGCAGCCATCACCATCGAGCAACGGGTAAGTAGCAGCAGCTCGTTATCGGTTTCGTCAGTATCTTCTGCGACTGCCCACGATGCCTGCAACAAGAGGGAGAAGAGATTAAGGGGATACATGTAGCAGGCACAAGATAAGTTCACTGGCTTCATGACCTTGTTTGCCTCTTAGTATGATGTGCAGCGGGATTCGGTACTCACTCTGTTCCCTCCTTTCCTTCCAACGGATGACCCAGACGTTTCTCAGCCACCAACAGGTCCTCCCCTCTAGCCCACCTCTACCGATGTAGTACTTTGATACTTATGTGTTTTGTACTTTGATACTTAGTTGTTTCATATATTATATGGTTTTGTATTTCACATACTTAGAGTATTAGTTTCATTACTTATTTCATTTTGTATTTGATATTTATATATTATGTATTCTAGACTTGTTTTGATTTCTATTTCATAATTATATATTAAGTATTCTAGACGTTTTTGTTATTATTGTATTGGAAGTAGATTATATATATTGATTGTATTCGCTTTATATTGTTTGTTGTTGTCAGTTTCTAATTTCAGGTGATTATTGTAATTATGAATAAAATATTAAAAAATATTCAATAATTACCTATCGATACCGACTAAAAATTGGTCAGTAACTATTTATTAAAAAAATAAATAAATAATGTTATCGACCGAAATTCGGTTGGTAAATAAAATATACATGCTGCAGAATCGGTTAGTAACTTATTCTTTAAATTGATTATATTTAATGAGAAAAATAAAGTTACCGACTGATATTTCGATCGGTAATTCGTGAAATTCGGTCGATAACTTTCGACTGACTTTACATTTCGTCACGGAAAATTACCAACTAAAAATCGCCAACTGACCGAATTGGTCGATAAATGCTCAATACCGACCGATTTGTCGATCAGTAATTGCCTTTTTTTTTTTTTTTTTTGTAGTGAATGGAGAGAAAAACTTCAAGTAAATACGTTTGAAAAACTTCAGAAAAAATATTAAACATATAGAGAAAATAAACTCTAAGATTTAAATTGAGACACTTGACATCTTCCTTATAGAGAAAATAGCAGGTGTGATAGATAATCCCAAACTAGGTAAACAACATTTATCTCAAAACCTAAAACATTTTACAAAACAAGCATGGCACTTTGCTTTATTGTTTCACTTTTTCTTCTAGCAAAGAGTATTGCAAAATCGACTTAGACCCTTTATTAAAAGAGTAAGATTTTGACGTTCAAATATTAAATTATTATAGCCCTTTCGTTAAATTGTGTCGTTGACTTATGACAGATGCTAGTTAAGTGACATTCGTATGTCTTCTTTTAGGGTATTTTCTTCTTTTTTTCCCCAATCTTGAATTTCAAAATCGAAGTCATTTCCCTCCCGGTTGATTTATTCCCCTTCAAAATTCATCTTTTTATTCATTTCTAATATGCCTTCATAATTGAAATCTTGAAGTTGCAGAGGAGAAGCATAAAAGGGCCAAAATGTCAAATTCTGAAGAAACTTATGATATTATGAGTTATCAAGCATCACCTTCATCAATGTATAAAAATGAAAGTTTTTGCAAAACAAATTCAAAAGTATCGGCAGTATTTTTAGAACATACAACAACAACAACAGATGATAATGATAGTAGCTATCTGATTCACCTTCCCATGTTCATTGGCTGCTATGAAATCCCCAAAAAATCCTTCACTTTCAAGACTTGACAATTTTCTTATAGAGAAAGGGAAGATGGAACATATAAAACGGCGAAAAAAAAAACTTATAGATAACAGTGCAACGGCGCTGGCTGCGTGAACGGCGACGGCAATATCAACGCGATGTCGGCAGGCGGTCCAGGTCCCAATGAGGCGGATAGAACCTGCAAAATGGACAGAAGAAAAATGGGAGGAGATGATTAAGAGAATAGAGAGAGAGAGAGCGAGAGAGAGAGAGAGAGAGAGAGAGAGAGAGAGAGAGAGAGAGAGAGAGAGAGAGAGAGAGGTACCTGTGCAATGGCCTCCTTTCAGAGGGAGAAGGGGAGGGTATGGGGACTTCGGCTAGGGTATGGGAGAAGGGGAGGGGAGGGATAAACCAGACAGAGAAAGGGTTTGGGGGAGGGGATCCTAATTCGTTTTTAAAAAATTTAATTCACTTGTCGTCCGAATAACTTGAACAATTGGAATTACTGACCCGATATAGTCAGATTTAGTCGATAATTTTGCCTAGTTATTGACCGATTAGCAATCAGTTATTAATTAATGGATAGCTTGGTAATGTTATCCAGCGAACTATATCAATCGGTAAAAACAATTTCTGGCAGTGATTGAATTACAATGAACTCATTAATCCAATCATGGGTATTCAATACCATGGATCCCAAAGTTAGCAAACAAATTTCATATATGAACAACGTCAAAGACCTTTGAGATGAAGTTAAGTCTCGTTTCTTTGCTAGAAATGGACCAAGGATTCTCGAGCTAAAAATTGCATTATCAAACTGTGGCCAACAAGGCAATTTGGTGTTTAATTACTATGGAAACTCAAACAAATATGGGAAGAACTCTCAAACTATGAACAAATTGAGGATTTTTGTTGCAAGGGACTCGTATCTTTGCACGAATGGAGGGAACAAAATGTTGTCAACAGGAAGAAAAATTGCATCAATTCCTCCTTGGCCTTGACGATTCCGCATACAGTACAATAATTTCTCAAATTGTTACCATGGATCTCCTTCCCAGTGTAAATAATGCTTATTTAATTGTTATCCGAGAAGAGAGACATAGAATTGTTGCTAAGGGAAGAGACGAAAAAACCGAAGCAGTAGCTTTTGCAGCTCGAATCAACGAGAAGCAGTCTCTGCTCTGTTCTGTTTGCTAAAAAATTGGGCACCTTGCAGAGAACTGCTACCAAGTGCTTGGATTCCCAGATTAGTGGGCGATCGGGGAAAGAACACCAACTTCACGACAGGAGGAAGAGGACATAGCGGCGGCGGCAGTCGGAATGGCCGTGGCCGCGGTATGAACAGAGAAGGAGGCCTCGCTTATGCCATTTATGTCTTCACACAGCAACAACAACAACAGTAGCCAACATCTCCGTTCTCTGCGACTCTATTCTCCAGCAGAAACCAGTCCAGTGGGGGATAGAATTCCGACTGGAATGGAGGAAACAAAGGCTGGGTCGGACCAATTGAGACTGGGAGTCTCTAGAGCAGTAATCCGATCCCTCCAACAAACCCTGTCCTTAGCGGCACAGGAAAGGGAACCAGTGGACAAAATGCTCTTGCCGCCCCTGCGTTCGCCGGTGTTGCTGGATTAGGCGGACCATCGACTGTAATTTTGGTCAGTCACTGGAGCAAACCATGAACAGTGGGATCCTTTGTAAAATATCATTCTTGCCCCTCAAAATTATTTGGTAATACTCTTTGGCTTATCGACTTTGGTGCTTCCAGGCATATGACTGGACAAAGAAAGTATTTTTTTTAACATTCTTTTTATACCACCATGTTATATTGGATTTCCAGCTGTTCTCAAACAGTAGCTGTGTTCGACAAGTGTTTTACTGGGATAAAATTGTATTCTAAAAAATGTATTATTTCTTCTGAGACTCACTTATAATTTAATTTTTGTGTCCCGAATATTGCACTCTCAATCTAATTCTTTGTGGGATTTGCTAAGAATGGTTGTATGATACAAGACTTTACTACGAGGATAGTGATTTGAGAGGGTAGACTATTTAATGAACTTTACTATTTTCACCAGTCTCACAAAATTCCCACAGTACAAGCCTTACACACTGATGTGGTTTCACTATACTTACTTCATCACCGCTTTGGTCATCCTTCCTTTTCAGTTTTGAGACATCTTTTGGATTTTTTCCATTTAAGTATTTTATTTCTTTAGGTGGTTCTCCTGTCTCTCGGAAGACAAAGAAACAACACACTGTTTCTCGGTCTTTCGTTGAAACTAAGTATCAATCTATGGTGGTCATTTTGTGCGAACTCAAGTGATGTAGCCTGCTACTTCGTAATCTTCGGGTTTTTGTCCCTCGTCTTATTCCTTTATATTAGCGACAGCCAAGTTGCCATTCATATAGTTGCCAATTCTATTTTTCATGAATGGACAAAACGTATCGAAATTGACTATCACTTCATGCGTGATGCTTTCCAGTCTGATATCATTTCTTCCGCTATCTTCAGAGTGAGTTTCAACCTGCTACTATCTTTACCAAAACTCTTCAGCCATCTCATGTCCATTCCTAACATGAAAGTTAAGCATTCATGATCCTCATGCTCCAACTTAAAGGGGAGTATTGGTGATGGGAATATTTTTCAAATATTCTACTGCCTCATTTTGTGCATGGTATCTATGATTTTGTGCCTATAATGTTATAATAGATTAGGATGTTACCTTCTTCTTATTAGGAAAGTTTCCTCGTAAATTATATTCTTCTTTATTTGTTAGGTCTAGGATACTCATGTAAGGTGTATATATTTGATGACAAAATTAATACAAATCAAAAAAGCTACATTAAGTTTTCCCAATAAAAACTTACATGAGTGAGATTACTCTTTATAAGGCTTGAGCAATTCTCCTTTCTTGAGGTATCTTTTGGAGTATTTTAAGTCCAAACACAAATTTTTAACATGGTATTAGAGCCAGTTATTGGGCTACCCATGTTGAGCCACTCGCATAGATGTCCAGTTCTGTAAACTTTACGCTCCAGATGTCCAGTCTTGGACATGAGGAGGTATGTTGAGAATCTCACATAGCTAATTTTTTAGTAAGAACTACTCCTTATAAGGCTTGTGCAATCTTTCCCTCATGAGCTACCTTTTGGGGTGAGTTAGGCCCAAGTCCAAATTTTCATATGGTATCAGAGCCTTATAAGTAAGAACTACTTCTTATAAAGTTTGGACAATCTTACCCTCTTGAGTTATCTGTTGACTTAAGTTAAATTCAAACTTAAATTTTAACAGAAATTAAAGTCTATCATGGTCGAATTTCTTTGTTTTGTAGTTGGTTGATATCAATAGGACTCAACCTATCTAAATCAAATTAGCTAACCATAGATATAAGTCTAAACTTAAATTACCACACTGAAATCAAAGTAGGGCCCACAAAGTTGATCGGGCCAAGTCTATCTGAAGACAACTAGCAGGTAAAAAAGTTAAAAAAATGTACGAGAAGGTATATTATTTATTACACTATTCATTTGAAATACCTATATTATTCCTCGAGGACTAATACTAATTTAAAGATGAGGGATTTTTTAGAGGTTTGTTGATCTATTGGCTTTTTTCAATTATTGGGTTCGGCATCCTCCTCGCTTAGCTATAGAAATGAATAATTATTCGCACCTCGGACTTGAATGTTCATCGGAGCTCATCGATCAAAAATAAAGTTTTAGTATATAATTGGTTTTTTTTTTTCGATTAGGCTTTTTTTTTAACAAGTTATTAAAGTGGTCTTAAATTTTTTTTATCAGTAATTTCGTCATAACGCACAATAGTTGTGCGTTATTAATTAGAATAACGCACAACCATTGTGCATTTCAGATATTTTTTCAAGATCTAAGGGTAAAAACTTGTATTAAGTGATAACGCACAATAGTTGTGTGTTATCCTAATTAATAATGCACAACCATTGTGCGTTATGGTCAAATTACGGATAAAAAAAAATTTGAAACCACTTTAATAACCTTTTAAAAAAAACCTATATAATTAGAAGCCCACCTAATAATTCCTTGAGTTCATTTGAATTAAATTATTCAAGAGATCAATAATCAATATAACCTCAGTTTCTAATCCAAACCCCTCGACGTATGATCAAGTGAAATTCATTAAGCTGATTCATGCTTCGCCATTTGAAACTTTCCAAAGAATAGGTTAATTTCATTTTAATACTCTTTTATTTTGCTATTTAACATTTCAGTACCATATGTTTGTTGATTGACAATTAAGTAACCAAATTAAAATTCTAAATAAATTAATTTTGACAGAAATATTATAGCTCACTATCTTGCGTAGCTTTTTAACTATTTGTAAAGATTTAAACATGAATATTGACAATTAAATAACCAAATTGGAATTTCAGTGAAATTAATTTTGCCAAAAATATTGTAACAGACTGTCAGACATAATTTTTTATTATATGTAGAGATTTAAACATGAATTTCTATTTTGTCCTTGACAGACCAGAAGAAAATAGATAGATTTTTATGATTAAATATCTACAAATAGTGAAAAAAATATGCATGAGAATGGCTGGAATTCTGATTGTCATTTAAATATTAATCAACAAACAAAAATGGCACTAAAATAGAATTAACTGGAAAGAATATTGGAATCAAGAAGCAACATATGTAGAAGCAATCTCAAGAATTGAAATAATATTGAAGGGAAAGGGAAAGGGGAAGAGTAATGAGTGTTGTGCCACCTTCTCTCAAAAGTTGTTGGTGAGGCCTTAATCGCTCGCTCAAGAGTGTGTGAGTCAAATTTTAAGGATATTCTGTAGATTAGGTTTGAATTAATCAAATGTCGTCTGTTTGGTATCCTAAATAAGGGAGGAAGCCTTTATTAATTCTGGGGCCGCCAGGTCTCTTCCGCTAGCTAAATTAACTCAAGAGAAAAAGTCCGCCTTACGCTCAAGTGAAGACTGTGAAAAAAGGGGTATGTGGCCGGCCAGGTCATTCCCTCAATAATAAAGTGTTATCTTGTTTTGGGCTGGCTGGCTTTTTCGTGGCATTCTTGTACGATATATCTCATGAAGCTCTGAATTGTGGGCTTATGCTTACTCCTCAACTCATCATCAGGATAAACCCCATCATTTTTCTCCAATCTAGTTAGTTTTATCAACACCCCCCCATATCTCTCACTATTTTTTCCCCTAAATAACAGTCCTCATATGATGTTTTTACTATTTTATTATTTTTTTGCGAAAAGACACTGCATTATGACAATTAGCAAACAAACAATCTTAAATGCTTACAAATGATTCAGGATCCCCACGCCTTAGCAAATCGCTGTTTAGTATAAGCATTTCATAGGATTCTAACAAAAAAAATGTCACTATCTTCTACACCCCACATGCCTTCTATGCATGTTGTGTTTGCATAGTAATTGACTAAGCTATCCATTCTATTGAAAGAGAAAATTCGAATTTTTGAGATAAGAAACCGTCTAAGGACTATAATTAAGAAACTATTTAAGAATTTCATCAATTGCATAACAAGCTTTCTCAAGAAAAAAGAAGGTTTTCAATCGGTCATTACCTAATTCTCTGCTTAAGAACATTGCTCATCCGTCTTTTATGACATTCTAAGCTCGCCTCCAACAGCTTGGGCTTCAAATTAGACCTTTGGATCCCTCGTGGCCATTCTATACATCCTTTCATAGCTCGAGAAATATGAGGATTTATTAGGCCAGGTGAACACCATTGAGTCACCAACTCGTGTTGTTTGAGTGGCCCTTCTCTTGACATTTTCTGAGGAGAAATATCAACCTTGGCAGATTTTGATGCACTTGAAAGCCTTTGATTAGCATCAAGGGGTACTGTCTCACAAACACTTCGGCTACTGATTGAGGATCTCCATAGTTTGCGAAGAGATGATCCTTTATTTCTTGAGGAGATTGTGTTAGTGCCAGAATTCAAAGGTTCCTGATTTTCTATTTGATCAGGATCAGTAACAACACTTGACATATATCTATCTCCGCCAGTTCCATTAACAAAGTCTTCACTGCTGCTTAAGCTTTCACTTAATTTTTTATCCTGACCATGATTCACAGATCCTCTGACACCGCCATTTCCTGAACCCCAGTCAGCGTCAAAATGGTTGCTTGGGTGCCCACAAACAGAGAACTGCATAAGTTCATTAGCTTGAAGATCAACTTTTTGGTTCTTAGAGGAGTGACTAGCAGGGCTTAGTCTCAAGCATTGATCAATTTCATTTTCATTTTCTCCACTACTCTGAACATCCTCCATAATTGTGTATATATCGTATGACTTAGGAGGTGTATAGCGTAATTCCTTTGTATCTAGAACATCTATGGCATCCGTGGCCTGCTTTATTCCCATGGCTTCAGCATATTTGCAAACATCCAGAGTTGCATCGCTGGTTCTTAAGAAAGTCTCAAGTTCCCTGATAATAGTATTCATCTGGTAATACTTTTCTTCTAGGAGCAGTTTTGCATCAACCAGTTTCATCTGAACCCGCTCTTCACGCCAAACCTCAGCCATTTGCAGCATTTTCCTCTCTTCCACTACTTCCTCTTGAATCCTTGAGTACTCAATCTCCATAGATTTCACCATGGCGTTACTATCTTCAATTTCCTTAACTAGTTCGTTGCATACATCTTCCAATAACTCCCTGGCTTTTCTTTCTTTCTGATAATCACCAATTAGTTGTCCCACTGACAACTTGGCATCAGCTAGATCTCTTAGCAACTTGGAGTTAATAATGTCCATTTTTTGAAAGTTTCTCCTCTCTCTTTTAAGTTCATCCGTTAACTTATCAACTACCGCATTCACTTTCTTTTGTTCCTTTTTCATCCAAGATGCCTTTTCTTCAGAAAGCCGGCTTAAGAGGAGCTTGAATTTCTTCTTAAAGAAACGTCGCTCAGTTTCAAGTTCTTTCATTCTATTTCTAACTCTCACAAGTTCAACTTGCAAGGCAGAAGCAACTGATGCAGGGGGAACTTGCTGACATTTAACTTGCCTCACAAAACTGTAAAATTGGAAAACCTCAGTGGGCGATTTCTTGTTGCCCTGGTTCCACTTTGAAGCTCCCTCCATTGCAGGTTCAGAAAACTGCAAAGGAGACTGAAGCTAAAAGAAGTAAGAAAATCATGCAAAGAATCTAAAAAACTAAACAGTTCAGTTGAACAATCAAAACATATCTTTGCAACCAGTAATTATGCAAATGATCAAACACCCTAAATACAGAAAACACAAGGCTGGCAATAAGTAAAATACCTAATTTTGAACAAACAAATTATCAGTGCTCATAAAACAATGTGATTGTACAAGAAAGACCCAATTAGGAAACAGAAAACAGTTGTCCCTCTAAATCATCGCTCACTTATAATCCCAATCTAGCATGTTCTTCTTGTTTTCTGCCATCTATAAGGAAATAAAACTATAATTAAGTATACATATAATATAATCCCTATCATTAGCATAACAGCTTTACCTTAAACTGTAACCGACCAAAGAGAGAACGTCGCCAATGAATCATCATACCACCACTGGCAGAGGCTGAGCTGATGGAGTTGGTTCTGGCTTCCAAATGCCAGAGCCCAGCAGCAAGCTTCCTGGCAGAGTTACACAGGACGCGACCGCCTCCCAAGCGAACAGATCTTCTTTCGCCGGTCATCCGCGATGATCCATCTTTGGCACCGTCGTCAAGTATCCATTTTACAGGTGGAGTAGCAAATCCAGTTCCATCCCTCTTCCCTTTACGCAGAGCACCGTCTTTTCTCATCAAGAAGCGGCGATGGCGGTGATTCTTATCTAAAATTTCCATTCAATTGAACTGTAATTACTGGCTCCAGGTTCGACTCCCATCCACAATCCCAAGAAACAAGAAACTAGAAAGGTCTGTATATATTTAGGCAAGTTATTGTGGTGTTTTTGACGGTTGAACAAAGGAATGAAAAGAGAGATTGCGCGTGAAATGGCGGTGGTTTTGAGATGGGAGCCTTGATATAGTGCACGAAGATCGATGGGCATGGGGCAGAATGTATTGAATTGAAGTCGCTGAAATCCACACCTTCACATTCTTTTCTGCGTGAAATTATTCAATTGATTTGATGCTTACTGGCAGTAGTAAGTGCAACAGTACGGGCTAAATTTCATGGGCTCTACACATCATTATTTTCATCAAAGAACCTGAAATTGTTGCTCCTATTGGAGTAATGGGGAATAAATGTGCAACATTGCTTTGTGATTTGAAGCAGAAATAAATTTCTGGACACCCAAAATGCTATGAAATTAAGGCAAACTAGCAATACTGTTACTAATACTGTTAGGGGCATAATGATGTCAGCCAGTTAGATAAATCACCCCATAATTACGCATTTTGCGAGTGATATATATATAGAGAGAGAGGAGGAGGGGCAAACATATATATATATATATATGCCACTGTTAATTTGAGTGAATGAACCCCCGATTTAGCACGAAGCAGCACTGGTCGCCCAATAATCTGCCTTGGACCTATGTTTTAAAGGTTAAGGTTCAAGTTTATTTGTCATTATTTTATGACCTATATTATATTAAATTATATTACTCTTTTAATTATTTTTCGAATGAAAAATATAATTAATAATAAAAGTGGTGTGGCTTAATGCATTATACATGTCACATGGTTAATGATCGAATATATATATTTGGTGCATAATATTTTTCTTAAGAAATTATTAACGTATAATAGAATTTTTCTTTAACGCCTAATAATCTTACAAATTACTTCTCCCCTTTCTTTTTAGTTGCCATCTTTCGAACATCACACAATTTAAAGAAATTAAAAAGTTCAGAAAGTGAAGAATACCATTCAAATCATTTTCTCTCTTCATTATTGTTTATAATATATTAGAAAAATAGAAGATGTTGAAATTTATTTTTAATAGTAAAAATATACAAAATATTTATTAAATATTGTATTATTTTTACAATGTGATAAGTAAAAAAAATTACAATAGAATGTGAGAAAAAACAAAGATAATACTTTTTTTTTCTCTCTCCTTTTCTCATTCATGTTATATATATATATATATATATATAAGAGGTGCTATAAAAAGATACTAAAGTCTTACTTTATGTAGGAGTTAAACTCCTACCCTCTAGTTAGAAGTATCAACTCATAATATTCGTAATAAGATGGCCCATATAATTACTTATTTGAGATGAATATACAAATTTTTTTACTTAAAATTGTAAAATTTTAAAAAAAAAAGTTTATACCTAGCTTTTTTGGGGGGAATTTTTTTTTTAAAATCTAGTTTCAAACTTAAAACGTGAAACGTTTTCAGGAAAATAAAATGTTAGTCCAAGACGTATTTGAAATTTCTTTTTGAAAGTGTTAAAAGTCAAATTTAACTCAGAGGTTTGTAGTACTTATTAAGCAGTAACTTTGTTAACGTAAAATCATGAGTTTATTCTTACAAATTGTAAAAGTTTTGGTTTAAGCCTTTTTTTTTTAAAAATAAAGTTTAGATTTTATAAGGTATAATTCGAACAAATCTATATTTGCCTTAACAATCAATGAGCTTGTAAAACTTTAAGAAAAAATATGGTAAATTTATAAAGGAGAAAAAAGATAACAACTGAAAAAATTAATATTTATCACAAGATTTTTTTTAAAAAAAAATCACAAGGTTAACTGTGGAATAGCAACTGTTCATTTCGAAATATCAAGATGAATCTGTGTACCTCTTTGAATGATTTCTTAGTATTAAAACACAAATACAAGTTAAGTGTGGATTAGGGGTAGCCCAGCATGTGCAATCACATACATGTTAGCAACTGATTGGTTGATGTGGTTGATTAATTGACAAGTGGCTTTAGGACAATTAGAAGACAAGGTCAACTTTGGTGTTAATTAAAGATGATTAATATCTCAATTGGGAAGCAAAATGGGTAATATTGAATAGGTCTGAAGCTACCATGATGGCTTTATGAATTAGTGAAGAAGCTAAGCAACTTATTATAATGATTATAAACAAGGCATCTGAGATGGTAAGGCTCACTCTCATGGCTTAATGGGGAGATTTTAAGTTTGAATTTTAAAAATATAATTATTGAGTTTGAATTTTAAGAATATCATTGTATTATTTAGAATTCTATAAAATTATGTTATTAGTTTGATTGAGAATATAATATAATTTAAAGATACATCTTAATATGTATAAAAAGTTTAACTGAAAATTAGTTTAAGTATAATACAATTTAAAAGTGATTTGTGTGTATACATATCGATATTACATAAATTATAAAAAGAAAAAAAACTCACAGTGATGATCGATCATCTGGGTGAAAGTATTTGAAGATTCCATTTATGTTCACATTTACCTCCAACTCCAACTATAATTGATTCCATCTCTCAATCCTTTCACACTCATTAAATCTTTATTAATTAAATATTTTCTCCATTTTTAGGTGGCTGGCTGGCTGGCTAACTCTACTAGATGGCTGGTTGAAGAAGCTTCACCTAAGGCACAAACAAACAACACAACTTTAATTTAGTATAAAGAAACAAAAAATTTATCAAAAATATTTTAGGACATGAGTAACAAAAATTTTATTATAAACTAGATTTATGCGTTCAGTTTTCTTAGTTTATTTTAAGTAATATTAGTTCTTTTTGTTGATCATGTTTCCAATTATGAAGATATGAAAGAGGTGATGTAGCGTTGAAGTTTAATAAATCATTGGATCCATAAATAAGAATATGAGCTTGATTCAAAATAAAATTTTCACTTGAGTAAAGGGATGAAGATATTTTGAGAGAATTTCTTATATGAGTAGTGATATAATGATCAATATTGATGGGCGGAATAGTTAGTTTTAGTAATAACTTAACTCGAAAGAAAAAAATACATGTATTAGCAAAGTTTTTATTAATTTTCCAATTTTACTTTGAGTAGAATAATTTACTCAACATTTTTTTTATTTAGTGTCTAAGATTTTTTGACTAATTTTATGAGAAATTTACGAAACATAAGGGTAAAAATACAATAAAAAATCGGTCTCAATTAATCTCAATGTAATTCAAATTCAAAATTTTCCACTTGAAAAATAAAATAAAATTACCTAAAGAAGCGTTGTTTTGCAATCATCCGCAAATGGGGAGCCAAGAAACATTATTCTTCTCATAAATATATTTAAATTAATATATGTAGAATCAAAGAAGTTTCCAAGTTAAATAAAAGGTTCCTTGAAAAATTCAAACTTGTGTAGAGTACTACTAGTCTAGATGCATGGAGAAGCCAGCCTTACTTGTCAAACTGAAGAAGATCACGAGGAGAGCCTTTGGTCAACTAACCCCTCATTTCTCCTCTGCTGCAGTTAGCCAAATAAAAGAAAGAACCTTCATTTTCTCACCACATAATCACCTATATATATATATATATATATATATACTACTCATCCACCATAAGCACTTGGATTCTCCCTCTCGCTCTTTCTGGTCTCAATTTTTTACTGAAGACAAATATCATTAATTAATTATATATGGGAAATTGTATTCGTAGACTTGATAATTCATCAATGGTGTGGGCAGCAGGAGTAGGGGATGATGAATGGGAATCTGCAGCTGTAGTGGTGTCGAGATATCATGGGATTGGAAATTATGATGATGATCATATTATTAATGGAGAGAAACAGGGATTATTAGTTGATCATCATCATCATCATCATGAAGCCACCGGTGGTGGTGGTAGTAGAGAAATAAAGATAAAGATTACAAAGAAACAGCTTGAGGAACTTGTGGGAAGAGCGGCGGATCAGAAGCAGGATCCAGTCTTGTCTCGACTAATATACGCAGGCCAACGCTGCGAGTTTCTAAGTAGTCAACGTTCATGGCGGCCCCGCTTACAGAGCATTCCTGAGGTTAATTAATTCATTAATTTGGGCTCTTTCTTTCCACCATGTAATCTTAGATCACTTAATTACTTTTTGTTTGTAGGGTGGGCATGGGCTCTCTCTATAGTTATCTCATTCTTCTACTTATTTGTAGATTAGGATTTACGATCTCTGATTGATTCTTTTATTTATTTCTTTTTTCCAGTTTGTACATTAACCCTTGTCATACTCATACCATAGCTTCCTTCTTCTTCCCTTTTTTATTTCAATTGATTTTTTTGAGAAATAGGAATATTTTTTTTATTTCTCTTTTATTTTTAAGATATAGAAGTGAGTTTTAAGTTGAATTTCTAAAATACAATTGTGTCTTATGAAAAAGTTTTACCACCTTATACTCCTATCAGAATTCAAATAAGATTTTAGTAACTTTTAGCTCTTAGTGTCAGTGTCGCCTCAACAGAGTGGTTTGTTCATTGTTTTTTTCGATCTCTACGCATTTCACAGCTCCATCAGAAATCCCTTTTGCCCCCCATCGTACACTAAACTTGATAGTTTCTACCCCCTATCTAGGGTTAAGCCCTAGAATTTGATGGTGGACTTAAAAAATCACCTATAAATGCTTTACGCTCAAACATTTCTGATAACGTTTGCATCCTTTGTATTGTTGTGCCTGCTGGGACAGAGTTAGTCATGCTTATTCCCCAAATACTGTTATTGTTTCTTCTCAGAGAAAAGAAGTTCACCATCCATGAGCCTTCTACCTCTGCACGACATTTCTCTGGCAAGCTTTTGACCATTGCAAAAACTTCGCTACTATCCCTTGTAGGAGTTTGGACCGTGTCTCAGTCCAATGTGCCTACTCAAAATATTTTATAATCCAATCCAAAAGAACTTGAAAATTAGAATTAAAAGTTAAGAAGATTCTTAAAAGAAAAAAAATATAAAGAAAGAATTAAAGTTCAAATTTTAAGAACTGATTTCCATTTTATTGGACTGTGCGAAGTCTCATCATGATTTACGTCTTAGGCATAAAACATTATGATGGGCCATGTGGGCATAAGATCTGGAAAAAGCTGAGAAGCCCACAAAATCTTGGGCCGAAAGAAGGCCTACTAGAAAAGTCATACTAGGTAAGATAGAAACAATAGGTCCAGTCTAGTGGCCCTCTTAAGGACGCGGGGTCGAGTAAAGGTAACATCTAGAAGAGTCAAATCCATGTGCAGTTCATCTTTGGTCGAGACTTTTTTAATTTTTAAATATTATTCAATACAATGAAATTTACCTCAGAAAAAAATTAAAATGACATAATATAGAATAAAAACAATAAACAAGTAATGAAAAAAAAATCTGTCAAATGATTATTCTTGAATATTGATCTTGAAAGAAATCTTTCATTAGGAGTGATTATTCTTTGATATATTATCATTATTTAACATTTATCGTAATAATAACATAAATCGAGTTTATATTTAAACTCCCAATCAAAAAATAAACCATCCATTTTCTCCAATTTAGTAACTATTTTTTTATTTTGAAATTAATTTAGTTATGGAATAACTGATTTTAGATTTTATTGTGAAAATAACAATAAATTTTTTAAAAAATATTTTAAAATAAAACAAGTATATTAATTAACTTATCTTTAAAAAGTATATATTAATTAGCCGAACAATGCATATAAAATGAAACAATTTAATACCCGTACATATATATATATATAATGAAACAATGTACTAAACTCTTAGCACAATTTTCTGTTGATTTTCCTTTCATAAATATATAATTTTAATACAAATTTAAATTTAGCTTATAATTTTACCAACTAAACTAACCTATGAAAAAAAATAATAATAGGTAGAGAGCAGCTTAATAAATAATAGCGGATGAAGCAAATTTTTGAGAATGATGGGTACAAAAAATTGTCAGAAAAGTGATTCTGAATTGTAAAATTACCAAGAATTTGGTGGTCCTATCCTATCCAAGAAACATGCCATATTTTGGTTTGGGCTTCCTCTTTATTGTCCATTCAACAGTGTCTGCTACGTCGTCTTTTCTTATTAGGGTCATATCAAGTATCGTATCAGCTTCATTTATTCTTCTCTTTTATAGAAATCCCTTCAGGTACCACCATGCACGATCTTACCCCAAGAAGGGTACCACGAGCTTACCGGTTTGGAAACCTTCAATCTTATAACTTTGTTTTGCTGGCACTGCTTTGCTTATGTACAAAGCTTTAGTTTAATTGGGTAAAATAACGGAAAGAAGTAGAAGAAGATATAAATCAAAATGTAAAAGTGTAGGAAATGTAAATAAGAAGAGAGGAGGGAGAGGAGGAGTTCTCTCCCTTCACGTTAACAAATTAGTTTCTCTCAAAACGAAAGGATTGAGACGTAAATAATGTGAAAATTTTTATTTTATTCTCTACAAATTAGTTTATTACTAATTTATCTTTATTTAAACCCTTACCTCGTATATATAACTATCATAACTTTGTATAATGGATATAATATATAATAAAAATTATTTATCTTCTACTTTTCATGTCCACCAAACGGAGAAAGAGGAGTGAATATGATTTACTTCCATCACATTCCTGCCAAACAATTTTAAAACAAATTAATATACTTTCCCAATTAAAGTAAATAGTGTCACTATTCCCCCTTTCCCTTCCCCTTCCCCTTCCCCCCTCTGCAATCAAACTAGGGCTAAGGGTCTATTTAAATTGGCTTGCAGTTAAAGTAGAGTATTTTTACTTTGGTTTCATTATAGATGGATTATTTGTAAGGAAAAAAGATGTGACCCAAGATTAAAAAAATTTGTCTAACGCTTAACATATACATCAATATGGATTAACCTTCTCAATTTATTAAATTTTATAGAAGGGTCCATATAATGTATGCTCATATAGTAAGTATATCTTAATATAGATAAAATATATCATATATGGTAGTGGAATCTTATAAAATTTTGAACTTAACAAAAAGTGTTAAATTCAAACTTATATCTTAAATGGGAAAATCAATCCATATTAATACATGTCTTAGGGTTCACATTAATTAATAAAATATCCATATATAATAAATATGTCAAAATTTTGGTGTGGACCTAACTCACCCAATAAAGTACCTCAAAAAAAAGAATTGTCAAATCCTGGTGAGTAATTCTTTCTCATAACAACTAACTATGTGAGAGTCTTAACACACACCATCACATCTAAAGGCCCAATACGAACTCCCAAACATGGACTAAATGAATCTGTTACCATGTTAAAATTTACGATTTAGCCTAACTCACTTTTAAAAAATATTTTAAGAGGGGAGGATTCAGGTAAGAAATCATTCTTTTTCACAACTAGATATTTAATAAAATAATTATATCTTAAAATTTAAAAACTTAATAGAAGTAGAAAGTTATTTTTAGATTGAGAAATGAATCTACATTATTACTGTGTCTCATGAGCAAGCGTGTAGTAAAGTCTTAAATATTATATCTTTTTAAAGAATATACTTTTCCATAGAGATTGTATAATATCTTAAAAATCGATAAAGAACTCGGATTTATATCAGAAATTTCAAATTGAAGTATTATTTTTCCAATTTATCTTTAGAAGGAAAAAGGCCGAAAAGAAAGCCGAAGGCTGCAAAATCTGGTCGCTTAGGGCTAGCCCAATTTCGGAAAAGAAAACTTTTAAAATGTTTACCCAAAAAAAAAAAGGGGAAAGAAATTTTGAGGTTCGGACTTCCGAAGTCAACCGAACCGAGGTCTGTACTTGACTTAGGGTGCTTCTCTTTTCTGATCTAAGAATTTTTCATCTGCATATTCTCTCGAGTCTGAGCCTACTTTCTTCACAATCTCATCTGCGTTTTTCCCCTTTTCTCCCCAGTGAAATCAATCAAGAACTCCTTTTGGTTTATTCCGCCAAATTTACTATCTTTCGAAGACTTCACTTTTTTCGAGTTGCGGACTTCATTTGGGATTTTTCCAAGCACGCTTCTGTTTTCAAGTCTATCAAAGTTCAAAAATTTTTTTGGCGATTGACGATAATTCAATCTATAAAGTTGCAATCTTTGATCTGGGGATCTGAGTTCAATTGATGCTTAAATAATGGGTGGCTGCTTGAGCAAGAAAAAGTACCAACAGTCAGATGTCAATGGCTACAGATCAGGCAGAACGGGCAACACTGGCTATCAACAAAGTTACCAAAACAATCAGAAGCCCCCACCTGTCCAGTACACCCCTCAACCCCCACCGGAGAGGCCTTACCAGCCACAGACACAGCCACCGCCAAAGCCATCGGCTACAATTCCAGTAAAACCTGCTGAACCACAAAGGCCAAGGCCTATTGTTCAGAGGCCAGAACCAAACGCTATACTGGAGAAGCCTTTTGAGGATATTAAGGCTCACTATACTCTTGGAAGAGAATTGGGTAAGGGTCAATTTGGGGTTACTTACCTTTGTACTGAAAACGCAACCGGGCATACCTATGCTTGTAAGTCAATCTTGAAAAGGAAGCTTGTCAGTAAAAATGATAGGGAGGATATGAAGAGAGAAATTCACATCATGCAGCATTTAAGTGGGCAGCCAAATATTGTTGAATTCAAGGGTGCTTATGAGGATAGGCAGTCAGTGCACATCGTGATGGAGCTTTGTGCTGGAGGAGAATTGTTTGACAGAATTGTTTCTCGGGGACATTATTCAGAGAGGGATGCAGCTGATCTTATTAGGCAAATTGTAAATGTTGTTCACATATGTCATTTTATGGGTGTGATGCATAGGGATCTCAAACCAGAGAATTTCTTACTAGCCAGTAAGGCGGAAAAGGCAATGCTAAAGGCAACTGATTTTGGACTCTCTGTCTTCATTGAAGAAGGTCAGTTTCTTGTAAGCTTTGGTTTTATTTTTATTGAATTGAGTTATATACTTTGTGATTTAGATGCTTAGTCTCTTATTGTAATAGATTGGTTTATGCTTATGCCATGCTTGAAATTGTTGGTACATTTGTTGGCAAACCTTCATGATATGTTTTCTGTTGTATGGACATGATGAGTAGATAGTGAGTGATTTCTTCATACAGGAATGGTAATGAGTAGAGTAGGTTGATGGCTGTGGATATATTAATGTCATGTTTAATGGGAGACTGATAAACCCTTTTGGTGTCCCCTTTTTAGGCTTATAACCCGTTTCTAGAAATATTTGCATTTTTTAGTATTCAACCTTAGATAAATTGGCAATGACTGAGCTGCCACGGTTTTTTTCCTTTCTTAGCCAATTTGCTCTAACTTTGCAGCTGCTTGATAAATGCTCTCACTCTATTTATCAAAGTACTATCTAGGTATGTACTTTGTTATTCTACTTAGCGTCAAAGCTGCCACTTTGGTTACAAGTCCTTTGAAGAATATATATATATATATACACACACACACATATTGCAAAAGAAGGGAGCTGCTGTTTGATCTGGGTGTGGAGGCAACAGTAGTTATCAGGCCAGAGCCTAATCCACATCAATATAGAAAGAGTTAGTGATGGAAGATTAGAAAAAGAAATTGGAAGTAAAATTGGTGGGGTCGCACTAAGCATTCGTAAGAGTTGTTGGCTTACGGTTTCTTAGATTTCTTGAACATAGATTTTTAAGGTTAATCTTCTTGATGTGCAGATTTACCATTAGCCATTGGATTTTCCTGAACTCAGCCCTTTGATATTTTTCTATATTGCTGGGATAGAATTTGAACCCTACTTTATTGTATTCCAGAGATGTTGAGTGCCTCATGCACCAAAGGTTTTTTTGGTTTACCCTAACTAGGGTATTAGATCAGATCTCCCGACTAGTGTTTAATTTACTTTTACTGATTTGGTGGGGAGGAGGTGATTTAGGAGAAGTGGGAATTAGGAAGGGTGCCCATTTTTAGGTTTGGGTTCTGACTTGGTGGAAATCTTGTTTCATAAAAACTTTTGGAACACCTTATTTTCACATGCTGGCAAGGACACCCAGTGAAAGGAAGCGTTATTGCTAATATAGTATCTACCTACTCCACGTTAGCAACTATATTTACATTTGTTCTATACCTGCAGGTATATTCTTCAACGAAGAGTTATAGTTTATTCTTTTGTTTGCAATTGTTTGCACATTGCATGATTCATTGTATGATTTGTGTGTTTATTGTCTTAACCGACTTCAGGAAAAGTGTACCGTGATATAGTTGGTAGTGCATACTACGTTGCTCCTGAAGTATTGAGGCGTAGCTATGGGAAGGAAATAGACATCTGGAGTGCCGGTGTCATTCTATATATTCTACTTAGTGGTGTGCCTCCATTTTGGGCTGGTAAGGACAAATATTTTTTTATTAAATATTTTTTCTTTGATGTGTTGCCATTGCATTCTTATGAGATTCTCTCTCTTTTTTCTTTTTCAGAAACTGAAAAAGGGATATTTGACGCCATTCTGGAAGGAGAAATTGACTTTGAAAGTAAACCATGGCCATCAATATCTAACAGTGCCAAAGATCTAGTTCGTAAAATGCTGACGATGGATCCAAGAAAGAGAATTACTTCTGCTCAAGTTCTTGGTAACTTCCATTTTGAAACTTGCTAGTTACATCTGTACTTTGTACTCATCTTACCAGTCATCAGAACGTAATATATCTTGCACTTGGTACATGGTTATACATGTCCTTTATATTTCCTCATGAAGGTTATCTGGTTTTTGGGTTGATGTATTAATACTCGAATCATATATTCTTTTCTATCACACAATAAAAATGGAATCGTAACCTTCTGATCTGAGAGTCTAAAATGACCTTTCATGAGATCCTTAAATGTTGCAGCCAAAGCAGCTATCAGTATCCAATATATGAAAGTTGATTTTTTGTTTCCATGCAGTAGTTGAAGTATTTAGCTACTAACATTGATAAAATAAAAAAAAAAAAGTATTTGCTGCTAACATATATATTTTGTTAAGTATTTTTAACATTTTTGCATTCTTCTCTGAAGAGCACCCATGGATTCGAGAAGGTGGAGATGCATCTGACAAACCTATAGATAGTGCAGTGCTATCTCGAATGAAGCAATTCAGAGCAATGAACAAGCTCAAACAACTAGCACTAAAGGTAATTTTTGGTATTTATGTTTCTTTTTAAGAAACAGAAATGACACACTATTTTTGTTTTAAGTTTTAAATATCTCGACTCTTCAGCAATGAATGAAATGCGGGAAGTAAAATATTTAATTACATGTCTAGTTTTGTTGGATACCCACTTGGCAGACATTAATCTACATTAATCTCTAGTGCTCTAACCAGATACTACCCATCTGTCTGTAGATAGCCTACAAACATAGAAACATCATTACTTCAGTGTGGCAATATATGAAAATGATTCTTTTGATTTTTAGTTTTCACCAAGAAATTGGCTATAAAGTACATCAAGGCGGCAATGCCCATAGGTGAATCGCAAGTTTAGGACAACGACTTTCAGTAAGTGAACTAAGATAGACAACTTTTTGAAGTAGGAAGTGGTTAAAATGAAGGGGTAAGGTCGAAGTGAAAAATATTCAATTACTCATTAGATAGAAGTTTGGACATGATTCTTAAAAGTTATTCATGAGGAGAATATTAAGACTATTTGCACGTGATGGAAATTAATACCACGAGGCTGCGTAGGCTTTATCTGTACTAATGATTAAACTAAAAAATTTTGGATCTTTCTGGGTATTGATGATTGCCTAGTTGACTAGCCTGACTTTCTCTTAACATGCAGAGCAATACATGACTAAAGTTCTGCAAAGAAAGTGGAGTATTATTTCTTCTATGTTTGAAAGATAGCTGATGATAGCAAATCATGTCTTCAAGGGCATACTATTTGCATTTATCTATTGAAAGAGAGACCTTCCGGTCTTCCATGTGAAATGTTTACTTGCTGCTATTGCTGCATACTGATGTTAACTGCTGAGAGAGATTTAATACTATGTCTGGTGGAATAAGCTCTTCCACTTTTTAAATCTTTCTTCTTGTTGGTTTAGGTCATTGCTGAAAATTTATCTGAAGAAGAGATCAAGGGTCTTAAAGCAATGTTCACAAATATAGATACTGACAATAGTGGCACCATTACATATGAAGAGTTGAAATCTGGACTGGCTCGGCTTGGCTCTAAGTTGTCTGAGGCTGAAGTCAAGCAACTTATGGAAGCTGTAAGTAAAATGTCTTTAGCTAGCGGTAAATTATTTAGTTGCTGTCCTTTTCAACTGTTTTCTTGGTTATGAACTCATATTATTATATCTATTTTCAGGCTGATGTAGATGGAAATGGCACAATTGACTACATTGAATTTATTACTGCAACAATGCACAGACACAGACTTGAAAGGGATGAACATCTTTATAAAGCATTTAGGCATTTTGACAAGGATCACAGTGGGTAAGTCCATGATAATGGCATACGAACCTATTTACTTCCATGTAGTGGCTGGCTTGGTAAAGAACATTTAAAAGACCATATTTGTAATTGATTGGCATCGGAATATTCTGCTACATTTCCACAGTTTGCGAGGCCCGTAAGTAAAGGGAATAGTAACCTATCTTGTCATCTTGGGTATCAATCAAACTGCTGTGGGATTCACTAGTTGTTCACAGGCCATATGACGGGTTCATGGGCAGTTGGGGTTAGTCTGCTACCGCGTAAAGTTACTAGAATAAATAGTGCACAACTCCAAGATATAGGATTGGTGTATTAGGCTATGCTTGTGAAAACTACCCAGCAAGGAGTAGGCTAGCACCTGACAGATTAGGTGCCTTACAATGAGAAGCCTAGAGTTAGAAGTGATTTTCACAGTATTTCTGGCGTCTTGGAAAGTTCACCCTTATTTCCTGTCGAGATGGCTCGTTCACATTGGGAATTATTAAGCAATTTACTTTTGTTGGTCTCATAACAGGTTCATCACAAGAGACGAACTGGAATCTGCAATGAAGGAATATGGAATGGGAGATGAAGACACAATTAGGGAAATAATCTCGGAGGTGGACACCGATAATGTAAGCAATCTTAATTCCGATGATTGACTTCAAAACTCGAGTATAAGTATATAGATACTAATTTTCCTGTTTTCTAGGATGGGAGGATCAACTATGAAGAGTTTTGTGCAATGATGAGGAGCGGAACAACACAACCACAGCCGGGAAACCCTTTTAAACTTTGAGGATTAAGCCGTGAGCGGGAGTTTTAAATCATTCTGCTGGTAAAGATGTATCTGGCCTGAGAGAGGTAGATGTTTTTTGTTGGATCATTCAGTTTCTCTGTGCCTTGCTCAAAGAGGGAGTGTAAGTTATGTTCTGAGAGGCTTTCAGTATGGATGTTGGAGTTAACTTTGCAGTTGCTGTCCATACCTTTTTCCATTGTTGTATTGTGGTCTCTTGTCTATAATGGATCTCATGTCCACCCAAAAATTTTTAAATTTTCTTAGAAATTAGTGGAGATTATTTTGCATGTGTATGGCAATGATAGTTACAATTAGAAATACTGAAATACTTAAATTAGGGATTATTTTGCATGTGTTTGATGGGTTCAGGTTTCTAATTTGACTTATGTTTGCGTATATTTGGATATTTTGGGATCTACCGTGTATCTTTATGAAGTTTAGGTCTTGTCATGATATGGTCTTCTATGCTTATTTTATGTGGGTCTTTAAAAAATTTAGATCAATATCGATCTAATGAGATCAGATCATTTTGTAGTCACACTATTAACTTCAAAAAAACAATATGAGCTGCTCACGCCAAGTATTTTGAAGAAGCTTAAAACAGTCATTATAATCTGTTCTACCTAAATGAAATACGCAGATTTTATTGAATTTATTTTAAATTGTGTAGAAATAAACTTTAAAAACTTTACTATATCAAGGTTTTTAAACCTTAGAAACTAAATACGTTAATTTCCAGTTCATATTTTACGAAACTCAACTCAATATAGAAGTGCTGGTGTATTGGAAAGAACTTGGTTTTGAAAAAGTAGAATAGTCCGTTAGAGGAAATTTAGGATGTTATCCAATCTCATATTGAAATGTATAGAAACGCACGCTTCATGATTTATTGCATCTTGTTTTTCCTGTTGGGGATGATCATCAGTGCAGCCACTTCCATGGCTTTTAGTCTCAAGCTCCAACGTTTTAGGCTACAAAATGGAGTATTGAAATGCCAGTCAGTTCATAAAATCACTAAATGTGGGCATTACAGTGAAAAACCCATTTGTTAAAACTAGCAGCACAAATTCCAGAGAAGCCCAGGAGGAATCTGCTACTACTACTACTACTGCTTAAAGCTGTGTTTTCTTTTATGGTATAGGGGATGATTTCTCCCTCTTTGTGAGTACTCTATACAAATTCCTAACTTTGATAAAGTTGCATGGATCAATGGGGCGTAAGGATGGAATCCAAGGCTTAAGGCCTCATATTCCCTGACGACACAAACTGCAGTTTAAGACAACAATTTATTTAGGTTAGCATTGCACGTGAGCTAAATTATATTCTAATCCTATTATCATTATCATATGCACGTGTGCACTATTTCCTAAAAACTCCTCAAAGTCTTTGGTGCAAAATGGCCATTGCTTGATGGGAGTAGTAGTATTAGTAGTGTATATATATACATATATATATTAGTGGAGACTTTGGTTGGCGTCTTTGTTTGTTTTCAATATCATATTACTATTAATGTTGCGGGATCGATGCTTGCCGGTGCCTTCTGGCTTATGGTGTTTAAAACTGGCATGATTTAACCTCGGATGCTCCTTAATAGTATTCTGATTCTCTCACTTCTTGTCCATCAGAGTCGCCTATATGTAATGAATGTAGTGAATGAATCAGGCAGGGAGCAAAACATTTTGATTTTTCCTCTGTTCTGTAATTCACAGCAAAAACTTGAAGAATTTGCAAGTGTGTGCTGCATCTGCAACTGCATGCCTCATCCATCGCCGGCCTTTCTCTTTTCTTTCTTTCAATAATCTCAAACTATAGCAAATATACAGAAACCCAAAAGCAAACTTTCAAGAAAACTGAGGGAGGTTTTGAAAGGAAGAGTTTATAATATATATACCCTGCTGCACCTGCACCTGCACCTGCACCTGCACGTAGGGATCAGTATATATGGCTGATGATCTTCAGTCTCGTGCCAGCTTGGACGTTAGCGCATCCACCTCACGTGCTAATTTCGAGGTGCACGATGGGAAAGGAGCTGAGACTGAGACTGCTAGTGATGTCAATGGCAGTGCGAGTGGCAATGCCATTGCAGAGATTTCGGCTGAGTTGCAAAGGGAACGACAGAAAAATGCAGAGCTGATGCAGAGGATATCCCTTCTCGAAGCTCAATTAATACGAGAAACTACGATAGACGACAGTAAGCCCAAGAGACAAAAGGTTTCTACCAATGTACCAAAAATAGAAGATGAAAACATCACAACAGACTTAGGAATGAAGCATAGCAATTCACATGTGTTGCCAGTTAAAGAAATTCATGTAAAGAATCGCTTAGTAAACTGGATCAACATAGATGACACTACTACTGAATGTTTGCAGCACTCTGACATTTTGAAGGACCGCGATACCACTGCAGAATATTGTGAAGATACAGATGATACTGACAATGAAGATGATGATCATAAAGAGGTAATTGCTGAGAATGATATAAATTTCACCAGTGTCCATCAAGGTTGCATCCGAGTTTTCGCCACTAAGGATGAGCCAAAAGATGTACTTGTAGATGGGAACTATGCATCTTTACAGAAAAAGCATCTAAAGATAGCTTTTTGTCCAAAGGAAGTAAAGAGGATTATAGAATCAGAGGAGATTTTATTGAAAAATGCTCATTCCCACACCATCCGGAAAATCATAGTTTTTGCATCTCTTGGCATAAGACATGGATGTGAAGATATATATGAACTAGACTTCAATCATTTTGCCATTTTACAAAAGGGCCAACCATATTTATCCTCAAAAGATCCCGGAGTAAGCTTCCAACTTCATTTCTAGTTTTCTCGATTCATTTCTCAAGTTCATATTTGATTGCAAAAAAAAACCTGTTTTTCTTCTGTTAGGAACATGTTTTATACGAAAATCCTGGAATTCGAAGGAAAATATTCTATCCCAATCGACAGAATCCAACTTTATGTCCAGTTCAAATTCTTGAGGAGGAAAAGGGAATGCGTCCATCAGATGCTAATTGTCCATCATTCCTATTCCTTTGCATTAAATATGGTGGAAGGACCAGAAATATCCCTCAGAATGAGTATGGTTTGATCTGAGTTTTTTTTCTTTTCAAGATTTCATCAGATTTCTGTGGCTTTTCTTGCACAAAATTCAGGGTTTGTTTGTGATGTGTTCGTACAGATATGTGAGGCAGAGAATGGGAAGAAACAAACTAAAATCATTTGGTCCGGCTATATGCAGGATGGGAATGTTAGTCCATATTCGTAGTGGAAGTTTCTTCTTTAAGGCCTTAGGCATTACCCTTTTGTTTATGGCTGGATTCCCTGATGATCTTGTCCAAAGGGAAACTAAATACACAAATTTGGACCTCCTCCACAAGTACTACAGGTATTGCTTCTCATTCTTCATAATTTTCTCGTTTATTAATTTCTAAAAACACCCATTTATACTTTAATTAATTATCAATTAAATATCTGAACATTTAATTTTGACAATTAAATACTTACATTAGATTTCCTCCAATAAAAATAACTGTTAAATACTAATTTAAATATTTGATTGTCAAAATTAAAAGTTTATTATGTTAACGAAATCCTAATTTAAGTACATCAAATAAAAAATAATAATTAATAATTTTCTATTTAAGACTTGGTTTTACCAAAATTGTTTCAGGTCAGATGAGGATGTTGAAGGGGAGGAATTGTTTCTGTCACATTCCACGGCTAATGATACTGTAAGATTGTAAAATCATCACTTAACAAAGCCACAAGTTCTCGCTCATTATTGCTTCAATGTTAATTCTGCATTTAGGATTATCTAGTATATCTTATAGTTCACTCTACTACATATTTTAGAGTTTAAAATTTATTTTTTATTTTAAAATATTATATTAATAAAATTATTATAAAATGTGTGTATGAGAGTGACCCAAAAGATATACTAGATGATTTCGACAGTTAATTCTACTGTTAATAAGAATTCAAGCCATTAATATGTAAAAAAGATATTTAAAAAACGCCCCTATATTTTTAGTTAATTATCTTGAGTATATACACTTTTAATAAGCAAGTACCTATATCATGGTTCCGTCTAAAAAAGTAATGGTTGACATGTTGATGTAACTCTAATCTTAGTACTCGATTGTCAAAATTAAAAGTTTTGCGTACGTTACTTTTTGACATAACCGTTACTTAGATACTTGATTATTAAAATTAAAAGTTTTTCAGTCATTATTTTTTGACAGAATCCTTATTTAGGTACTTAATTGTCAAAATTAAAAATCCTAAATACTCAAATGACAATTGACTAAAAATACAATGGTGTTTTCTAAATTAGCCCCAAAAAGAAAAATGTGCTGATTTTAATCCCTCTTATTTTCAGGATGTAAGTCCCATTTCTGAACAAGTAATGAGGAAGAAAATGTCAGGAAAATCCAAGAGCAGGAAATCCACAAAAATAGCCAGAAAAGAGCCTGAAAAAGCCTCAATCCTACAGGCCTCTTCTTCCCCTTCAAACTCTAGGGCACACTCAATTCCAGAAATCACACAAGCAGATTCCTCCAACCCAAATCCTCCAATTGCTAATCAACAATCTTTATATCCAATATTTCCACCACATCCTCCAACTTCATTTTTTCCAGTAATATATTGGCCTCCACCCAACGCCTTTTTTCCCTGTCCTCCTCCTCCTCCTCCTCATCCATCTTCACAATATCCTCTTGCTGGAAATTACATATCAAGTTATCCA
This sequence comes from Catharanthus roseus, assembly GCA_028651295.1. Classification (NCBI taxonomy): domain Eukaryota; kingdom Viridiplantae; phylum Streptophyta; class Magnoliopsida; order Gentianales; family Apocynaceae; genus Catharanthus; species Catharanthus roseus. The sequence goes on from JAPQWS010000104.1 coordinate 12,378,059, forward strand.
CAACCTTTTTACGGCAATCCATTATGTAATAATACTACAACACTTCCAAAACCCTTGGAAGATTCTTGGAAGGATGAAGTTGCAGCATATAAGGCCGATAATTATTCCAAAAGCAGTTCAACCAGTACACAGCCAACAACAGAGGTTGAAAAAATTACACATAATTAACACTCGGAAAATACAGGATTAAGTAGATTCCTTTGTAAATAATCATCCTAGTTGGGGAATATTGAATAGGGAAATTTTTCAAAAATGTCCCCATATTCTTCTTTATTTAAGTTGCATTCTATTGGTAAATTTAATTTTAATTTTTTTATTTCTGAATTAAAATTTTGTGTCAAAAAGTAATCTGAACCATAAAAAGCAACTAAACTATCTTAAAGAGCTCACATAGTATACACGGCCATTTAGTGGCAATTTCCTAGTGATTAACATATTCCCCAAGCATCGGACATTGTAGTTGGCTCTGGCATTTCTCTAGCTAAGCTACCTAATACTCAATTATCAAACTCAATTATCAGACCCTTATTAGGATTGTCTTTAACATTGATTCGTCTACTATATTTTTCTTTATTAATTAAGAGGGCCCTGACCTGATATGCTTTTTTTTTCAAAATTTTGTGTCTTTATATGCTTGGATGATGATTCTTTTTCACCTACCCGGGTCCAAAGATGTCGCCATCACTAGCTATATTATTTTAGTACAAGATGGAAAAGCCCAACAAGATTCAATCTTGAAAAAAGAAATAATCACTAAATGAATAAGCAGGCCTTATAGACAATCATCATCAAGAACAACTTTGATTACAGATGCATTCATCCAAATATTCAAAGTCAAGGACCATCCATGGCCATCAGCCTCCCCATAGACATGAAAGGGAAACATGAAGAAAGCCACCTAGTACAATACAATGATAGTGCAAAGTAACAACAGAAATGCTCACCACCATTTACATTGCCTATGCCAAAAGCAACTACACTCATATTTTGGCAGGCCTTTTTAAAAACAAACTTATTCCATCCATCCCCTCTGGTTCTTCTTCCTCATGATTACAATCATGAAAGAAAGAAGGGGATTTCATAATCTAATCTTCTAATGTAACTTATTAGCTACATTACACTGCTTTCTAATCTCACCTTTAGTACCAGTAAGAGGGTTATTTTCAGACAGAATAGTAATGGCTCTTGCAAATTCCTTAAAGAAGTAATCTTGGCTTTTTGCCATTTTCTTGACAAATGGTTTTGTTCTTTTGTCTGTGGCTAATTGGTGATCAACTAGCAACAAGCCCTTGTTGTCCAAGATGTTTCTGTAATAATTGTTGTCTAATTTCATAGGTGTTCCTCTGTCATTTCTTACATATTGTACTGCCTTTGGATCAGGAATTGGATCAGGGCACTTCTTTAACATGTGCTGAACATGGCTCTCTGGAAATGCAGGATCCACCTCTGGATATAAACGATGAACCAGCTTCACACAGTGGGTTCTCCCAACACTATGAGCACCTGTTAATTTTAACATATTAATCAACAGAACAAAACAATCACTCTGACTAAAATCTGGAGAATGGAATGGGACTGTACCTAGCAAGGCAACCAAGCCAGGGGTATTGATGCCAATAGATCCAAACCTCTCAAGAACAACAGTGAGGCTCTCATTGTGGTCTGGGAGATGTTGCTCCAGTATCTCTGCTCTGCTTCTCCTGCCATCTCTTCTTCCGGTTTTAAGAGGGATAAATGGCCCTCCTAACTGCAAAAAATTTACCAAAACAGAGCCTCAATTATGCAAGAATCTCAATTATTGGAAGCCCCATCCCCAGCCGGATAGGTTACCGAAGAATGCAAATCATGCTAACACAGCGGTGGCTGCCGTTAGACTAAAGCTCCTTTGCCTGGTGTCTATAAGAAGCACTCCGAAGGAGTGAAAATCCATCTTGAACGACCTTCGTACCTACACTACTGTCCCACCACCAGAACCAACAATGCCATCCCATAATCAACTGATTTACGCCCAGATCTCAATTATTAGTACTACTACCCACTAAACCATAGCAGTTTTTTATCCAAAAATAGTTGCTACAGAAAGGGTAATTATTTAGTATAAAATAAACTAAACAGATCCAAAGTAAAACAGAGGCAAAACTTAGGAATTTCTACAGAAAAGGAAAGATAAAAAAATTTACCGAAACAATGCCATCTCTTGCAGACAAAACAAGAATATCAGCACAAGAAACAACTCCAGGACACTCCCTTTCAAGGGCTTCTTTGATGTCTTCAAGGTATCTGAAATTCCTCATTCCAAAACTCCTATCTGTTTCCTTCTCAGACAGGACTCTTCTAGTTGAGTCCAGCAACAATGAAGCATCACAAGACTGCCAAGAAATCATCATCAACATGCAAAGTTACAATCTTTCTTAGTATAAAGTCAGTATCAGAATTTGTATGAAGTTGGGTACTTAGTACTTACTTCGACAAAGCAATCATGGAAAATGTTCCTTAGCCAAGAGAAAGCGGTGTTCTTGTGACGTTTGTAAAGAAGTTTGACTTGTTCCCTGATGATATCTTCAGCTTGAGGACATGAATCCTTGTAATAGTTCATTACAAGACCAGGGTCTGCCTCGGCTTCATTTTCAGCAAAAGTTGAGAGAGCAGAGAAGGAGAGAATGACAAGGAAGAAGAGAGTTTTGGAAGCCATGGATTACGTGTCCGAAGTAGACAGTGAAGGTCAGTGACCTTGAAGAGCTCTTGGATCCCTTTGGATGGAAGATACACTTGTTTAAATAATGGAAGGAGAGCTAAAACTGCTGAAAAAATTGTTCCGTAAGAGGTATCCTAGAAGTGACAGAAAATTCAGTTATAGACTCCTTATATCTCTTCACTGGTGATAATATCGTTCCACTTAGACTAACATGGTGTAATTATTTATTTATTTATTTATTCTATGAGCAATTCTTTATTTATTGTAAAGAAGAAGAAAATGGATGGAATTTGGGAATGACTCATCACTCATGTGATTTCAATTTTTTTTTTCAATATAAGTAATTGTTTTGCTGTATTTAGTGCATTCTGGGCCAGAGTTTCAGTGAGAAAAGTCAATTGTTTATGGGGAAGGGAAACTGCTACTCCTTCCTTCTCTCCTCCATAGCTTTAGCTTCAGTTCCGTGGGAGTTTCATTACCTTCTTCGGTTCCCGTGTGACGGACAATAAACGGAGAGACTGAAATGAATATTATAAGTCAAAAAAGGAAATTGAGAAAATAAAAAACACATTTAATTTAGTTAAAATGAAGATATTGAAGAGATTGTGGGATGAGAGATTTCTTTTTCTTTTTTTCTTTGGAGGGAGTGGGAGACTTTTACTTTTCTCTTTTCTTTTTTTTTTGGAAAAGAAAGTAACATTCCATTAAATGTTGGAGAGTTTTAGGTCCAATTAGATTAGATTTAAAAATTAAAATTTAAAAGATTTATAAATTTTACGATAAAATTATTAAAATTTAGAAAAAATTGTATCCAACTAAACACCTATCTCTCTCTATCTGTTTTCTTCTAACTTTTCTCTAAATTAACTTGAAGATTTTTTAAGGTTTCGACGTTGAAAATAGATAATTTTGAAGATTTCTTATCGAAAAATATTAAGTTTAAGATAAAAACGATCCAAAAAGTGCTGAAAAATTGAACAGAAGCAGTTGGCGCACCACGTGCTCTAGCTACTTCCGTTCATCATTTTTCAACGTTTTTTTTTTAAATATGTAAAATTTAATTATGTGTTATATTACTTGTTTTTCACATGGTTAATTTTTTATATTTATTTTTCATATTTAATATGATTATGTTATTAATTGTGTGAGTTGTTTATGTTAAAGTTAGTGTAAACCTTGTTTATGTTAAAGTTAGTGTAAACCTTTTTTATGTTATAATTAATTGTTTAAACGTGATTATAATTAATAAGTTTTAATTATTTAACTAGCTATGTTCCCCGTGTTTGAAGCACGAGTGAATGTTTACAAAAACACTGTATTTTCAGTGAATTGTTAATTGAGTAGCTAAACTTTTGATTTGACAAATAAATACTTAAAAGAGTTTTATAAAAAAAATTAACATTTGAAAAAAATTAACAGTTATTTTTTACAATTAAGTACCCAAATCAGGGTTGATTTGGGTATTTGATTGTTAAATTAAAAGTTCTTTAGCAGCTATTTTTTTTTTACGAAACCTGAAGTTTGGTACTTATTTATCAAATTAAAAATTTAGATACTGAATTGACAATTCATTAAAAGTACAAAGATGTTTTTTATAATAAGCCTAAATCATGTAAAATATGAAAACCTAATACAAATTGTTAAACCATAAGAAAATTTATATATTAAATTGGAAAGTTAATCCATATTTAACGTATGCCCCAAAGAGTAGAATATGTTAACGTATCCATAATTGGATAGTTAGTTACACGAGAGTATAATATTTTAATTTTCAAAGTTATAAGAAACATAGAGAGTGAAAAATACTTTATTATTTTAGTGACAATTTACCTTTTATTAATTAATAATTTTTTGCTCAATTTTGATACTTTCTATTTTAGTGATAATTTACTTTTTCTTAATTAATAATTTTTTGCTCAATTTTAATCTAATAATTATGTGCTTATTAGATTTTTTTTTAATGGAAACAATGGGTACTACATTAGCTCCAGAAACTATATTTCGATGCTCTTGAACATGCAATGGTAATTACTAATAAAGAAACAGGTTTGACGCTAGTGATATCTGTAGTGTTTAATAAATCATACCATACGTTGTGCCAGAGACCTATTGAAAAGAATATCTAGGAGAAATTAATTCTGATAATCGGTAAGGAAGCAGCTGAAAAGTTTATACAGACAACCTGGAGAAGATTAGAGAACTGTCAGGACCCAGATGATTATGCAAAGAGATTGGAAAAAATAAATACCAACTGAAGCAGCACGCAGTTGTTCTTGTCATATTTGTGTGGTGAATAGTTGAGCACGTGTGCATATAAATTTGTGAGATAATAGACTGGAAAAAAATTTTACATTTCGGGTCTAGACCACGAATAGGGTTGAGTCTGAACACCCAGTGTCGAAAATATTCCTTCAAACATGTCATAGTGACTTAGATACTGTCTTTAGTAAGATAAATTCAAAGGTTGAGTCACAAATATCTGCCATTAAGACTACACTTGAATATTCCCGATTGAAGGAAAAAATAATGCAAAGAGTAATCCGGTGTTAACTGATATTTGTGGAATTGTAAGTCATTTGGTACTGAAGATTATAAAAGAGGAGTTAATTAGAGTCACGAAAATCATGAGCGATTCAGAAAATCTTTGTGGACATTAGCTCCAGAGTTCACACAATCTATCATGTTCATGCAAGTTGATTACTAGATACCGTAAGTATATTCCTTTAAATGTTGATGGTCTTCACCAATTCTGGTAATTTCTTGTGATAGATGGGGTATCGGGAATAGAGCATCATAATTATGCAAACCCCATGAATGACATGGCGTACCAGGAGAATGACATTACCGGCATTCTAGAGAAGTTTAGACAACGACCACCATCACATATATGTTAAAAAAAAATGCTATTATTAATGGAGTAGCATCGTGTAGCTCGAGATATCTTACATCCCGTCTTGCCGTCAAACCCCAAGGGACCATTAACTTCTTCTCTGGACATGGAATTACTAAGGGTTGGAAAAAGACGAACTTGACGAGGAGGGAAAAGTGACACTGGGAGCAAATACAAATTGCACATAAATCGTTCAAGAATAGTAGTAGATCCGGGTTAGGATCAGGTTCAGGTTTAGGTTCAAGATCGGGCTCTCGTGGGAGAGGATGCCCACCACGTCCCGGTCGCCCACCCTGTTCCGGGTCTAGGGGTAGGAGATGCAGTAGTAGTCGAAGTTCAGTGGAGTCATCTGTTGTGCAGCCGGCTGATGGAGGTCCAGAGTGTGAGTTCCCTTACTTAAATGAATCCCAAGTTTTATATATCTTTTAATTGACAACTATATGAAACAAGGCAATGGTAATTGCGGTTTTAGGGTGGTTTCATTGTGAATGGTTTTACAGAGAAATGGGCTATTGTACGTAAACAAATGTGGCGTGAGATGAGAAATAATCATGCCTTATATGTAAGCATACTAGGCTAAGAGTAGTTCATACACGTTCTAGACAGTTATGTACACTTTAAAGGTATAACCCCGAGAGAATATTGGATGGAAGTATTTGATTATCTGCATGTTGCAAATCCTTACTGGGTATGCGTAGTACTTACCGTCTGACATCCTGCAAGTACTACTTATTGTTGTATACATCTGTTCGTGGGCCTCCACAAAGGACGATTGTCATTGGACACTTGACAGATTATGAACACTTTATGAAATAAGTGATTTATTTTAATTATCTTTTAATTGACAATTATATCGTTTGAAGTAATTAATTATTTTTCTTGACAGTTATATTTGCAAGAAGATTTTATGATGTCCCCTATAAATCTGTTATGGGAGTGGCATGCTCATCAGGACGTACGCGATTATTTGGTCTCATGTCAATCACGTTTCAAGAAGTGGGCTCATACGTGTGCCCGGATGTATTCCCCTTCATGGCCGATTGATAGGAGTATTATCGATTGACGGTCATCGTTTTTTAATTTGTTAATGCTTATATGTAACTATGTGATTTATTTGTATGTTGTGACATTAATTTAAAGTTTAGTATTTTTTTTTCCATTTAGTAATTCTTTTCTGTTGTGATATTGGTTGTCATAAATAATTGGAGTACTAACTATAATAAACAAAACATCATCATACATATAATAAAAACTCCATTAGGGGAAACAAGTACTACAAATCCATAACCATAATAACATGACCGACGGGAAACATGACTAAACATACACCATCTACATACAAGACGACACATCTCTCTGTACTTCGTAGCATGGGTGTCTAAATCATCCGGATCATCATCCCCAACATAAGGACCTAAGGAGTCAAGTACTACAATAGCTGCTGGCTAAGATCGTGGTGAAAACTCAACTCCAGCAGGAAGTAACTTCGGCTTCTGCATCATTGAATGACTTTACCGAAGATACCACAGTATGTAACTCGGATGGCAAGCGTGAGGCAGCATAGCAATATGTCGTATATGATCAACATGCACACAGTGACTCGTAGCATAATACCAGAATGCCCTAGTGAAAAGTGTGCTTCACGACATATGATTAGTTGAAACGAGCTTACAGTGCTCGACTGGACTGATAATAAGAGCATGTGGAATCTCCTGGGTCTGACCAAACTGCTGAACACATCTTCGGGCATATGCAGCTCTACACAAGAAAATTAAGCTAACATGCTGTGGTATGTAAAAAAACGTACGCCATGTATCTCTGCTAGCTTATAAGGTGTCCATCGAACCTCAATTGCAGTCATGACATCTAATCTCATCCGATAGATGGATAATACAATTGTACTAGCTCTATGTCCAATCATCACAAACTGTTAGATATAAGGAATTCCTGGAACTAAACAAGGACTCATGGGTTGTGCGAACATCGGAAAGTATAGGTATATTCAGGCATATAACAGAAAAAAATACATATGAGAGTAAAAGTATATGTATATAAATTCAAATAATATACGAAATATTTATATAATAGTGAAGAACACATCCATTAGTAATGAGAAACCTCTAACTCTTGGGCATCTGAATATGAGGTATGTCCAAGATTCTTGTACAACCACGCCGATTCTATAGTATCCTAGGCCATTTTCTTGCACCTTCGTAAATTCATCACTATATGCCATAACTCGTAGCTCGCCACAGGTAGGCCATTCTTATTGGGGAAGAGAGAATTACAGAAAATGGAAAGTAAGTAATAGGATGCCTTCCTCTCGGTGGACAAATGTGCACTATCACCGGATGCGGATATAACTGACATAAGAATCCCACGCTGTACATCACTATCCTCAGAAACGGAAAGAAACCCCCAAATCATTATTAATCATCTGAATGATCTGATCTTGGGTAAAAACCTTGTCCATTGGCTCACCATATACAAGTATCCCAAGTATAAGCTCCACATCATGTAATGTGATTGTCATCTCTCCAAACGGCATTAAATGAGTTCGTGTCTGCTGCCATCTCTCCACGAATATAGATGAAAGGGTACTATTCCCGTATTGAAACATGTATAAGTGTAGATGAATCAGTCATGATGTAGCAGCTACATGTCTAACATCACCATCTCTCGGTGTGTACCCGGTAAGTGTCGCATGACGACCATGTAATCTCAATATAGCTCTATCCTTCATTAGAATGACCATATAGAAACCTCCATTATATAAATATAAGAATATACTAGGAAAAAAATTACAAACATTTATACATGTACAAAAATCATGAAATAATACAGAATAGGACTGTAAAATATACTTGTCCATACCATATAGCTACAACAATGTGTCTACTTTATGATGAATCATGTCCGGCTCCTGTGGATCTCCAAGGACAGGTCCGTTCTATTGCCAAACAATCTCGGACTTCTTCAACCTCTTCTTTCCACCACCAACTACTGAAGGCCCCGACAGCCCTAGATTCTCAACAGATACATCCTCAGATGGTCGGCTCTCCGAAATATGTAAAGAATTGCTTCTCATCATCATCGATCGTCCCCGGCTAACAATTTCACTACGCTCTTCGCATGCTCAATAAGCCACATATTCTCCATGTACACCTTGAAGACTATACAGGTATACCTATTCTATTCTTAGTACTCTCCTCTTCCTCATCCGCCTCCTCGTCCTGATCTCCCTCCTCCTCCTTACCCTTAACATACCCAACCTTCACCAACATCCCCACCCTCACCATCTCCTTCTACCTGAACTGTCTTCTCATCACCATCACTACCCTGATACTGACCAAAATGTTGTCTAGACGTAGATGCATAAGAAGACATTTGTTATGATGTGTCATAATAACCCTGCTGATACAGGTGGGAGTCTCCCGAAACTCCTACCAAAAAGTCATCTACTACCAATGGAGGATACTGCGCACCCGATGACATAAGAAGGGGACGTTGATGGATGTCGTGCATGTAACTAGCGTCAGGATGGGATGCCAAGGAAGATGATGCACCAGAGTAAGACTGATGCAGTGCTATTGAGGAATACCGAAAAGGTATGGGAGTATGCGGGTCGTGCGGCATCCGAACCGATGACCCTAGTGCATCCAACTCATGAAACATCTCATAGGGAAGTGTGGTAGGTATATCATTGTGTTGTGCCTATCCCTATGCCCCCTAGAAGAGAATGTCACCGTATGGCTGTGAGTCTGATCTAAGTCTGTATCTCTGCGTCTAGGCTGCTCCGGATCCATCTAAACGAATTTCAAAATTTTTTAAAATTATTTTGTATATAGAATTTTGAGTATTTAATTATTAATTAATGATTATTCAATTAGGAAATTAACTCTTATTATTATTCATCGTAGATTATTAAATTAGCTTTAATTAGTAGATGTTTTAATTACTTATTAAAATATTAGATTATTACACTAATTATTTATTATTTAATTAATTTTAATTATAATATAATTATTTAATTCTTATTTATTTGTTATGAAATAAATTATTATCATTAAATCATTATGAAATAACTATTTAAATGTTTAAATTAGACTATGATTAAATTAAGAAAATAGTAATTATTAAACAAACTAAATTAATCAAATTACTAATTAAAAATTTTCCAAATAATTATGATTATTTAATCTCTTTACTTTCCTATAAACGGTTTTAATCTACTTATTATTTAACTTAATACATATCTTAAATTAACGTAGTATAGCATGAATAAATAAATTAACACATAATTATTATTAATTATTTTGCAAAAATCACTATAACATTTAACTACATCATAAATAAATATATTAAATGAAAAATTAACAATTCATAATTATAAAAGAAAAAAATACTAATATATGAAAAATTATGACATGAGAAAATATACTAATATATGAGATTAACTAAAAAAATTAATATAATAGACTAATATATATTAATAACAATTAATATAACAATATACACAATTTATTAATTAAAAAAAATCAAAATCGGAAAAAGGGGGTGAGTGGTGCACCACTCTGGTGCATGCGCTAGTGGGTGGGGCACCACTCAGGTCGTGCGTCAATGGATCGTGCACCACTACTACTAGTGCACTAGTTGGGTACGCAAATCACCCCTTCAGATCCAACCATTTTTTTTCGCTTAAAATGTACATAAACGAGTATAGAATAATGCACTAAAATTTTTTTTTCGTCTCAATGATTGGATTTTTCTAAATCTTCCTAAAGTTAGAAAGACTTTGAGAGAAAAAGAGAGTAGAGTGAGGGAGATATTTGGTTGAAATGAGATTTTTCATAATTTGATTGTGAAATTTATAAATTTCGATAATCTATTTATTTTTTTTACTTTTGATATTATTTTTTTCACAAATAATTTACTTTTTACACTTTTGAAGTAAAAAATTAAAACTTGTTTTATTCTCATTTGTAATGCAAACATTTCAATAGAATTATATAATTCAATATTTGATGATTTTTTTTCTTATAACCTTATTCAAAAATTTAATTCAACTTTTATTTTAATTTTCTTATCATGAAAAATTTTAATAAATATTAACGTATAAATTTTTGTATATACTTTTCATTAAAGGATTGAACTATTATTATTAAACGAGAGTATTTCGTCTCATATAAGAAAAAATTAAAATATTTTTTCAGATGGTATTAAATATTATTTTTTGAAAGGGGTATTAAAGATTTTACAATAATAAACTAAAGAAATGAAATTGTCTTATCTTTGACAAATTTGTATCATAAATCAAATTCATCAGAGAACATATTAATAAAAAATCCAAGCTTCATTAGTACATAATCGGAGGCAGCAGGATCTGTCTAACTCCAAATAAGATAAAGAGTTTTTTTCTTTCTTTTTAAAAGGAAGATAAAGACTTTTGAGTCCATTTAAATTAGATTTTAAACTTAACAATCACTCACTCTTTTTTATCATATTTTTTTCTTACAAATAATTTATGGTTTATACATTTCAAATAAAAATATGTCCACTTTTTTTTATTCTTATTTCTAATTCAAATACACCCTTAAATAATAAAATAAAAAATTTCAAGAGACAAAAAATCAAGTGAACAGTGAACTTGATTTTGTATGTTCATGATCGCATCGCACTTGATAAGTAGAGTTCAGTGTACCTATTGTCCAAGTTGGGCTGCTCAAATAGCTAAAATAATAGTATTTCTTCTTTTTCAATTTATTTATCGAGATATACCTTTTTTTTTTAATACTTATTACTTTTAATAAATAAGCTTATACTCCTAAGCAACCCTATCTTTGATTAATTATTTTATATTTTTTAATGAATATTTATATCAATAATTTTATATCGATAAAAATTATTTTATTTTCAAGATCCTTCATTCTTGTAAATACGTCTAAAAGAACTTACATTTAAGAAAACGGAGATAGTAACAATTTAGTTGCTTCATCATTTAATTAAGATAATTTATCATTTCTTTAATAATGGTGTGTGATATTTGTAGATGACTTATAAATTTAAAGGAGAAGTAATAAATTATTTCTTTTCATTAAGTAGTACTATAAGGTAAAGGAAGAGTCATTATGACAAAGGAATCATACTCAAAGGACAAAGAAAGAAAAGTAGCAGTCACACATGTCCTCTAGGTAAGGTATCTTCTTCTTCTCTACATTTTGTTTTGAAACAAATTAATTAATCATAGGTAGTACTTTACTACTTATGTTGCTTTGCACTTGGAGCAGAGGACCACAACCATGGGGACTGTGGGAGCCTTCCCTCCACATTAAACCCTTATGGTTGGTCACTCAAGGCATGGTGTATTGAAATTCAATCACACTTAAATGCAAATTTGGATTACAACAATTTTGAAACAAGAATTTAAAGTTTTTTTTTTTTTCTGTGTTTTTAAAGAAAAGGGTTCCATTTGAAAGCGACTATAAGCATGATTATAAAGAAACAAAAGAACTTTTGAGTGGAGTGGAGTGGAGTGGAGTGGAGTGCCCTTCCTCTTTTACCATAAACAAAATTGTATTATTTTGATTTGAATGATTTGAAATGAATAGTAAAACTTTGTTTTGTGACTGGAAATTATTAGCTGTTCAAACATGGAAGTGTTTCCTGATCCTGTTTATTCCCTTTTTAAGCTATTAATGATTTCTCAACTCAAAAAGCTAAAAAATACATTTCCCTGCTCGAAGTTTATCTAAATTATAATTTTATTCTTTTATTTTATATAAATTACAAATATATCTTTATAGTTTTTATATGCATAATTAGTTAATCCTTTAAACTGAATTTAGTAAAAAAATTATATGAAAATAATAATTCTGCGATAAAAAATTTAAAATCCTTTTAAAATATCTTTTTACAATTTAAATTCTAACTTAATATTATATATTGAGATAACAATATCATTCATTACAAAAATTAGACTTACAAAATAATATTTTTTTGGAAGGATATTATACTCTTACTATGTAGTAGTAATAGAAATAGACAAATGAAATCATATTCGTAATAGTAATAGTAATAGAATATGAAGACTTTAAACTTTTTGTTACAAAATCATTGTTTTTAATAATTTTTCATATTAAAAATTTAAAATTAGTAATAATAATTAATTCATTATGAATATATAAATAATAAATATATATTCATAATTTATATACACTAAAGCAGTAAAATTATAATTTAGACACATTTTAAAAAAATATATAATTAAGATTATGAGAAAAAGAAAAACAAAAAGAAAAAGTTTTTCTTATCGCTAGAAAAAGATTTTTCTAATATGAGTATTCGCTAACTAAACAGTCTCATATAATAAGATGTCTTCAAAAGAAAAAAAAAAGTCTCATATAATAAGTTGGTAAATATTTTTTACCCCGAATGATAAATTAATTTTGAATGACACTATATGGATGTGTCACGGGTTTGTGGACATAGATATAAGCATCTTGTTACTTTCTTCATAGCATAAGACAAAAAGAAAGATAAAATAATTTATTAAAATAATACTAATATGATATTTTAGTAATATCTTTAGTGTTATTGATTTATCCATACATTAGGGAGGAAAAAAGAAAAAGAAAAGGAAGATTGGGGAAATATAATTTGATAAGCCGAGCTGCAGAGGGTGTGGCGCGCACCGACGCTCCCAAACGGCCAAACGCTGAGTCTTATTGAAGGAGAGCACCTATAAAGCACTTGCTGAGAGGTTATTGGATAAATCCGTGACTTTCACCCTGCCTAATTTTACAATACTTAAGTCATAATTTGATTGAAGTGAAATAAGGAGAGGTTGGAAATGTTTTATTTATATTGTTTCATTTTCATATAAAAGTGGAAGGGGAGCTTTATCACTCCCTCTACGTTAGCAAATCAGTCCTTTCCTAAAACGAATAGATTGAAACGTAAATGATGTTAAAAAATTAATTTTTTTCTTTTACAAATCAATTTATTATAAATTTACCTTAAACTAAATTTCTACCTCATATATATAACATTCATAGCTTTGTGCAATGGGTACAAAAGTAAATTATATGTAATAAAAACTATTTTACCTTCAATTTTTTACCATAACCAAACAAAGGAAAGTAAATGTTTCCTCCCATCCCTACCAAACAATTTTGAAAACAATTTTGAAGTAAATAAATATACTTCCCCTAATGGAAGTAAATAGTATCACCCCCCTTTCCCTCCCCTTTCCCCTTTCGCGAACCAAACTAGGACTAAGGGTATCCAAAATATGTTTAGTAGCATTTCTATCCAAAATACAATAGTTTACCTTCATTTTAAGAACCGCCTGGATTTCGCTAGGAAACGGAGTCATAGCTTATTCAACTTACAGTCAATTAGGCCGGGCTCTTAGGCTACATAAGGTTCAAAACCTCTTGACGGACTCCTGCATTCGCTTTCGCCTCTGACTGAGCGAGTATTTAGGGAAAGTCAAGTAGCTTTTCCGACTCCTTTCCGGATTGGTGGAAATAGAATGGGCAGTTTCGATCTCGAACTAACTTTTCTTAATAGGCAAATGGTTCTGCTGGACGGGATCCGTTATTCTTATTTGTCACATCATGTCAATTCTCGTAGCCTTTTACTTGTCACGTTATGATAACGTTACAAAATTTAATGAACTTTTTCTATTATATATTTTCATTAAAAAAATAAATAGCAATAATTTTTACTCTTCTAAAATTGAAACTTGTATAAATAATAATTAAAAGAGAGGTTAATTTGAAGGGCATTTTAATTATATGAGAAAAAAATATCTAAACGTCTACATTTACTTAATTTGTGTAATGTCTAAAATGTGACTACTAATAAAAGAAGAAGCACAAAATTTTAAATTTAAAACTCAAATTTTCTCTTACAAATAATTAATTATTTGCAAACATTGACATAAATTTCAAACTAAAACTCTACTTATGAATGTCTAAAATATTCTATTACATTTCCTTTTATAATAGACGGTTAAATAAATGTTATAGAGTACAGACGATCCGAATCGCTCAACTTGCTAAACAATACTGACTTTTTTTTTAAATTTTGGTAAGTACCAAATAATATCACCACCTGTTAAAAAATTATGATATGATTTCAATCATGAATGGAGAAATGAACTTCTTAAACTATATTACTCATATAGTTAATATATAAGTCTTTTGTCTCCAGTTATAATAACATATTAACCACACGAATGATACTATATCTACTTACAAATAAGGTTTACAACATACTACTTTCAGTCGGAAATATGTCTTTTTTTGTCAAAATTAGATTGTCAAAATTATAAATTCTTTTAAACATTTCAATGTGTATTTAATGTCGATTATTTAAATTTTTACTCTATTTAATTTATTTATTTATCTCTTTCTCTCTTCTTATTTATTAAGAATAAAATAAATAATATCTCATATTAAAAATTATATTATTTTTTTAATTATTAATTCGTACACAAAATCTAAAAAACTTATATTTTTTTACTGACGTAGTAATTTTCTCCGGTCCACTTGTAGAAGATGAGAAAATGAAGACAGACGCTGACAAACCTTAATGAAGGTCCAGTTTTTAAATAAGAGTAAATCAGGAAACGCCATTGATGGCGTTGAGATTCACAAACATCCTTGTTTATTAATTAATAATCAGAGAGAACGATTATGAAGGGAGAAGAAGAAGCAAAGTTTCGTGCAAGCAATCCCTATGACTTGCAGAAACCAATCCAAAGAGATATGGGGACGAAGCATCATCAATTATTCATCATCCTAAGGGCAAACTTGACCTGAAAATGATGGATAGCAACACAAAATACTCTTTCTAGATCATCATGATTTATTACCCTCTCTACTCCCTCCAATTTACATTATTTGTACTTTACCCATACTTTTTTTTCTTTTCAAAATATGACCATTGAATAATATTTTTCCATATACATCGCATATCTTATTAGAATTAAATAATTGTTTAAAAAATTTCATTAAAATTATTTTATTTCTTTTATTCATCACATTTTAGACATTGCACTTTTTTTAAAAAATACGAAATTTTAAATATTTTTTTCTTATATAAACTAAAATACCCTCAAAACATTTCTCTCTCCTCATTATTTTTTCTACTAGTTTTCTTGTTGGAAGAATAAAAAGAAGTTAAAAATTTGCTATTAATTGGAGAGTATAATAAGAAAAAATTCATTAAACATTATCTTGAAACCACAATGTAACAAGTAAAAAAAATGAAAATTTCCACAATGTAACAAGTAAAAAGAACAGAGGGAGTAATTATGAATGAATAGTTAAAGGGTAATTTGGCCAATTTCCTTTTGAATTCAAACAATCCGATCATTTCCATAATTTTGTGTCATGTTTTAAAGTGACAAATATTATAAAATAGAAGGAGTAATTGATAAAAAATACTCCCAAATTAAGGATACAAATTGAGACCCACACCCCATTGCGTGGCCTTACTCGATTTCCTTTCCGATAGGAAATCGCGGAGGCACCCGCGTGGGCCAGGTTGCTATCCCGAAAATGAAGAACGGGAACGAAACGAAATAAACACGGCAAAAAGATTGCATGTCCTAACGGCAAAATAGTTTTCCAATGGAACGCTGCTGCTAAACTCTCGTACATCTTACATCTGCAACAAGATGGCGAATATGAGGGGCATACCATTTAACTCTTTCAATGTGTAGTACCGAAACTTCCCAGCAATGACCTGAAAATGAACCCAGTTTTACCATTAGTTTCAAACAAAGTAAACACTCTTTTTAATACAGATAAAACCGCTCGTCAGGAACGTCTGTAATAAATAACCCAAGGTGGTGGATATGGTACCTTACCTTCTGATTTAGCAATATCACGGATGGACTGAGAAACATGCTCTGCCCATGAACTCTCTTCTGAGTCCTTCACATTTCCGTGGACGTGCAATACCCCACCATTGCTTCTGCAGATTTAAGTTACGGTTCAAAGAAACATAGACAATTTGATAGCCTGGCATGACTTTCGTGGCCCCAAACAAAAATCAAAAGGTAAACATGAAAACAAACACAATGCACGTGCATATACACAGGAAGGTTTATCATGTTCAAACAGGGAAGAAATTCCCAATTCAAGATTAGGGATTATTTTCAGACAATCACCGCTCACCTCAGTGCTCTCACAGCAGTGACCCAACTACCCTCGCTTGTTGGAAGGAGACCAAGACTGACTCGGTCAGCAACTCCCTGCAAACAAGAGTTAGATCTTGATCCAAATCTTTTGATTCGTTAAGACATACAGTTAAACTTCTTAATGTAGCCAGATCGCATTCAAGCACTGACAATATAATCTCATCAGCATTTTGTATCAACTGATTAAGACAACATTTTCAGTACGAGTTCATCTAGAGAGTCGAGCATGTCTCGCAAATTACACATCCATGGCAATTCCACCAAAAAGGACAACCGACATAATATTTCTATCAGCAAATAAAAGTCAGGATTTTGATCTCTGGTGCACTTCCCAACTTGTTCAAGTAATCAACTAACTATAAGAACTTTCAGTTTTTATGGGATCGGAATATTGTCATTTTCTACCTAACTAGATTACAGAAAATGAGAAATTATATCAGAAACCCTGATTAGGACTAGAGCTACACTCATTTCTAGAATGAATTTCCATAAGAAAACGAAGACAAGCATAAACATAAATCTAAATGGAAACATCAGGAGCCACACCATGAATAAGAAAAATTACATACTATGGGAGCTGTAATTCGATTGTCTCCTTCAAGGATGATGCAACGATCTGCTACAGAATTAGCATGAACATTACGACGGAGTGCCTCAACTGCATGAGGATTCCACTCGCAGGCATAAACCAGCTGTGCACAGGCCCTGAGCAGCCAAATCACGAAATGAAGATATTAAAAACCAAAGAAAACGCAGAATAGCAATCATCAAATGTGCTTTAGGTGAAAGATTATGGCTTCGTTATTTCAATAAGCACAAAATCAGAGCCCGGCTACATTCCTTGGAAAAGCTTCATAAGAAGACATGAATGAAATCAATTACAGTAATAATGAAATGACATACCCTGGATTTTTCCAGGACATTCCTCTTTTTATTTCCTTTAGAAGAGAGAAGATTCTTTTGGTTAACAATGATAAAAATTGAGAAGTTCCATAGTCTTTTTTTCTTAAAGAAATATATGTAAATCAAAAGAAACTAGGCGTCAAGCAACTGAATGGTACAAATTTAGGAAGAGAAAACAGAAGGCAGCAGAATCACTACACAATATTTGCAATAGATGCACGATAGGTGGTGCATTAGTCTTACCTCACAAGGAATGGCAATGTAAAATAACCAATTCCAGCAAATAAATCCACAATAACTTCATTTTTGCAGTCAAGACGAGCCATTCTAAGCTTCTCAGAAAGATTACCCCAGGAGAACATGCACTTGGTAGCATCAAAAGAATACAGGATCCCATTCTCACGGTGTTCAACCCAACCATTATCCCCAACAAGAATCTCCAGTCTGCTGTCCCTCGTTCCATTTGGTGCAATTCGACCCTAAAATATATTAGCAAACTTGGGTAACAGCATGTTATTTGGTTGTGTGAATAAAAAGTAAAAAAACATTAAAAACATTTAATTTAACAGAAGCTACTGAGATCAGCTACAAATTTTATTTGTATAACGAGATGCTATTCTCAAGTTCAAATATATCGAGCAAATATTTGTGAGTGACTTTATGTAGGCCAGGATCAGAAGCACCATGCTATATCATGTTGTTTATGAGTTAATAGATCCAAGAAAATGAAACAGTCTATTCCCAGCTAGGGTGAAATGTACTATAGAAACGAAGATTTGGACAAACAATTAACAAGCAGCATTTTTAAATCAAAGGCCAACACTTACTTGTCGAGCAAGGCGTCGAGTCCCAAGTGACTGAGCGACAATAGGCCAAAGGTCCTCTTGAACCTTCTCCCATGCCTGATCTTTGAAAGACGAGACAGGAAGCACAATAATATCCCCCAGTCGATCCCATCTGAGGTAAACAAGAGATGTCAATGTACTTGAGAAAGAAGGGCTATCTTTGATTAGCTCACTGATTTCCCCAAATAAAGCTTAGAACAGTATACAGACACTAGGCAGTTGATTTCACAATTCAGTAGTACTAATAACAAAGACAAAGAAGCAGAAGTCTCTACCAGAGAACCAAAGAAAGAAACATAACCTTGAGGGTAGCTGCTCCAGAAGATGAAGAGGTAATCCTCTCTGTTCAATCAAAGAGGACACAGCTTCCTTCAATAGTTTTAAAGGGGAAAGGGCTGCTCTTTTGACTTTAGCAACCTCGTCTACAAGTAATGTGGCACCAAAAGAAAATAAAAGATCCACAGCTGCTGGTTCAGATATCTCTTGTAAATTAACCTTCTCCAGTTGCAAATGCTGAAGATTAACCAACAGTTCGGACTCAGCATCTAGGATATTTCTCTTCTGGATGAAGAGTGGACAAAAGTTTCCCACAACAGGGAAACAAATATACCTTCCATCTTCCTGTGAGCAAACCTTTCTCCGAAGATCTAACCATCCAAATTTTTTCAGAATATCCTTCCCCGATTTTCCATATTTCCTTTCAAGTCGAAGAATCCAATATGATGCAGCTGTCTGGTGCGGAGCATTTACATCTGCATCATCAACATTGACATTGCAGTTAAGATTTCCATTAGCTATTGGCTTGAGTTGACCAAGTGAAATTTGAAAGGCTTCAACTCTGTTAGCAATTGATCCACTTTCATGGTAATGGCTATGTACCTCCTCAACTTTTGTAGACAAAGAGTTATCAGCAAGAGATATTAATGAAAGCAAGTTGATCTTTACAGGTTCACTGAACTTTGTTCCAAATGCATAACAAGCCGCCCCACCACCAATCATTATCAACTCATCACCAATTACATTGGCTGTACTACGAACAAAAAGATCACTGCCAATGGAATCCACCACTACATGCTTCCATGAACAAGACTGCAGATCAAGAAGAGATAATTCCTTGTGATGTTGATTGACAGGGCACCCCCCAATGATGCAAAGATAATCCTTAAAAACAAACATTGAATGTGAAAACCTTGGGGAGGGTCCTCTTCCTCTCATCCTTGATTTCTTCCATTTACACGTTTGAACATTGAAAGTGTAAAGATCGCCAAGGGCTTTTTCTCCATTGTATCCTCCGAACACATATAAATAAGTCCCGTGCGCTAGCATGGAGTGAGAATGACGGGGTGATGGCCATTCCCCCTGGACGGATATCTCACTCCACTCTAAATTATGTGTGTCAAAGACGTACAGTGACGAAGATATTACATCATTGTGAATCCCACCAAATACATATATCTTTGAGCCCACAACAGCTGCTGCATGACGATGCCTGCATAACCTCAGCATCAGTATAAGCAATTTCTCCCTAAGAAAACGGAAAAAATGACAAAAAGATGAAGGAAAATTTATTTTAAGAGACCACTAGAGATGCCAAGTGCTCCCTATAAAACTAGGAGGTAGCAATCCAACAGGATATGGAAGGGACAATTCACTTAAACATCACCTTGGATTGAAAGTGGTGCCAGTACAGTGTAACAGAGTCCATTGCCCTGTCCCCATTCTGAAGGCCCATACATCATTCAGGATATTTAAGGGGTCACCCCTGCCTCCAATTAGATACATACAATCTTGCACCATGGTAGCAGTATGACCCAATCGTGGAGATGGGGCCTCCTTAACACTGACTGCTTCGATCTTCCAACCATCTGGATCAAGCAGCAATAAGTCATTCCTTCGTGCATGTCTTCCAGTCCCTCCAAAACCACCAAAAATTAGAACCTTCTTATGGTTTGTGTTTCCCACTGCACAAGCAGAGTGGCCCCAGAGGAAAAGCCTCTCAGGAGGTTCACCAACAGTAGGGATTGGATACATCAATAACTTCAAAGAGGGGGCTTGTGATAATCCTGTCAATATTTGAAATATTCAGACTGCTCAGATTTAACCGAAAAGCATCCTGCAATCACCCACTATGTCAGAATTTCATTACACTACCAGTGCTTATGCATCTGCCAGAAGTAAACAATTATAAAGGCCCAATTTTAAATATATAAAAAGCTTCATTTCGAAGAGCAACGATGAACATCTAGACATGGTGAAGCAATGATCGCACTGAATAGCATTCTAATTTTAGGTGAAACCAGACCGGCAACACACTATATTCATCCAAACAACTCATGAATACAGGAAGAACAAGCATGTTCAGATCCCACTGGAATCAGATTTATATTTGTCTACTCTAGAATTCTGGCTTTTTATGTAGCTTGTTCATGAAATATTTTTCTTGCCTCATGAACTCTAAGCTTGAGCAAATACATGATATGATACAGGTAAATCAAGTGTAAAATCCCATTCTGACAGTTTCTATGCTAAATGCATTGCAGAAAGGTGAAACTGAAAGATTAACTAGAAACTGAGGACATCCAGAGATCATAGACAGGGTAATCATCTCCAATCGAGGATCATTGAACTGATACTAAATTGCAAGACAAAAAATAGCTAACTTCCAAAAAAGAATGTGTTATTCTCTCTAAAGAAATGCTCCACCAAACACTGCATCTAAAATATTTTTCTACATTTGAGTTATATTCTGCTTAAAAGACAATGCCAAGTGAATGAATCTGAAATAACTACAACAAGAATGATTACCATGTTGACCTTGGAAAACAAAACAACTAAATTTTTAGAATGTTTACAAAATTTGAGAGAAGACAGAATAGGTCCCCAGGGCAACATAGTCCAGATAAGCGAGGTATACACTCAAATTTACCCGTTCATCCAAGCTGATAGTTCAAAAACAATATTGAGAATCTTAGACAATTACAATCTACAAAAATATATTAAAAAATCTGAATCATTACAACTCAAATTTAGTATGGTATTACTTACCATGTCTACTGTCATCAAGATCGCTCCTTTCACCATCCTCGTTCTTTTCCCAATTATTAGTTGAAGGGTCTCCCAAGATTTCCAGTTTTCCAGCACTGCCAAGCACCAACTCTTCAGCAGAACCCACTTTACCATTGATCATTAGCTCTTTAGCACACTGCTCATGTGAAGAAAAGCCATTTTTCAACAATGCATCAAGAAAATTATATGTTCGTTTCCTATTAGCCTCCATTTTCTCATTGGCTAGTTCAACAAGGTACTTCACATACTCTGCTGACACCATCAACTTTTCTGTGTCCCCCAATGGCACCTCCAACCTAATTGAACAGCGTATGGCAATAATAACTCTTTTGCTTATACTTGTAATCCCACTCTCTCTGAACCCACATGAAATAGCTAAAGAAACCAGAGATTGAGCTGCCTCTACATCTCTACACTCGACAGCAATGATTAGCGGCTCAAATCTAAAGACAAGACTATAAGGGCCCGTAGGAAATTCAGGTTCTTGACGTTCAAAAGTAGAATCCGCAGAGCATGAGACTCGTGGTAGAGTAGGGATAGGGAAGAGGAGGCGGACTACTGAATTTGGGTCAACCGGATACTTATGGGAGATAAACAACCAAGTGCCACCTTTGGCCTTCTTCTTTGAGGAGGGGGAGGGTCTGATAGGTTGGGCAAATATAGAGATGCGGCCAGAGCAAGAACTGGTAGTGAAATAAGAAGGATGGGAATTGATTGTATTAAGTAGAGGAATAATGGGGGTATCAATATTGCCCTTGGGTGACTTGTCCGGCTCTGGTGAATTCATGGTGGCCAAGGTCTCTGCTTTCTTCTTCTCAAACTCCATTCTTGCCTTCCCCTATTGCCCTCCCTGCCCGCCGGCGGTTGCAGGGTTTTAAACCTATTGAATGCAGTTAGTTCACAGTAGAATGCGTTCTATTTCATATGCGTTTCTTGTTCGGACTAATGCGTCCTCTCTATCAATTATTGGGTCAAGCTAAGCATTTCTCGGTGCATAGGCCCAAATCCCTACAAAATCAGCCCACTAGGGTTACTCCTTTTTATTATTTTTTATTTTTAATTAAGTATTCAAAAGTGATCAGGACTATAACAAGAGAAATCGAGTCAACATGGACGTAGCTTAGTTGGTTCTGTGGCTGTAGAATTGGTACCAAAGTCCAAGGTTCATATGTTGGTTTCTTGTACGCATTAGTGTCTGGTCTCCAGTCTGCAGAGCTGCGTCGGACAGTCTGGTTGGAAGTTACAAGGCTCCTAAACAATTTTAGGTTTCGTTTGATTGACAAGAAAAATAATCACTTTTTTAAAATTTCAAATTCCAATATTTAGTTTATTATTTATGTTTTGGGAAATGAATCAGATTGCTAGGAATGAGAAAATAAATAGAGAATTCTAGTATTTCGAATCCTTAGTTGGAAGTGGTATTGTGGTTCCTTTCATTAAAATTCTGACAAGATAATAATAAAAAATTTTTAAATGAATAAAAAAGATATTTAAGACTCTTTTTTCTTTTCTTTTCTTTTACATAGTTATAATCTATTATTTTTTTATTCGTATTTATTCATTTTTCTCATAGTCAAACATTTTTTTCTAATTTTTTCTGGTATATTATTACATAAAAATATTAAATCTTCTCTAAATTAATTTATAAAAGTGGATTCTCTCTTTCCACATTTACACATATGTAACTCGCATGGAAAATATATTTTTATTGAATTAGATGGACATTTTTTTTAAAGGTAGATGAATCGAATATCAAATTAACGAAGAATGTTGTATAGAAATGGAATTAATTTTTTATTTAAGAATAAAAGAGTTTTTTTATTATGCAATTTATAGTTCTATTTTGATTTTTCTTAAAAATAATATATTTGAATTGTATAACTCTTTTTAAGGATATTATACAAATACAAATTTATATGAAATATTTATATGTAATTTAAAATAATAATATTAAATTTTGGGTTAGATAAATACAAGATCATTTTGGTCAAATTGCTATAAATTCGTTACCTAACTACATTTTATTAAAATAAATATTTGAAAAGAATTCTCGTTATTTTCTTTCTTAACATTCCGGTATTATCCCAATACTGTATGGGTTTAGATTACAAGTAATCACATCCTTACTTAAATTTTCCTTTCCGGCCAATCAAACGGGGCCCTAGTGTTAACTCACTCCTACCTTAGTAAATCAAGAGAATTGTGATTCGTTTCATATTATTTGTACTTTAAATATATTTTTTGAATTTAAAAATATAAGTTACTTTAACAAATGAGTTGAGCATTAAACAATACTTATATATATATATACCTTTCTTGTTAGATTAAACAATTACCTAAAAATTTTCATTATACTATTATTGACACTTAATGGTAATTTATTTCATATTATTTTTTAATCCAACAAACCAATCATTTTATTAATTCTTATCCACCATTCTAAACTCGACATATAATATAAAACAGAGTGTGTAGACTAGAATATTCTTAAAAATTTTCTCTTCCCGTTATTATTCTTGCTTATTTCCATGTTAGAATATGTTTTTAATGAGAGGTATAATATGAAAAATTCATTAAATATTATATTGAAACCACGATGTGACAAGTATAAAAAATACGAGAATTAATACAATGTGACAAATGGAAATAATGAAGGGACTACTTTTGATTTATAAAATAATATTATTATATTTGAAGTTTTATATTTAAAAAAAATTATCTTTTTAAATATTTTTCTTTCTAGGAGTACCTAAGTATCACTAATTAGAACACAACAATCTCGACTTTTAAAACAATCTTGAGGGAGGAGAAGTTAAAATTTTGAAATATGAATTTATTAAAATTTATACAAGAACATTAGACTCTAAAATATCAGATATAGGCATGAAGTCATTAGAATGATGAGTGTTTAATTAATATTTCTTGGAAAGTGGAGATATTTAGTACTCCTTCCATTTTATAATATATGTCCCTTAAATATACTTTTTCCATTTCAATGATATTTTTTCATACTCCTATCTTGTTTAAATAAAATAAATATCTAGAAATTTATATTAGAACTAGTAATAACAGTCAAAAGGTAATTTGATATAATTTTTTTTTAATCTAAACAATTTAATTATTTTTTAATTATTGTGTCTTGTCTTATAAGGCGACAGATAATATGAAATGAATACAATAAATAAGACGTATAATAATGAAGGTTATAATAAAAAATTAAAAAATTAACTATCATTTACATAAAAAGAAATAAGACTATAATTTAGGAGGGAAGAAAAAAAATGAAAATGAGGAAAACAAAAATTTGGGACGAAAGGAGTATTAATTAATCGCATGGTTTAGTCTGGGAAATCCATGGACTGCTTGAACGAACGAGACCATATAATGTTACAATATTGAACATAAAGCGACAGAGTAATTTGCCAGGCCAGTTACGGTAAAATCGTTAGATTTAAACATCATGTCTTGCTAAGCTTTCTAGCATGGCTAGCTTCCAGTTTCTTTTGCAATTTCATTTAAGATTTGAGTTCTTAGCATCACAAAAGCAATCCATTTGCATTACAGCCTACATAGAGAGCATAGCTGGTGAAAAAATAGGCAACCACGAATATTATTAGCAGTATTATATATGCTAATGGTTGTCGTTTCTCTTCACAATCCGATCATTTATCGATCATATTGGTCAATCGACGATATTTAATAAGTAATTATTTATGATGGGAGGTAAGGTCGATTGTTTACCGATCGATTTACATGAATTACTTATCAAAATATCAGTCGTTAACTTTATTTTTCTTATTTAATATAATCAATTTAAAAAATAAGTTACCGGCCGATTTTAAAACCTACAAACCGATTTTTCGGTCGGTATATTTTATTTACTGACGGAAAATCGGTCAATAACTTTATTTATTTTTATTTTTTAATAAACAATTACCGATCGATTTTCAGTCCGTATCAGTCAATAATTATTGAATTTTTTCAATATTTTATTTATAATTGTAACAATCCATCTGAAATTAGAAACCACAACAACAACAAACAATATAAAACGAATACAATCAATATATATAATCTACTTCCAATATGATAATAACAAAAACGTATGGAATACATAATGTATAAATATCAAATACAAAATGAAATAAGTAATGAAACGAATACTCTAAGTATGTGAAATACAAAACCATATAATATATGAAACACATAAGTACCAAAATACAAAAAAAATAAATAAATAAATATCAAAGTACTACATAGGTGGAAGTGGGCTAGAGGAGGAGGGAGGACCGGTAAATGGTTGAGGAATATATGGTCCTCTGTCAGAGGGAAAAGAGGGAACAGAGTGGGTACCGAATCCAGATGCACACTACATTGATAAGCGAACGAGGTCATGAAGTCGGTGAACTTGTCCTGTGCCTGCTGCATGTTTCCCTACAACCTCTTCTCCCTCTCGATGCATGCATCATGGGCAGCTGCAGAAGATACCAACGAAATCGATGACGAGCTGTTGCTTCTCCATCGCTCGGCAGTGATGGCTACAGATTGTGAGTCACAACCATAAACCTGGCCCTTGTTGCTGTCACCGGCAGGTTTGAACATCAACTGCTCGCCAGTCGGCATGGGCGAGCCGATCTCGATGTGAAGGCATTCCAAATTTGCCTTTAGCTCCTGATATTTCACCTACAAGAAAGACATTAGTAAGTTATCATTAAGTAATATACAAAAGAGTAATAATAATATAACATTAAACTAAAACTATTAAATAACCTTATCCAAAATTCGTCAGATTGCATGTGGACATACTGTCCTTTTTGTTGATGTAGTAGGACGTACAACTTTGATTGTGCAAATGCCTCGCCCATTTTCTCCCGCTTCAAACATTTAAAGGATAAATGAAATTTCAAATATCAAGAAAGTTGAAATGAAACTATAAGTTATAAAAAGATATGGTTGTAAGTTATAAAAATAGAATAATAAAATATAGAAAAGATGTAATTGACTCCGACTTAATGAATGTCCTAGACCCGCCAGTGTACTTGTCGAGCCCCTGGTCGCCACGTCCCTATAGATGGTTCCTCTGTGCCACCTTCTGCTTCTTCTTGAAAGCATATGAACTCCATACATCACAGTGACTTGTATACTGTGCGGTAGTCATCCATTCGGGTCGATACCCGTCCGCTCGAACCTCGTACATCAAGTCCTTGTAATGTAATAAGACCCTTTTCTCCCAAGCATCCCATATGGTACGTTCATGCAACGAGTCCCATCGATACCTTTTCTGTAACAACACATACTTTGTTAATGAATATAAGCTTGTATATTTAAAAGTTCCTATAATGATAGTTATTTAAACACTTACCTCGAACTCTGTATAGCACATGTCTATATTTTGTCTGGGATCTTCTCAAAACTTGCATGAGCCTCAACAAAGTACTCCTTGATGATTTCATTAATCGACTTTGCACAAGCCGATTGCTTGTTGAAGCTATGCAAATGTTAAAAAAAAAAGTGACCTTTTATTAACCGAATCTAATCAAATTGCAAAACAAAATGTAAGAGTTTAACATTCAAATAGTGACATTTAAGTTTTGAAAATATTTTAACAAAGTTTTCCATATAAAATAAACAATTCCTGAGAACAGAAAACAACAACCCAGAGCAATTCAATATATAACAAAGTTTTAAGAGTCCGGGCTCTCCCATAAAGTTTGAAAACTACAATTTCATAAGCAATTCCATTCTAATAAAGGAACGTCTAACATCTACTCATACCATAAATGATCTATTTGAACTCTTATTTGTATACGAGTAATATAATGATCTACTTTGGCTACGACATGTACATGTCAGCAGTCGGTAGATAAGAACACATAGTCAACATCACTCTTATAGGTGGCACCGATAGACGTGCTGATGATGAAGAGGCAGGCCTCGATAACTTCCCCATAGCAGATGATGAAGGAGTAGAAATGACACCAGATTCGAGTACGGCAACTGTGAAAATGGAGTCAAGTTCACCGGAGGTATAGACGTCATAGCGAAGAAGCACACGTTTCGGAGGAATAGAAGCCGATGCCAGAGTAGACGTCTTCGGGTAAGCCCTCCTTTTCTTTCTCCCCTATACCATCTATAATATAAAAGAAAAAGCAAATTTAGAAAGTTACTTAAAAAGAAATTATTTAAAATTACATAATGATAAAAAGAAACAAATAAGTCATTTAAAAATAAAGTAACTTAATCTCACATAAAAGAAAAAGAAACAAACAATGCTATTTAAAAATAAAGTTACTCACACAAAACTTAAGAGAAAAAGAAATGAACAAGTTACTTAAATAATTTAGTTTTGAATAAAAAAAGTTATCAATTAAATATTCTACGTTTTGGAATCGGACTCCGATTGAAACTCTTCCTCTTCTTCTTCATTATTGGACTCCCACTTGACCTCTTCTTCATTTTCATTATTGTCATCGTCATCTCCAATGCTATTCCTCCCGCGAATCTCTATCGATTCTAACTCACTCAACTCGTGAATGAGAGTTCAAATGTCTTGAACATCAACGTTGATCCTTGAAGTCTCATCAATATCAACATCTTCTTGGAATTGAACGTCTACTAGAGCTACCTTTAAAATATGACGTCTTGATTTTATTATAGCTCACCAATCGCTTTTTTATCATTTAGTAGTAGAGTACGGGACTTAAGTCACCTGTTTGACCTGTTGGGATAAAATGAAAGGATCATACTCTCTTGCATTTTTTTTTTTAATATGTAGCTCCACAAGTTTGTATTTATCATTAATCTTGAGACCTCGATATAAAGACGAATCAAACCAATCACACTTAAAAAGCACGATCTTTTGACTTGGTATGTCCAAGAATCTAACCTCAAGGATCTCATTTAAAATCCTATGATAGTCACCTTTTACCCGTACACCACAGTTATATGTAAGACTACTGAAACCTCGTCCTTGTGTACGAAACCTAAACCCATTAACAAAATACTCACTACACGATTTTATAAGTTTAGATGGAACCCATGATAAATTCTTAAGGCATTCGCTACTGCTTGCATTCACAGGATTCATAATTTGAATAAAGGAATGAATATTTGTTTAGTTTATACACAATTAAACTTATATTATGAAAATTAATGTAACTTTCAACTCATTTCTTCACTAAACCATGATGAAAACCCCTCACTAATTCTTGTTTGTGTGTCACATTCTGTTAAGCTTGGGAAACACATTCTCAATTTCGTTGTGCACTTCTTACAAGTAATTAATATATTTAACGTATAATTAATCATACAATTTCATTAATAAGCAAATATCTTGTTATATAATAAGTAATGAGACTAATTTACTTAATGTATGGTTCCACTTCATCGCAATTCAATAAAATGTAGTTTGTTACCGCCTTATTCTTTATCATAAAAGAATCTTGTCATCGACTTATCTACATCCTTCCTCGTCTATCGCAAATTGATAGAATCAATCTCGAACTTTAGGTTGATCATACTCATAATTTCTTGGTGGATCTCTTGCCTTGGTTGATACATGAGGTTCAAAGTAGTAACTATAAAATGTGGCAGCATCTTCAACTAAATAAGCATTGCACACTGATCCCTCAACCCTAGCTTTATTCTTAATTTTCTCCCTTAGATGGTTCAAGTACCTCTCGAATGGATACATCCATCTGTACTGAACAGGACCACATACTCTAGCCTCACACGGCAAGTGAACTATTAAATGCTCCATGACATTGAAGAACGAAGGAGGAAAAATCCTTTCTAAGTTGCACAAGAACACAACAATATTACTCTCCAATTCACGCGTGTGTGCCACACTTAAAACACAAGTCCCTATAAAACATACTCAATTCCGCCAAGGCACCTAAACCTTGTTGGAAGTATCTCTTTAAGAGCAATAGGAATCAATCTCTAAAAACACGTGGCAATCATGACTTTCATTTTGGACATACTCAACTCCTTCAAATCAATACATCTGCTCAAGTTAGAGGCATATTTATCCGGTAGTTTCAAGTCCTTGACCCACTCAAGTACGGCTTGGTTCTTTTGTCAAAGTGTAACATGCCTTCAGTTTTGCAGAACCTTTTAGATTTAGTTCAGGCTGATTATAATATCTTTGAACATCTTCCCTAGACTTCATATTATCCTTCGTCTTTCTATTTACATTGATAATTGTGTTAAAAACTTTATCAAAGACATTTTTCTAATTATGCATGATATCAAGATTGTGGGGAACTAGAAGAGTTCGCCAATATGGAAGATTCCAAAAGATACTACGCCTTGTCCAATTATGAGATTATCCTCTGCCATCTTCCTTACCAATCTCTGTTCCGTTTTTTGTAATCTTTGGTATGTCATGGACCTTTTCCCACAACTGATCCCTGGTAAGACGAGGTGGTGGCCTTGAATGATTTTCTCCTCTGCCCTTCTTGAAAGACCTCGAATCCCTCATCTCCTTACTCGTCTCGCCTTTCGCTCCTACTCCTCTAACTCAGGTACTGGCCTTTCAAAGCTTCTAACTCGGCAAGGGATGATCCAAAGGCAGAAAGCAAAGATGACAATCAAACCAAGATTTTTTTCTCCCACTTTGTAGCCTAAATAACTTTGTTTCTTCCATGCAATAAGGACAAGCCAATGCGCCAGTAGTACTCCGACCAGAAAACATCCCATAAACTGGAAAGTCACAAGCAGTCCAAAGAAGGGTAGCCCTCATTTAAAGTTCTATTTCTTTAAAATATCATAGTTTTAACTCCATGCGACAACAATTGATTCAATTCTTCTGCCAACAGTTGCAAATAAACATCTAATTTATGTTTTAGATTTTGAGACATGTCAAGAACATTATGAGAGTTTTTAAGCACATCTAAGAAGGTAAGTTGTAAGGTGTAACAATCACTGGCCAAGAAGAATACTACTTTCTAGATATCCAAATAGTGAGAAACCGTTAGTACATAATCCAAGTCTTACATTTCGTGCTTCGGAAGCAAACTTAGGATGAGTAGTATCGAAATGCTTCCAAGCTTCTCCATTCCTAGGGTGACTCATCATACCCGGCTCAGGCACGCGTTCTATGATAAGCATACAACCTCTGTAATCTAAGATTTAGAGGAAAATAATACATCTTCTTGCACGGAATGTCTTTGGACTTCTGCTTGTCATGCTTCTTTCTTCACATGTAACAGTCATGGTCACAAAACTTACACTGACGTGTTTGGGCATCTTCTTTCCAATACAACACACACCCATTAACATATACGTCGATCTTTTGCACCGGCATATTCAAACTGAAAACTAATTTTTTCATTTGGTACCAATCATCCAACACCTTATTGCCTGCAAGGAGTGCATCCTTCAAGAACTGTGCTATTTCATCAAAGCACTTTTTAGACATGTTGTTCTCTGACTTGATATTCAATAACCTCGCCATCGCAGACAATTGTGAATACTTTGTACATTCTTCATACAATGGTGTATCAATAGATTTCAACATGTCATAAAATCGTTAAGCCTCAGGACTAGGTGCCTCCTTATACTTGTAGTACGTTGTATCGGGTTCAAAATTTGGACCAACCACATCAAAAATACCCTCACGGTATCAACATTTCTTGTAACACTACCTTCCCCAACAACTGGTTGGTAACCCCACGACGGTTCTCCATGCGTAGTCCAATTATAATAATCAGGAAAAAATCCTGATTTATAAAGATGCAACTTCACATCATCCTCTTTAAGATACCTTTTTTTCTTGCATTTTGCACACAGACATCGTAACTCGTTAGTTGTACCGAGACCGTAATTAAGACACCAATTTACGAAACACTTCACACCTAGTTGAAACTCACTATTAATCCCCATAACCCCAGGCACAGTTCTTCTACATGTCTAACTATGATCCTCCTCCATAACTTCACTAAGCAAAAAATATTCATTTAAAGTTAGAATTCATTACTCATTTAAAGCTTTATGAAATATTTAGAGTTTAAGAGTTTAAAGATTTCTTTAATCATTTGAGTGTTACATATACATCAAGATTTTTGAGAGATTAAGATTTTAAGGGTTTTAAGTTTAAACTTATAGATTAAGAGTTTTACGTGTAAACTTATAGATTACGAAAATGTTTGTTTAAGTTGACTTCTATAAGAAGAAGTCGCTTTTGATACATTCTACTTAGATTACTTCTAAAAGAAGAAGTAATATTATCTAAGATTTTAAAAAAATTTGACAGAGTCTCCTTTGTAAAATATATATTTTCCTGCCACAACAGCCACTCAAAAAGCAATATTCAAGATAATTTAAAAGAGTGTGGACTCACTCATAAACAATTTAAATTAAAGAGTACGTGCTCCTCCATAAACAATTCAAATTTACTTTTGATACTTGGATTACTTTATAAACCTTAATAAGATAATATAACCTTATAAATCCAAAAGAACATGTTTACAAGTTTAGGAAACCTCAAGTTTAAGATTTTAACATTTTTATGTTTAAACTTATAGATTAAGAGTTTAAAGAATTCTATGATTATTTGAGTATTACACAAGCATACATCAAAATATTTTTTCCAAAATATCTTGTAATACTTTCCAAAATTAATTAACCAAACTTAAGAGTTTAAGAAACAAAGACTTTAAAATTTAATTTTTTGAAAAATTTTGAAAGAATTTCTCCTATAAAATGAACAATTCCTAGAAACAATAGCCACACAAGACAAGAACCACAAACAAAAACAAATCTAACAAAGTTTTAAGAGTCCGAGCTCCCCCATAAAGACAAATAATTATTATATTTAAGAGTCCGGGCTCCTACATAAAGAGAAAAGATTATTCATAATAAAAACAAAATAATTATATATTTAAGAGTCCCGGATCCTCCATAACATAAACAATTTGAAATCGGCATATTTAAAAGAATGTGTTAGTTTAAGTTTCAATAATCATTATTATAGTTTCACTAATCATTAGATTTAGATCAAATAGTCATTTTAAAACCTAAACTTTAAGGATTAAATATGCGACAACTTAGAAATTAAAAGTTCAAGAGTTTTACCTCTATCGAAAGTATGAAACTACACTAAGTCTTCAGAATGTGCCTGAAACAAAGATACAAAAAATTATTATTATTTAAGTATAAAAAGAACTATCATTATTTATTAGTACTATATGATTATAATAACCTACACCATGTGGCTTCTTTATAATTAATTGCATTAGCCAGTTAATCAGGAAAATGTGTCGCAAGAATTCCAACGAGATGAAAACCATGAATACATGTTCTCTTGTGATGAAGCCAATTATACATATGTGTATAGTCAACCAAAGCTGCATCATAAAATTGCTTAAGTCCAACAAAGTTTGAAAGTTTTTGAGTTAACAAACAACTCTAGTGGTTTCAAACGACATAAAACACTCTTAAAGCCTTATTTCTACTTTGTCTAAGCCTTATCCTTCGAGAAGTTGGATTTTGCTTTAAACTATTCTATCTACAAAATTCATGCGTTTCTAAAATCCCTTATCCAACATTGAATCTACCTTAAATGAAGAGTCCTTGTTAAAAAAACCTAGATTCGTGCAAAACATGAAGCAAAAACACAAAGCCTTGAAGAAAGTTATTCCATCAAAGAAAAAGTCTCAAAAAATAATGGCTGGACAAAAAGAAAAGAAAACAATAAGAGATTCATCAAGAATTTCCAAGAAAGAGAAAGGAAAAGAGATTCAAGAAGAAAACATTCCAAAGGAAAAGACTCCTAAATTGGAAGTTAGGTATCTACTCTGTAAGTTACCTAAGAAGACTCTCGATTCTCTGAAACAAAGGCAGTTGAGAAATATGAGAAATGGATCGAGTATGGTAGAAAATTTAGGTCGGCAACGTGGTTGAAATATCAATATTTAAGTACGGGTTCGAATCCATCTTGAGCAATTGCTTCTTGATAGTCTATAAGTTTTATGCGAATTTTAGAAAGGTTGAGATAGTTGAGTATAGAAATCAATAGTATGCATCAAGGGTAAATGCCATAGAGTTCATATTTGACGAAGCACTATTTCATCGAATCATTGAGGCAGAAGATGGTGGCATACGCTACTACAACAATACCATGCCCACTGATGATAAAAACATATTTATTCTAGAAACATTCAAACAAATTTTCACTCAAGAGAAAAAGTTTAAGAAGTCAGAAGAGCAAATGACCAATGCATTCGATGCTCATGGAAGACTGATGCACCACATGATTAGCAACATAGTAATACCAAGCATTGGACATCAGACATCGGTGTCGTTCTTATAGATGGTGATCATGCAAGCCCTTCATGAAAGGAAGAAAACTAAATTTTGGGCATCTTGTTTTGGAACACA
Organism: Catharanthus roseus; assembly: GCA_028651295.1. NCBI lineage: Eukaryota > Viridiplantae > Streptophyta > Magnoliopsida > Gentianales > Apocynaceae > Catharanthus > Catharanthus roseus. The sequence goes on from JAPQWS010000104.1 coordinate 12,412,051, forward strand.
TGATCCATGAAAGAAAGAAATATGGAAATTACTTGCCTTATGAGTACCTACTCACCAAGATGTTCAATTCGACAAATTGAAGGTGGAAAAAAAGAACTTCTAGAAGTGATGGAAATATCTCTAATCTCTCGTCCTTTACTAGGATGAAGTTTATAAAGACAGAGGATAGGTGGAAGATGAGCAAAGAGTTTCGTTGAAGAAGGAAAATAAGCAACAACTCTACCAAAGAATACACCAAAATCCAAAACAAAAAGGGAATGAGAAGAAGAAAATATACAAAGCAAAGGAAGACTTAGCCAAAATCGAAAAACTCTTCTTGAAGAGTTCAACAGAGAAGTTGAAATTAAATTCCATATATATCTTGAAAACTTGAAAAAGATACATTCAACAAATATATATGTATATATATGTGTATATATATATTCATTATCTTACTGTACACATCACTTACAAATTTGTAACATCCAGCAAGATTGTAATTCAGAATTACAAAAGTTTGAAATTTTTTTTAGTATAAATAGAAAAGGTAAAATATATAGAATAATTTATAAATATATAGTTAATTTCTCAAACCAAAATAAAAACAAAAACTTACATAACAAAAAAAAAAAAAAAACCTTCTAATATAACAATGATAAGACAAAAAACCAATCCACCCATCCAAATGGAAAAATAAAAGTTTAAAAACAAAGAGAAAAATCTACCAAAGTACAACAATGAAGAAAATATTATTTACCCAAAAGAAAGATGAAAGTTAAAAGAAAAAAAAAGATTTATAAGAATCATACTCAAAAAAAAAAAAAAAGAGAAAGAAATGCAACTTTCTAAAACTAAACAATTTTTCTTATTTTGACTTTCTATGACATATGGTTCATAAAAATACAATATAATAATTAATATCTACTTTTCCCTTTCAAAAAAAGGGACAAAAACCTAAAGTCAATATCTATCCAAAGAATTCTGGTATAGCAGCAGAGTTACCGGCGAAGTGGGTGTCGGAGGAGCTGGACGGTGGCGTACGAACACACACACACACGCACATAGAGAGAGAGAGAGAGAGAGAGAGAGAGAGAGAGAGAGAGAGAGAGAGAGAGGGAATTAGAAGGGAAATGAGGGCATACCTAGGGTGTTGCGGCAATACGGCAATGACGGTAGAGGGGATTACTAGAGAGGAAGAGGGAAGCAGAGGGATGAGAGGGAGAGGGGCGGGTTTCTGGAGCTAGGGATCGAGAGAGGAAATGGGGGCAGGGGTTTTATCCGAATTTTTTTTAAAATAAAAATAAACTTTACCGACTGATTAGTGATGGCCAAATCAGTCAGTAGGTTGTTCAAGTAGAGTCACCGATCGAATTAGTCGATAACTAAATAACGTAGATATTAATTATTATATTGTATTTGTATGAATCATATATCATAGAGAGTCAAAAATAAAGTTACCGACTGAAGACAGTCGGTCGATAACTTTGATCGCTGAAATCTTGTTTTTTGGTAGTGTTTTCCCTATTTTCATGGACAGCCTTTGATCGGGATTTTTCTAACTAAGTTTTAAACCCAATACTTGCAAGTGCACTAGATCAATGTAATACGGAAGTATTAGGGTATCGAACCATAGAGAAATGCTTAACTACTTAAATTACTATCTCTCTAAATTAATTTTAGAAAAAGAAGAATCAAATTTTGTTATCTAAGAATTATTACTAAAATAATTAAAACTAATGAATAAAATAATTAAATTAAAGATAACAGGAGCTTAACCAAAGAAGATGATTTAGAACCTTGAATCCACCACTAACCTATATAACAATGATTTAATTATATTTAGGAGAAAAGATTAAACATTCATATGGTGATCTAGGCTACAAGCTTCGATTCACTAGAGAAATATATTGTGCTTAAATGCATGACATAATACATCTAACCATTAGCATGACTTATTCATTCCTATGACATAAATCATCTAAAATTAGAATGAACTATTCAATTCTAAAACCCACAATATACTTGCAAAAATTACATATCTCTCATATTCAAGACTACAAGAATCAAGCATGGATAAAAATATCAATTAACCCAAATAATTATTCTACAAGAATAATCACAAAGAATTAATTGCATCACACCAAGAAAATTCCAAAGATATGCAATCACATAAACAATATAATAAATCTCTAAAAATAAAATAAACCAAAGTTACATGGCTAGGGTTTCATCAAGATTCTAAAAATAAATTTAGTTCTTGGTTAAAGGGAAAGAAGGAACCAATTTCTTGGAGTAGATCATGGCTTTCTTCTTCTCTAATTGAAAGTCGCTGCAGCTCTTCTCTTTTTTTTTTTTTTTCTTGATCTTCATTCTCTTCTTGTGTGGCTCTTCTATATATCGACAAAAGAGAAGCAAAATCCTAATCCTTAAAGGATTCTACTAAAATCCTAATCCTTAAAGGATTCTACTAAAGTTCTAATCTTAATCCTTAAAGGATTCAAATACTGTAGCTTCCCTTTACCAAATTTAATATGGAATCTTTATTTTCCATTCTTTTTTTAGAAATCCGCACAAAGATAAATAAAATAAATTAAATATAATAATTATGACTAATAAATAAATAAAATATTTCAAAGGCTAATAATTAAAACTTAAGGTGTTTATTTGTATTAAAAATCGACTCTATCAGCCTTAGAAACTTTTCGAGTTGTGTTGCAAATGGGGGATCAACTTGCTTTGATATTAAGAGGTTTAAATGTGGTGTTTGTGAAACTTATTTGGAGACATCTACCGAAGAAATAAGGGTTGTAAAGATGCCTGATGTGTATGTTTTAAACCTACGGGATGCACTACCAAACTAAGTAACAAGTAAATGGACATATCACTATAGTAAACAAGTTGTACCTGAGTATCGAATCTCTCGAGGATGGTAAATGCTTAAGTACTAATCGTGTCTCTAATGTTTGGTCTAATGAAAATGTGGTTTTAGAGACTAAAACTAAAAAGTTAAAAATGATTTAACAACTAAAGAAAGAAAGTAATAAAATTAAGGTTTAAGAACTTTATAAAACAAGAATTTGGATGGTGGAATCCCCCTAATCCTTGTTACTAATTCAATTGGAAATCTTCAGCAAAAATAATGTTAAATTAAGTAAGTTGGGTCATCACTATAAATCGGACAATCCCCATCTCTGGGCAAAAACCAAGCCTACTCATTAACCCTTACAGAAATATCTCTTTTCTCTCTAACAAAGCGCAATATCATATCTCTAGTTAATTGCCCCAATTAATCCCCAATTGGTTTCCCTAAATTGTTCTTCATTTTTCAATTCCGAACAATCTTGCGATTAATCTAATCTGGCGAAAATTAAATTGCAAATAAACAGAATTGGAGAACAACTTAATCAAAACAAACATCGAAATCAAGAAATCAAACCAAGAATTTCATAATCAAGAACTAGAGTTCAACCCTCATCCAAACATAAAGAACTACTCATTATTCATTGTAATAAAACTGAAACTAAACATTAAGTTCAATAACAAAGTAAAGGAAAGAAAAGATTAGGAGTAAAATAAAAGCCGCAATCGAAGTCCTGAACTCTCTCGAGCTCGTCTCTCGAGTCGTCCAATTGAAGCTCGAAATCTTGAAATTAGGTCTTCAAATCTTGATCTCCAAAAATTAAATGGTAGAAATTATAATAACTACTTAACTAATTGAATGTAAAATCGAAGAATTGTATGACCTAAATCTAGCCCTAATTATCTACTATCTACTCCTAATTACTGCCCTCACTTTAGTTGTTGAGTAACCTCTTAAATAGATGAAAAATTATAGCAAAACAGAGTTTGAAACGGATTAAAACTAACCTTCAGCCGGGACCTACAGCCGATGGTAGGTCCAGCCCTACTGCCGCGGTAGGGTTCTGCCTACAAAAATTTTCTTAACGTCCGGACCTACCGTCTACGGTAAGGGTAGCCTACTGTGGCTGGTAAGGTTCTATCTTGGTTCCTCTTATGATCCCGGACCTACTACCGACGGTAGGTTGGCCTACCTCAGGATGGGGTGTTCTTTGTTGACGCAGTCGGCTCCGTTTTAGTCGTTTTCACTCCATTTGCGTTTCATTTCCTTGTTTTCTCTTCTAGAAGGCACCTAGGACAAGAATAAAAGGTATTAGTCTAAAAATATATATTTACACATTAAGAACATCGAAAAATGATGAAAATAACATATAGAAATATAGACAATTAAGCATATATCAAATACCCACACTTATATGTTGCTTGTAAGCAACACAAACTAAACAGACAAAATGAAGGAGCTAAAAACTTTTATTTTAGAAAGACGATACACGAAATGAGAGAAGCCGAATTAAAATAGTTAAGATTATCAAATGACCACAAGCGATTGTAGTAGAAATAATCACAAAAACAAAACGAATAAAACTAAGAAAAACTAAAGACAAAGCCACTTCAATAGAATACTATCCCATCCAACTCCAAGATAAATCAAAATAGACCAATGAAAAAAATCACTAATTCCACCACAAGTAAAAGCAAAACAGGAACGAATAAAACTAAGAAAAACTAAAGACAAAGCCACTTCAATAGAATACTATCCCATCCAACTCCAAGATAAATCAAAATAGACCAATGAAAAAAATCACTAATTCCACCACAAGTCATTAAAAATCGTTACAGATCAAAGGTGCATATGTGTGTAAGTGTGTGAATTGCTCACGCCGTTTTTCACAGAAAAAGAGGAATGTCAAGTGATTAGCACAATGAAATATTTTTAAAGACAATGCACAGAAGCTCATGCTTCTCTATCACTTATCCACTCTAAGTCTATTCTAGGTCATTTCTGGATTAGATAGACTTTTTGACTTATAATGCCAGGCTTCGAACATGTATAGGGTAACGAATGAAGGTAAATAGAGAACAAAGACAAATGAGATAGAGCTAACGTAACCAAAAGAAAAAGATAACAACATCAAAGAATACTTTTTAGCCGTCTTTTTAACTCTTCTCACTTACCCTTGAACATCCAACTTCGTTCTTTTAGATGCACACCCCACCTAACAACATACTTCTTCAGATTTACAAGAATTACCAAGAATAAGAGACAGGGATGCTTGATATTTTTCAAGAATTTACTATAAAATAAACACTCAAATTTTTTCTTCATTTTCTGCTATTCTTTCCATTTTTTTTTACTTTTTCTCTCTTTTTTTTTTTTCTTTTCAAGCATCAATTCTTTCTCTTTTCTTTTCTCTCTTTTCAACAGCCATAGGCACCGAACAACTAAAATTACCTAAAATACCTTTTTTTTACACAGGGTTCCTTTCTTTCTTCACTTTTTCACCCCTACACTTATTTTTTTCCTCACTCAAAACGGCTAACAAGATATTATAACTATTAGCTCCACGAATTGAGGTTTTATGTAGTAAATTTAAAAGAACAAAGAAAAGAAGGGATACTAGGGAATTAGGGATTGAGTTCATATTGGATATGGCAAGAAAGCCACAAACGGTACAAAGAAGGCCTAGCCATCATTTTCTCGGGACCAACCCAAACTAGAACTCTTTGCTTTTAAGACAAAAATATAAAATTGAAGGCAAAACCCAAAAATTGATTATCATTATGCTAATAACCCAAGATTCCCAGGCTTCTATTTCTTAAACAATAATTGATTACTCCAGTAACGATGATTTAGAATTAGGTGGGATGAGAGAGCAAGACTCGTCCTCTTGATCTGATAAGGACTAATTAATAAAACATATTTTAAATTAATAAAACTTTTTGTGCATGTGTTTATAAGTAATAAAATGTTTTTTAAGCAAAGTAATAAAATGTTTTAAAAGTAATAAAAAATATAACAAAGGCCATTAGTGCCTTTCATACGAAAAGGATGAAGAGAAAAACTTCCTTTTTATAATAATTTTCTCTTTTAAGGTTTACTTTTTAGGGTTTATCTTTGTATGGTAGGTTTTATTAATAAAATACTCTATATTAGGAGTATTATAGGGAATGTTACAGAGGATGTTAGAGACAATCCAAACCGATTTTAGAGTTCACCCTCATGGCTCATACTAGCCCTAACATATTTTACCTAATGGGGGGGGGGGGGGGGGTATTTGTTTCCCATTAGCCTCCATTTTCTCATTGGCTAGTTCAACAAGGTACTTCACATACTCCGATGACACCATCAATTTTTTTGTGTCCCCCAATAACACCTCCAACCTAATTAAATAGTGTATGGCAACAATAATCACTCTTTTGCTTATACTTGTAATCCCACTCTCTCTGAAACCACATGAAATAGCTAAAGAAACTAGAGATTGAGCTGTCTCTACATCTTTACACTCGACAAAAATGATTAGGGGCTCAAATCTAAAGACAAGGCTGTAACAGCCAGTAGGAAATTCAGGTTCTTGATGTTCAAAAGTTGAATCCACAGAACATGAGGCTGGTTATAGAATAGAATAAGGGAAGAGGAGGCAGACTACTGAATTTTTGGGTCAACCAGATAATCATGAGAGATGAACAACTAAGTGCCACCTTTGGCTTTCTTCTTGGAGGAGGGAGAAGGAATGATGGGTTGGGTGAAGATAGAGATACAACCAGAGTAAGAACGGGGTAGTGATATAACAAATGTGGGAGTTGATTGTGTTAAGTAGAGGAATAATGGGGATGTCAATATTGCCCTTGAGTGACTTGTCTGGCAAACGACGTCTTGAAGGGTCGATGTTATATTGGTCATTACTTCTTTGCTCATTCTGCTACCAATAAGAATTTAACCCGTTAATTTGTATAAAAAGAAGAAAGGGTTAATTCCAAAAGTATCCCTATATTTTTAGTTAATTTTCAATTTAGTATACAAACTTTAAAGTTTTGACAATCAAGTAACTAAATTAGAATTGGGGTTTCGTAAAAAAATCAATGGCTTATTTGGTATTTGATTGTGAATATTAAAAGTTTTTTAGCTATTATTGGGTTAATTCCAAAAATTTTGGTACTTTTAGTATATTGTCAATTGAGTATAACAAATTCTAATTTTAACAATCAAGTACCCAACTATAATTTGAGTACTTGATTATCAAAATTAAAAATTTAAGCCTCAATTGACAATTATCTAAAAATTATTTAAAACCCTTATTTTTATTTTTCATTTTTTGTAAGGAATTTAAAAACCTTTATTTGGATAGTCAAAATTCAAAACCCCTCTTAATCCTCTCCTTCCTATGTTGATTAATCAGTTCTCATCTCCTTCTACCATATATCTTGTTCTTCAACAATATCCTTCTTCTTTCTTGTTCAAGAGAAAATTCTCTTGCATTCTTGGTTTTTCTCTGTTAGGATTTGACTTATACTCCTAATTTAAGTTGAAGATTTATTAGAGATTTACTTAGATTCCTAATTAATATTGATTAGGACTAGAGAACTTCTTTATAAGAGTATTGATATTAATCTCACATTGCTTTCCCATAAAAGTTACTCTTGTACGAGTCCCTATATAAGGGGTCTTGGGTTAAACCTTTTAGGCGTGAGAAACATGTAGGGCTTTGGGGCATTTGTCTAGCTATGGGCTAGTAGCTCAATTATGGGCCTAATGCTATTCTTGTTGGGTTTCTCTGGAGTAGTTGCAGTTGGGCGTTATGCCTTTTGGGCTTTGTGGGTTTGAGAGAGCATTCTCTATTTTACATTCTCCACATTGAGTTAGTGGATTCGCATACTCTTCGCACATGGACGTAGGTCAATTGACTTAACCACGTAAATCTTTTGTGTCTTTTTTTTATCACTTTAAAATTACTATTCTGCACTATCTCATTTATTTGTTTTAGATCCTACATCCTCCATTATCCTCTTGAATTTTTGGTTTTGGTTTTTGGACAGGCGGATGGAATTGGAACTGTTACATATGGGTGAGATATGTAACACATACGGTAGCAATTTCTACAGTAAGGAATACCTGGTTCTTTTTTCGTATCTTGTGAGAGGCCTCTGACAGAGATCTTCCTATTAGAATTGACAGCAGCACCCTACTATATATTGCCCAAAGAAGAACCCTTGTTGGAAGCTTAGCCATTGGTGATCTCAACTTCTGCATATATTGTGGTTCATTTTAGAGCACAGGGGATTGGCAGTTTGTTGGAGCAGGTGACAGTGAAGATTTCAGGTATTCTAACGTTGTTAGTGTGTTGTGGGAAATGTTTGGTACACAGATTCTGTAGGAGGAATTATATAATTGACTACTCCAGTAGCGATGATTTAGAATTGGGTGGGATGAGAGTATATTGTACTAAACTCTTCCTCTTGATCTGATATGGACTAATTTAAAGACTCATACTGCACAGGAATCACATACACCTTCTAAAATGTTAACTAAAGTTAAAAAATATTTTAAATTAATAAAATATTTTGTGCATATGTTTATAAGTAATAAAATTGCTTTTTTAGCAAAGTAATAAAATGTTTTAAAAGTAGTAAAAAATATAATGAAGGCCATTAGTGCCTTTCCTTTCACACGAAAAGGAGAAAGAGAAAACAAAAAATTATTGGCCATAAGACTTATTAAAGAGTACGAGAATGGTGATGATTCTGAATTTTAATTGGTTGATTGTCTTGCGTGTTTGATTAAACACATAAGAAAAAGACAGATTTAGTGGACTTAGTCTGTTTGGATAGTCTATACCACTTCTCTATACTATTCCAAATTTGGTATATTTTATTAATAAAATGTATCAAATACAAAATAAATCAAAATGAGAAAAGATAAACATTGAGGAGAATATATGATTAAAAAAAAATATGAAACACACAAGATGGTACAAGATAGTGACACAGACAGACGTGACTAGATTGGATCAAAGTAGCCTTCCTACTTGACGTATCATGATTTATTGGACCTAAAAGGCAACTGTCTTTTTTGTGGCCCTCCAAAGTCATTATCTCATTTTTTGACACCAAGTTTGTGTTGTGACGCCCATAGAAAGGCCCACTACACACACCCCCAGAGAAGGCACACTATACTTCATTATTTCATGAGAGTTTTTGTGGATTAGATTTTTATTTTTATTTTTTTAAGAGTCTCACTTCTCTCCCACAAATAGTACATTTTGTACAAAAATTGAGACAAATTCTTAAAAAAGGAAAAATAATGTCACCCTCTCAGACATTCCCCCCACCCTTCCCCCTCCCATCCCCAAAAAAAAAAGTGATTGAGTATTCGATTCTACTAATTTAGAAAGCAAGAAAATGAAATGTTGTCAATTTTTTTTAGTATAAGAGGTGACACATTATTCATAATGCAAGAGTTGAACTCTTAACTTGTTTTTCTTTTTCTTTTTTTGGAAGGAAACTTAAATTCTTAGTTGAGATACCTAAACTATTGTCACTCGAACAAAGCCAGCTCACAGGCATCCTGTAATATTTTGTGTAACAATATTTTGTAATATTCATAAAATAGTATTTTATTAATAAAAGTTATTAAATAAAAAATAATCCTAAGAAAAAAATAAAATCTTGATGAAAAATTATTATAAAGAAAATTTTATGGTGTTTTAGGAAACAAGAAATGTATTGGAATAAATATTGTCTCAACGTGAGTAAAATTGAAAAGACAATAAAAATGTATTTTTTGCTCTTACTAGCACAAGTACTTCTCATAGTAGTAAAATAGTACTCTTAAACCAAATTGATTTAATTAATTAGCTTCTTTAAATAAACACTTTCTAGAAGATGTTATAGACGAGCTTGATTGGAGCTATTGACATTTGATAAATAAATGACCATTAATTTTACAGTCTACCCTCACTGCTCGTACTAGCCACAACATATTTTACCTAATAGGGGTGTTCGTTTCTTATTAGCCTCCATTTTATCATTGGCTAGTCCATCAAGGTACTTCACATACTCTACTGAAACCATCATCTTTTCTGTGTCTCCCAATAGCACCTGCAACCTAATTGAACAACATATGGCAATAATCACTCTTTTGCTTATACTTGTAATCCCACTCTCTCTGAACCCACATGAAATAGCTAAAAAACAAGGATTGAGCTGCCTCTACATCTCTACACTCGACAACAATGATTAGGGGCTCAAATCTAATGACAAGACTATAAGGGGCAGCAAGAAATTCAATAGAGATGCCAAGTGCTCATTATAAAACTAGGAGGTAGCACAATCCAACAGGGTATGGGAGGGACAATTCACTTAAACATCACATTGGATTGAATATGGTGCCAGTATAGTGTAACATAGTCTATTGCCCTGTCCCCAATCTGAAGGCCCATACATCATTTAGGATATTTAAGGGGTCACCCCCCCTCTAATTAGATACATACAATCTTGCACAGTGGTAGTAGTATGACCCAATTGTGGAGTCAGGGTCTCCTTAACACTGATTACTTTGATCTTCCAACCATCTAGGTCAAGTAACAATAAGTCATTCCTTTGTGCATGTCTTCCAGTCCCTCCAAAATCACCAAAAAGAAGAACCCTTCTTATGGTTTGTGTTTCCCATTACACAAGCAGAGTGACCCCAGAGGAAAAGCCTCTCAGTAGGTTCACCAACAATAGGGATTGGAGACATCGATAATTTCTTAGAGGGGGCTTGCAATAATCCTATCAAAATTTGAAATATTCAGACTGCTCATATTTAACCGAAGAGCATCTTGCAATCACCCGCTATGTCAGAATTTCATTGCACCACTAGTGCTTATGCATCTACCAGAAGTAAATAATTATAAAGGCTTGGTTTTAAATATATAAAAAGCTTCATTTTGAAGAGCCACGATGAATATCTAGATATGGTGAAGCAATGATCGCACTGAACAACATTCTAATTTTAGGTGAAACCTGATCCAAACAACTACATGAATACAGGAAGAATAAGCATGTTCAGGTCCCACTAGAATCAGATTTATATTTGTCTATTCTAGAATTCTAGCTCTTTATAGAGCGTTTTCAAGAAATATTTTTTCTTGCCTCGTGAACTCTAAGCTTTGAGCAAATATATGATATGATATAGATAAATCAAGTGTAAAATCCAATTTTGACAGTTTTCTAAGCTAAATACATTGCAGAAGTATGAAATGGCAAGATTAACTAGAAACTAAGGACATCTTAAAGAAATTGAAGAAAGATATGGAAACGACACAAAATAAAAGAAAAAGAATCCAGATAAACTTTTATTGAATTAAATTTGTAAGAATAACAAAGGGGAAATTACAACAAAATAGTAAAGCGTTCTAGACATGTTTAACATTGTCCTTTAAGACAATATTTGCCCCCACTATATTGCAAAACAGGGTTTACAATGGCAAAGTATCTACAGGATACAAAGAAAGCACAAAAACATACAATATTGTCATTGATTGGATATTCTTTAAGAATGTAGGAATGCTTGCAAACTAATCATACAAACTTTGTAGAATGTCATATATTTATAGATATTCACTAGCAAGTTTGATGGAAAAATATGAGTCACAACTATTAAGTTTGAAACAAAGTTTATAGCTATTCACTAAGAGTTAGCTTGAAACATACTTTATAGCTATTAATCAATAGTTAGCTTGAAACACATGTTTGCAGCTATTTACCTAGAGTTAGCTTAAAACATATATTTCTAACTATTCACTCAAGAGTTACAATATTTTCCCAACTTAGGTTTTATCTCATAAACTAAAGATTTTAACATTCCCCTACTTAGTTTATGATCTAAAATGATCATAGAAAATGAGAATCATGCATAAGAAGTGGTAATTTTCATCTTAAACCATCCCATAGCGAAAATAAGTCACTAACTAGCTAAGTTGTTGGTGGCTCATTGCTTAAACCAATACTTAAGCTAGAATAGACTTAATCTTGTACACATGAAAGATTAGATTGATATTTTCATTGTCTTTTGGGCTTAATTTGATATTTATTTTTATTAAATTCCAGTGAAAATTGAGCTTAATTAGAACAAATAACTTCATTTATACTTTATTTGATTTGTAGGGCCAAATTGAAGACGAAGTAAACTTGGAGAACTGAAGTGCAAATAATAGAAAGAAATTAAAAGAAGCTACATTTTTTTATTTTTCTTTTTAGATAACAAATAACTTCATTTATACTTTATTTGATTTACAGGGCCAAATTGAAGACGAAGTAAACTTGGAGGACTGAAGTGCAAATAACAGAAAGAAAATTAAAAGCAACTACTCCCTTTTTTATTTTTCTTCTTAGAAATTGTTTATCTTAGTAATTTTAGAGTTATAGTTTTAAATAACTTCCTTTTCCCTTTTTAGTTTTTTATTAGAATTTTAGTTTTTGGTAATTTCCTAATCCTTTTTGGGTTTGATTTGTAACCTCTATAAATAAAGGAGTTTAGGCTTTAGTTTAGATTATCTCTCTTATTATTGAAGACTCGGAAGATAGATTTAGGAGCGCCTCTCCAAACTTCTTCTAAACCTTCTCTTTATTTATTTGTTTATTATGAATAGCTAAGTCTTTTGTGACTAAGGCCTTCTTTGAAGATTGAAACTTTTATAAATATGGTTGTTTTATTTAATTAAAGATTTTATCTTTTACCTTATTTTTGGTTAATTGTTATTATGTGTTCTTAATGCTTGTGATTTTCTGATCAACTATGGCATACTCATAGATTTCATCTAGTGGCCGAGAGGTACTAGATTTAATTAGATAAAGGTAATAATAACATATCGTAAAACTTACTAGAGATAAATTCGATTTCTTTGTACGGTTTCTAATAAGTAGGAAATGGAAGTTAAGGAAGGTCTATAGAAGTGTATTAGGTCTTGTTTCTTGAAATCACGTATTGGTTTATTAGCAAGGCTAGAAGCTTTTCAACCAAGAGATTGGATCTAGCTTATTTTCGATTCCACCGTTAACCAGATCAAGAATAAATCAACTATAGGAATAAAAGGGATAGACTAGATTAGAGGTGCCTTAGTCCATTTTATAACAAACTTTTATTAACTAGTTTTCTTTTATTTTTAATTTTCATTATTAATTTTCATTAGTTTTTAATTGTTAAATACAAACAAATCACCTATATTTATTTTTGGTGTAAGTTTAGTTAGAAGTAGATGAGTTCACCAGTTAGATAGCAATCCTTGTGGATAATCTTTATTCATCATTATATTACTTGTCTGATATTTGTATACTTGCAAATTTCACATCAAGCTTTTGGCGTCGTTGTCGAGAATTGTTTTTATCTAGTGGGGAATTTTAATGAGTTTAAACCGTTGAATTTATTTTTGTTTCATTAAAAACTAAAAAAATTTATTTTTAATATAATATAATTTTTATTTTATGTTTTCGTTAAAGTTTTTTTCAAGTGTTTTTATATTTTTAAAAAATGATTAATTAATTTTTTTTTTTGTTTCATACATACACAAAATTCTACTAATAAAGACGCCTTAAAGTTTATACCTGAAATTGAGGCTTTTGCTCGTTGTCACAGCAAGCGCAAAATCGAAGTCATCTACGAGGTGACTAACTCATCTGAAGAAGAGTATTCCTCCGAATCTAAGAGGAAGAATCCTAAGATGGCAAACCCAATGACTATAAAGGATTATACCAAGCGAAAGATAGAGAGTTCCAATCCAACATTCTCAACTGCAACTTTTAAGATTAAACTGGCATACATACAGATGGTTCTAAACAATCCTTTCTTTGGGAAGCCACACGACGATCCGCAGTCTTAGATTGAGAATTTTTTGATAATTTGTGACATTTTTCAAATCAATGGAGTATTTGAATACGCAAAAAGGCTAAAACTTTTTCCTTTCTCTTTAAGGGATAAAGCCTGAGCATGGCTAAATTCTTTCCTTTCAAATTTTATTGATTCTTAGGCTAAATTGCAAGAAGCCTTTTTAAATAAATTATTTCCTCCTATGAAGACTATCCAAATGCGATCTAAAATTTATAATTTTGTGCAGAAACCCATGGAGTCATTACATGATGCTTGGGAACATTTTAAGGAATATGTTAGAATGTGTCCACATCATGGGATGCAACTAGGAATGCAAGCACAAACATTCTATAATGGATGCACTTTGGAGGTTAGATCGGCATCAGATGCTGCGAGTGGGGAGCTTTTATATCTAATTTGGAGGAAGATGCTTGGAATCTAATAGAAAATATGGCACTCAATAGTTCTCAATAGTATAGTCCAAGAGATCTTCCTACCGAGAAAGTAGTAAGTTTGGTGGAGGCAAATCGCAAGGGAGGAGATGTAATAGCACAATTCGAAGCTCTTCATTGAAGACTTGATGCATTACAAGTAGCTGCCTTAAATAACCAATGTGAGCTCTACTACGGAAACCACCCTACAAGTCGATATAGACAATATAATATGGTAAATTCCAATTTTGAAACTAACAATGTTAACTTTGTTGGACAGAATAACGGAAGGAATTACCAATATGCCCTACCTATAATCCTGGGTGGAGAAATTATCCTAACTTTAGATGGAGATAGAATAATCTAATCCAGATGCAATATCAACCACCACCTCTACAAGAGAATAGGATTTTGAAGGATTAATACTTCAATTCATGAGAAAAAAAAATTTTCTTCCTCTTTAGAAAACCAAGAAAAACTCTTCAAAGCCATAGAGGTGGACAACTATCAGATGCCATGCTTAATAGATCTCCAGGAGCCTTGCCAAGCAATATGAAACGGAATCCTAGAAAACTTAAGGCAATAACATTAAGGAGTAGTAAAACATTGAAAAAAGAGGAAGAAACTCCAAAGTCAGATTCAGAGGAAACTAAGGAAGAAAATAATAAGGAGGTTCAAAACAAATAAACACAAAGAATTCTGCAGAAGGAAAAGGTAAGAAAGGTAAATTTGAACACAATAATGATAATATTGATATTAATTCCCTTCATTTTCCTAATATGGCTAAATGCCAAATCATGGATTCACACTTTAAAAAATTTCTTGAAGTCTTCAAGAAAATTCGCTTTGTAGAAGCGCTAACACAGATGCCAACTTATGCAAAATATATTAAGGATATTAGAAGCTAAACAAATTCGAGCAAATTTGTTTGAATGAGGAGTGTTCAGCGATTCTACAAGAAAATTGTCACCTAAACTTAAAGATCCAAGGAGTATTCAAATCCCTTGTTGTATTGGTGATATTTTTTTTAGGAATGTTTTGTGTGATAGTATTAATCTCATGCTTTCTCGATTTAGGAAAAATTAGGTTTAACTGAAATTGAAAACACTTCTATGTCCCTACAAATGGTTGACAGATCAATTAAGTATCCTAGAGGCTTTGTAGAAAATGTTCTTGTTAAAGTTGACAAACTCTCTTTTCCTGTAGATTTTGTGGTTTTAGACATGAATGAAGATTCTGACATACCATTAATTTTGGATAGACCTTTTCTAAATAATGACAGAACTTTAATTGATGTTCAAAAAGGGGAAATAATTTTAAGGACTGGTGATGAACATATTACATTTAATGTTTTTGACTCCATGAAACACATGCCTGATAAAGAATGCTTAAATTTTGTTGATATTTTTAAAACAATGACACATAAGGGTTTAATGTTTAATGTCTCTAATGACCACTTAGAGATATGTCTCAGAGATGCTACCACAGAACATCACAACAATGAGGAAATTGTGGAATGTGCTTCTACATTAGAAGCTAATGAAGTATGTAGCCCAAGTAGGAAATTCAAGTTTGAGGAATTGGATGTGAAAAGGGATCGCCTAAAACTAAGCATTGAGGAGCCTCCAACTGATTTGGAATTAAAACCCCTACCTCCTTACCTCCAATATGTTTTTCTTGAAACTAATAGGCTCCCACTAATTATTTCTTCATATCTAATAGGTCTTCAAGAAGAGAACCTCCTTAAGGAGTTGCGGGCTCATAAAGGAGCTTTTAGATGGCAATTGTCTGATCTAAAGGGCATTAGTCCCTCGGATTGTATGCACAAAATCCTGTTGGAGGAAGACCATAAGCCATCTAAGACAACCACAAATACGACTCAATCCAATAATGCAAGAAGTGGTAAAGAAAGAGGTCACTAAACTACTCGATCTAGGTATTGTCTATCCTATCTCTGATAGTACATGGGTAAGTCCAGTCCAAGTAGTTCCTAAAAAGGAAGTTTTACTGTTGTTGAAAATGATGATCATGAGTTACTTCCTACTAGGTTAATTATAGTGTGACATGTTTGCATTGATTATCGTAAATTAAATAGTATCGCTAGTAAAGACCACTTTCCCCTTTCCTTCATTGATCAAATTCTTGAGCGTTTGAGTGTTCGTGCTTTCTATTGTTTCCTTGATGATACTCCGAATATTTTCAAATAGCTACTGAACCTAAGGACCAAGAAAAAACAATATTTACTTGTCCCTATGGTACTTTTGCTTATAGGAGAATGCCTTTTGGTCTATGTAATGGTCTAGGAACTTTTCAAAGGTGCATGACACCTATTTTTCATGATTTGGTTGAGGTTTGCATGGAAATATTTATGGATGATTTTTCTATGTATGGCAATTCTTTTAGCGATTGTTTATCGAATCTCGATAAAGTCTTAGAACGTTGTGAGAAATCTAATCTTTGTTTAAATTGGGAAAAGTGTCACTTTATGGTAAAAGAAGGCATCTTTTTAGGACAAAAATTTCTTACCAAGGCATTGAAGTTAATAAAGTAAAAGTGGATATCGTTGCAAAATTGCCACCTCTATCCAATTTAAAAACTTTGAGAGGCTTCCTCGGACATGTTTGGTTTTATAGACGCTTTATAAAAGATTTTTCTAAAATTGCTAAACCTTTGACTTCTCTTATATAAAATATGTGCCTTTTAATTTTACCGATGATTGTAAGAAAGCCTTTAACCTTCTGAAAGGAAAACTGATTTCAGTGCCTATCTTAATCGCTCTAGGTTGGTCTCTACCATTCGAACTAATGTGTGATGCTAGCGACACCATGGTGGGTGCTTGTTTGGGGCAGCGTAAAGGGAAAATCTTCCAGCCTATCTAATATGCTAGTCGCACTCTAAACGCTGCCAAATTGAACTACGCCAGTATGGGAATAGAACTTTTGGCTATCGTTTTTGCTTTTGATTAAATTTCGTTCATATTAATAGGGCTAAAGTGACTCTTTACACTGACCATGCAACTCTCAAATACCTATTTGAAAAAAATAGAAAGCAAGCCAAGATTGATGAGATGGATTCTCGTTCTTCAATAATTCGACATCACAATAAAGATAAAAAGGGATCTGAGACGTAGTTGTTGATCACCTCTCAAGACTACCATGGACAGAAATCAAATGGGAGAATAATAAAGGGGAAACCAGCGAGGAATTTCAAGCCGAAAAATTGATGCGAATAACTGAGTCTTGTAAATCAATTTATGATTTCATCTCTAAAACTGGTATACCTAACAATGGTCAATTTGTGAATGCAGTATCAGAGACAAGCAAAAATGACAGATTTCATAAACCTCAGTATGCACTTTTTGCAAACTACTTAGCTGGTAAGTACTCTCTCCTGAATTCACCTATAATAGAAGAAGAAATTCTTCCATGACCTAAGGTATTTTTCTGGGATGACCCTTGCTTATTTAAGATTTGTGCTGATAATATTATTCGTAGATGCATACCTGTATGGAAATACATGATGTTCTATCTCATTGCCATGATAAGGAAGTAGGAGACCATTTTGGACCTAATAAAACTGCTCAGAAAGTGCTTGAATCTGGTTTATATTGGCCAACCCTTTTTAAAGATGCTTTTGAGTATGATAAACATTGTCATACATGCCAACAAAGTGGAAATATCTCTAGGAAACATGATATGCCTTTAAATGATATTCTTGAATGTGATTTATTTGATGTATCGGATATTAATTTTATAGGACCTTTTCCCTCTTCACATAGTAATAAATATATTCTAGTTGATGTTGATTATGTCTCTAAATGGGTTGAAGCTATTACTAGCCCAACTAACGTTGCTAGGGTGGTTATAAAGTTCTTAAAGAAAAATATTTTTTTTTTCTAGATTTGGCACTCCTAGAGCTTTAATTAGTGACGGCGGAACCCATTTTTGTAATAAACACCTAGAAAATTTGTTATACAAATATAGCGTGCATCGTATAGTGGCTATTCCTTATCATCCACAGGCTAGTAGGCAAGTTGAAGTTTCTAACAGAGAGCTAAAAATATTTTGGAAAGAAGTGTTAGTACTTCTAGGAAAGATTGGTCTTTGAAACTTGACAATGCTTTATGGGCTTATAGAACCGCTTTTAAAACTCCCATTGTCGAACTTGAACATAAAGCTTTTTGGGCTATTAAATTTCTTAACTTTGACATGGAAGCTATCGATGAGAAAAGAGCTCTTCAATTCAATGCTTTACATGAACTTGGTTTGCCTGCTTATGAGAATGCTAAACTTTACAAAGGACGAACTAAAGCATCACATGATAAGCATATTATCATTCGTACTTTTAATCCTGGTGACAAGGTTCTACTTTATAACTCTTTTGAGTTTTCCTAGTAAGCTTAAATCGAGATGGTCCGGTCCGTTTGAGGTCACCAAAATTCATCTAAGTGGAGCAATCACCATCACATATCCAGAGAAAGCACATTTACTGTCAATGTCCAGAGATTAAAGAAGTATTTCGAGACCGAGATACCACCAGTCTCTCACTAAGCATTCAAGGAAGTCAAGTTCGAAACTATAAACGAGAACTTATTTTAATTTAATTTTTTAGTCTTTCTCTTGTCAGAGGGTTATGTTTTTCTTTTTCCCCTTAGCATTTTAAGTTTCTCTTAGTTTACTTTGCTTTTTTCTTAATTCTCCTAGTCTAAAAAGAATTCAAAAAAATTAAAAATTCCAAAAATATTTTAGTAATTCTTTTTTTATTATTTTTTAGGATCTGATCGAGCTCAGAGAGCCTTCCGGGTGCTGCCCTAAGTTGAACAAACTGTCTTGGACACATCATTCTATTTGGCTAAGTTTTCTTACCCTTGTG
The DNA here is from genome assembly GCA_028651295.1 of Catharanthus roseus. Taxonomy (NCBI): domain Eukaryota; kingdom Viridiplantae; phylum Streptophyta; class Magnoliopsida; order Gentianales; family Apocynaceae; genus Catharanthus; species Catharanthus roseus. The sequence continues at coordinate 12,431,035 of JAPQWS010000104.1, forward strand.
TTCTTCTTGTTTTGCACATTGAGGAAAATGTTGAGTTTAAGTGCGGAGGTAGACTTTCATTTTTTGTGGGTATTTTAAAATTAAAAATTTTAAAAAGAATGAAAGAAAAAGTTTTCAATTGAAAGATGATTTATTCTTGAATAAATTGAGATGAAAGAAAAAGTTTTCAATTGAAAGATGATTTACTCTTGTTAAATTGAGATAGAGTGTTTGACTACTGATTTCTGAACTTGTTTAATAATATTTGTGTTCTATATCTTTCTAAAACTTTTGCATGACTTTCACTTTAGCACAATTGATCCTGTTAGTGTTTAATAAATCCTACACATTATTTTTGAGTAGCATGAAGTTGATGGGTTTTTTTAAATGACGTTTTAGAACTTATTTGATTACCTCTTGGGGTGAAATAGAAAGATTTTCCCTTACTTGACTTAGAGACAATGGTCATAGGCCTTCTTTGACTCGTTTGTGCCTTTCAAGCTTATCCAAATTTTACAATTTTACCTTCGTGCCCTTTTAAGCCTTATATATTATTTTCTTTCTTAAGTTACTTCAAAATTGACCCTTAATTTCAAGAGAGCTTGTTGATTAATTCTAAATTTTATCGCTCCTTGGGATATATTTTTGTGATTTGGAAAGAGTTTGATGAATGTTGTGAAAATAAGTATAAAATGGAACACCATGACTATTTTGTTGAAAAGAAAAGGAGAAAGAAAAGCAAGGAAATATATGGTGCAAAAAGCTTACAAATCATGGTGAAAAAGGAAAAATAAATGCCAAGAAAAGAAAAGAAAAAGAAAAAAAATGGCATATATGAAAAGAAAAATTGAGAAAAAAGAAGTATTATAAATGAATAAATATTTTCATAAAGAGGTTTGGTTTATAAAGTTTTTATTCGGAAATATATGAAGCCAAAGCAAATTTAAAAAGTTTGTTGTAGTTTGATAAGTTTTTGCAAGCTCTCTCTCTCTCTCTCTCTCTCTCTCTCTCTCTCTCTCTATATATATATATATATATATTTGATTTTGAATTCTTTATCCTTTGTTTGTTAACCAATACCCAAGCTTTACCTTACAAGCTAAAAGGTCCTACCTGATCTAAATTAAGTTTGGGAAACCTCGATTAGTGTAGAGATGGTATGAAGAGTAAGCCTATGGAATTGTCTTTTTTTTTTTTTAACTTAATCTCCTTTGTTGTGATTTGGAAATTTTGTGTAGTATTCGCTTACGCTTTCTAACAGCCATAATAACACTTTACACAAAGTCTTACTTTAGTTATAGAAGATAATTTTATACTTGCTTCGTTAAATTATGTTTGGAGATAAGTGGATGAATGTTCTATTTTGATGAAGGAGGCTTAATTTGGATTTTTTTTCTATTTTTCTAAGTTGCTTTGCTTGAGGACAAGCAAACATCTAAGTGTGAGGAATTGATAGATTGATATTTTTTTACTAGTTTTTTGGCTTAATTTGATATTTATTTTAATTAAATTCTAGTGAAAATCGAGCTTAATTAGAACAAATAACTTCCTTTATACTTTATTTGATTTGTAGGGACAAATTGAAGACGAAGTAAACTTGGAGGACCGAAGTGCAAATAACAGAAAGAAAATTAAAAGCAACTACTCCATTTTTTATTTTTCTTTCTAGAAATTGTTTATTTTAGTAATTTTTCAAGTTATAGATTTAAGTAACTTCCTTTTTCCTTCTTAATTTTGATTAGAATTTTAGTTTTTAGTAATTTCCTAATCCTTTTTGGGTTTTCATTTGTAACCTCTATAAATAAATGAGTTTAGGCTTTAGTTTATATCATCTCTATTATTATTGAAGACTCAGAAGATAGATTTGGGAGCGGCTCTCCAAACTTCTTCTAAACCTTCTTTTTATTTATTTGTTTATTATGAGTAGCTAAGTCTTTTATGGCTAAGGTCTTCTTTGAAGATCGAAACTTTTATAAATATGGTTGTTTTATTTAATTAAATATTTTATCGTGTGCCTTGTTCTTGGTTAATTGTTATTACGTGTTTTAATGATTGCGATTTTCTGATCAACTATTGCATGTTCATAGATTTCATCTAGTGGCCGAGAGGTACTAGATTTAATTGGATCAAGGTAATAACAACATATCGTAAAATTGACTAGAGATATATTTGGTTTCTTTGCGCGGTTTCTAATAAGTAAGAAATAAAAATTAGAGAAGGTCCACAGAAGTGTATGCGGTCTTGTTTTTAAAATCACGTCGAGATACGATTAGTTTATTAGCAAGGCTAGGAGCTTTTCAACCAAGAGATTGGGTCTAGCTTATTCTCGGAAATTCCACTGTTAATCAGATCAAAAATTAATCAAGAATAAATCAACCATAGAGAATAAAAAGAGTAGATTGGATTAGGGGTGCCTTAGTCTGTTTTTTATCATAAACTTTTCTTAAATTAGTTTTCTTTTATTTTTAATTTTCATTAGTTTTTAATTATTATATACAAAAAAATCACCTATATTTATTTTTTGTTTAAGTCGGGTTAGAAGTAGACGAGTTTACCAGTTAGATAACAATACTGGTGGGACGATCTTTATTCATCATTATATTACTTGTTTAATATTTGTATACTTGCAAATTTCACAGCATCGCAAAACCATGAATGGTATATCTACTAATGGTTGTCGTTTCCCTTTCCCTACCTTCATGGACAACCTCAGAAACTTTTTGAGGTGTGTTGCAGAGAGAGGATCAAATAGTTGCTTTGATGTTAGTGGTTTAAAATGTGCGGTTTGTGTGATTTATTGGGGGACAGGTACAAAAGAAATAAGGGTCGGAAAGATGCCCTCTCACAGAGATCTTCCAGTTAGAATTCACGGCGGTATTCTGGTATCTATTGCCTGGAGAAGAGCTCCTGTTGACAGCTTAACTTGATTATTTCCGTAGTCATGATTTAGAATTTGGTGGGATGAAAGTATATTGCATGGACTCTCTCTCTCTCTCTCTCTCTCTCTCTCTCTCTCTCTCTCTATTCTATTTTTGGCTTTTAAGATCCAATGTTAGTCTGACATGTGCTAATCTAAAGACTCATGCTGCACACAAATCACATACACTAAAATATTAACTAAAGCTAAAACATACTTTAAAGTAATAAATGTTTTGTGCATTGTTTATAAGTAATAAATTTTTTTTAGCAAAGTAATAAAATGTTTTAAAAGTAATTAATAAAAAGATAACCAAGGCCTTTAGTGCCTTTTCTTTCGTATGAAAAGAATGAAGAGAATACCAAAATTAGTGGCCATAAAACCAATTAAGGAGTATCATAACAGTCATGATTTTGAATTTTACATAGTTGTTTGTCTTTCGTGTTTGATTAAACACAAGAAAATGACGGAATTAGTAAATTGTAATTTGTCAGTTCGGATAGTTTATATTATTTTTTTATACTATTTTAAAGTTGGTATATTTTATTAATAAAATTTATCAAATAAAAAATAAATTATAAAAAAAATATATTATAAAAGAAAATAGAACATATAGAATGATAAAAGAACGTGACAATAGATTGAGTCAAAGTAGCTTGCTTACTTGATGTATCATGATTTATTAGACCAAAAAGAAACTATCTCTTGTAGCCCTCTAAAGTCATTATCTCATTCTGTGACAGAACGTTGTGTTGTGATGCCTATAGAAAGGCCCACTACACAAAACCCCAGAGAAGGCCCACTACACTTCATTATTTGACGAGAGTTTTCTTGGATTAGATTTTTTTTCTTTCTTTTTAAGAGTCTCACTCCTCTCAAGACTTGTTCACACTTTGGGTTATCTGGTTTTGGTTATATTTTTAAATGGTTCTTGTTCTTATGATAAGGTTTTTATGGTTCTTTCCTTAGAAATTACAATTTAAAAAAACTTTAGATTTCTTGATTTAACCGATTTTCATTTGGTTTCGTGGTTCTCACCTATTTTGAAAAACTTCAAAATTAGATTAAAAAATATAAATTCAGACATATACATTAAAAAGGGTTAGATAAACCTAACTCGGAAATATATATGTATAGCGCCAAAAAAATCAAAATAATTCATTTTTAATTAGAAACTTTCTCACTCTTCAGAAAATCCTCTCACTTCTCTCTAAAATTTAAAATTTCAACTTTAGATTTAGGAAGATCCGACCGTTAAAACTCGAAAGAAAGGTTAGTACTTCGATCTATACTCATTTATTTACATTTTTATCGTTTCAAAATTTGAAAATAACCGTTGGGATGAAAAAAAATTACATTTTTTCAAACTGAAATTTTGACCGGAAAGTCGCCGGATCGCGGGTACCGGCGACGGAAAACACGTCGGATCGCTTGGACCGGCGACCAGAACCTCGCCGGGTCGCCCGGTTCAGCGACCACGGCTGTTGGTGACTGCTGAACCGCACGATCGCTATGCGGTATCGGTCGCCCAGTCCAGCGATCCGGTTCAACCGGCCACCCAGTTTTTTAAATTTTTTTAATTTTTTAAAATTTTTTAATTTTTGTTTAAATTTTTTTTAAAATTTTTTTTATTTTTTAAAATTTTTTTCTAAATTTTTTTAAATTTTTTTTTAATTTTTTTAATATTTTTAAATTCTTTTATTAATGTATTATTTTTTACTTTTTTTGTTATGTTTTTTATTTTTATTTATTTTTTAATTTTTATTATTTTTATTTTTTTATGTTTTATTATTTTTTAATTTTTGTAAGTTTTATTTTTTTTTGTATTATTTTTTTAAGTCTTTATATATTAATTTTTTTTAAATATTTTTTTATTTCATTTGTCTATGCTTATGTTATTTTTTTAAAATTATGATTTCGTTTGTCTATTTGTTTAATTTAGAGTTTATATTATGTTATTTAATTTGTTAATTTTGTAATTTTTTTATTACATTTGTTTATGTTTATGTTGTTATAATTAATGATGATGTTAATTATTTTTAAAGTATGATTACATTTATGTTTATTTATTTAATTTGTAGTTTACGTTATGCTATTTAATTTGTTTTTAAGATTTGCTTATGATTATGTTAAATTAATGATTATGTAATTTTTTAAAAATAATTATTACATTTATGTTTATTTATTTAATTTAGAGGTTATATTATGTTCAGCATAATTTGTTTATGTTTATTAGGGTGTCTGTGGACTTGATTGATTGTATAATTTTGTTTATTTAGAGTTTATGGTGTAGGGTTTATATGAATAATACGGTTTTATAAACCAATGTCCTAAACAAATTGAATAAATAAGCATTTATGAAATTTGTAATTAGATTTGTTATATTGAAAGATTTTGTGTTTAGGACTAACACAATGTAATAAAAAGGTGGGAAGTGTGGAAATGGAGTAATAAATATAACAATAATAAATTTAGCTTAATGCACGGTTTTAACATAATCATATAAAGATGAAGAAAAATGCATTACTTGTATCGTATAAAAATATGATGAATTAGACAGATATTACGTAATATCATTGAGGAAAATGTTTGCTAATTTGTTTAGATGGTTCGGCCTGGAACACGTAGTGATGATGATTTAGGTGCTGTGACAGACAGGACCAGTCGGGTTGAACATCGTGCAGTGACTGTGTCATTCCGTGGTGTGAGGGGAGGCCACAGTACATCAGACATACCGTCCACTTCTGCACCTATTGCACCGGGTATGTATTATGACCCTGGTGCACCGGGTCTTCCACCCAGCCCCCCTATACCGTTTACGACCCATCCTCCTCCTACCACATCATACCATCCGTACACCCCCGTACCCTATGACCCTTACAGATATTCTCAGCCACCACAGACATCATATGACCCATATGCACATGCTCCTTCTGTACCTATTCGTATGCTTGGCTTGGATCCGACACAACATTTCTCTAGAACTTAGATTCCATTAAATGATGTTAGTGGTCCAGGGTTGTAGTTAGGTGCTAAGTTCTTCGAGCAGCTTGCTGGGTCCGTCCCGGTAGACTCATCTTACAGCGGTGCTGAGTATGGAGCCACTGCTCGTGACATTTCCTCATCTGATGTTGCGTTGGGTAGGGATTCTGGTACATCCTGATCTGAGAAGGCTGGCAGGGTTGGTTCCCTCCGCATTCATAGCAGTGAGGGCAATGAGGATGAGCATGAGGATGATGATGATGATGATGATGATATAGTGACGATGACGGTGATGATCACGAACCTGTTCCTGTGGTTGAGGCCTCATTTTCCGACCATAGACCTGCTCCGGGTAAGGGGAAAGGATTCAATGGCAGTTTAATGTCAGTGATGAGTAAGATTGCTGGGTCGCGACAAAAGAGACCCGAGAAGTCGCGTCCTCCTACTAACCCTACGCAGAGGAAGAAATCAAAGAATGACGGTTGGGAGCAGACAGGTCCAGCAGATGGCGGTCCACAGGATCCAGTCATTGTCCCTTCTTATAGCGGTCATGTCGCTGGTTGTATATGGCGTGGTTAGGTAATTTGAATATTTTGTATATTGTTTACTTATGATTATAGATTTGAATATTTTGTTTATTTTTTATTATGGTGTTTAAATTATTTTTGCAGGATAGAGGCATTCTGAAGTCGAGGTCCCGTTACGTGTCCCTGACCGGTTAGACCCCTAGTGATCCTGCAGTGGTATAGTTGGCAGGGGAGACACGACTATCACATTTGAGGTCTTGCATATTCCAGAATCCGAAATTCTCCTTTCTATCTGCTTTTGTGGAGAGGTGGCAGCCAGACACCAATAGTTTTCACATGCCTTGGGGGGAGATGACTGTTAAATTGCATGATGTTGAGTTGATTCTGGGCGTACCTCCTTACGGTAACGTTGTCGACCATTATTATTCACGGGAGCAGATAGTTGCAGTTATCCAGAGCTATCTTCATATCTCCGACTCCAGTATAGGCATAAATGCTCAGGACTTGGCGGGAGTTGCTGACTCACCTCGTAGTGGACTGTCTACGGAGTAGAGGCCGCCTGTTACGCCTTGTATTTACTTGGTAGTTCGCTCTTCACTGACAAGAGCGGAAATAATGTCCCTAGTAAGCTGTGGCCCGCTCGTGAAGAATGTTAGTTCTGTTGGTGATTTTGCATGGGGTGCTGCTACACTAGCCTACTTGTGCAGGAGTTTAGGGCAGGCCTCTCGTGCTGATGCGAAAGAGTTGTCTGGTTGCTGATCACTGCTTGAGGTAATATTATTATAATCTTCATCCTGTTTAATTATTTTTTACGTTTTAGGGTTTATTTTTGTCTAATGATGGGGTTGCTGATTTTATTTATTAAATTTTTTTTGTAAAGGCTTGGATATACATGTATTTTCCTATGTTTGCACCTCCGGTGAGAGCGGAAGCGAGGTTATGCAAACCTTACATCCAGAGATTTGCGATGTTGGGTCACAAAAGGGAGAACAAATTAATCGACTTACGCATTCGTTTAGACACGATGACTGCTGACGAGGTCAGGTGGACTCTGTACAGATCCGATGAGATTTCTAATGTATGGGTTTCTACGTACCATGGGATGATTGTATACGTTGATTGTGTAGAGCCCTATGTGCCCGATAGGGTTGTCAGACAGTTTGGGTGGGTTCAATGCATTCCAGCTCATCCTATTCATCCTCAGGAGCACTGCAGGCCAGCAAATAACAGGGTGTACATGGTGAAGAATGTGTTCATAGAGGCACTTTGGCTGGAGGCACCATCTCATCTGCTTACGTCTACATGGACCAGTATCCCTGCTATACCTCCATCTCGGTGTACAGACGATTACATGCCTTAGTTTCTCCTCCCCACTCATCCACGGATTCAAAATCTGTACAGGCTCCCCCACAGCGTGCAAATGCCGACCATTGCTCCTATTACACCGCAGGTTCTATTGGATATGTTAGCTCGTGAGTTGGACCGTGACGATATTGATGATGTTACAAAGGTTAGTAGGGCTTCCAACATGATCAAGAGGTATCATCAGACTCGGCGTTAGTGTGTTGTTTTATGTACTTTTATGGTTGTTGTTTCTGACTTATTTTGTAGTGTAGGACTTTCTTGTATTGTTGTTGTTACTTGGTTGATGGGAATTTTTTTATGCATTCAGTTTTTTTATAATTGTAATAGAAAAAATATAAAGCACCATAAACCCCGAAAAACATTAAATATAAAGATATTGAACCATAAAACGAGTTTACATTTATCAAAAGTAAAAAATATCAAAAAAAAATTCAACGTGTATATGATTTAAAACTAAGTTAAAAAATTTCGTACATATAATTTTCTTAATCAAAAAATAAAGTCCTATTTACTTTCTATTTCGAGCAACCGTCGCGTTCCAATCTGCAATCCTATGCTGATACGAATCGCCCAATTGCGGAACGATGATGAATCCATTGAACGTGTAAAGGAGGTATCGGACACATATCATTCAAAACTGTAGCTGTGTAAAACAAACAGAAATATGTAAATGTCAGAAAAACTGTAAAACCAAACATCATATAATACAGAACAACATAAAAAATCATAAAGATACACGTATTTGACACTTACCTGAATAAAGTATCGTTCTTCTGTCAAGAAACCAATAACCAATGTACCTTCTGGACGATTCGAATATAAATACAAAGGTAACACAGTCGTAGAACCAAGCTGTGCAATTATATCACACACAGATTGAATGCATTTGCTACGATGTAAAGCGAATAAGGTGTTTCGAACCAATGCACGTACGACGCAGGTCTATCCACTAGCCAATTTATCATATGAATGAGCTCATTAACACGTTCTTCTGAACCCAATAAATTAACGTACAAATTCGCCGAATGCTCCAATTCATAAAGCATTCCTCTACGAACCTCTGGCCATTGATGTTCATCACCGAACACAAAATCTGCCACAACCCGATAACCATAATTTTCATCACCAATCACGTTCTTCGAATTGTTGATGAAAGGATAAATGAAAGCAGGGAAAGCGTTTGTGTAAGGGAATGTGGAACACGGGGATGCATGTTTCGCAGCAGATAAATTACTCCGGCCTCTGCCCCTTTCCCTAGGAGCTCGTGGCGGTCTCCCTCTCCCACGGGATCCCGACCCAGAACCCGAATCGGGCAATGACCCAGATCCAGTGCCAGAACTAGAAACAGATCTGCTTGACTTCTGTATCTTTCGATGAGCAATTGACACGTGCTCCCAATGTGACTTGTCTCTTTTTCTTGAGTCCGTCTTCTTTCGCCCTTTAGTGACTGCTACCTCGGGAGGTGATGTCAATGTCACACCTGGATCTTCATGCAAAACAGGATTCAATACCCCTTTCACAAGACGACGCATCTCTCTAACTTTGGATATTGGTCTTGTACTTATCTGATGCAAGAGGTCAGTGAGAGAACGCATCTCAGAATCCATGTCCTGTTGCCGACTTAAAGGATGAGGACCGCCAATTTATAGTGTCTGCCAAAAGACATCAATATCATGTAACTGTATAGGAAGAACGTGATCGAACCGTGTAATCAGCTCGCAAGCACAAGGGAGGCCGTGTGACGTCCTCAAATAGTGGCCGCACTTATTTTTTGGATCATCATATATCCCGGCAACTCTTGTTATCTCCAACCATATCTTTTTGAATGCCAAGTGACTGATTTTATCACTTACAATATAAAATATGTGATTACTCTTCACATTATGCGTCTCCTTTAGTCCTGGAAACTCTAATGATGCCTTAATGTCTGCTATTTGACCTTCAATAAGCGAGTCAATATTAAGGAATACAGTATCCAAATCACCATGGCATATTGAAAGCCATAGCTTCAGCACTGAGTGTTCACTCTCAGTCCGATTGGTGGTCTCCACCCCAAAATGCATGTGACTCTTAGTCCAACATCTCACGAATTTATGAGCAAAGGGATTCAATCAATTATTGAACAAATAGTGTAGGAAGTCCGGTCTACTCTTCCACTTCGTCTCAAAGCATCCAATTTCATTAAGTATTCCTGCTCATCGATTTCGTCCAACAATTTCTTCCATGAACCATTTATAAACCGTGATGCAACCTCTTCATTTTTTATCAACTCGGTTAATTTGGCCAACACGTTCTGATTGATGTGCCTACTACATAACATATGGTACGCTATACTAAACACTTCGCCGATCACGGGCATTAAACTGCATTCTCTGTCTGTAATAATTACCTTCGGCATAGTCTCACAAACATCTTCTTGATTCTCTGTTGACATTGTATTTGAAAAGTATAGATGCTTAATCTGTTGAAGAACCCATCTATACATCATAGCTTGCTCATTTCGCGTAAAAGCACTGGCCACAGTGAAATTCTTACCAGTCGGGGTCATCCCTACCACTTCCAACAGTGGCATGTTGTACCTATTTTTTAAAAACACTTAAAGCAGATAAATTGTTTAGAAAATAAACATAAAACCCAGCAAACTTAACACAAAACTGATTAATTATGACATATTTCATTATACTATTCATTCAAGTGTTACTCCTAAACAGTCAATTTGCAAATAACACGTAAATGTACAATTAATATAACAAATTTAATACAACTTACTTGTTTGTTTTATATGTCGTATCCAATATAAGTACGTATGGCCACGTTCTCAACATTTCAATTGATGTCGGATGTGCAACAACAATGTCACTGAGCATGTTGCTGTCCTCACGGTTTCTATAGAAGACAGTGTAATCTCGTATAGCACTTAGGCAGAGAACTTCTTCAACCGTGTTTCGCCCCTGCATCCTATTCTTCTTAATTTTCGCAACGACGTTATATATTTTCTGGGAACTACAAAAAGTCATGCAAATCATATTATTAGAACCTCAATTTAAACCCTAAACATAAAACCAAGATGCATTAGAGTTGATGCAACATACCTGACTGCACAACCCACATTTTGTTCTCGGAAAAATCGTAAAATATTATAGGGTGGCACATGACTCTTCCCGAATTGCTCAATTTGTATCCGATGTTCCTCCGTCAGTTTTGCTGCCTGAGCGTGATCGTGACTATATACACCTATTTTCACACATATAATTGCCAATTTTCACACATTGCCATTTGTTCGCCTTTTAATTTGAAGGGAGAACCACACTTTTTAGTCCCGTAAGGACCCGCCTTTTTACTTGAACTTCTTCTTCTTCATCGTTGACTACGGGTTTCTTTTTAGCACGTCCACGCTCGCAACCCAGTGTAACACACGGTCGGCGGTCGGATATTCTGGACCTTAAATACCGAGTGACAATCAAATACGTGTTCACTTTTATAGCTGCTTCTTTTGCCAGTTAGCCAACTCTGGTTTCGAATTAAAGATTCGATCAGTTGCAAATAAATGTCCGTGATCCACGTATTCTTCCGGTTCCAAGAATTCTTCAAATGTACTTGGATCTACGCCGTTCTGTTACGATATAGCACGAAAAAATTAAAATATAAACACATTATATATTGAAAAAAAAGTTGTCAAAACATTGTAATGAACAAAAATTTCATACAATAACATTTAGAAAAAAAAACCAAAAAAAAAATATTTCATATATTAACATTTAAGGGAAAAAAAACAAAAATCATATAGTAACATTCCAAAAAATATATATATTCTAAAGAAAACAAAAAATTATCATTCTAAAAAAAACAAAAAACACAAAAAAAAATTAGTAACATTCTACAAAAATAGCAAATTCTAAATTTTTTAAAAAAAAAAGCAACATCTAAAATTAAAAAACAAAAAAATAATAATAATAACATTCTAAGAAAAAATTTTATTAACATTCTAAAATTAAAAAAAAAATAGTAACATTCTTAAATTTTTTAAAAACAACAGAAGTAACATTCTAAAAAAAATTAGTAACATTCTAAAATTTAAAAAAAATAGTAACGTTCTTAAATTAAAAAAAAAAAAAACAAAAGTAACATTCTAACAAAACAAAATTAATAACATTCTGAAAACAAAATTTAGTAACATTATTAAAAAAATAGTAACATTCTTAAATTTAAAAAAAAAAAAAAACAAAAGTAACATTCTAACAAAAACCAAAAAAAAATTAGTAACATTCTAAAAAACATTAGTAACATTCTAAAATTTAAAAAAAAATAACATGTAAAATTAAAAAAAATAATAACATTCTAAAATTTAATTAAAAAACGAATATTCTAAAAAAATTAGTAATATTCTAAAAAAAATTAACATTCTAAAAACAACAATAGTAATATTTAAAAAAAAAAAGGACCATTCTCGAAAAAAAGAATAGTAATATTCTAAAAAACAAAAAGAAAAAAGGAACATTCTAAAAAATACTATAAAAAAACCAGTAGAAATATTAAAAATAATAATATTGAAAAAATAAAATTTTTAAAAAAAAACATAACATCTAAAATTTGAAAAAAAATAATAACATTCTAAAATTTAAATAAAAAACGAATATTCTAAAAAAATAGTAATATTCTAAAAAAAAAAAAAAGGAACATTCTTAAAAAAAAAGAATAGTAATATTCTAAAACCAAAAAAAAGAAAAAAGGAACATTCTAAACAAATACTCTAAAAAAAACAATAGTAATATTAACAAAAAAATTTAATATTGAAAAAAAATTTAACATTTAAAAAAATTAATATTAAAACAAATTAATATTGAAAAAAAATTAGTATTGAAAAACCTACTAGGGTCACCCAGGCCGGCGGTCTGGACGTGTCCGGGTCGCACCGCTGGGCGATCCCCTTCACACTGGGTCGCTCGGCCGGGCGTTCGAAGAGCGTCCGGGTCGCCACCCCCGGCGATCCGACCAAAAATTGCGAAAAAAAATTTTTTTTTCTTACCTCTAAACCGCTATTTTCTTTTACAAATTCTTCATAATGATCCATATGTACCTCCAATACAAGTTGAATGTTAAAGTTTATAGGTTTAGAGTAAATAAGAGTAACAGAGAATTTTTTTACCGAGAGAAAAGGGAAGAGGAAGGGGAATAATGATTTTTTTCACGCTATACATTCATTTTTCCGAGTTAGGTTTATCGGGCCCCATTAAAAATTCAAAATCGAAAAAGCCATGAAATTAGAATCGCTAAATCAAGGATTCAAAATTGTGAAAATCATAAAAACCTCAAATGAATTGCCTACATATCCTCTCAAAGGACAGAGGAATCAAAGAGAACATAAAATTGGAACTGTGAAATCAAAAAACCTGAAACTTTAAACCGTGAAAATCAGAATACTTCAATCGTGAAATCGGAATTGTAAACTGCCAAACAAAAATCGTGAAATCAAATAATTGGAACCATGAAATTAAAAAAAAAAAATCGGAATAAAGAAACCGCAAACCAAAATCATGAAATTGAAAAACCAAAAATAAAAAATTGTGAAAATCGAAATCATAAAATCAAGAAATTATAATAGTAAAATCGTCAAACCAAAACTGTGAAATCGGAAAACTAAAACCGCAAATCCATGAAAAATGGAATTATAAAATCATAAAATTAGTATCATAAAACCATCAAACTAGAACAGTGAAATCGAATAATTGGAACCGTTTAGTCAGAAAATCGAAATAAAGAAACCGTCAAATCGAAACCGTGAAATAAGAAAACAAAAATCGCCAAACCACGAAAATTGGAATAACAAAAATATGAAATTAAAACCATAAACCTCCAAGTTGGAACCGTGAAATCGAATAATTAGAATCGTGAAGTCAGAAAAATCATAATAAAGAACTCGCTGAATCGAAATCGTGGAATCAAAAAACCAAAACTGTCAAACTGTGAAAAGAAAAATTATAAAATCATGAAATTAGAACTATAAAACTGCCAAATCGTGACCGTAAAATCGAAAAACCAAAATCGTCGAGCTGTGAAAATTGAAATATAAAATCATGCAATTAGAATTGTAAAATCGCCAAACTGGAACCGTGAAATCAAATAATTGAAACTGTGAAATCGAAATAATCGAAATAAAGAAACTGCTAAACTAAAACCGTAATATTGAAAAAATCGAAACCGCCAAACTGGAACCGTAAAATTAGAAAATTAAAACTGCCAAACCGTAAAAATTAGAATTATAAAATCATAAAACTAGAAAAATAAAATTATCAAATCTTAACCATGAAATCAAATCATCAAAATCGTGAAATCAGAAAATAATAAAGAAACTGCCGACTCGAAACCGTGAAGTCAAAAAATCGAAACCGCCAGACCATGAAAATCGAAATTATAAAATCATGAAATTAGAACCGTAAAATAAATAATTGGAACCGTGAAATCAAATATTTGGAACTATGATATCGCAATAACCGGAATAAAAAAACTTCTAAACCGAAATCGTAATATCGAAAAATCGAAATCGCCAAACCGGAACTGTGAAATTAGAAAACCAAAACCGCCAATCCTTGAAGTTCATAATTATAAAATCATAAAATTAGAACCGTAAAATTGTCAAATCAAAACCATAAAATCAAATAATCAGAACCGTGAAATCGAAAAATCGGAATAAAGAAACTATCAAATCAAAACCGTGACACCAAAACTCGAAACCGCCAAACCATGAAAATCGAAATTAGAACTGTAAATCAAATAATTGGACCCGTGAAATCAAATATTTGTAACTGTAAAATCAGAATAACCGGAACAAAGAAACTGCTAAACCAAAACTGTAATATGGAAAAACCGAAATCGTGAAGTCAAAAAATCGAAACTGCCAAACCATGAAAATTGAAATTATAAAATCACGAAATTAGAATCGTTAATCAAATAATTGGAACCGTAAAATCAAATATTTGGAACTTTGAAATCGCAATAACCGGAATAAAAAAATTGCTAAACCAAACTGTAATATCAAAAAAACGGGAACCGTGAAATTAGAAAATGAAGACTGCCAAACCGTGAAAATCAGAATTATAAAATCATGAAACTAGAACTGTAAAATTGTTAGATCGGAACCATGAAATTAAATAATCGGAATCGGAAATTGGAAAAATCAGAATAAAGAAACTGTCAAATCGAAATCGTGAAGTCGAAATATCGAAACCACCAAACTATGAAAATCGAAATTATAAAATCACAAAATTAAAACCGTAAAGCCGCCAAACCGAAACCTTGAATCAGAAAATCGAAACTACAGAACCATGAAAACTGGAATTACAAAATCATAAAATCAAAACCATAAACAGCAAAACACGAACCATGGATTCAAATAATTGGAATAAAAAAACAGCGAAAACTTGTATTAGAAGTTTTAATGAACATGTATGAGGCGTGAGCTTAATTTTAATGTCTAAATAAATCTGACCGTTAAAACTACAAATTTAAATTTTGTTTATTTATTTTTAATTGAAACCTTTAGAACCAACTGTTAAGAATCAACAGTTCTTTATTTAAAAAATGGTTTTGGTTTTGGTTACAGTTTCAAGTTAGAACTGTATCCAGAACCGAAAACTTGAAAACCGTAACCGCCTGTTTAGTTTGACAGTTCCGATTCTAATTTGGTCAGGTCTACTCCTCTCCTACGGGAGCGGGGAGGGGGAAGAGAAAAAGGATATAAATGTCCTTGAACTACTTATGCATTGCTGAAAATGTTTATAAATTTTACTATTCACTAATTTTACCTCTAATCATTTCCGAACCTCTAAAATTATACTTCCGATGAATTTAGTGATGGTTTCCTTTTTCATGAACATCCTTCATAATATCTTGTGTAACACAATTTTGCAATGTTCATAAAATAGTATTTTAAATAATTATATTTATTAAATAAAAAATAATCTGAAGAAAAAATAAAATGTTGATAAAAAATTATTATGAAACAATTGTCATAAAAGTTATTTTAAAAAATAAGAAATGTATCCAAATAAATGTTGCGACAAATAATTAATTGTCACAGCAACAAGAGTAAATTGAAAAGACAACAAAGATGTTACTTTACTCTTACTAGCAAGAGTACTTGTGGTAATAGTAAAATAACACTTTTATGCTTAATTGACTTAGTTGATTATCTTCTTTATAACAGCACTATTTAGAAGATGTTATAGACCAACTTGATTATGTGGCTATTGACATTCGACAAGTAAACCACCATTAATTTTATAGTCGTCTATCCTCATACTAGCCATGCACATTTGACCTAATTCTGGGGTGTACGGTACGGTGTAGTGCTGGAGCACACTGTTAAAAGGGTGCCATGCATCATGCACTGGAACTGGACTAATGCTTTTTTTTTTTTCAATTTTATTTACCTCAAATAAGTAATTACTTGTTATTTATATTATATTATATGATCTCGATTTATTTAAATTTGACCCACAAAGTATTTGTAAAATTTAATTTCCACTCAAGAATTAGTGTTTAACCCTCATATTTTTCAACATAATGCAAATATTGAAATATTGACCTTACATTAATATTAACAATCCGTTTATCAACTGTCACAAACTCATGATTTTCCTACCTCCTTTAATACCCTAATTTAAACAAATTCGTCCTTTGTATGATTATTTGTCCAGTAATTATTCAATGAATCAAAGATAAGATTATTAAATGCTTCTTATTCCTTTTCCCCATATTTTTACTTATCACTAGCGAGACGAATTGTACGATTAGCACTCTCCAACTACAAATATTATAATCCTAAGTATGTATATTATTCTACTAATGACATTCACAAGCCAAACACTAAGAGAATTAAGCACTTCTCTAATATTATATACGCATCATCCTTCATCCTCATTATTTGATATAAGTTGATTAATTTTTTACTATTTTAATTTTGAATTTTGTAGAAATTAATTAATTGTTTACATGAAAAAGGAAATATGACACTAAAAGTAAGAAATTTACTTTATATGAATATTATATATAAAGAAAATTAGAATTTAATGGACATTATGTTAAGTGAGAATTTATATAAACGAATTCTTAGTTTCAACTAATGAGAAAAAAATTCACGTACGAAACTCAGTATTTATAATGATACTCTTTTCATTAAGATTTTATTTTTATTTAGATATTAAATGCAATATGAGTGTTATAAGTGTATAAGTGCTAATAGCGAATGTATACTCAAAATAATTTAGTACATATTCTAATACATTTTATATTACATTATCTTTAATAATTTTACTTTTAAGGTTTATTTTTCTAAAGTTTACTTCTTTTTTTTAAAATTTATTAATAAAATAAGTGTCACAAATGTAATAGAAAATGTGGGGAAAAAAAATGAAAACGCTAACTCACAAATGCATTGTAGAGTAGAGTTTGTGATGTCTCTATCGATCTAAAGGTGCACTCTGCCCATCCAAAGTTATGAAAGGACTCATCCTAATTAAAAACCATCTCTCCGTCATGTATGTATAATTGCCATCGCCATTGCCATTGCCATTGCCATTGCCATTGCTACCACATTCTAATACATACAGTAACCCTTCAATTCAATGGCACCAGTCCACCCTTCAAAATATAGGCACATATATATACGCATAAACCCTCTCCTCTCTGTGTATGTATTTTGTTTTGGTGTCTTTTTGTGCATTTCCATTGGTACTAGAACTAGTATCATCAATAAAAACAGAAGCAGCTAGCGCTGTCATCCCAGCAATCCAGTAATAATAATAATAATAATAATAATAATAATAATAATAATAATAATAATAATAATAATAATAATAATAATAATAATCCCAAAACAGAGGTCTGGTCATGGAAGTAAATTAAATGTTGATTACCCCATCTCCTCATCAAATAATCCAAAAAGCCAGGAGCAATCCAGCAACAGACGAACCCTCTTTTACCACATTGGATCATCGATAACATTCCCAGTAATATTTTTTATAATATTCTTTTTAAAAATATTTTTCCTTTTAAAAAGTTTACCTTTTTTCTTTAAAATTTATTTTTTGTTTAGTAAATTTTATTAACAAAATACTTTATATTAAAAATATTACAAAGCATATTAAAGAGAATGTTATAAAATAAAGCGAACCACTATTTTTACTTGGAAGATTCTCTTTTGAATTTGTTCTGTGCTCCCTCCAAAATTGAAGACACAACAAACAAAAGGAGTAATGCTGTTTAATACAGGACACATGGTATATGGACCTGAACAATAATAGAATAAGTCACATCATTTTCTTAGTTGTTCTTGTCTCCAAAATTAGAGACATAATCAACAAAATGAGTGATGTGATTTAATACATGTCATATGGTCCACAAGTGAGATATAAACCAGGTTCGTAATACTACCTCCTCCATTTTATATTACTACATTCGGTCATAAATATAAGGAATTTTAAATTTGTGCACATGAATTCGTTTCATATTACTATCTTTGGTCATAAATATAAGGGATTTTAGACTTGTGCACGAATTAAGGGCATTAAAAAAAGACAATTATGGGGTTAAAGTACCATTTATACCCTTAGTAAATAATGAGAGATAGATAATTCTCCCTCTGTTTTTTTTCTCATATATTATTGAAAACAATGCAATTTTAACCAAAAATTTTCCATTATACTCTTTCAACATCTCAACCTTTCTCTCAATCTTTGTGTCATGGAAAACTGTAAGTACTCTTCACCAATACTTTTGGGGATTGATGAAATACACGCGAGAATCTAAAAGATACGCACCGAAAAATTCAAAATTTCTCAATTCTCTCCAACTCTTTCTCTCTTTAGAAGTTTTTTCTCTCATCTCTCTCTAAAAATTCCTTGAATATTCTTCAAGTTCTTGAAGAAATATTGACGATTTTGAAAATTTTATTGAAAAAAAATATTGATTTTGACGTAAAAATCTCACAAATTGGTGAAAATGGGAAATAGAGACTTTCGACTAGATGTGCCAAAAATCTCCAATAAATTCGGCCAGCCAGTCAAAATTATTAGAGATTTCTGGCCCAGCTGGCCGAAAGTCTCTAATTTCGATTTTTTTTATGAATTTTGTACTTTTTGTTAGAAATTGAGCTCATAAGGAAAACTAACTATATTATACTATTCCATTTAATTACAATAAGAATCAATATGGGATTTGATTGATGTAAACAAAACACGTTGACAAAATCAACGTTAGGAAACTAACTATACTATCCTAGGTCATTTAATTACAATGAGAATCAATCTGGGATTGATTTATACATACAAAAGGCACTGCCAAAATCAATGGCACTAAATATACCAAAATATATACCAATCTCTAAAAAAATTACAAATTCATAACTATTTAAAAAAAAAATTGAAACCCCTTAGTTTCGGCAAGGAATTTTTTATTTTTCCAACAATTTGATCGATTTGTACCACTAAATCGATCTTCTCTTCAATAAATCTTCAAAATCATCAATTGTTTTACTTGAAGAATTCAAGAACTTGAAGAACACTATTGAATTTTTAGGGAGATGCGAGAGAGAATTGTTATAGAGAGAGAAAGTGGAAGCGGGAAAATTATTTTTTTAAAAACTTTTTGTGCATGTCTTTTAAATTTCCTGTGACTATATCAGTCCTCGTACTTTTAACTATTTTTCAATATCCATTATAGCCATCATTTATCATTCCACACAAGTTTCAAATTAAATTTTGAATTTTTTCAATATCAATAATTACGTGATAGATTGATAGTAATGATATTTTAATTTATATACAGAAAGAATTTTTCTAATTCCGTATTTCCTTATTGAAGCCTGTATCCTACGAGCTTACACTCGATCCTTATCCTCTTAAAATCCTAGCAGCTAAAGCAGCTATTCGATAGGCAAGCCGGTAGCAAAATGCTGCCAATGCAGCTAAAGAAATCCTACTAGAAAAAGAAAGACAAAAAAAAGTGCAATTTTACAGTAAAAGTTACGGATACGCCCTTTTTTCATTTTAAAGGAAGAAACGAAGAATAAAAGAATTTCGCATGCTGAAATAATTCACTTGTTGTGTGTGAGTCTAATTTGTGTGATGTCAGAAACATAACAAATAAAGAAAATGGAAGAAGTAAGAGTGTACTAAATGAACAAAGAGATATGTATATCTAGAAAAAATATAATAAACATTCATTAAAAAATGTAAAACTCCTTAATTTTTTATCATCCTCAATCTCCAAAAAAACCTCTTGTATTTCTGATCGAGGCAGGATAAGGCTATTTATTATAAAAATTTGAAATCAATATTTTTTAAAAGTAAAATACCTCTAGTGTCCTTGTACTGCTATTAATTTTAATAAACTATATACTTTATCTTTTCTCTCCTCTCTCATTTCTCGGAATTTCAAGCTTTTATTTTCAAGCTTTCATCTCTTCCTATTAATTGAATAGGAGTGTTTTTAGGGAAAAAAATGTAAAGAAAGGGAAGTGTCTATAATATAAAATTTCAAATATGATAATTTGATCCTATAATATAAAACGTAGGTGGTAGAATTTTACCTTGGCCATATCATAGGCTAGTTACCTTTACTTTCAAAGAAAAAATAAAAAAATTTCATAGTTTAGTGAGGTAAGACAAACATATTACAGGATATCTTGAGAGTTAAATATTTTCAAAAATCAATTTTGGTTAGAATCATTAAACATACATGATAATATGATTCTATTATTGAATATTTTTCATGTTGTGAGGAAACATTTAAGACTAGAACTTTTAAGAATTAGATTCTAAAGCGTTTTGTGGACGATTGTTATTACAAATTTCAATTCGCAAAAGCCAATTAAATGTTTTTACTCCATTAATTAGTGCCTTCTCTCAGGTGCAGTCAACAAAAAATTATCACCTTTGTCAAAAATATAAATTCTTTTAAACTTTTGCATATATACTAATATTTTTCTAAAATAAAGATATTTTTTAATATAAAAAACTTAATTTATTTTTTTCTCTTTCCCTTGACACTTTCCTACTCCAAGAATTTAATATTTAAAAATCTAAGATATTAGCTAATTCTAACTCTTTAATTAAAATAAGTATATTAGAATATCTTAAAAAATTATTAAATTGTTATAAAAAATACTAAAAAATGTATATTTTTAATTGTTTTTAAAAGCCTTAAAATGACTTATATTTCGATATGAGATAATCCGACTTGTGTTTCTTTTTTTTTCCCTGGATTAGTGCAAAGCTTAGTTAACTTATCTGTCTTTAGTAATTGGATAAGGCGGGGCTCGTTCTTCCTCATAAGTTTTCTCACAGAAATCAGTGGGAGGTTGGCTTCTGCCCGCACCAATTGTTCTTTTCCACTTTTCCCAATCACAATCACTCTTTTGATACATTTCTTCGAGGAATTCTAATTAAATCACATTTATAGATACACAGTATTCAAGCTCAACACCCCACGGGAGGCTAGGCTATTACTCCTCTCGTATTAACCATTGTTTAAATATATATTTTTTATTTCAAAATACAATCTCTAACTAAGTGTAAAATATAAGTTTTTTTTACTTTACATAAGAATTAAATATTGAGAAAATAATATAAATTCTAATATAAGATATTATCCTTAATAAATAAGAGAGAAAGAGAGATAATAAATAAATTTAAAAAATATAAAATTAAAAAAAAAGACTTAAAATTTTGACTATCCACTTTAGAATAAAAAAGATTTAGAGTACTTGTCACTTTAGTAAAGGGGAGTATTGAATGAATATTTTACAAATATACTCTAATTTAGTATTATGAAGATGGTATAATATAATAAATGTTTAGATAATTTAATTATTTTCTTAGTACTTATATTATGTCTTAACGTAACATATAATATGAAACGAAAAGAATAAATTTAATTTTGACTAATTTGAAGAAATTAGATAAAATTTTCAAACAACATTATAAATATTATGTAATGCTAAATCACTGTATAAATGATACGATTTTAAAATTTGTAACTTAGTATATTATTTAAAAATACATAAGTGAAAAAATAACATCATTAAATAAATAACATGTGGTCTCTTGTCCAGTGAATCTGAATTTGGGAACTGTTGAATAAGGTTTTTGTAATTCCCTAAATTGGAAGCATAGAGGGAAATGAATAAATGAAGCAAAAGATGAAGAAACCCTACTTGGAACAAATCATTTTATTCCCCCCACCAAACTTTTTACTAAAGTGGGCAAAAAAAAATGGTGCCCTCCTAACTATCTCTTGTCATCTTCATCATCCCATGTAGTACTACAACAACAACAATAACAACAACCCACCCTGGCTCCTGTGGCATTTTTGGACTTATTATTCATGAGGGCCCATTTTTTCAATTTTCTCAAAAACTAAAGTCTGATGATGGAAGGAAGGGAACTGAGATATCCTTTCTCTTAACCACCCCCTCCCCCCAAAAAAAAAAAAAGATTTCAATCGGTTTTTGCTTGCAGAGAGTTCTGATAATGGATGATGCCAAGAAAGCTTAACTCGTGTCATTTATTTGGATCCTATCTGGTGGGTTGATTGTCTTTTTCCTTGTGATAACACAGGAGACTCGTTTTCAAGTCCTTGAAATCTGTGAATTTGTTTTTGGAAGTTTTTTTTTTTTATTTGGCATTGTTCCTCTCTCTGGGCATTCTATTCTATTCACTCAACTTCTGCTTCTCCTTTTTTGGTTTCTTCTGTTGGGTTCTTCTTTTTTCCAGCGATGGCGAGGTAGATTCCTCCTCATTTATTCTCTCTCCCTACTCCTCCTAAACCTAGCTCAAATCCCTTTTCTCTTCACGAGAAAAACACCCCCTTTCTCCCCAACCTCCCTGTTCTATTCTATATATAGGCTCTGTAAATTGTGGGCATTTCAACTTGTTTTTTATTTCTATTTTCTCAAAATTTCAGGATGGATAAAAGGGGATTCAACGAGATGATCAGCAGCATGGAGGAGAAGGGAGAAGAAGAAGAAGAAGAAGATGTAGATTTCATGGAGGAAGATATTTGGGCTACCGATTTCATGACGGAGAAGTCCAAAAGATCTCATCGATCCAACTCATCGGAACCACCGCGCCGAATACCATCGTCTCCGAGACTCATCTCAAGAGTCAACAGCATTACTAGCGGCGTCGGCGGTAAGTGCCACCAGTCGTCGTCGTCGGTGATTCCTCATCAATCATCTGCTCCTGTGAATATTCCTGCAGACTGCTGGTCTAAGATTTATAATAATCAGAAGAAACCCAACATTGTTAAGGACGAAGATAATGGACGGCGCAACAGATTTTATTTCGGTAATTTGGAAGAAGATGATGAAGATGAAGGGCATGGAGAAATGATACCGCCTCATGAATTCATAGCAAGAAGATTTGCTAGAAGCCCAGTTGTTTCTTACTCAATGTTTGAAGGAATTGGAAGGACTTTAAAAGGAAGAGATCTCAGTAAATTGAGAAACGCCATTTTAACCAAAACTGGTTTTCTTGAATGAAATGATCTCAGCCCTTAGGTCTCTTCTCTTCCATTTCCACCACCGTCAGAGAAACGCCATTGAAGTATATCCATTGTCGCTCGTTCGTCATATATTATTTGTCGTTGTCGTCGTCAATCGTCATCTCTATCATTAGATGAAGGGACCCTTTTATATTAATTTTCTATTTTTATTTTTTTTTAAACTAATGTTTTGTTTTTTGATGTTGTAGTCTCGTCTGGTCTGGTCTTCTTCTAAAGATGTTTTAACGTGGGGATTTTGCCTGGAAAGTTTTGTAAACCCACTACCCGCCATGAATATATATATATATATATCAAACAGATATTATAGTTCTTATTTTATTAAGTACTACGAGTACACTAATTATCCTTATTTTTACTTTATTATCCTATTTGTTTTATATTAATTGTCACTTAATACTATTTAGATCCCCATTTTCTTTTTTAATAAATAATAATTTATATACCGTACTTTATTTCATTCTTAATTTGATATATTTTATTAATAAAATTTATTAAATAAAAGATATATCATAAAAAAATTAATCCTAATAAAAAATATACTTATTATAAAAAAAAACGTGATAGATGATAGTAAAGAAGGTGTGACAGGTGATCTTGGGTGCTTTAATACAAAGTACAAATAAAAAATAATTAGATTATCTAATTCAAAATAAAATAGACTAAAAGGGCAAAATGGGAATTCACATAAGTTAAATAAAAAAGAAGAAAAAAGAGTTATTTATTTATTTATTTTTAATTTGAGTGTGTGAAGTTTTATTTTCATTTTTTTATTTCAAAATAATAGGAGAAAATTTTTTATCACCGATTAAAATTGTCAGAATCCATTAAAAAAAAAATGCTACTTGTGAATTAGTTGAGGACCAAAAAGATAATTTGTTAACGGTCAAACTTGAACAATATGTTAGAGACCAAAAACAACATTGTCCAGTTTCTCTTTTTTTTTATTTTTTTATTTTTTATACATGGGAGGAGGGAATGTAAATTGAACTCATTATCTTTTGTATAGTAAAGAATATTTTTAAGCAATTGAATTACCAGTTTATCATAAATTAGATTTTCTTAATGGCACACCTTATATTAAAAAAGTATTTTTAAAAAATAAAAAAATTCACACCATTTTATTTTCTCTTTAAAGGCTCTGCTTGTACTAAAAAGACAATTTTTTTTTTTAAATACAAAAGACTCACGCTGTTGACAAAGATTAAATTACTTTCATCATCATAATTTAATATATAAACTTTATTAAACGAAGAAATTATAAATTCATTAAAAATAGAAGTAAACTTACCCTATATAAAAGTAGATCTCCCAATCTTCAACCTTCTAACTGTGAGACTAATTCTTTCCAATTCGAAATATGTTTAATAATAAAAGA
Source organism: Catharanthus roseus (assembly GCA_028651295.1). Lineage (NCBI taxonomy): Eukaryota > Viridiplantae > Streptophyta > Magnoliopsida > Gentianales > Apocynaceae > Catharanthus > Catharanthus roseus. The sequence continues at coordinate 12,455,741 of JAPQWS010000104.1, forward strand.
TATTATAGAAGGTATTTATTATGAAATTATTTGCTTAGTATTTGAATGGATGGAAGACTGGTACAATGTAAATATTAAAGAAATGACTCTGATGATACACTATATTTTCTAATACATTTATTTTATAATAATTTTATTAATATAAATTTTATATAATAATAAATACGTCTTAAATTTTAAAATGATAAATTTTTAAAAAAAATTATTACAAAAATAATATGTTAGAAAGTATATTAAAAAGTGGAAGATAATTATGTTGCTAAAGAACCCTAGTAAAGGATAAAGAGGGAGTGATGTAAAATGTCAAATGTCAAAAATGCAAGAATATTGATGGTGGCGAGCGAAGAAAAATAAAAAGATTTTCAATGTAAAGCTCAATGCTTACAGTGATTTGGTTGACGATGATTTGTCTTCTAATTGGGCGGTTTCAATGGAATTGGAATTGGATTTCTTCTATGGAATCATTCATTGATGCGGGAGAGAGAGAGAGAGAGAGAGAGAGAGAGAGAGAGAGAGATCTCATAAATAAATAAATAACAAACTCTTTTCATGGATTGTCTCCTGTGAATGTAGGTACTAGAGCTTCAGTATTCTTCCTTAATCAGATTTTGAGATTCCGCAACACAAAAATTAATTAATCTCATGGAAATTGCTCCCCAATGAAACAATAAGCTCCAAAGAATATTTAATACTGGTAATAATAAATAACATTTTTCGTTTAATTTGTTTTTTTCGAAAGACATCTATTTTGAAACAGATATTGTATCAAGTTGACTCATTCATACATTTAACAATAAAACATGTAAACTTCAAGCTTATTTCGTTAGTTTTTATTGAGTCTGTTCGATGCATAATATTCTGCTAACTCTCAACATTTAGAATTAATGAAAGTGTATTCGATTTGAAGCTTATCCGTCATTTTTATTCTCCATTGAAAGAAATTAATTGCTATAACAAAACTATAGAAAACTTAAACAAGCAATTTATATAATATCTTTTAGAACAAAAATAAATATTAGATAATTTCTTGATTCAAAATTATTTCTATGTTGGATCTCATAAAAATTTAGGGTTTGCAAAAGAAAATATGCTAGTGTAACCTAATTTGTAATTTTTTTTTGTAACACAATCTAAATAAAACTTTAGTCTGCATTTAGATTGAACTTTTTGATTACAAAAAACAGTTCAAATTCCATATTTTCTAATACAATAAACAAATTTAAATCCACGAAAATGAGAAAAAAGAAAAACTCAATTAAATAATCACAATTTTTGTTTCTTTTTTAAGTATTTATACCGTCCAAAATGAATTAAGTTCCGTATATAATTTAATTTTAAAGATTTTTTTCCTTTTCTAAATCGGCTATTTTTCGACTCGGATCCTGGGTGGTATTTTTCTAGTTGATGATATTCATACTCGCGAATAAAAAACGATTTGACCTAAAGAACCATCTGCCTTCCGGGGCCCGCTAGCACCGCACCCATTTTCTGTTTCATTTTCATTTTTTCTGTTGTCGAATGGACCAAAATGGTGCAATCCCCCGTGGCCATGGATGGCCGCTAACGCAGCAGGAGGCTGCCCCTGCCTTGAATGAGGTAGTTTATCTGGATTTAAGCGTATGATGATTTTCCATTGTAATAATTTCAGGTTTTTTTGGAGCAATTGAGAGTAATCTAATTGATATCGACATGCTTTTTAGCTTAAAGCTGCTGTAAGTTTTCAGTCTTCTATTAACATTTCCTTTTCAATTGAGGATTCTTGTTTCTTCGTTGTTATGAGTGTTATTTTTGTTATTTAATATCATTTTTCTTTGGTATTTGTTGCTAAAACTTTGCTCCATTTCAGCTGATTTTGGTCGTTTTGCTGATTTAGTACTACTGCTAATGTAAAAGTTGGTTTTGTTATGATTCAGTTGGTTTTGTTATGATTCTGCTCATTTGCTTCCATTATTTCCCAAGATTCTGGTAGTGTAATTTCATATCTTTGATTTTCTCTATTTATTTACTTTTATTTTGTTTGTAAATGCTATGCTATCAGTTTGATAACCAGTTCGATTTTTTTCTTTTTTTTTTTTCAATTCTGATTATAATGAATTGGAGAGAACTCCTTGATCAAAAGAAAGTTGAATGTCATTATTCAATGTGGATAGACATATATGTTTACTAGTTAGAGGGTGGCAATAAAATAAACAGAAAATTCAGTTTGTGTCTGTTCTTTATATTTGCTCCCTTTTAAAGAGAATTTCCAGCTCTGAGATGGCCTGGGGAAAGGTTTACTTCCTAAGTTGATCTTCTTAAAGCAAGCAGTTCTTTTCATGGGTACCACTTTAAAGGTTATGCCTTAGTTTTTCAACGATAAACAAAACACTTGCAAGACTATCAGGATTGCCTGAACATTCCGTGGTCAAATAGTTGGTCTTGAGCATCATCTTCCCAAACCCGCTGTTTCGCAAAAGGGAGTTCAAATTCCTTTACTGATCTCTAATGATCAGCTTCATGCCTTTTCTTATCTTGACTAATCTGTGTCAGGTAAAAGGAAGTGCTGCTGATGCTGTCTCATGCAATACTGGAAACTGGCATAGATGCTGCAATAAGAAGGTTAATGCATACCAATGAGATAAAATATTTCTTCTCTGAGAGTCCTAAGCAGTCAAGGGTTTATTGCAACTTCTAAAGGGGCTGAAAGCCTTAGACTGCACGAGTAACATATATATACGGGAAGTTTCTCTGCATTCCATTGTTCATTTATTGTTGCTCTAGACTTGTGTAATTCTATCAATTTGTCTATCCACAGTATGCTTATGTGATTCTTATCAATTATGTTCCAGGTACCAGGATGAGAAGGGAATATCCAGCAGAGTCATGTGTTCATAAATTAAGTAGTTTAGGTAGCTTGTTTGTTACGTTATCTGGTATTACAGTTTTTGCATGGTTACTAAACATGTGAATTTAATTTGGCATTTTAAATTATCGGTTTTCCCCCTCAAATCACAGTAGTGAACAAAAGAAAATTTCTTAATAGAAATTTATGCATTCTCATGATGGTGAACTAGGACCTGAAAGGCAAGAAATAGTTTTAGAATTTCTGATCCACCGCATGTGATCTTGCCTTTTATTATCTAATCTACTCAAGTCTGTCTGCTAATGCAGGCTATGTAAGAAATATGGTAAAATGTTATGCAGCTGGTTGAAGCACATTTGTGCATGAACCTGGGAATAGGTATAGAGAAATTTCATGATTCTTCTCTAAGTTAGCTCTTTTCATATAGAAGATTTCTCTTGTAATGTTGTTTGATATGGGGAACTCTATTTCTGATTTCAACACTCAAGTGGCATATCCTTACTCTTTCGGTAGGGAACTCAGGCACTTAATATTGGCCAAGCATTATTCATTTTCTGAAAATGCAGGGAATTCTTGCAAGACCTACTAGATTCTTTGTAGAATATTAGGTATAATCATGGTGTTCATTCCTCAGATACAGTTATTGATTTCTCAAAATGCTAGGATTTCTGCCCAGTCCAAGTACTCTCGCGGTCTACTTTTCAAATTTTTGCATTTTACATTTAGAATATTTTCACTTGGATCGTCACATCTTATTCCTTTAGGATCATGAATGGTTTACCCTCATAGCTTGAACAAGTTTCTGGTTCAGTCTTATTATTTTACAGAGTTCATCAGTGCCATAGAATGAAAGATACAGTTTGCATTTTTGAAGAATAATGGTGAATGTTTCATTCTGTTCTATTTAAGATATTGGTCCCAAATTCGGCCTGATATCCCTGAAAAGATATATTGGTAGATAAGAAGAAAGAAAAGGAAATACAAGAGTGGACAAGATTGATTCGGTTACTTTCTTTTGCTTCAGGTAGACATAAATTATTAAAAATAAAAATTTGATTCATGCATTGCAAGCTTTCCTTGACCTGAATATAGAGAGAACTGCTATTTAATTTACCAAGATGCTCTGTCACAAGTTTTCCTTCTATGCTTGCGAGGTAGTGTTTTGAGAAGATGACCAGGATATGAAGTAATACAAACTTGAGCAGAATATTTCACAATGTGAAGGAGTGGCAGAAGGAAACAGAATTAAATTCAGTATTTGTAGATATAATAAGCTTTTCTTGCTAACTAAAGAGTAAGGATTTAGCCATAAAGGGACAGAAATCGGGCTGCAGTTGTTGTGGAGACCTCTAAAAGACCACGCTGCATTGTTCTATATATGGTTTCTATGTATAAGGGTTGCATGAGTGGGTTTAAAGTTATTTAATGCTATTTTGGATTTATTATGTGTATATGAGCTATTTGGCATGTTCTTGCAACATGAACAAAAGCCTTTCAATTTTATATTATATTTGGAGTGGTGCGATGTTGTTGAAGGTAATGGAACTACCTTTGAGAGGACTTAAGTAAGAGGTTAATCTGTTCTAAATTTCAACCCTGGTGAAAAGACCATCAATTGCCACCTTAGAGAATATCTCCACTGCTTGGAGGTTTGTATAGTCCTCCCCTAAAGTGAAAAATCAGGTTTAGGCCATATATTGATGCTTGCTGAGATTTGGGAGCAAAACTAACTCAGTTTGGTTTGCTGCTAAAGTTTTCTTTGTGTCGTCCATAGGCATAGGCTTTCCTCTTTCTCAATGTACTGGTTCATCATATTCAGGTTGATAACAGTTAGAAAATATGATAAGAGAAAGAGAACAGTCAAGGTTAGAGCAGAATACTATAATGGTAGTAGTTTATTTCTGCTGAATTTACGGGCTTCTCACTGAGGTCAAATTGGCTTATATTTTTGGTTTGATAAGATCATTGGAAGTAAACTGATTCCTTTAGTTGAAGAAAACTGTTCCAAATTATATCCAATAAGCTGAAAATTCAAGTTTACTGTTAGTGATGTTTCTTTGAGCTGAAAATATCATTGTATCATTAACTGTCAAATGCTTCAAGATTACAGTTGAAGCACGTATGTAACATCTAGTTCGGTATTACGATGCTGAAAATTCCCAAGGGATGGGTAGGTGGAATAAATTTATTATGGAGCAGGCTGACTGGTGAAACAGTAATAACCTTGAGTATGATCTATAGTGATGTTAGCTAGATCATTTTTCCTGGTATGCCATTCCAAGGTTGCAAACTCTATTTCTGCCGTATACTGCTAAGATTACGTTGTCCTCTATGTCTATGTCTTCAGTTCTATGTTTTGTTATATAGATTATACCAAGGAACTCACAAGCATCAGCAAAAGCAACACTTCCCACAAGAGAGGTAAGCCTTCTAAAGGAGGAGGTAAGCTAGTCTGTCAATTCTACAAAAAATTACTAATAACAGAGCAAAAATACATACTTAAATGATGCTATCGCTTTGTATTAAGCTTAAGTTTTCCCCTCCTTTGTGGGGTCTATGTGCCAGGCAATATTTATGCCTAAATCCATGTTTGTCAGATTTCTTGTCCGGGAGTTCTCCAGTGCTGAACTGCATAATGGAGAAATCCACCGTTTATGAGTCCGTGTACTTTTTTCCTTTGTTTCATTACAATTCTCCACTTCTTGTTGATCCATACGTGCTTTTTTACAGGTTCTGTTTTATTTATTGTTTACTGGTTCCGGAAGCAGTGGAAAGGCAGAGGTAAAATTAAATGATAATGTCTTAAGGGGTGGAGCCCTTATCTCTTTGCAATATGATCCTATAAAGCAAGTTTTATTCAGGCATGCCAAGCCACGGGCTAATATGTTTTTTTCTTTTTGTTCATTTGTCTGCTCTGTGTTTTTTAGTAGTAATTGTGCAAAACATTTTGACGATGTAGGGAAAGCAATTGCTTCAGAAGTCATAATCAATACTTTATGTGCCTTAATCATACATGTTTTACTTTCTGTTTGTTATACCTGAATAAATTCATGCATGCAAACCAAAATGGATAAGACAATTTTCACTTTGGGAATTGTTAGTGAATAGCAGATTAGTACAAAACCTCCAAACATGTGGTAGAAAGTTTCATTTTGCCTAAAGCATACTTCTTCCAGTAATGTCAAAAAGAAAATCAGGGTTTAGAAGCTAACGTTGATGAATAAAGAATTAGCATAGATTTAGAAGCATACTTCACTTTCGGACTTACATACACACTTTCCAATAGATGCTTGCTTGAAGGATTGTGTTAAAGTAAAATTTCAATATATATACGTAAAGAAAGATTTCAAGGATAATAATATATGTACACCAATGAAAGATTTATTTCCTATAAATTATTTATAATGAGTAATGATGGAGACTGAAAATTAGAATCTTCCACCTGCCACACCACTTTATCAAAAAAGTGGACAACCTTTATGGTGCAAGTTAATTAATGCAACATATGAATATTTTTTTCTAAATTTCATCTTCATTTTCATCTACTGTACCCTTCTTTTGGAGGAAAGTCTTGAACCAACTCTTACTGGTATTCATGAGAAAAAATCTCAGAATTAAAAAAATTATGTGTATCTCACTTGAAATCTTTTTATGTTGAAAATCTCATCATAGGTTCATCATCTTGCTGAGGAACTAGTTGAGTATTCTCCTGAAAATTCCAGCTGAAGAAGTCTATGGTTCCTTTGGACCGTATTGTCCAAGGTAACTGCCAAAGCAACTTCCATGCAAACACTGAATTATATTTGGAAGTCCCCACTCAGAATGCCTCATGGTCAGATAAAAAAAGAATATGCTTGGAAGTCCTTGCTTGCTGGTATGGCCTTTGCTTATCTGGTTAGTTTAATTTCCTTCTTGAGGAGGGGGGGGGGGGGAGAGTGGGGTTGGTGGAGGAGATGGGAACTAAAGAATATACATGATTTATTGAATGGGAAAATTATACATGATTTAATGGCAATGAACAAAATATTGAAATATTGATAGATGAATGAATACCTGATAAGTATATGAATAGGCATATTCTGGAGGAAAATAGGATTCTGATGATAAGTAGTGCAAACCATATATACGTGATATTGGCACGGCTCAATCAAACAAACAGGGCTCTAAGTATAAGAGCACGGTTTTCTAATTGAACCGCACCAATATCCCGTATTGTTATTGATATGCTGATGAACTCCTGCAAAACAGAAGAAACAGTAGTATATTTCTACGTGAACTCTGGTAAGTTCTTAAATAGGAATTAAACAAAAGGAGGAACGAAACATATAAGCCTCCTTGAGAGAGAACCCATAGATATATATACATTATATGTGCTACTAGCACTGGTTTTGTTGAATAATATATGATGTATATCTGTTGTGAAGGAACCGTTTATATATTAATAAAAAGAGCAAGGGGAAGTTGGGGGGTGGGGGTAGGGGGGGTGGAGGGTAAATATGGTAGTATGAGAAGAGATAACATAGAAGAGCTTGGAGGGCATTGAATTTGGCCAACAACCCAACAAGAAAAAGGAGGAGGTTGGGGGTATATTTACTCAGAAAGCTAAGAAACGATGAAAAAGCTCACTGAAGCAAATCTGGAGCTTTCAATATGCATTTATGAGGTCGGGAAAAGGGCATGTTCATGCCATGACGCCTTCCTTTTGAATTTCAAAAACTCATCAAACCTTCAATGGTCTTCAGTCGGTCTATGGTTTGTGAGGGTGGGGAGATGTTGATTAAATTCAAGATATCTAATATGATAATGAGTACTACTATTATTAAATTACTATCTTGTTATATCTAGGTTTCTTTGTCTATTTTGTGTATTGAGAGAGGAAATGAGGTTTGAATTTAAGATATCTAACGTGATAATGAATGCTTCTATCAATAAATTATAATCTTACCAAATTTCTATGTTTCTTTGTCCAGAGAGGTTGTTTGGCTCAACAAATTTTGCATACAGCACTGCTGTGCCTACGTAACGTAACATAACAATCTGAACCTGCAAATGCAAATGGAACCCTTATTAATTGCCGCTTCTCTCATCAGATCGAACAGCTTCTTCGTACCTCAAAAGGCCAACGCTTCATCGCTGGTGAGGAAGGAGGAGGACATCCATCATGTTTTAAGCCAAATAACTAACTTTTTTTTGGGTCCAATCTTAAGCTATTTTGAATGAGTTTGTATGTACATGAAAAGGCATTTAAAGTATATCATAGTTTAATCTCTATTTGAGTTAAATAGGATCACTTCGATAATAAAACTCTCCTACAAGACAATTACATTCTCATCTAAATCTCAATCTCACCTATATATTTTATGAACAGAAATTTCTGTTACATATCAAACATGTCCCTACTTATAAATTATATGATTTGTATTAAATTACATCACCTCAATGAGTGGGGCCACACAGCTCAATCGAGTAATGTGATTTAATAATATAGGTCATATAATTTATTAGTGGAGATATAAACTCATTTATAACATAATTAATTAATACCTATTTATTTACATAATGTGGTTTAATAATATAGGTCATATAACTCATGAGTGGGGACATAAACTTATTTACAACAGAATTAATTAATACCTACTTATTTACATGCTCCTTCCGTCCTACAAAGATGGTCTTGTTTTAATTTTTACATAAATAAAAGAAAGTTAGTTAAAGTAGTAAATTTTGTTTTGATTTATCTTTTATACACTTCCTTTTATTGAAATTTGCATAAAGTTATTAAAGTGGGTTGTGTTTTATTAATATTTCTTAGAAAGTAGAGATTTTTATTAGTTTAGATGTAGAATAATGAGGAGTATATAATGGAATTAACAAGTTAACTAATATATATATATATATATATAAATAGAAATAAAATTATAATTTGGGATGAAAGAAAAAGAAAATTAGGACTATCGTTTTAGGAATGAAAGAGTAATAAATATAATTACTTTATTAATATACTTAATGAATAATAATGTTTATTTTACTAGGAATTAATGTTTCTTTAAGCTAGATTTCCACTTTCAAAGGCACAAAAGTGTCCACGACCATAAGAATGATTATATAGTTGTTTTTTTTAAAAAAAAAGGGTAAGAAATCCCTCTTACCCATTCTGAAAGGAAAAAAAGAAATGTCCAACAAAAAGAATAGCATATAGTAGTGATGTGTCATTGGATGTGATATGTAGAGCAATTAATGGATATGGAGTAATTAATATCATCCCTCTTTTTGGTTTTTCAATTATAAAAATAACTCCTTTTTATCTTTTCCATTATTAAAAATGACATTATTCAATTTTTCAAACACCAAATTCTGATAAATCGTATTAAACCATGGCCTGCTGGATAGCATCAAAGTTTCAATGACGTCTTAGATTTTCTTTTAGGTGGAAAAAAGTTCTCTTTTCCCCGCAATTACTATATAGAGCCAAATTTCTCCATCAAACCAAATATAATACAAGTAAAATTCAAAAGTTTGCATCCCCTTTTATATGATTTTTTGACATTATTAATTTTAATCCGATCTCTTTCAAGAAAAAAAGTTTAAGACTTAGGTTTTGGTTCACAGAGGAAGAGGGAGATGGATGATGGCACTGATGAGTTTCGAGTATTTGGTTCTTGATGAAAGTAGATGATTAAAGAGGGACCGAACTCCTATTTTAGCTCCAATTGTGTAAATGACATAAGGAATAAATGGTGAATAAATATCTCTATTCATAGTTGTGCATCTTCTTGAAAATTTAAAATTTTATCCGATTTGGGATAAGTTTAGTTTGAAACTTTTTTGCTTCCATTTAACCTCTCTTACTATTCCAAAAGCTCCCACAAATCAATAGACTGAAATAATTTATGAAAAAATGGACCAAATGAATTTAGCCCAAATATGAAGTATGATGCTGTTCTCATCAGGCATATATTCGTTGATTTCACACTTGTTTGGTAAATGGTGGAAAGAAGGTAAATCAAATTTAATTTTCTTTGTTGGGTTTGAATGTAAAATAAAAGGTAAACGTTTGTTAAAATGTTAAAGAGGAATTTTATTTCAGATCAAATCGTAATAAGATAATTCATAAAATAAAATAAGTCTTTTTAATATCAATTAATGTTCTAATTCTTTCATTTTAAGATATGATCTGTTTTACTGACACAGAGGAGAGAACTCTACATTTACTTCTAGTTCATTATTATATTACACAGGATATTTACATATTGATTTATATCTCCTCATTCGGGCTACGTCTCAATTAAGAAAAAAATAAAATTTATGAAAGTTTCTTAAATACATGCAAATACTTTATATATATATATATATTGAAAGATAAAAATTTATTTTGACGGAGACATCTTAACTTTAACTTTAAAAAAAAATATACATACAAGAGACAATCATATATGCCAATAAACGAGTAAATCAAAATATCTTCAAAGGAAGATAAAAGTCTTGCTTTAACAACCTTCCTAAGACTTGTATGGTGAAGAAAATATAGTAACAAATTCCTAGTACTAACAAAATATTACGTGCGAAGGAACCAAGTGGGGATTTGGTTGGTGCCCAAGGTTGTTGAGACAAATTTATAAGCATTGAATATATATATATATATATATATATATATATGCGCAGACAGATACTATCCTCCTGTTTATGATACACCAGAGATCCCTATATATATATATATGTACAGAATTGGCGGCCATTGGGAGCACCATGAACACCCCCTTTCTATTTCTAGTCTAAGCTCCAAATATAGTTTCATTGCAATTTTCAGTTTGGTAAACTATTCTTTTCTTGGTACTGTCCGATCCATTTGGTGTATTGTCCCAAGTAAATCTGTTACCTTAAAAAGAACCAAAAATGACAAGTCTCAAATTCCACACATTTATGCGATAAAACATCTACTCTACTCTAAAAACTTCAAAAACCTTCTTCTATTCATGTATTGCACAAAAGATTTCTCCACTCTATTAAGTCAAATAATCATCCGAGCTAAAGGAGGATAAACACAGACACAAACGCAAAAAAACTTTTAACATTTTTTTTCTCAATTTAGCAAAAGTAAATTGTTTATGAAAAACGAGATGAGCTAATGCAAAATAGTATTACAATACTCGGAAAAAAACTAGAACAAAAATAGTACTCATGTACCAAGTAGGTATAGCAAAATAATTTCTTCCTAGCACTGCAAACAAAAAAACTAATTGTACAAGACAAGCAAGGCAAGCCCCATGGGCATTTGTCTCCTTCTTCATGTGGTTTTGCATTTGTTTTCTCCTGTTTTTATAACCAGGAGTAATAAAAGCAATCCCACAAAAGTTACTCTCTTCACGTGAATATTCTGAACCTTATTTTTTCTACAATATACACTATACAGTTGAAGCTTACTTCATGGACAAAACCAAAAGGAAAAAAGAAGGAAAATTGGATGGATGAAAATACCAAGATGTTAGTCAAAGTAATGCTTGAAGCATAAGTTAGAAAAGTGATGATTTATCGTACTTGGGCCATTGAAGAAGCATAATGATGCATCTTTTTAGTATGTATAATCTTGTTCTCTGCTCCTTTGCCAAAGCCAGACATCTTTTTCTCAAGCTCATTGCTTCCTCCTCAGGCTTGCCTTCTTGCCCCAATGGTCCAGAACAACACTGACCCATACGTATTATGATTCTCTTCTGCTCTATCAATTGGTTTGCTTTTTGATGTTGAAGATCTTCGGAATACTATTCACAGCATCAAGCAGCACAGACAGTGAGGATTAGTCACGGACATAAAGAATGAAAGATTGGATTTTTCATGAAAAAGGGAGAGAGAGAGAGAGAGAGAGAGAGAGAGAGAGAGAGAGAGAGAGAGAGAGAGAGAGAGAGAGAGAGAGAGAGTATCTTTAGTATTGAATTTTCTTACAGAGGTTGGAGCCTTGGACCACTTGTTATGTACCCTTTGTCTGAAACTCTGCACCTAAACAACAGTTTAGTTGATGGGAAATTAGTGGTGTAAAAAGATTACAATGTTAAGCACCCATATCAACATCTTCAAACTCTGATTTGTCACAATGTCTATCACAAAATAACTGCAAATATCTTTTACAATATGCTGATTATTGTACAATAAACATTTTATGTTAAAAGATTATAATATCACGTACCAAACTTTAAGAACCAACAGTACAAAATGACAACTCCTGGCTCAGTGCCACATTTGGTCTAACCTTCATAAGCAACCTGAAAATCTTTTGAAGTTGTGCCTCCAGGAGTTGATCAAACAGGAGGATTTCATCCGCCTGATTCAGCAATTCCAACCTAAAAGCTTCTCTTTCCTCTAAGAGTCAAATTCCGACGATGAGTAGGGAATTTTATTGAGAACAAGAAGGGGAACTACAAAACTCAAAAGGATACCAAAAGTAACCTCTGTGGATAAAATCATACAGAAAGCAACCACTAAGTTACAGCAAATTAGAACAAGCAGATCAACAGTTAAGCTTCACTGATAAATATGTCTTGAACAGCTTCAAGATGTATTATGGTTCTTTAAATCATTATCTGCATTCACCTCCTTAAAAACTGGCGCTAGCTCGCCCAGCAATCCCTGCCAATATCTCTCAGCACCACGAGCTAATAAACAGGTGATGGAACAATTTTCCTCCTCTTGTCAATCGAAAAGAGAAAGATGAATCCATAAACATGACCAATCGTTCCCATAAGAGCCATATACCCGTATAAGATGCATTGCGTTTATTTCCAAGATAAAGAGGACGCAGAAAAACATGCATTGGAGGAAAGTTTCCAAATTACCTAGCAACCAAAAATAAGAGACCTAGATTTCTTTCTCAGAATTGTGTTGGAAATCTGTGGTCTGAGATTTTGAGTTTTCTTATATTGAAACGATTCTCTACTTTAACGATCCAGCTGTCTTTTATTTTTAAATAACCAAAAGATGTAGTTCAATGGACAAAATAGATGCAAAGTTTTCGTAAACTGAAAATGTGATTCAGTACGTACTTGATAATAAAACAGAAGGTCAACAGATTACACAATTTCACAAGTTATCAATGATAAGGAGCTTAGGCTTTTATACTCACAGCCCAAGTACAAGACTGTAGATACAAGAAGTGCCTCAGCGAGTCACATCTGCTGAATTCATCCATGCTCATCCGATTTATCAACTCGCATTCATTACAAGATTTGGAAACCTCAGAAGGTATCCCCTACCAGATCCGGCTTCTCAATGTCAGTGAGACTCCACAAGAGACAATTTCAAGTCTTCAAACGACAACAAAATTATTTGTCAAGCCCATTAGAACAAATGGACTCTGTGGTCGGATAACTTAATTCCAAACTCCTCCATCTTATCTGAATATCAATAATCTGTCAGCCAATTGCCCAACTTTGCATATGTCACTTTAGGGGAACCTCGACAAACAAAACATGCCACAAATAGAAGGTAGTGTCCAATTTCTATCCTACAACATTGAATTAACAAGATAAATACACGAAGTTGCTGGAATTAACTGAATGACAGCATCAATAAATTTCTTTCGACTTTTTAACCATATCACAACCCGACCTAGTTTGTTAATGTATTTTATCAGAACTAACAACCGAGAGTACCTTGTACTCAAATTTTACAATATCTATGACAGATTTCTGCATCTGATATACGGTTTTCCATTTGTTGTTTGAGTACTATATCAAGTTATCTGTAAGAAACTTTTCGTTGATGCAACCAGGATATCAATGAATGGTAGTCACTAGTCATGTATCAGCTAGTATCTCATTAACTTCACAATAAATACCTGGAAAACTTTCTTATTAAGCCAGTTTGTTAAGAAAGCCTTTCCTACAAGCTGATTAGAGTGGAAAGAGATGGAATATTTATCAGACAGAGAAGAAAGAGAAAGGTCTATGATTGAGGAAAGATGAATCCACAAACACACCAACTGCAAATACATGAGAGTCAAAATAAGCTTTCCGCAGGCTCTTTTAAACATTATAGCTGAACAATAAAACTCAAAACATGAAGATGCATAACAAGACACTCTCCCAACCCGAGAAAAATGAAAAATATACTGTAAACCAGGATAGGCTCAGAGCATCAGTACATCCGACAGTGGTTTAAGCTACATATAAACGTTGTATCAGTTTAAATGTCAACATTACACAGAAACACTAACTTATTGTCACAAAGTTTTCGAATAAGTCGATTTTAAACTTCTCTTACACCTTCTCCAGGTCATAGTCAAATAATTTGATGAGTTCTGAAATTATTTGGTTCCTAATTTCAGGATGGAAAGAAAACTGCCAAAATAGCAATTATCTAATTATCTAATTCCTCTGCTGCTCTAGTAATTATCTAATTCCTCTGTACTAAAAATCATAATCAGCTTAGCCAAAAGAAACATCTTTGGAGCACTATCTGAAGTACTTTGAAGCATCGTTTCAGGTAATTCATGTAAAACAAAACAGTACATAGAACTAAAACTATATTGAGGTTTCCACGTGAACCATAGGAATAGATAACAGGTGAACATATCCAAATTACCAACAAAATCACGGTGGAGAAAATAACCCTAAACATAACCGTATACAGAAAATACCTCCGCCTCCTCCGGCACAGGGAAGAAAGGTGCCTCTTGATCGCGATTGCAGAAGAAAACTCCAGAAACCCTGGCGCGGGATGGGATCAAAGCCCAGCACTACTTAGAAATGATTTTTGGTTTAATTTACAGAATCATCTTACGTCATCACATTGGGAAATGAAACCCTGGCATTCGCCGAATTTCGCGCCAAGGGTTCTGGAATTTAAGGTTAATTGCGGGATATGACCCCATAGAGTTTTACTATTATTCAATTGAGCCCTCCGTTTTCTCAATTATACTTATCAATGTCCTTTTCTTTTTCATTCTTTTTTTTTAGGGGAATTTTAAATTTAATTTTACGTAATTCTGGTAGAAAATAAATTTCTAATTCATTTATTTAATTAATGTCTAAAATAAAACAAATATTTTTTAAGTCTTTGTTATTTAAATTAAATTAATAAAAGTGGTCTTTTGGACCACGAAGATTATATCATTTGAGTTTTGGCCATTTAAATTAGGTCAGACTTTGAATTATTTAAATAATATTCAACGTCACTTTAAATAAAGTCAAATGCAACAAGATCTATGCATTCGGGCCAAGTAAATTTAGCCAAAAGTCATTTTAAACTAAATCCATTAAATGATGAGTTAAACTCATTAGGTTTCATCAAATAAGGAAATGGTTCAATCCAACACCCATGATAGGTCGCTTAGTGGCCAAGCAACCCAATGCCCTATTTCCTTTAAAAATGAGGATCTTCCCAAGGTTGAGAGATCATTCAGAAGACACTCAAGCTCGAGGAAGTGAAATTCTCAACCATTCAGAAGACATTCAAGCTTGATGCAAATGAAAAGCCAGAAGCTCTTACCAAAAGCTCTCAAATCTCTTCCTCAAAGTTCAAGCATTTTCTCGCAGTGTTCCTCGCCTTCTTCCTCCCAAAGATCGAAGAAAGTTCTAATGGCTTTGCAATCCATCAACCCTCTTCAAAGTCCGTTCGATTTTAAGAAGAAATTTCCCAACCCTCAAGTCAACACTTTGCCAAAGAGAATAGTCGAAGGATTTTCCTAATGACTATGGATTTTTCAGAGATTTTATAACCGCTACCATATTATAAACCTGTTGGAGAAACAACTTCTAATTACTATTACATAACACTATTACTATTACAAATTATCAAAGAAGAAAATCAAAGCCGAAGAAAACAGAAAGATACAATCTTTTTATGTACAAAAAACCAACAAGAATAAATGATAAGGCAACCTGCAAAAGAACACCTGATTAGTATAAAATAACCCCAAATCAACAATGAACGGATTTTGCTTACCACCGCCGCCGTGAAGCGGCCAACAGAAAATCAAAGAAGATGACTGAGGAGCTGAAATCGTAAGGTTACTAAGCCAGAAAACCGACGCCGAGCAGTGGCATTGCCGCGTCAAGGCGTCGACGGTAAAGAAAATGATGATCGGGAGTTATAACCCTCAGAAACGGGCCTCAGCCGGGAAAGAATCACTGGCAGTCTTCTTCCTCTCTCTCTCTCTCTCTCTTTTCTTTCCTCATGGCTAACTCTCTAACCTCACCAACAGACAAACAAGGTGACACAGAAGGCCGGTGAACAACAGAGAAGCATAGAACATCGGAACCAAGAGAGAAAAGCAGCGGCAGAGTCGAAGGATCAGGAGGAGAAACCAAGAGTCTCGAAGACTCCAAAAGACAGAGAGATTGAAGAGACGATTCAGAGGAGGAGAGCAAGAGACTGCACCAGAATCGAAGCAGCAACAATAAAAAGAGAAGGAGGGCGGATATTCCATGGGTCGCCAACGAACGGCTCGGGTGGCCAACCCAAACCACCCGGGCATCCCTAAGACCTGGTCAAGGAGACAGCCAAGAAGCCTATTCCAAATGGGTTGAGGTCCAATCATCATGGGGTTGGGGGACGTGAAAAATTGGGCTGGAAAAAGAGACAAAAATATTGGGAGAATGGGATTATTAAAGCCTACAAAACCAAATCACGTTATTTGCTATTTAATTTTTGCTCAATTCTCAGACTCAATTCGCAGGCTTAAGATTTTGTTGTATACAATTCTAAACACTTTTTTTCCTTTTTTTGTTAATAAAGATTTTGAGGCCCAATTGTTAAGTAATACTTCCTCTTTTGGTTATTTTATTTTTTTTTATATTGATTAAAATACCATTCAAATTATCTTTTTTGTATTATTACTATTTCTATAAATTTTATAATAGAAATTAATAAGTATTAAAGATTGCAATTTATATTTTTTTAATATAATAGAAGTAGTTTTTATATGTGACAAATAAAAGAATTATAAACAATAATAAAGTGTGATAAAAATAGTAATTATTTTTCTTTACAACTCGAAAGTAATTGTCTAATTGATGAAAACTTCAAGGCTTAATAGTATATTTTTCTTATAAACATTTTTCAAAAGCAACTCAAGTTTATAAATATTAATTTGTTATTTTTTTTACACAAACATTTTATATTTTATTTTTTATAGGATATGTACATCCATCCATTTTGGCTGTTATTCATTCCTTTTTGCCGTTAAGTGGATGTCATTTTCGTCCAAGAAAAGACAAATAATCAAACTCTCTCACTTAAATTATTTTGGTGCTAAAGAAAAAAATTAAAAAAATTAGGATCAAAATAATAAATTTCCCCCCCTTTCTTCTTCTTCTTCTTCTTCCTCCTCTTCCCACAGCAAACTACCAATACCACCCTTTCCCTCTTTATTCTTCCTCTTCTTCCCTTCTTCCACCACCACTACCTCCCCCTGTCTTTTTCCTCCCATTCCTTCTTCCACGAAAGTAAACTCTTCTCTACCCAAAATGGTCCATACATTCATCTAATTGATCTTCCTCCCCTCTTTCTTCTTATCATCGTCCTTCTCCTCGACCATCCACCCCACCGCTGCCGCACCGCCTCACTCCACCACCTCATAAATTGGAAGGATCAATAAGTGGGATTTGATCAAATTATTCTTACAAAATTGCAGCATATATGGGCAATTAGTTATCTCCGTTGGAGATTAAGGATTGTATGTAGAATTAAAATATGATTATTATTCTTATAAATTATAGACTATGTATAATTATATTTAAGCTGCCTAGTTGTAATTTGTTAGGTTCCTAGTCATAATGTGTTTAGGATTTGTTGCATGGACAATCTAAATAATGTACATAATTTTACATTAATGAGATAGAAAACATTGGATTGTTTTCCCACTGGAAACCCAATTGGCTAATATCTCTCATAATGAATAATGACAATATTGGTATTGATAACGATATGGTAGAAGCAAACGCATGTTCGCAGAATGAAGAAAGATGCTTACTATGTAGCATCCTCAAATGGATCCGGACTGATCCTAACAACAGTCCAGCTAAGAGAAAACGAAAAGGACAATAATTATGCAGAATGGACAAAAACCATACGCCTGGCCTTGAGATCAAAGAATAAATTGGGATTTATTGATGGAATAATTCCCACTCCAGAAGACGACCCAGACAAAGAAGAAGAATGGTGGGAAATCAATACCCTAGTAAATTCTTGGATTCTCAATACTATCGAACCTTCTTTCCGATCTTTCATAAATTACTCCGAAAGAGCTGATAAATTGTGGACAGATTTAAAAGAAAGATTCTTAGTTGGCAACGGGCCAAGAAAAATACGAATTAAAGGCAGCATTGGCAAATTCTAAACAAGGCAAAGATTCAATAAATGTGTATTATTCACGTTTGAAAAAGTTATAGGATGAATTAGATAACTACTCTCAACTCCCATCTAGCACAGATATAGAACTTTTGACTGTTATCATAAAAGAAGAGAGGAAGAAAATGTTTTCCAATTTTTAATGGGATTACATAGTGCAATTTATGGCACTGTCCATTCCCATCTGATTCAACAAGAACCCATGCCAAAATTGCAAACAGTCCTCGCTCAAATCTGTAAAGAAGAACAACATAATAATTTAACCCGAGCTATGGAACACGCCACCGGTGACGGTGTAGTATTTGCCGTCGCCGGAACAGTGCAAACACCATCTTCCTCCTCCAGATCTTACTGTACACACTGCAAGAAATCAGGCCACGACATGGTTGGTTGCTTCCAGCAGATCGAGTTCCCGGAGTGGTGGCCGTGGAGCTCAATGCAGAACCCAGCCGGTCGCGGAGTTCCAACGAGATGAAACAGCAAGATGACAGCATTGCGCAGCAGGCCTAGCGCTCCTTCTGGCCGAGCTCCAGGAGCAGCGAGACAGCTATAGCAAGAAGATATGTGACGCACAACCGAAGCCTGGGCAGGCAGCGCGACAGCTCGGCGCAGAGGAACTGCGACGGCAGCAGCAGGCGAAGACTTCAACCTGGGCTTGGTAGCGGCAGCGACTGTTTCAACAAACCCAGCAGCAGAAAATTTCAGTACACTAGAAGATTCCAGCAACAACTTTCCAAGGTTATCAAGTGACCAATGGTCAAAATTATTCACCATTATAAATAACACAAATGCTACTCAGTTCGAAAAATTATCTGGTATGAAAAATTTATGGATTTTGGATGCTCTCATCATATGACTGGTATGAAAGATTTTTTAAACAATTTAAATAATGTCTACTCATATACTATTTATCTGCCTAATGGTGTTAAGGCAATTGCTCTACAAGAAGGATTGGTTTCCTTAACTCCTAGACTCAAACTCCTAAATGTACTTTTAATTCCCGAACTTAAATGCAACCTAATTTCCTTGTCTCAATTGGCCCGAGATGCACGGTGTTTTATCACCATTTTTGATAATTTTTGTGTTATACAAGACCGTATCTTGATGAGGCCGATTGGAGTGGGTGAGCATAGGAATAGGATCTTTTTCTACAAGCCAATGAAATCATCAGCATTGTATAATTTTTCTAGTACTGTTCTCAATTTCGGCACATTATGGCATATTAGATTGGGACATCCTTCGGATTTTGTGTTAAATAAATTTTTGGGAATTTTCAACAACTTTAGCAGTAACACTGTTCCTTGCAATATCTGTGTGCAAGCTAAACAGACTCGTGATTGTTTTCCTTTAAGTGATAATAAAACATCTGCAATTTTTGATTTAATCCATCGTGATTTGTGGAGACCATACAAAACTGCATCTACTATAGGTGCCTCATATTTTCTTACCATACTGGATGATTACTCTAGGGCTGTTTCGATATATCTAATTTTTGAGAAAAGTGAAGTTGCATCAATCCTAAAAGATTACTTTGCTATGACTAAAACTCAATTTCACAAAACCATCAAAGTCGTACAGAGTGACAATGACATATAATTCACATGCTTAAAGTTGTATTTTTCAACTCATGGTATGTTACATCAAACTACTATTGCTGGCACCCTACAACAAAATGGTAGGGTTGAATAGACTCATTGACACATACTAAACGGTAGCTCGGGCTTTGCGTTTTCAAGCAAATTTTCCCATAAAATTTTGGGGAGAATGTGTACTAACAGCCGGAGATCTTATCAATCATACACATTCTTCATTGTTGCATGGAAAAACTCCTTATGAGATGCTACATGGCAAAAAAGTGCCATCATATTCTCACATTAAAATATTTGAATGTTTAGCTTATGTACATGATCATAGCCTACCCAAAGACAAGTTCAAAGCCTGAAGCAGAATATATGTCTTTCTCAGATATCTTTTTAGCAAGAAAGGTTGGTGATTTTACAACATAAAAAGGGAATAGTTTATTTTGTCCAGAGATGTAATTTTTGATGAGACCAAATTTCCCTACAAAGAGATGCACACTCCATAATATACTTCGGATTTTTTAGGATTTTATAATTTTGGGGAACAAATTTTGGGCTTACCAGAGAGGGGGAGTGAATTATTTTTGTTAGCCCTAAGGGCATTAATACTTATGTTTTGATTATGATTAACATATGCTTGTGTGAGTATTTTAGCTAACCCTTCATAGAACAAAAGAAGTACCTATGAAGTCTCAAAGTCTACAAGCAAAAGATCTTGTTGATAAGGATAAAATGGAGAAGAAGAGACCAAGCCATTCCAAGATCAAATCATTGAAGACATTGAAGGCATTGTCTTTGGTAGAGTGAATTAAGTACTACCTTGTAAACTCCCTAGTCTTAGTCTTTGATTATTGATCATATATGAAGCTCCTTTTACGATTTTCTCAAAAATAAACTTGTGTTATAATCTAAGTATTCTTGACTGAAGTAGTGATGTTTTGAAAGTTTTTCTTCTCTTTAACATGATTGTCAAGAATACATGTTTTTGAAACAAGGAAGAAAAGTTTTTGTCTTAAAAAGAAACTTGACTGAGGAAACAAAAATTCGGTCATCCGGGTTTAGAACCGGTCGTCCGGTTTCTTCCAAATAAAAAATTCGACAGTCAGTTTTTCAGAGTATCAAGTCCGAATCTTTCTGTCCAAAAATTCGGTCATCCGGTTTTTAGAACCGGTCGTCTGATTTTGCTCAAAATCAAGAATTCGGTAGTCCGTTTTCTAGTTGAACAAGTCCGAATCTTTCTTTTTTAAATAACCGGTCGTCCGATTTCAGGAACCGGTCGTCTGTTTTTTACTTTTACTGTATAAAATATTACCGTTGCACAGAAAGCAACGGTTACTTTTTTTGAGACTCTATATATAGACTTTATGATCAGCAATAAAAGAGATAAGTTTTGTGGAATATCCATTGTGAACATTTAAAACTTTCAAGAGCTTCAAAAGCACATTTATTGCAAACATTTTTCATTCCAAAAACAAAATCTTCTTGAGCTTCATTATTGATCATCATCAAAGAAGAAGAAAGGAGGAGCTTGTAGAACAATTTCATTAGGTTGTATCTTATATTCCTCAAGCTCAAAAGTGGTAACATTGTTCTTAAACTTATTCTTTTCTTTTATTGATATCAAAGGTTTGTATTGAAAAACCCCTTGGGTAATCCTTTGATTTACATTGTGTTGTGATTTGAGGTTGTGTGAAAACCCTTGTAGGGTGATCCTCATATTTGTAGTTGGTATATCTTTGTGTTTTAGTGGATTTGAAAATCCTTGGGTGTTGACTCAAGGTAGTGGATGTAACTCTTTGATAGAGTGAACCACTATAACTCCGTGTGTTCTTCTTTAAGTTTCTTACTTGTCTGAACCACAAAATTTTGTTTGGTTAGGAATTTTATTAAAAGATTTTTAGAATTCTCTATCAAACAAAATTGGAGGTTTATTTTTTATTAACAAAGAATTTTTGAAAATTAGCCAAAAACCTTATTCACCCCCCTCTAAGGTTTTTCAATTTTATAACACAAGAGGATAGCCATCCGTTTAGCCTAGAACCAGTAGCCCAACAGCACCAACCACAACTAATTCTGGACCTGAAACAGATGGCCCAACCGTGAACCAAGAAGCCTAACGGCCATCAAAGTTAATGGCCCAGCCTCCACACACCTCCATTCAAATAGCACCTGATCTAGAAGCGCCTGGTCCAGCCCAACGCGCCCAACCCATTTTGTGTGGCCCTTCTTTTCTCCCTTCTGAGCAGTGGCCCAACTTGTGCAACCCATAAGCAGCCCAGCCGCTTGGCCCAGTGCCAGCGGCCCAGTCCATCCAGCCGTTTCCTTCTCCTCCATCCGAGATGCGGCCCAGTCCGTGTAGCCCAGACGCTGCCTGACCACTCGACCCAACGACTTCCTCCTGCAATGGTCCAACCGCGACAACTACCCACCCAGACCCTCATTTCTGCACTGGCCTAGCAAAAGTAGTCCCTCCTGGCCCAGATTCTTGTCTAGAAGTCTTTGGTTCAACAAAAGCAAAATTAATCCTTGGCCCAAATGCCGCCCCCAACAACTCCCAGCAATCTTCCAGATACAATACAACCTACTAGGAAAAGCACTCGTATTAAAAAGGCACATACTCGACTCCAAGATTTTTACTGCAATGCCATATGAAAGGCTTCTGTATTCCATTCCAACTCTGCTTCCTCACCCTCTTCGGACCTCTCAGGTACGTCCATTTATCCTATCACACAATTTGTGGACTATAAAAAATTTTCTCCTTCAAACAGGCATTTTTTAGCATCAGTTGCCACCAACTCAGAACCTACCACTTACTTTGAAGCTGTTTCTGATCCTAAATGGAAAGATGTCATGCAACAAGAAATTCATGCACTCGAGAAAATTGGCACATGGTCATTGACATCCTTATCCCCTGGAAAACGTGCTCTTAGGAGTAAATGGGTTTTCCGGATCAAGTATAAAGCAGATGGCAACATTGAGCGATATAAAGCCCGATTAGTGGTTTTAGGCAACGCACAAGCAATATGTATGGATTATACAAACACTTTTGCTCCTGTCTTAAAAATGGTTATAGTTCGCACCTCTGTGGCTACCCTTGACATTGGCTCATACATCAAATAGATGTCCAAGATACTTTCCTTCACGGAGATTTGCAAGAAAAAGTTTATATGCAGCCCCACTTGGTTTTCGCCCATCTTTCCAAGGACAAGTTTGCTTTTTGAAGAAATCTTTGTATAGTCTTCGCCAGGCTCCATGATGTTGGTTCTCCAAACTTACTATTGCCCTTCGTAAGTATGATTTTCACAATCTTACGTAGATTATTCTCTCTTCACATACTCTTGAAAAAATATTTTTTTATGCGTTCTCATTTATATAGATGATTTATTACTTACTGGAAATTCACTACCCACTCTAAATAATTTTAAAAATTCCTTGAATAAGTGTTTTCATATAAAGGACTTCGGATCTTGAGATTGCAAGGAATCCTTCGGGTTTATTTTTATGTCAACGAAAATATATTCTAGAAATTCTCTCTGAAACTGGGTTGTTAGGGCCCAAACTAATCTCTACTCCTATTGAACTAAATCATCAGTTGGCCAAGGCTTCTGGATCTTATCTTGATAAACCAGATCGCTATTGCAGACTCATTGACAAGCTGATTTATCTTACTCTTACTCGCCCGAAGCTCGTGTTGGAATCCGTAGGCAAAAACAAAGTAAAATAAAAACTACGGAAATCCACCAACAGGATCTGCACATACTAGAAAAACCGATTGGATAGAAATTACCTCAATGTTTTTATTGTTCGTTGTGGAGGCGCTGCTTTGTATGCTTCGCCCTCTACTAGTATCCACGCGACGAACTCCTCTCGCAAGCGATCGGGATGCTAGCCCCCTTCGTGTTCTCAAAACTGCTCGGAACCGATCCCGACTATCCGGTAATCGGTCGCTTTTTCGGAGAGAGGAGGCTAGATACTATATCGCCGTTCTAGGGTTTAGGGTTTTGTTTTTCTTTAATGAGATAAAGGATCGGCCAACAAGAAAAGGTTAACATAACCTTTTATAGTCGTCAATATCAAAACCCTAACTCGTCATCTAATGACGATTCAATCTCGTCCGTCTATTCCTATAATCATCCAACGGTTAGATGAGTAATATTAAGTAATTAATTTCATTTATTCGATTAAATAAAATTAATTACTTATTAACCTACCGTAAAATACAATATGGAATCGATTCCCCCTTTTGTATACGTTCAACGAATCTGGACACAATCTAGATTCATTGAACGTGGACATTATGCTCACAAGATCGTCTATGCGTGTGACCCTGTAGGTTCACTTAACGTTGGCAGTGAATAAAAAAAATGTCCTAGACATTTATTCACAAAACATAAGCGGCCTCTAGCAAGACATTATGCTTACCCAAGTTAAGTAAATGTAATAATAACCTAGCATCAGATTTAATATTTAGTCCTTTGTCACACGATATCCTAATTAAGTATAAGGCATGGATCAAGTCATCCTTATAAAACTTAATTAACCATTTACTTGATCACCAGGCAGACTGTTCCAACAAATAATATTAATAACACCTTATTAATACTTATTTGAGCATGGCCATGCATATTTTCCAGTCTTCCTTATCAAGGGGCCCATGGATATCTCTCTCTAAAAGGAGAGGGACAAATCCCTTTCACTATCTCCAATATTCAAGCCATGACGAGAAAATAAGCCAACCAATAATCATAATGATCACCTAATTAAAAGTGATGTTTGACTATGTCAAAACATATTTTTCTCCCCATGCAAGAAACATTAGAAACATTAGGTCGAAGGACACCAAATATAAAACTGAGAAGAAATATTTATAACTTAAACCCATGCAATATTTCTTCTTCACTTTGGGACATGTCCAATACAATATTCTCAATATGTATTTATGAATTGATTTTATATCTCATATTCATGATCAGTAAAACTTGACCATCAATCAACTTCACACTAGTTTACAAGATGTAATAAACTAGGGACAAATAAGAATAGTATTTTATTAGCTATAAGGGTTTTACTATCAAGTCACATACTTGATGACCAAGAGCATAAAATACAATTAAAAAATACATGCTTCATAAATCATAAATGTGAGTCAATTGGTCTTAGGGCATATACTAACAATCTCCCACTTGCCCTATCACCAATTTGACATGACTCTCAAACCCATTGACCTAGTATGACTCTCATGCTTAAGTTGTGGGAGTGGCTTTGTCAATGGATCTGCGACATTGTCATTGGTGTCTACTTTGCAAATTTTAACATCTCCACGCTCAATAATTTCTCGAATGAGATGGAAACGCCTGAGAATATGTTTGGATCGTTGATGAGATCTAGGTTCCTTAGCTTGTGCAATGGCTCCCTGTATTATCACAATATAGGTCCACTGGGTTCACAATGCTAGGAATTACACCTAGTTCTGTGATGAACTTTCTGATCCAAACTGCCTCCTTGGCTGCATCGAAGCAGCCACATACTCAGCCTCTGTAGTAGAATCGGCCACGGTATCTTGCTTTGAACTCTTCCCAACTCACAGCACCTCCATTCAAACAAAACACAAATCCAGATTGCGATCTAAAATCATCTACATCAGTCTGAAAGCTAGCATCCGTGTAACCATTTACAACAAGCTCTCCTTCCTGACCTCCGTAGATCAAAAACATCTCTTTAGTCCTTCTTAAGTACTTGAGAATGTTTTTTTACTGCAGATCCCAATGCGGTTCACCGAGATTTGACTGGAATCTGCTAGTCATGCTTAATGCATACGAGACATCTGGACGAGTGCATAACATGGCGTACATGATAGATCCAATTGCGGAAGCATAAGGAATCTTACTCATGCGTTCTGTATTTTCCCTTGTGGTAGGACTTTGAGACTTACTGAGTTTAACGCCATGTGACATTGGCAAGAATCCTCTCTTAGAATCTTGCATACTCGAACTTTTTCGAGTACCTTGTCAATATATCCACTCGACTTAGGCCAATAAGCTTTTTAGATCTATCTCGATAGATCCTAATGCCTAGAATATAGGGTCGCTTCGCCTAAATCTTTCATTGAAAAACACTTCCCCAACCAAGTTTTTACACTTTGCAAAGTGGGGATGTCATTCCCAATTAACAAGATGTCATCGACATAGAGTACTAAGAAGACTACTGCATTTTCTGTAACCCTTTTGTAGACACAAGATTCATCATCATTCTTGATGAAATTGAATTCTTTAATTGCTTCATCAAAACGAAGATTCCAACTTCGAGATGCTTGCTTCAAGCCATAAATGGATCTTTGAAGTTTACACACTTTACTAGAATTCGAAGGATGAATAAAACCTTCAGGTTGTGTTATATACACATCCTCCAGTAGATTTCCATTAAGAAAAGCAGTTTTAACATCCATTTGCCATATTTCATAATCATAATATGCTGCAATGGCAAGTAGAATTCTAATTGACTTAAGCATTACAAGCTGGAGAAAAGGTTTCATCATAGTCTATACCATGAGTTTGTCTATACCCTTTTGCTACCAATCGTGCTTTGTAAGTGTGCACATTGCCATCCATGTCGAGTTTTCTTTTTTGAAAACCCATTTACACCCTATGGTCTTGCAACCTTCGAGTGGATCAATCAAAGTCCAAACTTGATTATCATGCATGGATTGTATTTACGATTTCATAGCCTCTAGCCATTTGCTAGATTCGGGACTATGAATAGCATCTTGGTAGGAATTAGGTTCACCTTGATCAATAAGATCAATATTATGATCCTCGAGTCACCGAAATCCATATCTCTCGTGGTATCCGAGAAATCCTACTAGACCTTCTTGGCCCTTGTGTCAAAGGTTCGGGCTCGGTATGAATACGTGAGTCCAGCCCGAGTATCCATACTCGGTTCGAAATGGTCTGCTTTGTCCTTGAGCTTCTTCAAGATGGATTCTACTCCCATCGACTCTTTTGGAAACGAATTC
This sequence comes from Catharanthus roseus, assembly GCA_028651295.1. NCBI lineage: Eukaryota > Viridiplantae > Streptophyta > Magnoliopsida > Gentianales > Apocynaceae > Catharanthus > Catharanthus roseus. Next base: position 12,482,514 of record JAPQWS010000104.1, read on the forward strand.
CCTTTCAAGGAAAATTCCGTTCAGAGCAACAAACACTTTGTTTTCGGATGGAAGATAAAAGTAGTATCCTTTAGTTTCCTTAGGATATCCCACAAACAGGGACACTTATCGGATTTGGGTGCTAGTTTTTCGGGATAATGATCGCTTCACATAAGCATCACATCCCCCAAATTTTGAGAAATGCTAAACTAGGTTGTTTCCCAGGTCCATATCTCATATGGTGTTTTACGAAACGACTTTAGATGGAACTCTATTTAATATGAATGCGGCGAGTTTCTAGAGCATAACCCCCGAAAAAGAAATTGGAAGATCTGTTTGACTCATCATAGATCGAACCATATCCAATAGAGTTCGATTTACTGCGTTCGGACACACCATTCCATTGTGGTGTTCTGGTGGAGTTAATTGTGATAATATCCCACAATTTTTTTAGATGTTCAGTCAAACTCTTGGCCCAAGTATTCACCACCTCGATCCGATCGAAGTAATTTGATACTCCTTCCAAGTTGATTACGTACTTCATTTTGAAATTCCTTAAACTTTTGAAAGGAATCGATTTATGTTTCATTAGATAGACATAACCATATCTCTGAAATCATCCGTGAATGTAATGAAATACGAAAACCTCCTACTGGCTTGTGTGTTCATTGGCCCACATACATCGGTATGTATAAGTTCCAATAAATCGGTAGCCCTTTCACTTTGCCCTGTAAATGGACTTTTAGTCATTTTTCCCAATAAACAAGAATCACATTTTTCATAAGACTCAAGGTCGAATGAAGATAGAAGTCCATCTTGATGGAGTTTTGATATACGTTTCTCATTTATATGGCCCAAACGACAATGCCAGAAGTAAGTTTGATTTAAATCATTAGATTTAAATTTCTTTGTATTTATGTTATAGATGGGCTTACTAATGGAATCATGTAGGTTAAGAATGTAAAGTCCATTACATAAAGAGGCATCCCCATAGAAAATACCATTTTTATAAATAGAACTTTTACCATTCTTAGTATTAAACTCAAAACCATCAATATCCAAACAAGAAAGCGAAATGATATTCCTACTCATAGCGGGAACATAATAACAATCTTTAAGTTCAATTATAAGCCCAGGTAGGGCAAAAGTAAATCAAATGTCCCTACGACTACTGGCAGCGACTTTTGCTCCATTTGCAACTCGTAGGTCCACCTCTCCCTTTGCCAAAGATCTACTCCTTTTGAGTCCCCTGCACATTTACACAAATGTGAGCTCCACATCCGGTATCTAATACCCATGAAGTAGGAGTAGACATATTAATTTCTATAACGAAAATACACGAGCGGCGGTCTCACTAGCCTTTTGCTTCTTCTTTTCTTCCAAGTAGAGCTTGCAATTCCTCTTCCAATGACCGGGTTCATTGCGGTGGAAAGCAAGTCCCTTCCTTTGGTGGTTTAACCTTGGGCTTGGGCTTACGCTTGCCTTTACCCTTTTTGGCCATATCCTTTCCCTTTCCCTTTCCCTTGTTCTTCTTGAGCGCCCCTTCGAACCATCGGAACATTGGGAGTAGACTTCCTAATGTTTTGTTCGACTGCTTGAGCATCCCGTGCAATTCATTTATGGACTTTTCCATATTATGCATATTGAAGTTCATGACAAAGCGATCATAGTCGGAGGTCAAAGAGGCCAAGATCATATCGGTAGCCAAGTCATGACTTACGGGTGCTCCAAGTTTTTCAAGGCGATCAAAATACCCTTTCATCTTAAGGACATGAGCACTAAGCTGAAGTGCCGGGGGGTCATTTTGCAGTTTGTTCAACGCCTTAGTGGTAAGATATCTCTCTTGACGTGCCTGCTCTTGGAACATTTCCTTGAGTCTGTTTTATCATCTCATAAGCCTCAACTTCCTCGAATTGCTTTTTGCAACTCGGATTCCATCGTAGCCAACATGAGACATGTCACATCGTTAGAATCATCCTTGTGCTTACTATAAGCATCCTTTTCGACTCTAGTGGCATTGTTAGGCTGGTTGATTAGGGATAGGGTTCTCAAGTACATATAGCCTTTTTTTCTTGTTTAAGGACAATCCTTAAATTTACGTGCCCAATCAAGAAAGTTAGTCCCACTAAGCTTATTCTTTTCAAGCACGGATCGCAATGATGTGTTTGAATTGTTTGAGGCCATTATCTACATAGAATTTGCAAAGTAAAATTAAATAAATGAAGCATTAAATTTTCCCTGAAATATTCAACACTTGATATAAATCATGGGTATAAAAATTCATTTTATTCTAATCATAAGTAAGCTTTGGCTTAACACCCATAATTAGAGAAAAATGTATTAATGGGATTTACATCTACATGTACCGGCAAAATCCCATATGATGTCCTAGGCTCAAAACCGTTTTGATAGCCTAGTTAAGCCAAACCATTCCAAGCATATGGAAATCACCATTTTTCATCTTCCCCTACTTAGGTAACCATTTATCTCTTGCTTTGGCAATGAGACAAAATGATGAACCAAGCATGGAGAAGTGCTTATGATCATGGAAGACATTTTACGACTTAATTTATTTTACATGGTTTCAAAAACCTTCTTCCTTTTATTTGTATATAATTTCACAAAACATATATAAAAAATAAAAGGGAAATAAACTAAACATCTCATGCATAATATATATACATCAAATAAAAACGTGTCATAGCATGGCCCCAATCCTATATTGACTTCCACGAGCCTCATGGAAGTCAAAGGTCAATCTAGGTAAGTCTTCATCTCCATGAGCTTGCCTCCAATGTCTTGGCCTTCTAATCTTGTTACATAGGACAGAAAATATACATAGGAATAGGAAATAAAATTAACCTATTCTAGTAAAGCTTGATAATATTACATCAACGAAAACAACGACACGCGAGCCGTATTTAAAAACATACAACCCATTAACAAAATAAGCCAATCAATCACAAGAGGTAAAGGGCCATGCTATGCACCATGCATCTAAAGATAGGAAGAAACATGCAAAGAAACAACAAGGGGGTTCAGGGCGTAGCCCCCATGAAACAGCGGTCCCGCTGGCCGGTCAGTGAGGGCGGGGTCAAGGGCGGCGCCACTTTCAGGGGAGTCTCGGGCGGCGCCCCTGTAAAGAAAAAACGATTTTTCTTTCTAACTCATTGAATGAGTTATTGCCGTCATAAACCCTAAAATCATGCCGCGGAAATTTTGTTTTAACGAGTTAAACATTAAATCATGTGATTACGCATATTTGTTTAACAATTAAATTGCACAGATTACGATCCGTACACCAAACAATTTAGCAGTAACAATATTACTGTTTAATTAATCGTATTAATAAGTAAAACGAGAATATGATATATGCGAATCTTATAATTCAATTTACTCCGATTATTACACTAATCGAAACCTTACTATAAGGCCGATTGAAAACAACATATGTAATCAAAGCGTAGCGAGATAAAATCGGTAAAACCGGTATGTGCGTGGCTCACGATACCCTTTGTTGGAATCCGTAGGCAAAAACAAAGTAAAATAAAAACTACGGAAATCCACCAACGGGATCCGCACATACTAGAAAAACCGATTGGATAGAAATTACCTCAATGTTTTTATTGTTCGTTGTGGAGGCGCTGCTTTGTATGCTTCGCCCTCTCTGGTATCCACGCGACGAACTCCTCTGCAGCGATCGGGATGCTAGCCCCTTACGTGTTCAAAAGCTGTTCGGGGCCCGATCCTGACTATCCGGTAATCGGTCGTTTTTCGGAGAGAGGAGGCTAGATACTATATCGCCGTTCTAGGGTTTAGGGTTTTGTTTTTCTTTAATGAGATAAAGGGACGGCCAACAAGAAAAGGTTAACATAACCTTTTATAGTCATCAATATCAAAACCCTAGCTGTCATCTAATGACAGTTCAATCTCGTCCGTCTATTCCTATAATCATCCAACGGTTAGATGAGTAATATTAAGTAATTAATTTCATTTATTCGATTAAATAAAATTAATTACTTATTAACCTACCGAGAAAATACAATATGGAATCGATTCCCCCTTTTGTATACGTTCAACGAATCTGGACACAATCTAGATTCATTGAACGTGGACATTATGCTCACAAGATCGTCTATGCGTGTGACCATGTAGGTTCACTTAACTTTGGCGAGTGAATAAAAAAAAATGTCCTAGACATTTATTCACAAAACATAAGCGGCCTCTAGCAAGACATTATGCTTACCCAAGTTAAGTAAATGTAATAATAACCTAGCATCGGATTTAATATTTAGTCCTTTGTCACACGATATCCTAATTAAGTATAAGGCATGGATCAAGTCATCCTTATAAAACTTAATTAACCATTTACTTGATCACCGAGCGGATCTGTTCCAACAAATAATATTAATAACACCTTATTAATACTTATTTGAGCATGGCCATGCATATTTTCCAGTCTTCCTTATCAAGGGGGCCCATGGATATCTCTCTCTAAAAGGAGAGGGACAAATCCCTTTCACTATCTCCAATATTCAAGCCATGACGAGAAAATAAGCCAACCAATAATCATAATGATCACCTAATTAAAAGTGATGTTTGACTATGTCAAAACATATTTTTCTCCCCATGCAAGAAACATTAGAAACATTAGGTCGAAGGACACCAAATATAAAGCGAGAAGAAATACTTTATAACTTAAACCCATGCAATATTTCTTCTTCACTTTGGGACATGTCCAATACAATATTCTCAATATGTATTTATGAATTGATTTTATATCTCATATTCATGATCGGTAAAACTTGACCATCAATCAACTTCACACTAGTTTACAAGATGTAATAAACTAGGGACAAATAAGAATAGTATTTTATTAGCTATAAGGGTTTTACTATCAAGTCACATACTTGATGACCAAGAGCATAAAATACAATTAAAAAAATACATGCTTCATAAATCATAAATGTGAGTCAATTGGTCTTAGGGCATATACTAACAATCTCCCACTTGCCCTATCACCAATTTGACATGACTCTCAAACCCATTGACCTAGTATGACTCTCATGCTTAAGTTGTGGGAGTGGCTTTGTCAATGGATCTGCGACATTGTCATTGGTGTCTACTTTGCAAATTTTAACATCTCCACGCTCAATAATTTCTCGAATGAGATGGAAACGCTGAGAATATGTTTGGATCGTTGATGAGATCTAGGTTCCTTAGCTTGTGCAATGGCTCTGTATTATCACAATATAGGTCCACTTTGGGTTCACAATGCTAGGAATTACACCTAGTTACGTGATGAACTTTACGATCCAAGCTGCCTCCTTGGGCTGCATCGGGAAGCGACCACATACTCGGCCTACTGTAGTAGAATCGGCCACGGTATCTTGCTTTGAACTCTTCCGACTCACGGCACCTCCATTCAAACAAAACACAAATCCAGTTGCGATCTAAAATCATCTACATCGATCGAAAGCTAGCATCAGTGTAACCATTTACAACAAGCTCTCCTTCACGACCTCAGTAGATCAAAAACATCTCTTTAGTCCTTCTTAAGTACTTGAGAATGTTTTTTCACTGCAGATCCGATGCGGTTCACCGGGATTTGATTTGGAATCCCGCTAGTCATGCTTAATGCATACGAGACATACGGGCGAGTGCATAACATGGCGTACATGATAGATCCAATTGCGGAAGCATAAGGAATCTTACTCATGCGTTACGTATCTTCCCTTGTGGTAGGACTTTGAGACTTGCTGAGTTTAACGCCATGTGACATTGGCAAGAATCCTCTCTTAGAATCTTGCATACTTGAACTTTTCGAGTACCTTGTCAATATATCCACTCGACTTAGGCCCGATAAGCTTTTTAGATCTATCTCGATAGATCCTAATGCCTAGAATATAGGCTGCTTCGCCTAAATCTTTCATTGAAAAACACTTCCCCAACCAAGTTTTTACACTTTGCAAAGTGGGGATGTCATTCCCAATTAACAAGATGTCATCGACATAGAGTACTAAGAAGACTACTTGCATTTTACGTAACCCTTTTGTAGACACAAGGTTCATCATCATTCTTGATGAAATTGAATTCTTTAATTGCTTCATCAAAACGAAGATTCCAACTTCGAGATGCTTGCTTCAAGCCATAAATGGATCTTTGAAGTTTACACACTTTACTAGAATTCGAAGGATGAATAAAACCTTCAGGTTGTGTCATATACACATCCTCCAGGTAGATTTCCATTAAGAAAAGCGGTTTTAACATCCATTTGCCATATTTCATAATCATAATATCTTTGCAATGGCAAGTAGAATTCTAATTGACTTAAGCATTACAAGCTGGAGAAAAGGTTTCATCATAGTCTATACCATGAGTTTGTCTATACCCTTTTGCTACCAATCGTGCTTTGTAAGTGTGCACATTGCCATCCATGTCGGTTTTCTTTTTTGAAAACCCATTTACACCCTATGGTCTTGCAACCTTCGGGTGGATCAATCAAAGTCCAAACTTGATTATCATGCATGGATTGTATTTACGATTTCATAGCCTCTAGCCATTTGCTAGATTCGGGACTATGAATAGCATCTTGGTAGGAATTAGGTTCACCTTGATCAATAAGATCAATATTATGATCCTCGGTCACCGAGAAATCCATATCTCTGTGGTATACGAGAAATCCTACTAGACCTTCTTGGCCACTTGTGTCAAAGGTTCGGGCTCGGTATGAATACGTGAGTCCAGCGAGTATCCATACTCGGTTCGAAATGGTCTGCTTTGTCCTTGAGCTTCTTCAAGATGGATTCTACTCCCACTTGACTCTTTTGGAAACGAATTCCCTTTCAAGGAAAATTCCGTTCAGAGCAACAAACACTTTGTTTTCGGATGGAAGATAAAAGTAGTATCCTTTAGTTTCCTTAGGATATCCCACAAACAGAACACTTATCGGATTTGGGTGCTAGTTTTTCGAGATAATGATCGCTTCACATAAGCATCACATCCCCAAATTTTGAGAAATGCTAAACTAGGTTGTTTCTAGGTCCATATCTCATATGGTGTTTTACGAAACTGACTTTAGATGGAACTCTATTTAATATGAATGCGGCGGTTTCTAGAGCATAACCCCCAAAAAGAAATTGGAAGATCTGTTTGACTCATCATAGATCGAACCATATCCAATAGAGTTCGATTTACGCGTTCGGACACACCATTCCATTGTGGTGTTCTGGTGGAGTTAATTGTGATAATATCCCACAATTTTTTTAGATGTTCGTCAAACTCTTGGCCCAGTATTCACCACCTCGATCCGATCGAAGTAATTTGATACTCCTTCCAAGTTGATTACGTACTTCATTTTGAAATTCCTTAAACTTTTGAAAGGAATCGGATTTATGTTTCATTAGATAGACATAACCATATCTCTCGAAATCATACGTGAATGTAATGAAATACGAAAACCTCCTACGGCTTGTGTGTTCATTGGCCCACATACATCAGTATGTATAAGTTCCAATAAATCGGTAGCCCTTTCACTTTGCCCTGTAAATGGACTTTTAGTCATTTTTCCCAATAAACAAGAATCACATTTTTCATAAGACTCAAGGTCGAATGAAGATAGAAGTCCATCTTGATGGAGTTTTGATATGCGTTTCTCATTTATATGGCCCAAACGACAATGCCAGAAGTAAGTTTGATTTAAATCATTAGATTTAAATTTCTTTGTATTTATGTTATAGATGGGCTTACTAATGGAATCATGTAGGTTAAGAATGTAAAGTCCATTACATAAAGAGGCATCCCCATAGAAAATACCATTTTTATAAATAGAACTTTTACCATTCTTAGTATTAAACTCAAAACCATCAATATCCAAACAAGAAACTGAAATGATATTCCTACTCATAGCAGGAACATAATAACAATCTTTAAGTTCAATTATAAGCCCAGTAGGCAAAAGTAAATCAAATGTCCCTACGGCTACGGCGACAACTTTTGCTCCATTTGCAACTCGTAGGTCCACCTCTCCCTTTGCCAAAGATCTACTCCTTTTGAGTCCCCTGCACATTTACACAAATGTGAGCTCCACATCCGGTATCTAATACCCATGAAGTAGGAGTAGACATATTAATTTCTATAACGAAAATACACGAGCGGCGGTCTCACTAGCCTTTTGCTTCTTCTTTTCTTCCAAGTAGAGCTTGCAATTCCTCTTCCAATGACCGGGTTCATTGCAGTGGAAGCAAGTCCCTTCCTTTGGTGGTTTAACCTTGGGCTTGGGCTTCTGCTTGCCTTTACCCTTTTTGGCCATATCCTTTCCCTTTCCCTTTCCCTTGTTCTTCTTGAACTGCCCCTTCTGAACCATCAGAACATTGGGAGTAGACTTCCTAATGTTTTGTTCAGCCTGCTTGAGCATCCCGTGCAATTCATTTATGGACTTTTCCATATTATGCATATTGAAGTTCATGACAAAGCGATCATAGTCGGAGGTCAAAGAGGCCAAGATCATATCGGTAGCCAAGTCATGACTTACGGGTGCTCCAAGTTTTTCAAGGCTGATCAAAATACCCTTTCATCTTAAGGACATGAGCACTAAGCTGAAGTGCCGGGGGTCATTTTGCGGTTGTTCAACGCCTTAGTGGTAAGATATCTCTCTTGACGTGCTGCTCTTGGAACATTTCCTTGAGCTGTTTTATCATCTCATAAGCCTCAACTTCCTCGAATTGCTTTTGCAACTCAGATTCCATCGTAGCCAACATGAGACATGTCACATCGTTAGAATCATCCTTGTGCTTACTATAAGCATCCTTTTCGACTCTAGTGGCATTGTTAGGCTGGTTGATTAGGGATAGGGTTCTCAAGTACATATAGCCTTTTTTTCTTGTTTAAGGACAATCCTTAAATTTCGTGCCCAATCAAGAAAGTTAGTCCCACTAAGCTTATTCTTTTCAAGCACGGATCGCAATGATGTGTTTGAATTGTTTGAGGCCATTATCTACATAGAATTTGCAAAGTAAAATTAAATAAATGAAGCATTAAATTTTCCCCTGAAATATTCAACACTTGATATAAATCATGGGTATAAAAAATTCATTTTATTCTAATCATAAGTAAGCTTTGGCTTAACACCCATAATTAGAGAAAAATGTATTAATGGGATTTACATCTACATGTACCGGCAAAATCCCATATGATGTCCTAGGCTCAAAACCGTTTTGATAGCCTAGTTAAGCCAAACCATTCCAAGCATATGGAAATCACCATTTTTCCATCTTCCCCTACTTAGGTAACCATTTATCTCTTGCTTTGGCAATGAGACAAAATGATGAACCAAGCATGGAGAAGTGCTTATGATCATGGAAGACATTTTACGACTTAAATTTTTTTTTATTTTACATGGTTTCAAAAACCTTCTTCCTTTTATTTGTATATAATTTCACAAAACATATATAAAAAATAAAAGGGAAATAAACTAAACATCTCATGCATAATATATATACATCAAATAAAACGTGTCATAGCATGGCCCCAATCCTATATTGACTTCCACGAGCCTCATGGAAGTCGAAAGGTCAATCTAGGTAAGTCTTCATCTCCATGAGCTTGCCTCCAATGTCTTGGCCTTCTAATCTTGTTACATAGGACGGAAAATATACATAGGAATAGGAAATAAAATTAACCTATTCTAGTAAAGCTTGATAATATTACATCAACGAAAACAACGACACGCGAGCCGTATTTAAAAACATACAACCCATTAACAAAATAAGCCAATCAATCACAAGAGGTAAAGGGCCATGCTATGCACCATGCATCTAAAGATAGGAAGAAACATGCAAAGAAACAACAAGGGGGTTCAGGGCGTAGCCCCATAGCAATGGCGGTCCCCGCTGGCCGGTCAGCGGGCGGGGTCAAGGGCGGCGCCACTTTCAGGGGGTCTCGGGGCAGCGCCCGAAAGAAAAACGATTTTTTCTTTCTAACTCATTGAATGAGTTATTGCCGTCATAAACCCTAAAATCATGCCGCGGAAATTTTGTTTAACGAGTTAAACATTAAATCATGTGATTACGCATATTTGTTTAACAATTAAATTGCACAGATTACGATCCGTACACCAAACAATTTAGCGGTAACAATATTCTGTTTAATTAATCGTATTAATAAGTAAAACGAGAATATGATATATGCGAATCTTATAATTCAATTTACTACGATTATTACACTAATCGAAACCTTACTATAAGGCCGATTGAAAACAACATATGTAATCAAAGCGTATGAGATAAAATCGAGTAAAACCGGTATGTGCGTGGCTACGATACCACTTTGTTGGAATCAGTAGGCAAAAACAAAGTAAAATAAAAACTACGGAAATCCACCAACGGGATCTGCACATACTAGAAAAACCGATTGGATAGAAATTACCTCAATGTTTTTATTGTTCGTTGTGGAGGCGCTGCTTTGTATGCTTCGCCCTCTCTCGGTATCCACGCGACGAACTCCTCGCGCAGCGATCGGGATGCTAGCCCCTTACGTGTTTCAGCTGCTCGAGGCGATCCCTGACTATCCGGTAATCGGTCGTTTTTCGGAGAGAGGAGGCTAGATACTATATCGCCGTTCTAGGGTTTAGGGTTTTGTTTTTTCTTTAATGAGATAAAGGGACGGCCAACAAGAAAAGGTTAACATAACCTTTTATAGTCATCAATATCAAAACCCTAAGCTGTCATCTAATGACGGTTCAATCTCGTCCGTCTATTCCTATAATCATCCAACGGTTAGATGAGTAATATTAAGTAATTAATTTCATTTATTCGATTAAATAAAATTAATTACTTATTAACCTACCCAGAAAAATACAATATGGAATCGATTCCCCCTTTTGTATACGTTCAACGAATCTGGACACAATCTAGATTCATTGAACGTGGACATTATGCTCACAAGATCGTCTATGCGTGTGACCACTGTAGGTTCACTTAACTTTGGCGAGTGAATAAAAAAAAATGTCCTAGACATTTATTCACAAAACATAAGCGGCCTCTAGCAAGACATTATGCTTACCCAAGTTAAGTAAATGTAATAATAACCTAGCATCGGATTTAATATTTAGTCCTTTGTCACACGATATCCTAATTAAGTATAAGGCATGGATCAAGTCATCCTTATAAAACTTAATTAACCATTTACTTGATCACCGAGCAGATTGTTCCAACAAATAATATTAATAACACCTTATTAATACTTATTTGAGCATGGCCATGCATATTTTCCAGTCTTCCTTATCAAGGGGGCCCATGGATATCTCTCTCTAAAAGGAGAGGGACAAATCCCTTTCACTATCTCCAATATTCAAGCCATGACGAGAAAATAAGCCAACCAATAATCATAATGATCACCTAATTAAAAGTGATGTTTGACTATGTCAAAACATATTTTTCTCCCCATGCAAGAAACATTAGAAACATTAGGTCGAAGGACACCAAATATAAAACTGAGAAGAAATATTTATAACTTAAACCCATGCAATATTTCTTCTTCACTTTGGGACATGTCCAATACAATATTCTCAATATGTATTTATGAATTGATTTTATATCTCATATTCATGATCAGTAAAACTTGACCATCAATCAACTTCACACTAGTTTACAAGATGTAATAAACTAGGGACAAATAAGAATAGTATTTTATTAGCTATAAGGGTTTTACTATCAAGTCACATACTTGATGACCAAGAGCATAAAATACAATTAAAAAATACATGCTTCATAAATCATAAATGTGAGTCAATTGGTCTTAGGGCATATACTAACAGCTCGCCTACGCAATCCATACACTTGTTCAGTTTGTGCATGCCCCTCGCCGTGCTCATTGGGACACTGCTATCCGCGTTGTTCGGTATCTCAAAGGGAGTCCTAGCCGTGGCATTCTTCTTCAATCTAAATCTTCACTTTTACTAACTGCATATTGTGACTCGGATTGGGCTACCTACCCAATCACTCGACGCTCTATTACTGGCTACTTTATTTCCCTTGGTGGATCTCCTATTTCTTGGAAGATAAAGAAATAAGATACTGTTTCTCGTTTGTTGGAGTTATCACATCAGTATGTGATTCTCCTATATTATCTTAAATTCTATAATAGATTATTTTAGATTAGTACCATTATAGCAGTATTCCTTATTAACGGTTGGTTAGAATCCTATATTGATTAGAATTAGGATACTTTGTAGCCTATAAATAGTAGATCATAATGAATAAGGAAGACATCAAATTGAAGCATTCTACATTATTCTTCTTTGTGTCATAAATTTCTAAAATGCTATCAGAGCCAGTTGTTGGGCTGTCCGTGTTAGCCACCTGCACAGATGTCTAATCTTGCAGAATGCCATGCAAAGAAAATAATGTGGTTAGACCCAAACCCAAATTCTAACAATCTCCTCAAATAGATTTTCAATTTCTTGTTTCAATACGCAATTTTGTTCAATTTGAGCTGTGACCCATTTGTGCTCGGTATTTTTTTTTCTTGTGCCCCATCTAATTTGTTTACCCAGTCCACTTTGTTTGTCAGTTTGCTACTGTCACTAGTTCTGTTTCAGAAATGGTGGGAAATGATGGAGTGCGGCGGCAGTAGGTGGGATGGTCGAGGAGGAGGAGGAAGGGAAGAAGAAAGAAGGGAGGGATAGTGGTAGTGGTAGAAGAAAGGAAGAGGAGGAAGAAGGAAGAGGGGAAAGGTAATGGTGGTGGTGGAAAAAGGAAGAGGAGGAAGAAGAAAGAGGGGAAGGGTGGTGATGGTAGTTTACCATGGGAGAAAAAAAAGTAGGAGGAGAAGGAAGAAGAAAGAGGGGGAAGTTTATTATTTTGGTCCTAGTTTTTTTTATTTTTCTCTTTAGCCCCAAAATAATCTAAGTGAAAAGGTTAGATGATTTTTTTTTATGAAAATACACTTCACTTAACAATAAAAAAAGAAAGCGTAACGTTCAAAATGAACGGATATAACTATCTTATTAAAAATAAAATATTAATATAAAAAATTACTAATTAATATTTATGAATTTAAGTTACTTTTAAAAAATATTTATAGAAAACCTATCATTAAGCCAAAATTTAATGACCTATGTGTTTACTTAAAGTAGTAATGACATACAAATTTGACCAAATAACAAAAGCAGGTCATACCAAAAGTAAAATATAGTTTAATTTTTAAAATTAAAAGCATAATATTAATTTTTTATAAGTATTTACTTTTTTTTTTTTTTGGAGGTAGAGAAGATACGTTCCTTTCTTTAATAAGCATAAAATTTTAATTCCCCTAAAAAAGCATAAAATTTAATCTTTAATTCTCGAGGATTAAGAAAATTACCAAAAATCCCGAAAAAATCGAACCTCTCCAAGGCACGTAATCAAACGAATAATTATATAAGAAGTTCAGTTGAGAATGGAAACTTTCGCCAAGTACGAATTCGTGTAGAAATCAATTTCGTATCCCAAATCAGACTCTTTTCTTCCTAAAATTCTGGATTCCCTTCAAATTTCTACCAAAGTTTGCAAAATTTCACGCCAATTGTTTCTGTTTTGCTTTTCCTATTGATTTGACAGCTCCAGGAACGCTTGTAATCATCTCTATCAGGTAATAATCAATTGAAGCCCTTTTTCTCTTTTCGTCGATTACTTATTAACAAACCCTTTACGTAAGTTGCTATTTTCTCTGTTTCTTTAGAAGAAACGCTTAAATATGCAGATATATTTCCACTCTCCTGAATGTATTTTCAATTTTGTTGCATACACTGCTTTTGTTTATATGTGTTTATTGGAGAAGCTTTCTCGATTTATGATGTTTCTTAAGTGTCTGAAATTTGCAGAAAGAAATCAAAGTTCGAATCTTTCGATGGCCAAGAGTAGTTTCAAGCGCGAGAACACCTTGGGTATGCTCTTATCTTTGTCTAAATTATATATCTGGGATGCGATGTGCCTGTTTATTTGTTTTTTGTGTTGTCTGTGTATGATCTTTTTCAGATGGACATTTGTATGGTCTTATTTTGATACCTCTTGTTTATTCATGCTATTACATATTAGAATCTTTCGTTTCTTCATGTTTGGGAGTGATATACTTCTGGATTTGCCTAACTTTGATTATTTGAATCTTCCTTTCCTTTTCTCTTCTGAACTAGAGGTTATTTGGCAGAAATTATGACATTTAGCAAAATCATCAGAAACTATGTAGTACTAGTGAAGTTTATCTTGGAGTAATGATGGTGAATATCAATTCGGGAAACATATCTGTTGAGGCGTTGATAACCTGAGTGCAAGACTTCACCTAGATATATTTTCCAAATTTATTTTGTCCTTTTGTGCTTGTTGGTAATTTGAGTGAAAGACTTCATCTTTATTAATACGTTACACATTATTCATTTTTGTGCTTCAAACTATGCATGCCTGAGATTCATGTGGATGTTATACTTTGCATAGTGGTGATTATGTCACGTATCTTGCAGATTTTTTTTTTTGTTTCACATATCTTCCAGAATGGAAAGTTAGAAATATAAGATTTTAATATCCATATTAGAGCCTTTCTAAGTTCATGAATTGGATTTCATACGAGTGAGTATCAAACGGGGCACAGTCTCAAGTTTAAGTACATTATGCTGCTAGATCCTTATATTATAGGAGTTTTGTTCCTGGTACAAAAGCTGTATCCAATTTATCTTTGAAAAAGTTTATTCACTACGTTATCCTCAGTGAGCGAGCTGTTTAAACTGTAAGAAGGAAAACTACTTTTGCTGTTTATATCCTTTGTTTTCACAGAGCATGATGGACTTTGGTAATACTAACATAGTTTGCTTCTGTTTTATTTCCTGCTCAAGTTTTAACTTCTAGTACTTCAGCAGAAATACATGTCTCAGGGATTATAGTTCTAACAGTTTGCAGCAATAAAAGTTATGATATTTGCTTCTCTGTTTTAAGTTGCATTTTAACTTCAAAGTTTGCCTCTTCTGTTGGCAAATGGTAGATCTCTTAAGTTTGATTGTGTGGGTTAGTTGAGGAATCAGAATTGACTTATTAACTGTTTCTTTTTAGAATGCATTTGCTGGTTTTTTTATATTTCTAATAAATTTTGGATTTTATCTTTCAGAAAGGAGGACAGCAGAATCTAGCCTTATTCGGAAGAAGTATCCTGATAGAATCCCTGTAAGATATGTTTTACTGATATACGCCTTATCCATTTATGCTGATTTCGTCATATGTATCTGTAAGTGCTGTTCTTACATGACTATTTTTTATCAGGTGATTGTTGAGAAGGCAGGGAAGAGTGACATTCCTGACATTGACAAAAAGAAGTAGGTGTCTAGTCTTTTCTCCATGATATGTTTCACTATTCTCATAATTGGACTTGGGGTTTTGTTCATTATATATCATTTTCAATAATCTCCTCATCCAAGCATGAAAATGATTTACATTAAATGTGGTTGTTTTCTACTCTCTCTTGATTACCTAGATTCTGGGATACATACCTGGCTTAGAATTTTATCTTTCACTGCTTGAAGGTGTCAATGGTGCTTGAGTATTTAATGTTCAATGGTAGATTTGGGCCTATTTAGGAAAATTTCAAGAATCAATTTTAATGTGTTTTCTAGCATAGACTATTTTTATAATCCAGCTGGCATGTATTTTGATGTATATCACTGAAAAAGACCTGTTACCATTTATCCTCCAATCTGTTGCTTGTCTAACACCACTTATGTGAGCAAGTGCTGGTATTTGAAACTTGAGAAAGTATCATCTCCTGTATGTGTATCATGTCTTTGTTCAATGATTTAGCTATGTTTAAAATATGTTTGCACATGGTTATGGAGTGTAATATACAACACCAGGGATGTCTGATGATGCCTAGAGTACCTTGTCTAGTTTTCTCTGTGAACTAAAAACTGTATACAAATGCTAGAAACTCCCAATGCTGTGTGTTGGTTACCTTGTCTATCTTGTTCCATCTGTTGGACATCATTTTTCCTGTTCTTTGGGATTCAAAGCTCATGAAGAGGAGAACATTTGCATAATAGAGATTAAAAGCTTCTGTTATATCTCATGCATTTCTTTGATTCAGGTACCTAGTCCCAGCAGAATTAACTGTTGGCCAGTTTGTCTATGTTGTGAGGAAGAGGATTAATCTCACCGCTGAAAAGGCTATCTTTGTGTTTGTCAATGATAGTCTACCTGCTACAGGTTAGTTAGACTCTTCATGTGCCTACTATTGATCTGTAGTATTCAATTTTGTTGAAATATATGGTGTTTGTGCAGCTGCGTTAATGTCTGCAATTTATGAAGAAAACAAGGACGAAGATGGTTTTCTTTACATGTCATACAGTGGCGAGAACACATTTGGGTTCTCTCAAGTGCAATGAATTAGTATATACTTCAATTTTTCTCTGTTCTTAAACGTTATTAGTGGATAGAAATCTTATTGCTCTTTGGTTTCAATATAAGGGATATTATTGCTTTATCATCAGTTAATTGGCTTCATGCATTCTTTTTTCTAACCTCATCTGGAGATTTCTTTGGCCTAATCTTTCATGTTTTTGTCATTTTTATCTCAAGTTCCTAGATATGCACTGCATTATTCAAGAAAAATATTGCAAACCCTAGCAAAGCTCCGCCACAACCCCCCACACACCCCCCCCTCCCCTCCCCCTCCCCCTCCCCCTCCCAAATCAAAAAAACACTGTACAGGAATGAGTTGTTGTGATGATGCATAAAGTTTTGGTAATAGTAAAAAGAGAAGACTTAAGAAAAGGGTAAGAAGACATGCTAATGAATTACTCATTCAGGAGTAGTAGAAACATAATATAATAGATTAGACAGACAGCATCAAAACTTTCTTGCAAAAAGACCTTTGAGAAAATCTGGTTTTGTTTATGTAGAATCTGTTTTCTTTTGGCACTTGTTTTTGACCCATTTAAAGCTAGTTGAAGTGCTGTTCTTGAGTTTCTGAGCCCCAGCTGTTGCCATTGCTTTTGCTTTACTGAAGCCTGAGTTCCCTTTCTTGTTATTTGCATTGTCTTTGGTGCTATTAACACTGTGATCTTCATCTAGTGCCCCAATACCTCCTGTACCCCATTGATCTGCCCAGCTTGGTGCCTCTGTTGCCATTGTTACCTTCTGGATCTTATTATATGCATCACAAAGGAATAGAATTAATTAACAACTCTCATCTGCTACCAAAATACAAATTTTCCTATAATACTATTTTGTTTTAGAGATTTCTTTATTGGTTCATTAAGCATGTTAATCTGCTGAGACTAGATACCATCTCAAATCTCATAAACGGAGATTAGACAGAAATTGGATACTGTCTTAGTTTTGGGATATATATATATATATATATCTATTTTTCACAAACCATTCAATTTTAACAAAGTTTAAGATAAAAATCTCAAAATAAAACTTAATCTAGCTAGAGAAAGAGGGAGGGAGAGGGGGAGAGAGAGTACCTTGGGGGAACTTGATGGCTGTTTCCCAATCAGCAAATGATGGAAACTATGAGAATGGCACTAAAAGAAAAGCTTGGGGGAGGAATTAGTTCTTTTAAAAGCTTGTTTGAGAGAGAGAGAGAGAGAGAGAGAGAGAGAGAGAGAGAGAGAGAGAGAGATTGCATGTGGATAGGCTGTCTCTTAATATGCCATCTCTTTTTTAAAAGACAAGCCAACTCACCAATTACCATCTCTTGAAGCAAAGTTTGTTGTCAATTATTCCTTGTTTTTTTTTTAACCCAAAATATACTAGTAATTGTTTATTCTACCTAATCAGTAATGAAAGACCTTTTATTTGTATGATTAGTTGGGTTTTTCTATATATGTAAACTCAAAGTTACAACGAATAAACATCAAAGTGAGAGTTTTCGATAAGAGCTAATTAAAGGTAGTTTGCATGAAAAGTTGTCTTCTTCACCCACCCAACAGCTTCGCCTTCTTATGAATATCGGTCGGTCGGTCGGTTGGAATTATGGATTGGTTGTTCATCTACTTTTGGCTTAGACTTCACTTACTTTAGCATCCATTTTTCTTTCTTTTGCCTTCTTTTCTTTTTCTACACTATTCATATTCTTATAAACTGTATTAATTTTGTTCAGTAATATTTCTGAAACTTGTCACATTTTATTCTTTAGAAAAATACTAAATTTTAAATATTTTTTTAAAAGTAAACTATAATTACGTACAAGGCAAAAGTAAAAGTTTTAACTGTCAAAAAATTCAAAATATATCTTTGTAGGAAGGCTAGCTTAATATAAAAGGACATTTTATCATCAAATTCTGCTATCTCTAAATTCAGCAACTAGTAATTCTGAGAATCCTTGTATGTGACACCTTCTCTTTAACTGCTGATCCAAATACCGTATAATTGAGGTAATAATGGGGATAGATAATCATTCATCAGATAAAGGCTTCATCTATGTAGTAATTATTGATTTAGACGTAGTTATAAAGTATAATAAACTCAAAAGCAGTGGATGAACAGTGAAACTCATGAAACCTATGAACAATTCATGGGTACACAATAACTGGGGGGATTCAACAATCAAATCCATTGTCTTTCAAGTTGCATGTAACCATTTTTTGCTCATTTGTTGGATTAGTTTTTTTTATCTATACAAGTAAAGAGATTTAGAGAGTTCGCGCCATTTAAAAAAAAAAAAAACCGTTTTTTGATAACATTTCAAAGTTGTTTGGGTGAAACTATGCTTAAGAGAAAATGTCACAAGTTCTCTCGTGCCCCTGAACAAGAAATTTTTTTTTGATGGGTCAAAATCAGGCCAAACCATGTTAACAACAATATCCTTTCCTTTCCTGGATTGAGCAGTTAATTGTGATTCAAATGTTGCCAACAACAAGATGATTCTTGTTATATATCTACTACATCTACATTTTTATTAAGTAGAATCCATCCAGGTATATATCTTTGCCTTGTACTACTCCTAAATCCTCTACTACTACTATACTTCAAATCCTTCTTCTTCACTTGGTCCTTCTAGCAGCACTAGACTTTGATTTTTTCATGCTCTTCTTGTTCTTCTCATCAAAACTACTCCAACTGTATCCATTTGGTACTACAAATGGATTCGCCAGTTGCGCCCCTTCCCCTTCCGAACACGATCTGCTGCTGCTACTCCTTGACGTTAGCCAGGAAAACGACGATGATGATGCCGACGAAACTGAACCCTGACCGTCTGAATCAATAGGGCTAGACATCGGTGTGTAGAATTCTTCAATCGGTTGCAGCTCCACGAACTTCGTGAAGGTTATCACCACCCTTACCGTCGGTACCACCGGAATTGCTACCTGTCGTCCGTCCCCCAAAACAAACGTTAGCCGTCAGATTGAAACAAAATGACAAAAACAAACAAACAGATGGTCCCGGAATTTAATAAGCACCGTTAGATCAATTGATGACTATGGACCCGTGATGTGATTTATCAAAATAAAACAAACACAGGAAATTCCTGGCCCTAGTACCAGGATTCAGTGGATCCCCACCATCACGCTTCCAATGACCTATCCGCAGTGGATTATCGGTGTGGGGTCTACACTAAAGCTTGTTTGTCTCCAGGTTCAACGTAATGCTTTGCGAGAACCCAAGATAAAAACAAAAGCGAAATTTCAGAGGCAGGAAACAAACGGGGGATTAGACCGGGTGGGACCTATTGGAGAGTGTGCCGGACAGGTATGCCCCTTACCTTTACTGGAAATGTTCCGGTGGGAAACGTCGTCGTAAGGAGCTCCCTCATGCGCCTGACGGCCTTTACTTTGTTACCTAATATGTCCAGTAACGGCAGCAGCTCCTCCGTCTTCAGCGGAAACTGCTCTGTTAGCCAAATTTGCGGCTTTAAGCTCTTAACGTATTCCTTCTCCTTCGTCTGCGGCGGCGGCGCAACCGCAATCGGAAAACCACCGTGAGGAGGAGGCCGCGGCGGCATTCTCCTTCTCGGTTCTGGAATTATATCCACACTCTTCCTCGACACCGTCACCAATTCTCTATCCTCTCGAACAAAGCTACTGTGTCTTCTCCCTTGCCAATCATCATTCGACACGCTAAATCGCGGATTTTCAGCCACCAAGAATCCTTCTTCCGTATCTTCCTCCAGCTCTAAATCCAAAGGTAGAATCTGTTCGCTACCATCAACCGCCGTGATTTTCCGGGATCGGAAGCTGAAAATCACGTTGTGCACATCGTAAACCCTAGCTTTCCATTCTCCAACATTTTCAGTTTTTTCTTGCCTTCTCCAATTGGTGCGGCTGACGAGCTCCGCTTTAGTCACGTCCATTCCTGGCCTATAAACGCTCGTCTGATTGCAAAAGTTTGCAACGTCTGCGTCGCTTAATGAATTTCCGGCATTTTCAAATGCGTCGAAGATTTTCTTCTTGTCGTGGTTTAAAACGAGAAGTGAACCGGGAGGAATGTCGAGGCTTTCATCACCGTCGCCGAGAAATAAGAAGCTTTGATTGGCGCGCTGAATTTTCAAACCATCATAGCCAGAGAGGGAGGTGTCCGCTCGGAGATTTCCGTCGCGTTTCCATATCTTGTATGTATCCGAGGGTGCAACTTTTCCGATGAACGGAACAATAGAACTCTCGAAATGGAACGAAATTTCCATATAGAAATCACGCATTCGACGAAGAGCGGCCACCAGACGGGGAAGACGGCGGCGCCACTTGGACCAGGATGAGAGGTGGTGATGCTGGACGAGAGTGATCACAATTTCCGAACAGCGGCGGAGGACGGCTTCCTGCAAGGGATTCCATCCCGCAGCACTCTGTAGAGATATATCAGCGCCGGCAACAGCAAGGGCACGAGCAGCAAAGGCGTCATTTAATCGGACGGCGAGATGAAGAGGAGTCTCGCGCTGGCGGTTGTCGCGGCGGTCTAGAACAGCAGAAATTTGCTCTGCAAGTTTCTCCTGGGCAAGAGAATCAGACTCATTGAGTATACGAGCCGGATCGAGCAGACGGGGTAAGGTAGAGACGATCTTAGATAGAGCGGCGTGGTCGGCTACCGCCACGGCGTAGTGAACTGGGCTGTGGACATAGTCATCTGGCCTCAACATGGTGGAGGATTTGGACATTGTTGTACATGAATTGGGAACAGAGGTATTTGGGACTCTCTCTCTCTCTCTCTGGGGCTGGGCTATGTAATTGTAAAGTAAAGGTTGGAGTGTGGTGTTGGGAGGGAATGGAGTGTTTTCGGAGGAAGTGATGGGGAAGGATTATATTTATATGATAATCATATATGAAGGTAATTTGTTGGTATTATTAATTACTTTTTTTTTTTTAATTTTATGGGAGGTATTATTATTACTACGTTCTTTTCAGAAAATAAAAAATTAATTACTACTTTCCTGGTTTTCTTTTCGTGGTTGGCCAGGGATTACTAGGCTCCATTTGGATAGATGATTTCCTTGGATAAATTATATATTATATATTTTCTTTGAAATTTGTGAAACTAAAAATTTTTTAGGAGAAGAAAAGTGAGATATAGAGTAAAAAATGTATAAAAACATTACTCTTTATTTTAATAAATGGTATTATAGTTTGATATTATGAAACAAAATAAAATTCTTAAAAAGATATTTATTTTTTAAAATGGAGAGAGTGTTTAAGTAGAGCATTATGGTGAGATTGAATAGTATCTCAATCTTAAATCTTAGTTTTAAGATTCACATTTTCTTCCATAAACTATTTTACTTTTATGTTGCAAAAATTTCACAATCAAATTTTACCTTCCTTAACTTTTGTAGTAAATTATTGAAGAAAGAAATGAAAATCCGGACATGTATTACTCTTTCCGTCTTAATAAAAATCTTTCTAACTTGTTACACATATTAAGGGTTTTGATATTAAGAATGTACGAGAGAAATATATGGAAATGGAGATGAGAGAAGTTAATAATGAGAGAGATAAAGATAAAATTGGAAAAAAAATAATAAATGTTCTTAGAAAATTATAAAAAATATTTATTATAAAATAAAATAAAACATCTAAAAACATACTTATTTTGTAGTGGATGGAATTTTTTTTTTAATAAGAAGACATAAGTTATATTTTATTATAAAAGGAAATAAATCTCAGATAATTAATGGCTCATTGGCTCCTAAAATCTTTTGTATTACTACAAGAAAGAGAAAATGGAAATGAAAATCAAAGCTACACACAAGTCCCACAACTAAGGATAAAAAATTTTCCTTATGTCCTTTTTTTGAATGGCCTTACATAATGTAGAACTATCTACACAAACAGAAAATAAAAAAATATTTTTTTGTGTCAATAATTAGATTAACTTATTCTTTTTAGTAATGTGTAGTAAAGGATCTTCCGGCCATTTAGCCAAAAAAAAAAAAAATAATAATAAAATTACAGGCAATATAAGATTTGTGTTTTATTTATTTGAGGGGAGGGGAGGCTTGAGATGGGTAAATTGGTAATGAATATTGGACAACGGACACGTCTTTTGGGGTAGAGAGAGAGAGTGTGTCAGTTGTGTATTAAGCAGTATAGAATTGTACTGGTTACACTTACACCCTTCTTTTTTCAGTTTCCTCTATGCTCTTCTCTTCTGTTTTGTCTTCTTTTTATTGCTTTTACTTTTCCTTTCTCTTGTCTGTTTAATTTTGATTTTAAAATAATTTAATACCTCACTTGCTTTAAAAAAAAGTGTGTCAATTGTAAAATGGACAATCAAATACTTATTTTGAGCCCTATAAATTGAGCAGTTTGTCAATATCTAACTTTTAAGAAAGAAAAATAATTAAGGGACATTTTTGTAAGTTATTATGAAGAGTATTTTGTAAAATAGGTTCATTAATAGTAAAAAAATATAAATAATTAATCTTTTTAAACTAATATACGTATTCTACATTAATTATTTATTTTGAGTTTTGTAATTGAAAGTTAAAATAGATATTTAAATATTAATTTTAAAAATTTAAGTACTTAATTGACTCTCGATTACAAGTATAAGGATGTTTTTTGGAATTAACACTCATAAGAATGCATTGTCAGTTTTCCATCTCTTATTTTTTCTTTTTCCCCTTGGATTAAGTTAGCTGAATATGAGAGTAAATGTTGTTTTCTTGCCTTTTTGTATTGGGGGATAGCCAAAATTGTATGGTAAATTGGGCGTGGGTCTGTGGGGCTACAAACTGTTGGCTTCTTTGATGATGATACTTTGGAAGATTTCGGTTTGAATAATGGTTGACCAAATCCGTCTGGCTGTAAAGGAGGAGTGACTCGGTGTTTGAAGGAACAAATTAGGGATAAAGAATTGGATGAATAGAGTTTGGCAGAGCAGAAGAAGGACTCCAGGTTGGGACCAAATTTTAAGATAACAAATAGTGAGTTGTTAGTATTTATATATATTAGTAGTAATTGTATAAAAGGAATATAAATTATATTATTATTTACAGTGATTTGAAAAAAATTAAAAACAAAATAAAAAGATCTAACTTTGAAATCTTTTAAAATATATAGATATTTTAGAAAGGTCCATTATATTAATATTTTATAACAAATTAATTATTATAAGATAATAATTTACATTTTTATTCCTTCTACTCTTATTATTCAATTTTATTATTAAGAAATAATAAAAGATTAAAAAGTATAAATTAAAATATAAATTCTTTTGGCACTTTGTAATAATAGAGAAAAATTAGAAAATAGAGATTAAAGAATTAAAATTCAGAAAAATAAAAGACAAAAAATAATTATGAAACTTTGGATTTTATTTTTTTAAAAAACTTAAGTTATAATTACAAAAAAAATTACAAAAGGTCGGAACGATCAGGAGTCCAAGCCCTCTGAATCCGTGTGTAATTCTGTCCATAAAACCCGTAGGAAGTAACTCAATTAATTCTAAATTCATATATCAAGTGAGTATTTTAATTGTTTAGAATATTATGATAATATTTTGTACACATTATTAAATTTGTATTTAACATTTTTTATTAGAGGCGACACAGCACTTAAAAGATAGAAAAAGATAAATAAGGTGGGACAAGAGAAGAGATGGGCTGCTAAGGCAGTGTTGTGGGGGCGGGCATAAGAAAGTAAAGACAAGGAAGGATGTTTTTGGGTGGGTACCCAACAATTCCAAATGGATTGATTTCACACAATACATACAAACACCAACAACAACAACAACAACAACAAATCAACCTAGCTAATCTAATCTAATGTACTCCTTCCTTCCAATTCCTTCCTTTTCTACTGACTAAATACTCCTTAACTAAAACAGCAGACAAAACACCTGACCCTCCTCGCCATTTGAGGACTGTGACTCCTTTAATTTGTGTTATAAAGTTAGTTATGCGTCGAATCTGTGCAAATCTTTAACCCTTCATTTGAGCGAACATTCATCGTCTTACCAAACAATATTCAAATTTTATCTTTATAATTTTTATTAAATTGTTCGATATTTAAATAAAAGATAATAACTTAATGATCTTATAAATTAAAAATTAAACTTTGACGTAAATTAGAAATTACACTTACATTAAAGATATTGAAATTTTTATACTTTTATTATCAAAATTTACACACACTTCATCATTTCGATGTGATATTAAAAATGAAAGAGTATGGTAAAAAATCTTTTCATGTTTTGCTAAAATTATCATTTTTAGTGTTTTAGACAGGAATAATTACATAAATCATATATAATATGTTTATAAAAACGTAAATGAGCATATTAGACGTTTGGTTTAGTACAAGAAAAATCCTTCCTTGTATTATATGAAACAGATTAAAAATAAAAAAATGGGAAAAGGGAAATTGTGACATGGCAATCATCTCCTTTGTTGATTTTCAACTCTACTAGTATTAGAAAGGAAAAGAAATTCCAAGTAGTCCTCCTCTCCTCTCCATGCATGCAGGGTCGGGTTGAGGGTGCATTTTTCCAAAGCAGATTCAAACAATCTCGGCCTTTGCTGCCACTTTTTCCTCATCCCATTGCATAGGAAAAGGCTTTTTGGTCCCTTTGCCTTCCTTCCCAAAATCACAACTTGGGTTCCAGTCTTCCAAATGAAAGAGAAAAAAAAAATATAATATATATAAGTATTTTTGGTTCTTAAAATTTAAGAGTTAAAATAATAAGTTCATTTTTTGTTGTTAGGATTCCTAAATAATTTATAACAATCCTCTAAAGGATAAAATAAGTATTATAAGTCATTCTGTTAAAAATAAAACACTTATAAGTCATTC
Organism: Catharanthus roseus; assembly: GCA_028651295.1. Taxonomy (NCBI): domain Eukaryota; kingdom Viridiplantae; phylum Streptophyta; class Magnoliopsida; order Gentianales; family Apocynaceae; genus Catharanthus; species Catharanthus roseus. The sequence goes on from JAPQWS010000104.1 coordinate 12,507,736, forward strand.
TGTTAAAAAATAAAATATTTACGAGTGATTTTATGTTGTGAAACAACTTTTATTTCAATTCAAACTTAGTCTCAAATATATTTTATTTGGAAGGAATTACTTATATTATCTTTTTTACACTTTAAGTTATATTGAATTTTATAAATTGTTTAAGGATTATAATAAAAAAAAAAATTGAGAACCAGATGACGTCAAATCCTAAATTTTAGGATAAATCTCAATTTGGTAAAATATAGGTTTGTCTCAATCAAGGGCCTCAAAGTCAATTTTGTCTCTAAAGAATCCCTGAAAAAAATAGCAGTCAGTCTCCTTCCGTCACTTCCATGAGTAATTCAAACGGAGTGCTCAGATTCCAAATTAAAGAACAATTCAAAAAAAAAAAAAAAAACAAATCTACCGTTTTTTAATCCCTCAAATTCTTCCCTGTTCTTTCGGAGGATATGATCATGTCACTCTTCTTCAATTCCTCAGGTTTAGCTCTAGCTTTGGCCCAGTTCAGTGAAAAAATATCAAAGATCTTTCCTCAAATATCTCATGTGTATAATCCAATGTCTGAGAATAGATTTGTTTGGATTTCATAACATCAAAACTGAGAAAGCCAATGCCAAGCTTAGAAAGATACATGAGGCTTCAAAAGATCACGATCATGTTCAGGCTATTAAACTTTCCTGTGAATATTTTAGGGGACTCAATCATAGTCCTCTGTTTGTGTTCCTAGTCGGAAATGCCATAGTCGTTGTTCTGGTCTTGAAATGCGGCAACTATTAGAAAAAAATGGAGAAGATTTGTATGATGAGTATGTCACGGAATCAAGAAACAGAGACACATAGAGCACTCGAGTAAGTACTAAAAAAGCAGTCTGTTTCTCATATACATATTCTCCCTAAGAGAAGAAAACACACACAAGTCATTCTCCAGGTGACCGGAAATTGAAGAAGATTGAATTGAGGTGACCGGAGAATTGTAGATGATTATGGTGATCGGTGAGTGATTGATATTAATATTATTTATACTTTCCGAATTGTATTTTCCTTGATATTGTGAATATCTTGTTGAGTATATCTAAGATTAGCCTTTATCTCGGAATTCTCCTTGATTTTAGGAGTTTTTTAGCTTCAAATTAAGAATTCCAGAGCAGAGGTTTTTGAGGGAAGAAGAAGAATTTTTTCAGCTTTCTTTTCGTTTCAAATCACAAAAAAAGAAAAAGAAAAAAAGTATCCCCTCCTTTGAATTCCTCGCGGAAGTTGACAGAAGGACTACGTTGAGAATAAATACTATTTTTTAGGGACTCTTTAGAGACAAATTGACTTAGAGGCCGTTGAATTTAGGGACCAAATTGAGATTTATCCTAAAATTTAGGGCACTAAATTGGCAACTTGAGTGCCACTTGTAAAGAAGTAAATTTGAAAGAGTTTCGGAGTGATCCCTATGGGCTAAAAAATGGGCCGAAAAGGATCCATGAGGGAGTGGGCTTGGAATGACATCCATGATCCATCCATCAGCATATCCCAGATGTTTCCAGGAAACATGGAACGAAGCTGCAACTTTCATCCAGGACAAGACTACTTGGCAGCCAAGAAATCGTTTGAATTTTCAATCTAATTCCTTGGCCGGACGCCACATATAACTAACTAAAGACACGCCTTTATATGCGTATAAATAGAGAGGGACATGGGAGAATTAAAGATGAACAATTACAAGCGTACAATAATTTGAAAAGCAAGAGTAAAGATTATTTTTTTTAAGCCCGTATCCAGAATCATCGATTGATACAGGAGAGGGCAAGAACCAGCAGCAACGCAAGATTATTGGAAACCAACCATGTCTTTCATTTCCACATTCTTCATTTGCTTTTTGGATTCGAGGAGAGTCTCAAATGAAGGGTCGGAAGAAGAAGATGTTAAAAATCAGAAGCAGAAGCAGAAGCAGCAAAGCAAATTGGAGTCCTGCGGCGGCACAGAAGAAAACAAGTCCAAAGGTGCCCCAATTCATGTGTCGTACTTCCCTGTTGGAAGTAGGTTTTCTCGATTATAAGTGGCGGAGCAGAGCTTTTTTTCGCCTTTCTTGCGTGAGATGAGAGGCAGAGGCAGAGGCATATATTTGCTTGGTCGTTTTGGTTAAGATCAAGAGTTGTATATGATATGAGTATTGCTTTGCAACTCGGTTCTGTATTCATTAAAAAATGATTAAACATCTTAGTCGGCTTTAATCCTAATCGTTTCATCTTTTAAACATTTATAAATACGCTTATTTACTACTGTGTCAAACTATCCATTTTCATAGTAATTCTTCCGACGAAATATGTACATAAAGCTGTCCTCTTTCTCTTTCCCACCACCAGCAACAATAATACAGCCTATCATATCATAGCCTGTCTCATTCCCTTCTACAATAATATGGCCTATGATACTAATATATTTTTAACATTTTCTGCATGCAAATGAAGAATTAAAAATATAATATATTCCTTGTTTTTATGTAAGATATTTATTATATTCTTAATAAATAAGAAGAGGAAAACAGAAAAGAAGGGAGACGATAAATAATTTAAGAACTCAGTAAAAAATAAATTAATTAATAGATAATAAAATTTAAAAAATAGATAATAAACATACATTAAAATGTATAAAATGATTTATAAATTTTACAATTTAACTTAGATCTAAATGATTTATTTATTTTCGACTAAAAATAATATAACTTAAGTATAAACAAATTTACTCAGATAAAGTAAAATTTTATTAATAAAATATATTAAATCGTGAATGTAACAAAAAAAAATAATAGAAAATGGGACATACCAACCTAACCAACAATAATCACGTGATTTTGTAATTTCTCATATGTGGTATAAACATTTTCAGCGTCTTGCCTAATCATATGGACAGATATGTCTCATTTGCATCAAGTTCCACATTAGCTGCAACTGTTGACAAAAATATATTGGATTAATTGGTCTCAGTTTAAGCCTCATTTGTCCTTATAGAAATAATTCCAATTTTGCAAGAGTTTTAAAATAAAATTTTCAAACTTGACTTCCATACAATCACATATTCGATTTAATAAAATATATAGGTTAGGAAAAAACTCTAATTCTTTTAAAATAGTTTATGGTTATATGTAAGAGGTTAAAAATAGTTTTCGGTTATACATAAAGTAAAAATAGTTCATAGAAAGAAAAAAAAATTAAAATTAATGACAATAAAAAAAAAAACAGTTCATGATTAAAAAAAGATAAAGTTAAAATTTATGATTATTAAGAAAAATAAAAAAATAATTTATGGATATAATTAACTCATTTCTGTTGTGATTATTAGTTGATGAAATAAAAGATAAAGTGATACTTTTGGAAAAAAAATTAAATAGTTAATTGACGTTTATATAAATTTTGAGTTTATTTTTTTTGCCTGGGAAAATTCGTGTTGTGTTTATGGGACATTATGTTATAGTATTTGCATAAGCGCATGTACTCTAGCAGTTAAGGTTGGACCACCTACCAGCTCAGACATTAACTTTGGGTGACCACATGGTACATTTTTTAACTAATTGAATTTATTAGCCTATTATTTCTATGCGTTTCTTTTGAGAGCCAACTAATATAGAAGAATTATGTTCCTATCTCAGTTCATAAATATAAATCATTTTGAACTTATGCATAATAATTAAAAGTATTGAAAATAAGATAAATTTTGAAATGAAATATTATTTACATTTTTAATAAATAAGGAGAGAGATAGATAAGAAGGGTGAAATAAAGAATTAAGAAGGAAAAAATGCAATAAATAATCATAGAAAAGTAGTAAAGAAATTATATTCTTGACCATCCTTAAACACTCTAAAAAAACTTATATTTTTTTATAGGAGATAATATTAATATTTCTTGATCAAAAGTTTTAAGATATTATACTATATTTATTACAATCGTAAATTTATAAAAGTATCGATATCTAAACGCGCGAAAAAATATGAAAATCATTTCCCTCTCCCAACTTTCTCTCTCTACACTCACTTCTCTCTCACTTCTCTTTACATATTTTGAATAATCTTGAAGATTTTACAGAAAAATATAGATGGTTTCAATAATTATGAAGATTTTGTAGAATAAAACATCAACTTTTAAGTAAAAATCGTAAAAAGAAAAACAATTTTAGATCGAAAAGCTGGGTCAGGCACAGGAAGGGTGGTACTTGTGCCAGCCCAACCTTTGTTACTAAAGGGCTGCTGTTGACTTGAGCGCTGGTACCCCTTTCCTAAACCCAGGTTTTCGACCCAGAATTGTATTTTTTTTAGTTTATATTTAGTATATTATTATTGTTAAATTCCAAGTGTCTATTTATATTGTTAAATTCCAAGTGTCTATTTATATTGTTAAATTTTAAATATTTATTGGTGGAGTTATTTAGTTAAATTGATTTTCAAAATAATTTTCTTATATGGGTCGGCGAATTTCCAACGGTGTCTTCTGAAAGCCGACGATTGTTAATTGCTTGTGCGACGGAGAATTCCGACAAATTAATCAATCAGCTCGTCTCTGGTCTCGAATCTTCATCAATTGAGGAACAAAAACAAGCTTTTAATTTGGTTCTCTGATTTGGTTTGTGTTTGTCCCATTTCTATTGACAGTGTTATCGAGCTGCAGATCAACTTATTTATTTTGGTTTCGTTCTTGCTCTGTTGGATTGCTGCATTCCCCTACCCATTTTTCTTGATGTACAGATTTAGAGATGGAAACGAAATTGGAAATTGGAATTTTTTTTTTTAATTTGGTTCTATGATTTTTGTTAATCTTCATTTTCTTTTGGCTTTTTTGGATTTTTTTAATTCTTAGTTTTTACTGCAGAAATAAGCTAGACTATTCTCATTCTATATTTGCAGAACAATATTGGTGGTGTTGAACTGGATTTTTCTAGAGAGTTTTGAGTATTGAACTTGATTTTTTTTTTATTTAAGTGTGCAATATATATAAAATGATTAGGGGCTAAATTTAAAGAATATTTTTGTTTTTGATTTTTTTTTTAATTTTTGGCAAAGCCCACGGGCTGGCTACAATTGGATATGGATTTATGAATTTTGACTCGTAAAAAATTAGCTCGAACTGGACCGGACCATTTTGACAGTGCTAGTTGTGCCTGTATCATCTTCAAATTGTACAGAAAGAGTAGGGGGACTTATTGCATGTCCAAAGAGAGTAGTGAAGATTGCTAGCCGGAGACGATCGATGACGGGAGGCAAGTCTTTACAGATTCTAGAGAGTCGACCATATGAGGACAGGCTTGCTGAGACTCTGGGCCTTCGGGAGTTGCTGTGGAAAGACTGTTTGGCAGCAGACCAGACCCATCTCTTGAGGTCTATAGGAGCCGGACATGACTCCATCATACAGTGGACAAGTTGTTGTAGTTATATGGCGAGGACATGTACTTTTTACAACCCCATTATGTATTATTTCTTGATTTCTTTAAGAGCTATAAATGTTTGTTATATTTTGTCTTAGTATATTCTTATGTTTTTGTAATGGAGTTTTATATATGGCTATTCTAATGCAGGAGTGACCTATATTGAAATTACGTAGTCGTTATGCTGCACTTACCGGTTACAAATCAAGCGATGTTGATGTTAGACAGGTAGCTACTACATCAGGACTGGTTCATCTACAGTCATCCATGTTCCAGCACGCCAATACCACTCTTTTATCTACATTTGTTGAGAGATGGTATCCGGACACTAGCTCATTCCACATGCCATTTAGAGATATGATCATCACACTACACAATATGTCGCTTATACTAGGGGTACTTGCATATGATGAGCCACTGGATAAGGTTTTTACTAGGATTAGATCATTCTGATAATTAATGATGATCTGGGGATTAGGCTTTCTGTTTCCAAATGTAGTGATGCACATTGTGGGGTTTCACACCAGACCAGCAGGTGCGCCAGCCACTTGCATATGGATTTGTTTCATGTACGAGTGGCTGGCGCACCAGCTTGTTTCGTGCGCCAACTACTTCTATTGAATTTTCTAGCATTTTTTTGGAACATTTTTACATCAAAATTGATGTTTTCTAATACAAAATCTTTAAAATTATCCACTTTCAACGTCGAAACCTTCAGAAATCTTCAATAATCTTCACGTTAATTTAGAGAGAAGCTAAAGATAAAGAAGTAGAGAAAGAGTTGTTTGGTGGAATAAAATTTTTTGTGGAATTTTCGTAATTTCATCGTGGAAATTATAAATCCCCTTTAATTTATGTATTGTCCTTATTGCCAGCCGAGAGTGTTGCATAGTGTTGCCTTTATATTTAGCAAAGGATCAAGTTTCAGGGACGATAGTGATTGGCCACTTGGCATCGGAGGAACATTTTTTTGCGGTAATATTTTTTTAGTTTTGATTTTACTTACGTTCACTTTTTTTTTTTTAATTTCTCCAGCTGCACATGCAAGATTTCCCTTTGTCTCCTTTACACACATTATAGGGTTATCACAATGATGGCCATGTGAGTAACTGGATTGACCATTTACTGCCTTGTTTTGAAGAGTGGCGGTGATGGTATTTTGTTGAATTTCTCCCTTCAACAAATTCTCCACCCACATTAGTTATCGATGGATCATTGCTTGTGTATTTATTTTATATTTTACATGTCATGATCACTTTTTATTCTTATTCTATTATGTTGCAATTATGTCCTTTAGTTTCTCTTATTTAACACGAATTACAAAACAACACACATATGAAACAAGAAATAATATAAATAAAAACACAGTGATACACTAACAGTGATAAGGAAAGACACGACGTAAATGGAAATAAAGATAACATAAATGAAAGTCTAATGACGCAACTATCTGAATTGCCTCACAATCCGATACATCTTGAAGTAACTCCTGACCACGAGCTCCACATCATCAGTATCCTCATGGGGAACAAAAGGATCCAGCATGTCCATCACAACTGTAGAATGCGGCTGAGCTAGTAATGGAAGTCAACCCCGTCATATAATCTCTAGGGATTCTATACCCGAGGGTGTGAGTGACGTTGATACCACTCCATATAATTCAGAGTGTAGGTGCTCAGTGGCATAGCAATGATTATCATGATATCAACATCCACACAATGCTAATATTCTCTTCCCAGTAAGCCACAGTCGGCCTAATCACGTTGCTGAACTGTCTTAAAAGTCTCTCTGGCATGTGAGGCTCAACAACATCGATGAATGACAGGAGGTTGTGGTACGTGCTAAACTGTACAACATTTATCTCCTGAGGTAGAATTGGGGTCCAACGGACCTCAAAAGCGGACATGACACCTTACCGCATCCTGTAGTTCTGTAAAGAAATGCCTTTGGCTTTGGGATCGATTATATCAAACATCTGTATATACGGCTGTATATATAATCTCCGTGTAACTACTCCAAGTCTTAATGGCAAGGCAAACGTGGGAATATATATATATATCCATGCTTACAACGTAATCAAATAACTATTTCTAATAAATATGACATAAATATGAAATTTGAAGAAAAATGAAAAAGAAATTAATTAAATACTCTAAATAAGTCGATAAAAAAAATGAAATAAGAAATAAATACTTCTAATAATGAGCAACAACCTCCTAAATCCCTTAATGAAGATCGTGATACCTGACCAAAATTCATATACAGCATTGCCAACGATGCAGCTCCCCAAGCCATCCTCCGACACCCGTAGCGATTCTTCACAATCGATCATAGCATGTAATCTACTATATTCAGAGTGCTCTTGTCAGTGAACAGTGAGTTCCCGACTACGAAAAAGACATAGAAAACTGATTTAATCTCCGTGCTAAGCTGACTACTATCGCCAGCAGCTGAAATGGCTATTTGTGGAATCCTATGCGTAGCATCACTAGTAGAGCCTACAACCCTACAGCCCTACCAAAGTCCCTGTTCAGTGTCTGTAAGATCTCCTCCCTACTGTGCTTCGTGCAAACAGCACCACCGTACGTCGGTATGCCGAGTATCAAATCAACATCGTGAAGTGTAATTGTCATCTCCCAAATGACATGTGAAAGGAGTTGGCATCCGACTTCATCCTCTCGTCGAATGCACTCAAAAGCAATGAATATGAGTGCTGAAAAATGCAGGACTTTAGATGTATAAGTCATGATGTAACTGTCGTTTGCCTCACAAAATCACTACTCGGCGTCCACAAGGTAAGTGCGGTATGACGTGAACAACCTTCAACACAGGCCACGCCTACATGCATAATAATAAAAACCATAATTAGATAAGTTGTTCCATGAGTTTGAATAAATTAAACCATATGTATTATAATATAATATTTACTTGTTCGCTCTATATAGTAGCCGCTACGTATACACTATATGATCGAAGGATGTTACGATCTTGTGGACCTCCCGGGATAGGTATTCTCAATTCCCGAGAAGAATCTTGTATCTGGATCTCGCCTTATTCTTTCTACCCCTCAAGGAATCAGCAGGTCCGGTAGGAGGACCAGACTTCCTGACCTTTGAAGATCGGGACTTTGTAACGATTCTAGCCGCATTTCTCGCTGCAGCCATAAAACCAACTATAGGTCCTTTCCTCTGCCTTCTCTGCAACCCGATAACGACTAGGAACCTCACTATCAGCCATTACCTCCTCTCCCTCCTCATCTCCCTTATCCTCTCATCCCTCTTCCATATCCACCTGAACATCCACTCCATCACCTAAATATCCCCTACATCTCCCCTACTTGAATTGAGGCCTCACTGCTCTCAACTCTCCCTATCTGAACTGAGTCCTCACGACCCACATCTCCTCCCAACTGAACTGAGACATTACTACCTGTATAGGAAGTAGAAGCAACTCCTACAGATATGCCATAATAGCTCTGGTGACTATATGTATGGGTGACGGGACCTCTCTCATAAGATCATCTACGAATGAAGCCCCTAACAGTAGATGTTGTGAAGATGACAATGGCTGATATGATAATGGTATGTAAGCGCCATGAGGCATATGCATCCGAATAAGAATCAGAGGAGGTTGTATCGAAGACCTTGGGGCGTCACGATACATCTCAGGACAACAGGGGTAGGAGTTGTAGGTATGTCATCAGTACTATGCCTATCCCTCAATAACCGGGATGAGGCTGTGACAGTACGGCTGTGAGTACAGTCGCTCGTGTCTGTAATAAGCCCTAAATCATCATCTCCCGACACCTCTACTGCTCAGGATCTATCTAAAAGAATTTCAAATTAACCATAAATAACTATGTATATTTCTACCCAATCATTCAATTATTAAATTATATTATTTGGGTAATTTAAGCTCTAAGTGTTAGTGAACTTTAATTGTTATTTAGTCTATAAATTTAATTTAATCACTATTTTTTAATTTAATTTTCAAATGTTTAAATATTTAATTATTATTTAATATATAAATTTGGGTAAATTTTATTTAATCCCTATTTTTAAATAATTCAAATGTCTAAATGTTTAATTTAATTAAATCTCTATTTGTATTAAGAATCGCTGAATATTACCTTAGGGTAAATTTTATTTAATCCCTATTCTTAACTAATCCACATGTCTAAATGTTTAATTTAATTAAATCTCTAAATCTCTATTTCTATTAAGAATCTCCAAATGTTGAATTAATTAAATATCCATTTAATATCTAAAGGGAAATTAAATACTTTAAATCATAAGTTAAACATGAATACTAATAATATTAGCAAAATTTTAAAACATGTTTAAATTAAATAAATGAATTAGGGAAATTCATAAGTAAATTGATAATAAACGCTAACATATATACATATATAACAAATATTGATTAGCTAATAATTAAATAATCTAAATTATAATTATTGTAAATACTAACATTATATTGATTACATGCTAACATAGATGCAAATATATAAATCGTAATAAAAAACTAACTTAATTGCATAAAATCTACCATTAAAAAAATAAAAAAATAAAATAAAATATAAATAATACACAAATATAAATAACATTTAAAAAAATTGATTTTAGGGTCAAAAGTTAGGCCAGTTGGGCACAGAACTGGCTGGGTCTGCACTTGGCCCAGCTCTTTACCCTAAATCTCATTTTTTTATGTAAATAAAAGAATATATGTCGAAGTACTAATTTTTTTTTTTGAAATCTAACAGTTGGATTTGAGTAGATCTTAACTTGAATACCATTGAAGGTAGAGAGAGTTTAGAGAGCAGCTTGGTAGAGAGAGAAATGTTTTGTCTAAAATAAATTTTTTTGCACTTTTTATTTTTCGCACATTTATTATCTATACTCAAAATATAATATTTTAAAATTTTTAGTGCACAAAAAACTAAATATATAATAGAATAATTCACTGATACATGTTTAGTTTTATACCTATTATTATGGGAATTCTATTACCTATATGATTTTTTAGACTAAGGTTGCGTTTGTTTCCTAAAATTAGATTGGAATTGTATCGAATTAGAATTATATAGAATTTTAAGAATTTGTAATTTCAATTTTTTTGTTTGGTAAAACTAATTGTTGTTGAATTCATTTTCTAATTTTAATTCTATTATTTGAAAGTCAAAAAAATTTTATAGAATTAGAATTCAAAAGGAAAATATATATTTATTCAAAATTTATATACGTATAAGAGTGAGAGTATATGTGTATGATTTTTAGAGAGAAAGTGAGTGTAAATTCTAGAGAGAGAAAGTGAGTATAAATTTTAGAGAGAGAAAGTGTTGAAAATTTTTAGAGATAGAAAGTGTCATAAATTTTAGTGAGAGAAAGTGTCGTAAATTTTAGAAAGAGAGTGTCATGAATTTTAGATAAAGAAGGTGTCGTGAATTTTAAAAAGAAAAAGTGTATTGAGTCTGCTAACCGACCTACAACCTAAGGCCCAAGCTATGGACACTTCCCAGTCTTCGTGCTTCCTTGACTTTGGATTCAAACTGAACTAAGACTGAGACTGTCCAACTATAGTATAGCCGGAATGAGCTCCCATATAAAATTCATATATTATTTGATTAGATAAGAAAAATATTAAGGAAATAAAATTTCTTTTGTTTAGTTTGTAAATTTCAAGATGGAAATGAAAAGAAAAGAATTAAAAAGAAAGATAACACTACAAAAGATTTAAAATTTAGAATTATTTATAATCTTAACAAAATATTATTAGCACTTTACGATATTAATTTTAGAGAGAGAAATTATCGTGAATTTTAGAGAGAGAAAGTGTCTCTAGAAAGATAGCGTGAATTTTAGAGAGAGAAAGTGTCGCGACTTATAAAGAAAGAAAGTGTCGTGAATTTTAGAGAGAGGAAGTGTGTGAAGTTTAGAGAGAGAAGCTATCGTGAATTTAGAGAGAGAAAGTATCGTAAATTCTAAAGAGATAAAATGTTGTGAATTTTGAAAAAAGAAAGTGAATGTTAATTTTAGAGAGAGAAAGTGAACGTAAATTCTAGAGAGAGAAAATATCGTAAATCTAGAAAGAGAAAGTGAGCATGAGTTTAGAGAGGGAAAGGGAGTGTGAGTTTTAGAGAGATAAAGTGTCGTAAATTTTAGAGAAGAAAAGTGAGTGTGAATTTTAGAAAGAGGAAGTGTCGAAAATTCTAGAGAGAGAAAGTGAGCGTGAATTTTAGAGAGATAAATTATCATGAATTATAGAGAGAGAAAGTGTCGTGAATTTTAGAAATAAAAATGTGCGTAAATTTTAGAGAGAAGAAATGTCATGAATTTTAAAGAGAGAAAGTTTTGTGAATTTTAGAGAGAGAAATTGTCGTGAATTCTAGAGAGAGAAAGTGTTGTAAAATTTAAAGAGAGAAAGTGAACATAGATTTTAGAAAGAGAAAATTAACGTGAATGTTAGAAAATGTGAAGGTAATAAATAGCAAAACAAGATTCACAGGTTTCTTTTTCTTTTTCATATTTAATAAGTAATTTTTACTAACCATTTGCCGCATTAAATTTTTCTCAGTGTTTTCACTCATTACCAAATAGAAGAAAACCTTTAATGAAAAACGTATTTTCTTTTTCACACCAAAATCCCTGAATCAAACACGCCCTTATAGTTTGTTCAAAATAGAAAGATTATTTTATAGTTGGGATATTTTTGTAATTATTTCTTAAATATATTTATGAGCATAAAGGTCCAAAACTTAGTATATAATATAAATAATATTCTCAGGGTATCATATGATATAATGGTTGGAGAAATTGAATTAATACAAAATCTTTAAAGTTTATACATACTTTAGTAAATTGATCTTGATAAAATTGTGATTATATGAGAATTTTATTGTACGTAATAGATTATAACATGAAATTTAACATTTAGTTTTTAATGTTATAAAACGATTAACTTCTACTATTATATTCTAGGGCTTAGTTACAAGTGCCATATTTATAAAGCTTTATTTGTCATATATTTATAAAGCTTTATTTATTACATATTTAAGATTCCGATGCATATTATTAATAGTTTGGTGTCATTATTTACCAAATTATTTATACATCAAAATATTAGACATACATTAATAAAAACAATAAAACTTTCTGAATATGAGTACACAATAATGTATAAATTAAATTCAAGACTTATTATTTAATGATGCTTCCCATAAAATGAATTATTACTTAATTATTATTTTAATAGAATAATAATTAGTGGAGAGACTTCAAGAATATATCGTTTGAAGCTGGAAATAAAATATCATAATGAACAATAATTCAAATACAAGAAAGTGAATATATATGTATTTTCTAAATACCTTATGGTCGAAAATCCCAACATTACTAGTGTTTTGAGAAATAAGTGCTATTTATAAAGACTTATACAATCCTCTTCTCTTGATGTATTCTTGGGATGAGTCAGGCCAAGCTTAGAATTTTGAAACTTCTCTTTTTCTTTATAGTCATATTTTATCAATTTTTTATTTTTCTACTTGTCATATTGTGAAAATAATACAATATTTGATGAACTTTTTCTTCCTGTACCGTTCTATTAAAAACAAGTTTCAATATTTTTTATTTTTCTCACCTTAGAAACTTGTAAAAATAATAATGAAGTGATAGAAAAATTTACAGAGCATCTAATCCACACACAAAAAAAATCTAAAATGATGTGATTTTCGAAATGTAACAATTAAATTTTTAAAAAAAGGAAAAACGAAGAAGTAATTGCATTAAAGTTAGAAAAATGATTTATTTGTGGTACCATAGTAGTATTTATTGGCATCTAAAAGTTCGGTAAAGATTATCTCCTCGAATTCGAAGCAATTAATTTCTCCTCAAAAAAAATTAATCATAAAAAAAACGATACTGCCCCTCTTCTAAATGGAATGGAAGTGAGTCGATTTCAGCAGGAAATCAACTTACTTTTTCTCTCTTATTTCATTCTGTCACATCATATCAGAGAACATTGCTTGAACATCTTATTCTTTTTTTTTTTTTTTCTAAAATAAGAGTATAAAAGGAACGAAGAACACTGACGATTTTGCATCATTACTTTAAAACATAAATCGGATTCTGGTATGCTCTCATTGAATACTCTTCCAACTTGGGAACGAATTATAATGGAGGGAATCACATTTCCGAATCAGGAGGCGAGCTAATTGTGAATGAGGGTAGTGACGAGGAAGGCGAGCTAAGGGAAGGAAACGATGATGCTAAAGAACTCCAAGAACCAAGAAGCCAAGAAACAAAGCAAGTACTCTCTATAAGCATAGGTAAGTACTTCAACAATATCAATGAGTTTCTTTTATTCATATCAGGCGTGTGCAAAAAGTAAAGATTTTTAAAAAATCTGGATCGAAAGGAACCGATCCCTTCAAAAAGTATCAAACTATTAGTTGTGGTAGATGTAGAAAAGTTAGCACTTGCAAGCGGTCAAAGAGGATAGAATGTCCTACTCGTATTTGTATAATTTTGAGAGATAATAGAATGTGGCAAGTTTGAAATGTTGTGGAACAATACAATTACGAATTACACTCGTCTATATCCAGGTTTATGTCTAAATTCTAATATGGAAAGGAAACTGAGAATGCACGATACGACTGGACTATCGTCCAGCAAGAGTGTTAGAATTTTGGTGATACAAGTCGGAAGATCGGACAAATTAAGATGTCTACCTAGAGATTGCAAGAACTATGTCCAAAAGGTGAGAAAGTTGAACATTGGAGGTGCGGATGCTGATTGCATAAATAAAATGTTCATTATGATGCATCAAAAGAATAGTGATTTCTTCAATTTGATTTGCATGGATGATGAAGGTAAACTAGATAGTATTTTTTTTTTGTGCACCCTCGAAGTAAAGTAGGTTATAAAGAGTTCATTGATGTGGTTTGTATTATTCAATGTATCTTGTTAACAGATACAAGATGTTGTTTGTGATTATTGTTGGAGAGAACTATTATGGCCAATATTTTTAAGCATACAAGAGCATGGCGAGCAAATAGTTAAAAAAAATACTAGCAAATAGTTAAAAAAATATTTGGCAACTTTGAAATAACTTTAATTTACTGTATAAAATTAAGGAGAATAAATGTGAGAAAAATAGTCAAATGTAAGGTCGATAGGCAAGTGCTAAGCTCAATTTTCACGATGGCAAGCTCATTAGTTCAATGTCATAAATAAACTCTCAATTAATTTTATTTTACTAAGAGAAAATGAAAGAAAAAATAATGAATGATGTGGCGATGTGAAAGAGAGTGAGTTAATGTACTGAAGTAAAGGAATGACGATTTTGATGTGATTTATAATAAAAAAAAAATTATTACAATTCTGAAGAATAGACAACTTACTCAATACTTTTATTCAAAATTAAAAACTAGCATGCCAAATTTATAAAAAGGCAATTAATTAATCTTCAAACGAAATTTTAAGTCATTTTACCAAAATGATTCCATTCAAGGAGATCAATAGCCTTCAATTCAAGGGGCCTATTACTACTGACATTTTAACGGTATTTACCATGAGAGGACTAGTTCACCGAACAGCTTAAAACGCAGTCAATCTCAATGTGGCTTACCTGGAAATTTTCACACAACTGCGCGCACAGTCCTCTCTCTTCCCTTTCATCTCCGCCGTCTCCTCCTTCTGGTCTTCAAGATTTGCAACTCAACGAAGAAGAGAAAGAAAGAAAAGACCCATTTCTTTATCGTTTCTTTTCTTCCCTTTCTCTCTTCGTGTAGCCAACATTCTGCTCACCTACTTCCCCCCCCCCTCCTCTCTCTCTCTCTCTCTCTCTCTCTCTCTCTCTCTCTCTCTCTCTCTCCCCATTCGAGGCTTCTTCACTCAATTGTACACATTTGTGGCAAAAACGTTTAGTGGGCTCCATTTCTTGGCATTCCAAATCCCATTTGCCTTCTCCTGCTTTTGGGTTTTGAAAATGTCATTTTGGTAAAGGGTTCCTCCAAAACCTCACCCAATTTTAGCATAAAACTAATTCTTTGAAAAAAACCATACGCCAATTGGAAAACGAAGGAATGGGATTGAGAGGGGAGTTTCTTTTGAAATACAAAACCAATCGTGTCTGTTTCTATCTCTCTCATGAATCTTCTTAGTCCTCCTCGTTTTGATTACTGCTACTCTTGTGTACTATTACTACTACTTTACATTGGGGGATTGATTGGTACATAAACTATGATGGCTTCTTTCAAAGCCATACCAATCTGTAACCCCTGTTCTACCGCCAACCATAAGCAACAATGCCATTATAATTGCAATCAAAAATTGAGTTTTTCAGATTTTGGTTCTAGGTCTGCTATCTTGAATTTGTTGCCTCAGAAGAAATGGGAATATGCTTCAAGGGCATTGGTACAAAGTGAAGGGGTAAAAACATCTGTGGAAGATGATAAGCCTTATGTTTCATCTGGTGATACTAAGGAAATTCAGATCACCCAGGCAAGGCGTTTTCATAAGGATTTGAATTTGCTTCCAAGTGAGTTTTAACTTTCTCTTGCTGCTCATATCTTGTGTAATTATTGAATTTTTTTTATGCTGATGTGTGTTAAAGGTATGACTTGGAAAGTGAAAGTAGCCATCATCCGTTTTTGAAAAGAATTGATTTTTGTTCTGTATGAGATTCTTTGCTTATGTTAAATTCTGAAAGGTAAATACTTATTTGTGGATTTTCTTTTCCTTTAATTTTTTGATAAGTGCTTCTGTGGTTTGCTTTTCTGCATACTTTTTTAATCAGTTTTTTTGTGATGTCCCTTTTTAAGTCACGCCTCCATATTTCGATTGAGATTTGCTTTTAAAACATAAAAGTTGAGGTAGTGGACTCACGGAGTACCATTTCCTTCGTAAGAGGATCTTTAGAACAAAAAGACTTGAACTTGCTAATCTTTGTGTTGGGTAGGGGGACTCTAGACCATTTAGGTGGCTAATTTGATATGCTTTAGGTTTATTGCTAAGAGCATCTTAGGATTAGAGGGCATCTGCAATGAAATACAAGGCCCAAGGGTTGTTAAATTCTAGTTATATATCTCTTTTTCCATAATTGAAAATGTTCATCACGAGGTTAACATATTTTGATGAGACTCAGAAGTTGATCTCATCAATTGCATTTGCTGATCAATCGTTGTTATTCATCCTCTTTAAACTTATCTTTTCCTAAGTATGCATGGGCAATTCATTTTGTAGGACCATTGTCTGCAGCAGATTTTTCTTCTTCCTCAGCTGACGGCTCAAAGGTGCGGATTGCTTATCAGGTATTGACTAACAACTTCTTCCCCTGAAAAGTTGTTGTTTTATTGATACTTATTCTTTTTGTGGACTGATCTTTTTATTAAAATTCTCCCTGGACTAGGGAGTTCCAGGTGCATATAGTGAAGCTGCTGCACTTAAAGCATACCCCAAATGTGAGACTGTACCATGTGACCAGTTTGAGGCTGCCTTCAAGGTTTCAAATTGTTTGTTGATTCCAAGTTAACATTGCTTGCTTATTTGTCTTAATTGTTTGTTAAAGTGTACAAAATAATGGATGGCTTGCTCATTATGTTTTAGTGATGGATAACTGCTATTAATCTTCAATTATCAGGCAGTTGAATTGTGGTTAGTGGACAAGGCAGTGCTTCCAATTGAGAATTCTGTAGGTGGGAGTATTCACCGTAATTATGACTTGCTTCTTTGCCACCGACTGCATATTGTGGGGGAAGTGCAGTTGGTTGTTAACCACTGCCTCTTGGGACTACCTGGTGTACGAAAGGAAGACCTAAAGCGCGTTTTAAGCCATCCTCAGGTAAATTGTTATGCACAAAGGGGTTGCATTAGGTCATTCCAATGGTACTCTTTCATATTCATGCAAATTCCTTTCCTTTTTTGTCCTGGTCCATGGAGAGTAATATAGTGATGAGCTATTAACCTGGTATATTTGGAAAAGTTACCCGTTAATAAAAAGTTTTCCGCAGCTCAGGCTCCAAAACTTAGTTTTGGAAACCAACATTAGTGATGTATCTATAGTACTGTCTATGATCAGAAATATAAGGGGTTTTAGACTCATTTGAGATGGTAAAAATATAAGGGATTTTACAACTTTCAATAAGCATTTATTGAACTTTTTCCATCTTTACCCATTTTTCTATTCATTTATTTCACTCACTATTTATCTCTTTCCTTATTTATGAAGGGTAAAAAAAAGTATTGTAGTTCAAAAATTGTCTTGTTTTCAAGACCCGTGTGCAAAGGCCTAAAACCCCTTATATTCCTGACCGGAGGTAGTATATATTATTAACGGAAAATCCACGAGAGAGGTTCACAGATGTGGACTGTAATATAATTTGTTCCCCAATAACGGTACAAGTTTGAGAAGATAGGGCCAGAATGAATTTTGAATTTCAACAAATGTAATTAGCTTGGGTGAGATGAATGTGATTTTTTCTTTTGATTTAAGTATATGAAATGTCTGCAATTTAGTTCTGTTTCATTTTCGCAAAAGATTTGTACATAACTTCAACCTATATTCAGGCACTTGCACAGTGTGAGCTGACACTAAACAAGTTAGCTGTTACCAGAGTCTCTGCTGATGATACTGCTGGGGCTGCCCAGGTAATCTTTTCGAAGGCTTTTTATCCTGAGTTACTTTTTGACTTGAAGGGTTACTAACATCCTGACAGATTATAGCTGCTAATAGCTTGAGAGATACTGGAGCTGTTGCAAGTGCTCGAGCTGCAGAAATTTATGGACTTAATATCCTTGCTGAAGGAATTCAGGTTAGGGCTTTAGCTAATCCTATCTCAAGTGTTGTGCTGAAACCAAATTTATTTCTTCATGCTTCTCAATTTGACAACGGACCTACTTATGATATGCTCTTCTTGTGTAAAACTCGTACTCCCTACCGCCTCAAATTTACATTTTGGAATGAGACTTACCTTGACCACCACCCTTTTTATCTTTTTCCGTTCTCTATTTTACTTTTTACCTGACAGTTACAACCTGTCATATGCTTTAGTGTCATGTTCCAAAACATAATCATTTTGGTAGACATGATATGTGCTATAAGACATATAAGAAGGTATTTTTTCATTTCCATTACTCCCCTAGTGGAATACTTGTTGAGCGTGTCAGAGGGCAATATAATCTCTTTTACTCTCCCTTTGCCAAAAGGACCTGGTTGCAGTGCATGATCAGCAAGAAATAATCCGGTGTTATAATAGGCACCTATTAATAGAAATTGCTTAGTCCTATAATATATCATTCGGATGAGCACATGACAGCAGAGCTCGTTTAAGATCTTTACATATTTCTGCTCAATCCACTTACTGTTCTTCTTCTTGTGATTTCTGATAACGTTTTCTGCAATCCTGCCTTTATTTGACCTGATCTTCATCTTACTGACCAGGATGACTCTGACAATATTACCCGATTTTTGATACTTGCGAGGGAACCTATAATCCCCGGAACTGATAGACCCTATAAGGTAGTACGCCTTCTCTTTATTTGGTCCGATGAATGTATGTATGTTGTGTACAGTTTATTTCATATTTCTTTTCAGACTAGCATTGTCTTCACCCTTGAAGAAGGACCTGGGGTGCTTTTTAAAGCATTAGCTGTGTTTGCTTTGAGGGGCATTAATTTGTCCAAGGTAACTTTCAAGGATTGGTTTTCCAGCTGTTCTTTTGATTAACAAATATTGATGGTTTTGTTTTCTATGGAATACAGATAGAAAGTCGACCACAAAGAAATCGTCCACTGAGGATTGTTGATGATTCTAACAGGGGCAGTGCCAAGTGAGTGCTGATCACCGAGTTAAATATAAATGCAATGAAATAAATGGACTATTACGAAAGATTCAATAGATTCTACACCCCAGCTGTATTAGTTTATTACCCCAAGACGAGAAACTCAGACTTCCCAATACCAACTTCCCTCAGAGGAAACGTACATCTCAACCCTCTAGTAACTCTTTAGATAACTCGAACCTACTAATAAAGATGTCAAAACTAGTTATATAAATCCTACTAAACTTGAATACCATATTAAACATATATCCATGAACTTTTAATCTTTCTACATTTATCATGTGGCCTTCATCCTGATTCATTGCACTTTTTATTACAACCAACATACTGGCTCGTTTGTGTTAAACTATTAGTTGGATTTTACTTGATGATCGAGTCCTGATTAGCAATTAATTTGCCAGACCTTCTGATGATCAGCGTTGTACTGAGATTCTATGTATAAAAAGTAATCTTGTAACATTCTGTTGCAATCATTGCAATAAAATTTATCTGCCAGTCTATCCTGTTCAATTGTCCATATGCATGAAGCTGATAGTGAGATGACACGTAGTATCAAAATTTGATTGCTTTACTTCGCTTACTTGTCTAAAGCGAAGTCATAATAATAATTTCTCCAAATTTCAATTGTGTTAATTGGATTCTTTTTAATTACGTGCTACTTGCTTTCTGGCGGCAGGTACTTTGATTACCTCTTCTACATTGATTTTGAAGCATCCATGGCAGAGGTTCGTGCCCAATATGCTCTGGGACATTTGCAGGTCAATACTTAGTCCTGATATTTAAGTTGCTTGTATTTGCTTATAGTCATGGACTTATATCTTTTTGCATCATTGGAGAATTCTAGTTTCCCTCCCAAAGGCTACATTTGTTAGTTGCACCGAAGATCCTAAAGTACGCATTCTGAGTTGTTTGATAATGATATGAAGAATCCTCATCCTCTTTCGTCATTAAAGGAATCATAAATTGAAAAGTTTGTCATTCATGACCACATAAATGTCAATTTCTGGAAAAGCGAAAAGGGGTTTTCGATGTTTTTTTTCAGTTTATTCTTTTGTTAGTTTTACAGAATCCTGAAATGTTCTTTGCTCTAGAGGGATCTGTATATTAAATGCTGTGTTGAACAAGCTTGTGTATGTATATGTAAAATCTTCCTTCTTTTGCTCAGGAATTTGCGAGATTTCTTCGAGTCCTCGGTTGCTACCCCATGGATACTGCTCTTTAGATGAAGAGCTCCAAGAAGAGTTGATTCCCCCCACCTACATGCAAAGGAAAAGAAAGAATTCAGCCTTATATTTGTATATATAGAGATATATATATATTTATATACATATATGGTTTTGTTCAAGCAGTTGCTGGATTTAATAGTTTGATCATTTTCATTCTTTCCACCTTCCTTGAAAGGTGCCATTACAGTATAAAAGAACAATGAAGGTCAATATGCAGATATAAATGGATTTGCAGAGAGATATGCACCTTTACAACATAATTGCTTACTGAGATCTTGTGTATAATCTTTAATTATGATATAGTAAGGCTTGAACTGCTAATTTTTGGAAAATGTTCATTTTGCATGTAACTGATGATTTATTAGAAATTTAGTAGTACTCACTATATCTATATATGCCAATTCAAATGGATTCTATGTAATAAATGATCACATCAGCCTGGTATATGTTTACTAATCAAAGAAATAAACAATTCTCCGAAATATTTATTAGTTGTCACATTTTACATATTATTTACAAAATTTAACATTTTTTTAATCTAAACTATAATACCTTTTAAACTTTTCTTTTTCCTTATTATTTTTAAAATTTTTCTTTCTCCTTATTATTATTTCCTCTAGTTTTCACGTTAGAAGAATAAAAGAGGTTGAAATTCTATTTATACCCCCCCCCCTCTCCCTCTCCCACTCCCCCCCAAAAAAGAAGATGTTGAAATTTGTTATTAACAAAAGGATATAATAGGAAAAAGTTTATTAAATATTACTTCAGAATTATAATGTGACAAATTAAAAAAAGTACGAAAATTAGTAAAATGTGACAAGTAGAAAAAATTGAGACAGTAAGGGTGACAAGTTCACGTATGTGGCATTTGGAACGATATTTTGACAATATTTATCACTATTAGCCCTTTTGGATCGATATTTTGATAAGTTCACGTACGTGGCAATTGGAAAATTCTATTATAAACATTAGGGAAATTTTCTTAAAATGACTTAATTATTTACTTAAGTTGCACCATGATCCTCAACTTATATTTTATTTTTGTACATCCCTAAACTAAAATCATGTATCATAAAGTGACTTGTCACCCTAAACTACAACGGGATCGCTTCTTGGATTTAAGAAAATCAAATTCGGGCGGCGGCACAGTCGCGGCTTAGAGTGGCATGCTACTTTATGATGCCCGATTTTAGTTTAGGGATATAAAAAATAAAATATGACTTGAGAGGCACTGTTCAACTTAAGTACATAATTGAGGGGCATTTTAAGGAATTTTCCTTTAGAGAACTAAGTAAATTAACTTGTACTTACTTAGCAAGCCATTAATTATATATGTTGTCAGCCTAATTACTTTCATATATAAATGGTACAAATCTCCTAACTAGATGGACAATCACCAGTACTTTGAATATAATGGAAACAATTACAATATCAATTTAAATCGTGTGTAACATCCTATGTAACTCTCTGTAACATGCCTAATATAGAGTATTTTGTTAATAAAACTTACCAAACAAAAAATAAACTCTAAAGGAAAAAGGGAATGTTAAATTTTGTTACAAACAATCCTAGATACAACAATATTTCTAACAATATGGATAATTGTTGTTTTGTTCATAATCTCAGTTGTTTGTAATTATCTTCTTCTTGGCGTAGTCCTAGCTTTAGTTATGATTATGGTGGATATGGTAGAAGATAAACGGTTGACGAAAATAAATGCCTCCGGTGATGGTGGTTGTGGCCATGATGATACAGATGGTGGAGGTTGTGGTGGCAGCGGTTGTGGTGGTGGCGAATGTGGTGGTTGTGGCACTGGTTGCGGTGATTAGCACTGCGAGTTTCATTATCTAAAATTCTGATTGTTAAAAAGAAATGTAATTGAATTATAAGATAAAAATTTCAGTTGTTCAAATATTCCTTCATTTTGTACATATGCATACATATGATGTTTCATTTTCTTTGAGCTTTCTTTTCTTGTGAATAAATGTACATGAAAATTTTTCAATGTTACATTCATTAGCTTGAAAGTTGTTTGGATTTGTCAAGAAGTGGTAGTTCGATTGATGCATCTCTCCCTGTCTCTGAATTCTCGTGCTATTAAGAAGTTTCGAGTTCAAGATATATATACAACAAATATCGCCCACTATCTTGAAACGATTAGGAGAGTTTAATCCTCAGAAAATTAGACTTTTTAGAGTATAAGAAACACGTAGAGTTTTGACTATTTTTTTACTGAGGTTGTGTTTGGTTCCTAGAATTGGCTAGCAATTAGATTGGAACTTTATACAATTATAAGAATTGTATTTCAATTCCTTTGTTTGGAAAAACAATAAAATTTTTATTTAATTCATTTTCTAATTCTAATTTCTTTATTTGGAAGTTAAAAAAAAAGTTATAGACTTAGAATTTAAAATATAAAATATATATTTACTCAAAATGTGTGTATATATATTGTGAGAGAGATAATTCAAATTATCTTAAAATGCCCTTCAGCTATTTACTTAAGTTGTACAATGCCCCTCAAATCATATTTTATTTTTATATATTATAAACTAAAATTGTGTATTATAAAATGACTAGCCAGCCTAAACCGCGGCACCGCCGCCGCCCAAATTTGATTTTTTTTAGATCTGAGAAGTGCTGCTGCCACGGTTTAGGGTGGTAAGTCACTTTATCATACACGATTTTAGTTTAGGGATATAAAAAATAAAATAAGAGTTAAGAAACATTGTGCAACTTAAGTAAATAGTTGAGGGAAATTTTAAGGGAATTTCTCTAAACTATATTTTGGGTGATTTGTTTTTATACATGCCAAGAGGTGTATGAACGGGACGTCGATCTAATCCATAATAGGATTTTCCGTTGTATTTATATGAATCATTCTCCAAGTTCAAAATCTTTAATCTACATGATTTTCCTGTTTTCCCTTTAAATGCTCATGCAAGGAGACAATAAATGAGAGATTGATACTTCCTTAGTCAATAGCGTATAAGAGTGTGACAAGAGATGCATAATAGATTAAGTGAGAATTCCTTAAATTTGATTAGTTTTATTATAAAAGAGATGATAAAGACTAATAATTATCAAGAAAAATGGGTACATAAAAAAATTTCTATTAGTAATACTCATAAATTTTTCTATAATTTTTATATTCAAACTTATTCTCGAATAGGGGAGATGATGGCCGAGATACTTCTTTGCCAATAGTCTGCCACCCTTTGCAATCTAGGAAGAGTAAACGTCGTCGGCACGTTTCCACCCCAGAGCGGTGCTCAGGTTCGGAGGGTTTGAGGGTCTCTCTCCAATTGGGGTCATGATCTCCAGTGAGTTTATAAAGTTTTTAGAATTTAAGATTTTACGGGTTTAAAGTTTTTTTTTTTTTTTTTGGTTCAGATTTGCATAAGCTTTCTTTTCATTTTCTGGAATGTTTCAGGGCGTGTTTGTTGGCTTTCCTTTTGGCTTATTTTTCCTAGTTTGCTGGTGGGTTTGCTATGGCTCGTCTCTTTTTCCCTGTGTTAGTAAAGATGGTGGTGGTGCTTGGTTGTAGTGGGAGCTGGCTGGGGGAACCTTGGTGACTGATGTCGTCTTACTTTCCCAGTATGTTTTTCACAGTTTACAGTGTCAAGTTCTTTCTATGGTCTCTACAATATTGTAGATATAAATGCAGGGTTCAAGACTGTGGTGGTCAAGTGCCGCCATTTTTGGTGCTACTTGGAGTTTTTCTTTGTCTTTGACTGACGAAGTGATTTGATCCAGCCGGAGAACTCACTGGCGTTTGACTAGTTTATCTGTGGAGAGAGCTTTTCTCTGTCGACTTAGTGGCAGTCTCAGATAGTCATTCGGTGGTGGCTCCTTCATTCGAAATATCAGTGACGCGATGATCTTTGTGTCGACATGTTATTAGTCAGAACTTTGCAGCGTCTTGAGCAGACCTATGGCTAATGATGGTGGCCTGCCTAGGGACGTTGGCGCTTGCAGAGTATGCTAGTGCTTGCTCATACCCTAGGTTGGTTGCAGTTAGCCTTTTGCTGGACTGTAGTTTCTTGACTTGGTTAGGCTCCTTGTGTGAGCAGGATTTGGGCTACGGCCTTTAGGTTGGTGGGCCATCTTTGTGTAGTCTTTATTTTATGCTGGTCGTATTAGGCGTTTTTCGTAAGCTAGTTTCAAAATGTCAGTTTATAGTATATAGTTTGACAAGTAAGGTCCTATTTTAGATGTCCGATTATGATCTTTTATTAGACTAGTATTTTAGTGTTTTAAAAATCCCCAAAATCCAAATGTACCCTAAGGTTTACTTGCTAATGTTTTGAATAACATTGCTTGGGTTGCTAAAAAAACCACGAGTCCCGAACATTTAAAACCAATGTCACCGACCTTATTTAATTACAACGAATTCCCTTTACTTTCTATCATTAATATATTTTCTCATAATCGAATTGAAATTCATTCAACTTTTAACACAAAAATCACATAGTTGTGTAACTCATATCAAATTGAGAGGATATTTTGGAAAAAGATGGGTATCTTTCCCTATTTGAAAAAAAAAAAGTCTTAATTTCATTAATTTGCTTTGTAATTAATCGTGATTTTTCATTTCATCTCTTAAAATTATTTTTTTTTGTATTTATGTGTTCTATACACTTGACATAACGATTGCGTATTACTTTAAACTCTCCCTTAAGAATATATATGTATATATATTATGGATATTATTAGCATTTAGCAATAGAAATATTATATATCTTTTTAAGAAGAATTGTTCTTTTTTTTTGGGTCGAACTTTGAGTTGTAAGGAAAATAATAGAAAAAAAATAGTCTCTTCATTTTTTTAATTTGTCAAATTTTATTGATTTTTGCATTTTTTTTACTTGTCACATTTTGAAAGCAATACAATATTTAATGGTTCTTTTCTATTATATCTTCACGTTAAAAACAAATTTTAACATCTTTTTAACTTTCTAACATGCAAACTTATAGAAATAATAAAGAGAAGAAAGAAAGTTTAAGGAATATTTTAGTCCAAAATATAAAAATAAATAAAATTTTGTATTTTTTCAAATATTATGATATTTAAGATCTGACAACTTAAATAAAAATAGAAGAGTAATTTTTTTTAGATAAAATAAAGCAAATACTCCCTCCCTTTTGCAAATATTTAATAAAATTTTCGTTAATAACAAATTCTAATTATGGTGTGATGTCTAAAGTGACGAGCAAAAACAGAAATAGAGGGAGTAATTAGGGAACATTTTTGGCAATTCCATCACTTTTGCCTATTACGACAATCATTTTTCCTAACTATACCGAGCAGTTGTTATACCATATATCTTGGTACACTATGCAAGGTGTACACAGTGTCAAAACTACGTCGGTTTAATTAAACTTATCTACTGGGCAAAAACTCAAATTCCACTTTCACAGTAGACAATTGTAATATGCATCCCCCCCCCCAAAACCCTTCACTGCTTGTGCAAAAATTACCGAAAAATTCCACAGAGAACTTATGATTTCTCAGACGATTTTCAGGCAATTTCAAGCTTCTAAACTTGAGATTCTTCTCTTTTTCTTCAATTCCTTTGTTCCTTGCTTCAATTTCGTCCTTGTTTCTTCAATTTCGCGTAAAAAATCATCAAGAATTAGTTCTTCAAGCAACAGTTCTTCAAGTAATAATAGGTAATAATTCTTTAAAAACCAAAATAAATTTGTAGTTTTCAATAAAAAATAGTTAATTGAAGTAGTTCACATCTTATATATATATATATAGAAGTAGGTATACATGTGTACCTATATTTGTTTTTTTGTACTATATATTTGTGCTTTAGTGTTGAAAAATTTATATTTGTGCTTTGATATGTATTCTTCCGATTTCCAAGTTTAAGACACAGGGATTTTGTGTTTCATTGTGCATTAAGTGTTTTTTTATCAGTTTTCTTGCGTTTTGAAACTATAAAAGTATGCAATATTGGCATTCTTAATTTTAAAACTGAGAATGCCTAGTTTTAAAGTTAGGAATGCTTAGTTTTAAAAGTAGGCACTGTTAGCTTTAAAACTCGGTAAGCCCAATTTTAAAGTTAGGCATTCCTGGTTTTCCATGTTATTTGAAGGAAAGGATTTTTGTGTTGTAGATGCTCTCTACTTATATGAGATATCTGCTCTATCCTAAATTTTTTTTTTTTTGGTCTAAAATATGTCAAATATATATTATGCACTCTTAGTTTTAAAATTGAGAATGCCTAGTTTTGAAGCTAAGAATGTCTACTTTTAACACTAGGAATGCCTAGTTCTTTTAGTTTTAAAATCAGGCATTCATAGTTATAAAACTAGGCATTCCTAGTCTTAAAACTATGAATTCTTAATTTTAAAACTAGGCATTCATAATTTTAGTGATTTAATTTGAAGGAAAGGATTTTCTTTTTGCTTTGTAGATGGTCTCTACTTGTATAAGATATCTGCTCTAACTTGAAATTTTTCTTGATATATATATATATAAATATATCAATTACTAATATAGTATATGCACTCTTAGTTTTAAAACTGAGAATGTCTAGTTTTCAAGCTAAAAATTTCTACTTTTAATACTAGGAATGCCAAGTTATAAAACTAGACACCATCAGTTATAAAACTAGGCACTCTAGTTATAAAATTAGGCACTCTTAATTTTAAAACTAGGCACTCTTAGTTTTCAAAAAACTAGGCATTCCTAGTTTCAAAACTAGTCACTTACAGTTTTAAAAATAGGCATTCCTATTTTTAAAACTATGCACTCTTAGTTTTGAAAATAGGCACTCACAGTTTTAAAACAATGCATTCCTAGTTTTCCATGTTATACAAAACTAGGCACTACTTATTATAAAAGTAGATACTTCTAGTTATAAAATTAGGCACTCTTACTTACGCTAATCCTTCAAATGTCTCTCATAACAGTGACCAAAGGGAGGATATGAGAACCAACCATAAACATGATATACAAAACAGAAGTGAGAACAATGACATGGCAACACAGTACAAATTATGTAGACTGTTGCATCATTTGCATACGACACATGGAAATGTGTAAGAGGCAAAGGAAATCAAGTTAGAATGTGCTGCTGAACAGATCAAAGGAAGACCCGAGTATAGTATCAAAACTTAGAGCGAAATATATGTACACAATTATTATGTCTGAAATTAATGATAAAAGAGAGAGTGTAGAAACTGCAGCATCAGTCTTCTACAAAACCCCAATTTCCTAAAATATCTTATAGTTGTATGATATAATATTTGTAATGAAAGTTAAATACATTTTCTAATTCGCTTTATCACACTTATTCCCTTGTTTGTAACAATAAAACTGATTCAAATACTTTGTATTGCTTCCTTCCTTAAACTTTTGATTACTCTTACGAACACTAAAAGCCCAAGCTGAATGCACTGTCATTATTCAATCTGAATGCATTTCTTCGAATGAAACAATAGTTTCAATCAATGAATCTTCATTCGATATTTCCATAACAGCTGCATTTAACCGAAAATGAGGGTTGAAACACATAAAAGATGTAAATAAATGCAACATACACCATCTAAATAAAGAAACAAAAAAAAAGAGAAGTTGAAGGTTCAATTGCTTATAAACTAGGCATTGACAGTTGTAAAAGTAGGCACTCCTAGTTATAAAAGTAGCCACTACTATCTATAAAGGTTCAAGTACACAATAAATTATAATTAAACAAACCAAGCCAAAGTAGTAAATATAAGGTTGGAAGCAGAAAAAAACTTTAAATTAAAACCAACAAAACACATCTAAATAAAGAAACAAAAAAGACAAGGTGAAAATTCAATTGCTTATGACTAGGTACTGTCAGTTATAAAAGTAGGCACTCTTATTAATAAAAGTAGGCACTCTCATTTATAAAAGTAGGCGCTACAGACTATAGAGGTTCAAAAACACAATAAATTATAATGAAACAAACACAAGCCGTATTAGAAGTAATATAATGTTGAAAAAAAAAATTACATTAAAACCAACAAAAAGCATCTAAAAGAAGAAACAAATCAAAAAATTTCAAGGTTCCAATGGTAATAAGTATAGGCACTGTCGGTTTAAAAAACTAGGCACTTTTAGTTATAAAAGTAGGTACTACCAGTTATAAAAGTCAACACTACTATAATGAAACAATTCCCAACTTTTATTAGAAGTAATATAATGTTAAAAACACAAAACTTAACTATAAATCCAACTAAAAACATCTAAATATATAAACAAAAAAAAGTTGAAATTCCACTGGCCATAACCACATGCATTACTAATCTCAAAACTGTGCACTCCTAGTTGAAGAACTAGGCACACCTAATTATAAAATTAGATATACATGCATTCAGTAAAGCTAAGAATGACTAAGCATTCCTAGTTGAAGAACTAGGCACACCTAATCATAAATTAGACATACATGCATTCAATAAAGCTAAAAATGCCTACTTTTAATACTAGGAATGCTTAATTTTAAAACTAAGCACTCCTAGTTATAAAACTAGGTACTCTTAGTTTTAAAACTAGGCACTCATAGTTTTAAAATACTACATTCCTGGTTTTCCATGTTATACAAGACTAGGCACTATTAATTATAAAAGTATGCACTTTTAGTAATAAAAGTAGGCACTACTGATTACAAAGGTTCAAACACATAATAAATTATAATTAAACAATCCCAAGCTATACTAAAAGTAAATATAAGGTTGGAAGTAGAAAAAAACTTTAATTATAACCAACAAAACATGTCTAAATAAAGAAACAAGAAAGAGAAGTTGAAGGTTCAATTGCTTATGAATTAGGCACTACCAGTTATAAAAGTAGGTATTCTCATTTATAAAAGTAGACACTACCCACTAGAGAGGTTAAAAATACAATAAATTATAATAAAACAAAAACAAGCCATAATAGAAGTAATATAATATTGAGAATACAAAAAAACATTACATTAAACAATTAAACCCACTCTTCAAAATTGATTTGGTTTTTGTGCATACAATATCTAAACAGAATAAATGAATTTTTTTTTTATTTTTTATTTTGTATAGAAGAGGGAATATATGAATAGATAGCAACAATCTAATAATATACTAACAATTTCGTATGAGCAAGATGTAAGACAACAACTATGGAAATATCTAATCCATTTGGTAGTGAGTTTTTGTCACAAGTTGTTAAATCACTGTTGTTTTCATCTCCTAATTTGGAAACAGCGAGCTCAAATCAGAAGATAAACAAAAAATGATTAACCAAGAAAATCAGTGCTCATTATTATCTGTGTTAAGAAGGAAATCGTAGATCTAGGATATACTATCTCTTACTCCCTCTTCTAACGAGAAGAACGAAATTTGGGTTTATCTTCCTTGTATAGAGACGATTGCAGCAGTAATCAGAGTGGTACCGGACCGGTGGCAGAGTTGTCGAAGTCTGGTCATGTATGGTGGCATCAAGAAATCCAAAGAGGGGGTTGATGATTAATTGAGCAGGGGTATTGGCGAGGTGAAATATCGACAATAATGGAGCTACCCCTCTCAAGCTTTCAACAGGAAAACCGAGAGAGAATAAGAAGGAGGTGTTGCTACATTTGATGGGTTCCTAACTTAATACTAATTTGGTGGGGTGATGAGTTTGGGCTTCAATGGGTGCCCCGATTTTGACCACCCCATCCTGTGTTGTCTTTGCGGGATCGTGAAGAAAATCCTTTTGATGTGGCACCGGGACTTTCCGGTGGGGAGAGAGAATGGAAAGTCAAGAATTATTTTCTGTGCTTGTTGAAGTTGCTTAGAACATCCTTGGAAGATATTTGGGCCAAGGGTAGAAGAAACCCATGAATCGCATGCGGGGATATACATCTATTGGGGTTTTGATTGTGAGATGTTTTTTATTGAGGGACGTATATAAAAATGTTGCTCCTGACCAGAGAATAGGATTGAAAAGGCCAATTTAAGTAGTAGAACTTGGAACTTTTAAATGATTATCCCACAGTTACGTCCATGCCTTGAGTGAAAAATATAACTGCCTGAGTTGTGTATAAGAAGCTTCACGAGAGGTGTTTTTGTGTACAAGAAGCTTTACGGTGAAGGAAATTGAGAAAATATATCTAGTAATAATCAAGTGAAGAGCTTGTTGCCTCACTCTCCGTTGATGCAATTTTATAAAAGAATTTACAGTGGTCGCCATTTGATAATTCCTGTCTTCGGAATATCGGCTGCAACACAAGAGGGAGTTAGAAACGGCCGCTTAAGTTAAGAGAGAAGAGTTTAACGGAGAAACCAAGAGAATGCAGGAAAGTGTACCTTATTTATAAAGAGTCAAGCTCTAAAGAAAGTGGTGTAATTTCCATGTGGGACTTCAAAAGGCTTTCTTAAGGTCCGAAATCCTATAGTCTAACAATCTCAAAAGATTTTTTTAAACCATTATAGTCTAAAGTCTTTATATTTGCATCTTAAATAAGATCACCACTCATTGCTATCACCAGCCATGACAGTAAATAAGCACCCCTAATGCATGTGCAATCTTGACAAGGGCAAAATTGGAACAAGTAAAATTTTTTCCTCCAAAACTTGAGCCTTTTTTGGGTTTTTTTCTGGGCCAGGCCCATTTTTAAAAAGCCCAGACTGAAGTGGGCCAATTTTTTTTTTCCGATTCAGGCGCGTTATCTCTAATGATAACGCACAATAGCTCGTCAGCCAACGTGGTGCGTTATGACTCGGCATAACGCATACTTGCTGTGCGTTATTAGCCACGTAATTATTTTTTTAAAAATTTATTTTTTGTTTACAATTGTGTTATTTAATCTGTTTTATTTTTTTGAATGAACATTTATTTTGTTTTTAATAAAAATTTCTTTTGGGAAAACTTATAATTGTATAAGTTTTGTCTTAGTAATTTGTTTAATGAATTGTTTTTTTTAATGAAAATTTGTTTTGAAAAAACTTATAATCATATAATTTTTTTAAAAAGACCGTATTTATTATATTTAACTTATTTTTTGCTATTTATATCATTTGCTTAGAAAATATATTTAGATTTTGACCATTTCATTGCAAGTTATTTAAAGAAGTAATACTAAAGAAACCGTAAAAATTTAGAGCAACGATGTAGTAATTTGAAGAAATTGAAAGAAAATTTTTATTATTATAAACAAGTTTTATTACAACTATTTCAAGAAAATGTCAAACTTATACATTGCTCGGTCCGGGGTTATTACAATTTTTCCTATTATGTCCCGGCGTGCGACATCTACCACATCTTGGGGAAGAATCCAAATTCATTAATAACAAACATTTTAAATATAAACATAAAACCCATTTCTACAAAAAATAAATTAATTCAAGTTAATAAATAAAATTCATAAAAAACATTAACAAACAACAAATACCGAAATAATCACACTTAACATGTAATAAACAAAAAAATTTCTAACTAACTAAAAACTTATTGAAAATTTAAAATGCAGCTTTAGTAGCCTTCGTACTCCAAATCCTCAATAGCCTTCGTACTCCAAAGAAAATCTCCAAGATTTACTAATTTAACTGTAATTTTCAAAATAAAATACACATTCATTAGATAAAAATAAATCAATACATAATAATAAGAAAAAAAATTACAGTAAAATACCTAGCAGATGGCGGAGGCAGGAACAAAAATTTTTCTGAAGAACGAAGGATGAAAAAAGGAAGAAGAATGAGATGAAGGTGACTGAAAAAATTAATAAAAATTGAGGGAGAAGGGGCTGTAAAAACAGTAAGGGGGAAGGAGATGAAATAGAGAAATAAGGAGGAAGAAATGAGGAAAGGGGGAAAGAGAGTAAAAAATGGGGTTGGGAAGAGGCTGGGAGAAAATAAAAAGGGGGAGGAAGGGGAAGGAGGGGAAAAAGGAGGATGAGGAGAAGGGGGAGCCGCACTGGGGGCGGGGGGTGGAAATAAAAAGGGGGAGGAAGGAGGAGGGAGGAAAGGTTTGAAATTTTATAACATGATAACGCAATTATCTTAATAACGCATAATGAATGTGCGTCTTGATAATGCACGCCAGTTGAGATCCATGTCAGATTTTTACACGATTAACGCGGTTATTAAGGATAACGCACAGGCCTAAAAAAAAAAATTTGACCCACTTCAGTATGGGCTTTTTAAAAAATGGGGCTCCCATATAATTGAAGAAGTGGGAAAAAAATTAAGAGTGTAATATGGATGATAGTCAATGAACTTACAATACAAGTCAACAAGGTCGTCAATTACACAATATGCAAATTGGTTGACATTAATCAAATCAGTTGATTTACGATAATATATGGCTAGGGAAGTTTTGATTTTTGAATGAAAATCTTCAAGGGGTAAGGGGGTTCAAGTTTTTTGGCTTTTTCTGTTTTTGTATTTTTTTTCCAACTTCAGCAACGTAAGGAGGTAAAAGGGGGTTCAAGTTTTGGAGAAAATATTTTGCATGTTCCAATTTTGCCATTATTAAGATCGCACGTGTATTGGAGGTGCTTATTTATTGTTGTGGCTAGTTGTGGAAATAGATAGTAAGCTTATTTAAGATGTAAATAAAAAGACTTTGGACTATAATTGTTAAAAAAAATCTTTTGGGTTAACAAATAAGTTTGGGCTAATTTTTTATACCAAAATGGCCATTTTCCCAATCTAGAAATAACACTCATATTAGGATTCATTCAAACATACTCTTGGAACATAAAACTACTATTACTTACCAATGTTTGAGTTCTAGTCAAATTTAAAGAGAACAAAACAAAATAGAAGGAAGACAACATTTGACCTATTAGAATTCCAAATTTTAATATGTAGTCGAAGAACATGTAATTGCTTCATTCATTCATTCATCTGCATCTGTTAAAACTTTTGGGTTTGGGCTTAACTTACTCCAAAAGGTACCTTAAGAGGGGAGTACTGCCCAAGTTTTTATAAGGAGTAATTATTTTCTTTAATTAGTCGATGTGGGATTCTCAACAGCTTCTATTGCTTCATCCCCCTCATCATCCTCCTCTTCTGCCATATCCTCATCAAGCCCAAACACCTCTTCCTCAACCTTCAATGGAATTTTCTTCTCATTCGGTACATGGTGAACATGTCTATTATATGGGAAAAATTCCGAGCAAGAAAAAGTAAACTTGCAATCAGTACATAAAATACGATTGAATTAGGGAATATAATTAGTGTTATCAACTCCTGGAGACATCCAAACGGAACAATTTTCACACTAAAGTTCACTGGGATTGATTGGCTCCGCGTCTAAATCTGGTGTAAGTCTCATTTAGGTCCAAAAGAGGGGGAGAGGGGGGAGAATTGGACCTATTAAAAATTTAGCTTTTTAAAACTAGATTTCTGAACTCAAAAGAAGACAATCTAGAACAAAATAGCTTGACATAATATAACTGATGCAGACTAACAAAGAGAATATCACTCAAGTCATTAGCTTGACTTAATGATATAAAGTAATCCGCACAATATAACAAACACAATCAGATTAGAAACTATCACTTAAGTCATTGGCTTGACTCAGTGATATAAAGCTAATTAAATAATAAATGCAGTCAGTTCAGAACCCGTCACTTAAGCCATAAGCTTGATTTAGTAATATAAAGCTAATCAATATGATTTAACTGAAATCAATCACCTCAGAGATTGTCACTTAAGCCATTAGCTTGACTCAGTGACACAAAACTAATCATATAATACACTTAATATAAACTTTTTGGAGATTAGCAAGTCTTTCAAAATCAACTTTGTCTAGGTAAAAAGAGTTTTCAGAGAATAAAACTAACGTAGATAGAAGAACCTAACCAGACAGAATCTATATTTCTAAAGATATTAGCTCAACATAATAATGCAGAACAAAAAATATATTCAAGGAAAAATCAATCATGATTAGTCTTGCAAACTGAAAACCCGTAAGAAAAAAGGATAAAATAAGCAAGGAAAAATCAGAATAAACAAAAGATAAGAGAGGCATAAGAATTTTTACAGTGGTTAGGTAATACACCTACATCTAATTTCCTCGAGAACTCCCATCTCAAGGTTTCTACTAAACAATATCTTCCTAGGCAAGATTAAACCATTACAAGTTGTTTTCAATTGCTCAGCAAACTATACTAGTTTTAAATAGATCTAGCAAACTATCTCCACTAGTTTTAAATAAGTCTAGAAAACTATCACCACTAGTTATACAATAGACCTACAAACTATATATCAATCTCACCATGAGAGAAACTCCACAAGTTTTTATAATGGAACAAGCAAAGCCGGAAGAATATTTGAAATACACTTTTTAGCTCATAGCATCTCTCTATTACAAAATCACTCCTTCTCACAATTTGGAAATATATTGCTCAAGACTGAGAGGGAAGAAGGCTTTTATTTCTCTACAAGAATTCTCTTCCTCTTCTTGTTTTTATCTTTTCTGTACTTTTTC
The DNA here is from genome assembly GCA_028651295.1 of Catharanthus roseus. Taxonomy (NCBI): domain Eukaryota; kingdom Viridiplantae; phylum Streptophyta; class Magnoliopsida; order Gentianales; family Apocynaceae; genus Catharanthus; species Catharanthus roseus. The sequence continues at coordinate 12,542,626 of JAPQWS010000104.1, forward strand.
TTCTCTTCATATCAAGCTTAGAGAGATGAGGTCTTCACACACACACACACACACACGCAAATATATATATATATATATATATAAGACCATCCTTTAGTTGTCTCACAAGGGCATGCTTATCAAATAGCAAAAGGAAAATGCTTCTTCCTCTCTAGCATTAATTGCTTATTCATAAAAGGTATGACAACTTACATATTCCATATTTTATTTTGAGATGTTTATCCAAAAAGAGCAGCACTAGGCAAATTTATATCTCACTTGATATTTTTCACATAGTCTCTCTTTTGCACATGGTAGGAGGGGACCACTATTTTAATCAAATTTTGATATATAGCTAGAGGATCAATTCTTGTTATTCTTTGCACCAATGATGGAGTGCCAACTTAACTCTCATTGTCTTGCTCTCTAAGAATTTCTACACAGAAAAGAAAATATCATTAAATACATAAGAGTAGGACAATGACATCCTAGCAAAAAGACAACCATAAAGTATAAAGTAAAAAACATTTTATCAACAAGGAAACTTCCCTTCTCTTTCCTTCATTCTCCAACTTTAATTTATCCTTGTTATTTCCAGAGAATGCATTCAAATTTCATTGCTTTAGTGAGAACTTTTACAAACTGGAATTTTCTTGTTTCTACCCAGATCGGTAACTCGACCTGCTAGCTCGGTCTATTAGCTCAACTCTTCTTCCACTAACATTAGCTCCACTGTTGTCTTTCAACAAAAATACTTCGTTAAATTAACTTGATTTTCTTACTCACAAAACATGACTGACCTTTGAGTCAACATTTGGCTCTATAAACTCTGGAGCACGGGTTTCATATTCCGCAGTTAAAAGCATAGTAAGAGAAGATGATGTTGTTTGTTGTCTTGTTTGAGTTGCTTGTGGTAAGCCATCTCCAACCATATGCTCTAAAATGAAATACATATTACACTAAAATGAAGTATCTACGGTACTTTTATTCTAATTCATTTACTCTATTTTCACTCAAAAAGGAATATTCTATTTAATATTCCTTATTCTTCTATTTTATTATCATAGTTATTTTACATAATCAAAATACTTTATTTTTATTATGCATCTTATTAATAATTAACAATAGATAATGTAAATAATAAAAATTTAATTAAATCATAATATATATTATCAAATATCGAATTTTATTAAATATTACTAATTGAAAATGTTAAAACATGAAAAAAAAAAATAAAAGAATAATAACACCATCAAAAATTGACATTTTAAATATTTATAAGGATGAATAAATCAATTTAATTAATCTTTCAAAAAATCAATTTAATTAAATTAAGGATGAACATTTAACTTACCTAAATAAATAAATCTTTAACTAAATAAAATTTTAAAAAAATAAAAGGGCAACTCAAAAATAACTTGGAGCTACAGTATCATGCCAGATTTGGTGTGATACTGTAGCAATTGATATTTTGGTGTAGCATTTGCAGTACACGTTGGAGCTGCAATTTACTGTATTCTTGCATTTTGGTACTCCGATTGAAGATGTTCTTAGTATTGGTGGTGGTGATGGTAGTGATTGTGGCAGCAGCGGTGGTGGCATCTGCAGCTGCCGGTTCGAAGACCTTTCTTCATCTGGGAGTGACTCTCCCTTACTCAAATGATAGGAAGGTCATCAAGCATTTGAATTTTATCAAATTCGTAAGGAAATTTCAAAATGAAAGAACGGGAGAGCAACAGCGTAAATATGGGTTTTGAATTCTCTGCATTAATAACTTTTTATAGAGTAGTAGTATAAGGGAATGGAGAAATAAAGGTGTTTGAATTAGATTTCCAACTCCCTTTTCTAAAGCTATCAGGACTCAGGAGATGTTTATCTTTTTTGGGGTAATTTTCTCCATCGTTTTTTTTAGCCAACTTAGTTTACACTCTTAATATAGAAACATATAACTACAGTTTGGGTTGTACTTATTCCAGGATAAAATTAGGCTGCATTTAATATTCTAATATGTGCAGCATATGTTTTTTCAGGCTATTGATTCCTTTTTCCCTCTACCTTCCACGCCTTCTTCTTCTTCTTCTTCTTCTTCTTCTTCTTCTTCTTCTGTTTCCTTTCCTTTTTGTTTTTTCCCAATTTCATAATTTGGTTCTTTCTTCTTTTATTTATTAATTTCAAGTTTTTCTATATCTTTTTTTGGGGGTCAAGGAGAAGAATGATGAAAATTCATAAAGTAGCCAAAGGGCTCAAAGTTACTTTAGTAGAGGTCGTGGTAACAAGATGTGGTTTCAACAGTAGAGGTCGCGGTTTTAATAGAAGAGGAAGATGGAATTCCAGACATAAAAGAGGTTATACTTCCAATTTCAACTCTGATAGAGGTCGAGGTAGAGATAGAAGTAATAACTCCTACTGAAATTTAAATAGTCAAAATATGCCATGTTATAATTTTAAGAAATACGGGCATATGCAAAATGAATGTTGGTCAAATCAGTCCAAAGGAAATCATCATGCTAATATGATGGAAATGATAATGCTGAAAATAGAGCTGTTCTTTTGGCATGTAATTATTTCGTTGGTAGTAAAATTTGGAAATAAAATTGTTGTTCCTATTATGCGTAAAGGAAACATAGGTATAAGGCTGAAGGATAGTTCTCAGAATTTCATGTCTAATGTGTTTTATGTGCCTGACCTTTGTCAAAATTTGTTAAATTTGGGCCAATTATCAAAAAAAAGATATGATGTCCATATTTTTTGAGGTGTTTGTTTCATTAATGATTCCAGGAAAGGTCTGATAGTAAAGGTAAGGATAACTCCAAATTGCCTTTTAACTTTGTCTGTTTCTTGTGAAAAACTTGTTGCTTTTAGTATAGTTAATTGTGATAGTAATTGGCTATGGCACATGAGATTTGGACACCTCAACTTTGAAAGTCTCACATATTTGGCTAAGAAAAAAATGGTTGATGGTTTGCCTGTTATTTATAATCCTAAAAGAGTTTGTGAAACATGTGTTGTGGGAAAGAAGCACAGAGATCCTCTTACATATGGAAAATCTTGGAGGGCAAAAAGGCCACTAGAGATTGTTCACTCAAATTTATGTTAAGTGGAAGTTCCTTCCAATGGAGGTAACAAGTATTTTTTTACTTTCATTGATGATTTTATCAGAAAAGCTTAGATTTATTTTTTGAGACAAAAATCTAAGGCATGTGACATTTTTATGAAATTCAATTATTTGGTTGAGAAACAAAGTAGATATTATATTAAATTTGAGAACTAATAGGAGTAAGGAATATCTTGTTTGTTAATGATTTTCTTGAAAACGTGGGAATACATCATCAGTTAACCACAAGGTATACTCCATAACAAAATGGAGTGATACCAAGAAAGAATAGAACCATCATAGACATGGTAGATGCATGCTCAAGCTAAAGAATTTGCCAAAGTCCTTCTGAGCGAAGGCTGTTTCTAATGTTGTTTATTTATTGAACATGTCACGTCCCTTGACCGAGACCGAGACATGATCGTGTAAATGGATCTCTCCACTACACAAGATCTCTTATACATCATAAATTTAAATCTTTAAAGGGTCTAATAAACTAAAAAAAAAACTAAAAAAATTATCTGCTAACATGAAATCCCAAAAGGAGAACATCTCCTTACAAGATTAATTCCAATATAACTTGAACTAGACATTAATATCTTGAAAATAATAAAAGAAAATCCAAAGAAGCTACTAAGTAGATAACTAGCATCATAACTTTTTTATTACCAAAACGGAACTTCTTCCCAATCTTCTAAATCATTACTCTCCGACTTACAATTACCTGCGAGATGGGAGAAAAGAATGAGATTCTAACTAAATAAGCAATTAAATTCCTTCCGGAATAAAGCATTAAAACAATTTTCATAATCTTCTTTAAATCAGAAGAGTCTTGTGAGTCAGAAATATTTTTAAGGCCACATTGGCCATTTTTAAAAAGAAATTCACTCCAAATTTTTTAAGCTTACCAACGTGACTAAAAGAAGTTTTAAAAATTGATGAAATATAATGAGGGCAAAATTTTGCTTCCTTTAAACAATCAAAATTGTAAGAATTGAACCAGAAAAGAAAATTTGATTTTCGTTTCAAATGATAAGGAATTAAAGAGAAGTGAATGGTTTTGCTCAAATAATGTTAACTCCAAGGAAATTGATCAATTTCACAAATACCAAAAATCTTCTCATGCTAATAGATGCATAGGCCGCAAACCAGTGCCAATAAAAAGAAAATTATATTAATTAGTTTCACAAAATAGTTGTGTAATCATGCCTAAATTTACTAAAAAATATGACAGAAAAAAGATGGCTCAAAGCAAGAAAATCACACATTTTATTCAGTCCCACATGCATAATATTCATTATATATGCAACTTTAGCTCATCACAATATTAAACATTATAATTCTTGACTCTAATGAGTACTTCACTTCATTGAGCGCACTATGATCAATCAGACGCTTACACTTTAACATTCAATATGTGAGAGCCACACAAAATTCATAAACATGAAATATCATTCTCATAGTTCATTAGAAAATGAATGCTTTATTCCTTTTCAAAACAAGATTTAAACTTTTCTTCCATAAAAACATAATCTTTGATAAAAACTTATGGATCGTAGAAAAATTCTCATCTTAACTTTGGAATATAATAGACTAGAAGGAATCTAATTACTTCTAAAAAATCGCAGCTTTTCTTTTTCTTTTTCTTTTTTTTTAAATTCTTCTGAGCCCTAGTCTTCTCTTCTTCTTCTAGTTTTTTCCTTCTCTTCAGCAGACTCTCTTGCGTCTAAATAACGTCGTTCCAGAGACGATGTCAGATAGTCTTTTAAATACTAGGGATAGCTATTATTTGTTTCCTTTATTAAACTTATGTGCTTAGGTCTTCCCCAATTATTTCTTAATACACTTGAGTCCTCAATGAAAAATCTTATTATCATTAATAACCCACACTTTAAGAAACTAATTGGCAATTATTTTGTGATAGCAAATTAGCGATGACGAAAAATCCAGTTCTATATGTACGTAGCAAGCAAATGTGTGGGATCTACTCTAATAAATTACTACTAATAGACAAGTGTACCTATCGAATAAGTATAGTAGAACAGCTCCGGGGATGTTGATCGCTAGGGATAATGAAGTAATAATACTAACTATATCTCTAATGTCTAATCAATAAAAAAGTTTTGAATGTTGTTAAATTTAAAAAAAACAATTAACAATTTAAGGTAAATAGAACGAATAAAAATAGCTCTAAAAATTGAGTTTGATAAAAGGATGTTTGAATGATGGAATTCCCCTAGGATCTTCAACTACTCCAATTAGAAAATTATAGGAATGAATATTTAGAAAAAATTGGTTGGGTCTCACTCACAAGTTCAGAATATAACCACGTCTAGGCGAAATCCCATCGATTCAATTAACCGTTTAGAGAAGAATCTCTTCTCTCCCTAATATGATTATGAATTCATTAAAGTATTAGAGTGTAATTAAGGATCTAAAGGCCATAATTAGTATCTATACTCAATTACCAATTCTTATCGTTCAATTAATTGCCCTTTGTTAATTTTCCTTTTTCAATTCCAATTAACCTTACGAGATTACCAATTCTGCAGAAAACCTATAAAACAATAATAAAATTGAACAACAACCAACAAGAAAATCAACATTCATTCCATAAAAATCAATTAGAAAAAAAAAGTATTCAAACCTAGGGTTCATCCCCATTTAAACAACTAAGAAATTAGCCACTAAACACAAATTTATAATAAAATTCATGAAAAGAGAAGAGTTTAGAAGGTTTAGGTCTCGAATCGTGGACTCCAAGGTTCCGAAATACCACTGAGCTCGTCTCTCAATTTGCAACGAAATTCAAAATTTGCCCCAAATAGATGCCTTCAATTCCTTCTTCAAAATCCAAATTTAATGCCTAATCTATATAATTTTCCAACTAAGGGAGAGATTGGGATTCAACTATGTGTTAAACAAATAATGTAAAAAGTCAGGTATTCTTTGCCACTTCATCTTCAACAATTCCAATTTTCTATGGTATTCCGACTCATCGATTTCATTTATTAATTTGCGCCAGGAGCCATTGACGAACTGAGTTACGACCTCTTCATCTTTAACCGTTTCGATTAATTTTGCCAACATATTTTGATCGATGTACCTTCTACATAACATATGATATGATTTATTGAACACATCTTCGATCACAGGCATCAGTCTGCTCTCCCTGTCAGTAATAATCACAATTGGTTCACCATCATTAACAATTGATTCGTTGCCGGTTGACATAGTCAATGAAACATATAAGTGCTTAATTTGTTCAAGGACTCATCTGTAGGTCGTACCTTGTTCATTGCGCGTGAAAGCAGTTGCCACAGTGAAGTTCTTATCGACGTCATCCCTACGACTTCCAACAGTGGCATATTGTACCATTTTTTAAAATAAAGAGGACACGTTATGATTAATTCTGATTTATAATTTCTAATCATAATACCCTAAACCCTGTAAATTATTTCAAAATATAACTTAAAAATCTATATATATTTAAATTAATATGGAGAGTGAATAATACAATGTCTGACAGAAAACTTGTTTTTTTATACGTGGTATCCATTATCAGTACATATGGTCACGTTCTGATCATTGCAATTGATGTAGGGTGTGCAATGACAATATCACTAGGTACGTTGCTGTCCTCGCCGTTCCTATGGAAGACTGTATAACCCTGTTCAGTACTTAAGCAAATAACTTTTTAATCTTGGCAACGACATTGTATATTTTCTATGCACTGCATACATCATAAAAGTAATTTTATTAAGGGAAGAAAAAATAAATCTAAAATATTATAATAAACTATTAAAAGTAATTTTAACATACCTTACCGCAAAACCAACATTTTGTTCTCGAAAAAATCGTAGGATATTACGTGACAGCACATGACTCTTCCTAAATTGCTCCGTGTGTTTCAACTGCTCCTCCGTAAGTCTTGCAGCTTGAGCATGATTGTAATTGTAGACAACTATTTTATGGTTGTGCCTCCCATCATGTACGAACAATTTTCAATTCTCACTTGTGGCCATTTGCTCTTTTTAATTTAAATGGATAACTACATTTTTTAGTCCTGTAAGGATCCCGCCTTTTGATGGGAATTTCTTCTTCTTCATCGTCAACAATTGGCTTCATGTTTTTTTTAACTGCACCTCCACGCTTGCAGACCAATGTAACATACAATCGACAATAAGATGTTTTTTATTTCAGATACCGAGTAATGATCAAATATGTGTTAGCTTTCATTGCTGTTTCTTTTGCCTAATCGACCAACTCCACTTTCGAATTGAAAATTCAATATGTTGTGAATAAATGTCAATGATCAACATATTCTTCCGATTGTAAAAATTCTTCAAACGTATTTTGATCTACATCACTCTGTTAATATAAAACTAAAATATTAACAGTAAAAAAAAACCCAAAACCCTAAACACAAAACACCAAAATGGGCGAAACTTCTTTGTTAATTCGCCAATCTGGGCAAAAAAGCTACAGAAACGAAAAAAAAAATTTTCAAGGACTTTTCTTACCTCAAAAACGATATTTTCTTGCAAATAATCTTTATAATGATTCATATGTTCTTCCAAATTAAGTTGAATGTGAAAGATTGATGTTTTTTTTAGAGAGAAGTTAGAGAGAAAGTTGTAGAGAGAGAAAGGTAAAGGTAAGAAATAAATTATTTTCGCGTTATCCTTTTAGATTCTCGAGTTATCTTTATCTACTCTTAAAATTTAACCTCACTTTAGTGGAGGTACATTTTTCCGGTAGATGTCATGCTTCATATATTTGGCTGATATAATATAGCAGATAAGTTTATTATTGGGATATATGTTCCCTAAACTACGATATTCTTGCACCAGTTTTTAGATAATAGTAGTTTCCGGTGACAATATTAATTGTGATCTTAATAAAGAGTTGGAGATACTAACTAAGATGAATGCTCTAACTATAAAATATGATGTCGAAAATAAACTAATTTTATATCTCTCTTTAATCGAATTAGCAAAATCAATATCTCCTTGCATAATATAAATTCTAAACATCATATATCTCCTTACATAATATAAATGCTAAACATTAAATAATTTGAATGTGAATGAATCGAATTACTTATGCTTCGATCTATTAGTGAACCATCTCCTCACGTATCGTGAATGTAGACAATAAAATTTTTAATTAATTTAGTTAATTAAAGATTAAATAAAATAAGTATTTTAGTCTTAATTATTTAAATTAAATTGATAAAGAATAGGTCTTATTTAAATTCACTTTAAATAAAGTCAAATAAATACAAGACATATACCTTTGGATTCCAATTAAATTGAGTCCAATGTCTTTTTATATAAGTCTATTAAATAATAGATTAAACTCATACCATCCAAAAAAAGAATTTGGTTAACCCAAATCACTGATGGGTTGCTTGGTCGCCAAGTAACCTAAAGCCACATCTCTACCTATAAATAAGGATTTTCATTAAGATTGAGAGATCATTTAGAATCATCCAGAAAAAGGCATTGAGAAGGAGAAGAGCACCCCAGAGCTCTCCTAGAAAGCTTCAAAGACTTTGCAGTTCGAGATCAAACTCCCAAACTCTTGTTTCACAAAGTTCATCTGACTCTTACATTAAGCTTCCAAACTATCGAGTTCAAAATCCAAGTTCATCCAATTACTCAACATCAAACATTTAAGCCACTGAATTCAAATCAAAATTTGACAGACTCAACATCGAGAATTTCCCAGAGATTTTTTAACTACTTCAAATAATAAATAAATCACAATGTCACACGTACACAGAAATGACAAAATAATAGTTAAACTGGTAAAAACACTCTACCCTGAACCAATATAAAAATAAAATTAAAAAAAAAAAAAACGTTCAAGGATGTGATAGAATCATATATATGTTTTTCTTCTTTTCTGGGTAGAATCATATATATGTAATATGATAATTGAGCCACCCCAGATATATAATTGAGATACTAGTATTATTAGGATAAGATTATAAACAAACCAAAGCAAAACTAGAAGCCATACATATAACATGAGCTTGCATTGTAAGGAGATGATGCCTGTAAAAGCATTCAACAGCAATACAATAGCAGAGGTTGCAAAAGGCTAGCTTATTTATCTGAAGAAACTACTGAATACTGAAATATTTTGATGACACAAATTGGAAAGCCTTTCACTTCATAGCACATCTAATCTTTCTTCGGAAGCTCCTTTAGAAAATCCTCATTGTCGACCAGAACCTGCAACATGTACGAGCTATATATTGAGGTCCCCATGAGATATATATGTTAGATCACAGTATTATTATTCTCAGAAGTTGATGGATAAACTACGAGGGGGAGGGGCAGCAATGTTACTATTCTCTCTATCTGCAACTCACAGTTTTCCATCCATCTGGATCCAGAAAAGAAACAATCTTGGTATTGATTCCAGGAATTGGTCCAGGTTGCCTGGTTATCTTCCCACCAAGCTCTTGAACAACATGATTCACAACTTCCCCACTCTTGTATACATCATCAGTGCTTATAGCAACCTAAATCCAACGCAAATCTCTTAGAAGGCTAGAAGACAGAGGTCAATGGAACACAGAATTCACCTGGGATTTGTAAAGAAACCTGAGCATAAGCATTTCCTTTGGTGTATTCTGTCACGCCATAGTTATATGTTAGCTCTAATACAGTGGTCTCGTGCTCTTCAGCATATCCAAGCATCGCGATTGTGTACTGAACCATACAAAGAGAGTATTGTTCCTACAAGAGCTGAATTCTAAAATAGAACTAGCAAAAAATAAAAGTTGCTCACCTTTTGCTCAGGCCTATCAGTCCTCTTCACCACTCTCATGCCCAGTGCCTGTAGAGATGGGAAACCTTATAAGTCTGGGGATTGAAGTAAGAATATTGGTATCTCTTTTCAGAACATAATATCATAAATTAAGGTTAAACCGACAAATGAGTTTAAGATACCTTCTCATAGAACTTGATAGAACGCTCAAGATCACCAACACGAAGCATCACTTGGCAGAGAGGTTCAGGTGTAGGCCCACGCTGAATGAGCTCAAAAAGATAACCATCAGGATCTTTCACGAAAGCAATGACACTTGACCCACCTTTGACAGGACCGGGCTCCCGAGTTACAGTTCCGCCTTTTGCCTTTATGTCCTCCACCATTTTGTAAACCTTTAGAAACCATCAAGGAAGATCAGATAAATAGTTGACTAAGACATGGCAAGATAATTGGTAATGAAGGATTACTTACATCTTGGGTCGCAATGGCAAAATGCCCAAAGCCTGTACCAATGTCATACTCGTGAACTCCATAGTCTGCAAAGTATTGAAGAAAATGAAAGAGCATTCATAAGATTGTACTGTTCCAGATAATGAAAACTGACTCCCCATCTCAAGCGTTCATAAGATTGCCTGTTCTGTAACTTTCTTTTGAGGAAGCCTATTCTGTAACTTTGGTTGATTTGTTTTGTTTTTCATCATTCCCACCAAGTTTGCAAACTTGAAGTTGGATTTCAGTGATACATATAGATATCTACTAAAATATTCTAGAATGCTAAATCATGAAACTTGATAAACAAATTGTAAATTAATTGAGCATATGATTCCTCCAAAGACCTAAAACTTAATCTGCTTTGCAGAATCATTTAAAAAAGTAAACCAAGAAACAAAAAATGACTGGCAAGAGACTACTAAACATACTGTAAGTTAACTCCACCACAAAGTGAGACTCTTCAGGGCCAAAACCAAGAAAAGCATTTGAATACTTCTCCTCCGGGATATCTCTCTTCCTCAACAGCTGCATGCCAAGACATTCTGTATAAAACCTGTAGCACCAAGTTTAAAACTTTAAATGTTATCCTAAAAACATATTCCAATGCCGGTTAGCTTTTAAGCTATGAGTTGCATACTTGATGGTGCGATCAAGGTCACCAACACGATAAACTGCATGTAGAAAGCGGCGTTTATCCTTCTTTGGCCATTCCAACAACTCATCACTAGGACCTCCGGATGCAGCAACCTCAGACATGTTCTTTCAGCTCTGTGTACCACATGGAGATATACCACAAATAAGGCAAACATAAAAAACTTAGAAATGCAGAAATCTGCACTGGGCAGAAAGAAATTCAGTCATAACCATACTATCAGCAAATTAAGCCAAGGCAAGACACCAGATAAAGTTTCCAGGTAAGATCAGAAACTAAACACCTTCTGGATTCCACAGATAGAAAATTAAGCCTTAAGAATTTCCATTTTCATTAATCAACACTATAGATAAAAGAAATAATACCAGGTCCCTTGATTGGATGAAGAAAATAGACATTATGATCTTCGTTATTTGGAATTTTTTGAATTTCATTTTCTTGAGACGCATTATCGTTTTCGTTTCCCTAAGATTTATCAGACACCCAATTAAAAGAATCCCAAACTAAGTTAAATCCATCAGAATCCTCTCAAGCTTAAACGATTAAGTTTCAACAAACAAATACGCAATAAGAAACAGACTATGAATTGTCTACGAGTAATTCTTAGAAATCCACCTCCTTAAAAACAAAATGATTATTCTAAAAAGTTTTAATTAACAAAAAGAAAATGTTCAATAAACATGAGCAAATCAAATTTTCAGGATGAATTATATAAATATAAACAAAAAGATTGCAAGAAGAATTCGATGAAATGAGCAGAGTTTACCAGACAGAGTGAAGTGATCAGCAAAAAACCAAAAAGAAAGAAAACCCCAGAAACTAGTGTTTTATTCTACTGCGATGCGCTGTCCTCTATATATATATATATATATATCGATCCTTTGCAGTATCAAAAGGCTAGGTTTACAGGTGGTGCGCGACGGACGCATCGCTTTAACGTCTGTCGTTGAGGAAACAAAGTCACGGGAACCTCGCGTTATCTATTGGATTCTTTCTTTTAGAAAACTTTTTTTCTTTAAATTATTATTCAAAAGTCATCTTTTAATCGGAACACAAGAATGTTATATGTTATTAAATTAATAATTAAAAAAAAGAATGATGGGGCACCATATTACATGTTCCTAGTCTTATTTTTGAAAAATTTAATTATAATTAAGAGTGAAAGGGACGTGTTATGAAACTACACACTTTTAATATTTCTTTTGAAAAATCGTAGAAGCAAAAAGTTGGAAAGCAACGATTTCAATGCAAGATTTTCCAAAAAAAAAAAAAAAAAAAGGAAAAAGCAGAATTTATACAAAAATGACATCCAAAGATCAAATTGATCCTGTAATGAATAAGAGCTGCAATCTGGACACTATCCGTAATTGACATGATCTGGAAGAAGTATGATCAGTAACATGCTGTATTAAAAAAAAAAAAAAAGAAAATAAAGGTATGTAACATGCTGCGTAGCATATTTGTACAAAAAATTATATTTTAATATACCTCAAAAAGATTATTTTATTTACAAAATATTATATTAATAATGTTATAAACGTTATAAATTTAACTAAAGTACAACGATATAAAGAAGATGAAAGACAAAAGAATAGACATAGAAATTCAGAAACTCGTTATCTTATTAATGTGTTATATAAGTTCCTATTTATAAGTACTAAATATAAGAGTTAAAACTATAATAAATGGGCTTGCTATTAGATAATCAGAGTCCATTAAAAATTGGACCTCAGGAGTTCTAGTTCTCTTCAGGGAACGTATTTAAACATTCAATACGTATACATTAATTTCATAAGACCTCCTTAAATGTCCATAACATAAAGAACATGCCTCGTTGAAACCTTACTAGAGAAAAAAAAAAAAAAAAAAACCCTGTGAGAAAAACGTCTAGTGAAGGAAAAAAAAAAATCCCCTGTGAGAAAAACGTCTAGTGAAGAAAAAAGTGTACATTATTCTTTTTATGTATAAGATCCACTCCCCTTGTTGAGGAGATCTCTTTAGATCTCTTAGTCGATGCACACCAATTTTATAGATCAATTTCTTAAATGTTACAGTCAACAATACTTTAGTGAATAAATCAACCAAATTGTCACCTGACCGAATTTGTCGCACATTAATTTCACAATTTCTTTGAAGTTCATAAGTAAAACATAATTTTAGTGAAATATGTTTTGTCATATCTCCTTTAATTGTGCAATTGGTCGGGATTTTTCTAATAATAAAGGTTTAAACTCAATACTTGCAAGTGCACAAGTTAAAAGTAATATGGAAGTATCAGAGTATCGAACTACAGAGAAAGACTTAACTACTTAAATTATTATTTACCTAAATTAATTTTATAAAAAGAATCAAAGTTTATGATCTAAAAATTATTACTAAATTAAGTAAAACTAATGAATAGAATAACTAGACTTAAAATAACGAGAGCTTAACCAAAGAAGATGATTTAGAACCTTGAATTCACCACTAACCTATATAACAATGATTTAATTCAATTTAGGAGAAAAGATTAAATTTTTATGTGGTTATCTAGGCTACAAGCTTCGATTCACTAGAGAAATATATTGTGCTTAAATGCATGACATAATCCATCTAACCATTAGCATGACTTATTCATTCCTATGACATAAATCATCTAAAATTAGCATGGACTATTCAATTCTAAAACCTACAATATACTTGCAGAAATCACATATCTCTCATACTCAATACTACAAGAATCAAGCATGGATAAAAATATCAACTAACCCAAATAATTATTCTACAAGAACAATTACAAAGAATTAATTGCATCAAACCAATAAACATCCCAAAATATGCAATCACATAAATAATATAATAAATCTCCAAAAATAAAATAAACCAAAGTTACATAGCTAGGGTTTCATCAAGATTCTAAAAAGAAAATTAGTTCATGGTTAAAGGAAAAGAAGGAACTAATTTCTTGGAGTAAATCATGGGTTTCTTCTTCTTCAATTGAAAGTCGCCACAGCTCTTGTCTTCTTTTTCTTGATCCTCTCCCTCTACCCTTCTTGTGTGGCTCTTCTATATATAGACAAAAGAGAAGCAAAATCCTAATCCTTAAAGGATTCAACTAAAATCGTAATCCCTAAAGGATTCTACTGAAGTTCTAATCCTAATCCTTAAAGGATTCAAATATTGCAGCTTCCCTTTACAAAATTTAATATGGAATCCTTATTTTCCATTCTTTTTTTTAGAAATCTGCAAAAAGATAAATAAAATAAATTAAATATAATAATTATGACTAATAAATAAATAAAATATTTCAAAGACAAATAATTAAAACTTATGGTGTTTATTTGTATTAAAAATCGACTATATCAGCTATGCAAGTAGCATTATTCTCATATAGGATTGTTGAAATTTTTTTTTTAAGGATAAATTACAATTATCTCGGATATAATGGACTAACGATCTTAGCCACACATATTCTCTGCTTGTCTCATGGATAGCTATTATCTCAGCATGATTAAAAGAAGTAGTAGTTAGAGATTGTTCCAAGATATGGCAGTATCACTACATGTAAACAAATATCCAGTTTGAGAACAAGCTTTGTGTGAATCGGATAGATATCCAACATTAGCATATCAAATTAATTTGGATTGGTTTATTTTAATAAAATAATCCAAGATTAATCGTCCCTTAGAGATATTGTAGGACATGTTTTACTCCATTATAATGTTGTCGAGTTGGAGAAGAACTATATCTTGCTAACAGATTTACAAAAAAATATAATATCTGTCGTGTATTATTTGCAAGATACATTAGTGCTCCTATTGCACGGAGATATGGTACTTCATGACCAAGAAGTTCTTCATTATCCTCTTGTGGTCTAAAAGGATCTTTCTTAGTATCTAAAGATCAAACTACCAGTGGACTAGTTAAAGGATATGTTTTGTCCATGTAAAATCTCTTTAATATTTTTATGTCCATTGATGTACAAACATTCTATTTTCAAGATGTTCAATTTGTAAACCAAGGCAAAACTTTATTTTTCCGAAATCCTTAATTTCAAACTCTTGTTTTAAACAATCTCTTGCATCTTGAAACTCTTCAGGAGTTCCAATAAAGTTAATATTATCTACATATATAGCAATAATAACAAAGCCTTTTTCAGTGTTCTTAATGAAAACTCATGGACAAATTAAATGATTTATATCCCTTTTTCAATAAATATTCACTAAGGCGATTGTACCACATACGACCAT
The DNA here is from genome assembly GCA_028651295.1 of Catharanthus roseus. Taxonomy (NCBI): domain Eukaryota; kingdom Viridiplantae; phylum Streptophyta; class Magnoliopsida; order Gentianales; family Apocynaceae; genus Catharanthus; species Catharanthus roseus. Next base: position 12,557,858 of record JAPQWS010000104.1, read on the forward strand.
GTTTTAATCCATACAAAAACTTGCGCAATTTGATAGAATAATTTTCTCGATTACTTGACTTACATGCTTCAGGTACGTTAAATTCTTCAGGGACTTTCATGTAAAATTCGTTGTCAAGTTCTCTATACAAATAAACAGTTACTACATCTAGCATACGCATATCTACGTTTTCATGAACAACTAAACTCACAAGATAACGTAATGTAATTGCATCGTTCACAGGGAAATATGTTTTTTTATAATCAATTCCTAGTCTTTGGGAAAACACTTGTGCTACAAGTCGTGCTTTATATGTAACAATTTCATTATTTTTATTGCGCTTTCGCACAAATACGCATTTAAATCCAATGGGTTTCACTTCTTAAGTTTGGACTACAGGTCCAAAACCTTCACGACTTTCAAGAGAGTCTAACTCTGATTGAATGACATCTTTCTATTTTGGCCAATCTTTTCGATTCCGACATTCTTCAATTGATTTTTGGTTCAAGATCCTCATTATTACTTAGAACATCAATTTCTATAGTATATGCAAAAGCATTGTCTAGAATTATTTCTCTACGATTCTAATATATTTTCGTAGCAGTAAAGTTCATTGAATTCTCTAAATTTTAATTATTTTCAATCGTAGGATCTTCTTTCTTAATTGTCACTTGGTCTTTTTTATCCAATCCTTCAAGATCACTTTAATCATTTAATCATATTTTCTTGCAAGGTTTTTTGTCTTTGGATCCAAGAAGTCTGCACGCTTCTAGAGTTTATTGGACTCATTTGCTATAGGATTTTCATTTTGTCCTATAGGGACTTCAACTCGAATAGGAGCATCTATAGCAGGAATATGCGATTTTGTTACTCTTGTTGAGTCTGCAAAAACATCAGGCAATTGATTTGCAATTTTCTGCAAATGAATAATCTTTTGAACTTCAAGTTTACTTGAGCTTGTGCGTGAATCAAAATAATTTAATGAAGATGTTGCCTATGTAATTCCTTGCCTTTGATGTTTACTTTCTCCCCCTAATTTGGAAAATTTTGTCTCATCTAATTAACAATCTGCAAATCTGCAATAAATAAATCTCTCGTTAAAGATTCAAGATATTTTATGATTGAGAGAGATTCATAACCAACATATATCCCCAATCTTCTATGAGGACTAGAGTTGTAAACGGGGCGGGTCTTACCCGTATCCACACGGGCCTATACTTAGCAGGTAAGGTTAAAATTTTATACCTACGGACCTGTACCCGTACCCATACCCATATAGATTCTATTAAATGGGTCTGGGTAGAGTACGATGATACCCAGACCCGTATACCCGTTATAATAAAATAATATATATTTATATATTATATTATTTTATTTTTTTTATTAATACATAATATATACATTTATGATATTGAATGGTTTATTTTCTTAGTTTAGAAGAGAAGAGAAATATTCTTCAGTTTAGAGAAGAGAAATTTTATTCAAGATTTCTTATTCTTCGAGACTTCAATACTACTATCTTCTCCATTCGATGTTTCTTGTGGACTTGTTTCTCTCATTCAAAATTTTATATCAGTGGTTGTTTGTTCCAAAGGCAAATAACAGAGGCATAATTTTTAAGGTTAGATTTTTTGAAAATTTTTATATACATTTTTGTTTAACAGGAAAAAAAATAGAAAATGTCATACGAGTACGGGTATACTCAGACCCTACCCTAGACCCTGAAAGGTCGGGTCTGGGTCCATAAATTTTATACCCAGAGGGTTTGGGTCTGGGTCTAGGTCTAGGTCCATGTTTCAATATAAGGGTATGAGTTTGGGTCTGGGAGCACCCAGAGAGTTTGGACCCGTTTACACCCCTAATGAGGGCCCATTTTAGTGCGTTGATTTTGCACTATCAGAACAGAAACAACACAACCAAATATTCTCAAATGTGAGATGTTGGATTCAGACCCAAACACTAATTGTAAGGGAGAGTACTTATGATAGTGAGTTGGTTTAATTCGTACAAGTGCAGCACCATACAAAATAGCATGTCCCCAAACAGATTTAGGGAGTTTGATTCTCATCAACAATGGTCTAAAAATTAATCGTAGTATTTTAACGAATGACTCAACTAGTCCATTTGTGTATAAACATGAGCTACATGATGTTCAATAGTAATACCTATAGACATACAATAGCATTAAAAATGAGAAGAGTATTCTCCAATATTATCAAGGCGAATTTTTTTAATTGGATAATCAAGAAATTATGCCCGTATGTGAATTATTTGGGCAAGTAATCTCGCAAATGCCAGGTTGCGAGATGATAATAAACATACATGCAACCATCTAGTTGATGCATCAATTAATTCCATAAAGTATTTAAATTGCCAACTTTGTAGATGAGTAGGTCCACATATATCACCATGAATTTTTTCTAAAAGTATTAGAGATTCAACTCCCACTTTTGTTGATGAGGGTCTAATAATTAATTTCCCTTGAGAACATGCAGCATGTGAATTCATTTGAATTCAAAACCTTCTCATTTTTCAATTAATGACCATGCGTATTTTCTATAATTTTTCGCATCATTATAGACCCAAGATGGCCTAATTGATCATGCCAAATAATAAAGTTATTTGGATTAGTAAACTTCTTGTTTACTAAATGATACATTTCTATTGCATTAATTTTGGCATAATATAACCCTAAAGAAAGTGATGAAAATTTTTCTAATGTTTGTTTCTTGTCGGAAACATTTGTAGTGATACTTAGGTATTTACTACTACTTTCTTCCATAGTCTCTATATGATATCCATTTAAACGAATATCTTTAAAACTCAATAAACTTTTTTTGAGACTTTAGAGCAAATAACATATTCTTTATGATCAATATTGTACCTCCAGATAAAAAGATATTAGCTCTTCTAGAGCCTCCAATTAACTTTGCAGTACCATTTAAGGTATTCACATTTGTTTCTCCCAAATTTAATTGAATATTTTTCATATTTTAATATTGTGGGTGTAGTTCCACTATCAATAATACATATGTTCTCAAAAGTTTGTCATTTAAAAGATGGGACATTAGCTATATCTGAATAAAAATAAATTATAAATAAAAGAACTTTTACATCGGAAATAAATATAAATAAAAATTACATCTAAAAAAACTTAATGAAATTACAATCCCCCCCCCCCCCCCCTCAAAAATAAATAAATAAACTAATATAATTAAACTTAAATAAATAAATTATTCTTTCCTAACATGCCCATCAACAATCAGGCGATGAATCTTCCCTCAGATGTTCAAAACGTCTCCAACATCCAAGTATCACCACCATAGTCGACAAGTACGTGACCAATGTCCTTCCATACCGCATCTATAGCATATTTTTTCATACTTCACTGAGGTAATATCTTTACCTTTTTTATTATTTTTCTCATTCTTTTGGTGGTTACCATAAGGGATATACCTACCACGACCATGTCCACGACCACGACCATGTTCAGGGCCTCTTCCACGGTTATTTTTATTAATTCTAGTTACATTCACTTTAGAGGTTAGGACAAAACCAGTTGGTGAGGTCTTATGATTTTTTATGAGCAATTCATTATTCTGCTCAGCAACTAAAATACATGAAATTAACTCTGAATATTTTTAAGAACCTTTCTCTCAATATTACTGATGCAGGAGCATATTCGAGGCATGGAAGGTAGAGAATGTTTTCTCTAACATATCTTCCTCAGTTATTTTTTCTTCACATAATTTCATTTATGAAAAGATTCTAAATAAAAATCAAAATTGTTACCTTAAACCTTTAAAGAATAGTTCTTCAATAATTTCTTCAAATTTACGTCTCAGAGGAACTTCGGTTAATACTAATCTAAGCTATCATGATGATAACGTGTTATATATTTAACTAAAATCTAGGCACTATATAGTAAGAATAAGAAGAAATATAAATAACAATAATAGAGAGAAGAAGAGAGATAGAGAGGAAACTCAGAAATTTAGAAACTGATTATTTTACTAATGTCTTACATAAAGTCTTATCTATAGGTACAAAGTACAAGAGTTAACGCTAGAATGAATAGGCTTGTCATTAGGAAGTCAGAGTACATTAAAGATTGAGCCTTGAGAGTTCTATTTATTTTGGGAAACGTATTTAGACATCCACTATATATACATTAATTTCATAAAAATAAAGAGATTGTTACAAAAAAATATTATAGATAATAGAAGAATAGTTTATTTTAGAGGATAAAATGTTAGTTATTTTTTAACTACATCCCCTTCCTAATGCATAAAAAAAAAAAAGTGATTAACGTCAATTTGAATTGTTTTTCAATTAAATTTTTTTACACTTTTTCACTATAAATCTCATTTTTCTTTCACAAAAGTTAATAATATAACATAAAAAAACCACTTTTCTCTATTTAATTACAATTGCAAGCCAAATAAAACTATCATGAGTTGTTTAATATATATATATATGTATATATTTGATCAATAATAAAAGATTATCGATTAATTTAAAAAAAAAATTCAAATAATATCACAATTCATAAGACTAACATGCAGTACTCCAGCAAAACATACGCCTCTCGTCAACGAACCATATAATTGATGGTTGATTTGGACGGTAAATCCAAACTAGCTAGCTCGATAAATATATTATTTAAGTCAAGTTCTGTATAAATGCTTGTTTAAAAGGATGAGTAGCATTATGGCCCGATTTTGTCCAGTGTTCACTTTACAAAAGCCCAAAATGTACTTTCTGCATTATTGAAACCCAGGGCGGCAAAATAGAAACTGAAAAGCAGATGGGCTCTGGTCATTAAAGGGCCTATGATAGTCCCCGTAAGGCTTGTTATAAATAGCAAAGCTTCCTAATTAAAATATTAAGAATTTAATTCTTATTAATACATAAATTATATATTTTTTAATAAATTTGTCCTCTAATTATGACATCTCTTATGCTAACAAAAAGCATATGATATAGATTGGTCCCCTCTTCTCTTCCTTTATAATTTCTCCAACATGTGTTTCTCTTGTACAAATTAATATGAATCAGTAACTTTTAATTCAATATATAAATTTTTTTAACAATTTTATTATATTTTTAAATTTTATAAGATTTATTATACTTAAATAATTATATATTAATTTTTATTTATATATAATAAAATTTATTCATATTAATGTGAGTTTTAAAAACACACTTAAATAGACTTAATTAAATAATATGGGTAACCTTTAGATGCACGAGAGAGCTACTCAGGTAACTTTAAACCCATTTCAACACCAAGGGCCAGACCGCATCCACATTTCTTTTTCATTTTGGATAGCAACATTTGCATGGAGTATTTTTCTTTTGTCAGCAAACAAATACGTACAAAATTCTATTTGGGAAAAGCTAATGAAATAGTAGCAATTGATTTTCACTTCTCAAAACAACTTGATATTGGTGGGGGTGTTATTAGAGATACAACAATATAAATCAAATTAAATATAATTTTTTAAAAACATAAATAAATCTTATACAGATAAAAATAAATAAACTACACACTACATATATTAAACTCCTGACCTTGTGATTTATTTATTTATATATTTGGGAATTTGAATTGACCCCAGCCAGGTTATAATAAAATTATTGCCTACCAAAGTTGAATGAAAGGATCAGCACATTCACCTCCTACTTTATTTTTAGTATGGTTTGGGGTTGGACCACCTTGCTTTGCTTGGAAAGGCAGGCCATGGTGATGGTGGTCATTAGTTTGGATGGTCGATGGCGGAAAGGCAAGTATGAGAAGAAAATAAATTGTGGTTTGTGGAGTGTTGAAGCTTCTCCACATATTTCCTAATCTTTTTTTTGCTAGCTTCATTTCATGGTTTGAGTGTTTCGTATCCTTTTGCCTCATAACATTTCTTAAATTTTAGGTCATTGTTTCCTTTTATAGAATTTTTTATTACTTGTTAAGTTTTTATTCTCGGGAACCTCGAACAAGACATAAAGATATTTCCATTCCTGCTCTGGTGATTTACAAGACCCAAAAATAACAGAGAGAAAAAGAATAAAATAAATTACTTTTAAAAATAAGTGATGATGTTATAGAGACATCATAGAATGCGTGATAATCAGAATGGGGACCAAAAGTAAGATAATTTATAAGTGATTGATGGTACTAATTTATAAGAGAGCAAATCCCCATAAAAATTGTAAACTTTTTATGTAGGATTTTATATTGCCCCATTTCATAACCAATACTTTTTTTTTTTTTTTTATTAGTGCTATAAACTTGTGATATGATAATAAAGAAAAAGAAAAGTAAGTAAATTTTATAAGATGAATAGGGACAAGAGTCTTAAATGTAAAAAGACAAACTAGATTTGAAAACTAGTATATGCATGTTTGTTGAAAGAAAAGACAAGCATATGTTAAACAAAGAGTTAAAAAATATATAAAAGATGCAAAGAAATCATGATTCCAAGTCCTGACGGATTTAGAATTCTAAAGATAATTTGTGCACTTTTAATTTTATGTTTGAAATCTTCACTTATATTGATTAACAGTGAAAATTTTATAACATTAGAGAGTTATTATTTATTTATTTATTTTTAGGTAAAGTGAGAATTGAGTTAATGAATGTTTAGATAGAAGAGAATTATATCAGTGAAATATAAAAATAATACAAGAAAGGAAAGAAAAAAGAAAGTAGACAAATGGGGTTTGAAAAAAAAAAGAAAGCATTAAATGTAAAAATAGCATCCAACTATTTTTTGTAGTAATTTAGCCTTCCTTCTTTATTTTCATTATCTATAGCTTTTAGCTATGATTTTTTCATCTCAACTGTTATTGGACTAAAAACGATAGATTTAGATATATATATATATATATGCTTCGTACATTTATATATTAAGAAAAACAAATATGTAATTTAAATATTTTTTCATGTTGATCATCTTCCCATAAAATGATATATTTATCCCTCTCAATATATAAATATGTAAATGTACCAATCACATATTTTAATTAATCATGTTCGCATGAGTGGTTATTGAAAATCGAAAAAAAAAAAAATTCATAGTTGAAGACTAGGAGTATTAAAAATGAAAAGGACTACTTTTGCAATTTACTAAAAAAAATGGTGATTTGAGAGAAAAGATCCAAGAAGAATCTAAGAAGGTGGATGTAGCTCTTTTTCTGGGTGAAAAGGTGGATGTAGCTTTGACTGGTGAGGAATTAGTACTCTCTCTCCACCACGGCTTCTCTCCCCTCGGCTCGCCACATGACGAAAGCCGTGACTGCTTCTCAAAATGACCAATTACTCCTTCGTCCAATCACCCTTCGCCACGTCGGATTTTAACTTATTCCAAAAACACGTCCAGGTTCAATGAACCTTGAATCCCTTACTTTCCAGCCTTTGTTATATTTCTCCCTCCTCTCTCACATCGTATCCAGCTATCTGGACTTTAAAACACTTGGAAAAAAAACATCATAGCAAAATTCACCAAGCCCAGAAATCCAAAAACCTTCTGATTAGCATTGCAAATCTTTGTGTTCTTTCTTGATTCTTAGAGAATTTCTGGAAATGGCTTTGGCTTTCACTTCTTCAACTGCAATTCATGGCTCTCTGTCTTCTTCATTTGAACAAACAAAAGGTACTTCGCTTTGTACCCTTAATTTTGGATTAAATTTGCTATCTTTTGGTTTTTATCTGTATTGGTTCTCCGAAATTGTTTAAAGTTCAAATGGGTTCTCGTCATTCTCTAAAATCTGTTTGATTTTGTTGTCTGTCTTGCCCGGTTTCTGAAATGTTTTCCGTTTGTTTATTATCAAATTATAGCAGCAGCGGCGCAGTTTGGTTCATTTCAGCCTTTGGATCGGCCACATACTATATCACCTTCGGTGAATGTTTCTCGTAGACGTTTGGCCGTTAAGCCAATTAACGCTGAGCCTAAAAGGAATGAGTCAATTGTCCCCTCCGCAGCAACCACCGTTGCTCCCGGTAGGTTAATTTTATCCTAATAGAATATGCTGAGGGTATTCTTTGGCATTTAAATATTTTGTTTTTTGGCTCTAAAATAACTATTTTCCCCTGATCTTTTTTTACATTTCTTGCAGAGGTTGAAGAGAAAGTTGATGTGGAAGACTATGAGAAATTGGCTGATGAGCTTCAAAATGCCTCTCCTCTTGAGATCATGGACAAGTCCCTGGCTAAGTTTGGCAATGATATAGCTATTGCTTTCAGGTAATATATCATCTTCATTATTCACTTTTGTTCCTTTGGATTTTTGCTGTTTGATTCTTGATTTTCAGTGTTTGTTAGTTAGACTAATGTAGCATGTGGATTTATTTGACCAAACCATAAGCGGAATTGTCTGAATTGAATTCTCTTTTTTTCATATTCCATAAGTTATTATCTGAATTGTTGGTAGCCTTAACGGGATTGAGCACTAGGGGACAGGACTAGAGTTCTGAGAATCTCCCTCATTTGCTTGTTTCTGTAATTGAAAGGTCTTTTAATGTTGGTCACAAACCATATACTGATTTTATTATTGCTGTTGGATTAACTTGTTGATTAATTGCATGCTTATCTCTGCAACTCTGGGTTGAAGTGAATTGTAATTTGGCTATATTAGTTTCAAACTTCTTGTAAAATTCTTAGGTTTTGCATCAATCTAAAACAAATTGTAACATTTGCAGTGGGGCCGAAGACGTTGCCTTGATAGAGTATGCACACTTGACTGGTCGACCATTCAGAGTATTTAGCTTGGACACAGGGAGATTGAATCCGGAGACATATAAATTTTTTGATACGGTTGAGAAACAGTATGGAATTCATATTGAGTACATGTTTCCTGATGCTGTCGAAGTTCAGGCTTTAGTTAGGAGCAAGGGGCTTTTTTCTTTCTACGAAGATGGCCACCAAGAGTGCTGCCGGGTGAGGAAGGTCAGGCCCCTGCGAAGAGCCCTTAAGGGATTACGCGCATGGATCACTGGGCAGAGGAAAGATCAGTCTCCTGGCACTAGGTCTGAAATTCCAGTTGTCCAGGTTGACCCTGTTTTTGAAGGAATGGATGGTGGTGTAGGCAGCTTGGTGAAGTGGAATCCTGTGGCTAATGTGGAAGGAAAGGATATCTGGAACTTCCTCCGAGCCATGGATGTGCCGGTGAACACATTGCACTCACAAGGTTATGTCTCAATTGGCTGTGAGCCGTGCACGAGGCCAGTCCTTCCAGGGCAGCACGAGAGGGAAGGAAGGTGGTGGTGGGAAGATGCCAAAGCAAAGGAATGTGGGTTACACAAAGGGAATATCAAGGAGGAAACTCTGAATAATAATGGGAATGGAGCTGTTAATGGAAATGGAAGTGATACTATTGCTGATATCTTTGATACCAATAATGTAACGAGCTTGAGTAGGCCTGGGATTGAGAATTTGCTGAAGTTGGAGGAAAGGAGAGAGGCATGGCTAGTTGTACTTTACGCACCTTGGTGCCGTTTTTGCCAGGTAAATGATAATCCAATATGAAAAACTTGTTTCTATTGACATTTATTTGGTTGCCATCTGATCATTGTTTGTATGTATAATTGAGCAGGCAATGGAAGGATCATATCTTGAATTGGCAGAAAAGTTGGCTGGTTCTGGTGTAAAAGTTGGAAAGTTTAAGGCAGACGGTGATCAGAAGGCATTTGCACAGCAAGAATTGCAGCTGAATAGCTTCCCTACAATTCTTTTCTTCCCAAAGCACTCATCTAAGCCCATAAAATATCCATCAGAGAAGAGGGATGTAGACTCATTGATGGCTTTTGTTAATGCCCTGCGATGAATCCCGTTTAAGGTTTTAAGTGCAGGAAGATCTTCCTGGGTTTAGTCCATAAAGCCTTTTCGCCTTCTGAACAATTTGAAGGAGGAAAATGTATACATGGCGGATAAAAGTGGTGTCCGAAGTTGATTAGTTTTCAACTTCTTCTGGACTTTGTAGTATACTGCTACTAGTAATATCTACATTTCTTTTTCTTGTATACAAATCGGACCCATACGTAAATTTTTCCCCTTGTTTACTTGAGAGTACGTTTCATCCTCAACTCTGATACTATATTCATTGAAAATTTGAAAGGGCAAACGCCTCTTCTGCAGCAGGCTGTATTATGCGATGATCAACAACAGTACGGAATATTTTACATTATTAGTACTAGTTATTACTACAAGTGGTGGTTTTATATATTAGCTCCTTCCTTCCTTCCTTATTACAACCTTCAATTTTCACATAGATACCTTTTTTAATATTGAATGATTTTGATTTTTTATCTTGAAATTTATATAAAATTATTAGAATGTTATATGTTTTATTAATATTTTTTGAAAAGTAGAGATTTTTATTAGTTAAATATAGAATGATGAGAAGTATACAGAAGAATTAACATATTAACTAATATATGTGTATATATAAATGAAACCATCTTGGTAGAATACATGGTTATATTTGAGATGTCGAAAATAGTTGATGACTATTATTTTTAAGAATATGTATAATTAAAATTTCTAACTATAATCAAAAGCTATTTAGTTATAAAGAAGAAAAGTTAAAATAATTTATAATATTAATTTCTCTTTTATTTTAATTAAAAAAATTTAGATCAAGCCATCGTATCATTGATTCATAAATAAATTTTCCCTGAAAGAAAGATAAATTTGTATTGTAACACAAGTGGGTGCAAATGATGGGAGTTTATCTTCTATTTAAACCTGGAGGGTTGATGTAGGCGCTTTCATTTTCATTAACCCACGGGTTAATATTAAACAAAGGAATACATTGAATTTTACTCATTACGTCAATTAAGTACTTAATATTTAAAAATAATAATTAAAGGACAAATATTTTTAAGTTAATATAAAAAAGTACTTTGAACTTTCCTTATTATGTCAATTAAGTACCAAATATTTAAAAATAACAATTAAGGGAGTTGTTTCGGTGAAATCTTTTGAGTGGAAAGTACGAAGCCCCACTTGCCAAAGTATATTTTTCATAATTTTACAAATTTTAAAGGTTGAAACTTTTTAATCCCTATAGTACTTCTTACCAACTTATAGTTTTTTTTTTTTATTATAACCTTGTACTATTGATTTTAAGCAAAAGAATAATTTTTTAAACTATCATAATGATTTGTGAAACTTTAATATATGGTTTTTGAGGGTTTAGGAAATGAAGAGAAATAAACTCACACCATTTTTTTCTTACGATGGAATTTGATGGTAGTTAGGTGTTTTAGTGATCTTGGGAAGAGAGTTTTTATTATTATTATTATATTTCTTCTTTCGATCAACTTCTCTCCTATGAAAAAGTAAAATCATCATTTTCATTCAGTTTCCGGTTCAATTTATTTTATCAAAAAAATAAAATTGTCCTTGTCATTTTAAAAAATTTTAATTGACATAATGACATGACAAGGTTTATAATACTTTTTTAGTATTAACCTTAATCTATTCCCAACATGACTTACTGTCATATATATGTATATATATATATATATATATATGGGTATGACTATGGTGAAGAAAAGTAGCTTTTCTTCTTCTAAAGAAGAATCAATCTGAGCCATTGGATTGATGAGATTGCATCATGGCCATTGATTAATTTTCAGTGACCTTTTTAAAAAAAAAAAAATTGGGTAACCTATTACGACAATCACCTTCTGTCCTTTTATTTTTTTAGAAAAATTCGTTTTCTTTTTTTTATTTTTTATTAATGATTTCTAGACAAATTAAAGTTTCTAGGTCTTCTCTTTTCTGTCTCAATTTACAAAACACGAAAATCGTCTGCAGCTCTCAGCTTTGATAACCCAAGCGACGGAAACACAGTCTCATTATCCTCATACCGTGGACTTTATCAATTCCTGGTTCTATCTTCTATATGGTTTCCACCAATTTTGCTTGCGTCTGGTTTTCTAGGTCTTCTCTGTCTCCATTTACAAATCAAGGAAATCGTCTGTAACTCTCAGCTATGGCGGCAGTAACCCGAGCTACTACAACATTGGTCCGTCATCCCCACACCGTAGACTTTATCAATTCCTTTTTGTACCTCCTGTATCGTTTCCTCCGTCGAAGTCTCCGACCGAAAGCCCACCCGAATCTCCCCAGTTACCGGCCCGAGGTCATCGATCCTCCCTGTTCGACGGTGAAAGCTCTCGCATCATGAATGTCTTCTCCTCCCTACTTACACCTGTCGGTGCATATCCGTCTGGTTTGATCACCTCTGGAGTCCACGAGATATGGAAATTGTGAGTATGTAATAGAAATCGAAGGTGTGGACGATTGCAATAGAAATCGATGGTCTGGAAGATTACAACAAAATAAATACAAATGTAAGTAAGCAAGATTGATTTTGTTTTGGTTTACAGTAATTGAAATTTTTAGAACTCAATTCTGGATTAAGGATGAGGTGGAGGGATTCTGTGATGTTTTGGAAAAGTATTATTTTGTTTGTGATTAATTTTGTTGACGATTACCTGCTCTTATTTATTTGTACTTAATTTACTTCCACTTTTTTGTTATTTTTTTAATAAACTTGCTGTTTGAAGCCCCGGTTATGCTTCTACTCCCATTACCAATCTTGAAAGTTTACTGATTTCGAAATTGAAGGATGTTTGAAATTTTTAGTGAGCTAGGTGGTTTGGATCAAACCTTTTACTACAATTTATCAAGTCAAAAAATGATGACGGGTCAAGTTCAATATCTATGATATTTAATTGAAATAGATCACCTTTGGTATGAAAAATAATCTTGAACCACAGGGTATCATTTGAATGGGCATATGAAGTCAGTGTTCTGAAAATTTGTATTCAGGAAGTAAATAATGCATTTGAATATCTTTTACTTCATGTTTTTAGATTTAACAATGTGATAAATTATTGGACTACATATGCATGATTAGCTAGCAGTAAAATTTCTACCTGTAATTGTTCATCTCAACCTTTGGACATAAAAGAGGCTGCCATGAAAGGGTGCGGCATTTGACGTAACTTTCGTTAATAGGGTAGGTAATATTACCTGTAATTTTTATGAATGCTGTAATTTGTGAGGATAGAGATTTTATTTCTATTCAGTGTACCATTATGTTCACTCCTAGTTTGTTAAATTGAAATTGTTGATTCTGATTGCTTGCGTTCTCTTTATGTTGTACCGTTTAGAAATTTATTTAGTTATTGGTATTGTAGGAGGAAAATGTTGGCTTTGGAGTTCTTCTCGACCGACCAACTGGAAGAAAGTCTGCCATGAAAAAAACATAGCTAGATTTGAATCCTCGTGAATCTGAAAACGAGGTAGTTTCAAACAGTCTTGAGAGGAAAACGGTCGCAACACCGCCACCTAGGTAGGGAAGTCCTATGAATGAGGGTCATTCAGGACAAATTCATAAAACTATTTTGGAGATTAGAAAGGAAAAAAGCACAAATGATATACCCAGGAGAAAGAAAGGAAGCATTGCCAGACACATGTGCAACGAAACATTTGCGGTGAGTAAATAAATGATATGAACTTTCTTTTGGAATAATAGTGGTTTCACCTAATGATATAGTTTGCTTAAAATTAGGATCCCCAAATCCAATTTAAGAAGATCTTGAGTTGATTTGAAAATTCTAATGTTGAGAGGAATATTGTTTGAATTTCTTGAACAAAAAAATGATCATAGATTTTTCATGACATTTAATATATTGTTATTATTATTGTTAAAGTGAAATGTTGAAAAGAATTATCCATGGTAGTTGTATATTAGAGATCTTTTGGTGATTATAGATGTACAAACGTTTTAAATGTTTACTTATTTTGATTGCTTCTGGTTTATTACAGACAAAGTATTTGAGTAGATGCTCTACTCGTGCTGTGAATGAAGTTGTTAAGAGGCTTAATGATGAACAACGGGAAGCGGTTGTGAGAATTGGTTTTGGGAGCACGCTGGAGTTGAGAACTTGTTTCCTACCCTATGATTTATTCTCCTGGATGACCGATCAGTACACCAGTAAAAGTGGATGCTTTAGACTGCATGGGAAAGATGTTCCAGTAACCGTAGAAGACGTGCACCATATATTGGGGTTGCCAATTGGCAGGACGAATATTAAAAGTCTACTTGTGGGGGCGGGTAGGGGGGAGGATGGGAGGAAGGGGACGAACGAGGGACTTGAAAATGAATTGAATTTGACGATAGGGAAGGACAAGATGATATTTATGATACCATTGAAGACAAGTCTTCTAAACCTTAGGACGACTGGCATGGAGTTTCAAGTAATTTATACTTTACGTCACTGCAAAGTTGTTGTGCTCTATAATGAAATATGCGCATAGACATTGTTGGATGCCTATTCTCTGTGATACTAAGAAACTCGGACAGCTTAATTGGAGCAAGTACATTGCTGATTTTTTGGAGAATGAGATAAAATTGAGGAATTCCGACAATCGGGCTAGTGTATCCGGATGCATGTTGTTATTGGCGGTAAGTAAAGTTAACTTTTTTTAAAAAATTTTGTTTAATATAATTTAATTGAATATTGAAACCATGCAAATCTAATATGAGTATTTTTTTCTTAATGCAGGTACTTTATATGGAGCGATTCTCACCCGTTGGTGAGAAAGTATCTCCATACTAGAATTGAAGAACTCTGAGAATTGTTGATTAGTCACAAGCTGCAATTCACAAAAGGTTCCGGAAGTTAAGAGAGCTCGAGTTGTTTAGTGGGGTTGATGTTGGCATGGTCGATTCTCTTGAGCCCAGAAAAGATACACTTGAGCTTGAAGCTTTTGAGAAATAGGCTTGACAGTTTCGGCATGGATGTAATTGAAGTGAAAGATGAGCTGAAAAGTTTAAGGGTGAATGAAATTGGACGTAATAAATAGTTGTCTCAAACTAAGATGATGGAAGAACTGCACCGATTCATGACCTTTATCAATGAAAATACCGAGAAGGTGTAGACATTCAGAAAGATTGTGAACAAACAAAGAAAAATAGATCCGAAATTCTTCAAACAGAGACGCGAGGGGATCTTCCAGTAAGTAGGCCACAAAATAAGGAGGCATTCGTTGATGACGGGTTGAATGAATTGGCTACAACAAAATTAGAGTGTTCGAGGTTAGCAGAAGATGTTGAAATGCACGATGTAGATGAGGATACCGTTAGTGACCGACAAGTCAATAGCATTGTAGGTTGCAATGAAATTTGTGCTAAGAGAGTTGTGAGCGATGAGGAAGTTGCTGAATGTTTTAATATTGATAGACCGCCTAGACGATCGGCTTGAAATAGATCACCAGAGGCCAGATTAAATAAAGGGTTGCGATCAGCAAGGATATCGAGGAGAGAAGCAGCAAAGGACTTCGGGAAGTACGTTGTCAATGTTACGGTATGAGATTTTTGTAAGTTTATTAAAATAAACGTTATAAAAATATTTAAACCTAGAAAAACTTGATCGGGATTTTTTAACTAAGTTTTAAACCCAATACTCGCAAGTGCACAAGATCAATGTAATACGGAAGTATAAGGGTATCGAACTATAGAGAAAGGCTTCTACTAAAATTATAATCTTTCTAAATTAATTTTATAAAAAGAAGAATGAGATTTTAATATTATTCCTAAATTAATTAAAACTAATGAATAAAATAAATAAACTGAAACTAACAGGAGATTAACCAAAGAAGATGATTTAGAACTTTGAATCCACCACTAAGCTACTATGCTTTGGTTCACTAAAGAAATATATTGTGTTTAAATGCATGACATAATCCATCAATCATTGGCATGACTTATTCATTCCTATGACATAAATTATCTAAAATTCTAAAACTCACAATATACTTGCAAAAATTACATATCTCTCATACTCAAGACTACAAGAATCAAATATGGATAAAAATATCAATTAACCCAAATAATTATTCTAGAAGAACAATCACAAAGAATTAATTGAATCAAACCAATAAACATCACAAAATATGCAATCACATAAATATTATAATAAATCTACAAAAGTAAAATAAACCAAAGTCGCATGGCTAGGGTTTCATCAAGATTCTAAAAATAAATTTAGTTCATGGCTAAAGAGACAGAAGGAACCAATTTCTTGGAGTAGATCATAGCTTTCTTCTTCTCCAATTGAAAGTCGCTGCAGCTCTTCTCCTTTTTTTTTTTTTTTTTTCATCTCTTCTTGTGTGGCTCTTCTATATATAGACAAAAGAGAAGAAAAATCCTAAACTTAAAAGGATTCAACTAAAATCCTAATCCTTAAAGGATTCTATTAAAGTTTTAATCCTAATCCTTAAAGGATTTAAATACTGCAGCTTCCCTTTACCAAATTTAATATGGAATCTTTATTTTCCACTCTTTTTTTAGAAATCTGCACAAAGATAAATAAAATAAATTAAATATAATAATTATGACTAATAAATAAATAAAATATTTTCTAAGACTAATAATTAAAACTTAAGGTGTTTATTTATACTAAAAATCGACTCTATCAGTACGCAATTTAGGTTATGTCATCGACTGTAGTGGCAGACATAAGTAGGTTTACTTATAACTTTAATGGTTAGTGGAGATGTACGTACTAAATGTTTTGTATCTGGTAATGTCAAGGCATTGTTTGTTTTTTAGGTTTGGACTCTTTACAAGAACTGGGATATTTTGTTTTCCTTGGCTTGCAATGACAATTGGACTGGGAGCTTGAGCATATGATTTTGTGCTTTTTTGGTAGTTTAGATCTTCATATTATTTCTTGCCTCATAAGGTTCATTGATATTTTCCATAAAAATGGAGGCTGCCATTTGGTTTAGTATATTTTGAAGACTGAACTGCTTGGGCATAAGCATTAAAAGTAAGAATGGACTTGGGCTTAAGCATTAAGTTATAATGCTGTACTTTGAAGCCCATGTTCATTATTGGCATCAACACTAGTTATATTTAATCCAAAAGCTTTTGATAAGGCCCTTTCGCCAAGTTCAAAAAAGCGTTCTTTTTTCATAACTTTGGGCGATCCTTAATAGTTCACTGTTGGTGGAAGCCAATGTCCCGGGGTCCGGACATATATAGCCCATTTCATGTTGAATTTCTGCAACCCAAAAAAATTGATATCATGATTCAATGGGCCATAATTCCCTCATTACCTTACAAAACAAAAAAAAATTTGAAAATGTAAGGAAACCATTTCGTTTTTTGCAATGGTGTGGTTTGACAAAAATATTTAAAAAAAGGATAATTTGGCTATTTATATTTAAAAGACATTGATTACAATTCAATTAATTTGTGTGAATAAATCCTTAAACATTTATATTTCCGACTAGAGGCAATATATTTTTTAATGAAATTTCTAATTTTACATCACATAACCTCGTCCAGTGTTCCATATTGTATGATTGAAACGGTAAAATTTGGTGTTTTATATATCACCAATTTGGTTGGAATTAGAAGAGGTGGGGGGTTGGTCTTGGCCGGTGCTCAATAGAATCCCTCGTAATAATCCTTTATTTGACCACCCCTAACCGATAGTCATTACAAATATTTACACAATGACTGACATTTGAAAAAAAGGTCATCTTGAATGACACTAAAGCAGTGGATTGGTGGTGAATGGGAGCAATGGGGTTCTTTCAGTTTTTGTGATAGGTTTCATAGGGATTTGACCAGACATAGAGGTTCATTCGATGCTCCCATTTATTGTTTAATGAGAAGATGAACAAACTTGGAATTTTGAAGGGTAATGACTTGGTTAGGTGGTATAGGGGTTTGGGTGGCTTTAACTTTGAACCGGTTCCTCTACAATCTAATTACAAATTGACAGCATAAATGGATGTTATGCCAATCACTTGAAGAGCAAACTATATTCTCACCGCTATTTTCCCAAATTCTCAACTTTTGCTATTTTCTTGACAAGGGAAAGTGTTTGTAAGATATATGTTTATTCATATTTTTGTTGTTAATTTTAGTATTTTGGTATCGAGTAAATTAAATTCATTTAATTTAATGTGAATTCCTTTTTTTACATATAGGGCTCGGAAATGAAGTTTCGTATTGGATACCGAGTTGAGGTGGAGGGACATGAAGATGGTCTCTAAGGATCATAATTTTCTGACATGGTTTCGTTTGTCCTGAACCTCCTTTTATTCAAGATGACTTTTACAACTTGCATGAATAGGTCGACGCTTATGAAAATGATGGCTGGTGATTTGGTACAATATCTCGAAAAAAAAGTTCTGACTATTACATCTATTTTCTTAGGTTTAGAAGCATACAAACTTCACAACTTGTGTATCCATTATGAGTGGAAAGACAAAATGGGTTTCTGGGTTTCTTGTAAAGTGTATAAGAAGAAGATAAAAACCACCGAAAAATTCAAAGCAAATTCAAGCTCTGACACTTCAAGCAGTAAAACCCGTCCAAAAAATATTTAGATGATTATTGTTAGCTGTCACTTTTTTTTCATTATTAGTTTATTAATGTTGGTTGTCCCTTTTTTTCTTAAAGTTTATTAATGTTGCTTGTCTCTGTTTTTTCTTTTTTTATATTAATAGTTATGTATTATCTTCGTTTTCATATGTTTCTTGAAATTGCAAGTTTTATGTCTGTTGAGTTGCAATATGCAAATTTAGGGTGAAAATATAATTTTTTTCCACGATGTTTAAAAAAAAACGAGCAACGAATAGATTTAAAAATAAAATATTAGTGCAATAAATAAAAATATACCAACTTATATCCTGAAATAAAACTTGCAGCATTGTTCATAGATAATAAAAACCATAAAGAACGACCATACATAAAAAACCATAGTAAAATACATCAAGTTAACCCTGGAACGAAAAACTCAAATCACTAGATAGTATTATTTTTGCACGCAAATGACGGTTAAGATGGTAGATCTTCATCTTCTTCACTGCTTGTGTACTAAGTTTGCAAAAATTCTGGATCAGGTGGCTACGAAATTATTAGAGAATAATGTCAGTGAATATTAAGAAGTGAATATGAAAAAAAAAATGGTCTGTAAGCTCGACTTACTGGTAAAGAACCGGAATGCAATTTGTAAATTTCTCTACTATAATCAAATAATAACTCCTTCAGGTTCACATTGTCTCAACAAATCATTGTACCACTCACCTGGAACCTGTATTTGACCACTCTTAATATCAACAAAACAATTTGTAAATTCATCATGATATTTGAGATAAAGAAATATTCACAAAAAAAAAAAAAAAAATACTTACATTAACAAAATAATAAACTTAAAGACAATAAAAGTTTACCGGGCATAGTTGTCTATTTGAAGCCACTCTGGAACCTCCGAATAATCTGTGCCATTTAACTTTACCATCTTCCCTAACAATTTTATACACCCAGGTTGAATGCCAGGATAGGAATTTAGTCGATGCCCAATATAGTTCATCTTTGGCCTAAGAATTATATAAGCTTCTAATATTTTACTTGCTTAATGTTACTCTTATTTTAAACACTTAAGTAACAATGCAATTTGTTGGAAATGTAAAATTAAAGCTTTACCTTGCCAGCTTCATTACAATCCGGGGTACGCTTAGAATTATTTTCTCCACTACTCATACCAGATAGAGATCCGTCTTGGTTATTTTTAGGGAGAGCTACTTGGAAGTTTAGATGACATTACTCCTTACGGAAAATTTGTTTGTCCATAAACCCTTTTTTTTGGTGAATAATGCTAGAATGCAATTGTATGGATTGGTAATAGCATGCTGATGGTGTACTATATATAAAGGGGAAAATAAAAGTTTCAGGTTTTCAATTTTAGTGACGATTTAATTAATATCTTCATCTGTTCAGGTATACATTAATCTTTGTACCCTGTAATTACGTATTATTATTTATGTATTATCTTCCTTATCATATTTTTCTTGAAATAAGATATGTTATTAGTATGTCATATTTTTTACACTGACTTACTAAGTATAAACCATTCACTATAAACTTAATATTTTATACCGACTGTGCCAATTTAAGTTTTGATTTATCGTTGTCACGGTTATTGCTCAGAGAAGTTGAGAACCTGAATTTGAGTGCGAATATAACATTCAAACAAAATAAGAAAAAATAAATTAAAACAGTATTACGAATCAAAAAATAAATTACAAAACGTTATAATAACATACCGAGAATGTTATATTACTTAATAATGCAAAAAATATCCATACTTAACCGTTCTTATATTTAAAACAAAGAGTGATTACAAAACGAGCAAAAACCATAAAATCTACCCAGTGTTAATTGATTGAACTTAAGTATCTTCGACATGTTTTTTCCAAAAAAAAAAAAAAGAAAAAAGAAAACACCTTCAACTTAAGCTTACCGGCGGTAACATAGGAAGTACTATAGAACCATTGATTACAACAAAGTGCTGTGAGAATATGGTGAATTAACACCCCCAAATTAATGCATTGATGCCAGTTCTGTTCGAGACCGAGGTGCTAAACTGTCTTGTCTTGGGACTACCCATGGAAGTTTGAAACTGATTGGGAATGTCACTAAAACTATTCAAGGTTGATGTACCAGGCATTTGAGTTATGTACTGAACAAGTGCAGTCTTCATGAACGACACATGGAACAAGCGAGAGAGACGGAATGTCACTGTTCCTCCAAGACTTTTACAGTAATCTACTACTTCTATAGTCGTTGGATCGTAAAACAGATAAGTTCGCCCTTTTAATGGTGGATACAAAAATTGGTCAACGCGTGTCACTTCATTACCCTTAGGACAAATTTTATTCTGTTGTAATCACTTTCAGAGGATCTCCAAATCTTCACAAATGGTGATCACATTGATTGTTTGACAAAAAAAAAACACTGAGAGCATATGTGCCAAGGGGGCAATAATGTTGGCACTTTAACTTTTTTGGACAAACCCTCTTTCTTATTAGGATTGTCATTTTCCATTTCCATTATTTTTGACGGTTTGCATGGAGAATATAAAATGTCTGATTTTGTGTATCAAATCCCAAACATGCACTCATTTCTCTAAATTGTTGTGTAGTCACTTTCAATAGGGTTTCTTTCTTTTCCGTATTTCTTGTCAAGATTGTCATTTTCCATTAACATCATCTCCAATGGTTTGCGTGGAAAAAATATAATATGACTAATTTTGTATCAAATATCAAACATGCACTCATTTTTCTATATTGTTGTGTAGTCATTTTTAATAGGATAACATGATTTATTTCCTATAATCCAACATCCAGAGAACAATATTATCTCCTCTAGGAAATGGGAATTGTGTAATGAAATTATAGGATTTTACAACCAAAGTAAAAAAAATGTAGACCAGTTCGCATAACTCGGAATAGGGAATAAATTAGTATCAAACAATCTCAAGTTCATAAAAATTTTAATTAAGGGATGCTCAATACTACATTATGTAAATTCAAAAGGCCCTTGATAGATTCACTAAAAAATTACGAAAAATAATCACACACAAATATTGTTCAAGTTATTATAAAATGAAATCGAATAAATCATTATGAGTGAATATCTCAATCCCCTTGTACCTTATACCGACGGAGAAGCATCACTTCTACGGCAGCATCATTGAACCGCCCTTTTAATTATTGCACTGTCAAACTGTGAGCAATAGTTGAAATAAAATTACATAAAAAAATCATAGAAAATGTCTCATTATAAAATTATGTCCGTTAAAATCAAAGAATAAAAACATATTGAGATAACCGTTTGCGAAATTTCAAAATCTCTTATTAATCCTAAACCCGGAAAAAATAAATTAAATAACCGTTTGTTTAATTCTACGAATTCCCACAAACTTTTCATATAACTTCATCTGCAATCCCATCACCATTCGGAATAGATCCTTGTACCATCCAACGGGAATCTTTCAAACACAATAGAAGTTGTTCATCGTTAAACCTCTAACTTAAACACTAAACTAATACTCGAATATAAATTAAATATATAGGGTGATATTTTATTCTCATGAATTCAACACCATCAAAATCGTTTAGGTTTTTCAATCGGCTCCTCTTGTATGTCCCCATTTTCACCCAAACATTGAACCGCCTACCGTGAGTGCTTATTTGGAAGTTCATCGGAAAGTAATTTTTTAATTTCATTATTAATGTTAATTCCCGATGGTACTATACCAATGGGCCCCATTAGTCGTTTTTCAACAAATTCTTTGTAAGTTTTGAACTCTAGTTTTGCTGCAAGTTGACTCACTAGAACTACATTTATGGATGAGGCTGCATCCTTTTCAGAAATAAGTTCATAATACTGCATATTAGGGGGAGGTTGACCGGACTTGATTGGAACTCCTCCTTCAAACACTTGTCTACTCACCCTATTACCGAGGTAACAAAACTACCTTTCGGATTGTCCAGGAGCAACATGTGGCATTCAATTTTTTTGCTGGCTTGGCACTCGGCAGGTAAATCAAATAAGAGCCATTGACAAAATACAACCTTATAACATATGCAATTGATTAGTATATTGAATTCGAAACCGTGACATTTTAACTACTTTCATTAAAACGAAAACTAAACACCAAAATTATAAAACTTACATTCAATGAATCAAGCTAGTTAATATGTTCCCTCAAAGATATGTAAGTCGTAGGAAATATTTGAGTGGACTTGTTCTCGCTTCGCCACCTTGGCATTCTTGGAAACAATTCAAAATTTAAAAATTTCAACCTGAATGGAGCAAGATTTAAGACTTCAGATGCCCAAAATTATACACAATTAAAATACAATAATTAAGAAATTTAAACCTAAACAAAGAAATAAAAATTTAAAGTAATCGGCATTAAAAAAAATTACTAACCAAGAAAAATAATATTACCTCCTAGACGAAACTGAAGCCACTGAAACTTTTTGTTTTCATTCTCAATACTGCGCACATGAACCGATACAGAACTCCCATTCCAACACCGCCCCAATTAAATTCGAAAATTAAATGAATGTCCTCCAATGCCGGAAGGCACCAAAGATGAATTGTCTCGCCGCTGTTACTAAATAATGTTCTTCCAAGCACGTACAATATGAAACACCGTGCCACTTGATCAATTGCAACATCATTACTTTGGTCTACTGCTTTGTTTTCATAATATTTCCATATTTCAACTAGTCTCACTGGCCCTCTAGCGGCTGCGAGAGGAACCCATCTAAGCATGTTGTGTATATAATCTGTCCTTCCCCTAATATTAATATCCAATGGTATCCGTTTACCTCCGACTTTATGCATGTGATTGCAATAAAATCAAGTGGTGTTAGTGTTATTTCCCCAAATGGTAGATGGAATATTTGTTGTATCCCACCACCTTTCGGCCAATGTAAAAGTAATCTTCTTATCTCTCTCAATAATGGGGATTGAGTCAATAAAAGTACCAAATCTAGCCATCATCACTTTACTTTTAACGGCTTTTGGAAGTGTTTTTCCACCATTGCTTTATATCGATATGCTATCCTCGTACATATATAGGATATTCGTCCTAAATAAAATTAACAAAATTTAAAAATTAATCAGCGTGAAATAAATTAAATCATTGTTTAATAAGGTTTTTCACAGTACTACTAACATACTCTCCTGGTTGCACCCAAGAATAAAATATGCGACTCCGGATCACGAAGGAGATTGGAAGGTGAGTATATATCGTACTGCAATGGACGGTAATGGGTCCAATGTCCCATTCCAGACACAACAACAATCTTTCGTCCATCCATTCGTTAACACAAACGGTGGGAATAGGAAAATTATCCTACAAACCAGTAATTTGTATATAACAATTTCAACGAACAAACCCTAGACAAACCAACATCATAACTTATTAATTAATTAAAGGACCTATATAAAGCTAAATTTTACAACCGAAACCAATTAAATTATTTTTAGGATAAATTTCACAACCAAAACCTAATTAAATTGTTAGCCCTAAGGGCATTATTGTATACGTTTTTTATTATGGTTAACATATGTTTGTGTGATGAGTATAGCTTAGTCTCTATAGAACAAAAGAAGCATTTTTGGAGTCTCGAGGCTACACTACATAAGAAGTAAAAGATCTTGGAATTAAAGTATAATGAAGAAGGAGAGATCAAGCCATTCCAAGATCAAGGCATTGAAGACCTTGAACACTTATGTCTTAGTTAGGGATATGCTAAGGTATTTTGTAAAACTCCGTAACTCTCATCTTTGTTTGTTGATCAAGTGTGAAGCTCCTTGGATGAATTTCTTTTTGTAAACTATTCTTGAAAAATCCAAGTATTCTTGATAGAGTTTTTGATGCCTTCAAAAGTTTTCTTATCTTTAAAAGAGTATCAAGAATACATATTTTGAAATGTGAAGGAAAGTTCTTTTTGTTAAAGGAAAACTGGCTTTTAAGTCATTTTGAAAAAAAAGGGTCATCCGATTTTTAAACTGGTCATCCCATTTTTAAAACAGGTCATCCGATTTCTAAATCGGACGTTCTATTTTAAAATAGGTTGTCCGATTTTTCTAGCTTTAGAAAAATAGATCGTCCGATTTTTAAGAGGGATCATCCGATTTTTGTAGGATGCGTCTGAATATTTTTGTTTCAAAAATAGATTGTCCGTTTTCTAAAATCGGTCATCCGATTTTAGTCTTTTACTGCAAAAATATTACCGTTCCACAGTGTAACGGCTACTTTCTTCTCCTTCATATATATATATATTGACTTTGATCAGCTGCAAAAAAGATAGAGGTTGGATTGAAAATTGATTGAGATTATTTTAGAACATTTAAAGAGCTTTAAAAGTACATTCTTTCAAAGATCTTCATCTCATACATACAAATAGAAAAATCTTCTTGGAGCTTCATTGTTGATCATCCATCAAAGAAGAAGTAAAGAGGTGCTTGTAGAAGTATTCCATTGAGTTGTATCTTCCTCTTCTCAAGCTCATTTGGTAACATTGTTCCTTACTCTTCTTATTCTTTTATTGTGATCAAAGGTTTGTGGAAAACCCTTTGGGTGATCCTTTGATAAATTTGTCGTATTGTTTTGTTGTGTAAACTTTGAAGTTTTTGTGTAAAACCCTTGAAGGGTGATCCTCATTGTGTTGTTGTGTAACCAACTTTGAAGATAGTGGATTTGTGAAATCCTTGGGTTGAGTCTCAAGGTAGTAGATGTAGCTCTTTGAGAGAGTGAACCACTATAAATTGTTGTGCATGTTCTTTAAAGTTTAATTCTATGCTCATTTCTTGATTGCCAAAACTATAAGATTTTGTTTGGTGTGGATTCTTATCAAAAAGAGTTTTAGAATTCTTTCACAAACAAATTGGAGGTTTATCTTTCTAATCACACAAAAGATTTTTTAAAATTAGTCAAAAACTTATTCACCCCCTCCTCTAAGGTTTTTCATAAATTTTTATTGAATATAATCTGCCATAAAAAGAGGTGCATTTCTATACATTCATAAGATTATATTAAATTAACAAAATTACATTACACTAATCAATTTAATACAGAAAATACAATTCATTCACACTTGGTAGTTTTAAATTCAACACAAAGTTTGCATTCTAAATAATAAAATTAAAACATTATAAAAAGTATATATTTGTATATTATCAATAACTGCAACTATTTCTGAATTTCAAACATAATTAACGAACCAGTAATAGGTGAAATGTCCAACTTTGCAAGCCAACATTAAGTAAGCAATCTATGAATCCAATATTAGCAATTTATGAGGAAGGAACAATAATAGTTTTACCATAAATAAAAGTGTATTCTTTAAAGTCAATTTAAAATTTGATATAACATAAAACTTCAAAGAACATATGTAGTAATTAATTCAAACCTAATTTAATCTTGTATACCTACGAATATATAATGTACCAAACATACGAGGAAAAAAATGTAATTTCATGCTTAATGAAATTCACTTACACATTTGAGTGATTCTTCAATACTCAAATAATCACCAGCCCCAGACAGATAGCCCTTGTTATAGAAAAATCTGCAAACGTAGTCCTTTGAACCATGAAACTGTTGGCACCGAAATGTATTAAAACATACTCAACCCTATCGGTAAAATGTAGCTAAAGAAGCAGCTGCTAAAGATAATTTCCTTTCGGTTGGGTTGATGATATTTACTTGGAGGATTTTTGGACAATGGTGAGGAAAGAAAAGGATGGGTGAAGAGAAAGAGATGTAAAAGAGATGGATTTGGTAAAGGATATAATATAATGCTTCAGGTTCTTGGATGGGTATATCGGTCCTTTAACAAAACTTCCAAGTGTCATATTGGGTTTGGGCTCTCTATCTAAATAAAATTTAATAATGGACTCACAACCCACCCCAAATACTCAAATACTGAATACATCACAATTAACAAAAATAAGCCCACTGAATAAGTCACAATGGGTTGAGCTGAAAATTTTACCATTGGATAATTTATTTTAATTACAACATAGTTTCCAGCTTACTGCAGCCCGGCCCAGGAATCCTGGAAGTTTTTAAAAAATAAATTAATTTCCTTATTTTAGGTTAAATCAATAATTGTAATTTAAAATATTAATTTTATTTCTTCCAAAGAAATAATTATTTAAACAACTTCAGTATTTTTTTAGTAACCTGGGTTTCACGATCACCGTAGTTTAGCTGTGAAGCTCTACTTCTACAAATTTCATTGTTTCCTCGGGTATGAAATCAAAGAGGTTGAGTGCAAGTCTGACAATTATGACTATCAGTTCCCCTATATGGGAAAGTACCTCATTCATATAAAATATAATTTAATAAAGCAATAATTTGTTTATTATAAATTACCAAAACATTACCTGCAATTGCCGCAATAAATAGTTTGTTTCTTGGATTTGTTCCTCTTTTCAATGTGATCCCTCTTTGCTCTCACTTCTTCTGGATCTTTCATACCTACAAATCTTTTCTCTGTGGCATGAACATCCATGGATTTTTTATTAATCCACATCACCTTCAATCTCTAGTTTCACGGACTATTAAACCCTTCAAATGATTAGTGCCCCCATCCACTTGAGACTCGTAATAACACATCTGGGTGCACATCCTGCTCAACATATCATATCTCACCTGTTGGCTTACACCTTCGCTGAAACCCCACAACGGGGCAACAATGGATTTTTGAAAAACTTTGCGAGACTACCTAAGGCAAATGCACCGGTCCGGAATCGTCCTCACTCTCCAAAACCATCGTCCGAAATATGTGACTAGGGCTGTAAACGGATCAAAACCCTCAGGGTACCCCCAGACCCAGACCCATACCTTTATAGTGAAACTTGGACCCAGACATGGACCCATACCCTCCAGGTATAAAATTTCTGGACCCAGACCTGACCTTCCAGGGTTCAGGGTAGGGTTTGGGTATACTCATACCCGTATGATATTTTTCTATTTTTTTCCCTACTAAACAAAAATATATATAAAATAATGTATAATCTTAAAAGAAAAATTTTGACATGATTAATATAATCTCCTCAACATTTTTTTTAATGAATACAATTATTTAATATCTCTAATTCAAATGATTAAAGTTCAAATACACACAAAATCTTTACAGTACATTAATGTAATACAAGTGTATGTAAAATAGAGATAATTATGAATATATAGCTAAAGATAAAAAAATCACATCAATGGGTATTAATATAATATATATAAATAATATAATATATATAAATATATATACATATATTATTTTATTAATACAGGTATACGGGTCTGGGCATCATCAAACCCTGTCCAGACCCATATAACAGAATTAATACGAGTACGGGTACGGGTCCACGAGTATAAAATTTAAACCTTACCCGCTAAAAACGGGTAAAGACCCGCACGGATACGAGTAAGACTAGCCCCATTTACAGCTCTACATGTGACTTCCATCCTACTCGAGTTTCATACATGAGCATTCCATCCCACCACTGTTCATAGATCGTTCCATTATCCAAATCGTCTGTTGTGGGTCGTACTTCGTAAGCAAATGTTTTATAGAGTCCACTAATTCGATCTTTTGGACCTCAGAGTGTAAACCTTGCCTTCTATGTTGTTTACTAACCATATTGAACACACCCTTGGTATATGATTCCAAAGTGTCTTTCTCAAAAACGATAAGCTCTGTCATTAATACAACAATAGTATTCTCAGTGATGGATGCAGCACGTGCAGTGGCTTGTCTGAGTCCTGAAATGATCGTACAAACTCGAATAAATGGATCATGTCCTTCAGGTACCTCTTCAAATATGCATTCATCGACTCACATCGTTGTGTAGACCTTATCTCGGCAAAGAACTGTCCACGAAGATATGATTTCGCCTATCGAGCCCTTGTTCGGTATAGTTTTGACACATTCGTTCCTTTCTAGACTACAATCGCATACTAACCTCGATCAGTTGATTCAAACTCAACTGTCCCACATTTTTCTTCATTAGGCGACCGAATCCTGAATTGAATTCACGGCAGTATCTTCATGCTAACATTAGCATCAAGTGCCAGCTACACACTCTATGTCTTACATCCGATAATAATTTCTTCACTGTCTTCTTCATTGCATTGTCACCATTAATAACAACCGAACAAGGCTTTTTTCTATTCATTGCGTCTAAGAATGTGTTCAACACCCACTCATAAGTCTCAACCATCTTGTCAAATAACAATGCACATGCAAAAACATAAGTAAGAAAGTGATTGTTCACACCTACCAATACAACAAGCGGCTTTCGGTATTTGTTAGTTCTGTAAGTTGTATCAAACACCAAAACATTACCAAACTCATTGTAATCTACCCTGCACTGCCCATCGCACCAAAAATGGTGCTTCAATTTCCTTTCCTCATCCAAATCATAGGTAAGATAAAACATTGGATCCAAATATTGCATAACGCTTAGAAAAGCAATAGCACTCTCAGCATCCCCCTCAGTTATGTCTTTTCTTCTATCAGCATCTATTCGGTTGTAAAGATCCTTCTTAATGAACCAAACCTTATCATAACCGCCCTTTTGTAAGATAAATAACTTCATTATTTGACTAATTCCCACACCGATACCTTGGAGTGTCCTCGCTTGTGCCAAATCCCCTTCCGTCACATTTCCATGTGATCGAAGAAATGGAACGTGTTCATGAGTACTCATCGTGTGATTGTTCTCTCTAACAAACTCTGCAACAATGTACTTCTTTGTCTTACAATCGTACCTCACCTTGAAACATGCTTGGCATCTTTTCCATGTCACAGCCTTCGGTTTCCTATTTCGGTTCGGATTATTCAACCACCTGTCATCTTGAAATCTATGTCTGCTGCACATAAATTTATGATATGTTACAATGCCACTTGTCTTGTCTAGTTTCCAATCTCCTCTCCTCACGTCGAAGCCAACACATTAGCTATACATGTTGTAAAACTAACCGGCATCCTCATCTAAGTTGAACGTCATGTTCAACACTTGTTCTTCGATAATGTCATCCACACTATTAAAATCAAACTGAAACGGAAAATTCCCTATTCCTTCATCTTTCCATTTCACCATCAATTTCTTCAAATTCAACTTCGTATCTTCTGACATTATGTCACGATTCATTCCCCGACTTCCAAATAATGAAAATTCACCTTCCGACCCTCCAACATTTATATTTCCTCTTTCATCAGAGTCTTCTTCATCTGAAACTTCCATTCTCGCTCCATTTTTTATATTGTCATTCAGTCCGATTATTTTTCCCTTTCCCTTCACTACTTCATCATGTAAATTTGTTGTTCTACCACTATCAAGTTGCTGTTCTACTCTAATTGTCAGAGGTCGATTCCCACCCATTGCCTTCTCCATCCCAACTGAATTCTAATAACCGGCAAAATCATCTTGAAAATTTTCGAGTATAAAATCATTTCAAGTAGCATATTTACTTGTATTTCGCCTATTATTTAGTCTAGAACCTGTTTAATCATATGAAGTTTTGTTTCCATATTGCATGAACAACATCAAATTTCATAAAAATGTGCAATAAACGGAGGTAATTAAACTATTCCAATAATGATGCAAAAACAGCCTATTAAATCTTCATAACTCTTATGCACATTGATATAGATATTAGATTATTTTTTTCATAATTATATTTTCTTAATCAACATAATTTTAACATTATATCCGTCAAATGATGCATAACTAAACCCAACAAAAACAATTATTTAAGTAAACTGTAAATAAAAGTTTTATCACATCAAAAAATCAATTTCAATTTCGTGTTTGATATCTTCTTCACTGGTCATTACTTTTGATACACAATATTTCAACTAACTTGCACTTCTACTATACATAGAGTTGTGTATTATTTAAATATCGTATGACAACCGTTAAAGTATGTAAATTTCTAGGTTTGGAACCTGTAATTTCGTTTCCCAGAAACTGCAAACTTGAATTTGTCACTTTCTTACCTTCAACTTCATTCCTCCTTCTGCTATTCATCTGCGTAAACTTCTATTTCTGTTCTTCAATTCCTCATTCTCTTCCTATCCTATTCATCACATTCAAATTTTATTGCACTTTCTTTTTTTTTCTACCAAGTTTCCCCCTCAAACTATTTCTGAAATTTTTTGCTGGTTTAGCTTCAAACATCCTCATTTTATAACCACTCCTTACCAACCCAACAACAACCATTAAATTGCATTAATTTAAACTTTCCCTTTTTGCATCTAATCTTGCAATAAATTTCAACTTTTAGAGATTTTATTCCCACTTTTAACTTTCATTATATTGGATGTTCCATCCATTCTTTCCCTTTGTTTCAGTCTTTTTTTTTAACTCCAACCGGTTAACAATTGGATAAACATATCAATACAAAATCACCTTCAAATTAATGATTGCCAAATGTTGCGATCCTATTCGCTGGAATCCTTTTCTCCACCTACAGAAAACTATTCGTTCTGCATGTTAGAAAATTCAATATATATATATATATATAGTGTAAGCTCTCTGCACCTTGAAGGAGATGATAAGGAAATTATGTATTTTTCCTCAAGCTCTTTCTGAGTTTGCCGATGTGTTTGTTTTCTTTTCTTATGGCACTCAACTCGGCACAAGAAGAAGAAGAAGACAATCTCTGTTATATTTTTTTTAAAAAGAAACATTCAAAGAAAAATGATGTCGTTTTGCTTTGGGGAGGTTAAAAAAATCAGAATAACTATGTAAATCTCCAAAATTCGAATTAGGTTTTCATTTGCAAATTCAGAAATTCGAACGAAAGAAACCTCCTCCCCTGCTCTTGCTCTCTTTCTCCGCCACGCTACTGTCTGCCCCTGTCGGGCTTCTAATGTTTGTCTCCGACTCCCGCTACCACATCGTCGCCGTTCACGGTTCTTCTTCTCATCCTCGGGCTGCTTTTGCAGAACAGAAAAGGTGATGAAGTTGTTTACCTTTTCTTTTTTTTTTTTTTTTTAAAAAAATCATTTAAAAATTGGGATTGGGTATTGGTGGATAATTGATATGATTTCAATTAATTGATGAAATATTGCTGCTATTGTATTTATTTGGAGAATTCTTTGAAGAATTAAATTTTTGGAGATTTGAGTTTGAAAACTTTTTAACTTTAAGAATTATATGATAATTGATATGTTAGATTAGTTACTATGATTTATTTATTTATTTATCATTGTTATTATTTTGGGAAAAAGTTTGATTTTTTTGAAGTTATGCAATCTTTTAGTTAACTTAGTTTACATAAATATGTTTAATAAGATGACAACTTCAATATGTTTAATAAGATGACAACTTCAATAGAATTCGTATTTTATATTTCACAAATTTCATGATTTATAAATTTACATTCTTAAAGTATTTGTATCATTGTTATTTGTTGTATATTAATCTTCTAATCATTCTATATTAATCAAACATACTCAGTTTGCAGTTTTTATTGGAGGTCTTTCTTTGATCATACATGATTGGTTCTTACTGATGTTGGATTCGTATATTCAGTTTTGATAAAGGTATTTATCCCGTAAGTGATGGGTAATCTGTATGTAGTGATAGGTAAATACTCCTTATTGGTAATAAGAGATTACCTTTGTTTTTTTTGCTATTTGTTTGCAAATATTTGTTATTAGTTAAAGAAATATTAAAGAATGATTGATATAGCGTATTTTAAATTCGGAATTATTTGAGCCCTCTTTCTATTTGGAAAGTGGCCATTACATAGATGAAATGCTGTCAAAATTTTTAATATCATTTAGCCCCTTATTTTTAAATTCTGAATCTCACTGCTTATGTCTATACATCTGTTACAAAAAACAACATGGCTCTCTCACTCGACTAGCGTAAGAAAGAGCCTGGTAAGGCTCGTCAGTCCGTCGGTCGCTAATGAGAAGGAGGGCGAGACCAATTACCTTAAAGGAACATAACGTCAACAGATAGATTATAAGGACTCTATCGTATTAAGTTTTAAACTTTAGGACTAATAAGTTATTTTTCTTATCCGTGGAGTGAAGCTATGTCGGGAAAGTCCAGCTTTCTCTCATCTCATGTTTGACGATGATTTATCTATTTTTTTTCGTGCTACTGCTGAAGAAGCCAGGGAGGTTGGGAAAGTGCTTGAGGTGTTTGGTTCTTGATCAGGGCAAATTGTAAATTATGGAAGTCTAGCACTCATTTCATTGATAATTCTAGCAATGATATCAAATTTGAAATCTATGATATTCTTCAGATGCCGGAATGCAAAGGAGTATTGGAAAAGAGCGTGCAACCGTTTTACCAAAAGAAAGCCCACTAATCCTTTGGTCTGGAAACCGTCCAAGGAAAGATGCTACAAGATCAACTTTGATGCTTGTTATATTACTGAAGGACCAGCCTAAAGTACTTGTCTTATCAGGAAGGAGATTATTCATGGAGCTTGGAATAAAAAGGAAATTGTTGGAAGCGCCTATGCAGCCGAGGCAGCAGCGGCTTTATTTGCTTTCAAAGGTTGGGGAGGATTTTGAAGCTATGAATGTTGTGTTTGAAGGTGATTTTGGCCTTGAATGCAGATGATAGCCACATGCCAGTGGCAGAGCACTAGGCTGATAAAAGAAGGCAAGAATTATGATGGCCAAACATGATTCTTGGATTGTCTCTTATCTTATGCACTTAGAGAATACAATATTGTTTGTAGCTCAAAATTTAGCTAAATTGGCTCTTCTGTGTATGAGAAGTTGGGTAGGGAGGGAACTTGTGGTGTCCTCCTAGTGGATCAACTTGTACACAGTAAAACAATTGAAGGCCCAAAATGTAATCATACATATCAATCAAGGCTTGTCCAGAAGAAATAAATCGGAGCCTATATTGGGAGACAAGGGTATTTTCGAGGCCTGTTTATCTGTAATACTATTGGCCCAAAGACCCTCATTGGATTTAAGATAGAAGCTGTATCTTCTTGTCTTGTTAGAATAAAAATATATATGTCACTCGAGAAGCAATTTATAATTCTATTAATTCTGAGTTTGAATCACTTAATGAGATCAATTAGAAAGAGAGGGCGATAGCTAATGAGGCCTCACAGTGCAATTTAATCGTGACTCGCACGTGAGCATATATTAATTTAGGGTTTCGTCTTTCCCTTTACCATTATTTTTCATCCTAATTAGAAATTTTGGTCAAGATTTTAATAATTGTTGTTGTAAGACAAAGAAATGATGAGAGATTGTCCAAACAAACTTTTCTTTCTTTCTTTTTTTCTTCTCTCCCTATAATAATAACATTGTTTTCTTGGCATTGGCCACTCATGGAATGGAACCAGCCAAGATTAGGTTTTCAGTTTCACCCAACTCCCCTTTCCTCTAATTTAATTTAAAAAAACTATCTCAAGTGAAAAAATTCTGCCTATAATTCCGAATTATGAGAAATTCAATCTATTTTGAAACATGAAATGCATAGAATTTTATTATGATACTATTAAATTATTATAAATTTGTAAGATTAAAAATATTTTATGATAAAAAAAGATAAATAAAATTTGTGGTATAAACAACAAAAACAAAGGTTCATAATTAAATTAAAAAAAAAAAAACTTTTTATTTTGGTAAAATTAAAAGGCAAGGAACAATAAAATCGAGTAATAATCCTAATTACGGGACCAATGCTCCTTCTACATGTATAAAATCAAAGCCTACTCATCCAAACACAATCGTTTAATTGGATTTGATCCCTTGATCTCTCATATGGAAATATGAATAGTTCTCATTGAGTTACCACATTGATAGTAAAATAAAAATAGCTTAAACTATATATAATAAACTTTTATAATAAAAAATATTATTAATTTTTTTATATAAGATGAGGTGATAACTTCTAAAGTACCCGGTAATAGAAAATAAATGTGACCAGATTGTTCAGCAAATCCTGTAGTACATTCTTCAATACAAGTTATTTATAATACCATATTAATATATATTTTTTATCATAAAAGATAAATTATAACTTTAAAAGAACGTAATTATTAAAGTTAGTTTACTAAAAAGTGTATTTAGGGAAAAAAAACTCACAATTTACAAGCCATCTTTTCAGGGAAAAAAAAAAAAAGAAAAAAACTCACAAGTGATCACCCAATTATTTTACACCGCACGATTCCATCTTTTTGCACCAAACCATCAAGTAAAAAGCAGAAAGTGGTGGATGGAGCTAACTACGCTTTTTTCACCTATTTTTATTGTTGTCGGTCCATAAGGTCATTATAGTCATTTAGAACCCAATCAAATCAAATCACACGGCACACTTGTTCCAACTCTTCTTCACTATTGTAGCAGCATAACCAGAAACAGATCAGAACCCCAGTAGAACCCCACTTGTGTCTTCTCCATCTTTCTCTCACTTCAGACCTTCCTTCATATGTTTTCTTCTTCTTCTTCTTCTTCTTCTTCTACTCTTCCAATCCCTAGTCAAAACTACCTCTTCAGATAATGCAAGCTCTGGCTGAAACTGAAACGGAAGATGATTCAAGAATATCCCAATTTTCTCCTAATTAATGGCAAATTCAAAGCTTAGCTTCTTTCTTCTCTGTTGTGTCTCTCTTCTGTGTACTTCCTTCTCCTTTTCCAAAACAGGTAAAACCCGGTTCTAAGATTTGGTTTTGAATGTGCCCATGTTGTTATTCTATGTAATTTTTTGTTTATTTGGGTTTCTTTTTTTCTTTTTTTTTTTTTTTGCAGAGATTAAAGTGCAACAAGGTCAAGATGAGCCGTATGTGGGAGTGAACATAGGTACAGATGTGTCCAATTTGCTTTCTCCGGCGGATTTAGTTAGTTTTCTACAGGTACAGAAGATTAACCACATTAGGCTTTATGATGCTGATAATGATATTCTGAAAGCACTTGCTAAGACCAAGATTAGAGTCACTATTAGTGTCCCCAATAATCAGCTTCTTGCAATTGGGTCCTCTAATACCACTGCAGCCACTTGGATAGACCGCAATGTTGTGGCCTTCTACCCAGAAACTCTCATCACGGCAATTGCAGTTGGAGATGAAGTATTGACTACAATTCCGAGTTCTGCCCCTTTGTTAATGCCTGCAATTGAGTCCCTTTACAGTGCTTTAGTGGCTGCAAATCTGCATACCCAAATCCAGATTTCAACACCAAATGCTGCTTCAATTGTTTTGGACCCTTTTCCACCTTCTCAGGCATTCTTTAATCAATCCATGGCTTCCGTCATTTCTCAGCTCTTGCAATTTTTATCAAGAACCAAATCACCACTTATGATGAATTTGTATCCTTATTATGTCTTTATGCAGAATAAAGGTGTTGTTCCTTTAGATAATTCACTTTTCAAGCCTTTGACACCTTCTAAAGAAATGGTTGATCCTAATACTTTGCTTCATTACACCAATGTGCTTGATGCCATGGTAGATTCTGTATATTTCTCCATGAAGAATCTTAATGTCACTGATGTTGTGGTGCTGGTTTCTGAAACTGGTTGGCCCTCCAAGGGTGACTCAAAAGAGCCTTATGCTACCATTGATAATGCAGATACTTACAATTCAAATTTGATTAAGCATGTTTTTGATCGTAGTGGGACTCCAATGCATCCTGAAATTACTTCTAGTGTGTATATATACGAGTTGTTTAACGAAGATTTGAGGTCACCACCAGTGTCTGAGGCTAATTGGGGGCTCTTTTATGGAAATTCAACACCAGTATACTTGCTTCATGTTTCTGGAAGTGGTACTTTTTTAGCTAATGATACTACCAATCAAACTTATTGCATAGCCATGGATGGAGTGGATACAAAGACTTTGCAGGCTGCCTTGGACTGGGCATGCGGACCGGGGAGGGCTAATTGTTCAGAGATTCAGCCTGGGGAAAGTTGTTACCAGCCTAATAATGTAAAGAACCATGCTTCTTATGCATTTGATAGCTATTACCAAAAGGAAGGGAAGGCTGCTGGTTCTTGTGACTTCAAGGGGATGGCCATGATCACCACCACTGATCCCAGTAAGTGTTTCAATATTTACTGATGCTGCACATTGTTTACAAGTAACATTATGTTTATCACCATGGGACTGGTAGTACATTAAGTAAGATAAATAGGATTTACATTTAATCATTAGGAGACCTGCAGGCTAGATGGACAATTTGATCAATAATTGAAGAGTGGAGAAGTGTTCTTTTGTGTACTGGAACTTTGTCTTAGGTACATTATTGTTTAGTTCAAAGATGTAGCATAGTAACTTCTATGGCTTAATTGATCTTTCTTGTTTGATTCCATCCTGCTATAATCAAGTGGTGGAGTGTTAAATAATGAGCTATACTTCTAGAGAAAATGGGAATTACTTGAATACAACTAACTTATTAGTCACAAAATCTAACTAGTCCAATGTTGATGTCCAATTTTGGGCCAAACTTGAATGTATGAAACACACTTGTTCTTGTTATTTACAGCTTGAAAACTGTCCTTTCTTATTTCTCTTGACATTATTTTCTCCAGCTTGAGAATAAAAAGTAAGGTTGTTTATATTTCTAAGGATTAGAACTGCATATTCCTTTCCACTAAACTGCTAATTTTGAATACTATATACAAGCAAAATGTGGCTCCATACCTTTTTGCACTCTAAAGTTCTATTCATCTCTGTTAAATAATTGCCTTTTGTGGGGAATATTTTGCAGGTCACGGGAGTTGCATATTTCCTGGAAGGTGAGCTGGAATTTCTCTGTTTTCTTTGTCTTTATTTATCTCATTTCCCAATGATAATTGGTAGATTTTGCATGAAGTGAAAAGAACATGTACTTAAGAAGCCATTATTCTATTGTCAATTATCTTTAAATCCTACACATAAATCTGTTCACCGAAATTATATACTTTTCTGGAGTGCAGTAAGAAGGTGAGCAATAAAACAAGCCAGGTTGTGAATTCAACGGTATCAAGCAATTCAGTTAGGATAGGAGTCTTCGGTCTCCATGGCACCGGATTAAATGCTCTTGACAACATCTTAGGATCGGCTTTTTGTTTGTGTTATCTGTTGTTCCTTCTATGACGGCATTGATAGGTATAAATAAATACATAGCCAATTTACCTTTTCTTGAGAGTTTTCCTTCCAATTCAACTGGACTCATTTCAATTGTATTTGCAGAGAATTGCTTATTCTTTTGGAGTTCCACATGAGCTATACTTGGAAGGGTCCTTTGTGAAAATATTGTATTTAGTGTGATTCTTTGAAGGGCTGACCACACAAGAGTCCAAAGGTCAAGAAGTGGGGTTAGTGAGGCCTGCATTATGGAGACGTGACCATTCCAGCTGCTTTTTCTTTCAAACCGCACCCCCCCCCCTCCCCCCCACTTTTTTTTCTCTATTACTTTATTTTTTTTTCTTTGAAGTGCCATGAAAATTGAGGAAAGAATAACTGCTTCATGGTTTGTCATCTTGTATTCTGAGAGATTTGAGGGAAGAGAAGCTTTCCA
This sequence comes from Catharanthus roseus, assembly GCA_028651295.1. Taxonomy (NCBI): domain Eukaryota; kingdom Viridiplantae; phylum Streptophyta; class Magnoliopsida; order Gentianales; family Apocynaceae; genus Catharanthus; species Catharanthus roseus. The sequence goes on from JAPQWS010000104.1 coordinate 12,595,725, forward strand.
ATAATGAAGGGATATAATTTGTAAAAGCTGAGCATTCATTGTAATGTAGCTGCTTCTTTTTAGCTGTGGATATGAGGAAGCACAATTTGTTCTTATTTTTTTGAGAAAAGATTGGAATAATAGTGCTAGTTCTAATTTCAAGGTTGCATCTTATTTTTAATTCGCTTGTTCATGTGTGTGTCTATTTTTAACGTTGACGAGGTATAATTTGCTTGTTCGTGTGTTTGTGGACTCAAGATTGACTTAAATATTAGACTGTCTTTGGGGAATTACTGCCCATGGATTCTCTGACCACTGTCTTTTGGTCTTGCAAGATTAAACACGTGGCGACTTGATATTCATTAATTGGCACCTACTATGTATGTGTGAGCCTGTCTTTTAGAGATTCAAAAAACTAACACTTATGACAATTACGAAAGAGAGTAACACCTCTCATGCGGAACTATAAGATAGCTCCTCTGTGATGGGATGACAACCCCGACGCCCCAAGACATGTAACTGCCATTACTGGTGGGGGAAATGTCGGATGTTCTATTTACTCCTCAATAAAAAGTTTTTATTATGTCTCTCTTTGGATCGAAACACAAAAGGCGAGCAGGGAGGAACCCACAACTTCGAGGATGCCCCGGGTAGTTACTATTTGATAGAGTAATAAAAGTATACTTTTATTATAATGTTTTGGTTATAGTTTTGCTTTTTTTTAAAAGAAATTAATGAATTTTACTCATTTTTTTTTTTTGCTAGGAATAAATTTTGGAGATTTGAACTTATAATGAGCTATTTTGGAATATCTTTAGACAAAGAGATCTTATTGCAGAAGATTATGAAGAAGATATTTACTTGATGAATTTTACCAAAGTAATTGTTGAAGACCAAGTCAATTCATCTACTAAGCAGACATTGTAGTTTTTTTAAGTTAACGTTCTAGGTATATTTTATTTTAAGTTGTTAAGAGGGGAGGAAATCATGGGATTTGATTCTCTCAATTGAAATTTTCTTACTTTTAATTCAAGTACTCATTGATTTATTGCTTTTTTTTAATTTTTATTTATGAAAGTGTATGTTTAGTTTGTCTACCATTAGTTCTTGATCAGTAATTGTCAAGAACTCTTGGCACTAAGCGGCACTTAGGATGATTATGTATATTAACTGAGATATTTGAATATGCATAATTAGCTTAAATATGGAAATTAACAAGACAAAACTAAATAATTGTAGGTATGTAGATTATTTGAGCTTTTGGTTCAACTACATTTTCACTATGTTTATTACTATCAAAATTTAATATGGAATGCTATCATCCCCAATTGAATTGTGGTTTAATCAATGAATTTAGGAAAATATAAGATTTATTACGGCTATCCGAATAAATCTAAGGTAGGGTGCTTGAACAAGTAAGAATACTATTTTAGCCAATCATTGAACAAGTAAGAATACTATTTTAGCCAATCATCAATAATTTAGTTGAATAGATGTGACCCATTAAATCAGAATTTTTCATAATATTGTGTTACTCTCTAGTACTTTATTATTTTATTCACAAGAAAATCTCCCCATTTTGCTACTTTTTCTTAAGTTAAGAATTAAATTATTAGTTCCTTTGGTATTCGATCTGGTTCCCACTAATACTACAAATTTATCTCGGTTTGACAGGAATTCAGATTAATTTTGAAGGTCTTGACAAACCTGTCAAAATTTTGGCGCCGTTGCCGGAGAACTATTTTAATTTATTAACGTTAAGTTTTTATATTGAGCAATAAATTTTATTTTATACAGTTTGAGATTTGATCACATCTCTCATTAAAAAAAAAAAATAAAAGGTGTGACCACGTTTAAAGAAAAAGAAACTTCTATTTAAGTTAATGTTTTAATTAAAGGAAAAGAAAAGAATATTAGTTGATGATATTTTTGTGACAACCCATTTTCTTTTATTAAAAAGACAAGCTTCAAAAAAAAAAAAAAAAATCTATTTGTTTATCCTAATTCTTAATTTGACTTTCTCTTCTTCTCTTTCACAAGGAAAATCACAGAAGTAGAACGGATTGCTCTTCTCCGTTCTGTCACTATTTTTTTCCAAATTTCCACTGCCTCTAAAAAGATCAAGGGACCATTATCATCTATTCTACAATTCAAGAGAGTATACAAACCTACTTTATAGTCACAAACCTCATGATTCTGTGAATTGAGAGATGGAAATGAAGCGGTAAAGTGCAGTCCCTGTCCGATTAGAAATTTATTTTTCAGTGATTTTTTTTAATTTTATTTTTTTCCTTTTCTGGTTCGTTTATTACAGAATTCTTCATTTGATAACATTTACTTCGGTAATATTTATTTACCGTTATTTAATTATTTCTGCGATTGTCCCTATTTATGTTGCTCATTTGATCTTCGTGCTAATTCCTTAATTGTTTGAGAAATTATCTTTCATTGGAGGTCATAACTTCTGATTTTAGGAGTTAGTTTCACTTGTGTTCAGATACTGAGTCGATTATTCTTGTTTTTATTTGTTTGATAATGATAGTGATTGCATTTTTTTTTCTTTTTCTTTTTCATTTGTTTTTTGGCTACCATTTCTGATTTGATCAACTCTTTTCCAATTTCCTCCATCACTGCTCCAACAATTTGGTACTTGTTTTAGTTGTTCATTAGTATATTTTTATTTCTAGTTCTGTTTATAAAAGTTTCATTTAAAAATTTGGCAAACTTTCATGATTCATTGAATTCATTGTACCAAATTAACCCCTGTTTGTTGCATTTATTCCTTTTTTATTATCTTCCTACAACTATTGCAGAAATTTTATCGCTTTTGTGCTTAGTTCTTTTCTTATTTTATGATCCGTCGTTCTCTACAAGGTGAACTGTATTTTATTCCTGAGATTGAGAAGACAACTCGTCGTTTAAGAAAAGAAACTAGGCAAAGGAAGAGAAATTTGTCCCCTTAGGTGAATTTAGAATCCAATTCGACAAATTCTGATAATTTTGTTTTTCAAGAAAAAAAGAATATGGGAAAAGAACGTTTAAATCAGCAGCCTCTCTGCATAGCATATCCAACTCTTGTGGTAGATTTTGAACTAAAGTCCGGTTTAATTCACTTACTCCAAATTTTCCGTGATCTTGTAAAAGATCCTCATAAACATCTAAAAGAGTTCCATGTAGTATGCTCCAGTATGAAACCCCAAGGGGTGACAAAGGAGAACATAAAGTTAAGGGCATTTCCCTTTTCTTTAGGAGATAAGGCGAAGGATTGGTTGTACTACCTTCCTTCAGGATCAATTCAAACATGGAACGAGATGAAAGAGTTATTTTTTGAAAAGTATTTTCCTGCATCACGAATTGCCAACATACGCAAGGAAATATGTGGGATAAGATAAAGGAGTGGAGAGATACTTTATGAGTATTGGGAGAGATTCAAGCAACTTTGTTCTAGCTGCCCCCATCATCAAATATTGGATCAACTCTTGATTCAATATTTTTATAAAGGTCTTTCATCGATGGATAGGAATATGATAGATGTCGCTAGTGGAGGGGCCTTAGTGAACAAAACACCAGAAGCAGCCAAGCAACTAATATCAAACATGGCAGAAAATTCTCAACAGTTTGGGGTCAGAATGGATGGAGGCATCAAGCAAGTCAATGAGGTAAATCACTTTACTCTTGAAAATAAAATTTCAGATTTAACCTCTTTGGTTTGTGAATTGGCTGTAGGACAGTTGCAAGCAGCTAAGGTTTGCGGAATATGTACAAATTCTGGGCATCTACGTGTATGTGCCCTACATTGCAAGAAGATACCACTTAACATGTTAATGATGTAATAGGATTTCCAAGACAATCTCAACGGAAATATGACTCATACTCCAACAGTTACAATCCTGGATGGAGGGATCATCCCAATTTCAGCTACAGGAATCAAAATGGACAACAAAGATATCCACCACATGCTTATAACAGGCGACCACCACCTCCAGCACAACCCTCGAGCTCAGGTATGTCTCTAGATGAAATTGTCAAGGCTTTCGCAACTAATACTCACAATTTCAACAGGAAACAAGAGTGAGCTTACAGAATCTTGGGAACCAAATTAGTCAACTTGCCACTTCTGTTAGCCAGTTGGAGGCTCAGAACTCTGGAAAATTACATTCACAAATGGTAATTAAGATAAAGGAGAATGTGAATGCAGTAATACTAAGAAGTGGAAAAGAACTGCATCAAGCTCATCCTCTCCTACAAAGGTGGTAGAAAAGAAGGCCATAGAGGAAGAAGATGAAGTAACCGACGATTCACTCAAGGTAAAGCCTAATGGAACTTCATCTACCACTACTAATGTAATTGTTCCATCTTTTCTATGCAGGCTAGAAAAATCAAAGAGAGAGGAGTATGAGAAGGAGGTCTTTAAGACATTTAAAAAGGTGGAGATAAACATTCCCTTGCTAGATGCTATTAGGCAATTCCAAAATATGCAAGATTTTTGAAAAGTTTGTGCACTCATAAAAGAAAGCGATGTGATGAGAAAATAATTATAGAAAAAAATGTGTCTGCTGTAATAAAGAGAACTTTGCCAAAATAATGCTCGGATCCAGGTATGTTTACAATTCCTTGCACCATTGGTGATAAGAAATTTGAGTGTGCCATGCTAGACTTAGGAGCATCCATCAATTTCATGCCATACTCAATTTTTTTGTGCTTTGCATATGGGTCCATTGAAAGAAACTAGAGTGGTAGTTCAATTAGCCGATCGTTTCTTTGGTTAACCCAGAAGAAATTATTGAGGATATCTTGGTGCAAATTGGTGAACTAATATTTCCAGCTGATTTTTACATCTTAAAAATGAAAGGAGATAACATTACAAACTCAGCTCTACTTATATTAGGAAGGTTCTTCAAGGTTCTTCTTGAAAATAGCAAAGACAAAAATTGATATGGACAAAGGTACTCTTACTGTGGAATTTGATGGTGAAATTGTTACTTTTAATATTTATGAAGCAATGAAGTATCCTAATGAGTCTCATTCAATTGTTTTGAAGAGGAAGAAAATGCCAGTGATTTTGAATGGAGTTCACAATTAGATGTGAATAATGACTTTGTTGAGGATTGTGAAGTTTTAGAACCAATATTGAATTCCTATTTAAAGTCAACAAATTCATTTGCAGAAATGCCTTTGACTCATATGAAATTGTTACCTTCTGTTTTGCAGGCCCCCACATTGGAGTTAAAGTCTTTGCCAGATCACCTTAAATATATTTATTTGGGTGTTGGAGAGATATTGCTATTAATAATTGCAAGAGATTTGACTGATGATCAAGAAAGAATGTTAATCGATGTCCTCAAAGAGCATAAAACAGCCATTGGTTGGACATTAGTTGATATTAAAGGTATTAGCCCTTCACCCTGTATGCACCGAATTCTCTTGGAAGATTGCCAAACCAGTTAGAGAATCACAAAGGAAGCTCAATCCTGCCCTTAAAGAAGTGGTAATGAAGGAAATTCACAAACTATTAGATGAGAGGATAATATATCCTATTTCTGATAGTAAGTGGGTGAGTCCAATTCATGTTGTACCAAAGAAAACTGGAACCACAACAATCAGAAATCAGAATAATGAGTTGGTACAAATGAGAATGCAAAATGGATAGCATATGGTGATTGACTTTTGAAAGCTAAACTTAGCCACGAGAAAGGACCATTTTCCTTTACCATTTATTGATCAAATGTTGGAAAGATTAGCTGGTAAAGCTTACTTTTGTTTTCTTAATGAATTTTTAGGTTATTATCAGATTGTTATAGCACAAGAGGATCAAGAAAAAACAACCTTCACCTGTCCATTTGGAACATTTGCCTATAGAAGAATGCCTTTTGGCTTATGCAATGCCCCAGGTACATTTCAAATATGCATGTTAGGTTTTTTTTTTTATTACATTGAAAAGTGCATTGAAGTATTCATGGATGACTTTACTGTGTATGGTGATTCATTTGATGAATGCTTAGTTCATTTGACTAATATCTTAAAAAGATGCATAGAAACTAATTTGGTTTTGAACTATGAAAAATGTCATTTTATAGTCAAAGAAGGCATTGACTAGGGCATGTAGTTTCTTCTTGGGGCATAGAAGTGGACATGCAGGCTTTTATTGCAAGTTCATTAAAGATTTTTCAAAGATCGTATTGCCACTATCCAAATTGCTCCAAAAAGATGCCATCTTTGAACTTGGAGAAGCAAGTAAAGTAGCATTTGATAAGCTCAAGGGGTTAGTGACTATTGCATCAATCATCCAACTACCAGACTGGAACTTGCCATTTGAAATAATGTGTGATGCAAGCAACTATGCTGTAGGAGCTGTTCTTGGCCAAAGGATCGAAAGAAAAAGTCATGTCATATATTATGCCTCAAGAACATTGAATTCTGTGCAGTGCAATTACATAACCACAGAAAATGAGCTTCTAGCAATTGTTTTTGCTCAGATAAGTTTAGATCATACTTGTTAGGCTCTAAAGTAATTGTGTTTTCTGATCATGCAGCTTTAAAGTATTTGCTTGCAAAGAAAGAGTCCAAACCAAGGTTGATTAGATGGATCCTACTATTGCAAGAGTTTGATGTAGAGATAAAAGATCGAAGGGGAGTAGAAAATCCAGTAGCAGCTCACTTGAGCAGTTGGTGAGAGATGAAAATTCATTGCCTATTTCTGAATTTTTTCCTGATGAGCAATTATTTCAATTGAAAGGTATGGTTCCTTGGTATGCTAATGTTGTGAATTATCTAGTTACAAGAACTTTGCCTAATTATCTTAGTAAATCTCGAAAGGAAAAAATTCGAAATGAGGCAAAATATTATGTGTAGGATAAACCTTATTTATGGAAATTTTATTCTGATCAAGTGATTAGAAGGTGTGTGCCTGAAAGTGAATATCAGTCCATTTTATCCTTTTGCCATAATTATGCATGTGGTGGTCATTTTAGACCCAAACTAACTGCTAGGAAAGTTTTGGATAGTGGATTGCATTGGGAAACATTGTTTAGAAGTGCATTTATGTTTTGCAGAAACTGTGAGCAATGCCAAAAGACGGATACATTATCCCGTAGAAATGAGATGCCCCAAAGCCCTGTTCTTATTTGTGAAATATTTGATGTTTGGGGCACATATTTCATGGGACCATATCCTTCATATTGTACTTTTGTTTACATACTTTTGGCAGTTGATTATGTATCGAAATGGGTAGAAGCAAAAGCCACAAAGACTGACGATTCTAAAACTATTGTAGGTTTTATCAAGACTAATAGTTTTAGCAGGTTTGGGATCCCAAGAGCAATTATAAGTGACCAAAGGAGTCATTTTTGTAACAAAACCATTGAAGCCTTGATGAAGAAGTATAGGGTAAACCATCGTGTGGCCAAGGCATATCACCCAAAAAAAAAAAAAATGAACAAGCAGAAATTTTCAATCGAGAGGTGAAATGCATTTTAGAGAAGACGGTCAACCCATGAAGGAAGGATTGGAGTCTAAGATTGGATGATGCATTGTAGACATATCAGACTGCATACAAAACACCAATAGGTATGTCTCAATATAGACTAGTTTTTAGTAAATCTTGTCACTTACCAGTTGAAATTGAACACAAGGCTTATTGGGCGGTAAAACGTTGCAATATGAATATGGAAGAAGCTGGTAAGTCTAGGAAGTTGCAATTGCAGGAACTAGAGGAATTGATGTTAGAAGCTTATGAAAATTCAAGAATTTACAAAGAGAAAACCAAATTATTTCATGATAATCTGATCTTAAGAAAAAATTTTGTAGCAAGTCAAAAGATTTTATTATATAATTCTCGATTGAAATTTATGCCAGGGAAGCTTTGATCTCGTTGGATTGGTCCTTTTGTTGTCACCAATGTTTTTCCTTATGGTGCAGTTGAGATTAAAAGTTTAGACACTAATAAGACCTTCAAAGTGAATGGGCACAGGTTGAAGTTGTTTCAAGAGGATTTTGTTATTTCTCATGTTGAGGATATTGATTTGTAAATTCCGCGTTATTTTCCTGATTGTGGGAAGAAGTCGAACATAATGACATAAAAAAATTGCGCTAGTGGGAGGCAATCTAATTTTTTTCTTCTATTTTATTTATTAATGCCTAACTTTTGTTTATTTATTTTATTTATTTATTTATCTGATGCTAGATGACAATGCTTAAAGCATGGATTGAAGCAGTTACGACCACACTTCAGAGTCATTTTTTCATGCAGATCACATCTTCATTTTTCCTAAATTGTTCCAGATTTACTTGCTTGCATTTCAGGGAAGTTGTGTTTATTTATCTATTTATTTATTTATTTTTTTTATGTGAGCATGTTGCGCTATATTGAGGATAATATAGGAATTAGGTGTGGGGGAGAAGTGTTCTGTCTAGCACTTGTTGGTTTTTGTGCTGATTTTCTTTTTCTTATTTCTGAAGTTTTTTTTTCCTTCTTTTTTCTGAAAATTTCAACTGTTTTTCTAGATTTTATTTTCTTTTGTTTTATTTTATATAATTTTTTCTCTCTCTTTAATATCTTTTCTTTCGAAATGAGTGAACTTGTTTTCTTTGAAATTTCTTGACTTTCTTGATATTTGCCCTAAAATGATTTTCAAGTTGGTTTACATTATTTGGTGAAAGTTAGAATAGCATGAAGAGACAAAATGTGGTAAATTTTTCAAACTTTTTGAGTACCTTGTGGGTCTTAATAATTAAATCAAATGATGATGTGCAATATTTGATACAAATAAACACTTGAGAGATTTCTGAGAGCCAAAGAGCAACTCTTAAATTTTGCTCTAATTTCTTTGTTGTGTGTTGTCTAGCATAGTATGTTTATTCTAGAACTTGCTTTGCTATGCATTTCAAAACTGCAGGTTATGGATTCAAGCACGAAAATGAGAAGGGCAACTTAGGATTTAACCCTGTTCTTTAGCCATCTTAAAAGACCATCCTTTACTTATAATAACCCTTAGTTAAACCTTTTTGAGCTAGACATTTTCTTTGATTTACACCTGATTATAATACACCTTTTAAGCCTTTTTCATTTGTTTAACATTTTCTCTTTTCAACCTATGCAAGCAACTGTGAAGAAATGCTCAAGTGTATATATGGAGTCTTCTCTTCCGTGTGTGAGTTTATGGTCATTGTATTATATGGTTTGGAATATATGTATAAAGAAATCTTCCCAAAAAAAAAGGAGAAAAAAATCTTTAAAGAAATCTTGAAGAGAAAAGGCCAAGTTTGGAAGAATAAAAGGCAATTGTGAATGGCAATAAAATGATCCAATATGAAGGATCAAGACGATTTCTTCCTTTGTATTTTCTTTATTTTTTTTCTCCCTTTCTATTTCTAAGTGTCTTTTCACATTTTGCTTGCTTTAGCCACTCTATATGACGTTTCTCTACCTTTGTTTTGATCAAGTTACAACCCAAAATAAAAGACCCTTTGATTTTTGTTTGAATTCACACTTTAGTGGTGGAGATTTGATATATGAGCAAGCTTATGGTAATGAAAAGCTATGTCTTGTATTTGAGAGCTTATTCCCTTAATACTTTTGAGTGATTAGAGTGAAGCATATGAGAGCGTATTGAATCTTGTTGCATCTTTAGTTGATGAGGTTGTTGGGATTCATGAGGTGCTTAATTGTTATTTCTTAAATTTTTTTTTTTTTGGGTTATGAGCACTTGTTCTCATGATTGCTATTTTGATTTGAGCTTTCTAACGTGTCTCGACTTGAAATTGTTTTGTGGGTAAATTGGGAGAGGGAAAAGTGATATATGAGAAAATAGTTGATATTTTGGAATAATGCATGCTTGAGGGCAATCACGGTTTTGGTGTGGGGGAATTTGATAGAGTAATAAAAGTCTACTTTTATTATAGTGTTTTGGTTATAGTTTTGCTTTTTTATTTAAAGAAATTAATGAATTTTAGTATTTTTTTTTTTTGCTAGGAATAAATTGTGGAGATTTGACTGATTTGAACTTACAAGGGGCTATTTTGGAATATCTTTAGAGAAAGAGATCTTATTGCAGAAGATTATGAAGAAGACATTTACTTGATGGATTTTACCAAAGTAATTATTGAAGAGCAAGTCAATTCATTTACTCTAGTACACAGAAAGACAAAGCAGACATTGTAGTTTTTTTTAATCTGATTTTTGGGAGTTTTAAATAAGTTAACTTTCTAGTTATATTTTATTTAAGTTGTTAAGAGGGGGAGGAAATCATGGGATTTGATTCTCTCAATTGAAACTTTGTTAGGAAAAAAAAAAAAAACCACTATAAACAGGTGGGAGGATTAGAAGAAAAAGGGAGAGGAAGAAAAGAGAAGAAGAAAAAAGAAGTTTTCTATTAGATTAGTTAGCTCAGATTATTCCAAAGTTACGTTTATTACCGTGAGTGACTAAGTTTTATTATTTTGATTTAAGAATTTATTTCAACTACAATTTTTGTGAGGCTATGAGCTTATATTTATTTTCTTACTTTTACTTCAAGTACTTGTTGATTTATTGCTTTTTTTTTCTTTTTGGTGAAAGTGAATGTTTGATTTGTCTAACAAATTAACTAAATATTTTCTTTTTATTGCAATCATTAGTTCTTGATCCGTAATTATCAAGAACTCTTGGCACTAAGTGGCACTTAGGATGATTATATATATTAGTGAGACATTTGGATATGCATAATTAGCCTAAATATGGAGATTAACAAGACAAAACTAAATAATTGTAGCTATGTAGATTATTTGAGTTTTTGGTTCAACTACATTTTCACTATATTTATTGCTATCACAATTTAATATGGAATGCTATCATCCCCAATTAAATTGTGGTAAGTATTGATTGAATACTTGTTTAATCAATGAATTTAAAAAAATATAAGATTTATTACGGCTATCCGAATAAATCTAAGGTAGAGTGCTTGAACAAGTATGAATACTATTTTAGTCGATCATCAATAATTTAGTTGAATAGAGGTAACCCCTTAAATCAGAATTTTTCATAATATTGTGTTATTCTCTAGTAATTTATTATTTTATTCACAAGAAAATCTCTCCATTTTACTACTTTTTCTTAAGTTAAGAATTAAATTATTAGCTCCTTTGGGATTTGATTTGGTTCCTACTAATACTACAAATTTATCTTGGTCTAAGAGGAATTCAGATTAATTTTGAGGGTCTTGACAAACCTGTCACTACACCTATGAAGAAGAAAGTGCAAGCCATCATGGATGATATCCGGGCCCCGTTACTTTTCACAAGGTGATAACTGGAATTATGTGGAGTATAACCTGTTCTCAGAAGAATACCAGTAAGCCCTCATGTCTGATCAATTCAACATTGACGACTGACCAATTCAACATAGATATGATGGCACCACGGACTCGGACAAGCACTTATAATATTTCTTAGCTCTCATGATAGTCCATAATGTCTTCGATATTGAACTATACAGGTTATTTCCCAAGTCTTTGTGGATTCCATCCTGTCCTAGTTAACATTGCTAGCCCTTCGATCTATTTCAGGATTCCAAGAACTTGGACAGACGTTTAGGCACCACTTTGCAGTGCAGCGGGAAATCATACTCGCTTACTACCACCCACTTATAGTACGATAGTAGCAATACGAAACCGTGCAAACTTATACAGAGTGAATCAACAAGGAAGCCATGAAAGTACCAAACATCAATGATCGGGAGCATATCCAAGTATAAAAACATGGAGTGCAATCCTTGTCTCTTACGAATTCTAGCCACGAAACGACTACATTCAATGGATGATCTCTTGGACATAGTCCATGAGTTCATTAAAGGCAAGATCGATGTACAAAGCAAGCATGAGCACTAGAGGATGGTACAACAGAAGCGAGAAACAAGCAACTATTTTGTCAAACACCATAAATGTTGGTTTTTTGGGTCCCTGAAAGATAGGTTCAGACATACACGATGAACGCCAATTATGAATAAGCTGCTATGTGTCTAATCCTTCAAGACCAAAAGACAACAATCAGGATGCCCATGATGCATGATATTATTCTGAACCTAGTCAGGGGTGTGTGGTAGCATCATCCGAACTATGATTTCAGTCTTGAGTACAAAATGTAAGATGTGGGCTACATACGAACAGCGACCCACAAAGCTTGAGAACTCAGAACAAGAGAATAGGCTCAAGCAAAGACCCAATTCAGTCCTAGCAAAAGCTTGCCCAAGAGCCAAAGGAGTAAGGACTGGTCGAAGACCCGACTGCCTAGAGAACGCGAGTCATCCTCAATAATCCCATATAAAAAAACAAGAGCCTTATTCCGAAAAATGGCTTGGGATAAACTGTCTTTCTCTCCTTATTTACTATTCATGAAATATCAAGTCTTAAATGATACTAATTACCTTAATTATACCCTTGTGGATCCAAGACTGACTTAAGCATCGGAGTACTTTTGGGGAGTAATCCCCATAGGTTCCCTGATTGCTGTCTTTTGGTCTTGCAGGATTAGACACGTGACGGCTTGATATTCATCAATTGGCGTCCACCGTGTATTTCTGAACTTGTCTTTCAGGGACCCAAAAAACTAACATTTATGGCACTTGACTAAATGGGCACTTGTTTCTCCCTTTCGTCATATCACCCACTAGGTGGTCACACTTACTTTGTAATTGATCTCGCCTTTAATTAACTCATGGACTACGTCCAAGAGGTCATCCATCAAATGTTAGCCATTTCTAGGTAGAATTTTTGTAAGAGATAAATATTTTAGTCCATATTTGTATGCTTGGATATGCTTCATGGCTTCCTTGTTGAACCGCTCCGTGTAAGCTTGCACGATTTTGTGTTACTGTTATCGTACTGTAAGTGGATGGTCGGAAGCGGGTATGGCTTCCTACTGCACTGCAAAATGGTGCCTAAACTTCTATCTTAATTCTCAAAATATCGAGATGGATCGAAGGGCTAGCGATACTAACCAGGACAAGGCAGAATCCCTCAAAGAGCTGGGAAATAACCTACTAAGTTCAATATCAGAGGCATTATGGATCATTGTAAGAGCTAAGAAATTTTGTAAGTGCTTGTCCAGGACTATGGTGCCATCATAACTATCAAATGACTAAGTGTTGAATTTGTCAGACACTGGGCCACAATGCTCCAACAATGGGCAGGGCCAACTTTCCCTAATCCAAAGGTAGAGAGGATATTTATCGATTATATTGCAATAAGGGCATAGAGCAATGGGAATTTTCACCTTCAGATTGGGAAGAGATTTATGGGGGGTCCAAGGGCACTTAAAAGGCAAATTGGGGGCCAAACAAAGAAGAACCAATCCTTCTAAGACTTGATAGAAGTCGGTTGGCAACAACATGCCTTGCCAAATTTGACAGCACAGGAGAACCATCCCGAGTTTGTATTAGCAGCTCGTATACAAAAGTGGCATCGAAACAGGGTAGCACATGTCGAGGTACCCAAAACCGTGCATATTAAAACCGATGAGTTGTTTGAAGAAATGAGGATGGACTTGGGCCAAGTACATTCCAGAAATGAAGTATATCCACCACTAATCTAGGAAGGGGGAGGGGTATACCCCGACTTCAAATGTCCTTCATATATAGTGAAGCACCCGAAAAAAGGAGTATTAGTCTGATCCCAAGGAAGGGGCTGAATTAGTTCATAATCCCTTGGAATACTATAGATCGATCTAAAGTCTTCAAGGTTCTGACGGGTGACAGAGCTAGTATGGTCAGCATCTTTTGGATATATGTCGTTATTAACATTGCATTTTGGGAACTTAACATACTTAGGGTTGGGAGCAATGTGCTCGTCGAACACCAAAGACACATCAAGATGGGGGAAGGTAACTTCAATATAAGAAAGAGAGTATAATAGACTTGTTTCGCAAGGAGTAACAGTAACCGACCTGTATTAGAGGGGACTGAGCCAATATCAAATTAACCCGAGGGGGTTCGCATTGTGCTGGAGTTCTGAAAGGATGCCATAGAGGAAGTCAGGATAATAAAAACGCAGTGGATGTATAAGAAACAAAGAAGGAAGCAAACAGTGGAAAAGAAAAGAGATTACAGAAGTCAAGCATTAAAAGGGTGAAAAAATGAAATGCGAAGGACCACCCTTTTTAAAAGGAACAAAGTAGTGCGCGACCCTTGAGGACATGTAACGGGGAGGTGAATTATCATGTCACTCGAAGAGGACTGTTGGCCCTTTTCAGGAAGGGGCAAATGATGGATCGTGTAAGATGTGGGCTATGTAAAAATGGCCGCCCACAAAGCTGGAGAACTCAGGACAAGAGAATGGGCTCAAGCATAGGCCCAATTCAGTCTTAGTAAAAGCCTGCCCAAGAGCCAAAAGAGCAGGGTCAGGTCGAAGACCCAACCGGACCCGATCGCCCAAAGAATGCGTGTCATCTTCAGCAAACGCACATCGAAAAATGACAGTCTTATTCTGACAAATGACATGGGATAAAAGGTCATTCTCTCCTCATTTACTATTCATGTAATATCAAGTCTTAAATGATATTAATTACCCGTAATTATACCTTTGTAGACCCAAGACTGACTTAAGTATCGGAGTGATGATATTTAAAACTGGACTACTCTTAAATAACACATAACAGACAAGTGAACCCATCGATGTAATACTAGAGAACCTCACAGGTTATCGAACTAAGGGAATGGAGAAGGTATAGTAATAACCATTTCTCTAAGGCTAAATCAAAATAAAATAGTTAGAAAGAATTTTTAATTAAGAAAAGTAAAATACTTTAAAGACAATCTCAAAATAATTGAAATCAAGTTTTAGATAGATGTGTTTAAACTGTAAAATCCCCCTAGAATCCCTTAACTAATTCATTGAAAACTTTAGAAAAATAGTTGAATTGTTGATCGGGTCTCACTCGTTAAGTATGATTGACCCTATTTTTAGGTAAAAACCCACTATTCCCCTAATTAATTAGAGAATAATATCTTCTCTTCCTAACTCAATGTCAAATTCCTATTGTTCAATTATAGCCCTAAATTGTTCTTCCTTTCTCAACTCCAAACAACATATGCGAAAGCGCCAAATATTAGTAAAATTCGCAACACAAACAATGCAATTTAACAAAAATCAACTTTCAATTCAACAAATTAATCCATAGCAAATAAAAATAAAGCTAAGATCATCTAAGGTTCAACCCTATTTAAACAAAAAAATAAACAGTAGCCACTAAACATCATAAATATCATAAATTTCATATAAGAATTCATAATAAATAAGAGTTAGAAGGCTTAGGAGTTTTGATTGAAGAATCTAAGATCCGGAATGTTGCCCACGAGCTCCTCTCTCGAATTGCCCGAAAAATCCTGAATTTGCTTCGGAGAAGCTCTTTAATCTAACTATTGAAACTTGAAATCCTAAACTAATTATTAATCTAAGTCGATTAATAGAAGTTTTAGGGAAGGGATTTCTCTCGAAAATTGCCACTCTTAGCCCCCGAGAAATCGTAAACGAAGATCGTTCAAAATTACAAAGAAAGACTATTCAAAAAGATGCAGAAAATTACAGTTTCATCCTTGATTGTGAGACAGGTAGGGCTGTAAACGGGTCCAGACCCTCAGGGTACCCCCAGACCCGGACCCATACCCTTATAGTGAAACTTGGACCCAGACCCGGACCCATACCCTCTAGGGTATAAAATTCTAGACCCAGACCCGACCCTCCAGGGTCCAGGGTAGGGTACGGGTATACCCGTACCCGTATGATATTTTTCTATTTTATTTCCCTGTTAAACAAAAATATGTAAAACAATGTATAATTCAAAAAATAAAAATTTTAACATGATTAACATAATCTCCTTAACATTTCTTTCAACAAATAAAATCATTTAACATCTCTCATTCACATAATTAAAAGTTTAAATATACACAAAATCGTCATAGTACATTAATTGAATAAAAATAAAAGAGGAGAGAGAGAGAGAGAGAGAGAGAGAGAGAGAGAGAGCTGAAATGAGAGGAGAGGCGAGGAGTGAGGTGAGGTGAGTAGTAGTCTGAGTAGTGTAGTGTGTCTGTGTAGTGTGTAACACGCAGTGTGAGTGTGATGTGATGTGAGTGTAGTTGGTTGGTAGGTAGAGGTAGTAGGTTAGGGTTAAAGATAAGAGTAAAATAATATGTTAAAAAAATTATAAATTATATATTAATATAATATAATATAATATATAAAATATATTATTATTTTATTAATATGGGTATACGGGTCTGGGCATCACCATACCTTACCCGAACCCATATAGCAATATAAATACGGGTACGGGTACGGGTCCGCGGGTATAAAATTTAAATCTTACCCGCTAAAAACGGGTACAGACCCGTGCGGGTACGGGTAAGACCCGCCCCGTTTACAGCCCTAGAGACAGGCCGAGTCCCCTCGCTTGGGCGGCCGGGTCTTGCTTTCTGGTGTTGTTCCGGCCAGGTCCAGCCGGTGATGTGGCCGGGTCCCTTCGCTTGCCAAATTTTGTGTGTATCTTCTCTTTTTCATCCGTTCTTGCTTTGTATGCTCACGTTTCATTTTATTCTTTCTTCTAACTTATCGGGGACATACCTATAAATAAAAGAGAAGAAATAGAGGATAAATATACCATCTTACTAATAAAAATACTTTGAAAAATGAAGACTAAACATTGTAGAAACACATATAAAATGGACATATCAAGTAACTTTAGAGAGCAGATCCCCATTGGTTCTCTGGTCGTTGTCTTTTGATCTTATAGGATTAGACATGTGGTGGCTGTATATTCATCATGATCTTGTAATATATGTTCTACTGCATTTTAGGTTTCTGCTTTTGTACTTAAATAAAAATAAATAAAATTGAATTGAGAAAGAGGAATTGGAAGTAAGTGTGTATGTAATGTTGTTCCCAAATTTTAAAATTATGTTATAATCCGGACATTGGAAACTAAGAATATGGAGGATCTCTTAGGATGTATTGATCATCTTCTATTTTGTTAATACCTTGAACTTCCTAATTCTTCTTTTACACAAGTGTGGATGCCATATACCATTACCATACCTAATATTGTAACTTAACAAATTCAAGAGGCGTAACTCCTCAATTATAGACTTGATTCATGGCATAACCTTTGTTATTTATTTAACTTTTTGACCTGTGAAAATTTGTTAATTTATAGAGAGAATGATTTCAGTAGAGGTTGTGCTGGTTGAAGTGGTGAAACTAAAATCATATACAATTAAATTTTTAAATAACAAATAATTATATATAATGTAATTTAAATAAATAATACATAAGTATTTTGGACAAAATTTCCTAGATATATCTCAAGTATATACTTTTTTAAATGAAATATTTTTGGAAAATTCTTTTGACTCAATGGATGTGTAACAAGATATAAAAGGTAATGATATTTTCTTTTCTTTTTTCTTTTGCTAAGTAATACTACATATATATATATATCCATTTAGATCAGAAATAAGAATAAAAAGAGTTGATATATATATATATATTTTTTTTTTTTGTAAAAAGTAAATTTTATGTGAAAGAAGAGGTAGGTGTAGAGTCTAATGCAAAAAAATATAAGAATTTGGATTGTTAAATTCAATCCAAATACATGTCCTTTTAATTTAAATTGAAAGGTTAAAATTATAATTTATTTTACATATATTTATTGTATATTTTTTAAATTTTACATTTTTTAATTTATTTATTATCTCCCTTTCTCTTTTTTATTTATTAATAATAAAATAAATATTTTAAATTAAAAATTATATTATTTCTTGATCTTTAATTTATATTTTAATTTATGTGCAAAATTGAAAAGCGCATATATATATATATATTCTTGATCGGTACTTATTTCCTATTTGACAATTCTGGAAAAAAGGGGCTTACGCTTTTTGGTAATAGTATAACAGACATTCGAGACGATTTTTGTTTTAGCTAATATTGAAAACGTTTTTTGGCCTTGGAGCACAAATAAAGCGGCAAAAGTATAGGGTTTTTAAAAAAACAATAGAAAATGAGGTTCTCTTGTGCGTTCAAAATCAACCAAACTCTTTTCTTCTTCCCCTTCCTCTGGAAAAGCCCTACGATTACAAAGGTCCGCCCTTTATCGATGTCTTGGACTTGTTCAAAATGCACCTTCATCAATTCTTCATCCCAAAGTTCCGTCTGCGAAATCTGTCTTTCTGCCCAAGCATCACCATCGTCGTCGCTCTCTTTTTCACCAACGAAACCCAAGTGGGCTTGCAAAGCATGCACGTTCTTGAACCAATATGATAACTCAAATTGTGAAATTTGTGGCACTAGAAATTCAGCTTCTTTGCTATCAGCACTTGGAAATGATGATCTTGAGGAATTGGGTTCTTCCGTTGGCGACGTTTTCTTTCCTTTGAAAGCTTGTAGCAGCAATAAAAATAAGAGAAAAGTTATGGGTAGCCCAGAAGTTGGAAATGGGAAGGATGATGATCAACCAGATACTTCGACAGGGTTTAGTGGCTTTAAGTCCAAAAAGATGGAACCTTTATCAGTGGGTATGTTTTTTTATATTCCGTGTTATGTTTTTGGTGACTATTATTTTTACATTTTTTGGAGTTCCGTTTTGAGTATTAGGGATGAAATTGCTTTTTTCTGTATTGTTGGGAGAAAAGACGATTTCTTGCATCCGTGATTTTAGATTTTCATTACGTTGCAGTATGGGAGACTTTGTCATCATTAGAATCAAGAATGACATGTTTTGGGCTGGTCTATTTCATTTTTATTTTCTTTCGTTCTATCTTTCTTCTGTTCTTTGGGCCTTTGGGAATATTTGTTAGAGAAAATTAACTAATTTTTTGTCCATATTGGATGTGAGGAAGTGGTGGCTTGATTGATGTAATTGGTCGATATGGATTTTGATGATTGCTCTCATGGTGCTGAGTTTCACTGAGCTTTTGCTGTTATGAGTTGTAAAAGTATGTTGTGCCTTTCTGATCTGATTAAAGAGAAATCTATAAGATATGTTCTAGTACAGAAAGGTTTTTCAGAAGCTCGGGCATTTTCTTTGGAAATTATTTCTTTTAGGGAAGAAATTGGCTAGCAATGAGTTCTACATATTAGTGCCTTTTGTAGCTAATTTGCTAACAATGGAACAAATTTAGAGTTTGGTTATTATAGAATGGCTGCATTATTCTGAACCAGATGCAAGATTTCTTGCTTGAGAAAATTATAATACCTAACCACCGTTTGTTATGCCTGCTAACTTGAGACTATGCGATTTAATGGTATTGCAGTTTCCAGATTTCAAAATAAACAAATTTTAGTTTCCATTTCTCTTGTTCTCGTATCATTTCATGCATTTGTCTTATTGTCATTTAATTGCTGGTTAATGAAGCTTCCAGAGAATCTAAACCTTTGAAGATTTTGAGCTATAATATTTGGTTTCGAGAAGACCTGCAGATGCATGCAAGAATGAGAGCTCTAGGTGAACTGATTCAACTGCATAGCCCAGACATAATATGCTTTCAGGTTTTCCTCAATCTGACTTTGATAAAGTGAAAATTTAGAGAAGCTCCCTAAATGGCACAATTTGATCTAAAAACAAATCTTCTGCAGGAGGTTACTCCTAATCTCTATGAGATATTTCAGCAGTCCAGCTGGTGGAAGTTGTATCATTGCTCAGTGACATATACGATGGCATTGACTAGGCCATACTTCTGCATGCAGGTTAAGCGACATCATATTCTATGAGTCTCCAAGACCTTTCCCTTTATTCAAATATGGAATTCTTATATTTGGTTGATATTTGCATTGTTTTATGCATCTAAAGTGTGGCAAAGTGTTATTGGTAAAAGATCTTTTAGCTTTTACTGCTTTAGTATGATGTTGTTTGTAATGCTTTGAAATAGTGAGCATGCTTCAACTGTTGATTTGGTCTAGCAGCAGACAGTGCTGAAAGATCGACTCAAAAGAACGGCATGAAAGTAGTCATTCATTTTAGGAATTTGCATCCATTCTTATGTGTCTGTTTATATATATTGTCTGACAAATTTAAACAATCTGCAGTTATCTAAACTCTCGGTGAAATCTTACACTTGCAAACCTTTTGCTAACTCTGCAATGGGAAGAGAATTATGTGTTGCTGAGATTGATGTTCAGAAGGACAAGACTCTGGTGGTTGCAACTAGCCATCTTGAAAGTCCTTGCCCAGGCCCTCCAACATGGGACCAGATGTACAGTAAGGAACGTGTCCAACAGGCAAATGAGGCTATAAATCTTCTTGACAAAAACACCAATGTTATCTTTTGTGGTGATATGAACTGGGATGATAAATTGGATGGTCAATTTCCTTTACCTGATGGTTGGGTTGATGCTTGGATGCAGCTTCGACCTCTAGAAAATGGCTGGACTTATGACACCAAGTCAAACAAGATGTTGAGTGGTAACCGAACCTTACAAAAGCGCTTGGATCGGTTTATATGTAGATTACAAGATTTCAAGATAAGTGAGATTCAGATGATTGGGATGGATGAAATTCCTGGTTTATCATACTGCAAGGAAAAGAAAGTGAAAAAGGAAATTAAGCAATTGGTTCTGCCTGTTTTACCCAGTGATCACTATGGCTTGCTTTTGGCAATTTCTCCTAAATAGTTCGATTTAGTAAAGGCATATCTAAGAAACTTTGGCTGCCTTTTGTTTTGGACCTTTTTTCTTTTTTGGCTGCAGTCCATGTAGCTTTAGACATGTACATAAGTAAGACCTGCTAATGGGTAATGACTTCTTCTGGCATTAAGTCTTTAACTATGTTCTGAATGTATGTATGTATGATCTTTGACAAGTAGGGAAAAGGTTCGCCTAACTCGTTATGAGCATCCATGATCATTTGTACCACTACCCGGTAACCCTCCTCCGTGTTATTTTCTTATATAATATATTTTCCCTTTAGAGTTTATCTTTTTTCGTGGAAGTGGTATAGACGATCCATTACGAGAACATCAACTCGAAACATTTACATAAAAGAGTACAATTCTGCATTCTGGTTTTCGGCAAAATTTGACTTTTGGTAGGAGGTTTCAATACATTTAAGAGTAAATAAATCATAGTGGTAAAGCTTATTTGCAGAAAAGGGAAAAGGAAGGAAAGAAAGAACTGCCAAATGGTCTTTTTGGTGCTCTGCAGCCTGGAAATTGATGTGCAATATGTGGCATTCTATACTTTTGTCCCTGTGGTTCTATAATAATACTGGAGTTTCATTGAGTAATGGTTTCAGAGATTGCAGGAGCTTCCAACCGAATATAATCATAGATGATCCCACAAAGGGCATCTCCACCCCTTGCCTGAGTGAGAAATATGGTATTATCACCCTTGATCAGCAATGAAGAAGAAATATCTGTGCTGAAAAGACGATAAACTCCATGTATTCCATGGCGACAAACAGCATTATCATTTCCTAAATTCATCACTTGGAAAACTAGGTGTTGTAGACCTATATCATTCACATGGGCCTGCTACAAACAAGAAACAGCCAAAAAATGTGTGAGCAAATCATGTGAAGTTCTTGCTGTAAGTAAAACAGATTCAGAAAATTGCACACAAGGTTCCATGTTACAGCACCTTAAGGTCAGAACGGTTTGCTGATGCTATAGACAGCCTCAGTTTGTAAATTCCTTTCTTTATTGAACCCATGTTAAACTGAATTCTCCATGTTGTTGGGAGATATTTATTTTCTCCTCTCCTGTTTACAATTTTCAGGGTTTTGAGCACCTTCAAGAACTTAATGTAGCTTCAAATCAACTGAAAAAATGAGAAACTACCTGTCTACATGAGCAAAGAACCAGTCTTTCTTTGGATCATTGATGCCCACATTGAAAACTAGATCAGATTGAGGATGTATGTCTGTGTATCTGTCCCATAGTCCATATTGTCTGAACCTAAATATACTCGAAACAATGCATGATTTGAGATTTCTAAATGCAGGAACTAGAAGTATTTTTCTGAGTTATTAGAAAAAAAATGAGGAGAAAAGGTGCTTACTTTTCAGGGCTATGAAGGAATAGTTTATTGACATACAGAGGATTAACATCAGGGACATAGTAATCATTTCCAGTGCGATTGGGAAGTCCAATTTCCCATACAGTTGGACCATCTCTAGGGGGAGTATAGATCAGCTTCCCAAGTTCTACTTCTGATCCTAAAGAGGATAATGGTCACCCGCAAGATTTCTTAATGGTGATCACTAAATACTCCTAGAATTAACAGCAGACGGAAAATTATAAGGAGGGTACCTGCGGATATTGTAACAGATTTCTCGTAGAGGTAATCACCAATGAAACCAGGTACCCAACCATGGAGTGCATATACCCCCGGTAGGACATTCTTGATCATAAAGTTTCCATTTGAATCCGTTTGGACCCAGAATTGATAGTTCTGCTTGTCCGAAGTAATCCACTTTAGAAAGAATGATACATGGTAGAATTTATAAGACTAAAATAACTGGTAAAGAAGGAGGTTGTTATAGTTAAACCTTGCTTTCTGTTTGCCAGGAACCTGCAGTTGTTGCAGCTGATAGACCCACATATGCATATTTTGCGGGGATAGGGGATTCAGATAGGAACCTGGAATATATCAAGGTTAAATTCTAAAGTAAACAAGCCACCAATGCTACAATAATGTGCGTAAGCTACACTTGAAATCCTAGGAAGATCA
This sequence comes from Catharanthus roseus, assembly GCA_028651295.1. Taxonomy (NCBI): domain Eukaryota; kingdom Viridiplantae; phylum Streptophyta; class Magnoliopsida; order Gentianales; family Apocynaceae; genus Catharanthus; species Catharanthus roseus. The sequence continues at coordinate 12,618,392 of JAPQWS010000104.1, forward strand.
GGAATTTGCTTTAGGAATATGCAACTCTAAAACTGTCAAATGATAGGAGTAGGATCACCTGTCTTCGACAAAAAACTGCCCAGAAGCTGAACCCCTTTCCTTTGCAGTGAGATAATAAGGTGATGACGCAAAGTTGTAAGGCCATAAGGATTCTTCAAACAGCCTCTAAATCAACAGAAAATGGACATCAAAATTGGAGGTCTTGCTCATGATTCAAATGAGCCTCTTTACGTATGTTGTTAACATTTCACTTATGTAAACCATATAGTTACGCTGCTGATACAAGGAAACAGAAACTAGGCTTGAAAATGAGGAATGTTACAGCTCCAACGAGTGTCCTTAATTTGGTTACAATATGTCATCACCATCTTATAGCTAAATTAACAAACAGAAAGGAAGATGGTACCTGTCTTTTGGCATCAGTCCATAAGTTGTGAGCTTTAGACACATCATTGGTCGCGTTCAAGTAAATGAAAACGGGGCCAAATACCTTTCTCCATGTCTCTCCCTCTTCAAAGTGAGCTACCATATCATCCCCAATATAGTGGCTTCCATGGAACATCTAGTACAACATTTCTCTAGTAAAAAATATGCTTTCTTGAATGTTTTCATAGCAAAATATCTAAGATGACAAAATGAGGAATGTTGGTTAAAGAACATCGATTAGTTACAGTAGACAAGAATATTTTTCTTCCAAGAAGTTTAGAGAAGATTAGAAGGAGAAATTTACAGCAAGGCAGGCTGGACCAGTGTGGGCTGTAAGATTTTGCTTTGTAGGTCCCCCATTGCGAAACTCTTGACTAGGGAAGATGATCCAGAACCCAACAATGGGGCCAGAGCTGATCCACCCATGGACTCCACTGTCTTTGTTATCCAAGGAATACTGGTACTTATCATCAACCTGCTTTCATTTTAGATAGAAAATTCCATTTCTTGTTAATTTTGCTGATGGAGTTTTAAATTTGATTATGTGCACGTTTAAAAACTCCTTAGATCATTCACTTGCCTCGCCTTTCAAATCCGGATTGATTGGATTGACAAGCAAAACAGACTCAGGTACAATTAGCTGTTTACTTCTCTGAGGAAGCAAATCTTCTGGCATTGGCATTATTCTTTGCTTCTCATCTGTGATTGCCATGTAGTGAAACCTGCATAACTTCCTCATATTATAACATATATGTTTCAATCATTTTCCTTATTTCAATCACATATTAGCTATGTAAACCTTACTTTTCTCTCCGCAACTTGAAAAGCATTCTTGTTTGGACAAGATCAAAGGCAGGGCATCCAGCAGGCCGCTCATAAATCGCATAGGAGTAAAAACCTGAAACACCACTCCTTAAAATGTACCTGTACAAGTAGGATTGACATCAAATTCCTTTAAATGACCTTCAATCAGATAACAAATTCTCTGCATATATACCTCAAGTCAATAGAAAGTGGCAGACTAGTATTGCCTGCAGATGAAATATTATATTCTCTCCCAAATGAAATCTCCACTTGATCATTACTCAAGTGGATAACGGAATAATTAGAGCCTCTTAGCCTGAATCCAACAAGAATTAGAGTTTCTCAATGATCTAATATGTTTCACAATGATTATGTATTCGGATAAGTGATAAGAGAAGTAGTTTATGCAGGGCATACAAATAATATCTGTCCTGGCCTCCAGGAAAGTTCCCGTTTAGGTCCCAGTACCTGTACAATGTACATGAACCAGACAATAAGATAGTATGTATTGTACATTATTAGTCATTTAATTGGCACTAGTAAGTTACCCTCTGCTATTTTCACCAGACTTGAGGTCTAGGAGGTTGTCCATTCCAGCATACTTTATGCCGGTTACTAATCCTCGTGGTTTCGAGATGGTGAGACTAACAAGTCCATTGTCTAGTATCACCTGCAAGTATTAAGAAATCATGCGAAAGACTAAAAGTGAGAAGTCAGCAGGAACAACCAAATTGTAGTAGAATAGCTCACAAGCGATCCTTGATCAATCAAAGTCACATTCTTATTTGCCATCTAACTCCTCAAACATGTGATTTCCAGTGGCTATGGCCTTGGTTAGCTCTTAAGAAAGAAATGATAAGATCAAGAAACAGATCCTAGAGAAAAATGACTGGGAATTCTTGTTATTATCAACTATGATGATCAAGAAGGGCTAGAAATATTATATATATTCTTCCCACATTGGTAGTCCTTCATGGTCTACAAATTCATAATTTGGTTTTTTGAATAATAACATTAGTAAAGAAAATGTAAGAAGCCAAAGCAAAATAGGGTGTACTCCTCAAACATAAGTAATGAATTTCTTTTGTAATGATCTTTTTACTTGTCTATGAGCTCAGATTTCTGTCTGTCTCCATGCCTCCTTGTATTCATCGCTAATGCTTGTTCCAAATTCCATATTTTGTTTCTTTTTTGTTTTTTTTTCCTTTTGAAACTCATTTTGTTTGAAGAAATAAAAGCTTAGGACAGGGAAGAAAATGAGGCCTACTTAAATTAACAAGAAATGGGTATTCAAGAAGAGTAACCAACCATTTTCTAAGTTATTCATTTCATTGGTGTACACAATCTCAAATGGTGACCAAGTTTCTGTACACTTCAAAAGAATCTCAATTCTGAAGGTCCTCTCAGTTTTCTTTGATACATGAGGGACGGAGATGTGAATCGAACTTATAATTTACTCTTCAGTAAATAATGATTCTAACCAATATTATAAAAACCTCTTAGTTTACTTGAAAAGATAATCATAATAGTAATCACACTAGAAGTATTTTAATTACCAACTCTGATGTCTAATTTATAAAAAAAATATATAAAATTTCGTATTTACTTAAATAATACGATGTTTAAGATGTGATGTGATGTGTAACTAACAGGTAGATAGTGTTACTTTAAATGTTATTAGCCGGATAGAGACTCTTGGTGTTACCCACAAATTTTCACTAGTCAATTCAAATGGTTAATAAAGTAAATGCAGTAGTAAAATGTCCAGTTACATAGAAGAGACTGCTACTTTAAATGTTATTAACTGGATAGAAACTCTTGGTATTACCTAGAAAATTTCACTAGTCAATTCAAATGGTTAATAAAGTAAATGCAATAATGAAATGTCCAGTTATATATAGAAGGGAATAATTATTGTTGGAGCAAAAGAAAATATTTTCCTAGTACTTGTTTCATTTTCCAACTTTGTTTAAAGCTAGTGAAGGAGGACATATACTTTACTTTCTTAGTCACTGCTGTTCTGTTCTTCTTCCTTTGATCTTCCTTTGTACGGTCAGTTCTTTTAATCTTCTTCCTTTGATCTTCCTTTGTACGGTCAGTTCTTTTAATCTCATCAGCAACCTTATCAATTCTTTTTTGTTTCATGTATATGATCTTTAAGATTTGATCTCTCTAACAAGGGCCCTTTTGATCTTGAAGATTAAGTCCGAAAAAGCATGAATCATTACTTTGCCAAGAAATTTCAGCTGGAGACTGAGATTAGGGCCACAAAACAAGGACAGAGAAGTATACAGGAGCTATATGATTTTATGGTTAAATTGTGGGATCAAATGGCAAGATTAGAACCAAATGATCTGATTAAATCAAACAATTACAGAAAATTTCAAGAGGAAAATCAACTTATACAATTTCTTTTGGCTCTAAGTGATAAATTTGAACCATTCAAGAGATCTTTGCTTCGTAGGCGTGTTGTTCCTTCTCTTCAAGAAGTGGTTCTTGAGCTAAAAACAGAGGAGGCAAGATTGAGCTCTTCATCTAGATATTGTAAAGGAAAATTTGCAGTTGATGATGATGGAGATGTACCAGAGGAGAAGATAGAAAATCATGAAGCTGAGCTCTCTGGAGGTATTGTGGCAAAGTTTGCAGCAGCTTCACTTGCTGTTGCTGGTGTTTCTTGGGCACTCTCTGATTACTTAAGTGGTTCTGGTTCTGGTAAGGTTTCTTTGAACATCTTCTCCTGAATTGGAAAATCCTTTTTCTCTTTGTTATTTGAATTATCTTAATTTGTGAATCTTGATAAAATACCATTTTTTTCAAATCACTGATGGCCAGTTTTTGCATAAGAATTAATCTTAACTTAGATTGAAGTTAATTTTTTTTTCTTGTGGTTTGTACGAGTTATTATTTGTTAGAGAAGTTGTGGTTCTAAAATAAAAAAAAAAAAATGAATTAAAAATTTATTTTAAAATCTTATCTAAGTTGAACTTGTTATTTTTTTTATTAGGTTTGGTGAGTTAGGTTCAAATTTAATGTTTCTTCTATCTCCGATTAAAAATTTAAGTCTTTCTTTCCGCTCAAAACTCACAAATATTTTTGGAATAAATTATAAATCATCCCATTACTTTTCTCTCCCTTCCAACTTAAATATTCTCTTCTTTTCTTTTCTCTCCTAAACTCTCAAACTAACCCTTAATGAATAAAGAGAGATAGATAAGAAAGGTGAGATAAATCATATAAAGAGATCAGTAAAGTCGGAAAAAATATAATAAATTTTCATTGAAAAATAGAAAAAGACTTGTATTTCTAGTCGGAAGTAGCAATATGATATCATAGCCAAGTTGTCTGATATTTTGGTATGCGCAGATGTGCTGGACTAGTTAGTGTTTGAATAATGTTTCTCAAATTTTTTAGATTTGCTCAATACCCCATGAAAATCTGGGTTATAATTAACAGGGTTAAACAACATAGTATAAGAGATTTTTCTTACATGTTTTGAGAAATATGGTACACTGAATTTCGGAACTTTCCATGTTGGGATCTGAGAAATATTGGATATGGCAGAGGAATCTCACTCAGGTAAGGATTCAAAAACCCTCAAAATCTTGAGTTACAACGTTTGTTTCTGGGATTTGGAGTTGCAAGAGAGAATGAAAGCTATAGGCCGCCTCATTCAATTGCACAATCCAGATATCATTTGCTTTCAGGTTCCTTATATAAATTACCTCTCCTTGTTTAGTACTTAATTATGAACTTCTTCTTATATGTGATTGCTAATATATAACTGCTGCTTCTGCTTCTGCTGCTGCGTGATCACATTATAGGAAGTAACATCAAGCATTTACAACATTTTCAACAAGTCCACTTGGTGGAATTCATATAATTGCTCAGTTTCCCTTCAGCAGATCAAGGGACGTTCATATTTCTGTATGCAGGTGATCTTTTCACTCCTACCTACCTCCCTCAGTTATATATCTCGTTCATAAGTAGGAACATAGGCATCTTGAACCGTATAAAGTTAAGTCAACCTTTCGTTAATATTTTAAATCTGATTGTTTTTTATTGAAATATTCTGTGTCACAGCTTTATTTGTTAGAAACTGTTACAGTAAAAGTATTACAAAGAAGTTATAGAAGATCCGAATAAAAAAAGGAGGATATGATCAACAAGATAGATGATTTTGCTTAATACAGTTCTATATATCCACTTATGGATAGGTGCATAACAGAATTTTCAACTTAAAAAAGAAAGTAATAATATTTGTGTCCTTTTGCCTAAAATCATTGAATAATGACAGCTGAGCAAATTGGGAGTAAAATCATTCAACACCAAACCCTTCAGAAATTCAAGTATGGGAAGAGAATTATGCTTAGCAGAGATGGAAATCAGCAGTGGCAGTTCTAATCCTAAATCATTAATCATTGCCACAAGCCATCTGGAAAGTCCTACCCCTGCACCTCCAACTTTTGATCAATTAAACAGCGAAGAAAGAATAGAACAAGCAAAAGAATCAATCAAATTTCTTCAAAATGCCCAAAACGTGATTTTCTGCGGTGATATGAATTGGGACGACGAATCAGACGGAAAATTTCCATTACCTAATGAATGGTCAGATGCTTGGGTTGAATTGAGGCCATGGTTGAGAGGTTGGACTTATGACACAAAATCTAATCAAATGTTGGTTGCAAACAGGCCGTTGCAGAAGAGATTGGATCGGTTTTTGACCAAATTGAATGATTTTAAATTGGAAAAGATAAGTATGATTGGTACAGAGGCGATCCCTGGAGTTTCTTACTTGAAGGAGAAACGAGTGAGGAATAGAGTACAGACTTTGGAGCTTCCTGTTTTGCCAAGTGATCATTATGGGTTGATGTTAGAAATTCACGGTAAGTAATAAATGAAATGAAAATGTATGGAAATTATTAGGGTTTTTATTTCTTCAAGAAACACTGCCTCTGTTTTGTACTTAGTATGTTTGTGGCTTCTGGTATCTGTCATTTTAATACTAATTAAATGATAACTTTTATGGAAAATGTTTGTTGGATCAACAATTAAAATACTAAAATGCCCTTTAGATATTGGAGGGAACATTTCTTCTCTCTTTTACTTCCTCTTCTATGCTTGGCCTGGGAAATTGATGCAGCATTCATTTGGAGCATTAGGCACAATTGATTGGATTTCTAAATTCTCTCTCCACTGTAAATCTTTTTTTCTTTTTAATGCTAGTATTAGTATGTGATCAAATCTTAAGACAAGTCTTTCGGTTTCCCTTAATGAACTCATGCCATATTATCATCAAGTAATACAACAGGAGGTAACTCATTCCTGCCTTTTGTAAAATAAACAGCTTACATAGGTTTTTAATCTTTCTCTCTCTTTTACTTCCAAAATACTTCTTAGGGTTTTCAATAATCATTGCAATTTTACTTCCTAATTAAGGGCAATAAATCAAGCTATTCATGAAAATTTCCGTCAAGATTCGATTCGAGTTTAAGATTTTCAAAGTTCGACTTTAAACTTAACAAAAAAACCTCCACAAATATATATATATAACATTCTTAAATTTTTAATTAAATAATAAAATTTTAATTATTATGAATTTTATCAAAATATTTAATAAAATTTTAACGTATTCATAATTGGAAAGTTAGTCATATGAGAGTGGAACATTTTAGTTTTGAAAGTTATAAGAAGCATAAAGGAGTAAAAAAAATACTTTATTCTTTTATTGAAATTTTATCTTTTATTAATTAATAATTTTTTGGTCAATTTTGATACTTTATTATTTTAGTGGCAATTTACCTTTTATTAATTAATAACTTTTTACTCAATTTTGATCAAATAATTATTTGCTTGTTAGATTTTTTAAATGAAATTTACTTGCTATGGTTCAAGGGTGAAAACAATAATATTTGTACTTTTTGTTTGTTAATTACTCCATACTCTCCCCCCTCCCAAGAAAAAAAAAAAAAAAAGACTTGATGAAATATACTATTTTAAGTTCACTAATTTCATATTAGATTACCAAAGCACCATCAAGGACCCAGTAATCCTTGGTAAAATTATTATTACCATAACTCATATATCAATTTTAGTTCTAAATTTTGTGTACATGTCTAACAACTGTTTTTCCCTATAAAAGATACATATTTAATCCAAAAGAACAATCATTGCTTTTTGATGAGTCCTTCCTTGTGTTGTGTCTAAGGGGAAAAATGAGTCATTTCCTCGAATTTTTTTAGAGAACCTTGTCGTCAATTTTAGATTATATCTTTTTAAGATTATATCTTTTTATTTGGATTATTATTCATACATTTCATACCGAATAGATGTCAGGAAGATGTTTTTTTTAGAAAGTTATGTTAATGTGAGTTTATCTATATGTTTAAGAATTTGAATTTATGAGAATTGGAAGTTCAAATTAGTTAAAATATGACTTTTATGTTTCTAATTAATCAAGAAAACACACATATCAGATTGAAGCACAAGATAATGAATTATAAATTACATTAAAATAAAAATTAGAAATTCTTATATATCTAATGCAACAATCAAATTATAATGTTGTATACTAAAAAAATCATATAATGAGTACTTGTTATAATTTTGAAAAACATATAATATTCTATTTTCTGAAAAATGAAAATGTTTTGTAGTTAATAATAATAAATATTATTTTAAAACAAAGACTAATACTTCTTCTTTCCCACCTGTAAAAAATTCCTTAAAAATGACCCAAGGAGACTAAAAATACATATGTAATACATTAGCCTTTTTTTTTTCTTTTTTGTTGTCCATAATTAATATACTTATTAGTTTATTCAAATAAAACCATGTAAATAAAAAAGAATAGAAAAATGAATATTAAAGAAAAAGGGTATAAGAAAAAATGAAAAAAGATTGAACAAGGTTTTATTTGCTAAATAAAAAATTAGATAGGATTCGTTAATGCTTCTCATTTCCTATTTAAAAAATAAAGCAAAAATTTGTAACTAGTATCCCTCACTTCTCCACCCCTCCCTCAAACTGCTTCCCACAAAACTCTTTCCCTACTTTTAGAAATTATGTAACAATTCATAACTAATATTTATTTCTTCTCACTTGTGACCCACCCTCCAGCACCTCATCTTCCTCCACCGAAAAAGAAGAAAAAAATAAAAAACAGTAATGTTCTATTGAAAAAGAATATAATTGTGTACAAAATTTAGATAATTATCTAATTGACCTACATCAAAGCAAAAATGATATATATTGAAAATGTACATATTTATATTACTTCTTCAAGTATTTTATATTTTTCAAAAATATTTCTCACAAAAGAAAAATAGAGTACTTATTGGACCATTGTATAATTCTATACATCATAAGCATTTCCCATAAAAAATGACATAATTAGTCTCCTCTAAGATTGTTGCTTCATTTTTAAAAACACGTTATATAAAGAAAAATAGACACCAATAAATTGAAGCATATATGAATTAAAAAATTTTAAATTTATGATTGTCAACGAATATTAATGAGCAGAGACGGAACCAGAACAATATGATTGGGGGGACTGGAGGAAAAAAAATTTTTGCCAGAATTTCGTCTATAAAATGATGCATTCTATGTACAAAAGACACTCAAATAATCACCCATCACTCACGGGATAAACATTACAAATTCTAAATTTACATATAATATAACAAAAGAATAGGTAATCGCCCATTACCAATGAGGAGTGAGCTGCTGCTGTGCGCCGGTGCGGGAGATCGGGGAGAGAGAAGAAGAAAAATGAAATTGATTTTGTTGTTTTTGCTGGAGCAGCCGAGGGTTTGTTTTTTTTTTTTTTTTTTTATAAATCAATCCCTACATTTTGTGGGGGCTAAAATGAAAAAAAAATTTGGGGGGGGCTTAAATATAAAAAATATAAAAATTTTTTTAAAAAAAAAATTTCCCGGGTGGGCTCGAGGCTGTGCGTAGTTCCGTCCCTGTTAATGAGTAATTATTCAAATTGAACCCCCAACAAACTCATTTAAAAAATATGTTCATAAAGCAATTAATACACATATTTTAAAAAATAATAAAAAAATTTATTTATATCAAATTTATAAATGAAAAGAAAAGAATGGAATTGGATTGAATTCCTAAGAAAAATTGGAAAAAAAGATTTCCAGAGAATTAATTGTTAGCAAAATTACAATCACTATTCTATGAAAAAAAAAAAAATTACAATTACTATTAAATTGGAAAGAAAAAATAAGAAATGGCATATTTGAACAACTTGCAACACATACATATTTTTCCTAATATGGGGATTGAATAAAAAATTTTTTTAAAAATAAGTTATTTCTTATGCAAAGTCTAAATTTAGGCTTAACGTAGTGTAGTTTAGTATTCATGAGAAATCTTTGTTGACATCTGGATATTATTTGCATTGACAAATTTACCTATGAATAGAGATGGTGAGCGATAACTATAAATTTAGCAAAAAAAGTTAAAAATACATTTTTTTATCGTATGTTAAAAGAGAAAAATACATTCATAAACGAATTCTCATCATACTTATAAACATTAAATCAAAGAGTCAATGATATATTTTGATAAACTCATTAGCTTCAACTCAAATATTTGTAACTTAAAAATTTCAACAATAATAATTTCATAAGAAAAAAAAAACAAAAATAGATTAGTAGAGTCAAGAAGTACACAAAAAGTACTTGACTTGTACCATATATTCATAAAGGATTTCTTAGGGAATACCCAAATATATTTTGACACATTCATTAGTTTCAACTCCAATACCTACAACTAAAAGTTCAAAAAAGATAATCTCATAAATTAAAAAAAAAAAAAAGGTTAATAACCATAATCAGGTATACTATAATTTAACCTAAAATACACAAAAAGTACTTGATCATTAAATTATAACAAGCTACAAAGATCTAATCTTTTAATAAATGGAAACACATAAAAAAGAGGAAGAAAAAAGAGTTATATTAGTTCTTCATGAAATTATATTTAAACATTAAAAAAAATAGTCCAAGAGGGAAAAAAAAGAATCATAAAGGAAAAAAATTCTAATTTGTGAACATCTTCCCCGTATCACTCTGAAAAACTGGAATTTGTTCATTTTTCATACTTTAATATATGATGGCATAATACACTCTTTTATCACTCACAAAATGGAAGATTAAAAGATGATGGATAGAGAAGCAATATTGAAAATGCTTTGTTAATGAAAAATATCGATGTGGTGTAAGTTTGATATTAAAATAGAAGTCAGTTTAAAAAGAGTTATATTTAACATCAACTTATATCTTAAAATTTTCAAAAATCCTTACCCCTAAATAATAGGGATAGTATAAGATTCAACAAAAATTAAATCCCTTCCATTTATTTATTATATCTCTTATATTATTTTTCAAAATTTTAAAATATTTTACCCCTAAATAATAAGGAGAGTATTGGATATATTTTATTTATTATTATCTCATATATTATTTTCTTTTCATTTTTGTATTGGAAGAAAAAAGGAGAAGGTGTCCCCACATGGCAAGTTATGGCTTTATATATATATATATATATATATATATTTTCTTGCAAACATTTCAGATATATTTTTTAATACATTTAAAAAAATTATTTGAAGTTTTTTTACTGCAAATTAAAATTTTCGGAAAATAAAGTTTTCGAATTTATTTTATTAGATTAATTTACTTCTTGCAGGATTCTTAAATTGTTCAACAAATAAAGTTTTATTACTAAATTAAAACTCTTCAATTATCATTATAGAATTAAACTCTTTAATTGTTATATATATCAAATTCAATATTATTTTTTTTATTAAAAAAAATTAAATTTTTAGATTTATTTTCGCATTTTCTTTTCTCTGAATTTTAGAAATTAAAATTTTCTCATTTATTTTTTAATATATTAAAAATATTGGAGTTTTTCGACTGCTAATTAAATGTTTGGAAATTAAAGTTTTTGGATTTATTTGATTGAATTAGTTTTTTATTAGATTAACTTGCTTCTTGTAGGATTCTCAAATCATCAACCAATAAAGTTTTAATTATGAAATTAAAACTATTCAATTATAATTATCGAATTAAAGCTCTTTAATTATTATCTATATCATATTCATTATTATCTTTTTTTTTTTAAATTAAATTTTTCGGATTTGTTTTTTAATATATTTAAAAAAATTATTGTAATTTTTTGGCTGCAAATTAAAATTTTTAAAAATTAAAGTTTTCAAATTTATTTTATTAGATTAACTTACGATTCTCAAATCCTCAGCAAATAAAGTTTTATTATCAAATTAAAATTCTTCAATTATCATTATCAAATTAAAACTCTTTATTATTATCTATATGAAATTCAATATTTTTTTTTAATTTTAAAATTTTTAGATTTATTTTCTCATTTTCTTTTTTTATGAATTTCAGCAATTAAATTTTTCAGATTTATTTTTTAAATATATTTTAGAATATTGTAGTTTTTCACTTGCAAATTAAACTTTTGGGAAATTAAAGTTTTCGTATTTATTTTATTAGATTAATTTTTTATTACATTAATTTACTTCTTGTACGATTCTCAAATCATCAGAAAAATAAAGTTTTATTATCAAATTAAAACTCTTTAATTATTATCTATATCAAATTCATTATTATCTTTTTTTTAAAATTAAATTTTTTGGATTTATTTTTATATTTTCTTTTTTTTTTTCCTCAATTTTGAAAATTAAAATTTTCAAATTTATTTTCGTATTTACTTTGTTTTTCTCAATTTCAAAAATTAAAAATTTTTGAATTTATTTTTAGTATATTTTAAAAAATATTGTAATTTTCATCTACAAATTAAATTTTTTGTAGAAATTAAAGTTTTTGAATTTTTTTTGTTAGATTAATTTCTATTAGATTAACTTGCTTTCTTATAGGATTCTCAAATCATCAGCAAATAAAGTTTTATTATCAAATTAAAACTCTTCAATTATTATTATCAAATTAAAATTCTTTAATTGTTATCTATATCAATTTCATTATTCTCTTTTTTATATTTTTTATAATAGAATAGAAAGAAAAAAGAGAAATATCTACGTAAAGGCCAAATGGTGAAAGTACACCACGTAAAATTTCTTTATTTATATATATAGATATATATACATATCCTATGACTAATTGAACTAGAGTTTTCTTTTTATAAAAAAATAAAATTGTTACCTTTTCACTAAGAATCTCACATATCCGTTTACAAAGAATTTACTTTTAATAAAACACAATGAAAAAATACCAAACCAAATTAAAATCCAATCAAATCTAAATCTCTTACCCTACTTAATAGTTATTAATAACTATTATGAATATATTTCAGGTGGAATATTTTGGCTATAATAATTGTGAATGAAATATATCTAATACTACTAATAAATTAAAGAATAATGAACAAATTTAGTCATATAATTATTACCATCCCAATTTGGTCTTTTATATATTTTTTATTTATTTTAGTTTGACAACTATTATTGATAAAAAAAAGTTTGACAACTATTTATTTCATCCAAATTTAGTCTTAAATATTTTTTACTCATTTTAGTCTAACAACTTTATCTTTGATATTTTTGTTACTACTGCCACCAACAAAGTTGAAGGTGGCAAAAATATGTTTGGATAAATTTCAAATTGGCATCTCAAAATATGACCTTATGTTAATTAAGGACATCAAATTATAAAGTGCTCTATAAATATCTTCAAAAGTGTAAAAAACATATCAATCAAATTTCTCAATTCACTTTTGTAGAGCGATTTGATAACTGTTATTTACATTCCAAATGATTACATAAGACCATATTTTAGAGTTAATTTTAAGATTATTAAAAAATAATTAATTTTAAATATTTTAATGAGTTATCGAGTAGTTAATTGGTTATCGGTTAACTTATGTTGTAGTATTGGTAATATAAAAAAATTACTGAGTGTTTATTGGTTTGAAATCGATATACAATTCCATATCAAATTCGGTAATAATTAATCGATTGAGTGTGATAACTGATTTTGTTAAGTCCCTTGTATATGTATTCGTACATATACTCCACTAATTTAACTGTCGCACATATCTCAACATTGATGTGACAATCAAATAAGGACAATAAATATAAATTATAAAGTACAACTATGGATTATCAATTCAATGGTCTCTAACAATAACTCCTTATCATTTCTCCTTCTCCTATAACATGGATATCCATCTTCAGCATGTGTCGTGCACTTTGAAAACTCATTAGGATCCTTATTTTTGCACTTCCCATTTCTCATACATGTACTGTTCTTATTGTATTCTCCAAATGGATCGCGGATCATATGTTTGAGGACCAACTCGTGTAAGTATTTATTCTGATTCTTATCTAGAATTTTAGCATATATCAATCTGTCATATCCTTCAGGATTTAGTGGTTTAGAACCATGCTTCATAATAAGAAAAAAAATGTGCATGTGGTAGAGCTCTTTTCTGAAACTCAACAGAGTAGACATATGCAACAACTTCACCAAGAACATGTTTCTTCATAATCTCATGTTTCAAGATTTCCAACTTAGCTCTAAAAACTCTACACAACAAATCCGGACGATTTTGAGCCAATTCAATGGTAGAAGACTTTCTTGGATTTTAGGTTACATAGGATTGCAAGTGATTGTAAAAAATATGTCTGGTTTACCAAAATTTTGAACTAAAGACATAGCATCAAGGGGAAGCTTAAAAAATAGGAAAAATGAAGAAGCACAAAGCTGAAAATGAACAAATTGTACAAGTGAAAAAGAATCTCTTTTCTTAAAGCAAATGAAGGATGATATTCAAAAGACCTTTTAAACTCTTTTTTCTAGGAAATAGACATTTGAACTTAAATAATAAGTCAAAAACACATTTAAAGTAGTGCAATAAAAGTACTAAAAGCCCAAAAAAGGAAAAGAAATCAAACCATACTTAGCATTTTCTGTTGAGAATCTCAAATGGCTAGTATTTGAAAAATAATTACTCCTTATCAAAATTTGGATAATCCTCTCCTTTTGAGAAGTTGGAAGAATGGTAAAGAAGACCTAAAATAGATCTTTGGTTTATCTTTCAATTTTCTTTTTTCTTTTTTTATACCACTTAATATTATTATTATTTGTCCAAAAGGTGTAGAGGAAAAGAAGTAGTGCCAAATCAAATGTCGAATGTGTAGAGGATGATGAGATGGTAAGATCATAAGTAAACTGGAAAATACAATGGAGGGTCAAAATTTTTATAGATGGCAAGATCGTAAGTGAATTAAAAAAAGCAATAAAGGATTAAGATTTTAACTGATAGCAAAATTATAAGAGAATTAGAAGAAAGAAATTAATAGTGGAAATTTGTCCTGTCATGGGACCTCTTCACATAAAAATCATCATCTTCTCATTCGAGAAAAAACAGAAAAAGAAAATCATGGCTGCCAATGGAATGTCAAACGTGGGAATAACAAAAAACAATTTTCAAAACTAAATAATAGAAACTTTCCAATAATTTGAAATTCACACGACCTGGAGAATAAACAGCCATCATCAAGCATCGATCGCTCCGCTGCGGACGTCAATGGTGGAAGAACAGAAGCAACTATTTACTTTACATGAGAAGGGGAGTTTGGGCAGTTGAAAATTATCTGGATTGAATGTATATTGAAATGGGCCAAACGGACCAAGAAAATTGGGGTTTAATTGATATGGGAAACGGCCCAAGCAAAGTATTGTTGGGTATCAACTAAAAATAAGAAAGGGGGGAAAAAATAAATATAAAAAAATTGCGGTGAGCGTGGATCGAACACGCGACCTTCAGATCTTCAGTCTGACGCTCTCCCAACTGAGCTATCCCCGCTTATTTGTTAAAATAATATTATTATTTAATACTAATCGTTTCTATAAGCACCATTCTAATTCCTGGAGGATGGGTCAAAAGCTGAATCAAGAAGTCTGTCCATACACATAACACTAAAATACAACTGACCATCACTTTGTTTATTATGTTGTTTCTTTCTTCATCTCATCTCGGTAATACAACTTTTGCAGACTACACCCATTTTCCTTCTTTTCTTTTTGGTTTTAAAAATATATATAAAAATAACAAGCTTCCTCCCTTTTTTTCTTTTTCCTTCTTCTTTTAGTATCCCTGGACTGATTTGGAAGAGATAGAAAGTCTAAGGACTTCAAATAGTAATACAAAACTGACATAAAGTATTAAACGAATGACTTAAACTTAAAAACTTTCACTTAATATATTAAACAAAAATATTTAAGTAAAAGATCGCGTCATCAGATCACACACGTCTTGTCTAGAGAGTTCCCTCCTTAACGAGATAAGTAGATGTTGTTAAGAAGAAATTAAGCAGAAGAACTCCTCAGTTGTCGGTGCTACTAGTGGTCAAGGCTATCCAGAGTCACAAAAGTAAATGCATATTACATATACATACATATATAGCTAGCTAGAAGCCCATATGGTACAGTTTGGGGTACAATATGGGGCTGTCAAATTCTAGTGGGACCAAAATAATATTTGGTCATCAATTCCCCCTTAGATTTTTGCCTCAATCACGCCTTCTCATTTTGCAATTCATTTCTGGAAATTAATTCCCTTTTTATTTTTGGCATTTTTTTTTTTTTTTTTTTTTTGTGAAAATGCGAACTATTTTAATACCAGAAAACTTGATTTACACGGAAAAAATGTACAAGGCAAAGTAAATCTAGTTTGAACCCCTAATTAATTAGTATATATTTTTTAATAAGGCTTATATTAAAGAAACTGAGATAGTAATATAATTTTTTTAAAAAATAACGTTATTCCTTCATCTCATAACTAATAATTAGTGGACTAAAAGCCTGCATGGTCATAGTTCAGTTAATTCTAGGACTGTAGAGTTAGTACCAAGGTCCAAGTTTCAAATACTGGCAGCGGCAGTGTGAGAATTTCAACATCTCCAATATGGGGATGGTTTCTTGTGCGCATCAGTACCTGGCCTCCAGTATGCAGAGCTACTGAGTCATCGTGATTTACATCTTCCACCTGAGCGTCGGACAGTCTAGTGGAGGCTTTGTAGGTGAGAAATTTCGCCTTTGGTACCAATAATTAGTGAACCAAAAAGAATGGCCAATCAACTTGTGCAAAGAGTGAAGTCCAAATTTAAGATAAATTTCAGTGCAGCCACTCCTCGAAAAAGGACCAATTTTGATGGCAGATTTATCCAACAAAATTACGCCTAGCCTCGTTGCAATTGTAGAGAAAATAAAGGGTTAATTACAAAATACGTCGTTAAGTGGGAGGATAGCATTTTATCCCTAAAGTTCAAGGATAGGAAATTTATCACCAAAATATATAAAATATTTAAAATATCAATGAACCTTTAAAATTCAATACGGAACTATTTTAGTTCATAATTTAATTTATAATTATAGTTTATTATAATTTTATAAAATTTTTAATAATACTTTTATAGTGTATATTTTTTAAAGACTAATTATTTAACTTTAAAAGTTTGATTATTTAAGAAAAATTAACATAGTTATTTTAAATTTAATTCAATAAATAAGTACTAAAATAATATACAAAAATATAATTTTTTTCTTTACAGTAAATACTATTAATTTAAAATTGCTTTATTTTTCTCCTTATAGTCAAGTTTTTTAAAGTTAAATAATAAATCTTAAAATAATATAGACTAAAAATATATTGTTACAAAATTTATATAAGTATTTAGAACAATATGTTTTTAGTCTATAGTCTTTAAAATGATTATTTAATTGAAAATAAAAATATTTTATATTTTATGAAAATGACTAAACTGTTAGAATTTGTAATTAATTTAGTGTAATAAATTAATAGTAATAGTGTTTATTGTAAAGGAAAATTTTTTAAATTTTCTTTATTATTTTAGTGATTTATTTTCGAAATATTTTATTTTTCATTGAATTAACTTTAAAACCATCTTGCTAATTTTTCTTGACATAATTAATTTTTAAAGTTAAATCAACTTATGGACCAAATGATTCTATATCGAATTTGATGGGATTATTTATAACAAATTATAACTATATAAAATGGTATTTTAGAAATTTTATATATATTTTTCAATAAATTGCATATTTTTATTTTTAAGAAGTAAAATGAATATTTTACAATTAATCCGAAAAGAAAATAAAACATTTTTCAAAAAGAATTATTTTCTATACAAGACTTTACCTTATTAACGTTTCTTTGCACGAGATATTTAGAGCGTCAATTATAAAAGATTTATTTCACCACACCCTATTCATACTTAAATCGATTATTTACGAGAATAAATGTTGATTAAATTAAAATTTTTTATTTTTAATATTTAAATTCAAGACTTTATTAAGGGATGAGAGTGGCACCCCCATTAACGCCAGCCATCCAATTTGGTTTTCTTCTTGACTTGAATCAAAGCTGATGTACTAAAAAGTGAGGGTGCTAATGGGAAAGTTAATTAGATCAACTTTTTTAAATGCTCCATTCCTTTTCCACTTCCCCCCATTCACTCTTGTTATCCATGTGCTTCTTGCGATCCTGATTGACCTTTTCACTCCACCACTTTTGCTTTGACCAACATTCTTAATTATTGCAGCTCCTACATTGTCTACTTAATTATAATTCAAAAGTCTTTATCATTTCCCCCACCCCCAAAAAAAGAAAAATTCTTCAAAATTATTTGTGGAAAAAATGTTAGATTGGAATGAAAAAAGTTTATAAAATTAATCCAAATAAAGCCTTAATCACCGGGCAACATTTTTTAGATAAAAAATATAAATATTATGTTAAAACTACATTAATAATAGAAGAAATTATAATGATAATTATGTTTATTCAAATATTGGAATTTGGAAGAGTGAATTAAGATAGTATATACTGCTAAATTATGTATAACAATATTTTTATAGTACTTAACAAAAGAAATAAAAATTTAAAATTTAAAAGAAAAGTTTTAATATGTCTAAAAATATTGTCAAGGAAAAAAAATTTTATAAAATAAAGTCAACTCTCCCGAACTACATTCAAGAAATTAGAATCTACTTGAATTGTCAATATTTTTAGTTTTTACTCAAATTTTAAATTTAAATTCTATTTTAATTTTATAAAAATTTAATTTTTATGCACCTTAAAAGAAAACTACATTTTATTATAAAAATTGCAATCGAAGATGAGCCTTATTTTTAAAAAAAAATTAGAATTAAATCCAATAGGCTCGAATCTAGCCTGGATGGGCTTCCCCAAAAAAAAAAAAAAAAAAAAAAAACGGAGTAGCATGCCACATGCCAACCGAGGGATGCCAGTTCAAGCCGCACGTGACACAGGGTTAACAGCGTAATTTTGATTAAAATCATTGAGTTGAGTTTAGGCGGGGAAATAAATAAGTTTGTATTGGGGGCTTACATATACATTACAATCTCTTCTCTTAATTAGCCGTAATTTTCTTAATACTATTTCCTTTCTCATCTCACTGACACTCTGACATATCACAAGCCATACATAAATTTGTCCCTTTCCCCTTCTCTTCTTCTTTCCCTACCCTTCCATTTCCTCTGCTCTGCTCTGTTCTCTTCTCTTCTCTTCTTCCTCCCTCCCATCACAAGATTTCAAGAACTCACTTTTTTTTTTGGTTGCATATTCACAAATAATCTGCAAGTGCTTCAAAGATTTGGATTGAACCTAGGAACGAAATGAGAGAATACATCATAACAATTCTTGTTTTCCTTTGTATTAAAATTGCCAATGCCGATAACCCTTATAGATTTTACAATTGGAAAATTACTTATGGTGACATTTATCCTTTGGGTGTCAAGCAACAGGTAAATTTCTTGTTTTTCTTGAATCTGTTTTGGGATTGTTTATGAATGACATTTAATGTTTTGGTACAGGGAATATTGATAAATGGGCAGTTTCCAGGGCCTATGATTGACTGTGTTACTAATGATAACTTGATTATCAGTGTTTACAACTACTTGAATGAGCCTTTTCTTCTTTCCTGGTAAGCATTTTTAGATGCCAAAAAGATTGCTTTTTTCTTTTAATTCTTGATTGTCATTCTGATTATCTCCCAATATTTGTTATCAGATCTGTTTAGCTTTAGCATAGCCCTTTCGTGATCTGTTTAGCGACAAGTAAAAAAGATTGCTTTTTTTGCTTACCACCATGTTCAACTTATCCTGTTTAAATCCTAAGATTCATTTTTTTAGAAAAGTGACTTTTACTCTTATTGGTCTACCTACATTTCTTTTCATATGAAAATTCTGTTATATACCATTTGCATGTCTCCACTCAAATGTTTCCACTCTCGTCACACTATCGTAGCACTTGGCCGGTATTAAGTCACGTTAGTTTCCTTGTTTTTGTATAATTAACAACAACAGAGTCATGAATCCAGTTTATAACAGAATTTTCCCTTTTCATATAGGCTTTGCAAGAATCATCTTTTATAGAGATCAATTTGATGTTTCTAGGACAGGTCATTTCTTGTAATGTTATATGGTCATGGTGGCCTCAAAGTTTACTATGCTATGTAGGAATGGTTTACAGCAGAGAAAAAACTCATGGATGGATGGGGTTTATGGCACAACCTGTCCAATACCACCTGGGAAAAACTTCACTTACATTCTCCAGGCAAAGGACCAAATAGGAAGCTATTTCTACTTCCCCTCACTTGGATTCCATAAGGCTGCTGGAGGATTTGGTCCAATCAGAATTTCCAGCCGTCCGAGAATACCTGTACCATTTCCTCCACCTGCTGGAGATTTTTCCATTTTAGCTGGGGATTGGTTCAAAAGAGGTCACAGGGTATGCCCATTACGTTATGGTTTAGGATTTTGTGCAGTTTTTCTGTCTTGAAACCTTATGATATTCATCTTTGTTTTTCTTTGGGGGGTTTTTGCAGCAATTAAGGTATATCTTAGATACTGGCCACAGTCTTCCCTTCCCAGATGGGCTTTTGATCAATGGCCGCGGATGGAATGGATATACATTTACTGTTAATCCAGGTGTCTAAACATATGCAACCTTTGATCAAAATGTTACTCCTGAATTCTTGGGTTTTTTTTTACATTGAACAATTACAAAATTTGCAGGTAAGACGTACAGATTCAGAATATCGAATGTTGGGCTGGCTACTTCTATTAACTTTAGAATTCAAGGACATGCTATGAAACTAGTGGAAGTAGAAGGATCACACACGCTGCAAAACACCTACACTTCCCTTGACATCCATCTAGGACAGTCTTATTCTGTCTTGGTCACGGCAAACCAGGCTCCAAAGGACTACTACATTGTTGTTTCTTCACGTTTTACATCGAGAGTACTGACAACCACTTCTGTTCTTCACTATAGTAATTCATTTACAAGGGTTTCTGGTCCTCCCCCTGGAGGACCTACTACACAAATTGACTGGTCCCTTAACCAGGCTAGATCAATACGGTAAAATTCTTGATTGATTCATTTTGCATTATCCCCAACAAATTTTGAACTAATGTGGTAATGTTGATCTTTGTTCTCAGGTGGAACTTGACGGCAAGTGGTCCAAGGCCTAATCCACAAGGTTCTTACCACTATGGATTGATCAAGACTGCTCGAACAATCGTCCTTGCTAATTCTGCTCCATATATAAATGGGAAGCAGAGGTATGCAGTAAATAGTGTGTCATTTGTTCCAGGAGACACCCCTTTGAAACTGGCTGATTATTTCAAGATTGGTGGAGTTTTTAATCTCGGAAGCATTCCTGATCGGCCCACATGGGGAAATGGTTACCTAGCAACTTCTGTGATGCATGCTGATTACAGAAGTTTTATTGAGATTGTTTTCCAAAACTGGGAAGACACAGTCCAATCTTGGCACGTTGATGGTTTTTCTTTCTTTGTTGTTGGGTAAGTTTTTTGTTCAATCCAAATTCCAGCCTCATTGCTTACCCACATTACATTTCTTGTTTCTTATGTATTTATTTACTTACTAAAAATGAAACAATCAGAATGGATGGTGGGCAATGGACAGCAGCAAGTAGATCAAGATACAATCTAAGAGACACAGTTGCCCGGTGCACAGTTCAGGTGAGATGACAGATAATATGAAACACAAAGGGAGTACTCGATTTGCATATTTGGCTAGTTATTTTTATTCTGATTTGTAATTTTCATTGATGAAATTTTCAGGTGTATCCAAAGTCATGGACAGCAATTTATGTGGCATTGGACAATGTGGGAATGTGGAACATAAGATCTGAGAATTGGGAAAGGCAGTACTTGGGGCAGCAGTTGTATATGAGAGTTTACACTCCTTCAAATTCATTGAGAGATGAATATCCCATTCCTAAAAATGCCCTTCTCTGTGGCCGAGCAAGAGGGCGCCATACTAGACCTCTTTGAACTTAGAATAAGAAGAAGAAGTTAGAATCAGCTGCTGCAGTTTCTATTGAATTCTGTCACGAGAGGGTGACAGAAAATGTTTCTTACTTAGACCAGCAGCAGCAGTAGAATTAGATCAGCTTATCTTGAGCTATGAGTCTTTGTTTCCACGGAATTTTCTTTTCAAAATTTCATAATTTATTCCTTACTCACATTTCGTTGTAATGTGAGTTTTTTTTAGTATTGAATCCATCAATAAATATTTTTTATGAAATATTGGTTTCTTCGTTCAGAAAATCTTGTCTCCGCTATTTTTAACAGAGTTCTTGTCCTAAAAGCAGGCCCGAGTTGAGGAGAGGAATTCTAGATGGGCTGGGCTTTAAGCTCTAGTGGGCATATATATTTATGCTTTTGTTGGGCTACAATACATGGATGTACCCATCAAGTTGGATTCAAAATTAAATTTAATATAGGATCCGCTTTTATCTGATTAATCTAATCTGGGCCTCTCACTCAACAGTTTGGCCAACGTATAAGTTAACTCAAAGGATCTAATTATTTATTTATTTTTGGTTGAAAGAGGAATTTCATTACCGAAGAAGAATAGGGGGTTGATAAAGGCAACTCGAGAATTTATAAGAATAACTCGAAAAAATTTAAAAAAAATTTATTTTCACCTAAAAACTTCCTCTCTCTAAAAAAAATTCACTCAACACTCTCTAAAACTCTTCACTTCAATTTCAAATTTAGGAAGATCCGACCGTCAAAATTTAAAAAAATGTTATTTCTTCAATCTATTCTCATTTATTTACAAAGTTATCAGTTCAGATCATGAAAATATAAATTTGAAAAAATCGAACTTTTAAAAGTAAAAAATTTTCTGCCGAAAATGATACTTTTGCTCGGGCTGGCGAAAGAGCCCGGTAACTTTCGTCGGGCCAAACGAAAGTGTTACAATCTTTCGTAGGCCCGGACGAAAGTTACTGGGATCTTTTGCCAAGCCGAGCAAAAGTGATTTTTTTTTTTTGTTTTTTTTGGGCTCATAAATGATTATTTGAATTGTTAATTAATTTTGTATATATAGAATATGTGTGACTAGTTTAAAATATTTTATTTGATAAGAAAGTAATAATAAGATGTTATTTAATTTTTGTCTATGTAGAGTAAATATAAGTAGTTTAAAATTGTTTGCTTATAATTATATGTATAATAAGAAAATGTGTTATGTAATTGCTAAACTATTTGAATTTTAATTTGAATTCATCGTTATTATTGGCCTTAGGTTTAGGGTTTAGACGATAAGATCAAATAATATATAAATTAATAAGTATTACTAAAGAATATTAGTGATGGATTATAATAGTATGAAAGAAATAGTAAAAATGAAATAACAGATCCCGATAAGAATAAATAATAACATAATAATATATGTAAAAGTAAATGTTATAACATATGATGAACGTGTATTAATTAGTTTGAATACATAATAGATGGTTCGACCAAACGGATGTAGAGGCGATGATGATCTTGGTCTTATCGTGGACAGGACAGGCAGAGTTCATGGTCGCACTGTTACAACTTCATCTAGAAGTACTAGGGGGCGACATAGTACCTCCGACCTCCCCGCTGCTCCTAACCCTCTCGCACCTGGTTTCCATCATGGAATAGGTGCACTCAATCCTTCAACCCAGCCACCGGCCGTACCATTTAGATCTCAACCTCCCCTCCAACCACATCAGTCTTATACCTCTGTGCCATATGAGACATATGAATCTGCACATCCCGGACCTTCACACCCCCCAAACACATTATATGATCCATACTTATACGCTCCTACTATACGACCACGCATACCATATAGATCTGCAACCCAAGAGCCTATACTGGAGTTTAGTGGTCAACCGAGGCAGATAGGGATAGAGTTTTTTGATCAGATGGTTGGCGCTGCCCCTCATGATTCTTCATGCAGCACACATGGGTATTCTCATGCTGATTTTGGTGTTTCATTCTCCTGTAGATAGGGTTTGTGAGAGTGATAGGGTCTTTGAGGGTGATAGAGGGCTTGGCAAGGAGCATGACAAGGTCTAAGTCCTACATATTGAGGGAGAGGCGGATGGGGGAGGTGATGATGGTGGTGATGGTGGTAATGATGATGAGGATGAGGGTGAGGATGCCGGTGATGAGGAGCAACCCGTGCTTGTGACACTTGCGGCACATGCTAGTAGATCCGATGGGCGTCCTCATTACGGGAAAGGGAAAAGGTTAACTAAGAGCTTTTTGTCGATGATGAGCAAGATTTTAAGGTCTCGCAACAAAAGACCCGATGTGGTTCATGAAGTTCCGGCTCCAACTCAGAGGAGGAAAAAGTCAAGTCTTTAGACTGGGAGTAGACTGCCCTAGCAGATGGAGGTCCTGTTGACCCGGAGCTCATCCCATCATACGGTGGACATGTTGTGGGTCTGATATGGCATGGACATGTGCGTATCTTTATTTTAAATTTACATGTTAATGTTACTAATTTTATATTTTAATTTGTCAAATATTTATACTTATATAAGTAGTTTAGAATTTTTTATGTAACGGTAATAAATTTGCTAAATTTATTTATTTTATCTTCAGAATCGTGGTTCATTAAAGTGCCGATGGCGTTACATGACACTCATAGGGTGGGACCTTACAGATGCACATATTCGTTCATTGGCTGACGGGACAAGTCTTACACAACTGCTATTGTGCATGTTCCAATACCCAAATTCCACATTGATTTTGGCATTTGTTGAGAGGTGGCAGCCCGACATCAACACCTTTCACATGCCATGGGGTGAGATGACCGTGACATTACACGATGTGGAGCTGATTCTTGGGGTACTTACATATGGCCGAGTGGTGGATTCGAGGTTATCATGGGATCAGCTAGTACGGATCGTCCAGGATGATCTGGGTTTGGCTCTGACTGGTGGTTTAGGGTTTAACGTGGCGGAGCTTCACGATGTTGCCACTAGCTCCCAGTGTTCACTGTCATCCAGTGTTAGAGCTGCCTGCTACATACAATATATCTTGGGTAGCTCATTACTCAGTGATGAGAGTGGCAACATAGTTCTAGCCAGTCTTTGGCCACTACTGAAGGATGTGAGTTCTATTGGCAAGTTCGCATGGGGTGCCGCGACGCTTGCGTATCTGTATTGGAATCTAGGACAGACATCACGTGTTGATGCAAAGGAGCTTGGTGGGTGTTGGTTACTACTGGAGGTATGTGCCTTTAGATATAACGAGTTTTATGTTATTTTTATATTTTTCATTTTTAAATTATTTATATTTATTTGTTTAACATTATGTATATTTTATGTAATTATATCTCACATTTATATTTAGGGTTTTATATTTATATTTTAGGCGTGGATATATCTATACTTTCCCATGTTTGCGCTTGCGATCAGACCGGGTACTCAAGCTTGCAAGCCATACATCCAGCAGTATCCCATGTTGGATTATAAGAATAAAAATGAACTGCTGGACATGCGACTGAGATTGGATCTAATGACAGCTGACGAGGTGTTATAGACACCTTACAGGACTCAGGAGATTCGGGCTTGCTGGGTTTTCACGTGGCACGGGTTCATTGCGTACTTTGACTGCGTCGAACCGTACATGCCTGACAAGGTTTTGAGACAGTTTGGGTTTAGGCAGTGTATCTTCGCCCATCCTATCCAACCTCATGAGGCACGCGGGCCACCAAACAACAAGATGCACGTGGTGAGGAATACTTTTGTGGAGGCACTGTGGCTTGAGGCATCTTCGCATTTACTGACAAAGTCCTAGACTAGTGTTCTAGCTATTCTACCGAGTTCCTGTACGGATGATTACATGAAGTGATTCCTCCCCCACAGTCACCCAAGGATACAGAATCCCGCTAATATTCCCCGTGGATTTCATGTACCAGTAGCTCCAGTGATGCCCCAAGCTCTGTTGGATTTGATTGCACGCGAAGCTACCAGAGAGGTTGTGGATGAGAGAGAGAGACTTCATACGATTGTTGATTTACTAAGGAGGCATTACCGTGCTCCTTAGTATGATGTTATATATTTGGATATTTTGTTATATATTCTGTTAGTTATCCTTTTTAATTTTTTATTTCAGAATATTGTGTTTTTATGTTATTTAATTTTTTCATGCCTCGGTATATAAATTCATGTTAATAACATATTTAGAAGAACCTAAAATCTTAAAAAAAAAAAACCGCAAAACGCAAAAAAATTTAACTAGAAATAATAACATAAAAAATCACGTTATGATTTATATCAGAAATTCTAAAGTTACTAGTTAATGACTTCGAAGTGGGTACATTTCATGGTATCTTGTAACCCAATCTATAAGTATGATAAGGGTATGACCATCCACTAACTCTTACATCTCGATGATATTGCCATTGCACATGTTTTGGAGGCAAAGGGCATCCATCTCGCAGCTGTAGCTGTGGGGGGTAAAAGAAACAGGAAATAAAAATCTCTCAGGCTACCGGTAATGTAAATAGATAGCAGTAATAATTATAACGTGATCAAGAATAAATAACAAAAAAAAATACCGGTATAAAATGCTCCTATTCCGCTATGAATCCGATGAATAACATTCTAGCCGTACAATCCATATAAGAATAAAGAGGAAGTACGGTGGTTGACCCAAACCGTGCAATTAAAATGATGCATAAATTAAATGTATTGGTTATGAAATAAAGATGATAAGGAGTATCCATCCAATAATCAAAAGGCACCGAACCCTCAACCCAATTCGTTTTCCTTATCCGCTCAGTAATACGTTCTAATGATCCGAACAATTGCATATACACGTTCATATGGTGGTGCAAATTATAAGACACTCTTATACGAATTTCGGCCCAATGATTTTCATCCCCGAACAAAAAATTAGATACAACCCTAAATCCACAATTACTGTCGCCAACCACGTTCTTCCAGTTTTGTATAAAGTCATACATGAACCTGGGAAATGCATTATTGAACGGGAATAGCGTTGATGGGGTATCCAGATTTACAACAGATGATAAACTGGATCTACCACTGTTACGTCCTCTGCCCCTACCCTTACCGTTACAGGACGACCTACCTCTTCCCTGTGGACTTGGACCGAACTTGAGCCTGAATCGCTTCCCGACCCAGATCCTGAGCCGCTTGACTCTCCTATCTTCCTATGTGCGATAGACACGTATTCCCAATGAGATTTATCCCTTTTCGTGAAATTCGTCTTCCATCGTCCCTTCTTAACTGTGGTTTCTGGTGGGTTTGTCATCGAAGGATAAGTATCTTCGGGTAACACCGGACATATAACACCTTTGATGAGACGACGCACTTCTTGGACCTTAGAAATTGGACCTGTACTAATTTCCTCTAGCATTGAGGTGAGATCACACATCTCGGAATCCATGTCTCTCTCGTGTACGTCCGAGATATCAGCACCATTTTCTAGTTTTTTCCAAAAAATATAAATATCTTCCAACTGGATTGGAATTAAATATTGGTACCTATGAACCAGTTCACATGTACATGTTAGATCGTGTGACTTCCTTAAATAATACAGACACTTACTTCCCGTGTCTTCTACCATCACGTGTTTTCTTTATCTCCAGCCATATCTTCTTCAAAGCCAAATGACTGATTTTATTACTTATATTCTTCAATATTGCATTACTTTCGTGGCAAACTTCTCTTTAAGTTTAGAAATTTCCAATGAGTATTTTATTTCAGCAATTTGACCTTCGATGAGAGAGTCGATATTAAGAATACATGGTGTCCAAATCATCATGACACGTTGATAGCCATAGTTTCAACACCGAATGTTCACTCTCAGCACGGTTATTTGTTTCAACCCCAAAATGCAACACTTGATATGTCCAAACCCTGCAAAATTTATACGCAAATGGATTCAACCATGTGCTACACAGGTAATGTAGAGAGTCCGGCCTACTTTGCCACTTACTCTGCAACACTTCTAACTTTCTCTTATATTCCTCCTCATCGATTTCATTTATTAATTTGTTCCATGACCCATTCACGAACTGTTGTGCAACCTCTTCGTCTTTAACCATCTTTGTCAACTTTGCCAACACAGTCTGATCGATGTGTCTTCTGCATAACATGTGATATGTATTTCTGAACACATGATCAATCACTGGCATTAGTCCGCTTTCCCTATCTGTAAGAATCACTAGTGGCTCACCTTCATTGAGAATTGAACCAGGCCTATTTGCCATAGCAGATGTAACATATAAGTGCTTGATTTGTTGGAGGACCTATCTGTATGTCGTAGCTTATTCATTGCACATAAAAGCTGTTGCCACTGTAAAGTTTTTTCCTGTCGGAGTCATCCCTACAGCTTCCAATAGTAGCATATTGTACTTTAATTAAAAAATAAAGGGGAAAATTAATGATTAGCATTGACAACTATTCTAAACAGACATCATTATATTTGTAAAGTATTTATTAAAAAAAATTATTAAAAAGTAATGATCCTCTGGAGTAGTTAATGAATTTAAATGTTTATGCGGATAAATTAGTAAAGATATTTAATAATAGAATGATCCACTAGAATACTTACTTGTTCATTTTATACGTGGTATCCGTTATAAGTACATATGGCCACGTCCGGATCATTGCAATTGATGTCGGGTGTGCAACGACAATATCACTAAGTACGTTACTCCCCTCACGGTTTCTGTAGAATAGTGTGTAACCCCTTTGTGCACTTAGGAAGAGAACTTCCTCTACCGTGTTCCTTCCCTACATCCGGTTCTTAATCTTCGCAACAACATTGTAAATTTTTTGAGCACTACATACATAAAAAAATTCTTCTTATTAATGGAAGAAAAATAAATTTATAATATTTTAATAAAGTATTAAAAATAATTTCCTTCTAACTTACCTAACTACACAACCAACGTCTTGTTCTTGGAAAAATCGTAAGATATTATGCGGCGGCACATGACTTTTCCGGAACTGCTCAGTCTGTAGCAACTGCCCTTCCGTAAGTCTTGCAGCTTGAGTATGACCGTGATGGTAAACAACTAGTTTATGGTTGTGCCTCTTGTTGTGCACAAACAATTGTCAATTTTGCTCGCCCTTTAGTTTAAATGGGCAGCCATATTTTTTGGTCCCATAAGGTTCCCGTCTTTTTATTGGAATTTCTTCTCCCTCATCGTCAACTACTGGTTTCTTATACTTTTTAACTGCCCCTCCGCGCTCGCAAGCCAATGTGACCTACGGTTGACGGTCAGCTGTTCTTGATCTCTGATATCGATTTATGATTAAATATGTCTTAGCTTTCATTGCAGTTTGCTTTGCCCAGTCGACCAACTCATCTTTGGAACTGAAAATTCTGTCTGTTGTGAATAAATGTCCAAGATCAACATATTCGTCCGGTTCTAAAAATTCTTCAAACCTATTTATATCTTCATCGGTCTGTTAATGTAAAATAAAAATATTAGCATTACGAAAAAAAACTAAATTCATCAAACGAAAAAAAAAATCTGGGCCACTTTCGTCCAGAATGGCAAAGATTATGCGTCACTTCGTCCATCTTTTTTACCCATCCGGGTGAAACTGGTCATGAAATTGAAAAAAAAATAACAATCAATTTTCTTACTTCAAAACCAACATTTTCTTGCAGTAATTCTTCAGAGGGACTCCATACGTTAGACTAATTTAGGTTAAATGTTCAAAGTTTGAGTTTTTTTTAGAGAGAGGTTAGAGAGAATGTTTGTAGAGAGAGAAAGTTTTATGTTTAAAATAAAATAATTTCGAGTTATCCTTATAGATTTCTGAGTTATCTTTATCAACCTCCGAAGAATATAGCAATAGTTATGCAGTGGACCCCGATTATACCTTGTACAGTATACTTACAAATCTAAACGGCCCCATCCGTTTACTTAAGTATTAAAAAAATGAAAAATTCATTCCAATCACAGCAAAAGTAAGTGAAGTACATGCGCGTGAGATTTTTCATAAGTTATGTATTATTGTTGCTTAGGTAATGTGTTAATATTCCATGAAAATATATCGCATGATCCATCAGTTAGATGCAGATTTTCACGATGTTGTCCTAACTTTACTTTATTGTAATGATGATCTATGTTATTATATGTTAGGTTGAACCAGTAAATATAAGTTTTATCACCTATATATGCTGAAAAATAGTATTGATATTCCATGAGTTATGTATTCATAAAGATGATATTCATATTCCATAGTTTCTATGTTCTGATTCCATCAAAATATTAGTGATGTTGCGTTGGTTATATGTTCTATAAAAATATGTTGCATGGGTTATGTATTTTATAAAAATAGTTTTGATGTTTTATGGATTATGTATTCCATAAACATGATATTAATGTTTCATAGTTTGTGTTCGGGTTCCATCAAAATACTATTGATGTTATATATGTTATATATTTTATAAAAATAGCATTGATATTCTACAGGTTATGTGTTATATGAAAATCGTATTGACGTTTCATGGGTTCTAAGATTCCATAGTTTCTGTGATGGTCTTCCATGGAAATAGAATTCATGTTCCATAGTCATGTGCTAGTGTTCCATGGAAATAATATTGATATTCAATGAGTTATGCATTAATGTTTCACGAGGATATACTCTATCTTTACGTGTATTCTATATTAAGGTTATATGAAAAGAATATTGATGTTTCATATGTTATGTGTTAATATTACATGTAAATAAAATACATATTCTATGTAAAAAATAGAAAACATCTTATGAAATCTTGATAACATATCACTTTAATGATAAGGAAAAACATCAAATCCATATAAAAATGATTCTTCCTCCATCTCTTTTCTATAACACAAAATTTTATCACCTACATATACTAAAAACATAAAACATACAACTTAATATTTGATGAACTGTTATTTATATAATCATGGAACTATAGTTATAGAACCATATATTTTAAACAATTGAAATATGGAACTCCGGTAACATATAACATTAACAACTAGAAAAAACATCAATTATACAAGAAAAATCGATTCTTCCTCCTCATCTCCTTCAATAATGAGTTTTCTGCATTCCTCCATAAACTTACTTTATACAATTCAACAAATAACAAAAAAAACGTAAATAAATAACTAAAAACATGTTGCCACCAATCAAACAAATTGGAAATTGACATTGCTACTTCATTAGTGCGTTAGAATGTCACTGTTACAATTGTGAAAATCGTTCTTTTTTAGAAAAAAAAAAAAAAAAGCAGTCAATGGTGATTTGATTATGGATTTCTAAAAGATTCTGATAGAAAAAAGAGGATGAATGAAGAAAGTAAGAAAGAAAGAGGATATGCAACGCTCCAGACCTCAGAGAACGAGAGAGGCGCACGTGAATTGAAAAACTCTACTAAATTTCTACATCTTTAGCCATATAAATAAAACGACGTAGTTTTACTTAGGGGTGTATGCTTAGGGTGTGCGATATAATTTGTGGAATATACACCAGCCCAAGGCTGTTCCAACAGCAACAAGTATTAAGTACAAAAAATATCCTCTAACGAGATAATCCCTATTATCCTGAGTGGAGCACGATTCCCTGACTTGGGCCTCTATTCACGAGACAATACCCTCACTACTCACTTCATCCTCAGAAAATACCCAAGCATTTTGTCGGTTCCAAATCCCATAGATACAAAATAAAAAAATCATGTCCCAATTCGGGAGGGTAGATTGATCTGTGAGCCATCTAAAACCCTGTGAAAAACAATCATAAATCCACCACTGGACAGTGACATTACCAATAAAATAGTTCCACCTTTCTGGATGCACAAATTTCCTCCACACCTAACGCATTTACGGACAGTCCCTAAGTGCACGGAGTGAAGATTCCACTGCTTGATAACATATCAGACAGAAAGAATCATTACTATAATATTCATTAGAAAAATACCTCGAGTGACCAGCCGATCATGGGGGGCCAGCCAGGTCGTATTGCCACACCGTTGAGGGCCGTTGAACCTCCAAACCCGCTGCCGCTCTTCTATCTCCTCAGCTGACGACAATCCACAGGCCTCCAAATAAGCTTCGCCAACCGAAAATCGCGCATTGGTCACAAAGTGACAACTAGTAGCTCATGGCAACTCACTAACACCACTCCCAGCTTCCCAAATCATATCCTCAGGAGTTTGCTTCCCCACAAGATTTCTCTCCAAATATGAGAGGAAGATCCTCCTTTTTGATAAGATGCAAAGGTATTACCATACTTACGCCATAAGATCGGAGCCCACAATGCACTAGCATAGCTGACCATCCTCCAATAAAGTTTAGTAAGCAAAGGAAAATTCTACTATGAATCTGCATCACTCTTAAACAACTAAAAGAGTGACATGATCTAATAGAGGTTATATGATGTATGAGTGGAGACATTAATCCATGACAAAATCTTCCCAATTCATGATAAGCACCTTTGAGAAATGAATAGAATATTCGTCAGTTAACTCATTAGTTTTTTTTATTGGGACATTGGCTTTGTAGTTTGATACAGTACCGTAAATGTCTAGAAATGTTTGAAAGATTTGAATATTTAAAATTTTCTCATTTAGAGAAATTGTTCAAATTTTTGCCTATCATCTTAAGATATTCGGGACTAAAATCGAATTCGAATTAATAAAAAATTGCAGTGAAATGTTTAAAGCCAAGATTGGGTGTGTCCTAAAATATTTAAAAACTAGGTGCATCGAATTGAAAATAATAAAAAAAATGTGAAAGGTTCAAAATAAAAAAATAGAGTTGTTCCGATGGATGAAAACCGTAGAGTGGCTCCGGTCAATCACAAACATGTTTCCGAGGCTCCAATTTCTTCCACGAAAAACAGACAAAGATGGGGACGATGGTAGCAATTAATGCAAAGCACAAAGAACTTGACCTTTTAATTGGTAATTACCGAGTAAGAAGAAATTAAAACGGACGAACGCAAATTCTTTGTTTTTTTTTGGGAGGTGCTGAAATAATCATATTCACAAAAATGGCTTTCTTCTCTAATTCCAACAAACTTCCATGTAATGTAGTAACTCATGCTTACGAGGATTAAACACAGGTGTCCATGCTTTCTCGCAATCCATCCAAAAGGATATTCCTCATTCTTAAACCGCTTTTTTTTTTTTTGGGGCGGTCACCCCCTCATTACCCGACATCCTTCTCCTCTTCATCCTTTTTGGAATTTCCTTCTCCTCAATATTTTAACCTACCTACGTATGTAACGTAACACCAAACTCCTCCGTCCCTATCCTCCCTCCCTCCCTCCCTTTTATTTTATAACTCAAATCCTCTAACCTATCTTCTATTACATTCTCCTATATTTTTCTTTATAATAATTCTTTTTCTTAATACCACTTCCCTTGCATATGTTGAGAGTTTTATATTATAAAATAATTTCTCTTCATAAAATTTTTTTTTTTAAAGAATATCCCTCTTCAATTAATGCATCAGTAGTTATTAATTATTAAAATTTAAATCTATTCACATTTGATAAAAGTTTAAAATATGGAGAGAGAAGAGAAGATAAAGCCTTGACAGATATAGCTTGTTAAATTAATATAAGGGCATTAGAGGTATTTTATTTGACAAATATATCGATGTCAGATTTTTCTTAATTTATGTGAAAAAATAAATACTTTTATAATATGAAACAATGGTAATTTTTAAAGTCCATGTTGTATTTTTACGTTATACGATCTATTTAAAAAACGTATTAGACGATTTGATCATAATTTTATATTAAATTAATATGAATATATTAGTTGAGGAATTTATAATTAGATGGAAAAATTGTTATATATTCATCATTATTTACGAAATACTCATAGTATCTTAAATTTTACTTTTAATCTTTTTACGCTTTAATTATTTTCGAGACACTATAAATGTCTTTCTGCCCAATTATGCTATGGTGTCAGGTAATATCTAAAAAAAATTAACACATAATTGGATGGCAAGACATGTATAACGTCTTAAAATTACTTTAAGGGTGCAAAATGTTAAAAGTAAAGTTTAAATATTATGAGCAATTTTAAAAATAGTTGTGGGGTATATATAGTCATTCTTTTGTGGAAAAAATAACCATATATGCCTCATAATTATTTACAAACCACTTGTAATAAACTTAAACTTTATTTTTAATTTTTTTGTCCTTAAACTATTTTTGGAACACTATAAATACCCTATTATTATAACTATTTCCAAATTGCTTATAATAATTTTTAAACTTTATTTTAAATTATTTTTGAGACACTACAAATGAGGTGTCACGAGAGCATTAAAAGATAGGATATGTATTTATAGTGTTTCAAAAATGATTTAAGGTTAAAAAAGAAGTTAAAAGTAAAAATTTAAAAATATTATGAGGTATTTATAAATAGTGGCGAGTATATATATATATATATATATATAGCCATTTTAATTAGGTAGCAGCAATGGAATTGTATATGTAAGGTTGGGCAGAGGGAGACGCCAATGACGTGTTAGCGGTGGACGTGTCCTTGGTAGAGGAATGTGTGACGTCCGGAGGGATGTTCGTATAGGCCGTGAGCGGCTACCGTCATGCACTCATTAGAATTGCTCTTGTTATAGCATCACTAACGTAATATATATAGAAAATATTGATCCCCAAAAAAATTAGAAAAAAGCAACGTAATATAGAAAAAAAAATCTTTTTATTGCACGGGAATTGTGTTTTTTTTTTTTTTTTTTTGGTATAAAGAAAGGAGGCATAAATTCAAGTTGTTGTGCAAAATTCCGGCCGGATTAAAAGGGAATTAATAAGAAGTCTATGAATCATCCCTTTTAGTGTTTTTGGTACTATCTTCCTTTTCCTTTGAGCAAATATATTACTTTTCCTCCATTGATATGTCAGCTTCATCTTTTCTTTTTTTTTTGGTCATATATGAAATTGTTCTCTTATAATATGTTATATGTAATAATTCTAGTATCATTGCATTCAATCTCAACACTACCAACTACCCACTATATGTAACACTATCATCTTATCTAAGAGTGTAATGGATAGACTTAATTTTAATACTTTTATGTAAAATTGTGTATGACTTAAAAAGTATACAAAGTTAAACAATAAAAGTTTTACGTGGATTCTTATATTAATGACCTTATCAAAATACAGTCTAATAATTACTACTTTTAAGTTAATAAGAAAGTTGACAAATTTCTAAGTTAATAGTATTTCACCGTGACATTTCAAACATTATTTACTTTAAGAAAATGTAAAATTATGAATATTTTTTATTTGAATCAGAATACATGCTCTTCAAACCAATATCTTATTATTAATTTCATAAGTTTTCATGATAAGAGAATTAAGAGGGTCATAATATGTTTTTTATGAAATGGCATAATGAGAGAAGCACATTAAATATTATATTATTTACATAATGTGACGAGTAACAAAAGAAAATAAAAAAGAAAAGTAATTTGCGACTCAAAAGTTTTTTTTCACTTCTAAGAGGTCTTCATTGTACAAAGTCTTTACTAGTGGTGGACTTACACTATGCCAAGAGGGTCAGGTTAGAAACACTTTGAGTATAGTGTATTTTGATGGTGTCGCCTAGATAAAATTGAAGACAATGAACATTGCAATTTATAGCAAATTTTGACATTGTCGTATCTTTTTTAAGAATCGTTTTATTTTTTCTATTTTCTCAATGAAAGATCCTCAGAGAAATGACTTTGTTTCATAAGGATCCTTTTTAAAAAATTGGAAGGAACACTAATTTGACTCGTCTTGTATTATAAATACAAAACTTTCTTCTTTCCAAAAATAAATTCACATTCTTAAAATTTATTTTCATTTCTTCTAATCCTAAAAAATAGATAGCCTCCCTCCATTACCCATTGTGGC
The DNA here is from genome assembly GCA_028651295.1 of Catharanthus roseus. Lineage (NCBI taxonomy): Eukaryota > Viridiplantae > Streptophyta > Magnoliopsida > Gentianales > Apocynaceae > Catharanthus > Catharanthus roseus. The sequence goes on from JAPQWS010000104.1 coordinate 12,653,928, forward strand.
TTGCCTCCCTCATTCTAGCTATTAAATAGCACAAAACTTGACCCCCTCCCCCATCCTCAAATCTCTAGTTTCGCTATTGGTCCTGGCTGGTATGAATTCAAGAGTTTAGGACTTAAATTTGTCCCAATTTAAAGAAGGAAAATAAGTTTATCTTTTTTCTATTGCAAGGGAGTAAAATATCCAAACCAGGGAAGCAATATTAATTAAGGCATGTAGTTTTTGTTATTAATCAAAAGTCTATTCCATACTAAATTCTATGGACTACTTAGATTTTAAAAAGGAAGCAGTCTCAGTCTGATTCGCTCTATCTCAATCAGTAATTATTATTAGTTGTTCCCAAAATAAAACACCAGGAATGTTTTGATACTGACCTTTAAGGGGAAAAAAAAAAAAAAAAAAAGAATGTCCTAAGAAAAAGAACCAATTCATATCATCATTGGTAACCTACTGCCCCTCCCCCGGGAATCTATTTTTTTTTCTCTTCTTTCCTCAACTCGATCATTTTTTTCCCCAATTCTTCATGAATGCAATTTTGAAGACAGAGAGAGAGAGAGAGAGAGGGGAAGGGGGGCGGGGGGGGTGGGGGGGGTGGGGGGGGTAGTTTCTGGAATTGCGTGACGAATTTTCTTCCAGAATAATCAAAATTTACAGACTAAACTGACCCTGGGACTGGGAGTCCTCCGCTATTGAAAAAAAAAAAAAAAAAAAAAGCTGCAAATAAGGACAAATTAACACAACAGTCTCAAGAATATTTATGCCTTGTTTGTTTTTACACGGACAAAATTCAAACCTCTTTCTCTTTCTCTTCCCCTTTCTCTCTTCCTTATTTATGTCAATTGAAACAAACATATTCCCCCCCTCCTCCGGTTAGTTTTGCTTGAATTTCTCCGTCCTTTACAATTTTCCGTTTCAAATTATCCATCATCGAAGATTATGGCTGGTTCGGTGGCGCGGCAAAAGACTAGTAGTGCCGAGAATGGGCACGGAGGTAGTGGTGGTGGTGTTAGGCCTTATTGTAGATCCAAAATGCCCAGACTTAGATGGACTAATGACCTTCATCTCTGTTTTGTACATGCTGTTCAACGTCTCGGTGGAGAAAATAGTATTCACTAATTAATCTCACTTTTTTTTTTCTAAAATGTGCATGAGAAAAGAAAATAATTTCAAAATTAATTTGACTTTTTTTTTTAATTATTATTTTAGTGATTAATTAATCATCATGTTTTGTTTTGTGGTAGGAGCAACTCCGAAGGCTGTCTTGCAGTTGATGGATGTTAAGGGCTTAACTATATCTCATGTAAAGAGTCACCTCCAGGTAATTTTACACAAAATTCTCACTCTTCTTGTTAATTATTATTATCGTTCTGTTTTTATTACAAGAGGTGTCATACTATTTATTTGTTCTATCAACAGATGTATAGAAGCATGAGGCATGAGCAGGTGATTAGAGGTATGTATGCATGTACTAATTGAGTTCATGACTCAATTTTTCCTCATCTGTGGGCATCTACATAAATAATTGCTTTCTTTGAAGAAAAACTCGGATTTTCTTTTTTTTTTTTGGGAGTTAATTATGTGTTTCTCTATCACATAAAGCAGGAAAAATGGTCCAATTTTAGATTCTCAAATATAATAATAATAATCACAAATTTCTATCTATCACATTCAGAACAAAGGAATAATTCGAGTTCTAAAAAATTTCAACGTTTTGGCCTTATATATAATTATAAATTGATTCTTCTTCTTTTTTGGCCAAATTCAATTGTAGATTTGTCACCATTAATTGATGTAATTGAAGCATTAAGTGCAATTTTCAATTGTTGGTTATTAAATGCCCCATGGAAAAATTTTAAGTAGGGTGGGTCTGTCTTTTTCCATCTCTTTTATTTGTTTGTGCCTTTTGTTGGCCTTCAAGTGGAGATTCTTTTCTGTTGGAAGAAAAATATTAAAATCTTTTTTCGTATATATTTTGGTTTTAGTGGTCTTGAATTCACTTTTTACTTAAGTCTAACTTGTTAAGTGAGAGGTTTGAGTTCGAGTTACCTTGAAAATAAAGATTGAAAAGAAAACTAATTAATTGGGGGTGAGTAAATTAATTAATAAATTGTATTTTGTACTAAATTAGTGTGTAATAAATTGTTGATGCAGAAGCAGAAACGGAAGCGGAAGCAGCAGGAGCAGCAACAAAGAATGGTGGTAAGATGAAGGGATCAGTTGAGCAAGGAAACTTCCTCCTCCAACTCCAAGTTCAAACACACCCTTCTCATCAAGTATTACTACATAATTATCAGCAACTTCCCATTAATCCCTGGTTTGTCAACTTTCTTTGGTACCTACTAACCCTTAATTATGTTTAATCATATGTTACATTATATTACCTAGTAAGTCCCAAGTGAAATATACATCTTCTCACACTTTTTCTAATTAAGAATTACTCTTTTTTTTTTTTCTTTTTTTTTAATAAATTAATGAATATTTAATTATATATGAACTAATTTAGACTCAACCCTAAATTAAAAATATCTATTTATGCTAGATCTCAATAATATATATGATCACAAGTATTGATAATAAATTTTGAGTGACACATATGTGGAGGTACTTGGGATTTGATTCCTACTGTTGTTTGGATGTTTTTGTGGTGGCAGGAATGAAGTACAAGTGCTAGGGAATCAAAGGAAACTAGTTCAGCCACTCTTCTATCCAAGCATCATGACTACAACCATTTCTAATTCATCACCTTACAAGGACTTTTTTGGTTCCAATGCCCAAGTAATTATTTTAATTAATTAAATTATTTCTCATAATTATATATGAATATTTCTTATTTGGAGTTTATTATTTATATCTGGATTTTTATAAATATTCAGAGAGGAAAAGGGAAGGAAGTAGAAGCTGCTGCCCCAAGTACCTGTTTTATAGAGAAATCAAGCTGTACCATGTCTTCATTAAAAGAAGCTTCAGAATCATCCGAGTCTCGGTCTCAGTCAGATGGCACCACAGAATGGAACGATGTCTCTCTTGATCTTACCCTCGGTTATTAAATTATATATATATATATATATATATATTTAAGACTTTTATATTACATGATGATGAGGAGGAGTTAGTTTGACAACCTAATTACATATCTGGGCTTAATTTTGAAGTATTAATTAATGCTTAGGTTTCTAACTAGCTATATATATTGAACTTGCTTAGCGTGGAGAGCTTAAGACAAATTAGGAACTCAGGCCCTTTACCTAAATAGGGACTTTTCTTCGTTCAGAAATTCAAATGCTGGAGAAACCCTTGTTTTTGGCATTGTCATAATTTTTAGCCATTTCAATTTCTTACATTCTTAATCATCTTTTTTAGATGTTTAATCATCCTTATGCAATCAATTAATGGCACCACTAGGTGAAAAAAGAATTGGAGAGTATTCAAGGAAAATGAGGCGATTCGGATCTTTTGTAACATTTAACTCTCTCTGTAACATTTCTAATTTAGTATATTTTATTAATAACACTTATCAAATAAAATATTAAATAAAAAATAAATTTAAAAAAAAAAAGATAAATTATAAGAAAAAAATATTAATGTTACAGCAAATAGTAAAGACAAAAGTTTGTTTCTTCATAAGGACTATTTGCACCTTAATAGAAATATAAAGGAAATTAATAAGGTTTCCTCTCGATATTAATTCAAGATTTTTTTTATGATAACATTAATCCAAGAATTCAATTGATGATTTAATTTTTATCTTTTTTTAACTTAAATTATTGTCGGAACAAATCCCTTCACGCCTAAAATCAGAAGGCAAAAAAATTTCTTTAACTAAACTGATTACGTTTTTTAATTAACCAATGTATATAATTTTCAACCCCAATCTCCCCCTATTATAACCTCCCACCCATTTTAACATCAAAGGTGCAAAAAGAGAAAATTAAACCATAGACGGACGAATTCAGCTGCGGCATGATCATTAGCGTTGATCTCTATAAGCACATCAAATTAGGTTGCTCACAAGGATTTTTATTGTCACTATAGCTTTTGAATATATATATATATATATATTTTTTAATTTGGATCCACATGAGTAGCTTTGAAACTGTTAGAACACGGTTTATTGATGAAAACCATACAACATTTTAAGAACCCTATATATATGTACCCTTCCTCAACCCTTAATTCTCACTTTACATTATAATCCTTTCATAAATACTAATTTTTTTAAAAAAAAAATGGTAATTACCAAGATTGTGGCTTTGGTTATTATGATGATAGGAGCTGCATCTCTCCTGATGAGTAGCTCCACAGCTGCTCGTTTAACAATGTCGATGATCCAGGAAAAAAATTTCCCTGCAGCAGATATGCAAAAGACATTTTTTCCTCCTTTCTTTAGTGCTCCTGGCTTCCGCCATGGCATTAATTTTGGAGGTGGAAAGGTTCCTGGCTTCGGTGGATCAGGTCCAGCTGGTAGTAGTTTCCAAACAGCTACTGGAGTTGTTGGTGCAGGCTTCAGTGCCGGTGTTGGAATTACAAGCAGCAATGGTGAAGCCGTGGACGACGACAGCGGACTACTTGGTCAAGCCCCTTGAGCCTAAGAAGCTAGCTTTCTCCGTACTATTGACAACCTTTATTATAAATTCAGCATCATAATTAGGTGTGGTTAATAATACACCATCATCTCTGATTTACATATATAGTAAGTAGTAGCTAGTACCTAGCAACCTAGCAGTATGTCGTCGTTTCAATGTCTCGTTTTTAAGATTTTTGTTTCAAATTTCAATCTATGGTGTGTTTCTTCTTCTCAATAGAGAATAATAATGTTATTCTCAGTTGACCGATAATCTTATACAAGCACTTAGACCTTAATTAATTTTTTTATTCATGCAGTTCTCGTTAATTCAGCTTCAACTTATAAATGCTAAAAAATCTCAATCAAATTTTAAGCGTTTTATTGCATCACAATTTAGAACAATGATAATGTTAGCCTCAATGACAAGGAAGATGAAGTTTAATGGTAAAACACTTAATTCTTTAATTACTTTTACTTGATTTGTCAAGTAAGAAGTATTCTGTAGATTTTTTTTTGAATTAGTTGAAAAATCTTGAATATTAGGTAAAAAAAAAACGTTAGCTTAGACTTTGTTTGATAAATTAATTTACCTCTTAAAATGAATAAGTTAATAACTTATTGAATTAAGTGTGTTTGATAACAAATATTTTTTAAGTACTTAATATCTTAAAGTGCGTTTGATAACAATTTTTTACAAATCTCTTAGTTGTAAGTATAAATTTTAAGTAACATTTTTTAGCATAATTATGAATTCTTAACTCTGAAAATATAAATTGTTTAACACTTTTATATAAATAATTAATACGAGTTAATTAATTCAGCATTTAGATTAGTTTCAATTTTCAAATTCAGATTTCAAACTTGAAATTTAGCATTTATAACTTAAATAGTTCAGATTTCAACCTTGAATTTTTTATTTTATCAAACGAAACTTAAATGAACATTAAAGAGAGATCCGGGTGTGAAGGGAAAAGGGGAAAGGATAGAGAAATAGCCCTTTATCAATCCAATTACCAAATTAAGACCATTTAACCAAAAGTCCACTTGGGCGTAGCTTAGTTGGTTCTGAGGTTGCAGAGGGGTACCAAGATCAAATGTTCAAATGCTTGCTGCGGCAGTGTGAGAATTTCAACCTCTCCAATGTGAGGGTAGTTTTTTGTGCGCATCAGTGCATGGCCTCCAGTCTGCAAAGCCGCGAAGTCACCATGATTTACATCTTCCACCTGATCGTCGGGAAGTCTGGTGGGGAAATTTCGCCTTTTGTACCGATACCACTTAGCCAAAAAAAAAAAAAAAGTAACAAAAACAATTAAGGCTGAACACATACTAGTTCAATCATTTGGCCCAGGAAAAAAAAGGCCCAACCCAAAAGAACACGACTCATGCGGGGTTTTTTTTTTCTTTTCACTCTATATAGATCAAAAATCACAATAATGATTATAAAGAAAAAAATAAAATAAAAAATAATTTAGAGGTGAAAAAAATAAAATTAAAAGTTCTGCCTAAAAAGAAAAAAATAAAAATAGTTTATCACTAAAAAATATAAAATTAAACTTTATACTTATAAAAAGAAAAGCAAAAATAATTTATGATTCGATAATTAATTAATATCTCATTATATATATTTATAACTAATTAATTCTTAAAGTTAATTTTAATAAAAAATTTATCAACAATGATTATATAGTAAAAATTTTAAAATTTTCTTAAAATATCATTTTTCATATTTTACTCTTATTTAGTACAATACAACAATATTGATATTTGTGGAAAGTTAGTAGTTCAGTGGTACAAACACTTCTTATCAGGCCAGAGGTTCTGAGTCGAACCATATTCCTCCCCCAATGTATAAAAAAAACAATATCGATATCCTTCATTACAAATATAAATATATATATATATATATTAAAAACAAAGTCATTCTGAATGCCACAAGAGTGCCACTGACACCCTCTTCTTTTTTCTCCCCATGCAAAAATTAAAAAAAATAGAGAATATAATAAATAATTAATAATGACAATTATCTTCCTACATTTAAGGTGGACTACATCAAGATTAAATTACTATTCTAATAAGAACAAATTAGTGATAAGAAAAAAGAAATAATATATGAGATAATTAATAATGATAATTATCTTCTCACATTTAAGGTGGGTTACATTAAAATTAAATAAAATAATACTAATTAAATTAATATTATTATAAGAACAAATTATCGGCAAGACATTTAAGGTGGACAACATTAAAATTAAATAAAATAATATTAATCGAATTAATATTATATATATATATATATATATATATGAAAACAAAGAAATACTACGTGACTCATTTTCTTCACTTGGCTTCCGCGTGGACATTACCTTCTCCTTTTTCCTTTCTATTCTATTATAAAAAAACAAAAAAAGATAATAATGATTTTGATATAAATTAATAATTAAAAAGTTTTAATTTAATAATGATAATTGAAAAGTTTTTATTTGATAATAAAACATTATTTGCTAATGGTTTGAGAATCTTGCAAGAAACAAGTTAATCTAATGAAATAAATTCAAAAATTTTAATTTTTTAAAAAAATTTAATTTGCAGTCGAAAAACTACAATGTTTGAAAAATATATTTTTAGAAAAGAGATAATGATAAAATATTAAAAATAAATGGGAAAATTTTAATTTTAGAAATCTAGAAAAAATAAAATGCGAAAATATATTCCAAAATTTTAATTTTAAAAAAGAGATAATAATGAAATTGATATAGATAATAATTCAAGAGTTTTAATTTGAAAATGATAATTAAAGAGTTTTAATTTGATAATAAAATTTTATTGGCGGATGATTTGAGAATGTTCCAAGATGCAAGTTAATCTAATAAAAAAATTGATTTAATAAAATAAATACAGAAACTTTAATTTCCAAGAAAAATAATTTGTAATAGAAAAACTACAATATTTTTTTAAATATATTAAAAAAATCTACAAAATTTAATTTTTGAAATTCATAAAAAGTGAAAATGAGAAAATAAATATGAAAATATTAATTTAAAAAAAAAGAGATAATATTGAATTTGATATAAATAATAATGAAAGGGTTTTAATTTTATAATAATAATTGAAGAACTTTAATTTGATAATAAAACTTTATTTGCTGATGATTTGAGAATCCTACAAAAAAAAGAAAAAACAAGTTAATCTAATAAAAATTTAATTTAGTAAAATACATTTGAGAACTTTAATTTCCAAAAAATTTAATTTGCAGTCGAAAACTATAATATTTTTTTAAAAAATATATTAAAAATAAATCCAAAAATTTCTTTTAAAAAAAGATAATAATGAAATTGATATAAATAATAATTAAAGGTTTTAATTCGATAATGATGATTGGAGAGTTTTAATTTGATAATAAAACTTTATGGCGGATGATTTGAGAATTCCGGAAGAAGCAAGTTAATATAATTAAAAAATAGATTTAATAAAATAAATCCGAACACTTTACTTTCTAAAATATTTAATTTGCAGTCGAAAAACTACAATATTTTTTAAAAATATTAAAAAAATAAATCCAAAAAGTTTAATTTTTAAAATTTAGAAAAAATAAAAAATTAATTTCGAAAAATTTAATTTAAAAACAGAGGTAATATTGAATTTGATCTAAATAATAATTAAAGAGTTTAATTTCGTATTGGTAATTGCAGAGTTTTAATTTGACAATAAAACTTTATTTGCTGACGATTTGAGAATCCTGCAAGAAGCAAGTCTAATAAAATGAATTCGAGAATTTTAATTTTTGAAAAATTTAATTTGCAGCGAAAAACTACAAGTAATTTTTTTTTTAAATGTATTAAAATATAAATCCTAAATATTGATAGGAAAAAATTATATATATATATATATATGTAAGCCCTAAGGGCATATTAGTAATGTTTTGATTATGATTAACTTATATTTTGTGACAAGTAGGAATAGTTTTATATAAAAGAACAAAAGATGCACAAGAGAAGTCTCAAGGGTAATCTACAAAAAAGTAAAAGATCACTATAGACAACAAAATTTTATGAAGATTAAGTGATCAAGTTGAATACCTTGAAGACAAGAAGGTTAGTTAGGGGTATTTTAAGGTAACTTGTAAAATTCCCTAACTCATCTCTTTGATTTTTGATCAAATATGATAGCTCTTTGGGTGAAATATTTTTTTACAAACTATGCTTGAAAATCTTAATAAAGTTTTTGATGTTTTTAAATGGATCACTTATTTTAAAGAGTATCAAGAATGCATGTTTTGAAATGTGAAGGAAAGTCTAGTTTTTTTAAAAGGAAAATCAATTGTCCAATTTTTATATCATATTTAAAAAAGGGTCATTCGATTTTTTCAAGGGAATAAAAAAAATCAGTCATCCTATTTTAAAATTGATCGTCCGATTTTTGAAGGTATAAAAAAATCAGTCGTCCGCTTTTAAAAAGGGTTATCCGAGTTTTTAAGTGAATTAAAAATCGGTCTTCCTATTTTAAAAAGGGTCATCCGATTTTGTGTTTATAAAAAAATCGAACATCAGATTTTCACTTTTATTGTAGAAATGACCATTGCTCTGACAGTAACGGCTAATTTTTGCCTTCACGTATAAAATGAATTTTTTGATTAGCCATATTTTTCAAGAAGTTGAAAAATATTTATTACCAAATTGAAGAGCATTAAGGAGCATACTTTTAACCTTATTCATCTTACGAAAAGAAAATCTCCTTAGAGCTACATTTTTTATCATAATTCAATGAAGGAGAAAATGGGAGCTGTAGAAGCATCCAATTAAGTTGTATCATTAACTTCTTAAGATCCTTTGGTAATATTGTTCCATCCTTACTCTCTTATTTTATTTTGTGATCAAAGGTTTTGTGAAAAACCCTTTGGGTGATCTTTTGATAATTATTGTATTGTTGTGTTGTGTAAGCATTGAGGTTTGAGTACAAAACCCTTGAAATGTGATCCTCATCGTGTTGTGTATAAACTTGAAATTATTAGATTTGTGAAATCCTTGAGTTGATTCTTAAGGTAGTGGATGTAACTCTATTGAGAGAGTAAACCACTATAAATTATTGTCTCTTTTCTTTGTGGTTTGCCTTTTACTTCTATGTTTATAGTTTAATACTTGATTATAAAAGGGATTTTGTTTGGCTAGGAATTTTTTCAAAAAGGAGTTATTAAATTCTTGTTCAAACAAAATCGGAGGTTTATATTAAAAATTGTTCAAAAAGTTTTTAAATTAGCCAAAAACCTTATTCACCCATCCTCTAAGGGTTTTCAATATATATATATATATATATATACACACACAAAGCCATAATACGTTACCATGTGGAATACCTTCTCTTTTTCTCTTCCCACGCAAAAATGAAAAAAATAATATATGAGATAATGATTAATGAAACGTATGTAATACTCTCCCTATTATTTAGGGATAGAATGTTTTTAAAATTTTCAAAAATATAAAAGATATAATAAATAAATGAAAGGGATTTAATTTTTGTTGATGAATGATGCTATCCCTATTATTTAGGGGTAAAATATTTTTAAAAATTTAAAGATATTTGGAACTATTTCCTAGATTAATATTTACAAGTTGACGTTAAATATAATTCCTTTTAAACTTACTTCTCTTCTGATACCAAACTTCCACCACCATCAATATTTTTTCATCAGCAAAGCATTTTCAATATAGCTTCTCTAATCATCATCTTTTAATCTTCCATTTTGTGAGTGATAATTTTGAGTATTACGCTATCATATATTAAAGTGTGGAAGACGAGGAAGATGTTTACAAATTGAAAATTAATTTCCTTTGTGATTCTTTTTTTCTTTTGGACTATCCTTTTTTTTGTGTTTAAATATAATTCCATGAAGAACTAATGTAATTCTTTTTTCTTTCTTTCTCTTTTTTAGGTGTTTCTATTTGTTAAAAGATTGAATCCTTGTGGCCTGCTGCCAATTTAATGATCAAGTACCTTTTGTGTATTTTGGGTTAAATTATAGTATACCTAATTGGCTACTGACATTTTTTTTTTTTTATTTATAAGATTATCTTTGTTGAACTTTTAGTTGCAATTATTGGAGTTAAAACTAATGAATGCATCAAAAGATATTTTAATATTATATGGCTTTTTTTTTTTTTTTAAAAGTATTACCTGACTTTCTTTTTTAAATGAAATATTATCTGACTTTTACATTTAAGTTTATGAGTTTAAGAAGTCCTTTAGGAATTTATTTGTCTCCTTTTAACATGTAATAAGGATGAGATATATGTGTACATGTTAAATACTTTTGTTTATTTCTTGATTATAGTAATCTATTTTTGTTTTGTTTTTTTATGAGATTATTATTGTTGAATTTTTAGGTTGCAGATACTTGAGTTGAAGCTAATGAGTTCATCAAAATATATTTGGATATATTCTTCTTTTAAATATTATTGACTCTTAGATTTAATGTTTATAATTATGATTAGAATTCGTTTATGAATGTATTTTTTCCCTTTTAACATATGATTGAAAAAGAAATGTATTTTTAACTTTTTTTTTTTTTTTAGCTAAATGAACAATTGTCCCTCACCATTTTTATTTATATGTAAATTTGTCACTTCAAATAATGTCTATATGTCAGCAAAGATTTTCCACGAATGCTAAACTACATTGCGTTAAACCTAATTCTAGACTTTGTGTAAGAAGTAACTTTTTTTTGATAATTATATCCAATCCTTATATTAGCAAAAGTATGTATGTTGTTCAAATGTGTCATTTCTTTATTTTTCTTTCCAATTTAATAGTAATTATAATTTCTTTTTGTCAACATGATAGTGATTGTAGACTTGATAGAATAACTAATTTTCTTTAGAAACATTTTTTTTCCAATTTTTTTTAGGAACTCAATACAATTTCATTTTTTTCTCTTTTCATTTTTAAACTTGATATAAATAAAATTTATTATTATTTTTTAAAATATGTGCTTAATGGTTTTATGACCATATTTTTTTTAAAATGAGTTTGTTTGGGGTTCAATTTGAATAATTACTCATTAATATTCTTTGACAATTATGAATTTTATTTTTTTATTCATATTTCAATTTATTGGTATCTTTTTTCCTTTATATTGAAAACATGTTTTTAGAAATGAGGCAACAATCTTAGTGAGACTAATTATGTAATTTTTTTCATTTTTTATGAGAAATGTTTGTGATGTATAAAATTATATAATGGTCGAAGAAGTTCTCTATTTTTTCTTTCGTGAAAAATATTTTTGAAAAATATAAAATAGTTGAAGAAGTAATATAAATATGTACATTTTCAATTTATATATATGTATATCATTTTTGCTTTGATATAGGTCGATATGATAATATCTAACTTTTGTACCCCATTATATTCTTTTTTAATAGAACATTACATCTTTTTAGTTTTTTCTTCTTTTTGGATGGAGGAAGATGAGGTGATGGATGGGTCACAAGTAGGAAGGAACATTAGTTACGAATTGTTACCTAATTTCTAAGAGTAGGGAAAGAGTTTTGGGGAGACAAAAATGAGTTCTTCTTTTTTGGGCAGGGGTGGGGGAGCGAGGGATATTAGTTACAAATTTTTGCTTTGTTTTTTAAATAGAAAATGAGAAACATTAATAAATCCTATCCAAATTTTTAATTAGAAAATAAAAATCCTATTTAATTTTTTACATTTTTTCTTATACCCTTTTTCTTTAATATTCCTTTTTCTACTCTTTTTTATTTACATTGGTTTATTTGAATAAACTCATAAGTATATTAATTATAGACAGCAAAAAAGAAAAAAAGGTCTACTTCTTCCTTGGATAATTTTTGAAGGAATTTTTTGAAGGTAGGAAAGAATAATTATTAGTCTTTGTATTAAAATAATATATATTATTTTTAAATAAAAAATATTTTTCCTTTTTCAAAAAATGGAATATTATGTTTTTTTCTCAAAATTATAACAAAGTACTCATTGTACGATTTTTTTAATATACAACATTATAATTTGATTGTTGCATTAGATATATAAGAATTTCTAACTTTTATTTTAATATAATTTAGTAATTTATAAATATTTATCTCATGCTTGAATTTGATAAATCTTTTTGTGAGGGTATAATTGTGTTTCTTTGAGTGATTTAGAAACATAAAAATCCTCTTTTAACTAATTTGAACATCCAACTCTCATTGAATTACAATTCTTAAAGATATAGATGAACTCACATTACTATAACCTTCCAATGCTGTTTTTTACCTCATCAAGATTCATCAACATATTCACACGTCTAATAATAATAATAAAAAACTCTTCTTAGCATCTATCGGTATGAAATGTATGAATAATAATCCAAATAAAAACATATAATCTAAAATTGATGACAAGGTCTTTTAAGAAATATTAAAGAAAAGTACTTATTTTTTCTGTTAGACTCAAGGAGGGACTCATAAAAAAGTAATAATTGTTCGTTTGAATAAAACATGTATCTTTTATAGGGACAAGTAATTGTTAAACATGTAAACAAACTTTAGAACCAAAATTGATATATAAGTTATGGTAGTAATAACTTTACCAAGGATTAGTGGGACTTTAATGTATGATCTAATGTGGAAATAGTGAAATTAAAATGGTATATTTCTCCGAGATTCTTTTTTTTTAGGGTATGAATTAACAAACGCAAAGTACAAAGATTATTGTTTACACTTTTGAACCATAACAAATAAATTTTCATTTAAAAAATAACAAGCACATAATTATTGGATCAAAATTAAACAAAATTATTAATTAATAAAAGGTCAATTGTCACTAAAATAATAAAGTATCAAAATTGAGCCAAAAATTATTAATTAATAAAGGGTAAATTGTCACTAAAATAATAAAGTATTTTTTCACTCCCTATGTTTCTTATAACTTTCAAAAACTAAATTATTCTACTCCCACGTGACTAACTTCTAATTATGGATACTTTAAAATATTCTACTCCCTCGGTTACGCATACTCGTTGTGCGTTATGGCCTGTCTAGGAAATTTGCCAAAAGTATCTGTTCTTGACCTATTTTCTCTATAAACTGCAAGAACATGATAACAAGGCAATGTATATGTTTGTCATTTACGCAACTGCATGATTTATTATTTAGCCGCAAAGTATAGACGTTATTTCCCGTACCAGAAACCCGGATTGGAGATCTGACCATGTATATTCCCTTTTTGCGGATTGTAGGTTGTAACTTTATGTTCTCTTGATTTCATTTCAATCCGCAAGAACTTGTCAAAAATTAGAGTTGGAAATGGATGCACACAATTTTCCACTTCTTCATGGTGTTGGTGAAAGTACTTAACTAGTTTGTTGAATATTAGTTCAAACATGGCTTCTAAAGGTAGAACCCTAGCTTTCTTTAACACACTGTTAAGTGCTTCAGAAATGTTGGTTGTCATGATACCGTGTATGTGACTGCCATCATGCAATAGTATCCATTTCTCTGGGTCTAACTTCATCAAGTAAATGTAAGCATCAATATTTCTTTCTTGAATCTCTTTCATTACACAGTCAAATTTCCATTGTTTTGTTTCTGTTCCGGCCTACCACATCAAGCTTTTTAGGTTTGTATTTTTAAAAGTCTTGTTGAAATTTGCTCGAATGTGGCGTAAGCAAAACCAGTGAACTGCAAATGGTGGTTGCCACAAAAGTTGACTTTCAATAGCAGAGAAAATACCTTTGTGGCTATAAAAAATGAGGCATACGTGGAGATCTTTGAAAATGTATTCTCGTTTTCAAGGAACCAATTCCAACTCTCGGAGGATTCCTTATCAACAATTGCAAAAGCAAGTGGGAACAAGTGATTATTTGCATCCCACGTACTTGCAATTAATAGCACGCCCTTGTATGGTCCCCTTAAGTGTGTTCCATCCACAGAAATCACCGGCCGGCAATATGGGAATCCGTCTATACATGGCAAGAAACACTAGAAAACAAATTTGAAAACATAATTAGGGGGACTGCTTGTTCTTTGATGCAAAAATTCGTATACAGTCCCCGGGTTTAAATCCTGTATAGCTTGTAAGTATTTAGGTAAAATACTGAAGGTTGTATCCCAGCTACCAAAAACCTTCTCGATGGCAAATTTTCGAGCATACCATGCCCGCTTGTAAGTACAGCCAATTTGAAACAATACCTGCACTTTTTGAATGATGTTCGAAATAGGTATCTCCGGATCATTAGCAACTAGGTGTGATATAGACATTGATATAAGTTTTGAAGATAAGTTTCTGTGTTTGTTTTGTTCAATCTGTACAAGCATGTGTATTCTTTGACGAATCTGATTATTTCCCACCGATTGCGCGTGGCTTTCTTTTTTATACGGATGTACTATGAACAGTAATTATCGTCACTGTGATGGTAACATCTTGCGGTCCATGTATCAATCTTACTTTTCAAAACTCGGTATTCATGCCCTACACTGATAGAGTATTTACGAACCGCACTTACTCCCTGCACTTTGTCAACAAATCTCATGCCTAACTGTATGTCAGTCATGGAGTCGTTCCAATCGAGTAACTGGATGGTACTAGATTCTACAAGGTCATCTATAGGAGGACACGAGCCCACATCTAGAAATGCTCCAGAATGTGTGTAGTCATACCTAGCGTTGCTGAACCATTGCTGCTCTCCCATTATTGCACTATGTTTCCAGTGACTGGGTTGACAGGATTTACAGGATTCAGGGGAGTTTGGAACTCTCCTTCTTTCGGGTCATTGTCATCATCTGATTCAGATTAACTAGAAACTGCATCATCTTCGTCCGATCCGTCAACCTCACCGTCATCATTATTGACGGTATTGTACAACATAGACGGTTCATCAGAAACCATCTGTATTACCGCTGTAATATATTCGGGCAAAGTTGTTGTATTTCTGTCATGTGTACTTGGAATATTTTGTTGCTGGATAGGCTCGAATTCAATAAGAATGTGAATCCCTTCCTTCGATATGTCGGCTAGAATAGTCTATAAAACTGTATTTCTTTATCGTTTTTCATGCTATATAAATTAAAGTAAAACATACGATGCACCTCGGAGTATGAAGGCACCCTCATTGTCATTTGAACATTCCAGAGATTGGGATCCATATCTCGGTATTTCAATATTTTTTTTTACTAGTTCCGCATGTGAAATAATTCGGTTCGTTGGCAATGCCCAACTTTTTCAAATTGTTCCAGTAAAATAGGGACCGTATGCATCCCTTGCAATTTCAAAATCCCAAAATAGCTATACTCTAACAGGGTTGATTGCTTCCATTTCAAAATGATTTAACTGTAAGTGTTTAAGGAGGATGAAATATGAAGATGTTAAGAAGTTCAGGAATTGAAAAAGAATGACTGGAATGTTAAGGGAGATAAGTTTGATATGTTGTATATGTTTTGTAGATGTAGAGAAGGATGAATGAATGTATATATTTATAAGGATTCAATGGTTTGCAAGGCGGAAAATGGATTGTCGATGGAATGAGGGAAAATTATTTGGAGGGATGAATTATTGTCCTTTGATGAGCTGGGTTCATGGGATGAGCTACGTTGAATGAAATTATTGTGAGATATAATGTCCTTGTAACTGAATTATTGTCCTGAAAAATAGCTGGAAAAGAATTATTGTCCTGGAAAAGAGCTGGAAAAGAGGTGAGGAGGAGGTGACAATTAAGGATAACACACAAGGGTTGTGCGTCATCTTCAATGATAACGCACAAAGGTTGTATGTTATCCTTGAAGATAACGCACAACGAGCATGCGTTATCTTCAAGATAACGCACAACAGTCGTGCGTTATCCATGAGGATAACGCACAATGCTTGTGCGTTATCTTTAGCCCCTTTTTTTATATTTTTTTTCCAATAAACTTTTTTTTCAATATGGCATCATGAAAATTTTTTTTTCTTCAGTAAATGTTTTTTTCTTTTACACATTTTCCCGGTTTTTATTTTTTCCTTTCTCACACCAACTAAAAGATTTGTTACAATGTAAAATATTAACTTTTCCCGCTTTTAGTATTTTCCTTTTTCAAACCAAATTAAGCTTTTAGTTTAGAGTTTTTCAAAGCAAATTATAAATGTTATCGTAAAAATGGACAATTTGAAAATTTCAGTTTTTACCTTAAACAAAATAAGAATATAACTAAGATACGCAAAACAAATAAATCTATAATATAAACATGAAATGAATATATTATATAGAAATTTAATTTACATATAATTGGCAATGAAAAACTAGAAAATACTAATCATAACTAAGGCCAGTCGGATGGCTTGAACCTCGTAGTCTTCTTACCAGCACGATGCCCAAATCCGTAATGCTGTACACCGTCCATGTCATCCGCCCGCTCCTCTTCATTAAATGAAGATGCTTGCAAGATAGGCTGATGTGGTGTGGATGAACCGGTTGTGCCCGGAGGAGGGGGTGCACGAAATCTAGAAAAGCCGAAGGATGTAGATTGTGGTGCTTGAAATGAGGCAAATCCTAAACCGAGAGGGGGAGGCGTCTGCGATGTCCCGGATCCACTAGGAAGAGACTGTGAAGCTGGTGTCCAATTCAAACTAAAAGAAGGTACATCTAAGTTCGGGGTGTCAAATAGGTCAACAATCTGCAGTCCACTTCCAGATCCCTCACCCCTCTCCACCTCTACATGCCCCGGGTCGACATGCTCGTGCCTGTATGGAACCAGCGGTACAAGAGGGCGTCCACTGCCTACCCCATGAACAGGCTATCTGCGAGTGCCCCTCTTAACTCCACGAGCACCCCGATCCGTGATCGGAATTTTTATAACTAAGTTTTAAACCCAATACTTGCAAGTGCACAATATCAATGTAATACGGAAGTATAAGGGTATCGAACCACAGAGAAAGGCTTAACTACTTAAATTATTATCTTCCTAAATTAATTTTATAAAAATAAGAATGAGATTTTATTATTATTCCTAAATTAATTAAAACTAATGAGTAAAATAAATAAATTGAAACCAATAGGAGATTAACCAAAGAAGATGATTTAGAACCTTGAATCCACCACTAACCTATATAACAATGATTTAATTCTATTTAGGAGAAAAGATTAAACATTTATGTGGTGATCTAGGCTACAAGCTTCGATTCACTAAAGAAATATATTGTGTTTAAATGCATGACATAATCCATCTAACCATTAGCATGACTTATTCATTCCTATGACATAAATCATCTAAAATTAGCATGAACTATTCAATTTTAAAACCCACAATATACTTGCAAAAATCACATATCTCTCATACCCAAGACTACAAGAATTAAGCATGGAAAAAAAATATCAATTAACCCAAATAATTATTCTACAAGAACAATCACAAAGAATTAATCAAACCAATAACATCCCAAGATATGCAATCACATAAATAATAGAATAAATCTCCCAAAAATAAAATAAACCAGAGTCACATGGCTAGGGTTTCATCAAGATTCTAAAAATAAATTTAGTTCATAGCTAAAGGGAAAGAAATAACCAATTTCTTGGAGTAGATCATGGCTTTTTTCTTCGCTTGTAGCTGCTGTATTTTTCTGCTGTTGTGCTGGAATTTTCTGCTGCTGTTTTTTCTCTGCTGCTGGAAATTTTTCTCTGCTGCTGGAAAATTCTGCTGTATTTTTTTCTGCTGTATTTTTTTCTGCTCTCTTCTATTTATTGACAAAAGAGAAGCAAAATCCTAATCCTTAAAGGATTCAAATACTAAAGTTCTAATCCTTAAAGGATTCTATTAAAGTTCTAATCCTAATCCTTAAAGGATTCAAATACTGTAGCTTCTTAATCCTTAAAGGATTCTACTAAATTTAATATGGAATCTTTATTTTCCATTCTTTTTTAGAAATCTGCACAAAGATAAATAAAATAAATTAAATATTATAATTATGACTAATAAATAAATAAAATATTTTCAAAGGCTAATAATTAAAACTTAAGGTGTTTATTTGTATCGGAATTACTATAAGATAAGAAGTTTTCTTGAACCCTATATTTTGAGCACCTTTTTAGTGTTCAGATTGTTTAGTTTTCCGCTGCATATTGTATATATATTTCTAAGTGTTGTCCAGGGGTTTATGCTTTTATTTTTAGACTTATAGTTTAGTGCCGAGAGGCACGTAGATATCCTACTTAGTCGCAGTTGACCTAGTGGCAGAGTTGGGGGTATCACAAACAATTTTAAACATAAATTCAAACCCCACTTTCACAAAACATGAATGTAAAATTTTGAATTTTAATAATATATTTTTGAGTTTTCTATTATTTAAAGTTTATAGTTTTTAATTTTTTTAAGGTTACATATAGTATAATTTATAAGTAAGTATTTTACTACTTCGTAAATTTACTATTACAGTTTTAGAGTTTAAATAAAATTATTAATTACTAAACTATAAATTTCCAAGTATTGATTCTACTACTTACCAAAAAAAAAAAAAAAACATATGAGAAAAATACCAAATTACAGGTTTCCATCTTTTCTACTAAAAAATTTATGCGAAATATGCAAAATAATTATCTAAATAATTAAAAAAAATTCATATAATCATAAAGTAACGTAAAAAATTAAATCCTAATTATCCAAAAAAATTCATGAAAATAATTCCTCACAATAACATCACTTTTTAAATTCAAAAAACAATTATATACATAAAATTATCAAATTTGTACAATTTTATTAATAACAACAATTTTGAACATAAATCCAAACCCCACTTTCACAAAAAATGAATTAATTCAAATTAACAAATAAAATTCATAAAAATGATTAACAAATCCAAACACACAATAATTAAGCTTAATAAAGAATACGTCAAAAAATTTAAATAACTAAAAACTTACCGAAAATTAAAAATACAGCTCTAATCTACAGTTTTCCACTCCAATTCTTTAATAACCTTCGTACTCCAAAGAAAGTCTTGCAGATTCAAACTTGAACTTCAAATATTAAATAATTTTTAACTGTAACTTTTGAAATAAAATACAAAATTATTAGAAGAAGAGAAATCAAAGTATAGTAAGAAATAAAAAAAATCAAAGGAAGAGGAAAACAACTTACCGAGCGACGACGGCAACGGAGGAAAAAAGAAAAATTGACGCGGAGAGGCTGAAAAAAAAGAGAAAGAAGAATGAGGCTGAAAAAATATGGGAAGAATAATGAGGCGGAGAGGCTGAAAAAAAATAGAGGAAGAAGAATGAGGTGGAGATTGAAAAGAAAATTGAGGAAGAAGCTGAGGAAGAATGAGGCTGAAAAAATGGAGAGAAGAAGAAATAGGGGAGAAGAAATAAGGAAGAAGAAGAAAAGGGGAAGGGGGCGGTTGCGGCTGATGCTAGGTTTTATAACGTGATAACACAGTCACTGTGCGTTATCACTTTAATAACGCATCATGGTTGTGCGTTATCAAGGATGATAATGTACAATGAGTGTGCGTTATCGCCACTTGGAGCCACGTTAGTTTTTTACGAAATTAGCGCGACTTAAGCCGCGTGATTACGGATAATGCACACTAATTGTGCATTATGACCTGTCTAGGAATTAAAAAAAAAAAAAAACTAGGCCTCTTTAGTGCATAATTTTATTTACTGGGCCCAACCCAGAAAAAACCCATAAACTATCCTAATCATAAAATTAGTAGTCGGAACTATGAAATTTGCGGTCATAGCTAATAAAACGGATTAATCAAACTAGAATTAACATAAAACAAGGAACAATTTCTTCTAGAATTTAATCTCATACATCAGTTTGCGTGTAGCTAAATGTTTGCTCATCTGAAACCATATATGATCTTTTAGAAGAACAAAACATTTGATCAAGATTTGAAGTATCCTAGATACGGAGTATAAAGAATAATACTAGAAGATATTACATACCAATATTATGCCAATAATTGCACCACAAATTTAACTTTTTTTCTTTCATTCATTTTTTGAATTGCATGTGCTATACATATATATATATATATATATATATATATCCATAACCACTTTTCATAGCGATACTGGAAGTCACTACTAATTTTTAAAATCATAAAAATTTGGGATATAAAAATTAATATTAAGTAGCTGAAGTGGGAGTAGTTTGTCCAGTTGTACTCCAATAGAATAGAAGCTGGAAGAAGTAGCATTTTGTCTCTGTGAAGAAAACAAGGATAGGGTGGCCAAATGTTTGCCCTCAAATATGCTTCCTATAAAAGAAATTCCATTTTCTTATTAATTGATTTTTGTTCTTCATCAGCTGCTAGTTTGATGCTTGGCTTTTCTCATGGTTTGTCGCCATAAAGCAACTTACATAATCGTATAAACAATTTCAAACAAATTATGCACTACAAAATGTATATAATATATTCTAATTTATTAAAAATAGAAGTAATTAAATCTTCAATATATATATGTCGGGTTAAGTAAAAAAAAACTTTGAAAGTTAAAAAAATTTAGTCATTTAAGGCTGGAATTTTTTTTAATAAAAAAATAATTTTCTAACTTTCGTCTACTGTTAAAATCTAATTGAAATCAACTTATATGTAATTCTAAATATCCTTTAATCACCAAAAGAAAATGGGCAAATTGTGACTCATTGATCGTGATGGATCCAACCAGTTGAAGAATTTGCAGTTGATTCTTTATTTGGTCAATTTTTTACAAATTGGTCAAAATTTGATCAAGAAAATTCATGAATTTTCAAACTTCAGAAATTTTAAGTTTTTTTCTTTCGCTAAATAGAGGTTTTCAACTTAAATTCTTGAAAATTTTTCTTTCCAAAAAAGTCAGGGTTTACAAACTGACTTTTATTTAAATTTTAATAATAAAGAAAAATTGGGAGTTACTTTTGTAAAAACAAAGTTAATGACTTAAATGACTAAACCCAATTTTAAAAGGAAAAACGCTTGATATTTCCTTGCAAAAAGGGAAAAATTATAATTTGAATTGTTTCACATTGTTATAAACCAACACACATTTGACTAATTAATTAGCAAACTGTATGGCAAAAGGGGAAATGAGCAATATTAGAGAATGTGCTGGTTGTTGGTGGCGTCCAAAACCAATTAAAGCAAATGGTCCATGGATGGATCTAATCCCACACCTCAAGACTTAGACGAGAGGGATCAGTTGCTGAATTTGTACGTTGGAGGTTCGGCAGACATTCAAACCATTACTACTGCCTGCCTAGCTAGCTACTACATACATATATACATATATTGCGCCATTGGCATGAGTACACTTCAAGTTTATGAGATTCATACATATATGTGCCCATTGCACCAACGATATAAATATATTATTGAATTATATACTCACATGGGTTGCATGAGGCCATATGTGACAACATTTCGAATGCCATTTTCTTAATTAAACTTTTAACATGCTCATAATTAGCTTCGAGACAACAAAAAATACAATTTCTTATTATGTATATTGCCTTGGTAAAGACAAAAATGACAGATAGCAATTATCAAAGAATTTGATGCCTACATCGGCACGTGGAGATATGACCAACTATTTTTGCTTCCATCTTATATCTTCATTGAGATATGATTACCAACTCCATTTCCAAGTTTTCTATTCCATAATTGCTCCGCACATATTACACATCGATTTTTTTTTTTCTTTTAAATATGTGTACTTCTTTTTACTACCGTTTTCTTTTTTATATTATGGGGATCGAGAATGTAATTTAAACTCAAATACTCTAATTAGACAAAAAAATATTTTATTACTAAATTATTTTCTTACTATTCTTTCACTATCATATTTTTTTGGTAAAAAAAAATTAGTTATATATATGCATAAATTGTTTTCACTTTATTATTCATAATTATTTCCTTTTGGAGAAATTGATAACAAATACTTGAAACATTTTATACTTTTCCTTTTATGCTCTAAATAAATATTTTATTTTAATTCTTTATACTTTTAATTTTTTTTTTTCGATTCACTTATGGTTATAATTATAGTGAAAGACAGTGGAATCGAATGGTGGTGAGCACGCACCACTCACATGCATGTTTAAAAAGTTCAAATTCACGTTTTATTTGAATTTTTAATGCCTCAAACTTTTTTCGAGCAATATATTATTATAATTCATAATGAAGAATGACAAAATTAGGAGGGAGTGAACCAGCCACTCATGTGAATAATATTATTTTACTTTTTTTATTTATAACTAAATTTTTTTCAAAACTTTTACATCCATTTAATTGTTGTTCTATCTAACTGCTTTCCCCAACAAGTATTTACAACCTTATAGGAAATTATACTCAATGCGGCAGTTTTTAATATATTTTAGATATATCCCTATATATGGGCAGTTAAGTAATACTTACAAAACTAAAATTAAAATAACACACTCAGCAAATAATATCTCTATCTTCTTGTAATACATATTACTTAAATTTTTTTTCTATTCCTATAATTTACCACTTTGAAAACTAAAATACCTTTAATAAAAAGACTTTTAATGAAAAGACTCATGAGTGCATGGTATATGCCTAAATTGCAACCCACTTGAATATAATTTATTATAATAGTAAAATTTTAAATAATTCATAAGTACATAAAGTTTGGAAAAAAAATTGAACATGAATAGAAAAAGGCACTAGCTTATGAGTGTATAGAACGGTTCGGAAAATGAAGAAAGGAAAATCAAGAGAGCATTTTGTATGATAAAATAATTTGGCAGCTGGACGGACCAGAAGTGAACAAGACTGAAAGACTTTAAAGTTGAGTGCGCAGTCAATTTACGAAACATACATTATGAAACATACTAAATCAGGCCATTAGTGTTGACCACAAATCCATGAATGATTTGACAAATGCCTATAAATAGAACAGCCTCTCTGTGGTACAGAACCAACCAAGTAAGCTCTCTGCCGATTCTCTCGATCGGCATAAGTAAGTTGAGAGAGCTTCACTTGTTTGTTTTTAATGGCCACTTTAACGAAATCCTTATGTTTGATCATTCTTATTCTTAGCGGTACTGTAATTGCATGTTATGCGGCGGAAGATGGTACTGATGACTATTGCAACTACGCAAGTTGGCGAGGCTGCAATAATTTTTTCAGTCATTTTGGCAAAGGTGGTGGAGGTGGAGGTGGAGGTGGAGGTGGAGGTGGTGGTGGTGGTGGTGGTGGTGGTGGTGGTGGTGGTGGTGGTGGTGGTGGTGGAGGTAATGCGGGTGGTGGTTCGGGTCACGGCGAAGGTTTTGGAGCTGGAACTGGAGTAGATGGAGGAGTTGGAGGTGGCGGTGGTGGAGGCTCGGGAGGAGGTGGTGGAGGTGGGGATGGAGGTTATGGACAGGGACATGGTTTTGGAGCAGGTGCTGGTTTTGGTGGACGGAAAGGTGGAGCAGGATTTGGAGGTGGTGGAGGCGGGGGAGAAGGAGGAGGTACTGGTGGTTCAGCGGGAGGATCAGGTCATGGAATTGGTTTTGGGGCTGGTGTAGGAGTAGGGGGCAGTGGTGTAGGAGGTGGGGGAGGTGGTGGAGGAGGAGAAGGAGGATCGGGTCATGGTAGTGGATTTGGTGCTGGTGGAGGTGTAGGAGGTAGCAGTGGTAATAGTGGAGGTGGTGGTGGAGGAGGTGGTGGTGGTAGTGGTGCAAATGGAGGATATGGTCATGGTAGTGGCTTTGGGATGGGTGTTGGTTTTGGTTCGAGTGGAGGTGGAGGTGGAGGAGGAGGAGGAGGAGGAGGAGGAGGAGGAGGTGGAGGTGGTGGTGGTGGTAGAGGAGGAGGTGGCGGTGGTTCTGGTCATGGTAGTGGTTTTGGTTCAGGAGGTGGATATGGTGGAGGAGGCGGAGGGGAAGGTGCTGGTGGCGGTGGCTCTGGAGAAGGATACGGACATGGTGAAGGAAGTGGATTTGGCGGTGCCGGTGGTAGTGAGCAGCAGGGTGACAGCAATAATGGCATGGGTATAGGGTTCGGCATGGGCATGGGCATGGGCATCGGGTTTGGTTTTGGAATGGGAATTGGCGGCAGGGGCAGCAATAGTAACGGTTCTGGTGAAAATGAAACACATGATGAGGAGAGTAGCAATGTTAATGTTAAGACAACTCATCAACCTTAAATTAAAATCTCGAAATTAATTCTCAGACATGAGTGAGGGGAGAGATCATCATCGAAAGAGCCATTCATTCTATGGAATTGAACATTGGCCATTCAAGTCCAACCAAAAAGAATTTTCAATTCAAGTAGCTTCAGCTTCTTCATGGAATAAAGGACATACGGATCCAATTAATATAATTTTTGTATCTTATGCTAAATTCAATTAATTCCATTTGTATTGTCATCCTTGTTTTTCGAACTCAATTGTTTCTTTCATGGCTCTCCATCTGGATCTTCCCCTCTTTCACTTTTTCATGCATGCCATTTTTTACAATGGCTTAACCACGCGTTTTCGTTCAAATCTAAAATTTGGAACATTTCATCACTTCAACTCCTATAGAATGAATGGGTGGTGCAAACGAGTCGAATTTTAATAATTTATTTTTCAACATAAATGTTATCAAGCCTAATTTTTTAATGTTTTATTTTGAATTTGAGTCGAACACTAATTTTTTCCAAGTTTTTATTTTATAATATCTAATTAATTCATTGTGATACGCTTTTTTAGAAAAATATGTGAATATTATTTTGTAAATAATATCTTGGTATCATAAAAAAGTAAAAATATATAATACTAATTAATTGAAAAAATAAATGTAAAAAGTAGATAAGCAAAATTTAATCATAAACCAACTCTGTAACCCCTTCTTTAAACTCACTAGTAGGACCTGAACCCTATCGCCTCATTTTTATTTGAAATATTTTTGGCTAGGTTAAATTTTTATTTAAATTATGGATTTATCAAATAGTAATGAATATAAATTTATTATTTGAATTTACAATTTTCTATTTAAGTTTATATTAGTATATAACTCAAATTTGAATAAAGTTCATAATAATTAAATTTTAGTATTTAATTAAGAAATTTTATATTATAAATAATATATAAAAATATAATATTATATATATTTATTTATTTTTCAAGCTTTAAACATAATTTTAAAAAGTTTGAACTTGACTTGTTATATTACTTGAGCAAAACCTGAGTTTGAAATCAAACCTTGATCGAGTTTTTTCGTAAACGACTTAATTAATTTGTAATCATATCTAGACATGGTAATAAAAATTCTACTTTCATTAATAAATAAATTTGAGTAAGTGAGAAGAAATTGCATTGAGTAATACATCTGGAAATTATTACCAAAGGTGGTGATCAAGTGCTTCCAAATTTACTCCAATATAGTAGTTTAGTAAAATTGAGATTACGAGTTCGAATTTTTAGCAGTATTATTAACTTCAAGAATTATACAGATTATTCAATCGGTATAAAATATTTGCTAGTTGACACGAGGATTCAAACTTGAGGCCGCTTGAGCCATCACAATTTTGTTTCTTTTGTTTTTAATAATGCTTCCGTTTAATATTATCTGTAGTTCTAGAACAGTGCACAAGAATTAATAAAATGATTGAATTGTTTATACTAAAAAGGAAATATGCTAAATATCTTTAAGTATTGTTAGTAGTTTCAATAAAAATTTTTAGACAATTTTTTAATTTTAACAAGAGAAGGTATATATAAAAATTTATCATTTAATACTCAATTGATTATTAAAGTTATACATATTTTATCATTAAAAAAAAGTATGTGTAGACTACAAATAATACAAAACAGAGTTAGTTAGTAGGAAGGAAAGATTTCATTCAAAAAAGTAAAAAAAAAAAAAAAAAAATTTTAACCAAAGAAAAAGGGAAGGAATACACTACACCATTAACTGACATGAACTATTAAAAGGACTTTTGTTGCATAGATCTGCCCAAAGCCCACTAGCAACTGATACATTGCTTTCTTCTAGGAATACCTATTATATTGTAGCCCATAATTGGCCCAATAGAGTAAAAGAAACCCATAATGGTCTGCCATCAACACTACCCCGGAGTACGTCTTTACAGGTAGTTGCCGCAAAGGCGCCTCCTCTTCCAAAACTCAAGCAGCAGAACCCCGAACCAAGGGAAGCGAAAAGGAAGGAGGAAATGGCGGACGTTGTGCAGTACAAGCTCGAGCGAATGCTCGATGAGCTGGAAGACCTAGAACGGCGAGGCCTATTCAATCGGCGAGAGATATCGGAGATAGTAAAACAAAGGCGCAAGTTCGAGTATCGGCTGAAGAGGCCGAGTCCTTTGAAAGAAGACTTTTTGGCGTACATTGACTACGAAAAGAAGGTGGACGAGCTCCGCCTTCTTCGAAAGAAAGCGTTCCTGAAACAACAAACTGGGAAGAAGAAAAATTGGAAGAATTCTGTATCGGATTTTGCAGGAGTATCGAGGATTGTAGAGATTTATCGACTGGCTACTAATAGGTTTAAGGGAGATATCCAGCTTTGGTTTCAGTATTTGGAGTTCTGTAGGCAGCGCAGTAACGGTAGAATGAAAAAGGTTTGGGCGCTTTTTTTTTAATGCTTATTTCTGATAGAGGATTATTTTCATTATTAGTGTGTATGATGTTACTTTTCATTATGTGGCTATGATACCATTTGAATTGCAAAAAAGAAATTGGATTAGGCGTCTTTGGTGTGTAAAAAAAATGCTGTTGTTGATATTTAGTTTATCGCCACAAACTGAATCGCAAACTGGTTTTCTACACTGTAATTGACTGTTCTGAAGTGCTACTTTTCCCCTCAAAAGTTTCTACTTTAAATCCGGCTCTGTCATAACTTAATCGATACATATGCTGATTAATGCTAATGCAATATGTTCATTTTGTTCTCTTCTTTTGTTTTGATTTTGGTTGAGAAGTTTTCCAGTTGTGATTACATGTCAAGTTGTCCTGCATATGCTATTTGTACGTAAGTGTATCCACTAAAAAAAATTCCAGGGCTGCATATCTGATCCCTAGAAGCCCAAACACAGATTTTGGTTACCTTTTTACCTCCGTACATTATGTATTTGCATGTCCGAATCTTGCTGACTTCTGATTTTGTAAGTTCCCATCTTATTGTCCCCCTGTAGGCCCTAGCTCAGCTGATAAGGTTTCACCCAAGCGTGCCTGGGGTGTGGATATATGCTGCTGCATGGGAGTTTGACCATAACTTAAACGCTGCAGCTGCTCGTTCTCTCATGCAAAGCGGATTGAGAGCCTGCCCAACTTCTGAAGATATGTGGGTAGAGTATCTCCGAATGGAACTCACATATCTTAATAAGCTAAAGGCTCGCAAGGTTGCCCTTGGGGAGGATGAGGGAACATTGGTTCGTAATATCCAAGAAGATGATGAAAAGCAGTGGAGAGATGAGAATAGGGACTTGTTTATGACATTAGATGAGAAAACAAAGGAGGACAAAGCATCTGATGTCCAGGATTCGGAGTCAAAAGAAAACTTAGATTTGTTTCGAGAGCAAGGCTTGAGCATTCTTCGAACTGTTTACAATGGATCGATTGAAGCAATTCCTTCAAGTTTTAGCCTCAGGACAAGATTTCTTGAGATTCTAGAGGCAACTGACTTGGCCAATTCAGATGAAATGCGAAAACAAATAATTGTTGACTTAGAGCGGGACTTTTCAAAAGAACCAGAATACTGGGATTGGCTTGCTAGACATGAATCTCTTGGCCAAAAAAGTAGGCAAACAATGGCTGAAGAAACTTCAGCTGATCATTTGAGCAAAGCAATTAAGGTATATTTACCTTATGACGTTTTTGCAATGCAGAATCTTTGAATCTCACAATGTAACTTTGAAATATATATCATCAGTATTTGTCTTATATCATGCAAAGGAAAGTCTTCCATAAACCAGTACTTGTGCCTACCATTGAGTTAGCATAACTACATGTGGGGAAAGACCTGTATTCCCTGTTACTACTCATTTTTGAGTTAGGATCAGATAGAACTTTCTAAAAGCAAAATGGATGGGTTGGAATCTTAAGAGTTGATTTTCTTAATAAAGCATACTTGTTAGAGTGTACAATGTTATAGCTTCCTTTGATATTGAGAAGTTCTGCCATATTATGTTTCTGACGTGATTCTTTGTTGCTTATTTTGAGAGCTGTAGGTTTATGAGGATGGGTTGAAAGCTGTTCCTTCAACCAAAATGTTTGACCTTTACACAAAGTTCTTGATGGATGCCATTAAGAAAAATGGGGATGGCAAGGGTTCTGAGCACTTCAGTAATCATGGCCAGACCCTGGAAACTATTTCTCAACTGTTGAAAGTATATGAAAAAGCAGAAAGCACAAGGTGCATTTCGGAGGATCTTGCTTGTCATCATGTTTCATTCCTATTGCAGTTGGGGAAACTAGATGATGCTAAGGTGCTTGTGGAGAAACTTTGCACTAAAGTCTTCTCAAATTCCATACAATTGTGGGCTCTTTGGCTTTCAATAGAACTGAGGTGCATTCAAGATCAATCTCATTGCCCAAGCAAAGCAAACCTGTCACCAACATTTGATCTTCTGCAAGATGTCCTAAACAAAGTTGCCGTTTCAGAAGCAGAAAGCTTGTGGTATATGGTATGCAGAAATTATTCCCAGAAAATAGAGTTATGAAACTTAGAGCTGCATTTATTTTGTTTTTATCATTTGGCTATTTATCTGAAGGCCCCTTCTTTCTGTTGATCATTACCAATGACCTTTCCTTTTTTTATTTAACCTTTTTCTAAACCTATTTGGGGGTTGGAGCTGCTGAAAGGTTCCTGTGTTATGCATTGTTTCTTATGATAAAATTTTGTTTCTCATGTGATTTTATCCTCGTTATCATCTTTGTTTGGTCTGAATTGTCTCCTTGGACAAATTTCTAATCCTGCATACTACGTGTTTTCCAGGCCTTGAAATGTTTTGGACATCAGCGACACCATTTTGACAAGCTCATCAAGACTTCCATGGTTTCTGTGACAAAATTTGGTGGTACTGATGATGGATTCTCTCTTTCTTCTAGTATCATCAACATCATTCTCCAGAGGGATGGAGTTCAGAGTGCAAGAGAGATGTACAGAAGGTTTGTCTCTGGATTTTCTCTCTTCTGTAAAATTAATATTCTCACATATATTTGACATGGTCTTGTGTTTGTGAATGCAGATATCTTGGTTTGCCTCATCCGGGGCTTGTGCTATATAGAAACTGCATTGAGCTTGAATCGAACCTTGCATGTGCTGGTAATATTGATGGTCTTGTAAATGCAAGGAAACTGTATGATTCTGCTCTTACAACTTATGATCAAGATGTAAACTTGTGGCGCAACTATTACTTGATGGAGGTTAAGGTAAGCCACGTTACCCCTCTCAAGTCCTTAAAGATAAATATTGTCAATTCTCTTGTGGATGCTCTAATTCCTTATGGGACAGTAGGGGATATGTTATCCTCTAGTTAGTTTTTCTAGATTGCTTTATCTGATCTCGAATGAAACATATATTCGTTTGGAGGGTATGGTTTCTTAACTAACTAGTGATAGTATGGAAACTCCTTTCATTTTTGTTCTTTTGGATACTTTTCAGTTGGGAACATCAGAAAAAGCTGCAGCTGTTCATTGGCGAGCCAAAAAGACACTCAAGCAAACTGTTTCACTTGGCATGGCTGATTTATGATCAACAAACAATTGTAGATTGCCAATCACTTGTAGTTTTGTACTTGTTTACAAGTGTTATTGTTGTAGTTGAGATAAATCACGAGTATTCTCATTCTTTCTTCATAAATTCTATAAAATATTATTATCTGTCATAAGCATATTCTCATAACAGATAGAAACTGCCATGAGCTAAAAGGTAAGAACATGTATGTTGTGAGAGAATACTCATGGGGTATCAAGCAAAGCAAGAAAAACAAGACAGTCATTGGATATACAGAGTACATCTTAGAAACGGTTTATTGATGTAGTGTAGTATCAAGATTCTAAGATATACAAATCCACATTACATTTTTGAGATAGTACAACAACAATTAGTCTACACTCTTGGCCATTGTGGACTCACAACCTGCAAATGTGCAAAAACATCGACAAGATTTCAACAACCAATGTTATATTAGCAGCAAAGTCATCTCAGAATACAACTTCCTCAAAAAGAGGGTTTAGGGAATATAAGAATAACCTCAAGTGTGCTAAATACTAATCTCATCCTGCTAGCAACCAACGATGGTTCTTCTGCATGACCAACCACCGCCATCTGCTCCAGTTGAAGAGTTTTCACAGGAAGCCTAGCGATATATAAGAAATTATGAACTCACTCTTTTAGAACTTTCAAACATATGCCAAGGAAAACATAAAGATGGTCAAAGGACAAGCTAATGTATAAATATAACAAAAATGTGGCCGAATGGAAGCAGATGAGAATGAGAAGGAAATGCTTGTATACTACATGGTTGAGAATGAGAGAACTAAATTGACCAACGAACAGTTTGTTTATTGCCAAAACTAACTCGAACTAAATAGTAGAAGAATAGAATCAGGAATCACACCATGCCATTCCTCTCATGTAATATGCATTCGCTATAATTGCACAAAATCCTTTCCATTGAATCATCATGTCCTCTGATACAGGTGATGTTGACGACCATCGGACTATGGTTGGTTGTGGGGTACACAAGATGGTGATGAATATAATGCTTAGCCATAAAATACACTCATCAACCTGCATCATGAAACTGCCTTATCATACTTAGGTTCTAGCATGTATCATGAATGTGGAAGTGAATAATTTTACTCTTAAAGAGACCTTTCACATGTTCAGAGGGGGATAGATAATTGATCAGAAAATTAATCAAGGGTTAAGAAATATGGATCAATATAAGCATTCAAATAACAAATAAGAACCAGAAATATATTATAATCTACAATGCGCCATTGACCAACTTTCTTGTTAGTAAGTAGGTATGCAGTTCTACTTAGCACTTTGAGAAGCTCATTTACGTGCCACCATATTGGGGCTCTGCACAAACAACATATTTCTCCCCTTTGCCAATCTTTTGGAGCAAGGAGTTACTCATCCTACAGTTCATTGTAAAGCCTAATATCTTATAGCAAGTCTTAGAGTTTACGTATCCTTGACCTTCAACATTCTTTTGATCCATTACCGCTAGTTCTATGATTAATTCTACTCTATATCCTCTCAATCATCTTCCAAGTGTTTTCCTCTGCAACACAAGCTTCAAATTAATCCTTTGTCTAGTTTCCCGAATCACAGACAGTCTGGATAATAATGTTTCAGATAATTAAGAAACTACACTATTGCTGCAGGCAACAGTTAATTCAACTCACATGGTGTCTTGAACAGAGGTAAAATAATTACCTCATTACTAAAAATCTTGGATTTAAGACTGGTGCTTCCACCATATGTCTGCAATGCTTCAATTTCAGCACCTGACTCTTTCAATTGAGTAAGTTCCTTCCTTAGTCCTTCATCAGTACATCCCAACGCATATGCATTAACACCGGCACTGATGAACTCCTACAAAATTATCATATTGGCATTATACTGAAGAAAGCAATGTATTGATTTCACACATTAAAGAAGTATGATATTAGATATACTTTTAAGTTGTCACCTCCTCCACGCTCTATAAAACCCTTATAGCGGCGGAACAAGCTGATTGCTATATTGCGTGAAGAGCGGTACTCGTCATCGGCTGAAATAGAGTCTTGTGATCGACACTAAAATGATTATAATTAGAAGTAAAGGTTAGAGCCAAATAATAATGAAGAAAATGCTTAATTGAAGAGGTACACAAGTAAAAGCTTACCAGCCAAATCTTTGAAGGGTTCTGATGTGACAGGTGATGGATCTGGAGATGAGTTAAGCAATATCGAGAGAAAGCAATATTCTTAAGTACATTATTATGAGTCCCTCTTTGAAGGCAAGAGGAACTAACAGAACAATTCAAGGGTTTAATATGTCTGAGTTTTCCCAATAAAGCCTCATTCAGTACAGTAGCGTCCAAGTGCACTCGGTAGTTGTTAAAAGTTCCCAGCTTGTCAATCGTCAACATGGTTGAACCATGATATTGTTATCTTCATAACCAACCCGAAAAAAGAACGTTATGTGAGCTTCATAGGACTTCAAGGCTAATCCAACAGTAAACCGTATTTCTAGTGGAAACCTAGGAATTGGCAAATTTTTAAGTCTGAAAAAAATTCGATATACCAAGGAATAGATTCTGGCAGCAATGAACAAAAATCCTAGCACTATATAACCATTGTAAGATCTTCTTTAAGATCATATAGTGCGTCTCCCATGAATGTTTTGTCTTCTTTTCTAAATTTTCATTCCAGTTTAAGCTAAATATAAACTGCAGTTATATAGGCTTGAACAGATAACAAAAAGCTACATCTGTTTCTATTGCAGGAAGCCTTCATCCCATAAAATTGCAGTCCAGGAGGAATCAGGCTAATTTTAGCAAGTATAAATCATTGCAGTAAAGAATCCAAATATCCAATACTAGTATATGAATTAGAATCCTGAGAGTCACAAATTGGAACAAAAAACATCATGGAGAACGTCATAGACAATCCTCTTCGATCACACAACCACCACTGAGAATATATTGCTTGTTGAAAAATTTCCCTTTTTCTAGCTTATCAGTAAGCACAGTTTGAAAATATCAAGGACAAGAAAACAAATGAATTGGGTAACAAACTCTAGCAAGACAAAAAATTAAAACTTGTGATAACTAACCTTTTCAGGACTTAGACGATATCATCTGCCAAGACCACAATACCCCTTTGAGAATAAAGCTTAGCTTAGATGAGTTCCGCAAGAAATGAAGTCCAGAAAATCAATAATTTGACTGAAATATGTAAGATATTTGAGTGAAAGATACAGCATGATGGATATCTAAGATTTATTTGCAGAATCTGGAGAGGAATTTAGTAAATGGGGGCCACGAATTTCACGAATGGTTCTGAAGCTTCTTTCTCCTCTGAATCACCAGAAAGAATCTTTTCAAAAATTAGAAATTTTTTCTGGCTATTGATGACCGAGCTGAACTCCGTATTCCCTATTGCGTTTTTCGAATTTCGCTTGGCAGAGTCATTTTCGACGATACCTGTCCTTTCAGGCAATCAGGCTTCGGCGTACTCTCTTCAAAACTCAAAACTGGATACAGTCACAACCACCCATAGAGCTGGGCTGATCCATTGAGCCTACTTGAACTGGGCTGGTCCATTGAGCCTGTTCTATTTCTTTGGGGGACAAATTGAGCCTGCTATATTTCATTCAACCGTTCCATTTTGCCACTATGGTTCTATTTTGCAATTCCCACTAAACACATACGAGGTCTGTAAAAATTAAAAGTTGCTTTCTTTATGAAAATCACAATTCACTTGTGTTTCTATTGGACTCAATGTCTTATAATACATATATTATAATTTATATTATTATAGGTGAGTAATTTGTGTGATTTTGTAGAGGAAGTAAAATGTATGACAAAGATATTATCTTATAGAAATGATCCTAATTGTTTAAGAATGATAGAAATGTTAATATATAAATTTTAGAGATTAAATATACTATTTTTCTTTTAAAAAAATGAAGAGATAGTATAATAGTAAAGTATTTATTCTCTTTTAGATATCTTTATCTCAATTGTTGTTCAGTAGGAAATTCAAAAATAATTTTACCTTTAAATCTCTTCTCGACCAGTTGAAAATTAAAAGGGAAAATATTTTGTTCACAACGGCCCTTGAAAACGATTTCTCCCCTCTTTCAGCTTCGAGAGACCTTACCAATTACTGGAGTAACTGGACTGCCACCAACCGCCAAAAGACGAAGAGAGAGAAAGATATTGGGCAATGGGTATCCAAATTCCCACCACCACTCACTAGCGATGGGTCTCGATTGGGAAGAGAAAGCCTCCTCCACCCACTGCATCCCACCAAACATCCCTATTCTTTATTATTAGGATTTCTTTTGCAACAGTATAAAATACACTTGTACTGCTACTAGTGTTTTGTGGTTATTTTCTTGATACTTTTTGAGGGATTATTTTCTTGATTACCTTTTAAGATCTATAGTCTATACTATATATATATATATCCCCTCAATTCTAGTAAGGACACTTTCTTTTTCTCTTCGGCGTAGCAATATCTATAAGCTGCCCATTTGGTCTCCCGGATTTCATCTCATCTCTCAAGACAAAACAGACCACAGGGTCTGAGCTTTACGAGTTGTGAGTATTCTGCAATATCATTTCTACTTCCTGGCTTTGCATTTTCACGTTCTCTCATTCATAAGAGCGTATAAAGTTTGTATCTTTTTGTCTTCCCTTTTATCGATTGCATCCGTATCTTTTCTGGTTTGGGAGATCTAAATGCTGATTCAATTTATAAAGAAATCACTGGTGTTTGAATATGGGTTGTGTTTTATTCATCTGAATTTGCTAATATTATTGTTTTCCAATGAGTGATAAAATCAAACCCTCTTGATTTGAGAGTGCTGCAAGATTCTTGATAAGAAGGGTCATGATTGCTTTTTGTTGTTTTGAATTGCCTTATAAGCTTTTGAAGATGAATATAGATTTTAGAATTGTCAAAGAGTGAAACACATGGTATATGATGTATGGATTGCTCTTACTGCTCATTGGCTGGCATGTAATTGTCCTTCAAACATCTTTTCACATAAAAAAGCTACATAGTTATCACAAGATTTAAAGTTTTTCTACATTTGTGGTATGATTACATCATAAGATAATTTGATTAACAACACTGTCTATTTAGTCATCTTTCCTGTTTGGCGTCAGTTAAATCATAAACTCTTAGTTACCAATGAAAATTACAATAATCAATAGACACCCAAATGGCTAGGACCATGCTATTTTTCTTTATGGTTCAAGCACTCAACTTTTATTTGGATTAGGTGTCTGCAAATATGAGAGGAGGACTCTGGCAACTTGGTCAGTCAATTACTCGCCGTTTGGCGCAGGCGGATAAAAAGACTATCGGTCGAAGATGCTTTGCATCAGAGGCTGATCTGAAGAAGACAGTTTTATATGACTTCCATGTTGCAAATGGGGGAAAGATGGTGCCTTTTGCTGGTTGGAGTATGCCAATACAGTACAAGGACTCAATAATGGACTCCACAGTGAATTGTAGGGAAAATGGTAGTCTTTTTGATGTCTCCCATATGTGTGGACTGAGTCTTAAGGGGAAGGATTCCATTCCCTTTCTGGAAAAGCTTGTGGTTGCTGATGTTGCTGGACTTGCCCCAGGAACTGGGAGTTTAACTGTTTTCACCAATGAGAAAGGAGGGGCAATTGATGACTCAGTGATTACCAAGGTAACAAACGAACACATATACTTGGTTGTCAATGCAGGCTGCAGAGACAAGGACCTTGCCCACATTGAGGCACATATGAAGGTGTTCAAGTCCAAAGGTGGGGATGTCTCTTGGCATATCCATGATGAACGATCTCTTCTTGCCCTTCAGGTTGGTTGGCATCACGGTTATATTTGGTGAATTTAGTTTTCTTCTTATGAAAATTGAATCACAACTATTTTGCACTGATGCTTTTGGGACTTTGGAGCTCTAGTTTTCTCATAGGTGCTGCAAAGAATATGGTTGTTAGAAAACCTTTTTTCAAGTTAAATTAATATCTTCAGTGAAATTTTTTATAAGCAAAAGCTTCCTCAAGACAGCAGCTGGCAGAGTAGGTTGTATTGTTCTTAGCCAAGGGCGAAAGGAAAGACAGGGCTACAATCTCTGTTTTTACTGGAATCATGTAGGAGGGGAAGAAATGGCGGGAATGAGAACAGATGTTACAATATCCTAATGTTCATCAAATGCAATCAGTAGTGGTTTTCATAAAACATCTTCCTCCTTACTCTTGTGATAAGCCCACTTAAGAGCAAATCGTGGTAGAATCTAGTGTGAAGTATCGTTATGCCCTTCTTCTTCTATTTGGAGTGTCTGTCTCTCTTACTGCTATAGTCTGTGCTTGATCTTGATTTTGGAGATGAATCTCATGGAAACATATTTCCCCCTTCTCCATCTTTTTTTACCTCCTGGCTATCAACTAATAATCTGTCATACAGTTATACTCTGTTGAGAATTTGATGTGTTTTGTGAAGCACCCTCATGGCTATGAGAAACTCACATCTGTTTTTCCATTAAACTGTGTTGAGAGGTTTCTTTTCTTTATAAAAATTGATGCAGGGTCCACTTGCTGCACCAGTTCTGCAACACCTGACCAAAGATGATCTTAGCAAGTTTTACTTTGGGGAATTTAAGATGTTAGATATCAATGGAGTGCACTGTTTCCTTACAAGGACAGGGTAAATTCTATTTTATTTTCATTCTTTCTGAGAATTCCTGTTGAGTTTTTTTTGCAAATGGGAGTGATTGGTTGAGAATTTTGTCTTGCAAGTGATAAGTTGAGCTACCTTATTACCCTATAGATTAAAATTCCATTTACGAAAAGCTATTCTGATTACAGAATTGGTTAAATATCCATTTATTCTATATTTCTTGAATTTTCAGGTATACGGGTGAAGATGGATTTGAAATTTCAGTTCCATCAGAGCATGCCGTTGATCTTGCAAAAGCAATTCTGGAGAAATCTGAAGGAAAAGTGAGGTTGACAGGTTTGGGTGCTAGGGACAGTCTTCGGCTTGAGGCTGGTTTGTGCTTGTATGGCAACGACATGGAGCAGCACATAACACCCGTGGAGGCTGGACTTACATGGGCAATAGGTAAAAGGAGAAGAGCAGAAGGAGGCTTTCTTGGTGCTGATGTGATCCTAAAGCAAATCGCAGAAGGCCCATCAATAAGGCGAGTGGGCTTTTTCTCATCTGGTCCACCTGCCAGAAGTCACAGTGAGATTCAAAATGAAAAAGGTGAAAACATTGGGGAAGTTACAAGCGGAGGATTTAGCCCTTGCCTCAAGAAGAACATAGCCATGGGATATGTGAAATCTGGATTACACAAGACGGGTACTAAAGTTAAGTTTGTTATCCGAGGAAAGAACTATGATGGAGTCATTACAAAAATGCCTTTTGTACCTACAAAGTACTACAAGCCATCATAATTGTTTGTT
The DNA here is from genome assembly GCA_028651295.1 of Catharanthus roseus. Classification (NCBI taxonomy): domain Eukaryota; kingdom Viridiplantae; phylum Streptophyta; class Magnoliopsida; order Gentianales; family Apocynaceae; genus Catharanthus; species Catharanthus roseus. Next base: position 12,691,570 of record JAPQWS010000104.1, read on the forward strand.
GGATAGGACTTAAAAAAAGTGTTTGAAGTTTTCCAACTGCTGCCTCATTTCTAATATTTTTCTGTCAACTTGAATACTTCAGTTGAATCTAATTCTAATCCTCTTTGCCAAGATCATGAATATTTTGGTCCCCATTTCGAGTTTCTAGTTGATCTCTTGCAGTATGCAAATCCCTTTTATATTTTGTGATCCTTATTAGCTCAGACAGCCTAAAAGCAGGAAATACAGTCTGAATTCTGAGCTTTCTTTGCTCTATGATATTATTCTTTGTGATTTTATTAGATCCTTCATTTGCATCAGGTCACAGCTTACATGCTTTCCCCTGTCTGCATCCCCGATTTCTGCATCAACATCATAAACTTTTGATCTACTCTATCATGGCGAATGAACTAACAACTGAGATTCCAAGGGAACTTCCTGAGTTCTTGGGATGAATGGATGCAATTGCAGAGAGAGGAATATCTCACCAAGGGTTAAAAGGAATGAAATGGTGGGAGGAAATGGACCATTTCCAACTGCCGTTTTGATATAAAGCCAAAAATCTGTTGATGGTTTCGTTTGAAACGTTCAAGTTTGATCCGTATTGTATTATCAGGAGGGATGCCCGTCGACAGCAAAAGCTAATAATACATCAAGGAGAGTTGAAGAAAATGGGTCATTGAAGAAAGACGTTCCACCAAAAGGTACCAACACTTGCGTGAGAGATACCGCCTAGAGTACCAATGCTTATTCTAGATTCATCATCTTGAGGTGTTTTTGGGGATGCATACACGGTCACTTATCTCCTCTTGGTTCCAACTTTCCAAGTTAATATATTTCTGGTATATTTTCTTTGGCCTAGGCTAAGCCGTGTCGAAACAAATTGTCATCTCGTGGCACCGATGTATGAGGTGGGGCAACGTTATCGCAACTTTGGAGATTTCTACTCCATGGAGGAGTTCGTCACGTGGCAAGTGATGATGAAATTAAACAAATAAAATCCAAGAATTAACCTTACTCAATAGATTATTTAGAATAAAGAATCGAAGCATGTACCTTCATGACAATTGAGTGATTTGAAAATCGGGTTTGAATATTTTGATTCTTACGTACGCAGCCTTTTTCCTCAAAGAAATGGAGACCTTTAGAGGTGGCTAATGATCTAAAACATACGTGTAATCAGGGACCATAACTCTAATGTATAGATGTATTTGCTAAACAGCCCATCATAGTTTTGCAATACAATCTCTAAGTTTTTACACATTAATAAAGAGACTTTACACTTTTATTGACAGACCCGCCTATATAAATATAGATTACCTTAATTGGGTCTCAAAATATATATAATAACAAATACATAATTAAATTAAGCAATACATATATGTCTACATGTCCAAATGCTATATAAATACGTGTGCACATGAATTAAGTCCAAAGATCTAACAATCTCCCACTTGGACTAATATTTATATATACACTTGTCTAAACAATTATGTGATTGTCATTGTAGTAGCTAGCACACTTTAATTTGTCATCTTAAACCAACTCTGTCCATTAATTTCATTAATACATGGATCAAAGGGACTTTCACTGCATTAAAAGTACAGTTAAACCTATCATTGGTCACATTCATTAGTTCAACTAAACGACATGAGTTGAGTGTGGATATGAAGCATGGAAACTACATGTTAATGTAATCTATGTATGCCTATTTCCAACTGGTCCAACAAAATTGAGATCACTTAAACATAAATAGGAAATGAACAAGTCAACAACATAGTCTCAATGAGCGAATGGTAGAAAATTATTGTCACATTAACAATAATAAATAAATAAAATATGAGCATATATATATTTATATATATATATATATATACAGACTCCTACTGAATTTAAACACCATCTAAAGATACAACACCCATATGGATAATATGTTTTGTAAAGACCTTTGGTGTCAATGCTTTAGTTAGTAGGTCCGCAAGCATGGAGCTTGACCCAATAAGCTCAATTCTAATTATACCATTCTGAACTCGCTCTTTTACAACTAGAAACTTGATATACTTAGATTTTGTTGAGCTCCTATTATTGTTAGAATAGTATACTGCAACTTTGTTATCACAAAATAATTTAAGTGGTCTCTCAATATTGTCAACCACACGCAGTCCTGTAGTAAAATTACGCAGCCAAATAGCTTGATTTGATGCCTCAAAACATGCTACAAATTCTGCCTCCATAGTTGAAGAGGCAATGAGTGTCTGTTTGACACTTTTCCATGATACCACCCCTTTAGATAGCAGAAAAATATATCTTAATGTAGATCTCATGCTATCTTGACGTCCACCTGAGTCGGAATCTGAATACCCAACGATCTCAAGTTTATCTGACTTTCTGTAAGTGAGCATATGATGTTTTGTTTTCTACAAATACCTCATGACCCGCTTGGCTGCTATCCAATGTGCAGGACCCTGATTACTCAAATATCTACTCAGCATACCAACTATGAATGCAAGGTCTGGACGAGTGCAGACTTGTGCATACATAAGGCTTCCAAATACTGAAGCATAAGGAACACCTTTCATTTGCTTGGATTCAAAGTAATTATTAGGACACTGTTTGAGATTGAACTTATCTCCTTTGGCCATCGGAGTATCAAGCAGTTTACAATCTTGCATTCCAAATCGCTGTAATACCTTCTCGATGTATTCCTTTTGTGATAATCCAAGAATTCCTCGAGAACGATCTCGATGAATTTGGATCCCTAATACAAAAGAAACTTCACCAAGATCTTTCATCTCAAATTTCTTTGAGAGAAATTTCTTAGTTTCATGCATTAAACCTACATCGTTACTAGCAAGCAAGCTGTCATCCACATAAAGTACTAGAAAAATGTACTTAGTTTCACAAAACTTATGATACACATAATCATCGACAACATTTATTTCAAAACCAAAAGATAGTATCACATTGTGAAGTTTATAATACCACTGACGGGAAGCTTGTTTGAGCCCATAGATGGATTTCTTAAGTTTTCAAACCAATTGTTTATAATTTTTGGATTCTAAACCTTCAGCTTGTACCATGTAAACTGTCTCATCAACGTTCCCATTGAGAAAAGCTGTTTTGACATCCATCTGATGTAACCTAAGATCAAAATGTGCCACTAGTACCATAATTATTCTAAAAGAGTCTTTTGAAGAAGCATGAGAGAAAGTCTCTTCGTAGTCAATGCCTTCCTCTTGAGTGAATCCCTTAGTGACTAGACGCACTTTATATCTCTCCACATTACCTTGTGAATCCCTTTTGGTTTTAAAAAGCCATTTACAACCAATTAGTTTCACACATTTTGGCAAAGGAACGAGATCCCACACGTCATTGTCTTTCATGGATTGAATTTCTTCACCCATGACATCTATCCATTTATGAGCATTCAAGCTTTCAATGGCTTGACAAAAGGTGATTAGATCATCTTCTACCGAGTCAATGTTTTCCATATACTCGTTAAGATACACAACATAGTCATCTGAAATTGCGCTTCTTCTTTCTGGAATGGATCTTCTTAATAGCACTGGTTCTTGAGGTTGCTGAGGTTACTCCATAGGAACAAAAGGTTGAGGAGCGAATGGATGATCAATTTCAGGCAAAGCCTGTTGATCTATATTATGAAGAAACACAACATTGTCTTGTACTGAATTTTGTTCTTGAACAAGATCAGGTACGAGAACTTGCACATGTTCAAGAACAACACTAGGAACGAGAACTGAGTTCTCATCAAAGACAAAGTTTCTTGCCTTATCTTCCTTCCCAACCTCAATATCCTCAAAGAACCGGGCATTTCCCATCTAAAAAAAATGTTCTGTTTTGGGAATTATAAAACTTGTAACCTCGTGACCGTTCAGAGTATCCAACAAAACAGCAACTAACTATTCTTTCATTCAATTTCTTCTCATTAGGCCTATAAGGCCTTGCCTCAGCTGGATATCCCCATACCCTTAAATGTCTTAAGATAGGTTTCTTACTTATCCATAACTCATATGGGGTTTTTGTTGTTGCTTTAGTTGGAACTCTATTAAGTATATAGACTGCAGTTTTAAGTGCATCCCCCAGAGTGATTCTGGTAAATTAGTATGGCAAATCATACTTCTTACCATGTCTGTAAGGATTCTATTTCGTTTATCAGCAACTCCATTCATGATAGGTGACCTCGGCATAGTATACTGAGGGACGATCCCACACTCTTCTAAGAATATGGCGAATGGCCTTGACGTTGTTCACCTGAACTATCATTTATACCGTAATATTAGCCTCCACAGTCAGATCTGATGCATTTAAACATTTTGCCTAGTTGATTGCTTTGAGCTTATCCAAGGCCTCTGATTTTTCATGTATCAAATGTAGGTAACCATAACGAGAGTAATCGTCTATGAACGTTATGAAGTACTATTGACTATTCTAAGAAGCCCCAGAGAATGGTCCACATATATCCATATGTATTAGTTCTAAGACGTCTTTAGCTTTCTCGGCACCTACCCTTTTCTTGTCTGTTAATTTACCTTTAATACACTTGAGACATATTGTATTATCCGAAGTGTCAAGCTATCAAGAATTCCTTCAGACACAAATCTGTCAATTCTCCTTTTGGAGATATGACCTAATCTTTTGTGCCATAATGTATAGGAGTTCTTATTAGTTAATTTTCGTTTAGTACCACGTGTACTTACATGTAAAGGTTCATTAGAAGAAGTAGTCTCAAGCTCATATAAATTATCATGAGGATATAAAAAATCAGTTCCCAACAATTTAGAATCAAAATAAAGACTACACTGTCTATTGCCAAATGAACAGAAAAAATCTTCTTTGTCCAAAACAGGAATAGAAACTAAATTTCGTCTAAACGACAGTACAATGAATGTCTCTTTTAATTCTAAAAATTAACCAGTCTTTAATGACAATTTAAAATTTTCTATAGCTTGAACTTTTGCCGTACTGCCATCTCCCTTATAGATAAATCTTTCATCATCCCTTGGTTGGCAGTAACTCTGGCAACCCTGCATAGATATACTTATGTGAGTAGTACCAGCAGAATCTAACCACCAAGTATATCTTGGCACCGAAACTAAATTAACCTCTGAACAGACAGAAGTTAGAGGCATACCTTTCTTCACGCACCATGCGTGATACATACATGGGGCATTCCTTCTTAACATGAGAGGGATCTTTGCAGAAAAAACATTTTATGTCTTTCGACTGATCCTTCTGTTCTTTCTTCGCTGATGTATTCGCAGTCAGTTTGCTCTTTCTTTTCTTGTTACCTTTTGAGAAAATGAGATTAACACTCTCGAACATACGTTGCCTCATTCTTTCTTCTTCTTGCACTAAATATGAGATGAGTTCATTGACTGTCCATTTGTCTTTTGACAGTTGTAACTCACCTTAAACTGGCCAAATTGAGGAGGAAGAGACATCAAAACAAGGTATACTAGTAGATCATCCGAAAGATCCAAATTCAGTGCCTTAAGTTTTGATATAATATGAGACATCTCGAGAATGTATTCCTTAATGTGTCCCGAACTATTGTACCTCATGGCAGTGAGTTTACGAAATTGCGTAATAATCTCTGCCTTTTCGCTTTTTATAAAGCGTTATTCCAACTATTTGAGAAACTTAATTGCATTATTCTCATTTGTCATATTAGCAAGAAAAGTCACTGGAATCGTACTTTTCATGATCATTAGACTTAACCTATTTGACCGTTTCCACTGAGCCATTTCCTTCCGTTATTCAGAGGTACTAGTATCCGTCAGCTTAGCTGGTCTGGCTCCCTAATGGCCAAGTCCAGATCTAGACAACCCAGATGAATTGCAACCTTATCCAAGCTTTAAAGTTGGTATCATTTAATGGCAGAATATTGCTCAAATTAGTAGGTAATTGAGCAACAGAGACACCAGTAACTGTAACTAGCAGTGTAAAAACGGGCTCAAGCCCACGGGCTGGCCCAAACCATCGCCCGTAAAAAATGAGCCCAGACTGGACCAGACCGTTTTTGACGCGGGTTTTTACGGGTTGGTCCGGTCCGGTTCGCCGGCTGGCTCGTTTGTGAGGCATTATGTATATTAATTATTTTAGGACCTAATTTAAGTTATTTATTTTCTTAGGGACTTAAATGAAAATAGCTTTTTTCTAAACCCTATACTCTCTAAACTCTGAAAGTCTGCTCTCTGCCTCTCTCATTCTCAGTCTCAGTACTCTCATTCTTTCTTCTTCTCGTCTCTCGGCTCTCTCATTCTTCTTAAATCTTCGACTTCTTCTTCCTCAATCCTCATTAGACAGCAGCCAGCCGCAACCGACAACCCTCACCTCATGCCACCGCCCCCACCCATCGGCCCCCAGTCTCCAGACTCTCCACAAACAATCGACACCTCCTGCAGCTCCGCTCTGCATCACTGGTCCACTGTGCGGCTCTGCAGCAGCATAGACGCCACATACTTACACATCCACCGCACCTCCACACGCGCACTCTCCGGCGACAACAAGTCAGACTCCGGTAAGTAAGAATTATAGATTTTTTTTTTAATTTGGTTCTTTGAGTTTGTTCGTGTTTGTTTGTCCCTGTTTTTGAATTTATGCCGTTTGTGTTTTAGTTTGTCTGTAATTTAGACAAAATCTCAATTTGTTGCTGCAACTTTAAACTGTTTATGGGGTTTTTGGGTTTATTGCTGCAATGGGTTTTTATGGTTTATAATTTATTGCTGAAATTTTTTATTGCTGCAGTTTATTTTTGTACACTACTATTCTGCTAACAATAGTTAACAAAATTGGGAATTTGGGTGGTTTAGAGAGAATTTGGGTGAATAATTATACATTTTTGGCACACAGAAAGAACTTCCAGCATATATATAGTGCCTGAATCACTATCAGGATTCAGGACTAACCAACCAGTGAATATCATACTCATATCACTGTATCAGTTCTCTTATTTAAGCATGAAAACTACAACAAAAATTTTAGTATTCCCTAATCCATTTTTAGGCATTTTCTTCATCTCTAAATCAGCAAAAATGACCAACTCTTTTGGAACTTTTGAACATCTCTGAATCATTGTCATGTATTTTGAGTAAAATAAAACTTACTTGAACTAATTTAGTACAGTTAGCAGTGTCAAAAGAACCAAAAGAGGGCCTAATGTACTTACAATATAAAGAACAGTGCTAACTACAAAAACATCTCTGAATCATTGTCATGCATTTTGATCTGAATCATTGCTGCAGCTTTCCAGATAAAAAGAGGGCCTTATGTAGTTACAATATAAATATAAAAGATGTCTTGTAGCTACATGGTGTGTCTCAATGTTTTACATGGGCATTATGTTATGTTTTAATGTTTATGTGATTTTGTTTGTGTAGTGTTCGCTATGTGAATGTGATTGAAAATTGAAATACTGCAGAAAATGGATTAAAAATATTGATGATGATGAATCAATTGCTGCACAATCTTAATCTTCAAAAAACTTAAGCATCATATAGATAATTGTCTTCCTATAAGGGCTAAATTTCGGGATGTGGGTGATATGATTATAGACAATACTGCCGGGAGGCAAGAAAAAGAAATTTCTCAAAAGGTTCTTCGTGAAAAAATAGCTTTGGTAATCATAAAACATGAACTTCCTTTCTCATTTGTTGAGTACGAAGGGATTAGAGATATTTTCACCTATCTCAATCTCGATGTGAAACACATCTCAAGGAACACAGCTGCATCAGATGTGCAAAAAGTTTATACACGTAAGAAAAATTACTTGAAACAAACTTTAGCCGATGTCCCTAATCGTATATGTCTCACTTCCGATGTTTGGACTGCTTGCATATTTGAAGGTTATATTTGTTTGACTGCTCACTTTGTTGATGCTACATGGAAAGTGAATAGTTGCATACTTGCTTTTTCTAATTTTCCACCCCCACATTCAGGGGTTGAATTGTCTAGAAAAGTTTATGATTTGTTAAAAGAGTGGGGGATTGATAAGAAAACATTTTCTATAACTTTGGATCATGCCTCTTCCAATGATAATATGCAAGATATTTTGCGTGAACAATTTTGTTTATAAAATAGTTTGTTGTGCAATGGTGAATTTTTTCATATTCGTTGCTCAGCACACATCTTGAATTTGATTGTACAAGAAGGTGTAAAAGTAGCTAGTGAGGCTGTCTAAGATTAGAGAAAGTATCAAGTATGTTAAGGGCTCAGAGGGAAGAATGAATGTTTTTGAAGAATGTATTACGCAAGTGAGACTAGAAATGAGCATTCATTTGAGATTGGATGTTTCTACCCGATGGAATTCTACATTTATAATACTTGAAGGTGCTTTAAAATATCAACTTGCATTTTCTAGTCTTGCTTTATGTGATAGGAATTACAAGTCTTGTCCTTCACAAGAAGATTGGTCAAGGGCTCAAAAGATGTGTGATTTTCTCCGTCCTTTTTATGAAATGACTAAGTTGATCTCTGGTTCTTCTCATCCAAATTCTAACTTGTATTTTGAGCAAGTTTGGAAAATCGAAACCATGTTGGTAAAGTATATGGATCATTCAGATGATATTATAAAAGACATGGTCTTCCAGATGAAGATTAAGTTTGATAAGTATTGGAAGGACTACAGTGTCATTCTTGCACTTGGGGCAGTTCTTGATCCTAGAGTGAAATTGAGAGTGGTGGAGACATGTTTGAAGCACTTGATCTAAGTATTGTTTCTGAGAAGAAGGATCTTCTCAAAAAGCATTTTCATATGTTGTTTTCGCAATATTAAAAAACATCAAGTACTTTCTCACAATCACAAGCTCAAGCTACTAGGTCCCAAAGAAGTCGAGATACCGATGATATTGTTGTAAGTTTCTTATTTTTTAAAACAAATGCATTCAACTTTAAATATTGTCTCCTAAACATATGCCACTTAATTTTTTACTATTTTATTTGTGTACTTGTTTTCTCAGGACTTTATGTCACTTTCAAGATGACATAAAGTTGTTAAAACTAATAGGAAATCTCAATTGGAGATTTACTTGGAGGAACCACATTATGAATGGAGCCATTTTGCAAGATTAGACGTTTTGATATTTTGGAAAGATAATGCATATAGGTTTCCTGAATTGGCTTTAATGGCTTCGGATATTTTGAGCATTCCAATTACTACCGTGGCTTTGGAATCTGCATTCAGTATTGGTGCTCGAGTTCTTAACAAGTATAGGAGCTGTCCTATTCCCCGACATGTACAAAGTTTAATATGTGCACGTAAATGACGCGTTGTTTTATCCTAATTTCTTGACAATTGTCATACCCTTATTCCACATAGGATATACGTGAAATGCGCGTGAATTGTATATAAGTATGTGGCACATATCTATAGTCACTTTGAAATATTTATTTTGGCTTTGCAAAAATGGTCAATAATTTATGAGCCATTAAAGTTGTTAGGCCTATGAGCCACGTTCTTAGTCCTAGTGTGAAAAGTGACAAACATAAAAAGAAATTAATATTCTTTTATGAAAAAAATAGTTTCAATTTTTGTGTTTTGACTTACATCTAACCAAGTAGTTTTACATTCAATGCAGGAAGAATGTGAGACTTTAAGGTTGAAAATGAACTCGGGGCTAATTAAAAAGCCCACTTTGGTAACTAGTCTCCTTTAGAAAGCATTCCTTTCATTATTCATTTATTTGAATTCAACAACTGTCTTTTATTTTTATTTGTAGAATGCCTTCCATAAATCTATTTCATCTTTTTTGTTGTGATATATGGTGCTGGTAGAGTATCATTCCTTTATTTTTAGATCAAAATCATAGTTGTAAAGTAAATTTTACCTGTTGAGCGACAAGTCCCAAGTATTTAATAGTTCACATAAAACTTCAACCCATCTGTCTTTTTCTTTTGTTGATAATCATACTATATGTTTATATTTTGTTTTTTTCTTCACTCACAAACAACTGACATAGCTTTGTAATTTACAGGAAGAGTTCGAAGAGAAGGCCAAACTTTTACATAATGATATGACGAATCTTGTAAGACCATCCTACACAATTTTTATTTCATCTTGTTTATAATTTTTTATCCTTATATGAACAATTGGATTGTTAATCTTTTGAAGTCCAAAGAGCAAAAATTTTATTTTAAATATTTAAACAATGATATATTTTTCTAATGGTTATGAAAGGTCTTTAGTTGGAAAACGATTAGGCTTGAGAAATATACTTTCTAAAATGTGATTGTATATATGCATGACTTTTCAGAACTTTGCTAGGGAGAGGAGAAACATTGAAGTGGAAATTGGTCATATAAATGAAACGAGACGCAGATATAGATATTCTTTTATCTTTTTCTTAGTTGAAATATTGCCTCAAAGTATCTCTGGTAGGCTTCATTTTAATTTGATCATCTCTCAAATAAAGGGTTTTATCATTTTTAATGATACTAGAGAGGCTTATTTGAATGTTTTTTGTGACCTTAACCTACTAGGATTTTCATATTATCTGAATTGTTGGATTTAAGGAAAGAGCGAGAAGTCCCATCATATCTGCTTGGACTACTGAACAATCTTCCAAATATTATTTCAGAATACTCAGAGCCCTCTAATGACTTGAACGGTAACAAAAAAATATATCTTTTTGTAATGTGTTTTTTGTTTGCATTTACAAATATGTGACTTGCATATTCTCCATGAACAAGAAAAGTGTTTCATATAATTTTGCAAAAATAACGAGGACTGAATTTATGTTAACAGCATTTTCTTCTTCAGTTTGGTCTAAATTTTAATTACATTTCTCTAATTTATATAAATTCCATATGCTTGCTTACTAGCATTACTATAATATACTTCTTAAAATATTTTTTTGTGGGTCTAATTTTTATAATGAAATATAGTGTCAAAATATATGCTACCAAATAAAAATTAGACTTGTAAAATGAAATTTTAGGAATTGTTTACCATCGAATTATTGTTTCTTAAATGATAAGCATATTTTTGTAATTTATATAAAATAGACTAATTTACCGTTTGTTTCTTATGTTAGATATCTTGAATTTACCTTTTTCTTAAGTAAATCTCCTTTAATGAATTTTACTTCCTAAATTTTGCTCATCTTGACTAATGAATCCTATTTATGATATGAATAAGGTGATGAGAGAAAGTGGATGAAGCATTTACGGGCCATGAGAAGAATAAAGAAGCAGTTCAGTCTAAGAAATTGAAGAAATGACTTTTGGTTTTCTCAAGATATTGAGAAAAAGTGATTTTTAGTCTTTTTCTTGTGTTCTAGTATGTTCTTGTTGACCTATATACATAGATTTGAAATTTTCTAAAAAGTTGAATGATACTAATAATTGCTATGATAATTTTTAGTTCATGAAGTCTTTCTTTTCTTATATACTAAAAAAATTAAATACTTATTGGTGCCCATAATTTTAATTTTGGCTGAATTGTACATCTTGTTACAAAGGGTGTGCAAAATCTTGTGCATCGCATTGGAAAAACTAGCTCTAGTTGTTCGGCATACCTTTTTGCCCTCGGTGTGCAATAATATCCTGTGCAAATCCCGTTTTGAACTTCTTCACTTTTTTTTCCATCTTTTAAGTCTAAAAATCTACTCATTTTGATTTCAAGTACCTAATAAGATTACCAAATAATATAAAATGAATATATTCCACAACGATATGACACAAAAATACATTAAAAGAGTATGTATAAATGGTGTAAAACCACAACATTTTCATACTTAACAATTAGATTCCTTATCCAATTAGGATTTTTTTTAAAAAAAATTAACAAGTGTACCTTGATTCATGCATAATGTGGCTAAGTAATGGCAAGGGATTCATGACCCTATATATGAATCTAATCTATATAAAAAATTCCTCTTTTAACCCAAACAAGAAAAAACATCCATCCGGTCATTAACGATCCACCTAAAGAAATAATTATCTTTCCACTTTTATGATAATTTATCCCAACATATAATTATATGATGTGAACATTCATTTTTTGATTTAACATTAAGTTTGGTGGATCGTTAGTTATTCCAATATAACTAAGGTAGTGCCGGTTTAAAAAGTTGCAACCACCTCGTGCATGAATAAATCACAATTTGTCCTCGTATTTGTGCGCAACAAGCCCCCTATTTCACTTTATCACGAAACTTCTCTTCTTTTTCCTCTCGTGACAACGAGCTCCTATCACTTTGCTACCCCTGGAAACATCGACGACCACTGGCATTTCTCTCCTTACCCTTCCCTCTCTACTCATTTATCTCTTTTTCTCCATTCATTTACCTGAAAACTATTACTGCCACCGAAGCTTTTCCTTCCGCCCTGTCGCTGCTCCCCTCGCCAGTTGTGAAATGCTGCTAAAGCCGTTAACCAGGAACAGTTGCTGCAACCAATTAGTTTTAGGTAACATTTTTAGTTTTCTTGTATATTTACCTTGTTATTTTGATTTTAATGATTTTGTTGATTAAATTAGTTATTTTTTATTTTGTATGCATTTTGTTAATTATTTTTATATATTTGTTTAATCAAATATTTAATTGATAAATTTGGTGGGATTTTAATAGGATATTTACTCATTTTGTTTATATTATATATTTATATTTTTTTGGTATAATTTTTATAGTAAACTTTTATATTTTAAATTTTGCAGTTGTAATTACCCAGCCCAAGTGGCTTAGTGATTATAGTAATTAATCCTAAGGCTGCATTTTTAATTTTATAATACTGAGGAAAATGTATTGAGGTTTATTTAAGAAAGACTTTTAATATAAGGGATTAATTTAAGTTACTTATGAAGCCTAAGGATTAAATTGTAAAAACGGGAGAATCAGTGTTTAACCATTGTTCTTTACTGAATGTATGTTCTTTTCTAAAAGTTGTTAGAGAGGAGAAGCGATGAAGCCTTCTGGTCATTTAGGGGTTAATGCTATAGTGTCCGAAACGACTAATTAAGGTTATATTATGGCTTTAATAAGATTAGAGACCTTCGTTCCTCGCTTTTTCTGTATTAGAGTTTTAATTACGGTGTTGAGATGGAACCTGGGGTTTTATTTGACTAAATTTATGTTGGATTTTTTTTCTTAAGAATTTTCTATTAATTTTTAGGTGTACGATTAGAATCTGTCTGATATTAGAGATTTTGTGAGTGTTTTAAGGTAAGGAGTATAAACCTTCTGATTTTTATTGACCATATATTCTTCTAAAAACTTGTGATTTTAAATATATTTCGTACTTTGCAAGTTTTGCGAATGATTTTAATAAGAAAAACTGGAATGAGCATGTATGAAATATTTTATATTCTGAATTTTTTAGTATGTGAATATATTGTGTATGAGACGCATGTATTTAAAGTTTTGTTAAGATGTCCCCCTCTTCTCTTTTCCATATTCTTCTTTTCCTCTCTTCTCCTTCTTATTTTCTCATCTTATTTCTTCTCCACCTTCTTTTGATAGAGAGAATATCGTCACAACCTCCACCCACCGCTACTCCTGCTATCGCCAGTAAGGAATTTTTTTTCTTTTTTTCTTCACACTTATTCTTTTTTTTCTCTAGAGTGTAAAAGTATTTAAAGTTTACATTTTTCAAATTCTCAAATTTGCTTTTATGTGATGTTCTATTAGGTAATAGTCGAGTTTACTAAACATGCTTTTCATTTGGTGGTGACAATTGCTTAAAAAATAATAAAACATAAAAAGATCAGCTTTACCTTCATTCTTCTGTGATTTTTCACTTTTTTGTGCCTAATTCAATTATATATTCAAATTTTTATGGAATATTTTCTATTATTATGTTTGAGGAAACTAAAAAAGCAGGGAAAAGAATGTTTATTGCATGTTTTAACATTGGAAAAAAGTGGTACCCTTTGTTTGGTTGGGAATTTTCAATTATGAAAAATAGAATTCAATGATTTATCTATGCAAAAAAAAAAAAATTCAAATAGTACAACATTATTACATTTAATGTTGTTTTAATGGATTATAACCTAGATTGGTGAATGTTGTTTTAATGTGATTATAACTAATATTTAATGTGTTATTTGTTTGATTGTATGATATTTTATCTTTTCATAAAATATATATTCATTCTTGAATCAAAGAGTTTCCAAATCTATATTGAGGAAATTTAGAATAAGTAAGAGAAGAAGTAATTGGTGTACCATCTTGAAGTTTACACATTTATACCATTTTCTATTTTTTCCCACAAATTTCTCGCTTTTAATTTGTAGGAGAAGTATAAAAGATATGCTTGAGATGCATGGGAAGAATGTATCTTTATTTGGGGAAGAAGGAAATTTATTTGCCTATTGTTAGTGTCTAAAGAAATAGAAAACATGCTTGAGAAAAAAGTAGAGTGGTTTAGACTATAAAGTGAAGGACTTGCTCTCTTTTTGAGGAATAATTCTAAAATTTTAAAAGAGACACTTGTTAGTATTCAATGTGGTAAAGAGTGAAGACATCTTTGTTTCATATACACTGGAAATAAGTTATTTGTTTCATTTTTTCTATAGAAACTGAAAACATTTTTGTTGTATTCAATGTGATAGAAAGTGAAAACATTTTATATATAAGTTATTTTGAAAACTTTAGAGAAAATTTCAATAAAGAATAGTTATAAGTTTTTACATAATAAACTATTTCAAAGTTAAAAGACTTCATACTTAAAACATCTTCAATTAAAATTTCCAGGATGCAAAGAGATGTTCATGTGTTTCTTCTATGGCGAGAAAAGAGTAGAGTGTTTGTTTTTTACTTAAATAATAATGATTGTGTATCCTTTGTTTCAGGGATATTTTCCAGAGTTAGTGCGCGTATAGTACTTTCGATAGAGGTATGTTTTATGCAATTAGTTTTTGTTTTTTTGGGGGAGCTCGAACTCTTAAAAATATAACCATTTGTTATCTTTATGTGGGAATCCAGAGTTAAAAGAATAATTATTTGTTGTTTTTATCAGGTACCATGACTCTAAGAAAATAAAAATATTTGTTTTTTTTATAGGGGAGCCTAGACTTTTTTTTTTTTTTTTTTTAATCATGGTTACAAATTTGTTTGTTTTTTTATTTAATTGGTTTATTGTGTGGCTATTGTGCCTAGAAATTGTTCATTTTATAGGGAAAATTCAAAAACAAGTTTTCAAAATTTAAATTAGTAAAACATAAACTAGAACATGTTGAAAGTAATTACAACACTCAAATGAGTACTGATTCTCATTTAAACTCTAAAACTTCTAAACTATAATCATTCCTTAATGAAAATCTCAAAGCTTTAAACATAAGCCTCATGAATTCTTTGAGATAATATATACACTGTTAAATCGATGTAAATAACTTTTTGAATCTCCTTCGAGAGAAAATTTAAAGTGTTTTAAAACTAGAAAAGCTATTTCAAGAAACCACCCCTAGCTAAGGCGACCTTCTTAAAAAGTGGACAGTGTTAAGAAAAATCTCCAATGTGTAAGTTTTGTACTTATAAATTCTTACTCTAAATTAATGTGTTTTATTTAGTAAAATTATGGAAGAGGATCATAGTTGGATGTATAGAAGATGTGCCCTGAGTTATGGGAATTATATACTCTAAACACATTAATTTAAACCGAACTTCTGCCCCGATTTTGCCAATCATACTTGTGAAGAAGCATCTAATCTAGATGCACAAAATTTTTATGATATAATAAAAATAGTAGCTTCACTATAGTATGAAGAGTGTAGAAGGAATTTTCAGTTATCTACAACTATGGGATTGTTGAATATTAAGTTTGAGAACGATTTGTCTCAAAAGTCACTTGATTAAGTAGCATAATACGCAAAGTGTTTACTCCCGACAACAATAAGGTAGTGGATTATTGGTATCAAATGAAAACATTAGTATCTGACTTAGGTTTGCATATTTAGAAGATTGACATATGCATTGTTATAAAGAAAACTCTCATATATAGAATGGAGTGTAAGTTTTGGGGTCATGAGCGATATAAACAAAAATGTCTACTGTAAACCACCACATAATTAGGTGGCAGGGCATTTTTAGCATCTTGAAATTAGTTTATAAGTAAAAAAAGTTAAAAGTAAAGTTTAAAGATATTTTGAGCAATTCATAAATAGCGATAGGACATATGAAGTCATTTTCCCTTCATTATTATACTACGGATACAATTGAAGTTTTATATTTAACTTAATGTAAAAATGAAATATTTACATATTTTAGGCAAAAGTATTTGCCTTTTTTTAATAAGTATTCGATCAATATATAATTGCAAAAGATACAATACTTAATTGTCGAAACCTCCAAATTAAGGGATACATTTTTTTAAGCACCATATACATCTCTCTGATTCATGTGTTGCATATATTTTATTCCCTTCATTTTCATTTCAATGATGTTAATTGGTTCATAAATTTCCATTTATTTCATTTATCTATTTCACTAGCCTTGGCATGGAGACAGGACTCAAATTCACGGAAGACAAGCCTACATCAGATTCTTCTAGAATATATAACCAGTCCAACTTGTATCCGTAGTTTTGGATATTCGCAAAAGGTGATGATACGAAAAATCACTATGATAAATTTTTAATCAAGGAAGTCTTTTTTTCTTATATGGAAAAAAATAATAATAAAAACTTATTGCCTATTAAGGTAAATTAACTCCGAATTTTGCATATTAAGTTCATTCATTTTTACGTTCATATTTTTCTGGCTACAGCAAGTTTTGGACTTCTAAATTATAAATGTGGTCACCTGTCGTGATTATTTGAATCATTTATAGTATAAGAGGGTTAGTCTTGGACACTGGAGAAAGTTTAATGGTGAAATTTGCGTTCAACCATTCAGTTTCAAGTCAAGTGAGATTTATTACTTCATTTTCTGTTGGGGTTTTGTTTAAAAAATAGATGATCACCATGCTTAAGGAACCCCATTCCCTTACATAAATATTTGATAGATTGTTTAGCTGCTTTTTTCAAATTTTCTTTACCTTTCTCTTTTACTCAGCACAATATATATAGATATATTGTAGCGTTTTATCTTTTAAATTCTCTCTTAGTGATGTTTGAAGATTAATATGCATACTGCCTTTTCATAACCAAAAAATAAAAGAATCCATTCCTTGAATTTACCAAATAAATAAATAGACACACCATATGTGTATGTTAAAGTTTTCTAGTTCTTTCATATTATCGAGTCCTATTCTATAAATTGATATTGATTCATATAGAATTATATGTTTTCAGAGATCATGAAGAATATATCATTAGTAGAAGAAATGGCAGAACTCCTTTAGGTAATATTGATGTTGAGGAGGAACTCCCTCCTTTACAAGTTCCAGCTCTGAATGTCGATGAAACTAGAGGTACAAATGTCACATGTATATATTTGTCTATATTACCATTACTTTTATTTATCATTTTTTTCCACAAAAAAATCACTAAAAATGCCCATCATTAATTTACTCTTTTTCAAATTACTCATAAACTTTAGTTTTGCTTTTTATACTTATCAACAGTTTTTTTGAATAACTAATTTTAATAAATTATGTGTTTTATGTTGGAATTCGGCTAAAATCATCATACTCAAGCCTTGTATTCATAAGAATAAATACATAAGTGAAAATCATATTCATAAGTGGAAAAAAAAACTTTGTCCTGGTAAGCTTGTGACTTGGGTATAATTAAATTGATTAGATTTCACTAACTAGGACATAATTTGTCAAAATAAGTCGACCGAAAATTGTTCATGAATTTAAGGAATTGAATAAAATTTAATGAGTAATTTGAAAAAAAAACGTAAATTATTTATGAATATTAAGTGATTTGCTTCTTTTTCGCCCTGGAATCATTTCTCAAATTATATCATGCTTGATCTTTCAATCAATGTTTTGTAGGTGATGCTAATTCTGAAAGAGAAGTGAAAAAACAAAAGAAAACTAAATTTACTTCTATAGTTCCTGAAAACATGAAACTGGTATACTTGAGGCAGAGTTTCGTTTAGGAGCTGCTAAAGACAGAATCTTATGAAACTAAACTAATAAGATCTTTTGTTCGAGTTCCATCGCCTTTGGATGATCATAAGAGAATGCCCTATCAGCTTATGCAAGTTACTGGTATATATCCCAATTTTGTGACTCTAAACTTTAATTTACATTAGTTTTGTATATAATTTCAAAGTGCATGACAATTCGAAATTATATTTATTGTTATGTATTTTCTTTTTGATTTTTTGGAAAATGCAAACTTGTTGACAAATGGTCAATGAACTATATAATTTTGGTTTACATTGACCTCTCCAATAGAAAATTTTAATGGCTCTACATGTTATATGTATGAAAAATAAACTAGGCTTTGTAGAAAATATAAGGGAAAAAAGCTATAAATGCCCTCTAATTATTCATGCTCTGCTGAAAATGCCCATAAACTTTACTTTTCACTAATTTTACCCTCCAACTCTTTTCGAGTCTCTAAAAGTACCCTTTTGGCGGGTTTAGTGGTGGTTTTCTACGAATTTTGTGGTGGTTTTCGGTAAAATTCAACTAAAAACCACCGGAAAATTTACCGGAAGGGTACTTTTAGAGGCTCAAAAATAGTTTAAAGGTAAAATTAGTAAAAAGTAAAGTTTGAAGCATTTTCAGCAGTGCGTAAATAGTTGGAGGACATTTATAGCCTTTTTCCCAAAATATAATAAAACAATTTTCTTAAAAGTTTTGTGCGTGAATATGTGTGTATGAATGGGTAGGATATCTGTATGATTGGACCAATAGATATAATCCGATTTATCGAGATATAGGTGTGGTTCTCCATTGCTTAAGATAAGCAGTTTTTTAACCTATTTTAAGTTATTAACTATTTTTGTACTGTTCTCGATTATTTATTATTTCTTTTTTAATTTTTTTAAAAAAATTATTTTTGAGAAGGTATGCTAAGAAAGCTTTTGAAACAATACTATTAAAATTTAAAAATATTATATTAATTTTTAAAAAAACTTTTTCAAAATCGTTTTTTTCATCTGCATAAAAGAAAAGCATGAGTACTAAAGAAAATGTCTATAAAAAGTTGTTAGATTTATTATTCATAATTAGTATTACAAATAGTTAGAAACAATGAGCATAACTTTTAAAGCTTTTTGTCCTATTGTTGAAAGTAATACCGTTATTGTGCTTGTTACTTCTCAATTATTAAACATGATAGAAGATAAAAAGATTGTATGAAGTAACTCATTCTCTTACTTATTTCATTTTGCTTACTAAAATTCTTGATAGCTCTTCTATAAATACCTTCATTTTTTCAAAGCTTAAAGTAATTTTTTGTTCATATGATTGCATGTTACTCTTAGGTGTAATAAATGAAGTTGGAAGTATTAAGCTTCAGTTATTAGGTATGGCAAGGGAAATCTCTATCCATTTGCTAATAGAGAAACTTTACAGAGGTAAACTTATAATTAGTTATACTTTATATAGCTTTAAATGCCCTATCAAACTATTTTATATTCTGCATGTTATGAAAAATTATACCTATATTTAAATCTAGGCTTTTGTTATTATTTTCCAACTAATTCACCTCCTCAACTTTATATACAACTAGTAAAGCATGATTTGTATGGCTAGGGCTGTAAACGGGGCGGGTCTTACCCGTTTTTAGCAGGTAAGGTTTAAATTTTATACCCGCGGACCCGTACCCGTACCCGTACCCGTACCAATATTTATACTGCTATATGGGTCCAGGTAAGGTATGGTGATGCCCAGACCCGTATACTCGTATACCCGTATTAATAAAATAATAATATATTTTATATATTATATTATATTATATTAATATATAATTTATAATTTTTTTAACATATTATTTTATTCTTATCTTTAACCCTAACCTACTACCTCTACCTACCAACCAACTACACTCACATCACATCACACTCACACTGCCTGTCACACACTACACAGACACACTACACTACTCAGACTACTACTCACCTCACCTCACTCCTCGCCTCTCCTCTCTCTCTCTCTCTCTCTCTCTCTCTCTCCTCTTTTATTTTTATTCGATTAATGTACTATGATGATTTTGTGTATATTTGAACTTTTAATTATGTGAATTAGAGATGTTAAATGATTTCATTTGTTGAAAGAAATGTTAAGGAGATTATGTTAATCATGTTAAAATTTTTATTTTTTGAATTATACGTTGTTTTACATATTTTTGTTTAACAAGGAAATAAAATAGAAAAATGTCATACGGGTACGGGTATACCTGTACCCTACCCTGGACCCTGGAGGGTCGGGTCTGGGTCCAGAATTTTATACCTTGGAGGGTATGGGTCCGGGGCTGGGTCCAAGTTTCACTATAAGGATACGGTCCGGGTCTGGGGGTACCCTGAGGGTCTGGACCCTACGTATGGCTAAAACCATTATAACAAGTAATATAATTTGTACAAAATAATATCGTGCATCTCCTAAATATAAGATTCAGTATGTGAGTCATAATTTCTATACGTCCCTGCACATTTGTTAGCTAAACATGCTTGTGATATCTTCAATGTTCTTATTTGGATAGAAAAGGTACCAGATCGACTTTGTAATCTCGGCCAACATAGTGGATAAATTTTACATTTAATGAAAGCTTATTTCTTCTTTTAAAAAAAGAATTTCTTCGAGTATGTCATTTCTTTATAGTTTATTTGTGTACTTCCCAATCTGCAAGCTTTGGAATTTCTTCCTTGGGATGATCAATAGAATAATTTCTTAAAGCAAATTCATACATGTTTATTTATGAAAAAAATGTGAATAATTTACAAAATTGAGTATTTTTCCCTACTCCTTTCATGGCTAAAAGGAGGGCCCAATTGATGAGTTGTTTTATCCCAATTTCTTGAAAATTGTGATACCCTTATTCCATATAGGATATATGTGTAATGCGCGTGAATTGTATATAAGTATGTGCACATATCTATAGTCACTTTGAAATATTTATTTTGGCTTTGCAAAAATGGTCATAATTTGTGAGCCATGAAAGTTGTTAGGCCTATGAGCCACATTCTTAGTCCTAGCGTGAAAAGTGACAAACATAAAAAGTAATTAATATTCTTTTTTGAAAAAAATAGTTTCAATTTTTGTGTTTTGACTTACATCTAACCAAGTAGTTTTACATTCAATGCAGGAAGAATGTGACGCTTTAAGGTTGAAAATGAACTTTGGGCTAATCAAGAAGCCCACTTTGGTAACTAGTCTCCTTTAGAAAGCATTCCTTTCATTATTCATTTATTTGAATTCAACAACTGTCTTTTATTTTTATTTGTAGAATGCCCTCCATAAATCTATTTCATATCTTTTGTTGTGATAAATGTGTTGGTAGAGTATCATTCCTTTATTTTTAGATCAAAATCATGGTTGTAAAGTAATTTTTACCTGCTGAACGACAAGTCTCAAGTATTTAATAGTTCACGTAAAACTTTAACCCATCTGCATGTTTGTTTTTTAATAATCATACTATATGTTTGTATCCCGTTTTTTTCTTCTCTAAAAAACAACTGACCTAGCTTTGTAATTTACAGGAAGAGTTCGAAGAGAAGGCCAAACTTTTACGTAATGATATGACGAATCTTGTATGACTATTCTACACAATTTTTCTTTCATCTTGTTTATAATTTTTTATCCTCATATGAACAATTGGATTGTTAATCTTTTGAAGTCCAAAAAGCAAAAAATTTATTTAAATATTTAAACAATGATATATTTTTCTATTGGTTATGGAAGGTCTTTTGTTGGAAAACGATTAGGCTGGAAAAATATACTTTCTAACACTTAGAAATGTGATTGTATATATGCATGACTTTTTACTAAGGAGATGAGAAACATTGAAGTGAAAATTGGTCATACAAATGAAAAGGGACGCAGACACATATTTCCTTTTATCTTTTTCTCACTTGAAATATTGCCTCAAAGTATCTCTGGAAGGCTTCATTTTAATTTGATCATCTCTCAAATAAAGGATTTTATCATTTCTAATGATACTAGAGAGGCTTATTTGAATGTGTTTTGTAACCTTAACCTACTAGGATTTTCACATTATCTGAATTGTTGGATTTAGGGAAAGAGCGAGAAGTCCCATTATATCTACTTGGACTACTGAAATATCTTCCAAATGTCATTTCAGAAAAATCATAGCCCTCTAACGACTTGAACGGTAACAAATATATTTCTTTTTGTAATGTGTTTATTTTTTCTATTTACAAATATGTGACTTGCACATTCTCCATGAACAAGAAAAGTATTTCATACAATTTTGCAAAAATAACGAGGATTGAATTTATGTTAACAACATTTCCTTCTTGAGTTTGGTCTAAATTTTAATTATATTTCTCTAATTTATATAACTTCCATATGCTTGCTTGCTAGCATTACTATAATATACTTCTTAAAATATTTTTTTTGGGTCTACTTTTTTTAATGAAATATAGTGTCTCAATATATGCTACTAAATAAAAATTGGACTTGTAAAATGAAATTTTAGTAATTGTTTACTATCGAATTATTGTTCCTTAAATGATAAATATATTTTTGTAATTTATATAAAATAGACGAATTTACCTTTTATTTCTTATGTTAGTTATCTTGAATTTACCTTTTTCTATCTCCTTTAATGAATTTTACTTCCTGAATTTTGGTCATCTTGACTAATGTATCCTGTTTATGGTATGAATAAGGTGATAATAGAAAGTGGATGAAGCATTTACGGGCCATGAGAAGAATAAAGAAGCAGTTTAGTCCAAGAAATTGAAGAAATGACTTTTGGTTTTCTAAAGATATTGAGAAAAGCGACTTTAGTCTTTTTCTTGTGTTCTAGTGTTTTCTTGTTGACCTATATACATAGATTTGAAAATTTCTAAGAAGTTGAATGATACAAATAATTTCTATGATAATTTTTAGTTCATGAAGTCTTTCTTTTCTTATACACTAAAAAATTTAAATACTTATTGGCGCCCATAATTTTAATTTTCACTGATTGTACATCTTGTTATATAAGGTGGGCAAAATCTTGTGCATCGCGTGGGAAAAACTATCTCTAGTAGTTTTGCATACCTTTTTGCACTCGGTGTGCAATAATATCCTGTGCAAATCCCATATTTGAACTTCTTCACTTTTTTCATCTTTTATGCCTAAAAGTCTACTCATTTTGATTTCAAATACTGAATAAGATTATCGAATAATATAAAATGAATATATTCCATAACCATATGACATAAAAATACATTAAAAGAGTAAGTATAAATGGTGTAAAACCACAAAATTTTCATACTTAATAATTAGATTCCTTATCCAATTAGGATTTTTTTTAAAAAAAATTAACACGTGTATCTTGATTCATGCATAATGTGGGTAAGTAATGGCAAGGGATTCATGACCCTATATATGAACCTAATCCATATCAAACTTTTCTCTTTTAACTCAAACAAGAAAAAACATCCATCTGGTCATTAACAATCCAACTAAAAAAATAATTATCTTTCCATTTTTATGATAATTTATCCCAATATATACATTATATGATGTGGACATTCATTTTTTGATTCAACATTAAGTTTGGTGGATCTTTAGTTATTTCAATATAACTAAGGCAGCGCCGGTTTAAAAAGTTGCAACCACCTCGTCCATGAATAAATCACAATTTGTCGTCGTATTTGCGCGCAACAAGCCCCCTATTTCATTTTATAACGAAATTTTTCTTCTTTTTCCTCTCGTGACAACGAGCCTCTGTCACTTTGCTACCCCTAGAGACATTGACGACCACCGCCATTTCTCTCCTTACACTTTCCTCTCTGCTCGTTTATTTCTTTTTCTCCATTCATTTAACTGAAAACCATTACTGCCACCAAAGCTTCTCCTTTCGCACTATCGCTGCTCCCTTTGCCAGTTGTGAAATGCTGCTGAAGCCACTAACCAGGAACAGTTGCTGCAACCAATTAGTTTTAGGTAACATTTTTAGTTTTCTTGTATTTTTATCTTGGTATTTTGGTTTTAATGATTTTGTTGATTAAATTAGTAATTTTTTATTTGTATGCATTTAGTTAATTATTTGTATATATTTGTTTAATCAAATATTTAATTGATAAATTTGGTGGGATTTTAATAGGATATTTACTCATTTTGTTTATATTATATATTTACAGTTTTTTGGTATAATTTTTAT
The DNA here is from genome assembly GCA_028651295.1 of Catharanthus roseus. NCBI lineage: Eukaryota > Viridiplantae > Streptophyta > Magnoliopsida > Gentianales > Apocynaceae > Catharanthus > Catharanthus roseus. The sequence continues at coordinate 12,715,738 of JAPQWS010000104.1, forward strand.
AGTAAACTTTTATATTTTAAATTTTGCAGTTGTAATTACCCAGCTCAAGTGGCTTAGTGATTACAGTAATTAATCCTAAGGCTACATTTGTAATTTTATAATATTGAGGAAAATGTCTTGAGGTTTATTCAAGAAAGACTTTTAATATAAGGGATTAATTTAAGTTACTTATGAAGCCTAAGGATTAGATTAAAAAGAGGGAGAATCAGTCTTTAACCATTGTATTTTCTTTTTTAAAAGTTATTAGAGAGGGAGAAGTGACGAAGCCTTCTGGTCGTTTAGGGGTTAATGCTCTTGTGTCCGAAACGACTAATTGAGGTAATATTATGGCTTTAATAAGGTTAGGGACCTTCGTTCTGCTTTTTTTTTTTTTTTTTTTTTTTCTGTATTAGAATTTTAATTACGGTTCTGAGATGGAACCTGGTGTTTCATTTGACTAAATTTATGTTGGATTTTTTTATTAAGATTTTTCTATTATTTTTTAGGTATACAATTTTGAATCTGTCTGATATTAGGGATTTTGTGGGTGTTTTAAGGTAAGGAGTATAAACCTTCTAATTTTTATTGATCATATATTCTTCTAAAAACTTTTGATTTTGAATATATTTGGTACTTTTCAAGTTTTACGAATGATTTTAATAAGAAAAATTGGAATGAGAATGTATGAAATATTTTATATTCTGAATTTTTTAGTATGTGAATATATTGTGTGTGAGAAGCATGTGTTTAAAGTTTTGTTAAGATGTTTGAATTAAAATGTAGTAAAGTTCAAGGGTTTTTGGGACTTCTTACCTTTTTTTGTAATGGCCTTGTGATTCATTCTTGTTTCTTATATTTTCCTTATAACTTTTGTTCTTTTTAATTAAAGCCTTGATTGCATGTATTCAATTTGGAAAAACAAATGATGCCTATGATTTGATAGTCTAGGTAAAAAATTTACATTTTCTACTCCTTAAAAAAATTAGTATTTATGTGCATGTAAATTTAATGTAATCTTTTTAAAAAATGTATTAATACCATTGTATGAAAAGTAATTTAAATAGTCTCATTCGCAAATGACTTATATTTCTTACATGGTTAATTCTCATGATATTTTCACAACTTTTATCGATACTTAAATGAACGTGGTTTTCCTTTATAATAGTAGAATTGTTTAATTACCACAATATACTTTCTCCAAGATATACTAGAAGATGCAAAGATGTTGTACATTTATTATTTATGTATTTATTTATTTGAATGAACTTTATTCTCTTTCTATTTAAAAGTAGAAGGAAAGACAATTCGTATTTTCATTTCTATATAACGCTCTAATCTTTCCTTGTTTCTCCTATTTTTTGAAGTTCTCTATTGACGACCACGTACGATCTCCGATGATTGACACTGTCTGTGGTAAGGTTTTTTTTTTTTAAAAAGAATATATATGATGTCACAATTTGCTTGAAGTTTCACTTCCAGAAAAAAAAAGATTTTACCAACTGAATCAATGTCGATTGGTAACTCAAACGATTTCTGATCAATCACCGACCACTTGATAATCGGTCGGTAATTAAATTGAAGTTACCGATTGATTTTTGATCAACAGATAATCGGTCGGTACTTAAAGTGAAGTTACCAATTGAATCGGATGGCAAATGGTTAACAAAAGTTACCGACCGAATGTCAGTCGGTAATCTGTTGCAATTTTTCAGAATTCTTTTCTTCAGATTAGGGCTTTTACCTCCCCCCTCTCCTCGCCGCCTCTTTCTTTCATTCTCTCCCCCCTCAAATTCCCTCATTCTGAATCCTCTCACTGACGACTCCCCCGATGCCCACACCCCTCACCAACGGCCTCCTTCTCTCCACCGAATGCTGACGTCCCACTCGAGACTGCTCTATCACCGGTAAGTCATCCTCCTTTCTTCTTTTCTCCCCCTCTTCTCCTTTCCATATTCTTCTCTTCATCTCTTCTCATTCTTCTTTTTCTCCTCTTATTTCTTCTCCACCTTCTTTTGATAGAGAGAACATAGTCACAACCTCCATCCACGCTACTCCTGCTATCGCCAGTAAGGAAATTTTTTTCTTTTTTTCTTTACACTTACTTGTTCTTTTTTCCCTAGAACATAAAAGTATTTAAAGTTTACATTTTTCAAATTTCCAGATTTTCTTTTATGTGATGTTCTATTAGGTAATAGTCGAGTTGATTAAACATGTTTTTCATTTGCTGGTTACAATTGTTTAAAAAATAATAAAACATAAAAAGATCACTTTACCTTCATTCTTCTATGATTTTGCTCTTTTTTGTATCTAATTCATTTACATGTTCAATTTTTTATGGAATATTTAATATTATTATATTTGAGGAAACTAAAAAAGTAGGGAAAAGAACGTTTATTACATGTTTTAATATTGGAAAAAATGGTACCCTTTGTTTGTTTGGGAATTTTCAATTATGCAAAATAGAATTCAATGATTTATCTATGCAAAAAAAAAAAAAAAAATTCAAATAGTACAACATTATTACATTTAATGATGTTTTAATGGATTATAACCTAGATTGGTGAATGTTGTTTTAATGTGATTATAACTAATATTTAATATGTTATTTGTTTGATTGTATATTTTATTCTACTCATAAAGTATCTATTCATTCTTGAATCAAAGAGTTTCTAATTCCATATTGAGAAAATTTATAACAAGTAAGGAAAGAAGTAATTGGTATACCATCTTCAAGTTTAACATTTACACCATTTTCTATTTTTTTCTATAAATTTCTCGCTTTTAATTTGTAGGAGAAGTATAAAAGATATGCTTGAGATGTATGGGTAGAATGTATCTTTACTTGGGGAAGAAGTAATTTTATTTGCCTTTTGTTAGTTTCTGAAGAAAAAATTAGAACCATGCTTGAGAAAAAAGTAGAGTGTTTTAGAGTACAAAGTGAAGGATTTGCTCTCTTTTTGAGGAATAATTCTAAAATTTTAAAAGAGACTTGTTAGAATTCAATGTGATATAGAGTGAAGACATCTTTGTTTCATATACATTGGAAATAAATCATTTGTTTCATTTTTTCTATAGAAACTGAAAACATTTTTGTTGTATTCAATGTGATAGAAAGTGAAAACATTTTATATATAAGTTATTTTGAAAACTTTACAGAAAAAAATTCAATAAAGAATAGTTATAAGGTTTTTTACATAATAAACTATTTCAAAGTTAAAAGACTTCATACTTAAAACATCATCAATTAAAAATTTCCAGGATGTAAAGAGATGTTAAAGTGTTTCTTTTATGGTGAGAAAAGAGTAGAGTGTTTGTTTTTTACTTAAATAATAATTATTGTGTATCCTTTGTTTCAGGGATATTTTCAAGAGTTAGTGCACGTTTAGTACTTTCGATAGAGGTATGTTTTATGCAATTAGTTTTTGTTTCTTTGGGGGAGCCCGGACTCTTAAAAATATAACCAATTGTTGTCTTTATGTGGGAGTCCAAACTCTTAAAAGATTAATTATTTGTTGTCTTTATCGAGTACCATGACTCAAAGAAAATATAATTATTTGTTTTTTTTTAAAGGGAAGCCTAGACTTTTTTTTTTTTTTATTAATCATGGTTACTAATTTGTTTGTTTTTCATTTAATTGATTTATTGTGTGACTATTGTGCCTAGAAATTGTTTATTTTATAGGGGAAACTCTAAAAAAGGTTTTCAAAATTTAATTTAGTAAAACTTAAACTAGAACATTTTGAAAGTAATTACAACACTCAAATGAGTAATGATTCTCATTTAAACTCTTAAACTTCTAAACTATAATCATTCCTTAATGAAAATCTAAAGCTTTAAACATAAGCCTCATGAATTCTTTGAGATGAATATATACACTGTTAAAATTGATGTAAATAATTTTTTTAATCTCCTTCGAGAAAAAATTTAAAGTGTTTTAAAACTAGAAAAGCTATTTCAAGAAACCATGCCTAGCTAAGTCGACCTTCTTAGAAAGTGGACAATTTTAAGAAAAATCTCCAATCTGTAAGTTTTGTACTTATAAACTTTTACTCTAAATTAATGTGTTTTATTTAGTGAATTTACGGAAGAGGATCGTAGTTGGATGTATAGGAGCATAAGGCGCTTCTGTAAGCTTCCAGAACATCCTTTTTTCTTTTCGACCACGTCAGAGACATCAATCTTAAAACACCCTCTTTTTTTTAGATATCCTCTCGCTGGAGAGAATGATCAAACTCTGAGAAGAATCCTGTAAATTCAAGTTCCTGTCTTGGCCCGGCCCGGGAAAACTTCCTTTACTGACTTCCATATTCCATAAACCGGGGACCGACTCAAAAGTCAAGTAGATGTGCCCTGAATTATAGGAATTAGACACTCAAAACACATTAATTTAGACCGAACTTCGGCCCCGATTTTTCCAATTATACTTGTGAAGAAGCATCTAATCTAGATGCAAAAAATTTTTATGATATAATAAAAGTAGTAGCTTCACCATAGTATAAAGGGTGTAGAAGGAATTTACAGTTACCTACAACTACGGGATTGTTGAATATTAAGTTTGAGAACAATTTGTCTTAAAAGTCATTTCATTAAGTAGCACAATACGCGAACTGTTTACTCCCCAATAACAATGAGGCAGTGGATTATTGGTATCAAATGAAAAAGTTAGTATCTGACTTAGGTATGCATGTTTAGAAGATTGACATATGTTTATAAAAAAAAACACTCATATATAGAATGGAGAGTAAGTTTTTGGATCGTGAACAATATAAACAAAAATGTCTACTGTAAACCACCACATAATTAGGTGGCAGGGCATTTTTAGCATCTTGAAATTAGTTTATAAGTAAAAAAGATAAAAGTAAAGTTTAAATATATTGTGAGCAATTCATAAATAGCAATGGGACATATGCAGTCATTTTTCTTTCATTTTTAAACGAAGGATATAAATGAAGTTTTATATTTAACTTAATGTGAAAATGAAACATTTACATATTTCAGGCAAAAGTATTTGCCTTCCTTTAATAAGTAGTCGATCAATATACAATTGCAAAAGATACAATACTTAATTGTCGAAACCCCCAAATTAAGGGATACTTTTTTTTAAGCACCATATACATCTCTCCGATTCATGTGTTGCATATATTTTATTCCCTTCCTTTTCATTTAAATGATGTTAATTGGTTCATAAATTTCCATTTGTTTCAGTTATCTATTTCACTAGCCTTGGCATGGAGACAGGACTCAAATTCACAGAAGACAATCCTACATCAGATTCTTCTAGAATATGTATACGAGTCCAATCTATATCAGTAGTTTTGGATATTCGCAAAAGGTGATGATATGAAAAATCACTATGATAAATTTTTAATTAAGGAAGTCTTTTTTTCTTCAATACAAAAAAATAATAAAAACTTATTGCCTATTAGGGTAAATTAACTCTGAATTTTGCATATTAAGTTCATTCATATTTACGTTCATATTTTTTCTAGCTATAGCAAGTTTTGGATTTCTAAATTATGAATTTGGTCACCTGTCGTGATTATTTGAATCCTTTATAGTATAAGAGGTTTAGCATTGGATATTAGAAAAAGTTTAATGGTGTGATTTGCGTTCAACCATTCAATTTCAAGTCGAGTGAGATTTTATTACTTCATTTTCTGTTGGGGTTTTGTTGAAAAAATAGATCACCACCATGATTAAGGAACCCCATTCCCTTACATAAATATTTTATGGATTATTTAGCGGCATTTTTCAAAATTTCTTTACCTTTCTCTTTTACTCAGCACAACATATATATATAGATATATTGTAGCATTTTATCTTTTAAATTCTCTCTTAGTGATGTTTGAAGATTAATATGCATACCACCTTTTCATAACAAAAAATAAAAAATAAAAGAATCCATTCCCTTGAATTTAACAAATAAATAAATAGACACACCATATATGTATGTTAAAGTTTTCTAGTTCTTTTAGATTATCGAGTCCTATTCTATAAATAGATATTGATCCATATAGAATTATGTGTTTTCAGAGATCATGAAGAATATATCATGAGTAGAAGAAATGGAAAAAATCCTTCGCCTTATATATTAGGTAATATTGATGTTGAGAAGGAACTCCCTCCTTTACAAGTTCCAGCTACAAATATCGCTGAAACTAGAGGTGCAGATGTATTTTTATTTATCATTTTTTTCCACAAAAATCACCACAAATGCCCATCATTAATTTAATCTTTTTCAAAATACTCAAACTTTATTTTTTCTTCTTATACTTATCAACGATTTTTTAAAAAACTGATTTTAATAAATTATGTGTATTATGTTTGAATTCGACTAAAATCATCATACTCAAGCCTTATATTCATCAGAACAAATACATAAGTGAAAATCATGTTCATAGGTGGAAAAAAAAAACTTTGTCCTAGTACGCTTGTGACTTGAGTATAATTAAATTGATTAGATTTCCCTAAATAGGACATAATTTGTCAAAATAAGTAGATCAAAAATTGCTCATGAATTTAAGGAATTGAATAAAAGTTAATGAGTAATTTGAGAAAAAAACGTAATTACTTATGAATATTAAGTGATTTGCTTCTTTTTTGCCCTGGAATCATTTCTCAAATTATATCATGCTTGATCTTTCGATCAATATTTTGCAGGTGATGCTAATTCTGAAAGAGAAGTGAAAAAACAAAAGAAAACTAAATTTGCTTCTATAGTTCCTGAAAATATGAAACTGGTATACTTGAGGCAGAGTTTCGTTGAGGAGCTGCTAAAGACAGAATCTTATGAAACTAAACTAATAGGATCTTTTGTTCGAGTTCCATTGCTTTTGGATGATCATAAGAGAATGCCCTACTAGCTTGTGCAAGTTACTGGTATATATCCCAATTTTGTGACTCTAAACTTTAATTTCCATCAATTTGAATATAATTTCAAATTGCATGACAATTTGAAATTATATTCATTGTTATGTATTTTCTTTTTTATTTTTGGGAAAATGCAAACTTGTTGACAAATGGTCAATTAACTATCTAATTTTTGTTTTCATTGACCTCTCCAATAGAAAATTATAAAGGCTCTACATGTTATACATATGAGAAATAAACCAGACTTTGTAGATAATATATGGAAAAAAAAAAAAGCTATAAATACCCTTTAACTATTCATGTATTGCTGGAAATGCCCATAAACTTTACTTTTCACTAATTTTACCCTCCAACTCTTTTCGGGCCTCTAAAGATATAGTAGTTTTCTACGAATTTTTTTGGCGGTTTTCGGTAAAATTCCACTAAAAATCACCGTAAAATTTTTCGGAAGGGTACTTTTAGAGGCCCAAAAATAGTTTAAAGGTAAAATTAGTAAAAAGTAAAGTTAGGGGCATTTTTAGCGGTGCGTAAATAGTTGGAAGACATTTATAGCCTTTTTCCCAAAATATAATAAAATAATTTTCTTAAAAGTTTTGTGTGAATATGTGTGTATGAATAGGTAGGACATCTGTATCATAGGACCAATATATATAATCCGATTTTTTGAGATATAGGTGTGGTTCTCTATTGCTTAAAATAAGCAATTTTTTAACCTATTTTAAGTTATTAACTATTTGTGTACTGTCCTTGATTTTTTAAAAATTTTTTTTACAAAAAAATTATTTTTGAGAAGGTATTCTAAGGAAGCTTTTGAAACGATATTATTAAAATTTAAAAATATTATATTAATTTTTAAAACAACTTTTTCAAAATCACTTTTTTTCATCTCCATGAAGGAAAAGCACGAGTACTAAAGAACATGTCTATAAAAAGTTGTTAGATTTATTATTCATAATTAGTATTACAAATAGTTAGGAACAATGAGCATAACTTTTAAAGCTTGTTGTCCTATTGTTGAAAGTAATACCATTATTGTGGTTGTTACTTGTCAATTATTAAACATGATAAAAGATAAAAAAAATTGTGTGAAGTAACTCATTCTCTCTCTCTCTCTCTCTCTCTCTCTCTCTCTCTCTCTCTCTCTCTCTCTCTCTCTCTTACTTCATTTTGCTTACTAAAATTATTGATAGCTCTTCTATAAATACCTTCCTTTTTCCAAAGCTTATAGTAATTTTCTGTTCATATGATTGTATGTTACTCTTAGGTATAATAAATGAAGTTGGAAGTATTAAGCTTCAGTTATTAGGTATGGCAAGGGAAATCTCTATCGATATGCTACAAGAGAGAAACTTTACGAAGGTAAACTTATAATCAGTTATATTTTGAATAGCTTTACAATGCCCTATTAAACTATTTTATATTCCGCATGTTATGAAAAATTATACCTTTATTTAAATCTAGGCTTTTGTTATTATTTTCCAACTAATTCACCTCCTCAACTTTATATACAACTATTAAAGCATGATTTCTATGGCTAAAACCATTAGAACAAGTAATATAATTTGTACAAAATAATATTGTGCATCTCCTAAATCTAAGATTCAGCATGTGAGTCATAATTTTTATATGTCCCTGCACATTTGTTAGCTAAACATGCCTGTGATATCTTCAATGTTCTTGTTTGAATAGAAGAGGTACCGGATCGACTTTGTAATATCAGCCAACATAGTGGATAAATTTTCCATTTAGTGAAGCTTATTTTTTCTTTTAAAAAAAGACTTTCTTCGATTATATCATTTCTTGATAGTTTACATATTTGTATATTTCCAATCTGCAAGTTTTGGAATTTCTTCCTTGGGATGATCAACAGAACAATTTCTTAAAGCAAATTCATACATGTTTATTTATAAAAAAAAACGTGAATAATTTGCACAAGTGAGTATTTTTCCCTACTCCTTTCATGGCTAAAAGGAGGGCCCAGCTGATGAGTTATTTTATTCCAATTTCTTGACAATTGTGAAACCCTTATTCCACATAAGATATATGTGTAATGCACGTGGACTGTATATAAGTATGTGGTACATATCTATAGTCGCTTTGAAATATTTATTTTGGCTTTGCAAAAATGGTTGATAATTTGTGAGCCATGAAAGTTGTTAGGCCTATGAGCCACGTGCTTAGTCCTAGCGTGAAAAGTGACAAACATAAAAAGTAATTAATATTCTTTTTTGAAAAAAATAGCTTCAATTTTTGTGTTTTGACTTACATCTTACCAAGTAGTTTTACATTCAATGCAGGAAGAATATGATGCTTTAAGGTTAAAAATGAACTCTGGCCTAATTAAGAAGTCCACTTTTGTAACTAGTCTCTTTTAGAAAGTATTTCTTTCATTATTCATTTATTTGAATTCAACAACTATCTTTTATTTTTATTTGTAGAATGCCCTCCATAAATCTATTTCATCTTTTTTTTTTTTTTGTGATATATATGCCGGTAGAGTATCATTCCTTTATTTTTAGATCAAAATCATGGTTGTAAAGTAATTTTTAGCTGCTGAATGACAAGTCTCAAGTATTTAATAGTTCACGTAAAACTTTAACCCATCCGTCTTTTTGTTTTGTTGATAATCATACTATATATTTATATTTCGTTTTTTTCTTCTCTCACATACAACTGACGTAGCTTTGTAATTTACAGGAAGAGTTCGAAGAGAAGGCCAAACTTTTACATAATGATATGATGAATCTTGTATGACCATCCTACACAATTTTTCTTTCATCTTGTTTATAATTTTTTATCCTTATATGAACAATTGGATTGTTAATCTTTTGAAGTCCAAAAAGCAAAAATTTTATTTTAAATATTTAAACAATGATATATTTTTCTATTGGTTATGGAAGGTCTTTTGTTGGAGAACAATTAGGCTGGAGAAACATACTTTCTAGCACTTAGAAATGTGGTTGTATATATGCATGACTTTTCAGAACTTTGCTAAGGAGATGAGAAACATTGAAGCAGAAATTGGTCATACAAATGAAAAGGGATATAGATACAGATATCCTTTTATCTTTTTCTCAGTTGAAATATTGCCTCAAAGTATCTCTGGAAGGTTTATTTTAATTTGATCATCTCTCAAGTAAAGGGTTTTATCATTTCTAATGATACTAGAAAGGCTTATTTGAATGTGTTTTATGACCTTAACCTACTAGGATTTTCATATTATCTGAATTGTTGGATTAAGGAAGGAGCGAGAAGTCCCATCATATCTACTTGGACTACTGAATAATCTTCGAAATGTCATTTCAGAATAATTAGAGCCCCCTAATGACTTGAACGGTAACAAAAATATTTCTTTTTGTAATGTGTTTTTTGTTTTTATTTACAAATATGTGACTTGTATATTCTCCATGAACAAGAAAAGTGTTTCATACAATTTTGCAAAAATAACGAGGATTGAATTTATGTTAACAGTATTTCCTTCTTGAGTTTGGTCTAAATTTTAATTAGATTTCTCTAATTTATATAAATTCCATATGCTTGCTTACTAGCATTACTATAATATACTTCTTAAAATATTTTTTTGTGGGTCTAATTTTTGTAATGAATATAGTGTCTAAATATATGCTACTAAATAAAAATTAGACTTGTAAAATGAAATTTTAGAAATTGTTTACCATCGAATTATTGTTTCTTAAATGATAAGGATATTTTTGTAATTTACATAAAATAGACGAATTTACCGTTTGTTTCTTATGTTAGATCTCTTGAATTTACCTTTTTCTTAAGTAAATTTCCTTTAATGAATTTTACTTCCTGAATTTTGTTCTTCTTGACTAATGTATCCCATTTATGATATGAAAAAGTGATATAAAGAAAGTGTATGAAACATTTACGGGCCATGAGAAGAATAAATCAGCAGTTCAGTCCAAGAAATTAAAGAAATGATTTTTGGTTTTCTCAAGATATTGAGAAAAGTGATTTTTAGTCTTTTTCTTTTGTTCTAGTGTTTTCTTGTTGACTTTTAGTCTTTGTATGTGTTATGGTGTTCTCACGGCTTTGGTTTTACCAAAGATTTATGAGGGTAGTTTTTGGTTTCCTAAATAAGGATAATTAAGGGTTTTATTAGCATTATAAGTACTAGTTCAGCCTTTTAGTTGAAGGTAGAAAAATTATTATTAATAGATTCTCAACTTTGGAGTTTTCTGAAATTTAAAATTCGTGTCTTGTTAAATTCAATGGTTGATTGTTCTTGTGAAAATTTTCTACGCTACTCGTTGTGTAAAGTGATATCAGAGCAGTTATAATTCATACTACAATAACCAGTACAGGAAGAGGTCATGTCCAAAATGTTGTTCAGTATGTGGAAGCCTTGTGGACTTGCATGGAGGCTCAAGAGGCAGATAAAGATCCTTGGAATGGAATCTTGATCAAAGATTCTGACGTATTGAACAACGCTATGATAATTTCATTGACATATTTGATTCCATGGGACTTAATGCCAACAAAAACTGAAATGTTGATAGGTTGCGGCCAAGGGGAGGAGATGCTCAAGGCGAACATGTAAACTTATCTGGTGCTGTAATTAACCAATGCAGACTATAGCCTATAGGGAATCATATAACAATGAAGATTTGTTGTTCACTGAGGATCCGATCAGATGAATCAGACAAGGTAGAGGTGGTGGGAAATGGCAGATTTAATAATTATGATTTTACTTATGGTGATTTCAAATTGAAGGTAGATATTCCTAGTTTCATGGGAATTTAAACATTAAGGATTTTATTGATTGGATAGAGGAGATTGAATGGTTCTTTGAATATATAGAAATTCCACATGAAAATAGGGTGAAATTGGTAGCATGCATATTGAAAGGAAGAGCTTTTGCAGGGTGGGAGAGGTTGCAGAATAGGCAATATAAAGAAGGGAAACAACATGTTAGAACTTGGTACAGAATGAAACAACTATTGTACATGGATTTCTACCACCCGATTATGAACAAATTCTGTTCCAGCAGTACTATAGATGTCACCAAGGTTAGAAAAGTATTGCATAATTTATGGGGCTCGCTGAATGGAATGATTTGCATGAAAGTAAAGGGCAGCAGGTAGGGTGATATTTAAATGGACTAAAATCTCAAGTTAGAGACAAAATTGGGGTACAGTTTTTGCAAAATCTGAATGAAGACAAGAACATATCTCTTAAAGCAGAATTGACGATGCAAGAGAAGGTTGGTGACAAATATGATTCAAACAGACGTAATTTTGGGAATGACAATTTCCAAAAGAAACTCACAGATAGAAATAAATCAATCCAGGAGTTTTAAGGTTCAACTGAATGGAGAGATAACGAAGGGGCTGGAAAGAAACTTGTTGAAGCTAAAGAAGGTCATAAAATAACCAATCTGTATATGCAAAGCCTATTCTTGGGAAGTGTTATAGATGTAATTAGCCTGGCCACTAGCCAAACGAATGTTCAAATAGAAAGCCAGTCAATGTGATAGAGAAGGATGATGAGGAAATATGTGAACTTGACGGGGACATTGATATGTATGAGGAATACAAAGAGGGAAAATACAAAGTTATGTAACCCGAAAGTTAATGCTAGCACCTAAGCATGAGGAAAGCACTCAAATGCATCAGTTGTTCCATACCAGATGCACTATTAATGGTCGTGTGTTTGATTTGATCATTGATAGTGGCAGTTGTGAGAATATCATTGGTCGAGAGGCTGTGGAGGCATATCATTTACCTGTAGAAAAGCATCCTAATCCATACTCAATTGGATGGATCAAGGCAGCAGAGAATATTTCGGTTAAAGAGCGTTGCATGCTACCTTTCTCTATTGGTAAATACCATGATGAGGTTTATTATGATATTGTAGATATGGATGCTTCTTCCAAGTCAGTTAGATGTAAATTCTCAATATACCAAAAGAGATAACATCTACAAATTAGAGAAAGAGGGGGTGAAGTTTACATTAGTTTTTCTAAAGGAAAGTAACCATTCTAGAAATGCAAAAATAGAGAGACAATCTTTCCTTACTATTACACTATCATAAAAAAAAAAAAATTTAGATTTATTTTTAAACCCTTATGCTAGCATGGAAACTTCAAAAATTTTTCTTGATTTATTTTTATTTTTAAACTCTTATGGTTTTTTCAAGTGTATTTGATAGGATTTAAGCTCTTAAACTTCTAGGTAGACTAAATGCTTTAATGATCTAGGGCAAAGAAAGAAGAACAACATTCCATTATTATTATTATTATTATTATTATTATTATTATTATTATTATTATTATTATTATTATTATTATTATTTTTTTTTTTTGATAATAGGAGACTACTTCATTTGAGAACATGAGAGAAACTTCTCTTAGCCATCTCTTGTAATACTTATCAAGGGCGTTTTTCACCTTTGTGGTGTCTAAATCTAGAGTTAATTTTAACGGATTCTAATGGATAATTTTCATCTTTAGAACTCATTTTAGGGATCATAATTTCTTAATTATTCTAAGGTTTTTATTTGGTTTGATGCATAAAAATCTTTCGAAGTATTGCTATACGGTTCAATACTAAGTCAATTAAATGGCTCAATAGGGATAAACGTGTGATTCGACTGAAAGTACTTAAACCAATAAGACCAATGGTTATACCTTCCACTCAAGTACACTTTCCAATTTGGGTTAACTACATTTTCCTCTCGAAGTTTGTCTAAATTTTAATTACATTTCTCTATTTTATATAAATTATATAGGCTTATTTACTAATATTACTATAATTCACATCTGAATTAGTTTTGAGGAGAATGAATGTTGTGTCGGATTAGTGGGAACATGATTTTCTTTAATTCTCCCCTTGCTACTTCTATACTATATTGGATTCTGTCTATTTATTTCAACAAATTAGCTCTTGAAGATACATCCAAACATGATGTCTTATCACTTCTTATTTTGGATCTTGTGAATTTACCTTTTTTTCTTAAGTAACTCTCCTTTAATGAATTTTACTTTCTAAATGTTGCTCGTCTTGACTAATGATATGTTAATTTTACCCTCTTTGAACATTATTTTTTACATCAGTTTTTTTAGTTTAATTGCTTATAAAATGGACTAATCGAACCACTTTTCTTCTCTTATTACTATAGGTAGCTTTGGAATAAAGATAAGTTAAACACAAGTCAAAACAAAGGCGTTTGGAGCAAAATAAAGCAAAAAAAGGAAAAGAAATAAAAAGCTTCTAAAAAATAGGGTCTATGTTCGAGCAATGCATATTCTAATGGATTTTTTATGTCTTTAATGACCTTAATTGGAGAATTATCCTTATTTAAGATTTTAGAGGACTTCATGAGGTTTCAAAAAGCTAAAGTCTGTCTCAATCAAAGTTCATTTGGTCATCCAAAGTATTATGCAAAGATTCGCTTTCTCACATGACGTTCTAGTTTGACACCATTTAGTAAAATGATCATAACTAGAGATATACAACTCCAATCAATATGATTCAAGATGTTTTAGAAAGCTAAGAGAATAGCTACAAATCATATAAGACTCCAAAACCTAAATCATCCATTAAAGGGATAAAAAAAACTCAAGAAATACAACATACTTGATCTGAAAAACATAATAAATAAAGAAACTTTTGAGCAGAAGCTTTCCAGATCCAGAAAGCTGGCTTTCCTGATTGGGAAATTCACCAGAATGGTTAAGTTGCAATTTTTTATGTTTTCCTGTTAGGCTCTCATCCTTTTCCCTTTTGTAATTTGATTCCAAATCATTTTAGGAAAGTATTAATGCGATTTAGCAACAAAACTCTCTATTTAAACTCTTCAATTGCTAGATTATTAGGTAGCTAGAGTTTTAGATTCAATTCCATATTTTGAAGACCCGAATTTTGGGAGTTCTTCAGGAGACTAGAGAGACGAACTCGGACATTCACCGAAACTGCGGAATCTTCAAGACTTCTCCTAAGCTCCCCTAAACTCTTTCTATTTCATAAATATTATCTATGGGTTTATGTTTTAGAATTATGTTTAGTGACTAATTCATTTTTTGTGTATTAATAGGGATGAAACCTATAATACTTTGTTAATGTTTTATATGAATTTATTATTTTGATTATTTAATTCTTATTTGGTTGTTATTCAATTGTTATGTTTATTTATCGATTTTTCAGAGATTGGTAATTTCGCAAGGTTAATTGGACTTTGACAGAGGAAGGTTAACCTAGGGTTTGATTGAATAATAGGAATTGGTAATTGAGTATGAATACTACTATTTATGGTTCTTAGATCACTAAAATCACTATAAACCATAATTCATTCATAATCGGGTTAGGATGAGAAAGAATTCTTCTCCAAACGATTAAGTTGAATAAGAGAGTCTTCGCCTAGGAAATAGGGATTATCCAACGTTTGAGTAAAATCCAACTAAGAAGTTTTAATAATTAATTACAACAATTTTCTAAATAAAATTAATCTAAGGTTCTAGAGGGATTCTACCATTTAAACACTCTTTTCCAAATTTAAGCTTTAAAACTCGTTAATTGCTTTCTTAATTTAATAGTCTTTTAATTGTTTCTTTATTTTATAAAAATCTTTTCCACCATTTTATTTAATTAAACACTAGAGACAGAGTTAGTATTAGTGCTTGCCTGTCCCGAGAATTCGACAATTCAGGGACTTTCCTTGACTTATTACACTAATAGGTATGCTTGCCTAAAAGTAGAATTGTTTTAGGATTAGAAACCACATATCAAGTTTTTGGCGTCGTTGTTGGCAAGATAACATTAGGAATGCTATTTATTTACTGCTTTAATTGCTTTTCCTACTTTTTTATTTTTATTTTTTAATTTTTTGTACCTTTATTGTATAATTTGTTGTTTCTTTATATATCTTATTTCATTTTACACTTTGACCTTAATTTTTTTTATTTGTTATTATTTTTTATAATTGTTTTCTACATTTGTTGTATAATTTGTTGTTTCTTTAATACATCTTATTTCGTTATAGTTTGGCCTTAGTTTTTTTTTTTCTTAATTTTGTATCTATTGTTATTATTTTTTCATAGGACCAATACATATATATATACATATGAATATGAATCTTATTTATCCAGATATCATAAAGTTGTAATTTAGATTTCTTATTCATATTTCTAAAAAAAAGATTTATTATTTATGGTGGTATTACAAGTAGAAACAACGACACATGACTTTTAAATTTTGATGTCCTTTTTGTCAAAGTTTGAAGTTCTACTATTGATAGCTAATGCCCTTATTACGCTTGTTACTTCTCAATTAAACATGACTATATGTTCATGCTTAGTATCATTTTCATTTATTGTAATTAATAAGTTTTTATTTTTCTTTTCTTATAGGAGCGGATATTTTGAAAAACATCTAATTTCTATAATATTTTTCAATTATGTTAGTTTGAAATCTTTCTAAAAGTATTTTCCTTTCTATCATAAGTAGTCCCCCTATTATGCAATTAACAAAGATATAGTACTTAATTATCAAAACCTTTAAATAAGGGATGCTTTTTTTCTAAACAATATATACATTTCTCCAAGTCATGCATAGTGTCTGATTTACTTCCTTTTTTTTCATCTCAATGATGTTAATTAGTTGTTTATAAATTTCCATCTCTTTCCCGTATCTATTTCACTCTTGATAGTGAGACAAGAGTCAGATCCGTTGAAGATAATATTGCTCCAAATTTTTCTAGATCATATTTTTTTTCTAGAACTTCTAGATTGTATATAGCAATCAAATCTATATACATATATTTACCAATTTGTGCAACTATTGAAGACAATCCTACAGTAAGTTCTTCTCAAACTTACATACTAATCAAATCTATATACATAGATTTGTCGATTTCTAAAAATTTGAATGATACGAATAATTGTTATAATAATTTTCAGTTCAGGAAGCCTTTCCTTTCTTTTCCTTATATATAATTAAAAAATTAAATACATATTAGTGCCTAGAATTGTAGACTGGCACACCTTGTTGCACAGGGTACAAAAAGTCTTGTGCATCGAGCAGGAAAAAACTAGGTCCAATAGTTTTGTACACCTTCTTGCATATAGCGTTCAACATCCCGCGTAAATTCTATATTTGAACTTCTTCACTTTTTTTCAATCCTTTAAAGCCACAAAATCCACAACATCTTGTAAAGCTTAATTGCAATGGTATTTTTTTTTTTTTTTGGGAAGATGGCGAATTAGAAAGCATAACCATAGAATATTTTTGCTACCTTGATGATTACAATTCTCGAGTTTCATTGGTGCCTAATATGCATGGCTAATTCCATAATATTTTCACAAGTTTTATTAATACTTAAATACACATGGTTTCCTTATAATCATAGAATTGTTTAATTACGACAATATACTTTTCATAAGATACAATCAAATATGCAAATATTTTATACCTTTAATATTTATGTATTTATTTACTTGAATGAACTTTATTCTTTTTCCAGTTCAAAAGTTGGAGGAACGATAGTTCATATTTTCTTTTCTATATAAAACTCTAATCTGTCCTGGTTTATCCTATTTGCAGAAGTTCTCTATTGACCCCCTTTACAATCTTTGATGATATCCACTATCTTTGGTGAGAGCTTTTTTTTTAAGGAAATATGTATGATATCACAATTTGTATGAATTTTTATGTTCTCTTTCTTTAGGGATTTTATATAAATAATACTCTATTTTTTTATTTGTCATGTTTTGGACATCATACAGATTAAGGAAATACGGAATTATAGAAACTCTTTTTCTTCATAGACTAAACTAACCTTAACATCAATCTCTCACCTAATTCATTGGCATTGAAAATTTTTCAAAATTTAATTTGAAATTTGTGTAGAATGATGAATGATGGATGGAATGGATATTGGAAAATAGCAAACATTATGGGTAAGGAGTGATTATACTTTTTTATTACACGCGAATTAAGGAAGAGGTTGACATGTTGAAAGGGTATACTAGGAATATTTTAGTTAAAACTGTATTGTTTTCAACAGCGGACAATTAAAAAAATATGGAAATTTCCATTCTGTAACAAAAAAAAATTGAGGGGGCACTTTTTTAGGGGTCTTTCTTTTTGTATTAATTTTAATTTTTTATGGAGGATCCCAGACTAAAAATAATGTCAAGGAAGATGAGATATGATGCCCGTGTGTGAAATATAGAAGTAGAAAGTTGACAATCGTGGATAATTTGAGGTTGAATCTTTTTCAGTGTGATTTTATTCCTTACTATAGGCTTTTCAAACCCATGTTCTCCCAACATTTTTCCTTTTCTAGCCCTATTTCTCCTTCCTCCTTTTTTCTACCCTATGATATTAATGGGCCTCAGCCCTTTGGAATAGGTTTTTTTTCCTTTCTTTCTTGACTGGGTCAAGGGATGCCTGGGCGGTTTGGGTTGGCCACCCGGGCCGTCCGTTGGCGACCCACGGACTTCCCCTTTTTTAATGCTGCTGCTGCTTCATTTTCCGTGCAGTCTATCCCTCTCCTCCTCTTGACCATCTCTTCATTCTCTCTGTCTTTTGGAGTCTTTTGGACTCTCTGGTTTTCTCCTGATTCTGCAGCTCCACTGCTGCTCTCCTCTCTCTATTCCGGTGTTCTATGTTTCTCTGTTGTTCACTGGTCTTCTTTGTCGCCTTTGATTGTCTGTTGGTGTTCTTAGAGAGTGAACCGTGAGGAAAAGAAAAGAGAGAGAAATAGAGAAAGAGGGTTGCCAGTGATTTCCGTCAAGGCTGATGCCTTTTCTAAGGGTATAACACCCGATCATCCCCTTGCTTACCTTCGGCGCCTCGACACGGCGTTGCCGCTGCTCGGCGACCGTTTGCATTTCTGGTGACCGTTCAGTTTCAGCTCCTCGGTCATCTCTTTGTTTTTTTTCTGCTGCCGATTTCACCGCGGCGGTAAGTGGAACAACTCTTTGTTCATTTGGTTTCTCTTTGGTATTAACCGGATGTTGATTTTGCAGATTGTCTTTTTACTTTGTTTTGGTTTCTATTCTTGAAGATTGAATCTTCTGTTTATGTTTTTATTCTTCTGCTGATTTCTTGTGGTTTTGTAATAGTAATTAGTATATTGTAATAGTAATTAGGAGCATTATTCTTCAACACTTACTATCATAATTTGATATGTCATTGAGAAGCATTTTTTGGGGAATAAATGTGGGAATGAATTTGAGTAACATGAGGGAAACAAGTTCGAGTAAAATTGGAGAAAATAGATAATATTTAATAACGTTGGACAAATCTTCATACTTGATTTCGTCAACTATACTTTTGAAGAAATATCTAATCTATAGGCACAAAAGTTTTATGATAAGTTAAAAGCAGTAGATGTACTATTATATAAAGGGTGTAGAAAGAATTCAAAGTTATTTGCGATTTCAGAATTATTGAGTATTAAGTCAAACAATTGGTCTAAAAATTCATTTGATCAAGTAGCAGAATACGTGAAACGTTAACCCCCGAGGACAATTAAGCAATGGATGAATGGTGCCAAATGAAAAAAAGTTAGTATCCTGCTTAGGGGCTTAGGCTGCCATGTTCAAAAAATTGACATATGTCTTAATACTTTCGTGCTTTGTTATAAAGAAGACTCTCATAGAAAGGAGTGTAGATTTTGCGGTCATAAAGGATACAAACAAAAATATCCACAAAATACCACCAGATAATTGTGTGGAAGGGCATTTATTGTGTGGAAGGGCATTTATTGTCTGGAAAATAGTTTTAAGAGTAAAACATTTAAAAGTAAAGTTAAAAAATATTATGAGTAGTTCGTAAATATTGATGTGGCATATATAACCATTTTCCCTTCATTTTAAAACTAAAGGTACAGTTAAAGTTTTATTTTTTAATTAATTTCAAAATGAAACATTTACATATTCCAGGTAAAAGTATTTGCCTTTCTATCATAAATAATGTCCAATATGCAATTGCAAAAGACATGATACTTAATTTAAACATGCTCATTCTCATTAAATGGTTTATATTTCTTATATGCTTAATTCCCATGATACTTTTACAAGTTTTATTGATACTTAAATACACATGATTTTTCTTTATAATAAAAAATTTGTTTAATTATCACAATATACTTTCTCACAACATATAATCAAAGATGTTATATCTTATTATTTGTCTATTTATTTATTTAAATGTATTTTATTCTTTTTCCATTTCAAAAGTACTAGGAACGACATTTCATATATTCTTTTCTATAAAATTTTAACCTTTCCTTGTTTTCTTGTTTTTGGAAGTTCTCTGTCAATGCCCACGTACAATCTCCAACAATTAGCATTGTCAAATGGGTTAATCTGCACCGCACCACATTAACCCGCGCATTAAAAGTGTTGTGTCGGCTATCCCGCATTTTTGCATAATAAAAGAATGTAACCCATAACCGCACCACATTAAAATTTGAAATTTGTGGTTTGGCTCAGTACTATCTAAATATACATTTTTAATCAATTTGAATTCAAGTTTGATTGAACTTATTAATTCTGATTTGAATTTGAGTTTGAGGTTCGAGTTCGAATTTGATTTTTATTTATATTTTTTTAAAAAAATATTTATATATATTAAAAAATAATAATATATATTAACTCAGTATGTTCGACAAGTCATTGAGACAGTTTTATAAAAATTCAAACTCAAATTATTTGTTTAGCTTCGGTTCCTACCTGCCACATTAAACTTTTTAATTTGCTGTTCTTAAAGTTCTTGGCGAAATTTGCCCGAATGTGGCGTAGATAAAACCTATGAACCGCGAATAGAGGTTGCCACAAAGCTTGACTTTTAGTAGCAGATAAAGTCCCTTTGTGGTGATCGGATATTAAACAGACATGCCGATCATTGACAACATGTTGCCGTAGAAGTTTGAGCAACCAATTCCAACTTTCGGACGACTCTTTTTCAAAGATTGTAAATGCATGGGGGAACAAATGGTTATTTGCATCCCATGTGCTTGATATTAATAGTACGCCCTTATATGGCCATCCACATAAATCATCGGCTGACAATTTTTAAATCCATTTACACAAGGCGAGAAACACCCAAAAAAAAAAAACTGAACACATAGTCCGGGGGACTGCTCCTTCTGTGATGCAATGACTCGTACACAGTTCTAAGGTTTGAATCTTTCATTTACTAGAGATATTTGGGTAGAGTTGAAAAAGTTGTCTCCCAGTTGCCGAACACCCTCTCTATTGTAAATTTCCAAGCATCCCATGCCCTCTTGTACGTACAACTTGTCTGAAGTAATACTTGCACTTCTTGGATGATGTTAAAGACAGGGATCTCAGAATCGTTGGCAACAAGATGCGATATTAGTTTTGAAATAAATTTTGAAGTCATATTTCGATGCTTGTTTTGATGAACCTAAACAAGGTATGTGTATTCCTTGGTGAATCTGGTTATTTCCCAATGACCATGAGTTGCTTTCTTTTGGATGTACCATGAACAATAATTAGTGTCCCTGTGATGATAACATTTTGCTGTCTATTGATTGCTTTTGCTTTTAACAACTCTAAACTCTCATCCTATCCGAATAGACCACTTCTGAACCGCACTAATTGCTTGAATTTTGTCAGCAAACCTAATGCCTAATTGAATATTAGTTGTTGCATCGTTCCGATCCAGTAATTTGATAGTGCCTGATTCGATGAGGTCATCTATCTCCTCTCCCGAGCCCATATCTAGAAATGCTCCAGATGATGTATTATGGAGCGTTACTGAACCATTGACTACTCTACTATTGATCCACTGTAGTTGAAGATAGAGGGTTTATGAGAGTGCTAATATCATCTTCCTCATCATTAGGGTTATTGTCGTCTTCAGATTCACTTGATACGTCATAATCTTCATCAGCGTCGTCATTGTCATCATCATTTTCCTGTATGTTTGGTTACAACATTGACGGTTCATCAGAAACCATCTGTGTTATTGCTGTGACATGTTGAGGAATTTTGGATGATCCTCATCAGTTGATATATGTGCGCTGGACTTCAGAAAATGTCAGTGATTGGATCGGTTCGAATTCAACTAGTACGTGAATCCCTTCCTTTGATATATCAGGTCTAATAGTCCAAAGGTAACACATCTTATCATCGTTGTTCATGTTGTACAAAATAAAATTAACATTTGATATTCTTTATAGAGTGAAGGCACCCTCATCGTCATTCAAACCCGCCAAAGATTTGGATCCATTCCTTGATGCTTCAATATTTTTCTAAAAAGTTCATCATGTATTACTATTCGGATAAAAGTCTAAATTTTCTTTGCCGCTCAGGTGAAATAAGTACCATATACGCATCTCTAGAAAGTTCCATATCCCAAAATAATACAACTCTAACAGGGTGAGTTGCATTCGTGTTCATTGTTTATAACGGATGTGAAGGAAAGGGTTTAAAAGTTTCGGAAATAGAATAGGAAGAAAATGTTGTGAAAGTTGCATGATTTCCAAATTCGGTTTAGGAGTCCAATTATATAAAGGGTTTTTAGGCACCTTTTAGAACCGGTGAAATGATTTTGAATTGTCATGTGGTCACATGAGTTGGTTAGAAATAATTCAAAATTGGTGAAATTATTTCAAGTTGTCAAATCATCACATGGGGCTGTCGGAAATAATTCAAAACCGGTGATTACTTTTTCGAGTTGTCAAATCGTCACAAGGGGTTGTTGGAAATAATTCAAAACTAGTGATTATTTTTTCAAGTTGTCAAATCTTCACATTGTGTTGTCGGAAATAAAGAAATAATTTATATCATAATATAAAGAAATAATTTACATCATAATATAAAGAAATAATTTAAAGAAATAATATACAAAATATAACAAAGTTTCATAATAATATTTTAAACCCTAACTCCAATCAGATGGAGTAAATCTAGTAGTCCTTTTACCAATATGATGTCCAAACCCAAGTTGTTGTACTGGTGTAACGTCATCCGTTGGCTCATCTGAATCGGAAGAAGATACACGAGATATAGGCTTATAAGATACAGATGAACCTATTGTACCCGGATATGGGTGCATCAAATGATAGCCCTACTGCACCCGGAGGTGGAGATGCATTTGGTGTACCTCCTGTACTTGGAGGTGGTGAACGTAAGCTGCATCTAGGCTATCGAATGGGTTAAGTGGGACTTGTGATGTGCCTGCACCACTCAGATGTGACGAAGCAAATGGCGTCAAACCCAAACTAAATGGAGGAGCATCTAGGTCTGGGCTGTCGAATGGGTCAAGTAGAACATAGGAGCCTAGATCTCCACGTCCTCATCTGCCAGATCTGCCACTTCTAAGTGAGTAAGAGACAACCTAACACCAATAAGTCTCTCAATCATCTCAATCTAATACTGTTTATGATGTATACTCAAACTAGGACCTATAACAGGCAACCCCTCTCTCTGTAAACCCTATAAGACGTGCACATCCTGTAGAGTCACTGTCACCTCACTCACACGTCATGTAGAATGTGTGGGCTCAAGCCTCCAATGCTCAACTAAAGCAGTAATAAGTGCGTGGTCGAGACCTATGTAACCACATCTAAAAACTCGCCCTAACCCCATCCTATCAATCAATCAATCTACGGGGAGCCATAGAGTAAGCCTGAAATAGATTACGTTCAGAACGTCTACACTAAAGATCAGTAATACACGTCTCATGATCTCCACTCCATATCAACTAAGATCTATGCTCATGTTGTCTCATCAATACATCAGGACTATGGGACTCGGATGCACATGTGCTGGGACTTCTTCCATCTACATTATATCACAAGGTTTTAGGTATAGTATTATACACTTTCTAAATTTAAATCTTTACATATTTAGAATTTAAAGTAAAATATTTAAAGTAAAGTACTATTACACACTTTCTAAGGTTTATGGTTTAGGGATTTAGGGTTTAGGTTATAGGATTTCAATGTTATGATTTTAGGGAACCCTATGGTTTGAATGTTAAGGTTTTAGGGTTTAGGGTTATACACTTTTTAAATTTAAATATTTACGGGTTTAGAAATTAAAGCAAAATATTTAAAGTAAAGCATTATTATACACTTTCTAAGATTTATGGTTTAGGGTTTTAGGGTTTAGGGTTATACACTTTCTAAATTTAAACATTTACGGGTTTAGAATTTAAATTAAAATATTTAAAGTAAAGTATTATTACACACTTTCTAAGGTTTAAGTTTAGGATTTAGGGTTTAGGGTTTTAGGTTTTAGGGTTTAGGGTTTAGTGTTTACAAGATCAAGGTTAGTATTTAGGGTTTACGGTTTAGGATTTCAGTGTTAGGGTTTTAAATATAGTATTATACACATTCTAAATTAAGGTCTTTATGGGTTTAGAATTTAAAGTAAAATATTTAAAGTGAAGTATTGTTACACACTTTGTAAAGTTTTTGGTTCAGGGTTTCAACGTTTGGGTTTTAGGGTTTAGGTTTCAATGTTCGGATTTTAGAGAAGATTATATTCTTTTTTTGGTAAAAAAAAAATGGAAACAAATTTAAATGCTAACAATATATTATATAAAATTAATAGAACAATATAAATATGCTAACAAATTTTCACAAAAAATAAACAATCACGGTTTATGACAAAAACAAAATAAATTATATAACTTTTATCATCTTAATAGCAACATTGCGAGCAAAATTAAGCATAACTCATTTCATCAAATCACATTTCCAATAGAAAACACAACTAGTTTAATAAAATGATCTATGCACACATTTATCAATAACAACAAGCTTGAACTTAATAAAAAAACACACATCTAGAAAAATAAATTACAAAAAATTAAATAATACAAATAAAATTCATAAAAAATATTCACAAATCAAAATAAACAAAAATTTTCATATAAACAATATTAGAAATCAATACATATTGCAAAATATTCTTATAGACAATAAGAAATTTACCGAAAGTCGAAATAAATTGAAATTAATGTTATTCGGTGGGGCATTGTCTACCGTTCACCAACCCAAAACTTAGCAACCTTCGTACTATACGGGAATCGTCACTCGGCACTATAAAGAGAAGAAGGAAGGAGAAGAGGAAGGGAATAAGAGAAGGAAAAAAAGAAGGAGAAGAAGAAAGGGATGGAAGGAAGGAGAAGAACAGAAGGAAAACAAGAAGAAGAAGAGAGTAAAAAATGAAGTGGCAGAGGAGGGAGAAGGAATTGTGCAGCGGCAGGAAGGAAAAAAAACGGAAGAAGAAAATGTTGCAGCGACGGCTAGGGCTTCACGATTTTCTGATGTTTTGTTATTCTTGTGTGCGTTATTAACTACCTAAGCACCCGCTCCTGCAACATCATTACCACGTCATTAATCAAAATTAATCTTGGGATTTAATTACTGATTAGAAATAACATACACGGTATATACATTATCATTAAAGATAACACACACGCTGTGTGCGTTACAACCCTATTAGCAATAAAAAAATTGTGGCCACTTTAGTGCCTTTTTAAAAAAAAAAAACTTGCCAATTATAGCAAAAAACCTGTAAAGAAGATCTCAATGGGTTCTAAACAAGGAAAGAAAGAGTACATAACGAAGGTAAAGATCATAAGCAGCTTAAGACACTGAAATTTAGTCCAAATAATAGGTTGCTCTCGTGATATTCAAGGTGAGTTTTTGCTTATCTATGAATTCAGGCCTAATGGTAGGCTTGATACTCATCTATTTGGAAAGAAGAATCTTCTTAATAGGGCATTGAGATATAAAATAACACTTGCTTTAGAATCCCCTTCGTTCTACATTCACGAAGAATGGGAGCAATGTGTGATTCACAATCATAAAATCAAGCAACATAATGTTGGACTCAAATTTCAATGTCAAGCTTGGAGATTTTGGCCTAGCTAGACTTGTGGACCGTGAATTATGTCCTAAAACCACCAGTTTAGCAGGAACTTTTAGGTATATGGGTCGTGAATACGTTACCACGAGCCGAGTAGGCAAAGAATCATATGTGTACAACTTTAGAGTGGTTGTTTCAAAGATAGGTTGTGGGAGCAAGACATCAGCAATGCAAATAGATGGGGAATTTGAAACAGGACTTGTAGAATGGATTTGGAATTGTAAGAAAAGTAGGTAATTCACTTCTAGTAAAACCAAACAAACTTAAGGAAATTACTTTGTTTTCCAGAACCAACGAGTGAAGAGAAATCTATTTGCAAACATCTTAATGAAAAGGTAGGTGGCATTCAAAAGTCTTCCCAAGAACGATTTAACTTCCTTAAAGAAAAGTTCAAAGCACATATGAAGAGATTTAAGGTATAAGCTTGTTGATTTTTCAAGATGTTTAAGATCCATCCCTCTTGTACATATCTTCAAATTCTTGCAAAGATGAGAAAATAGTAGAAGGAATTATGGTTAGATCGTTTAGAAATCCAGCACAACTCCTCACTTAGAAGTGAGCTCATTGGTGGCTCCACAATATAAGAAAGAACAGAAAATCTCTCTTTGGAATCTTCACTCACGCTTTCTTTATTTTCCCCCTCATATTTCCTTGCTCAACTTTTCTCTTGTCCTCTCATTTTCTTCACGCTCACAATCACTCTCATTATATTTTTCTTGCTCTCTTTCTTTTCGCTCTTTTCTTTCATATCTCAACATCCTCGCTTTTCTCAACCAAAATAGAACTAGTGTCATGGTTTGCATTCTCCCTTTTCAACATATTCACATTGAACCACTTTATCATTCTTTCATTGAATTTCAATCCTTCCATTTCCTCTTGTACCATGAACTTGATAACTCACTCCAGCAGTTCTCACAACAAAAAATTCGATTTTACCGATGGACAGTTCGGTCGATATTAGGTCGGTTCAACCATACTACTGACCAAAAGTGTGGTCAGCGAATCTTTGGTTGGGAAGAAATTCTGATTGAATTTTGGCCAGTCGAAAAAAGTTATCAACCGATATTTCAAAGTTACTGATCGAAGTATTAGTTGGTAAATTCAATTTTTCAAAATTAAGAAATTTATGAAAAAGAAAGTTTTCGATTGAATTTTTTTATTACCTACCGAAATTCAATCGGAACAATTAATTTTTTTTTAAAATAATTTTACCTAGTGAAAGTCTTTCGTAAGTAGATCGGTAAATATTTTTCATTTTTAAAAAAATAAATTGAATAAAATGTACCGAGCGAATGTTGGTGGGAAATTGCTCGGTGAGAGTACTTTTACCGACCGAAAATCGTCGATGATCGGTCAATAACTTTTTTAAATTTAAAGAAAACAAAAAATTATTAGATTTACGACTGAATTTCGATCGGAATTCGGTCAGTTAAGTCCATTCTTTTAAATATTTGTTTTCTAATTTTTATTAATTCACATGAAATTCACAAAAAAGCCAACAAACATAACATTCAACCTAGAAATTCACACTATTCAAAACTTAACAACCATTATAATTAACATAACAACCAAAACTCAACAAAAAATATAACATATTCATAAAAACCAAAACCTAATAATGTAATATACTAAATTCATAAAAAGAATTCCTAAAAACCATAAAAAAATATTCAAAAGTCTCCCATAATAATCCTAACATCACATCTAAGAGGAGGGAGGTGATTGCTCCAAGGTTGAGGATCATCCAAGATTGTATCAGACAGGGCATCCTTCATCTGGGGAAAGAAAAATAGTCTAGGAAATAGATTAGGATGCACACCAACCTTCATTGCAAAATTCTCCATATAAGTGGAGAATTGATCCTAAGCGTGCTCCATATAGCCCACAAACGTCCTGGTCGTCTGAATGCAGCAGTCTTGGAAAAATGCAGAAGACATAGAAGGCATCGATGACAAGACACTGTCGAACAGGCTCTCAGCTGTGATTCCTATAGTCTGTGAGCCAAACCATAGATGTGGCCTTTAATGCCCCCAAACCCCTCGAATATTAAGGCGTTATCGCGGGAACTAGAATACCAGTCTCTATAGCTATGCGTCCCGCACTTGCCTTTAGTTCTAAGAATTTAGCCTACAAGAAAGAGAAATAAGTGTTTGTTAAACAATTTGAGAATAACAAGTAATAAATTTAAGAATAACACTACAAAACATTACCCAAAATTTGTCAGAATTTATATCGATCCACTTCTCCTTCTTTTCCCCTTTTCTTTGTTGATGGAGGTAGACATATGATTCCAATTGTTTAAAACTTTCGCCCATTCTTTCCTTCTGCAAAATTAACAAATGGGTTATTATAATATAATAGTTATAATATATAATATAATATAACAGTTATTATGTCAATTCAAGTGCCTAGTCTACTTATATATTTACCAAGCATTTGGTTGATTTGGTTGAGGTTAAACATACATAACAACCAAATATTGACTATACAAATTTGATTCAGGAACATGAAATCTAAACTTAGAATTGATTTTACCAAGTTTGTTAGTACCAAAACTGGGAATTATTTGTAGTCCACTAATAAAATAGGCAACAAAGGAAGATAGAATAAAAGTAGAAGACTTTGAGCATACTTAGTCAATAAATGACAAGGACCCGCTAGTGTGTTTACCATGCCCTTGGCTGCCACGCCCCTCCCGCCGATTATTCTGAGCTCTCTTTCTTCTTCTTGTACTTAGGGTCATTCCACTACTTCACAAGATGAGCATAAAGTCGCTCTGCTCGTTCAATGAGGCCTTTGGCTGTCTTTCCAAATGTCATACATCATATCCTCATACCGTATGGATACGCGTGTATCATGTGCTGCTCATATGTGTGCATCATGTGCTCGATCCCAATGGAATTTTTTTGCAATTACAAGTCAAAATTTTCAAATACAAGTCAAATGACATTGTATATTTTTAAATCTTAATCGAAGGTTAGTAATACACTTACACAAAACTCTCCGAACCACATATCTTTAACTTTCAGAGGGACTTTCCCGCAACTTTTGTAAGCACCGATGAAATGTTGCTGAATAATGGCAGGAATAATCTTCGCACAGTCCTACTGCTTAGAGAAACTGTTATGCAAAAACCATAATATAACTTGTAAGCAAAAATGAATCTTATATACCAAACATGTTAGTTTCAACAAACAACAAAAAATGAATCATATTCTTAAGTTTAGTTTTGATATAACATGTTAGTTTCAAGGGTTAGTCCTTTTGCTACCATTCAGCTTTTTTCAAAATCATTTAACTTTTATAAATTTTAATATATTTCAAAATCAATTTCAATCATTACCTTAATAAATAACATGTTACTTTTACTTACTTGGCGGAACATGACACTATAACCATGTAAGCATCAGACGAAGGGGTGGAAGAAGACAAGGGAGTGGGAGAAGACGATGGGCGGGAGCGGAGAAGTGGCTACAGCTGATGGGGGGATGGGGGTCGTTGGAGGATTCTTCTTTTTTTGTCCACGTATTGATAGAGTCGATTTTTAATACAAATAAACACCTTAAGTTTTAATTATTAGTTTTTAAATATTTTATTTAGTTATTAAACACAATTATTATATTTAATTTATTTTATTTTGATGATAAAGAAAAAGAAGCCCATTAAATGAGACAACCCACAAATAAGAAGGAGATAAAGACCCACAGAAAGAAGACCAAAAGCAAGAAAGAAATGAAGAGGCCCGTAGGAAAGATGGACTGTTGCAAGGATTCCAAATTGAAGAAAAAAAAAGAAACTAGAGTTATAATAGAAAAAGGTAAAGAGAGTTATAATAGAAAAAGGGGAGGAGAGCCAGGGACGGAACCAGGGGGCTGCTCGGGTGGGCTCGAGCCCCCCCGGGAAATTTTAAAAATTTTATAATTTTTAAGTATTTTACCTTCAAGTCTTCTTAATTTTTAATTTTTTTTCAATACAACCCCAAGGAAATTTTAAAAATTTTATAATTTTTAGGTATTTTACCTTCAAGTCTTCTTAATTTTTAATTTTTTTTCAATACAACCCCAAAACTTGTTATTTTATTTATAAATTTGGAATTGTTTGAATAGTTTTGTACTTTGAATGCATCTATAAAATAGACGAAATTCTAGCAAAATTTTTATTGTCCTTCAGCCCCCCAATATTTTTGTCCTGGTTCCGAAAGTAAAAACAAAAAAGAAGAAAAAGGGCCAGCAGCAACTGCGCTGGCAGCAGAACCAGGAGAGAAGCAGCCGCAGAAATCATTGAAAAAAAAGCTGCGCAAGCAGCAGAATAAAATAGCGGCAGAAATTGTGGAGAGGGCAGGAGAAAATCGGAAAGAGAGACGAATCAGCAGCAAACTTCAAAGCAGAAACTCCGAGCAGCAGAACTAGCAGCTGCGCAAGCAGCCGCAATTCGAAGCAGCTGTTGCGAAGCAGAGAAATTGGAGCCACAAAGGCAGAAGTCAACACGCAGCAGCAGCTGAAGACGAGCAGCAAGCTGAAGCAAAATTCTGAATCAAGAAGCAGCTGAACTTGCAGCAGAAGAAATCGACGGCGCACAGAAATTGAAGCAGAAACAGGATAAAGCAGCTGCAATTTGGACGTGCTGCGCAGGAATCAAAGAAGCGAAAATTGGAAGCAGCTTCGGTTGAAGGAAAAAGCAACTAATTTTCTTTTTAAAATATTCATGATACTCTAACAATGTAATTTTGATTTATTTATTTCTAGAAAATATAGAATTTATGGGATTGCATATCTTGAAATGTTTTTTAGTTTGATGCAATTAATTCTTTGCGGTTGTTCTTGTAGAATAATTATTTTGATTAATTGATATTTTTATCCATGCTTAGTTCTTGTAGTTTTGAGTATGAGAGATATGTGACTTTTACAAGTATATTGTGGGTTTTAGAATTGAATAGTTCATACTAATTTTAAATGATTTATGTCATAAAATTCAATAAGTCATGTTAATAGTTAGATAGATTATGTCATGCATTTAAATATTGGGTTTAAAACTTTGTTATAAAAATCCCGACCACATATCATCGAATCAATATTTAAAAGATAAAAAGTAAAATTAGAATTTACTTAAACAAAGATTCATTTTAAATAAAATTACAACATAAATCAAGCATACTAATATTATAAATAAAATTACATACTACTCATAACATTATATTATTATATAAAATTGTATATGAACCAAGCATATATATATATATATGTAATATTTTAAAAATTGAACATATGTATATCATTTTAAACAAACTTCATATTCTAAGTTTCGAAATCGGACTCCGATTGAAACTAGTCTTCTTCTTCCTCTTTTTCATCATTGGATTCCCATTCGTCCTCATCTTCTTTTTTCTCATTTTCATCTTCAATGTTATTCATCTTGCGAATGTCTACTCATTCAGAATCACCCGATTAATGAACAAGGTCCAATATCTTCAATATCAACGTCTATCATTGAAGTCTCAGCAATATCAACATTTTTTTGAAATGGAACGTCCACTAGATGGACATCTAAAACACGAGGTTTTGATTTCATTACAGCTCACTATTCAATCTTTTGTCGTTTAGTCGTTGGATATGGGATATAAGACACTTGTTCGACTTGTTCGGCTAAAATGAAAGGATCACATCCCCCAGCACATCTTCTTTTCATGTGCAGCTCCACAAATTTATATTTATCATGATTCTTGAGACCTCTTTTTAAGGATGAATCATACTAGTCACACTTAAAAAGGACGATCTTTTGAATTGGTGTTCCCGGTAATTCAACCTCCATGATCCTTTAAACACCATGATATCACCTTTTACCCATACACCACAATTATAAGTAAGACTCTCTAAATCTCATTCTTGTGTATGAAATCTAAATCCATTAACCAAATACCAATTATACGATTTCACAAGTCTAGACACACCTCATGATAAATTTTTAAGGCATTGGCTACTGCTTGCATTCAGAGGATTTTGCATCTGGATATAACAAATAACATTTATTAATTTATAAAAGTGTTAAGTATGAATTCAGATTCTATAATTTAAATTACCGATTTCGAACTTTTTCTCTAAATCACATTGAGAATTCCTTGCTGATTCTTTTCTGTACAAGATCATCGGTTAAACTTGGAAAACACTTCCTCAATTCTGAAGTGTACCTTTTATATATGTAATTGTAATATTTTTAACATGTAATTATTAATTAGCTTATTATGTAACACTTAATTAAATTAACTTACAAAATGTAAGGTTCCACTTAATCGCAATTCAATAGAATGTAGTTCATTGCCGCCTGGTAATCTTTGTCGTCCATGAATCTTGTCGTCATCTACAGTATTCCCTTCCTTGTCTATTACAAATTGACAGAACCAGACCTTGTACTTCAAGTTGATCACCCTCATCATTTCATCCAACATCTCTTGCCTTAATGGATACATAAGGTTCAAAGTAGTAACTACAAAATATGGCAGCCTCTTCACCAAATAAGTATTTCATATCGATCCATCAACTCTAGCCTTACTCTTAATTTTCTTCTTTAGATAGTTCAAGTATGTCTTGAATGGATACCTCAATTTGTATTGTACAAGACCACATACCTTAGCCTCATACGGCAAGTGAACCATTAAATGCTCCATAACATCAAAAAATAATGAAGGAAAAATCTTTTCTAAACTTGCACAATAATACGTCAATATTACTCTCCAATTCACGCATATGCGTCTCACTTAATTTAGGAGAACACAAGTCCTTATAAAACAAGCTCAATTCTGCCCAGGCACTCCGAACCTTGTTGGAAAATATCTCTTTAAGAGTAATAGGAATCAATCTTTCTATAAACATGTGGCAATCATGGCTTTTCATGCCGAACATTGTCAACTCCTTCAAATTAACACATCTGTTGGAGTTAGAGGCATATCCATCCGATAGTTTCAAGTCTTTCACTCACTCAAGGACGGCTTTCTTTTGTTCTTTTGTCAAAGTGTGACACATCTTCGACTTTTCAGAATCATTGAGATTTAGTTCAGGACAATTACAATATCTTTTCATATCTTTCCTAGAATTCATGTTATCCTTTGTCTTCCCTTTTACATCTATAATGTGTTAAAAACATTATCAAAGATATTCTTCTCATTATGCATAACATCAAGATTGTGGCGAACTAGAAGAGTACTAATATGAAAAATCCCAAAAGATACTACGCCTTGTTCAATTGCGAAATTGTCCTCTACCATCTTTCTTACCCATCTTTGTTCCTATTTTTGTAATCTTTGGAAAGTCTTGAACTCTTATCCACAACTGATCTCCAATAAGACGAGATGGTAGCGAAAAATGATCTTCTCCTCTACACTTCTTGAAAGACCTTGAATCCCTCCGAAAGGGATTATTCGAAGGTAGAAAACAACGATGACAATTGAACCAAGATTTTTTTTACCCACAATACTCCAACCGGATAACATTCGATATGCTCAAAAGTCACTAGCTATCCAAAGAAGGGCAACCTTCATATTGAAGTTTTGTTTCTTAGAAATATCGTACATGTTAACTCCATGCAACAACAATTGATTTAATTCTTCTATCAACGGCTACAAGTAGACATCTAATTTATGTTTTGGATTCTGAGGGCCTGAAATAATACATGTCAAGAACATTACAGGATTCTTCAGGCACATCTAAGGAGGCAAATTGTACAGTGTCACAATTACTAGCCAAGAAGAATATTGCTTTCCGGACATCCCAAACGGTGAGAATCCATCAGTACACAATTCAAGTCTAACATTCTTTGATTCGGATAAAAACTCAGGATGAGTGCTACTGAAATATTTCCAAGCTTCCCATCCCTAAATGACTTATCATATCCGATTCAGGTACGCTTTCTGAGTACCATCTCATATGTTCAGCCATTCTTTGAGAAGCATACAACCTATGTAATCTAGGTGTTAACGAAAAATAATACATCTTCTTGTACGAAATCTCTTTGGACTTCTTCTTATTTTTCTTTCTTCTCATGTAACGTTCATGTACACAAAACTTACACTGATATGTTTGGGCATCATCTTTCCAATACAATATACATCTATTTACAAATATATCAATCTTTTGTACGGGCATATTTAAACCGGAAACTTTTTTGTTAGGACCAATCATCCACAACCTTATTATTGCCTTCGGGGAGTACATTCTTCAAGAGCTGTAATATTTTATCAAAGCACTTTTGAGACATGTTGTTCACTGACTTAATGTTCAACAACCTTTCCATCGCAGACAAACTATGAATACTTTATACACCCTTCATACAACAGTGTATCAACAGATTTCAACATGCCATAAAACCGTTGAGCCTCATGATTAGGTGTCTCCTCATAATTGCAGTACATTGCATCGAGTTCCAAATCCAGACTGGCCGCATTTAATATGTCCTCACGATACGTGTTTCTTTCAACATTGCTCTTATCACTACTTTCCCCAATATTCAGTTGGTAATCCCACGATGATTCACAATGTGCAGTCTCAGGTAAAATCTCGTGCTTATAAAGATGCAACTTCACATCATACTCGACTAGATACTTTTTATTCTTGCACTTTGTAAACAGACACCGTAACTCATTAGCTTCACCAAAACTGTAATTAGTACACTAATGAACAAAACGCTTCACACCATTGACAAACTCACTACTAATCCCCACAACTCCAGGCACAGTTCTTCTACTCAACCAACTACAATCCTCCTCTATTATAACTTCACAAAACCAAAATGCATTTTACTTTAATGTAACAATTTTTAAGTGTGACACTTATTCCAAAAAAATAGAGCAAATTTTCACTTTGTACTCTGAACAAACTCTACTTTGAGGAATTTTAGAATTATTCCTCAAAGGGGGTTCAATGTAAAGTGATTTTCTTTTTCTGTAAGGAAGAATAATCTTCTTCATTTCCTTATAATGTAAGGTGATTCAATCCGGATATTTCTTACTTTTCTTTCTTTATAAAATAAACTTTTTATAGTTTATTTTGAAGAATATTTACTTATTATGTTTGGAATTAATGAAGATTGTGTTCTCAAACTTTAATATATCCTTTTATTCTTGAGATGATGATGATTGGCTTAGCACAAGAACATATTTAATTCTAACTTTAATATATTCTTTGAGTCTCACATTCCTATTCAAATAAATCTTTAGTTTCACAAAGATGCGAAAAGGGAACTATTTCGTTAATTGTTTTATATTAAAACCATATGATCTACTCAAAACAAAAAAACAAAAAAAAAACATTATGATCTCATACTAAGTTCCAAATTCTTCCCATACTAAATCTTACATGAAAATATATTTAAATTCCAAATTCACAATGACTACTTATCACTATAAACAGGAGTTTAAGAAACAAAGATTTTAAAATTTTAATTTTGAAAAAAAATTGACAAAGTTTCCCCAATAAAATGAACAATTCTAAGCACAATAACCACAAAAGGCACCAACCACACAAACAAAAACAAATCTAAAGAAGTTTTAAGAGTCCGGACTCCCCCACAAACACACTAAATTATTCATAATAAGAACAAAATAATTATATATTTAAGAGTTCGGGCTCTCCCATAATAATGACAATGAAAGAAAATGTAATTGCATAATACATACCTCTATATATCGAAAAGTAAGCGACGCCCTAAATCTTGAAAATATGCCTAAATAAAGACACAAAAACACAAGAACAAACTTAATTTAAAGGTCAATCTATGTGATAAAATAAAGATAAACAAAATTAAACACAAGAACAAACGGAAGAACACGTTATAAATTCCTTTAAATGACTTAAAGTGATAACAATGAAAAATTAAACATTTAATTTAAAATTAAAAATTGTGAATTTGAATTCCTTTTGTTGAGCATTTAACATTGATGGTAAATAAAGGATTTTACTTATCTTACAATTAGAAGACCCTAAAATCTCTGACCTAATAAGGAATGCTTTTACCATTACTTTAGCTGCTAACCTTGCCACATATATTTCTTTTAGTAGTAGAGGTATTTTATTCTCATAGCATTGTTATCAATGGACTTCTTAATATATTAAGTAATTTTATTATTGAGTTACTATCTTCTTATTGTTGTCATTTAATTTCAATGACATACTAAAATAATATTTTTAGAATGATATATTATAATAGTTGAAGCAATATTGGATGCTTGCTTACATACACTAAACAATTATATCTTTTTGAAAGTAAAATTCATGATGCGTGGGTTTGAAGAAAAATACATGGATATGTGATAAAGCCCAATTTGATGAAGATTTCCAATAATTGGAATTGTTTTAGGTGATGGTAATATTCTTTTTTTTTTTTTACATATAGTTTGGAAATAAACCAATATTTGGAGGAAAATTTTACAGGATCATAAGGAAAAGTGAAAAAAATACCACTGGCCATGAAAAATTGGACATTGTTGGTAAGGTTTTTTTTGAGTTTCCACAATTGTGAATATGGGCAGCCTCTTTTAATTCCACAAATGTAAATGATTGAGTTCAGAAGTCATTATACTACAAAGAACAAAAAAAGAATAAACCAAAAAATAGATAGCTAGCTTTTTTGGAATAAAGAAAATTATAAACTGATATTTAAAAAAAATAAAATATATGGAATATTAATTAACCACAAAAATAAAAATATTCATGCAGAATAAAGGGTTAATTTTAAACAAATATACCCTTAAATTTGAGAAAATGAACGGGGGAATCACCTCAATCCAAACATTGAAGGTTAGATAGAGATGGCTTGAGCGGCCAATAAGTGCACCGGGACAATAGTATCACGACGATCAAAGGACAAAGTCACATACTGCCTATCTACTAGTTAGAGAATTTGTTGTTGTATATATCCTAGGGGACAAAGAATCCCAAATCGGGCTATAATCTGATCAATGACCACTTTACAGTCACTTTCTAAGACATAGTTGGTGTAGCAAAATCTTTAGGCCAAACAAAAACCCTAGCGGATAGCAACTGTCTCTACATGCTCAGGAGAATATGGGTGTGCTAAGGCCACTGTGAACAAGATTCTCACTTTGCAAGAGTGATCCCTAATAAGACCCCTAACCCCTGCGCCATTAATCGTCCAAGCGGCATTAACATTCATCTTGAACCGATCTGTGTCTGGAGGTCTCCAGTGGCATCCATCTTGAGCTGTTGGTACATGTGATCGCATATTGGGCCTGGTAAGTTTTTTGGATCCTGATGCATCTTGTAAATGATCTAAAACCCCTTTTTCTTTGCATAAGGTTCCTCTTATCGGGCTTTGCAGCATTCCTGAAGCGGATGACTGAGGTATAGTTATATCAGTCTTGATTTGATGCACCCTTGAGTATTCTTCCCAGAACCCAGTGGCTTGCAAAATAATTTGCAATTTAATGGAGGCATATTTTGAAAAAGCATATTTCTTCTACTATCCCAAATACACCATAAAAAGTATGCAAACTGAGAGCTATCATTAATCGGCCAATCTATCATTTGCTCAAGAACAGCATGATATGAGACTGGCCTTAGGAAAAAGTTCGGCAAGTGTGAGAAGTCCTAGTTTAACTACGTTTTAGTCACGATCCGACATCAAAGAAAGTGTGCATTCTTACTAGTCCTCAAAGCTTTCTTTTTCATTCTCACTTAAATCCTTAATTAAAGATTTATTTTTCATTTAATATAGTTCTAAAACATTTTATGTCTAGTTAAACTAGTTTTTATTACATTAAAAAAAGTTTTTATTACAATTTTCTAAGTGATTTTTGGTAAAAATCTAGCACATTTCTATAATGTGTAACTGTTTTTAAGAATTATATATATCACAAGTTTTTCACATCCTACAAGCGTATTATTTTTAATATCAAATCCACAAAAAAAGTCATCATAAAACTATATTTTGATAGCACATGAAATGTTTTAGGATCTTATTCACTGATAAAAAATACTTTGAGAATTGAGCACAGCAAATTTTGAGGACTATGTATGTCATTTTCTTAATTCCATATAAAATTTTTAAACATAAAAAATATTATTATTTTTTTCAACGGCTTAAAAGAATATTAACAATAAGGAATATCTCCTTAAGTCAAATGAAGATAGTAGTACTTACAAATCTAACTATCCCTCGCTCCTACAGAACCAAATCTAGAGGAGTAAAGCCATCATTGTTCATGACATTTCTATCCATGCAATGAAGAAAAGAAAAGAAAAACAGTAAGAAATTGGAAAGTATCAATAAATGTTCTCAAACCAGGAATAATAGAGATAATGAGAGGAGTACTAGCTAGAAAAAGTTAATTTGGTAATTAGATTACAAGTGCCCTAAGATAATTAAATCATATATAATTAGATTATCGGTACAGTAGGAGTAGTGGCGAACGAGCGGTGGCGAAGTGAGGGGTGGAGTGCACGGTGGCTCACATTGTTGTGACGAAGATGCACAAGAAATTAGAAAGAACAGGGAGGAAGGATAGAAGGAGAAGAGAGAGAAAACAAACCTAAAATTAGACTTCTTTCTTGGTAGCTATCAGAGAGAGAATTGATGTCGGTCTGAGGTCAGTAAGAAGGTGAGAGGGCCGTGAGAAGAGGGGTGTGGTTGGCTGGTGACAGGAGGGGGGTGGGGGGGAGGAGGGAATTATAGAGGAAAATGGGAGGGGGAGAGAATGAAAGGGGAGAAAGTTCCTAATTTGGAATTTTACTCTTAGGTGAACAACCGATTACCGACTGATTCGATCGGTAACGAGATATTAATTAAAAAATTATTTAATTTTCTAAATAGTATTTTAAAATTTTGCAAACGATTACCATTAATTAAAAAATAACTTATTTTTCTAAAAACTATTTTAAAAATTTGCAACTGATTACCAACCAACTTCAGTCGGTAAATTTAATTTGGTCAATGGCCGACCAATTCGGTCTGTAACTTACCGACTGATTTTACTTCCATCGTTAATTAGTCGATGAATTCAAAAGTTACCAACCGCACCCTGTTGATTGGTAAAACAAAAATTTATGGTAGAGTCTCCTTTCATTGGGGCTCAATGACTTCTTTCTTGACATCTTTATCTTTCTTAGACCTCTCATTTTCCCGCTTTTTCTTTAGTCCTTCTAGATACTTAACTCCAAAGTCCAATATTTCATTGTTTCTTTCAATTCTTCCCATGCCTTGATAGACTTCTTTTTTTACTCCCTTATATTCTCATGAATCTTATTCCACCATCATATAGCCGTTAAAGTGAAGGAGCCTATAGTTAGCTTCGCTTTTTCTTCCTCCGTTAGGCTGTATTAGTGGAATACGTCTTCTACTTTCCTTTCCCACTCAAGATGTGGTTTTGGTTCAAATTTTCTTTGGAAAAAAGGTAAAGATACTTTGCTACAACCAAGAGATATACTACAAAAATACAGGCAATTACCGATCGAAGATTCGATCGGGATTGAGCATTTACCGACCGATTATAGACCAATTTGGCTTGTTGACAATTTTTAGTCAATAACTGACTGTGACCAAAGTTCGGTCTGTAACTTTTACCAACCGAATTATCCACGCTAACTTTATTTTTCTTATTTAAAATAATTAATTTAGAAAATAAGTAACCAACCGATTATAAAACTTACCAACCGATTTTTCAATCGGTATATTTTATTTACCGACTGAATTTCGGTCGGAAACTTTATATTTATTTTTTTATTAAACAGTTGCAGACCTAATTTCAATCGGAATTGGTCAGTAACTTTTGAATTTTTTTAAAAATATTTTATTTATAATTATAATTATCCACCTGACATTGAAACTGACAACAACAATAAACAATATAAAACGAATACAAGAATCAATATATAATCTTCTTCCAATATGATAATAGCAAAAACGTCTAGAAATACATAATATATACATATCAAATACAATCCAAAACAAGTTTAGCATACATAATTTATAAATATCAAACACAAAACGAAATAAGTAATGAAACGAATACTCTAAGTATATGAAAAACAAAACTATATAATATATGAAACACATAAGTACCAAAGTACAAAACACATAAGTATCAAAGTATTACATAGGTGGAGGTGGGCTAGAGGATGAGGGAGGATGGGTTGATGGCTGAGGAACGTATGGGTCATCCGTCGGAGGGAAAAAAGGGAATAGAGTGAGTAGCGAATCAAGCTGCATAGCATACTGAGAGGCGAACGAGGTCATGAAGTCGGCGAACTTGTCTTGTGTCTGCTACATGTATCCCCATAACCTCTTCTCCTTCTCGACGCAAGCATCGTGGCAACCATAGAAGATACCGATGGAATAGATGATAAGCTGCTACTGCCTCCCCAATGCTCGGTGGTGATAGCTGTAAATTGTAAGCCAAAATCGTAGACATAGCCCTTGTTGCTGCTACAGGCAGCCTCGAACATCAACTGCTCGTCAGACGGCATGGACGAGCTGGTCTCAATGTGAAGGCGTTCCTCGTTTGCCTTTAGCTCCTGATATTTCGCCTACAAGAAAGACACTAATAAGTTATTGTTAAGTAATATACAAAAGAGTAATAGACGATAATATTACATTAAACTAAACTATTAAATAACTTTACTCAAAATTTGTCAGATCACGTGTTGACCCACTATCCCTTTTGCTGATATAGTAGGACATATAACTCTGTTTGTCCAAATGCCTCGCCCATTTTTTCCCACTGCAAACATTTAAAGGATACATGAGATTTCAAATATCATGAAAGTTAAAAAGAACTATAAGTTATAAAAAAAATATCATTGTAAGTTTAAAAAAATAGAATAATTAAATATGGAAATGATGTAATTAACTTCACACTCAATGAATGACCTAGACCCGCTGGTGTGCTTTCGGGCCCTGGCCAACATGCCCTTGCAGGCGGTTCCTTTGTGCTACCTCTTGCTTCTTCTTGAAAGCATCTGAGTCCATACATCCCAGAGACTCGTGTATTGTGCGGTAGTCATCCATTTGGGCTGATACATGTCCGCTTGAACCTCGTGCATCAAGTCCTTGTAACATAATGAGGCCTATTTTTCCTAAGCGTCCCATATGGCACACTCATGCAAAGGGTTCTATTGATACCTTTTCTGCAACAACACATACTTTGTTAATGAATATAAGCTTATATATTTAAAAGTTCATATAATAACAGTTATTTGGATTCTCACCCCAAACTCTGTATGCCACATGTTTTTTATTCTGTCCGGGATTTTTCCAAAACTTGCATGAGCCTCAACAAAGTGCTCCTTGATGATTTCAGAAATTGATTTTGCACAAGCCAATTGCTTGTTGAAGCTGTGCAAATGTTCAAAAGAAAATAGTGACATTTAGGGTTTAACATTCAAATAGTGACATTTAGGGTTTAACATTCAAAAGAAACACCCCTAAACCCTAATCAAATCTCAAAACAAAACTTAAGAGTTTAACATTCAGATGGTGGTGTTTAAGCTTCGAAAATATTTTGATAGAGTTTCCCCTATAAAATAAACAATTACTAGGCACAGAAAATAACAACACAGAGCAATTCAATATATAACAAAGTTTTAAGAGTCCGGACTCCCCTATAAAGTTTGAAGACAACAATTTCATAAGCAATTTCATACTTTGTATATAGGTTATATAATGATCTATTTTGGCTACGTCATGTAACTGTTAGTTGTCGAGACCTTGATGATGTCCCCTCAATAGATGATAAAGAAGAAGGAATAGAAATGGGCATTGGACTCGAGTACGGCAACTGTGGAAATGGAGTTAAGATCGCCGAAGGTGTAGACATCGTAGCTAGAGAGGCAGACATCCCCAAAGGAATAAAGTCGATGCCGGAAGTGTAGATGTTGTAGCCAGAGAAGCAAATGTTCCTAGAGGAATAGAAGTGAACATCGAAAGTGTAGACATCGTAGCAGGGCCAGTAGATGTCTCTGGGTGAGCCCTCTTCTTCTTACTCCCATGTACCATCTGTAATATAAAAGATAAAAAAAATTTAGAACGTTACTTTAAACTCATGTAAAAGAAAAAGAAACAAACAATGCTATTTAAAAATAAAGTTACTTAAAAAAACTTAAGAGAAAAAGAAACGAACAAGTTACTTAAACAATTTAGTTTTAAATTAAAAAGTAATCAATTAAACAATCTATGTTTCAGAATCGAACTCCGATTGAAACTCTTCCTCTTTATCTTCATCATTGGACTCCCATTCGACTTCTTCTTCCTCGTCATTATTGTCATCTTCATCTCCAATGCAATTCCTCTCGCGAATCTCTACCGATTCTAACTCGACCTACTCGTGAGCATCAACGTCTATCCTTAAAGTCTCATCAACATGAACATCTTCTTAGAATGGAACATCGACTAGAGGTACCTCATTTGCTAGAAAGTCCATTATCATTTTGCTTATTTGCAAGGATTTGGCATTTTTTGAAGTTATGAAAATTAAAGGGGGAACTATTCCCCTATGGGTGGTGTTTGGAAATTAGATTTCTTGAAGACCAATTAAATGCCTATTCATAGTTAACACATTAGCACTTGGAAGTATTTCTTGAACTACCGTAAAGTGTCATCTGTAATATCTTGAAGTAGTAAATTTGAAAAACCTTAGAGGGGGGTGAATAAGGATTTTGGATAATTTAAAAAACTTTTTGAACAATTTTTAAAATAAACCTCCAATTTTGTTTCAAGAAGAATTTAATAACTCCTTTTTAATAAAATTCCTAGCTAAACAAAATCTCTTTTGTAATCAAGAATTAAACTATAAGCATAGAAGTAAAAGACAAGCTACAAAGAAAAGAGACAAAAGATTTATAGTGGTTTACTCTCTCAATAGAGCTACATCCACTATCTTGAGACTCAACTCAAGGATTTCACAAATCCACTAATCACAAGGTTTTACACAATAATACTATGAGGATCACCCTTCAAGTGTTTTGCACACAAACCTCAAAGTTCACAATCACAAAACAATACAAACTATCAAAGGATCACCCAAAAGGTTTTTCACAAAACCTTTGATCACAAAATGATATAAGAGAGTAAGGACG
Organism: Catharanthus roseus; assembly: GCA_028651295.1. Lineage (NCBI taxonomy): Eukaryota > Viridiplantae > Streptophyta > Magnoliopsida > Gentianales > Apocynaceae > Catharanthus > Catharanthus roseus. The sequence continues at coordinate 12,758,542 of JAPQWS010000104.1, forward strand.
GAACAATGTTACCAAAAAAGCTTGAGAAGAGAATGATACAACTTAATTGAATGCTTCTACAAGCTCCCTTTTTCTCTTTCTTTGAATGATGATAAACGATGTAGCTCGAAGGAGATTTATATTTAATTTATAATTATTAGTTACTAATTATTTTATTTACTTTGTGTTTTTATAGGTAATGATGATGAAGAAACAATTGAATCGATGTTAAATAAATCATTGTCCTCTAAAGCGGATTCAAATTTGTTGAATGTTTCTAAAGACGAAGATGATGAAGATGATGTTGAAGAATAAATACTATGAAATGTTTATTCTTGTATGATTGTTGGGTAATTATTGTGTACTTGTTCTTGTTGGAGATTGATTGTTGTTATCTTGTTTATTTCGGTTTATGTTTTGGGAATTATTTGGTATGAATTATTTCAGTTTATGTTTTGGGAATATTTGTTATGTTGTTTATTTCTAATGCTATTATGTATGTTTACAAGTTTATAGTTTATTTAGGTTTGTAATATTTGAATTTTAGACTAATATTTAAGTTTTTTTGGTATTTAGGTGTTTTAATATAAATCTATAATTAGGGGACCAAATTTGATAAATATTTTTTTCTTTTTTTTTTTTTAAATTTTTTTGGCCCGTTTACCCGCAGGCTTGGTGCGGACGGATATGGATTCTTATAATTTTGGACCGCCAAAAATGAGCCCAAACTGGACCGGACCATTTAGGTGCAGGCTCGACCCGGTACGGTCCAGTCTGATTTGACCTGTTTGACAGTGCTAATTATAACAGAAAACATAATATAACAAAATAAATAAAGCTCACTCATGTATGTAAAAACTTTAACAATTCATGGGCTATATTCATAACAAATCCGATCACAAGAATATCGGTGCAACACTAAGTCTAGTCTTTGGACAAAGAGTTAGCTTGCAAGTGATTTTCTTGATGTAGTAATCTAGCACTAATAGTAAAATCCAGTCAAGTATCAAGCCTTTCTTTGGGCCGACTTAACACTTACTATGGATACTTAATAACTATTACATGTTCATCACCACATGTGTTTGTAACTCTCAGCTTGACAATAACAATCTTCCTTTGGGCCAATTGCTACCCGCATAAGAAATACAAAACACGACATCTAAGTAATTCATCATTGAAAGATTTTCATGGGAGGGCCTACTTTGGTAGGATGCCACTTCCACCAATAAATATAAAGCTACTAGACATGCTCGTTAGAGCAACTTAAGTTGTTATGAATATAAGAAAAACTTTAATTACATATTTTTTCCATATTATGTATGTATCAGAATTCAGGATTAACAAATAAATTATGACACGTATAAAATCACATATAATATTTAAATAACCATATATATATATATCGACATATAAATGATGACATAAAAAAACTGAATAAGTAAGACCTTAAAAGAGATTATCCGAGTACAAAAGTAAAACTAATGCAAACCAAAAACATGTATGGACTTATCATGTAAAATCAAATTAATGCGTAAACCTTTGATATGGACAAGCATGCGGACTAGAAAAAAAACAACAAAGGCAATGACTATGTGATTCAAAACAATAACGATAAAGAATTGGATCACATATCCCTGCAATACACTTGATCCATGAGAAGAGGAAAAAGAACCCATTGCTGCTCATCTCCATGGCTGCACAAAAAGAAAGCAAAAAATTTTTTTTTTCTTTTCTCGGAAACTAGAGAACAGAAACAAGTGGCGGAAAAGCCAAAGAAATAAAAACCTGCTCATCTGCCATGGCTGCAAAAGAAAAGCTTGCTTGGCCGATTTTTTTTTTTTTTTTTTTTTTGAGAAAGACGAAGATGGAACCCAAAGGCGGTGCAAGAAAATTTTTTTCTTCCTTGATGTATGCATGCAGCTTGATCCAAAGAAAAATAGGGGAAAATTCAAGAACCAATTCAAAGCCAATCCACCTTTTTTTTTTTTTTTTTCTTGAAACTAATTTATGAAAATCAACCAAAGGATCAAGAGTCTAAACAATCTTTGATATAAGGAGGCTCTGATACCATTGATGGAATTAAACAAATAAACCCCAAGAATTAACCTTACTCAATAGATTATTTAGAATAAAGAATCGAAACATATACCTTGATTCATGGCAATTGAGTGATTTGAAGATCGGGTTTGAATCTTCTGATTGTTACAAACGCAGCCTTTTTTCTCAAAGAGATGGGGACTTTTAGAGGTGGCTAATGATATAAAGCATACGTGCAATCAGGGACCATAACCCTAATATATAGATGTATTTGCTAAACAGCCCATCATAGTTTTGCAATACAATCCCTAGGTTTCTACAAATTTATAAAGAGACCCCACACTTTTATTAAGATGACAGACGCACCTATATAAATATAGATTACCTTAATTGGGTCTCAAAATATATATAATAACAAACACATAATTAAATTAAACAATACATGTACGTCTACATGTCCAAATGCTATATAAATACGTGTGCACATGAATTAAGTCTAAAGATTTAACAAGTGATTCTTACCTATAGCACGCCCTTAGGCTACCTGGCCATGTCATCTGATGAAGATGATTGATTAAGGCATTCCCCATCGCTCCCAATATGACAGCTTTCGCTTTTTATTTGTGTGTTGCTTTCTCTCTTGTTTTTTTTTTTTTTTTCTTTTTTCTGGATGTACATGCCCTTAGGCTTAACACAGGTTTACTTGTGCCTCTAGATGTTACATGTCTTTTCTTGAATATATATATATATATTTCTTTTTTTGGATGTACATGCCCTTGGACTTGCCAGAGGTGTACTTGCGCCTTTTGATGTTACATTTCTTTTCTTGAATACACACACACATACATATATATATATATAAATATATATATATGTGTGCATGTACATATATATATGTGTGTGTGTGTGCATGTGTGTGTATGTGTGTGCGCGTGAGATATGTTTGATTAAAAATAGAGGAACGGGAAAATGACACATAGATATCTATCATAACCAAAATAACAACAGATTGTACAAAACATTCACAGTTGATATTTGTGTAAATTAGTATCATTCTAGGTCTTTGCCAGTTTCCTCCCTTCGTTGTCAGCTAATACGTATGCGCCGTTTCCCTAAGCCTCCATAACCTGATAAGGGCCTTCCCACGTGACGTCCAACTTCCTCCCAGCTTCTTGTCGGCTCACTTGATTTTTCCTTAAAACCCAATCTCCTTCTCGTATCCCTAAGGATTGTAAGTGGGAGTTGTGGTAACGGGTTGCTGCCCTATTATATTGTTCATCTCGCTTTAAACTGCATCCCGTGTGTCGTCCCTGAATAAAAAATCTTGTTGTAGGAGTCTTTCATTTTGATCCCCATGAAACTCTAGGTTTCTAGAACTGGGGAAACCAATTTCAACGGGTATTAGGGTCTCCAACCTGAAACACAAATGAAACGAGGATTCTTCCGTAGCTTTACAAGATGTAGTTCGATAAGACCATAGAACACTCGGTAATTCCTCCATCCAGTTTCCCTTAACACCCTCCAAACTCTTTTTCAATCCTCGAAGGATAGTCCGGTTTTTTACTTCTGCCAGCCTGTTGGTTAATGGATGCCCTATTGAGACGAATCACTGCTCTATCCCGAGTCTTTCACAAAATTCCTTAAAGCTCGTGGCATCAAACTGTTTTCCATTATCCGTGATTAATATTTTAGAGATACTATACCGAAAAATAATGTCTTTGCAGAAAAAATCCTGAATTTGTTGGATGTGATACTGTTGAGTGCCTTAACTTCAATACATCTGGTGAAGTAATCCACAACGACGATCAAATATTCTTTTCCTACCTTAACTTTTGGGAACGGGCTGAGGAGGTCCATGGGCGAATGAGACAGTGGAAGACATGCTGTGATATTCGTTCTGCGGTGCATGGTAGTCATTATCATGTATCTGACATTGATGGCATGCCCGCATCATTTCTTTGGCCTTTTCTTGCATTATAGGCTAGAAATACTCGTATCTCATAACTTTTCGGACTAAGACACTTGCTCAAATGTGGGCCCGGCATATACCTTCATGAACTTCTTTAAGGATATAGGAGCCCTCTTCTTCGAAAACGCATTTCAAGAGGGGCCAATCTCCTATAGTTCTATATAACTCATTTTTTTAACTATTACAGAGTGGGTTGTTGTGGTTCTGATCTTCCTAGCAGCTTCTAGGTCCACGATCAAAGAGTCGTTGATAAGTATTGCTTCAACGGGGTCATCCAATTGCTCTCAATCTCCGTGCACATTACCTCTTTGTAAATGCTCTTTCAAGCTAAAGATTCCAACCATACTCTACTGATCTTTTCTCTTGCGATGGCTTTTGAAAGTTCATCTGCTCTTTTATTATGCCTGCTATGAATTTTTTTCAAACCATGTGGTGGTAAATGCCAATATAAGGCTTTTAACCAAGGTAGACTACTTCCTCATGTTTTCTTCTTGGACCTCAAAGGAGCCCATGATGTGACCAAAAACCATTTTAGAATCCCCGTATTACGAGTTGCTCTACATTCATGGCTAAAGCCATTCATAGCCCGGCAATAAGAGCCTCGTACTTTGATGTTTAAAACCGAATTACTCTAAATAACACATAACATGCAAATGAACCTATCAATACAGTACTAGAGAACCTCCCGGGTTGTTGAACTCAGGGAATGGAGAAGCTAAAAATAATGATCGTCTCTCTAAGGTTTAATCAAAATAAAATAGTTGGAAAGAATCTTTAAACTAAGAAAAGTAAAATCTTTTATAAAAAAAATCTAAAAGTAATTGAAATCAAGTTTTAGAAATAAGTGTTTAAAGGGTGGAATCCCACTAGAATCCCTTAGCTAATTCATTGAAAACTTCAGAGAAACAGTTGAATCGTTGATTGAGTCTCACTAGATTAACCCTATCTCTAGGTGAAAACTCACTATTCCCCTAATTGATTAGAGAAGAATCTCTTCTCTCTCTAACTCAATTATGAATGATTATAGTACAAGGGTGATTACTAATGACCTAGAAATTGCCGCCATTATCTTTAGTTAACTACCAAATTCCGATTGTTCAATTATAGCCCTATTTGTTCTTCCATTCTAAAATCCAAACAACCTATGCAAATGTTCCAAATACCGGTAAAATTAGCAACATAAACAATGTAATTGAACAACAATCAACTTTTAATTCAACAATTCATTCATAGAATCCAACAAAAACCATGCTAAGATCATCTAGGATTCAACCTTATTTAAACACAAAGAAACCTAACAACTAAACATCATCATAATCATAAAATCCATATAAGAATTCATAATAAAAGAGAAGTTTAGAAGCTTAGGAAGTAAAATTGAATGATCCATGTTCCAAGAATGTTACCTGAAACTCTTCTCTCAAATTGCCCAAAAAATCTCGAAATTGCTCCGAAGAAAACCTTCAATTTAACAATTAAAACTTGAATTCAAGAACTAAACTATGATTTAAGGAGATTAATGGGAGTTTATAGGAGGGATTTTATCTCGAAATTCGCCCATTTTCACTCCCTAGAAACCCTAGCCGAAGATAGTTTAGAATTACAAAGAAAGACTATTTGAAAAGATACAGAAAATTACAGTTTCAAACTTGACTACGCGACCATCCACGTCCCCCTGCGTGGGCGGTCGGGTGCGGCCGAGTCTTGCATTCTGGGTGTTATTTCAGCCGGATCTAGCCGGTGTTGTGGTCGGGTCCCTCCTACTAGATTTCGTGCGTATCTTCTCTTTTTTCTCCGTTCTTGCTCCTTATACTCCGTTTCACTTCATTCTTTCTTCTAAATCATCGAAACATACCTATAATCAAGAGAAGTACGGAAAATAAATATGTCATTTTACTAATAAAATACTTCGAAAATCAAAGATTAAAATACACTGTAAAAACATGTATAAAATGAACATATCATACTCTGATTCGTTATTGCTAGCCATAAACTCATACTTCAAGGCATAAGCTAACTCCCTGTTGTCCGAGCTCTGCAGGATAAATCTGGCCCCTTGATGTTGTTGTCCCTTTGACCTATCTATATATAAAGTCCATGCTTTCTTTCGGTCTAGGTCTTGTGAGGGTACATTGGGTTCTACTGCACTCAATAATGTATTCTCTACCACAAAATCTGCCAATATTTATGCTTGCAGTGAACAGTGGGGTTAGAAATTGATTTGGTGCCCCCTCAATTCCAAGACCCATTTTGTCATGCTCCCAGTGAGGTCAGGCTTATGCATGATTTTCAAAAAAGGCACATTAGTTAGGACTGCAACAGGATGTGCTTGGAAACATGGTTTAAGCTTTCCAACAGAAATGACGAGATTAAAGATATGTTTCTCGAGCGTACTATATCTTATTTCTGCCCCTATCAGTACATGACTCTCATAATAAACCAACATTATTTTTTCATTTTCTCAGCGAACAAATTACAGAGCTTACAACTTCTTCTATGACAGCTAAGTATATGAACAATATTTCACCCTCTATCGGGCTGACTAACAAGGGTGCTTGGCTTTAATACATCTTTTGAGCTGCTCCAAAGCATGCTGACACGCTAGTGTCGCATTTCCTTTCAAAAGTTGGTAGAAAGGGAGGCTTTTTTCTCCTATACGAGCTAAGAATCGTTCCTAGATATGCCATACACCCGGTCAACCTTTTTACATCCTGTATATTCCGTGGTGGGGGCATATCCTTAATCGCCCAGATCTTTTTGAGATCTGCTTCTATGCCTCGTTCTGAAACCATGAATCCTAAGCACTTGCATGTTGCTATCCTAAATACGCATTTCTTGGGGTTTAATTTCATGCCAACCTGACGTATTTTAACAAATATTTCCCTCATGTCCTGGGGTAGGGTCTCGACCTTCTTGGATTTCAATATAATGTCAGCAACATACATGTTGTGTGGTTACTATCCTACTGAAATTCCACTTTTAGGCAAGCATACCTATCAGTGTAATATGCCAAAGAATGTCCCCGGATTGTCGAACCCTCGGGATGGCTAAGCACTAGTACTAACTACGTCTCTACTATTTAATCAGATAAAACTTTTGAAAAGGATTTTTACAACTAAGAAACAATTAAAAGACAATTAAACTAAGAAAACAATGAAAAGTTTTTTAAATCAAATTTGGAAAGTAGTGTTTAAATGGTAGAATCCCCCTAGAACCTTTATTCAACTTTTTTTAGAAAATCGTTGTAATTAATTATTAAAATTTGTCAGTTGGATCTCACTCAAAAATCGTGTAAACCCTATGTCTAGGTGAATATCCTCCTATTCAACTTAACTGTTTAGAAAAGAATGTCTTCTAATCCTAACCCGATTATGGACGAATTATAGATTATAGTGATTTATTAATGACCTAAGAACTGTAACAAGTATGCCTACTTAATTACCATTTCTTATTATTCAATTTATGCGCTAGATTAATCTTCCTTTGTTAATTCTAATTAATCTTGCGAAATTGCCAGACTCATGAAAATCGGTAAACAAACACAATAATTGAATAACAATCAAATAAGAATTCAAATAATTAAAACAAAAAATTCATATAAACCATTAATAAAGAATTCTAGGGTTCATCTCCATTTAAACACAAAACAAATTATCCACTAAACATTATTCTAAAATATAAACTCATAGACAAAATTTATGAAATAGAAAGAGTTCAAAGGAGCTTAGGAGAAAAGATTGAAGATCCACGATCCTGACAATTGCTCAAACTCCTCTTTCGAATTGCTTCAATAAATCTCCCAAATTGGATCTTCTTAAAAAAATTTAACACTGAAACTAAGATATAAGCTATCAAATTAATATGTTTAGAGGGGTTTATATAGGAGACAAATCTCCAATCATACTCTAAAATTACTCTAATCCCTTTCTACAAAAGGTTTTTAATCAAATTACAAAGAGGAAATAAATCTAAGTACAAAAGGAAAAGTTATAAAAATTGAAAATCAGCCCCTATGCCCAACTATCTGGATTAGGAAGTTGGACTATCCAGATCCACATAGCTTCTGTCCAAAAATTTCTTTATTTGTTCTATTTTTCAGATCAAGTACGTATGTTACGCTTCTTGAGTCTTTTTTAGCCCTTTGGCGGATGATTCAGGTCTTGGAGTCTCATATGATTTGTAGATAATTCTCTTAGCTTTCCAAAACATCTTGAATCATATCAATTGGAGTTGTCTATCTCTAGTTATGATCGTTTTAGCAAAATATATCAAACTGGAACGTTATCGAGTGGAGTTATATATCTCTTGAATCATATCAGTTTTTGGGTAGCTTGTTTTTTCTTCTCCTTTTCTTCTTTGTTTTCGCTCCAATGGTCTTCGTCTTGACTCATTTTCAACATATCTTCATTCCGAAGGTACCTTTAATAATAAGAGAAGAAACGGATCAATAAACTCTATTTTATAAATATTTAAGCACCAAAAACCCATAAAACGACAAAGCTTAAAATGGTAAAAGTGAACTTATTAAATTCCTTCACACTTAAGCTTTAATCATCCTCGAACAAAAGTTTAAAAGCAAAAAGAAAATAAAACAAATACTAACTATCCACTTTCGTAGGACTCACGATTGCACTTAGTACGTGTAACAAGCCCTTTAAACCCTAAGTTACCAAAGAGGACGAGTAAGGTCTCGTGAGGGTTTGCATACAATATACCCACAAAGCACACAAAACAAACACTACAAACTTTGTAAAACAAACTTTTCAAAAGCTAAAATCATAAAAATAACAAAGATACGCCACTTTTAAAACATAACCAAGAGTTACAAAAACTGCTAAAGCTCATCAAGACACAATTTAAAAACTAGTTAACACATCCAACATTCCGTTTTAGCACATGAGAATCAATGGTTTGTGTGTATGCATAACTTATGTTTAGTTTCAAAAATGTGCAAGAAGAATTTCAAGAAATTAAATATATGATTCACTTTATCAAGCTATACTATATATGCTTGACTTTTCCAACATCCTTCTACTCCAAGTTCTAGCTAAAGTTATCCTCGAATTAGGTAGGACTTTTAAGCTTGTAACATTAGGCTAGGGATAAAAGTGGCTATCAAATGAAGGTAAAGGAAAAACAAGAAGAATGAGAATACGAGCTAATGTAACCGAAACGAAAACAACTCGAGTTAACTATAAAATTTAAGCCACTTTCACTCAATTCTCACGAAATACTCTACCTTTCATTCAACTAACTCACAACCCATAAACTTTATAACTCATCAATCACTCAAAAATCAAGGAAGTATATATGTGAGAAGAATGAAATAAAAAATATCAAGAGATAAAAGTCTAATAAAATCTTCTTTTCAACTCATATTTTTTCTCTCTTTTTCTTTTCATTCTCTTTTCTCTTTTCACTTTTTTTTTTATCTTTTTCGAACAGATGATTGATATACTACAAGCTTTGTCACAAAGGGTTTCTCATATATATATATATATATATATTTATATCTAAACATCTCATTCCCTTGATACTTTTTCTTCTCGTTTGATTTCTTTCTCACTCAAACCCACTCAAATGTATAGAATTATTAGCTCATCGATTGAGGGTTTATTTTTAAATGCGAGTTTAAAGGCAAAGAAAAAAAAAGGAGCATATCCCTTGGCATGAAGCTCAAGAAGGGTACTAAGGATTTAACGTTAAAAAGATAGGCAAGAAAAGGCTTAAACAGATCAAAAAAGGCTTAATACCATCATCTCTGAGGTCAACAAAAACTAGACTTTTCGTTTAAAGGAGTGGAAAAACAAGTTATAGAATGATGCTTGGAAAAGAGAACCATATAAGACAATTTCAAAAGATTCTTAAGCATATCTCTACTCATAAAACAAAGCATTGTGAATAAAACCATCAATTCACAAGGCATAAACAAAAGACAGATGAGAAGTTAACTACGTATTATGCTTATTTAAAGTTCCAACAGGTTAATCCGCCCATCTTTTCATGCTTTTCTAGTGACAAAACAAAGAAATGAAAATCTTTTTGGTTTTTTCTTAAGAGTAAAAAACAAAAACTGACTTTAAAATAAAACATAAATTTTTTGAGATTTTTCAATGTTTTTGTAGTTTTTGAAATTTTTCGATGTTTTTGGGATTTTTATAAAAACAAACACTTTAAAACTAAAACAATATAAAAAAACTTAAAACAACTAAAACTCACCCCCCTCCCCTCCCCCCCACCAATTAGAATCACATTGTTTCAATTGGGGAGAACAAAATGATAGCAAAGAGATAAAAGAAAATAAAAACAAACAAACTAAAAGAAAAGAAAAGCACAAAACAGAAAATAAATAAAGACAAGTGAGTAGGGGAAAAGACAACTCCCTGGAGGACTGATCCACGTAGAAACCCGACCCACCAGATTCTCAACTTTCCAGACCAAGATAGTGAGACTATCCAGATAGTCTCGGCTTGAAAATTCCTGAAGGTCGCTCCTCTTTTTGGATCCGGATAGGGGCTTTTCGGATCTGGAAAACTCTGTCCCTGGCTTCAATTCTCTATTTTTCAGCCGTTTTCCTTCGAGTTATCGACATTTTTTTACTTGTATATAGAATAAAAAGCTTAATATACTTTTAGGGAATAACTCTCCTACTCACTTTGACGACTTTAACAAAACTTAAAAGAGGAAACAACAAAATAAAAAATAAACTAAGCTACACAAAATACAATAATATGCAAAAAGAGTAGTGATACTCCCTCTTAGGTGCTGTCGGCACCTTCCGGATCATGAGAATCCACTGATGTCTTAGTTCTTCCTTTTCCCTTTTGTTGAATTGGTACCCACGTCATTAAACCCTTCTCTGATTTAGGAAAAGTATTCTTCTCCTTTCCTTTTGAGTACTTAGGGTTTTCGAAAGGTGTTGACTTGTTTTCCTGCAACATATAAGGCACATTATGATTAAGATGATCTATGAGAAGCAATGTGTCATTATTAGCGGAAGAAAAGGTTAGAGTTATCGGGAATTTAAAGACTACTTCATCCTCTCCAATCCTCATACTTAATTTCCCTTTATCCATATCGATTAAAGCTTTGGAAGTATATAAGAAAGGTCGTCCTAATATTAAAGGGAAACTGACATCCTGTTCTATGTCGAGGATCACAAAGTCTACGGGAAAAACAAGATTTTTAACTTGAACTAAAACGTCCTCGATAACTCCTCTAGGTTGCCTTATACTTTTGTTTGCTAAACTTATTAACATCTTAGTAGGTGTAGGATTTCCTAGACCTAGTTTCCTACACATACTATATGGCATAATATTTATGCTAGCTCTTAAGTCGGCTAATGCTTTATTAGAAAAATTGCCTATCATGCAAGGGAAAGAAAAACTCCCTTTGTTATTTAATTTTCTTGGCAACTTGTCATTGTCGATTAGGATTGCGGAACATTATTTTCCCAAAGCGTATGTCAATGCTTTGTCTAATCTACTCTTCTTTGAAAGCATCTTCTTAAGATATTTAGCATATTTGGGTACCTGTAAAAGAAAATTACAAAAAGGTAAGTTAATTTTTAACTGCTTAAAGATATCAATAAACTCCTTCATATCCTCTTTGCTTCTATCCCGATTAAGGGCTTCCGGATAAGGAATCTTGGGCTTGTATGCTTCAATTTCCGACCCTTTAGAAATCTTTTCTTGGTTTTCTTGGGATGTTGTAGCATTGAGTGTTGTCATCTCTTCTTCCTTGGAGTTTGTATCATTAGTAGCCACCATTTTTTCCTCTTTACAAACTTCCTTGTAGATTATTGAGATAGCATTTACATGCTCTCTCGGGTTTACCTCTGTGTTGCTCGAAAGAGTTCCTTGAGATCTTTTGGAGACTAGCTTAGCGATTTGACCGATTTGAGTTTTCAAATTCAGAATGGATGCATCTTTATTTTGCATTCTTGCCTCAGTTGTATTCATGAATTTGATGAGCATGTCTTCAAGATTTGACTTTGATGGTTAATTCAAATGAGGTGCATTATAGGGTAAACAGTTATGTCAGTCTGCGATTTTGAAATCCCAAAGGATTTTAATGTCTTTGTTACTCTTGATTGCTCCAAAAAAAATTCGAGTGGTTGCTCCATCCAGGGTTATAGGTATTGGAATAAGGATTATTCCCTTGCCTATTTCCTTAGATATAATCAACCACGGAAGCGTCAATAATTAGCACTCATGATTAAGGTGCCTTCCATTGCAAAAATCACAACATATTGCTTGTTGTGGGCCCATTGATTCCATATTTAATTTTTTCTAATTTTTTATCTATCATGGCGGCCAACCTTGACTCTAAATGTTTTAGCGTATCTATGCTATGTACTCCCACCATTTTCGCCTTTGATCTTTGGGCCTCCCTAAGTATAATTGTTTAAAGAGATTTGCTCGATAAAGGCATATACTTGTTGGGGCACTTTGCTATCGGTAGATCTACCAGTGGAAGCGTCTATAAGTTGTCTAGCGCCAAAGCTAACACCGTTGAAAAATGATTGAATTTGGATTCCCAAATCCAAACCATGATGAGGGCACTTCCTTATCAATTCCTTCCACCTAACCATGATGAGGGCACTTCCTTATCAATTCCTTCCACCTTTCTGAAGCTTTATAGAGACTTTTCCCATCAGCTTGTTGGAAAGAGAGGATTTCATTCCTCAACTTTTGAGGTACGCGCGGGGACAAGTACCTTCCAAGAAATTTTTCTGTTAAAGACTCTCATATTGTGATGGAACCCGGAGGTAAATGATTTGAGCCATGACTTCACTTTATCCCTTAAGGAGAATGGGAATAGACGAAGTTTTATTGCATCCAACGATGCCCTATTGATCTTGAAAATATCACACGCCTCCAAGAAATTGGCGATGTGTGCATTGGGATCTGATCTTGTATCCCATCAAATTGAACATTGTTTGGGACCATTTGTATGATGTGGGGCTTGATTTCGAAATTATTGGCGTCCACCGCCGGTCTTGTTATGCTCACCTCGTCCCAGTGATATACGATCTAGCACAGTCCGCCATGGTACGTTCCGCCATTGGTGGTGGTCGTGGTGGATCCCTTAGGTCCTCCTCTTCTTTCTTGTCTATAACCACCAACGTTGTTTTGTCCACCGTATTGAAATTGATAGTGAGGCAGGCTTTTCGCAGCGTTTTCTCACGTTCCGGATCAAATTTAACTAATTCACCTCTTTGGCAACAAGCCATAAACTAGTCAAAAAAAACATACAACAAAACAATTACGAAATTGGTGAATTTAAGCGAATAAAAAGAGAAGAGCAAAGAAAATCCAAACAAAAGCCACAATCCAATATAGTTAAAAAGTAACAAAAACAATAAAAAAGCACAAACAATTAAATCGGCAAATAAATAGCTTTCCTGATGTTACCATCCCTGACAATGGTGTCAAAAACTTATTGTGTGGTTACTATCCTATTAAAATTTCACTTTTAGACAAATATACCTATTGATTAATACGGCAAGGAAAATCCTCGAATTGTCGAACTCTTAGAACGGTCAAGTACTAGTACTAACTATATCTCTACTATTCATTCAGATAAAACTTTTGAAAAGGATTTTTAAAACTAAGAAACAATTAAAAGACAATTAAACTAAGAAAACAATTAAAAGTTTTTAAAATCAAATTTGAAAAACTGTGTTTAAATGGTAGAATCTCTAGAACCTTTAATTAATTTTATTTAGAAAATTAATTATTAAAATTTGTTAGTTGGATCTCACTCAAGGATCAGATAAACCCTATGTCTAGGTGAATATCTTCCTATTCAACTTAACCGTTTAGAGAAGAATGTCTTCTAACCCTTACCCGATTATTAACAAATTATAGATTATAGTGATTTATTAATGACCTAAGAACCGTAACAAGTATGTCTACTCAATATCCAATTCCTATTATTCAATTTGTGCCTTAAATTAACCTTTCTTTGTCAATTCCAATTAATCTTGCAAAATTACCAATCTCATGAAAATCGGTAAACAAACACAACAATTGAATAACAACCAAACATGAATTAAATAATTAAAACTAGAAATTCATATAAAACATTAACAAAGAATTTTAGGGTTCATCCCCATTTAAACACAAAAAGGATTAGCCACTAAACATTATTCTAAAACATAAACTCATGACAAATATATGAAATAGAAAGAGTTTAGAGGAGCTTAGGAGAAAAGATTGAAGATCCACGATCCCGGCGATTGCTCAAACTCCTCTTTCGAATTGCTTGAATGAATCTCCCAAATTTGGTCTTCTTACAAAATATAACACTGAAACTAAGACCTAACCTATCGAATTAATATGTTTAAAAGAGTTTCCAAATCCTACTCTAAAATTACTAACATTTTCTAAAAAGGTTTTTAATCTAATTACAAAAAGGAAACAAAATATAAGTACAAAAGGAAAAGTTACAAAAATTACAAATCAGCCCTTATGCGAGACTATCTGGATCAGGATAGTGGGACTATTCGGATCTGGATAGCCTCTGTCCAAAAATTTCTTTATTTGTTCTGTTTTTCGAATCAAGTACATATGTTGTGCTTCTTAAGTCTTTTTGATCCATTTAATGGATGATTCAGGTCTTAGCTTTTCAAAACATCTTGAACTATATTGATTGAAGTTTTATATCTCTAGTTATGATCGTTTTACCGAAAGGTATCAAACTGGAACATTATGTGAGAAAGCGAATCTTTGCACAATACTTTGGATGACCAAATGAACTTCGATTGAGACAAACTTTATCTTTATGGAAAGCTCATTAAGTCCTCTGAAATATCTAAGAAGGATACTTCTCCAATTACGGTCATTAAGGAGGTAAATTCCAGCGCAAACTGCATTGCTCAGCCATGGGCCCTATTTTTGTGCAGCTTGTTATTTCTTCTCCTGTTTTGCTTCGTTTTCGCTCCAAAGGCCTTCGTTTTGACTTGTTTTCAAAATATATTCATTTTGAAGGTACCTTTAATAATAAATGAAGAAACATATTAATAAACTCCATTTTATAAACATTTAAACGCCAAAAACCCATAAAACGACAACACTTAAGATAGTAAAAGTGGACTTACCAGTACACCTCCATATTTCTACCCATTTGGTCTCCTTAACCAATCGTTGGAACTTGGCTTGTGAATTCTTCAATCTAAATGGCATTCTTGTGTAACAAAAGACATCATCATCTGTCATGAAGGCTGTTTTCTCCATGTCTTCCTCAGCCATTGGGATTTGGTGATAGCCCCTATAGGCATCTAAGAAGCAAAGAACTTCATGCCCAGCCACATCATCTACAACTTGATCTATACGTGGCAGTGGGAAAGATTTCTTGTGAATGGCTTTGTTCAAGTCGGTGTAGTCAATGTACATGCGCTATTCACTATTATGGTTAGGTATCACTACAGGATTGGCCAACCAAATCGGGTAATCTATCCGATTGATAATACCGGCCTCTAATAGCTCCTGCACATTATCCAGGATAACTTGTTTCCTAGTTGTGCAAATGTTCTCCTTTTCTAGACTACGGGTTGTGCACCGGTCGGGATTCCCACTTTATGCATAGTAGTATCCCAGGATATAGTACCTAAGTAGGCTAGAGATCAAGAGTGTCATGAGGATGGACTGAACTGACCATTTAACCGACACCAGGAACATTTTACCAATCCGCACTTGTTTGTCCTGGTTAACCTTATTCACACCAAAGAGTTCATATTCTCTTTAGCTGAAGTTTCCAGTTGGATTCTTCTCCCATGCATATTTTCTCATCTACCAAGAATGCTCAACCTTTGTCTTGGCAGCAAGAAAACATTCCTGCCCCACAAGTTGATCACCCCGTATAGCAAAGAGCTCGGTGCTGGTCTGCATTTCCAAAGTTAGTAAGAACGTTGACACAGTTGCTTTAAGTTGATTGAGCGCTGGTTGTCCCAAAAGCCCGTTATACGATGACGGGGCATCTATGACCAAAAATTCCACGTGCCATGATGTGCTATTAATTTTCACAGGTAGGCCTATGATACTGGAAAAGTTGACACTCTGCCCTGTGAACTCGATTAGAGGTATGACATGCAGTCTGATGTCCTTATCCAGGATTCCTATCTGTGCCACAGCATTCCAGAATAGTACATTCACAACGCTCCTCGTATCCACTAGCATACATTTGATCGTACAATTCCCAATGCTCAGGGAGATGAATAGAGGTGCTTTGAGTCAGTATCTTCACGGCTCATCTTTCCTCTGTTCCGGACAGGACCGCCTTGGAGCATGTAAATGACTTTAGGTTTTGTGGCATTTTTGTCTTGCACATCTTTGCGTCCCGACTAATTATACCATATTTTCCGTTTGTTCTCCTGCCACTTATATGCACAACGGGCACAAATTCCTTCAAATAGACCGCTCAATCTCTTTCTTCAATTCTATGTATTATTTAGTGTCATGTCATTCACTATAAAATAAAAGGGCTTTTACTGATGGGAATTACCGACGGAAACTCTTCCATCGGAATATCCTAGTGGAACACTGACGGTTTTCGTGTGTGTCGTCTTTACAAATCCAACAAAAAATTGGAAGGAAAGTTTGCAGCAAAAATTGACAACAAGGTACCAATAGTTTTATCTATCAATGACTTAGTTTAGTGACGGATTTGCTACGACTTTTTGTCCACAGTAATGAAATGAAGTTTCTGACAATGTTACCGACGGATACCTCACATTCGTCGCTAATGAAATGAATTTGCTAACGGATTTACCGACAGATGCATCAAATTCGTCGGCAAATGAATGTTTTGCCTACGGTTTTACTGACGACCCATCCGTCGGTACCTCTAAGCCGTAGTAATAAGATCAGAGATGTTCAAATCGGGCAAACCTTCCTCTGTAACCATTTCATTCTACCCTCCCCCTCTCAAACCCTCCCCTCCTAAACCTTCCCGCCAATTACCGAACCACTCCTGCTGCCAACACCTGATGCTGATGCCACTTTCGTTGCAATCTCAGGTACTCTCTCTCTCTCTCTCTCTCTCTCTCTCTCTCTCTCTCTCTCTCTCTCGTTTCTTCTTCTTCTTCCAACTGCCGCCACAGTCCGTCGGACTGCTGCAAGTCCAACTAGTGTACATATATTTTGTTGTGCATATAAGGAAGTGAGAATTGATTGATTGTATGCTAAAAAAATGTTTGCACATGAGAATTTGATTGGTTCAATTGAATTTTGAGAAGGTTTTAGAATAGAATTTGGGAAAAAAGTAAGAATAAACGAGATAAAAAGCTAACATAGGATCTTAACTGAAATTACAATGTTAGGTTTTTTACTTTGATATTTTAGTTTTCTCAGCCTATATTAAGTTTTGTTCAAAGTAAACTCATTATTAACTACAAAATATAGTTTGGCAAACTAATTGGATCAAATTCCAGAATTCATCAGAAAGTATTTTACTCTTATATTTCTGATGTTTAATTACCTATTAATTTCATATAATTGTAGTAATATAGCAACTCATGCAAGTTAAAGAATTTTATAGCTTGAGAAAAGATTTTGCCTTCAAGCAAACGGTTAAAAGTAAAGTTTCTTAAATGAAAAACGAGGCAATGGAAGCTTTACCCATTAAGTTATTTCCTTGTCTTATTTTAAAAATACGATGTGAAAATCATATCTGGATTTTGTACATTTGTTCAATGCTTAATTTTTTAAAATATAATCTTCTTATGTAACGTATGATAAGCACTGAACGTATTGAGTTTCCGATTTAACATTTTGATTTTATTATAGTTTTATAATTTATTATACGGTTTTAAATTTTATAAATTTATTGAAATGTATTTTAGACGATCCCATTTATAAAAACATCTATATAATCGAGTACTTGGTTTGTATTGTATTTAAGATCATGATAGAAAAAAAAAATTAAAATATTACCTTAGTAATTAATAAAAATCGTCCGCAAAATAGCTTTTTTTTCTTTCTTTTTTTTTACGAATAATTAATTTGAGTATAGAAGTCACATTATATAAAATAGTTTCTTGATTTTATTTATGAAGGGTATAGTTATGGTAATTAAGTAATTTTAGTGTTTAATATTATTCTCTTTTTTTTTTTTTTCCTCAAGTTTTGTTAGTGAGGATTATTCTGTGACTTTGTGCATTATTATATACACATTAGAGGCATGTTTTTTTTTCAGCTTAAACTTTGTTTTATAGGGGAGTCCTGATTCTTTAAAGCTTTACTGGGAAGTTCTAACTCTTAAAAGTTTTACGGGGGAGCCCTGACTTTTTAAAACTTTACGGGGGAGTTGGGGATCCCTAACTCTTTAAAACTTTACTAGGGAGTCCTCAATCTTAATTATTTGTTTAATGTCTATTTGTTGCTTATTTAAGTGGCCTGTGTGCCTAGAAAATGTCCATA
The DNA here is from genome assembly GCA_028651295.1 of Catharanthus roseus. Classification (NCBI taxonomy): domain Eukaryota; kingdom Viridiplantae; phylum Streptophyta; class Magnoliopsida; order Gentianales; family Apocynaceae; genus Catharanthus; species Catharanthus roseus. The sequence continues at coordinate 12,776,950 of JAPQWS010000104.1, forward strand.
ATACAGAGGGAACTCTGCCAAAATTTTTCTAAACTTATAAAATATTTTGAATTTTTAGTAATAACTTTGAATTCTATCAATATGCAATCAACACGGAAGAAAGTTAGGTCAAATCAGAAAAAGATACTTGGAGAGCCGAGAAATCAATGCAATACATAACTATATCCTCTTTAATTGCGAGGAAGTGAAACCTTACCTTCAATAAGTAAACAGACTTTTTAATTAATACACTTTTTATAATATACATATACATATATATATTTAATAAGCTTGATATTAATCAAATGCAGGAAATACGAATTTGAATTGCGAAATATCAATTTGAATATAACGGCTAATGAAATTCAAGAGAAAATAACCTAGGAAAGTGGTTTAGAAATGAAGTGAGTTAGTTCTATAAAATTATTCAAATCTAAATTGCATCGCATTGTAAGTTAACAAATCTAAGGAACAAAACTATTTTGGCGTATATAGATGCAGGATCCTACCAAACAGTGCAATGAACTCTTGACGAATCTATCTTGGGTCCCTAATAATAAAGTGAAGACATACATTGTTAATGGGTATCGATTTCATACAAGAGATAGGGATTCAGAGGGAAAAACTTGTAATAATGGTGTTTGTGTGAAACCGAATTATTACGGTGTTTTAAAAGAAATAATTAAGGTCAAGATGACTGGAATGCCAATCCAAAGAGTGTTATTGTTTCACTGTGACTGGTTTGATTCTTTGGATCGAGGAATGAAGATTCATCCTCAATATAAAATTATCGATTTGCACAAAGACCAGAGATACGGAGGATATGATCCTTTTGTATTAGCTCTCAAGCAGAGCAAGTTTCAATTTTTTCATACCCTGGCTCTAGAAGACTGAGGACAGATTGGATTAGTGTAATGAAATCTCGATAGTGAGTAATGGATGTTCTGATCCAAGATGATGTGTTCCAAGAGAACGTGGACATTGGCGAGGGTTTGATAATAGATGCGTTGATTGAGGATGTTGGACCGCTTGTCCAGGATTCTCGTTCATCGGAAGAGTTAGACATCAACATCGAAACATATTTCGAAGAATTAGAAAATGAGAAAACTGAAATCGAAGGAGATTCCGATGAAGATTCCGAGGATTGTACCAACGATGATACTGATGAGGATTCTATTGATGAAAACGATGAGGATTCCGACACATAGAACATTGTATGCTTAATGTTTACACTTATATATGTTTATAACACTTTTATATGTTTATTACACTTATCTATGTTTATAACACTTATATGTTTAGAACACTTATATATATTTATTATACTTATATATGTTTACACTTATACTTTTAACTAATTTATCTATGTTGAAATTATTGCAGGTATAATGGCTTGAGGACGGAATAGAGCGTTAGGTGATGATGCTAGCCTGCCGACGGGTACACTGTCGGTTGAGACACCCACTCCACCGATGACGCAAACTAGTCAGCCAACTCCATCATCGGTACCGCCGACACTTGTTAGCATGGGAGGTCCTCTTTCCTCTGTCGTCCATCAATTAGTCAACTCCATCACTGGCACCATCGACGATGCAGGAGCCACCGACACTTGCTAGCACGGAGATCATCTGGTTTTACCATCCCCCACTCAGCTGATGCCATCACCGGCACCACCGAGGACGCAGGACCCACCCTCTACCTCACAATCGTCTGCTTTACAATCGACACAGTCGGTTCTAGATATTAGTCCTTCAGTTTGGAGCCCTCCTCCCGAAGATTCTCGGGAGTTATTATATTTACATGTGAACCAATAAGTATTCATATATATATATATATACAATAATATTTATATTGTAATATAAATATGTACAAATGAAATTTGTGTAACAGACTACAACCCTCTTCTAGAGCCACCACCCTCATCACAGTTATCTTTCAGGAACGGTTCAATTTAAAACGTCTATGACATACTTTATATATAATTATGTTTTTCTAATGTTACATATTCTATTCTAATCTTTATTGGTTTCAGAAATGATGTGTGTGGGATTCGACCTACTCCATGACTAAGATAAAGATGGCATGGGAGTCAAAGGCGAAAGACAGATTAAGGGATTTGTTGAGCGAGCTCGGGAAAAGAACCAGAGGCCATCGTGGATTGACGAGAGCTACTGAGCCGCAATGTGGAACCATTGGAATACCCTTGTGCACAAAGTCCAGTCTGAACGGAATAAGAAGAACCGGACTCAGGGACAGAGAAGACAAGGAGTCAAGAAGTACACGGGTGGTTCCACCTCATTTACAGAGACGATTGTGAAATGGGTAAGAAGTTTATTTTAATATTAAATTCCTCTTATTAATTAAACTAACTTAGAAAAAATTATTAATCCTTTTGTTTGTGTGTCGCAGCAAAAAGATTTGACTGAGAGGTTCTCCTAGAGCAAGTACTTAGAGGAGCTCCACAAGTATCAGAAGGGGGAGTACGTATATTTTCGCTCGGCACAGTTCTAGGTAAGTTTTGAATCGATTATAACTTAAGTTTATGTAATTTTTCATAATATATAACCTTTAAGTTTACATAATGTTTTATAACAAAAGGTCGAATTCAACTAACATTTTATATTAAGAGAAATTTCAACAGATCCGAAGGAAGGTTGAGGAGGATGTTAAGGCGTCGAGTACTCCTATGCCCAATGATGTCCAGCTGACGGCCATTGTAGTTGTTGGGGTGAGTCGCGGTTGTTCCTATAGAGCTAGTTAGGAGGCGGCTTACTTCATAGCCGAGAGCAGCTGAGTTGCAGCTGGATTGGCACCGTGTTGCTCGGATCACGAGCAACAACTTATGCGGAGGGTTGAGGATGCTGTTTCCGAGAGTATTTGCCGCATTCGGCAAGAACATGAGGCAGCTGTTCAAGCATAATCAATTAGCGTACGTTCCATTCTCGCCCATGATGCCCCTCGTTTGAGTTGCGATGAGTGCTGATAATTCCATATCTACATCGATTGCAGTAGCGGCGACCTCCTAGGTGCCTCCTCGAGATTCTAGTAGCCCTCTTCCCTTCTATTCATGCTCCGGACCCACCTCTCCTTTACCCGACCTGATAGATGGTGCTCTCCTATCCACTACAGATGCTATATAGGCTACACTTTGATGTATGTTTATGTTTTTTAACGTTTAATGGATGTTTAAGTTTGTTTATGTTTGATGGATGTTTATGTTTTTTACATTTGATGGATGTTGTTTTGAACGTTTCATTGATGTTTTGATTAGCTTATGGAATTTTTTAGCTTTCATGAATGTTTTATATATGGTGCCGATTGGTTTTTTGTATTTCGGAGAGTTTTGACCCTGTTTCCAAATAATATAGAAAAAGGTTACCAACGAACTTATGGAATATATTTAATTTTTTTTTTAAAATTCTGTTAACGACAAAAAGATCGTTGGTATACGTCATTGGTGTTTCGCTTCATCGGTAAGGTCGTCGATAACTTTTACCAATGACAACGCTTCATCGGAAACATATCAAAATTCTTGCCTTTAACATCCGCTGATAAATGTTGTTACCAACGATCTACCGTCAGTACGTCTTGTTACTGACGAAATTCGGCCAACCGAGTGGTGATCATCGGTAGTCCGTCGACACCAAGGGAATACCGATGGCTGGCCAACAGGATCTGTCGTCGGTATTTAGGTCAATTTTTGTAGTGATTGTCTCTATGGAAACCACCATACTTTGTTTGACTTTGCTGCTCTGCAAGAGATGTCATCTCGGGGCTGCACATAATATGCCTAAGGAATCTACCATATGCAAAATCTTAGTGCGAGATGATTTGAGCGGGTATATTCATCCCATCTATCCTGGTGCTCACAAGATCTATTCTGCGGGTAGGGTCTGCTGGTCGGGTAAGTTAGTCTCTCCTATATCGGCGGTCGGCTTAGCTCTACATAGAATGCAAGTTTATTCTTATTATCTCCTAGACGGTCTTCCAGGTGGTCTCGCTTGCTTTGAACACTAATTTCTCCCCCCTAATGAACTCATGGATTACATCTAAAAGATCATCCACTGATTGTAGCTTCTGTATAGCAAACACTTTGGTTAGAGATAAGGATATATAGCCATGTTTGTAAGCTTGGATATGATCTCGATCACTGAGATTCGAGACCTTCATGGCTTCCTTGTTGAACCGCTCAGTGTAGTCCTGGACTGTCTCCTGTTGTTGTTGTCGAATCGTGAATAAATAATCCGAGGCTTGTATAATCTCCCATTTTTCGGCGAAATGTTGTCGAAACTTTTGTCCTAACTCTCTGAAACCCAAAATAGATCGAGGTGCTAGCAAAGCCAACCATGATAAAGCAGAATCTCACAAAGAGCTGGGAAATAACCGGCACAACTCAACATCCGATGCATTATGTATCATCATAAGTGCTCAGAGATGCTGGGGTGCTTGTCGGGATCGTTGTCCAGTCAAACCTATAAAATCATAAATATTAAATTTATCCGAGACATGAGCTTTTTGGTAGTCTTCTAAGAATGGGTTGTGCTCAATGTAATTCTAGTTGTCACCTCGAGAATGTGCAGAAGCTTTTATGTCATTCATCATGGCACGCACCCTGGTTTGCATGGAGGTGGGTATGACGGTAGCTTGAGGTAGAGGGGTTACTGGATCATTATTCGGAGTTGAGGGCACATCAATCCCAAAGAGGGACATTATAAACGCTTTCTGTTGAGAGGTGAACGGGACGTCAGACGTACTGCTGCTAGCAATGGCTGCCATCAGACCAGTGCTTGTTAAGTAAACTTCTTCTTGAGGCGACTGATCGCGTTGTTCCTCCGAATTATTATTATCCTATTTCGTGATTGTCATGAATTTTAATTTCTTGGGTCCCTAAAAGACAGATTCAGACATGCACGGTGGGCGCTGATAGATGAACACCAAGTAACCACGTGTCCGATCTTGCAAGACTAGAGAAAAGCTATCAGGGAATCGATGGGGATCTTCTCCCCAAAAGTACTTCAATACTTAAGTTAGTCTTGGGGTCCTGTAATTAATTATATTTAATTATGTTGAGTAGCATATAAGGCTTGATATTGCATGCATAGTAAATGAAGGGAGATGGATCTTTTATTTGGAGCTACTTGTTTGCTATTGAGTGTTCACATTCGAGGTGGGATTTATGCTTCATGACCCACCTAAAGGCTCGCGGGTTCCGTCTCACACCCCAACCTGGCTAGCACCACCGAAGCAAGTTTTTTTTTTTAGTAATAACTCTAAAAAGTGATACACAATTCTAATTAATTTAAATTACAACTTACCTAAGTCATAAATAATTAGACTGCAAGAGTTGAACCACTAACAACGTACATAAAATGGGGTAAACTTCAAATCTTACTATTCATAAGATGCTTCGCGCTATCCAATTTGATCCTAAACTAAATAAAATGTAAAAAAATTGTCCTTATTAAAGAAGTGACAGCAGGATTCAGCAAAAAAAAAAAAAAAAATGACATCAGGGTTGAAACCAGATCCAAAATCAACCCGTATTTGATCCATTCCATGGAATGGCATTAACTCTTTGTTTGGCTGGAAAGGAATGGCATTAACTCTGGGTTGTTAGAAAGGACAAAAAAGGAAAAGCATATGCTAGGGAGAGTGATGATATTGGAGTCACTGTAAGTAAAGATGCTTATGACTTCCAAGGAAATATATGAGACGTTTGGCCTCGCCTAACCCCATGTGGTCCCTTAATAAAAACCCATTTTTGATATTTGGGTAGTCTTCATCAGACCATATTCTTGTAAACCCGCACAGCAGATTCGGCCGGCGATTTGAGTTTGAGAAGACTACCGGTTTTCTCTTTCAGAATCCACTGAAAGAGATAAATCCAACATGGGTTCAGTTGCCAAGAAGAGTCTGCAACAGTATATGCTGCAGCTTCAGAAGCATCCATTAAGAACAAAGGTTTAATCTTGACTTCATCTTTTTTGCATTTCTTGATGGAATTTCAGTTCTGTTTTTGCGAAATGGTTTTTATCTGTTTTTTATTGGTCGATTTTGAGGTCAATGAATGATTGGGGCATTTAATTCGTTTTTGGATTCTTGAATGATAGGTGATCACTGCAGGAGTGCTGTCAGCAATCAGTGATATAGTGTCCCAGAAGCTCTCTGGCATTCAGAAGCTTCAAGTCAAACGCATTCTTCTCAAAGTGGTACTATAAGTAGTAGCTTTTTTATATGTTTACTTTGAAGTCCATCGGCACTGATTTCATTTTGATATGGTGGCTAAAATTTGAACTGTTTTAAGCTTAGTCTCATTTGATCTTGGTAGATAATTGACCTGTTGCAGAATGATTATGTAGTCAATATTGGGAACGATCAAGAATTGCGAATGTTTTACCGGCTTAAATCGAATCCCTTGCTGTTTTATCATAAGCTGCCTCTGGTTTTAGAGGTTTAGAAGTAAATACCTAGTTGAGGACTTTTCTCAAATTTTGTGTTTCTATGCTATAATTTTTCTAATCCTACCTCTCAAACTGATATGGTGCCGTATATCTTATCTACATGTACGCTTATGGTTTAACCTGTGAATTTCAGGAGTGAAAAGGCACAACATATAAAGCTGTGTTATGTTTTCATCTTTTCCTTTCGAAGTTGTGTATATTATGCAGACATTTATTTTTCTAATGCCATCCAAGGAACTAGATGTTTTTGAGTTAAGGAAGATTACATGGGTTTGTCTAAATCACGAGATTTTTCATCATTTCTTTAGAAAATTTTCCGAACTTTTTGGCTGTTACTTTTGAAGTTTTATATATTATGCAGATGTTTATTTTTCTAATGCCATCAAAGGAACTAGATGTTTTTGGGTTAAGGAAGATTACATGGGTTGGTTCTTTTAAATCATGAGGTTTCTATCATTTCTCTTGAAAATTTCCGAACTTTTTGGCTGTTATATCTCTATCTGGAACTTGAGCACCAGTTAGATATCTTAATTTTGATTTTGCATATGCTAACATGATTGTAGAATGTTTGTTAGTTTCTCACTTGTTAATGTATTTGTTAATTTCTCTTTTTGATATCTCCTTTTAGCTTCTCGGTGCTGCCTATCTTGGCCCAGTGGGACACTTTTTTCACTTGATGCTAGATAAACTTTTCAAAGGCAAGAGGGACACAAAAACAGTTGCCAAGAAGGTACGTCTAGGCGAGAAGGCGCTAATTTTTCCTGCGAAAACAGGATTAACCAATTTCAGTGTTTGTAAAATTTAAGTTGGTCATTAATCTTAGTGAGGTAGGTGATGGAAACTATATCTCATAGCTTCATACAATCAAAGTTTAAAATGGTTCAGCCTTGCTTTTGCCTTATGATTTACTTATGAAATGTTTGGAGCAGGAAGAAGAGATGTGAAAATGAAAAGGATTATCTAATGATGCCAAAAATTATTTCAGGTTGTGCTGGAACAAGTTACGATCTCTCCATTGAACAACTTGCTTTTCATGATTTACTATGGACTGGCGATTGAGGGTAAGCCCCTACTATATAACTTTCTCAACTTTTCTTGAAAATATCATAGCTTCTCAACATTTTTCTACTCAATTGCAAGTATAAAAGAAAAAAAAATGAAAAAGAGACAATTGTAGTTATAAGTTCTGTCTGAAAATGCAAATCTTAGGGCCAGAGGAAATGATTCTATCTTGTGATAGAAAGTTTTCTCGACCCATTATTATAAACATCTTAGTTCTCGTGGATGTTTTATTGGAAAATTGGCTCAAAATGTCACTGAAGAAGTACTTTGCTTTGCTTTATGTATTAAACTTTATTTTTCACTTAGTTTCCCACTGAACAATTTTTGTGCATTCCTTCATGCCATTTTATCACCTTATATGATAGAACCTGACTGAGAGTTGAACATGTGGGACATATATCAAGGGTAAACTAGTCCCTACAAGGTTCTTCCACATGTGTTAGAAGTGTGGAATGTTGCGTTGAGCATAAGTGGTTGTGTTTCCTAAATAGAACCTATTAATCTTGATACTTGTTGATTGATTCGTACTACCGAACTCTTGCTGAATCAATGTCATGAAATGCACAGGTAGACCTTGGATCCATGTCAAATCCAAAGTGAAGAAGGAATATCTAACTGTACAATACGCATCATGGACAGTATGTAGAGCTCATTTTTTCCCCTTTCTGTTATATATATATTTACTTTTATCTGGTCACCAAGTGAAAAGAAAAGCAATATGGAATGACTTGAGCATAAAATGATGCAGTTTTGGCCAGTGGTGGGATGGATAAATCATCAGTATGTGCCCCTGCAGCTTCGAGTTGTCGTCCAGAGTATTGTGGCATTTGCATGGTGAATATCCTTTTTCTCTAACGGCTTGTTCTCCATTGCTTCAGTATTTTAAGTGGTTTACAAAAGTGCTTTCAAAAAAATTATTTTAACATTTTAAATTTTAATATCATAGATAAATACTAGCTTAAAAAAGCATCCTAAGTATCTTTTGAAAAATAACTTATTTCAGCTTATTTTAAGTTATAAACAGATTAAATAAGCAATTGAGAATAGTTTAAAAATATTTTATAGTTTTAAAATAAGTTAAAAGCTACTCATTTTAAATCATTGGTACCCGGTATAAATAAGTCTCTTGGTTAATGATTTACAATTTCCAGTATTTCCCTGATCTTTTCTTTGCTGTTCAGGGGAATATTTTTGAATCTGCGAGCAAGGTCAATGGCATTGACTAAAAGCTAAAGAAATTGAAAGGGATCTCTACAAATTGTACCCAAAACTACAAGTTCTTGGAGAGTGTTCTCATTGTTCCCTCGTTTGCTTTTCTTGAATTCTTCATGGCCATCAAACCAAGATTATGGATATTTAATTGGATGAATATGCACTACATATGTCTATTATTGTTATATTTAGTTTTTAAAGTTTAGGACTTAATATGATATGGTCAGTAAAGTTTATTTTTTTCCACTATAGTCTTTAAACAATTTACAATAATTGGATGAGTTCCTTTTGTCTTAGATATAACTAAGAGGAAAATATCATAAGATTTACTCACATCTGGTAATTTAAAAGGTAAAGCAGATATTATAAGTCATTCTGTTAAAAAAAAAATATGTGATGTGTGATTTTTTTTCTCTTAAACTACATCTCAAGTGTGTTTTATTTGGTGAGAATGACCTTTTAGATTATTTCATGTGAGCATATCGTGGCTTTTTTTTTTTTTTTTAAACAAAGTGTAAGTGTTGAATGACAAAAAAATCTTACTGGATTTTTGTAGATGTTTGTAGATTGTATAAGAGTTGTATTGGCAGAAAATAAATTTTGAGAGGCATATTATGTAAAGAAATTTTAAGAGTCATATCATATAAAATTTTAAACTAGATGAATTAAAAAGAAAATGTTACCTATATTATTTGATGAAAGTGAATCCAAATGAGCTGGAATGAAGGATCCTGGCACTGCACTTGATCGATCCTAGTTTCCTCGAAGCATTAAGGATTGAAAAATTCCATTGATGGTCGTCAAAGAATTAGACTGTGACGGATGGATGGCTTAAGAAGACTAATTCAGGCGGGCAAATGGTGAATAGAAATATTTCCTGTCAGCTGCTGAGGTATACTTCACTCACAGAAGGTGTAGTCTTTTCCAATGGCCAACCCCATAGATAGAGATATATATTTATTTTGAAACATATAAGGTTGATTTTAAGGGGTCAAAAGTTTTTATAATTAATTTATCTATAAATGAATGTCAACTGTTTTAGAATAATTCATTTTTCTCTCCAAACTCTTATCACCAATAACCTTCGTGTATTAGTGATTCAAGTTTCACTAACCTCTTTAATTAACAATAATAAATAATTGTAATATAAATTTATATATTCAACTGAAAAGAAGATTTCCCTTAAAAAATGTTAATTTTGAATGAATTACTAAGAAAGAAATTATGGTTCTATTTTTTATTACTTATGCTTTTTTAATAATTAATATAGCAATTTTATTTTTAACAACCTTGATAAGCAATAGTTTTGAAAAAGCATCATAATATATACTTTTAAGGAATACTAAAATTATTTTTCATTAAACTAAAAACAGATGCAATAATGGAATGGAAATATCTCTAAAAATAATTTATAATTTAAAATAAATTTAAAAAAATATAAAAATAGTACCTTCACTATATTCTTTATTTTAATACATTTATCCTTTAGGAGATGGGTTGGTTTAATCACCATCCTATCCTACACATATTAAAAAATAGAATTTTATTAATCTATTTTTTCTCTCATCTTTTCTTTATCTTGTATCCTTAACTTACTCTATAAATAGGTTCATAAAAATGATAGTAGAATCATAGAAAATGAATAAGAATTATAATTTTCTCTCTTTTTCCTTCTTTTAATTTATATATATATTTATTGTTATTTTGTTTAAGAATATATATATTATTTTGGTTAAGAATTTCAACCATTTTATAAACCATCCTTTTCTATAATAAAAAATAATAATAGGAAAAAAATATTTAAAAAAGATGACTGCAGTACAGTACGTTTGACATGAGAAATTGTCTAAACCCCAAACCAATTCAAACGTTGACCGTTTCTTGTTGTTAAAACATTTCATCAGCCTATGTATGTTTGCATTGTCAACCTCCATCCACCATATATATACATATATATATATATATATACACCCTCACCCAATCCAATCCATCTCCACCAGATAGAGATTACAGAATTGCGCCGTAAAATATCCTTAATTCCCTCAAAATGGCAACTTTTCGTCTTTCAGGTGTCTTTTGTTCTTCATCTCCTTACTTCCCCAGGCTTACGCAAAAGAGAAGCATCGTTCAGGCAACTTTAAACATGCCAAAACCAAGAATGTCTAATAATAATAATGTTTCCCATTCTAAAAATTACCCTGCCGCCGCCAACGGATTAGTACTGGAGCGGCGATTGATTTCTACTACTACCGTTGATGATGATGGTACAATTACTTCATCATCTTCAGCCGTTGATTCGATGGCAATGGAGAAACTTTATGAAATCCTGGAGGCAGTTTCAGACAGGGTTGAAATGCACAAGAATATTGGAGAACAGAGAGATAATTGGAATTCCCTTCTTCTAACCTCCATTAATTCAATTACACTTACCGCCGCAACAATTTCTGCCATTGCTGCAACAAATTTCGGAACTTCCGATGTGGGATCATTAAAGATATGTTCTACTCTGTTGTATTTAGCAGCAACTGGAATGTTAATTATAATGAACAAAATTCAACCATCTCAACTTGTAGAAGAGCAAAGAAATGCAACAAGATTGTTCAAAAATTTGCAAAATCAAATTCAAAAAATTATAACAATTGGAAATCCCACCAATTTGGATGTGGAGGAAGCCATGGAAAAAGTCTTGGCTCTTGACAGAGCCTACCCACTTCCCCTGCTCGGCGTCATGCTCGAAAAATTCCCATCTAAGGTGGAACCAGCCGTATGGTGGCCCCCACAACAGAAGCGGCCGCAAGGGAAGAAGTACTCAAATGGGTGGAATTCGAAACTAGAGAAAGAAATGAAAGAAATTGTTGAAGTTATAAGGAAAAGGGACAAAACAGAGTATTTGAATTTGGGCGAGAAAGCGTTGAAATTGAATAAATTGTTAGCGAAAAGTGGGCCATTTTTAACAGGATTAGCAGCGGTTGGTTCAGCATTTATGGGATCTGATCATGGTGGATATTGGGCGGCAATTCTTGGAGTTGTTGGTGGTGGATTGGCGAGTGTAGTGAATGCATTTGAACATGGTGGACAAGTAGGAATGGTGTTTGAAATGTATAGGAATAATGCTGGATTGTTTAAGCTAATGGAAGAATCTATTGAATCTAATTTGATGGAGGAGGAAGTTGGGAGAAGAGAAAATGGTGAATTATTGGAGATGAAAGTGGCTTTGCAATTAGGAAGGAGTTTATCAGAGCTTAGAGATCTTGCTTCTTCTTCTTCTTCTAAACAAGGAAATGTTAGTAAAGAGGAGTTTGCAAGCAAACTATTTTAATTAAAATTAGATCTGTTAATTAATTTCTTTAATCTTTATACATATTGTAAGTGGTGGACATTTTAGCATAGAGAAATATGTAGATCTTGTAAATTAAAAGAGAAGTTAAATCCAATTCTTTTATTGTTTCTAAACTTTCTTAGAGATCATCTTTGATGTTCATATCTCTTATTCATATCTTATAACAGTTTTGCATATTAGGTAAGTATGCATTCAAATATTAATGGTAATTTTTATATTATTTCGACTTAATGAAATGATTACTTTGGCTTAACGAAATGATTACGCAAGGATTATAGGTGAACCCAAATTCCTGTCAACTTTTTAGTCTTAGTTTGGTTGGGATAAAATTAGAGAAGAAAGTATGAAAGAATGTAAATCAGGACGCACATGTCTTATTTACGTCATTTGGTTAGAATATAAAAGGGGACGGGATGTAAATATAGAGGGAGAGCTAATTTCCTAACATGGAATTCTCTCTTAGTAAATTAGCCCCTCCCAAAACAGATGGATTGTGACGTAAATGATATTAAAAAGTCTATTTTATCCTCTTACACATCAATTTATTACCAATCTATCCTAAATTACACTCCTAACCTATAAATATAACATTTTTAAATTTGTGCAATATATATAATAGGAAATTACATATAATAAAACCGATTTACCTTATATTTTCATCCTAACCAAACAAAAGGGAAGTAAAAGTACATTTCTACTAGCAATGTCAAAATGGGCCTAAGCCCGCGGGTTGGCCCGGATCTTATAAATTTTCAAAATTAAACCCGTCAAACATCAGATCGGAACGGATCGGCCCGTTTTGAGTGTGGGCTTTTGTGATCCGCTCCAGTTCGTGGCTGGTCTTTTTTTTTTTTAATTTAATATATTGAAATTTTTATATTTAGATATTATTTAGGTGTTATTGATGTTTTTTAATTATTTTGTTTCTTATTTAGATATTAGTGTAATTTTATGATTAGTTGAATATTTTTAGAGAAAATTAATTTTTAATATTTTTTTAAGGTTAAAAATAATTTTTATTAAAAAATAGTGTGTTTATTTATATGTAATTATTTTATTTCTTATTTAGAAGTTAGTATATTTTATGATTAGTTGAATATTTTTAAATAAAATTAATTTTTATATTTTTTAAGATTAAAAATAATTTTTATTTAAAAATAAAAAAATAAAAAGCCCGTGGACGCCCTTTTATCCGTAGGCTAGTCGCGGGCGAATATGGTTTGTATAAATTTCAGCCCGCTAAAATTAGCCCTGACCAGACCAGACTGTTTGAGTACAAACTGAATGCAGTGCAGTCTGGTCGGGTCTAATTCGACCCGTTTGACAATACTAATTTCTATCAAATAATTTCGCAGTAAATGATTATACTTTCATATCTGGATTTTGATCATGAGTTTACATCCACTTTAACAATTAATTTAACTTTGAAAAATATATTTTTTTAAAATTTAAAGATCAATCCAAGTAAAATTTGAAAAGAGGAAATAAAAAAACAATTAGTTAGAATACATAATAAATTTATCGAGAGAAGACATCCTTGCAATACAAGATTCTTCAATTCAAGTGATGATTTTCGATTTCATTAATATTAATGATCAAGAGTATAATATCCAAGCAGAGAAAAAATCTTGGTCAATTCTAACTTGAGCAAACAAGTTTTTGGATTTGTAGAAAAAGATTATTATGTATGCATTGAAAATTTCCATTCATGACGTACTACGGTCAAGGATTTGACCAAAATCCCCAAAACAACCTTTGTTAGTTAATATCTCCCTTTACCAATCAACTGTAAACTCAACATCTGAACTCAATCTTTCCCGTCCTTTCGGAGTTTACCTCCTTATTCGCTCTTTCCTCTCCCTAATTACCCTAATACTGCTGTTACTCTAAGTACAACACTTCTTTTGTATTTTATTTTATTTTTTTTTTATTTTTAAGAAGAAGAAGAAGAGTCTAAGTATGTTTTTTAACAAACAAGCATGCATTGCGGACCACAAAGTAGTAATTTTAAGATTAAAAGTAGAAATATTCTTTAACAAACTATAGCTTCTAATCTAAATTCGAATCACATTTAATTTTCTGATATATAAGAAAGATATCATGTCACAAAGTGAATCAATATTTATTGTACTGTTGTATTTTGTATTTAAGAGCATGTATACAAATCTAAGTTGATAAGGGTTTTTCTTTTTAAAAAAAAATTCCAAATGAATAATAAGAATAATTATAAGGTTTATAATTCAATATACATGTTAATATTTCATTATAGTTTGTTTTGTCTATTTTATCCTAATTTTTAATTTTTGTACGAATTAGATAAAATTCACTTTGTTTCCACTTTTCTTCTCACATAAAATTTCAATTTTTACAAACTTCATTCATTTTTTTTTCACAAACCTTGTATGCAAATACAATGATTCCTTTTCAAGTTTGTTTTGCAAAAGGGAAGAGTGCATCCTAATTAAATTATGTAAATGTATTTATATATCTATATGTATTTATTTTATTCTTTTATATCTTTTTTCACCACGACTAAATTTATTCTAATTTCCCCTCCAAAAATAAAAAAATAAAAATTCCTCTCTTAAGGATAGAGATGTCTTTGTACTCTTCCGCCTCGTATGAGGACAAGTTTGTCTTGAGAAATAGTCTTTTTCATGGTGAATTGGTAATAAAGTCAATAGTTTCGAAAATAATAAGGAAGAAAATCCAATCGTATCCAAATAATGGATTAAAAATTCCCACGTTTCTTTTTTTATTTTTTAAATTCCTTTTTTGTATACATTGTAATTTTCTTGGACAGTAGAATGTGGCGCGAAGGCGGATCTCAATGCTCCTGCCAAGAACTCTCCTCCACATTTTCTTGGTATACTAATGCTATACATACGCCACGTCATAAATAAATATAAAACCTCTATTATTTATTTTATTAAAACCTGTGTTTTTTATTGGTTTATTACACCACCTAATGCGTATGATTACGGGGATCTCCAGCGTGGATAGGTTTGTATAAAGGACAAAGTGCCAACCACTCAGACTCCCGTCAGCGTAAATATTTTTTGCATGGCCACGTGGAGAGACAGAGACTGTATAATTTTATAAACGACAAGGTCTAAAACGCAACACCACGTTATCTCTCATGTCATGCAAAACGAAAAAAACTAATTAATAATAATTTTGCATGTGGTCGTCTGTCATCTCTGAGACTGACTCTCGATTTCCGCATAGCTATGTACTTCTTTTAATCTACATTTCTTTTTAAATTAACAATTTTTATAATTTAATTTTTATTTTATATATTTATTAATAAAAATATTATAAAAATATACTTTAAATAATTCCGACCATAATTTAACAAATGTATTTACACATTACCTTGTTTTTAATGTAAGATTTGGTAGGCAAAATTCATTTGTATGATAACTATTTTATCTATTTATCTTATTTTTAATGATTTTAAATAAATATTAAAATACTACATAGTTACTAAGGTATTAAAATAAAATGTAATTCAATCTTCCTTCTGCAAATACAAATACTACTAGCCATGTATTTTTATAAAATGTAACAAAAAACTTTTAAATGTAAATTGTAAATTGATTTAGCTCTACTATTAATTAAAAACTGTAAATTGTAAATAAATAAAAAAAATTAATGGTAAATTGTATTGATTGCTTTCGGACCCTAATCGATTTTTTTCGTACTAAAAGCTACACAAATACTTTCTATATTAGCCGGTTATTTTGGGATTCCTTAGGATGTTAGGATATTTTCAATTCTTGAAAATCCTTGTAATAATTACATTAGGTGATTAATTCTTTACCTAGTTTAGTTGTATTTACTTAGTTTAGCTAGGATCAATATGTATATATTGTCTGTGTTATATTGTAATAAACGACAACACAACAAAAAGATTTTTCCACTGAAAATGGTATCAGAGTTACCGTCCTATTTCTCACAATGAGTAAAAACAAGGAAGATTCTGGTAATGTTGTAAACGATGGGATTGAAGAAACCCACGTTCAAGAAACTTATATTCGACGTGCAAGGAAGGATGCAAACTATGTGGCATCTTTTGATGGATCTGGGATAATCATAACGACAGTCTAGTTGAAAGAGAATGATAAAGATAATAACTATGCTGAATGGACAAAAGTCATACCCTTAGCTTTATGATCAAAGAAGAAATTGGGATTCGTCAGTGGATTAATCCCAATCCTGAAAGACGATCCAGATAAAGAAGAAGAATGGTGGAAGACAAATACAAAAGTAGATTCTTGGATTCTTAACACTATTGAATCCTCTCTGAGGTCTTCCATGAATTACACAGAAAGGGCTGATGAATTATGGGCTGATCTGAAGGAAATATTCTTGGTTGGAAACAGACCAAGAAAATATGAATTAAAAGCTACACTTGCAAATTGAAAACAAAAGGGAGATTCTGTAAGCGCGTATTATTCGCGTCTAAAGAAAATATGGGATGAATTAGACAATTACGCCCATGCCATCTAACATTGATGCTGAAATTCTCTCTCTTATTTCTAATGAGAATGAAAAAAGAAAAAATCTTCCAATTTTTAATAGGATTAAATGATGAAATTTATGGCCCCGGTTCACTCACAAATCATCCAAAAAGAACCAGTATAGTCAAAACAGGTACTGGCTCAAATCTACAAAGAAGAATAGCAAAAAAAAAAAAAAAAAAAAAAAAAAAAAATCTCTCCAAGGCAGCAGCCATAAAAGATAGAGGCTGCACTGAAATGGTGTTTGCGACTGTCAAACCACCAACCACACAAACTAGTCGGACAACCTCCACCTGCAGCACCATGTCGGCCATGAGATGGAAAATTGTTTCCAATTGGTTAGGTATCCAGATTGGTGGCCGAAGAATGAATCACAGGTGCCATCTAGTCATAGTGGACGCAACGTCTCAAACAGCCGGAGCAGAGGTAGAGGACGACTCTAGCATGGAAGAGGAAACAGAGGCATGTCATCGTTTTCACAGTCGATTGGGGTAGGTGGCTGAGCTCATACTATAGTGAAGGATGTCAGGAAACAGCAACGACTGCGTCTAGATTGGGCAGCTCCAGTCCATTTCCGAGATTTACAGTTGAACAGTAGTAATCACTTATGACCAACATAAAAAATCAGTCCCCAAATACAGACAAACTTTCTGGTATGAATAAATTTTGGATTTTGGATTTTGGATTCAGATTGTTCGAATCACATGGTTGGTAGGAATAATTTGTTGAAAAATTTAAACTCTATTTGTCCCTATTTAATGGGTCTTCCAAAATGGATCTAAAGCAATAGCAGTGCAAGAAGGAGATGCACATTTACACCCGGAGTTCAATATTCATAATATGTTGCATATTCTTGAACTTAAATTTAACTAGATCTCATTGTCTCAATTAACAAGAGACACTAATAGTTTTGTGACTTTATCTGATGAAATGTGTTTTATACAAGACCGTACCTCGATAAAATCAATTGGAGTGTGTGAGCAGAGGAATGTGATATACTTCTACAATACCTGTGCAACTGTCAACTTTTTATGCTTTTGTTGGTATTGTTCTGTTCCTCATGAGTTGTAGCATATCCTTTTGGGACACCCTTCAAATTCTATGGTAAATAAATTTTTATAGCAAACTACTTTAAATGTTTTTGAGACTTTTGGTGATAGACCTTGCACTCTTTGTGTTCGTGTTAAACAAATACGAGAAAGTTTTCCTTTAAGTACAAATAATGCAATTGAGATTTTTGGTTTAAGTCATTGTAATCTGTGGGGACTATAACAAAACTACTTCTACTTGTGGTGTGTCTTATTTTTTGACAATTCTGGATATTTTTCTCGAGCTGTTTGGATATATTTACTTGTTGAGAAAAGTGTAGTTGCATCCATCATTAAGGAATTTTTTTACGGTCAAAACTGAATTTCTTAAAAATTTTAAAATTGTATGGAGTGACAATGGCACGGAATTTACTTGTCTAAAACCCTATTTTTTGCAGCATGGTGTCTTTCATAAAACTACCATTGCTAGAACCCCACAACAAAAATACCAAGTAGAAGGAAAACACCGTCACATTCTCAATGTGGCGTGTACTTTGCACATCCAACCGAATTTACCTATCAAGTTTTGGGGTGAGTGTATCCTGACAGCCCGATTATCTCATAAATAGAACACCCACTCCTTTACTACACAACAAAACCCCTTTTGAACTCCTTCATGGCAAAACCTCCCTTCTATTCTCATTCAAGAAGTTTTGGTTACTTAGCCTTTATTCATGATCATGATTTACCAAAAGATAAATTCCGTGCCCGAAGTCGTAGATGTGTTTTTCTTAGTTATCCATTTGGGAAGAAAAGTTAGAGATTTTATGATTTAGATAATGAACAGTTTCTTATCTATTGGGATGTGATCTTTGATGAAAGGAAATTTCCTTATGCACTTGAAAATCCTGAACATGATACTGATAATGCAGCAGAATCCTTGGATTTTCTAAATTCATACAATTTTGGGCCAAATTATGTGGATATTACGGACTCCTCTTCGGACTTGGCCACCTCCACAGATCAACTTACTAGGCCTACCACCTCACAAATCCCCCATAGCTCATCTACACGGCCCGTCCCACCTACATCTTCTCCTGAGCCTAATCCATCCGCTGCTCCTACTTCGGACCCAGGGTGAGTTTCCCTGCCTAGCCCATCCCGCCAACACCCAGCAACCCTACCCTGTAGCCCAACGAGCCCACCTTGCCACAGTCCACCAATTCCATCTGCCAGCAGTCCCCCTTCCAGCCCAGCTGCTGCTCCCACCATCTCACATATTGAACCCCTGGACCGCCCCATCCTATATGCCAGCAAGCATACTACTTCCCCAAATTTACCATCAGGAATTTCACAAAAGTCTGTTCCCGGAAAAAGTACACGGATCATACAAGCTCCACTGCATCTTCTTGCTACGATTGCAATGCTGCTTGTGGTATATCCCAATCTTCTTCTGCTCATCGACCTCCGTCGCGTCTCTCAGGTAAGTCCTTGTATCCCTTGGCACACTTTGTGAATTATACTAAATTTTTTTCCTTTACATCAGCATTTCTTAGCTTCGGTCACTGCAAAAACCGAGCCTAACCGATATTCTGATGCTATTTCTAATCTTCACTGGTGTCTCGTTATGAAAAAAGAAATTGATGCCTTGGAACAAAATGATACTTGGACCCTCACACAATTACCCCCTGCCAAACGAGCTCTTGGTAGTAAGTGGATCTACCAGATCAAATACAATGCCGATGGATCCATTGAATGATATAGGACCCGATTAGTGGTTCTTGATAATAACCAAACTGAAGGGATCGACTTCACCGACACATTTGCTCCGTTGGCCAAAATGGTAACTGTTCGCACCATTTTGTCTGTTGCCTCTGCCAAAAACTAGCTTGTTCATCAAATGGATGTTCACAACGTGTTTTTCCATAGTGATTTGATGGAAGAAGGTCTATTTATGACCACCCCTAGATTCTGCACCACTTCTCCTGGTTAGGTGTGTTGTCTACGAAAATCTCTTTATGGACTCCGATAGGCCCCCCCGCTACTGGTTTTCCAAACACACTGAAGTCCTCAGGAAGTGTGGATTTAGACAATCCTACGCTGATTATTCCTTGCTCACCTATCATAAAGATGACATTTTCCTGTGCGTCCTTTTCTATATTGATGACTTGCTTATTACTGGAAATTCATTATCTTCGGTCCTCGACTTCAAGACCTATCTGAGTTCTTGTTTTTATATGAAAGATCTTAGGGTCCCTAAAATATTTCTTAGATATTGAAATTGCTCAGAACCCCTCGGGTTTGTTTCTAAGTCAAAGGAAGTATGCTTTGGAAATTATTGCAGAACATAGTTTGCTAGGTGCTAAACCGACCTCTACGCCACTAGAGCCGAACCATAAGATGGTCACATCAGCCGAACCCTTCTTTGATCATCTGGACAGGTACTATCGTTTAATTAGCAAACTGATTTATTTGACTCTTACTCTTCCTGAACTCTCCTATGCGGTTCACATTCTAGCTCAATTTATGCACGCCCCTCGGAAGGACCATTGGAAGGTGGCTACTCGCATTGTCTGCTACCTAAAAGGGCGTCCCAGTCAAGGTATTTTCCTCAATTCCACATCTTCCTTATCTTTGATTGCATATTGTGACTCAGACTGGGCTAGTTATCCTCGACCCGTTGCTTTGTCACCGGTTATTTTGTCTCCTTGAAGGGCTCTCCTATTTCTTGGAAGACTAAGAAGCAACACACTGTTTCTCCTAAAGCAGAGTATCGTTCTATGGTGATGACTCTTTATGAATTGAAATGGGCTCGACAGTTACTTAGTGATCTCAAAGTTCCTATCACTCGGTCAATTCCTTTGCATTGTGACAATCAGGTTGGCATCTACACTGTCGCTAATCTCGTCCTTCATGAAAGAACAAAACACATTGAAATTGATTTTCACTTTGTTCATGATGCTATTCAAGTCGGTTTTCTTTCTCTATCTCATCTTCGAAGTGAATTGCAACCCGCCGACATTTTGACCAAAGCTCTCCAGCCTACTCAGTTTCAATTCTTGACGCGCAAATTGGGCATTTGTGACATACATGCTGCAGTTGGAAGGGGAGTATTAGCTGGTTCTTTTGGGATTCCTTAGGATATTAGGATATTTCCAATTCTTGGAAATCCTTGTAATAATTACATTAGGTGATTAATTCCTTACTTTATGTAATACCTAGTTTAGCTGTATTTGCCTTAGTTTAGCTAGGATCAACATGTATATATTGTCTATATTATATTGTATAAAAGGCAATAGAAGAGAAAGATTTTTCCACTGAAAATTTTCATTCTATATAACTTGATTTTTTTAGATTTGTTAAACTTATTAATATATGGTTGTTTTCATTTTTTAAAGTAGACTATATATTTCTTATGCAAGTCTATTGTCACACCGATGTCACCGGAGCTCATGGAGTATAATAAGATCTTAAACATTGAAAATAGAACATTTTATTTATTTGATAAAATAGAACTTGATTAACTTGACAAAAGTTTGAAATCTATTGGATTCTTATAAGAGCAAACCTTAATTGGACCACAAATTAAAAAATATTAGGGACTGTTTGATTCAAAGATTTTGGCGTGGAAAAGAAAAAGAAAGAAAAAAATAAAACCTTTTCATAGGTTGTTTTGTTAAATACAAAAATTATTAAAGAAATATAATTTTTCTTGTTTGGTTTTTAGATTTCAAGATGAAAGTAGAAAGAGATAAAAAAAAGATAACACTACAAAAGATATATAATTTAGAATTATTTTTAATTTTAACAAGACATTAATATTATTAATGCTTTACAATATAATTTTTAGTGAAAGAAGTTATCGTGAATTTTAAAGAGAGAAAGTGTCGTAAATGTTAGAAAAAGAGAGTGTCGTGAATTTTAGAAAGAGAAAGTGTCATGACTTGAACTTTAGAGAGAAGAAAGAAAGTGTCGTGAATTCTGGAGTGAGAAAGTGAGTGTGAATTTAGAGCGACATAATTTTAGAGAGAGAAAGTGAGTGTAAATTTTAGAGAGAGAAAGTGTGTGTGAATTTTAGAGAGAGAAAGTGAGCGTGAATTCTAGAGAGGGAAAGTGTCGTGAATTCTAGAGAGAAAAAGTGAGTGTGAATTCTAGAGAGAAAGTATCGGGAATTTTAAAGAGAGAAAGTGAGCGTGAGTTTTAGATTTAGGAGAAAAAATATCGTGAATTTTAGAGAAAAAAAAGTTTCGTAAATTTTATAGTGAGAATTGTCGATGTATAAGTAGAAGTGTTGTGTATTTTAAATACGGAAAGTGAACGTGAATTTTGGACAGTGTGAATGTTAGAAATATGAAAACAAGGTTCACATTTTCTTTTTCATTTTCTTTTTCCTCATAAAGGTCATTTTTTTTTTCCACATAAAGGTGTGAGAAAAAGAATTTTCCACATTTAATAATTACCTTTTCTTTATCATTTTTTTTACTGCTTTTTCTCGTTATCAAATAGAGAAAAGCCTTTTTTGAATAAGTGTATTTCTTTTTCCACACTAAAATTCCTGAACTTCCTTAATGTTTTTAAAATTGAAGTAATAATTGAAATACATCCTCAATATTTGTGGCACATACCTCAACTATATTCTCGAGAAATTATTGTCCGCAAAAAATATTAGTATTAATAAAAGATAATATTGATTAAACAAATTTTGAAATAACAAGTGTTTTTTTTAAGATCAAATAAAAAGATAATATTGATTAAACACAAATTTGGAATAAGTGTGTTTTTTTAAGTTCAACTTTGACCTAGAGAAGAGCCAAAAAGAGGACTTGTTAGAATTTTTTTAAAAACTTTTTTCTGTAAATAATTGAGTTGGTATGCATCAATGATCTAATCAGGTTCATCTTTTCAATTTATCAATCTTTCAGACCTTTCCAGAATATGTGTTATTTTAGATGTCTTACTTTTATTTATTATCATTGACATCATATAATCTAATAAATATTAAATTATAATTAAATTAAATATATAAACTTATATTCTAAATAAAAATGATTTAGTTTACTCATCTTTCTATTAAGATAATTTAAATATTTTAAAAGAATTGTACATTGTTATAAGATCATATATAAATAAGGGCTTATTAATAAGAGGGTTGTAATCTGATGTCAGTCATTCTTTTTACTTAGATATCTATACCTGACATATCAAGTGAGATATTTTTATTTAAGTAATTCAGAAAGTGATTTATGTGGATTAACTTTTCAAGTTAAAATATAAACCTTCTTAAAATCTAACAATTCTATTAGAATTTTAGATTTTATAAAATTTTATTATTATATATATAACATGTTTTATTCCTATATAATATGTTTTATTTATGTTAAGATATGCTACATAAATTAAATAAGAGAACTAATATTATCATTTTTCACTAAAAAAGAAAAATTACTCTATCTATTTCAAAATAAGTATTTTTTTAAAAAAATAAATTTTATTTTCATAATAATGATCTTTTTTATCATTCTCAACAAGTATTTATTATATTTTTTTCAATTTTATCTTTTTCTCTCTTCTTCTTTATATTTCTCATCTCTCTCTTAATATTTTTCTCTCTATATTTATATTTATGAAAGTATATTTATAAAATTTTTCTTAATTTTAAAACTTTTAATACATTAATAAAATATTTTTTTAATTTCAAAACTCTTAATTTATGTATCAAGAGGTGAAATAACTTTTATTATGAGATGGGGGGAGTACTATTGTTTTTTAGTTCAATAATGAGTATAAGTAGGGCTGTAAATGGGGCCGGTCTTACTCGTATCCGCACGGGTTTATACTCATTTTTGGTGGATAAGGTTAAAATTTTATATCCGCGAACCTATACTAGTACCGATACACATATAGATTCTATTAAATGGGTTTGGGTAGGGTACGATGATACGAGACTCATACACCCGTTATAATAAAATAACAATATATATTTATATATTATATTATTTTTATATTTTTTATCAATACATAATTTATACATTTATGATATTGAGTGGTTTATTTTCTTAGTTTAGAGAAGAGAAATTTTCCTCAAAATTTCTTCATTTTTGAGACATCAGTACTATTATTTTCTTCATTTGATATTTCTTATGGACTTGTTTCTCTTATACAAAATTTTATATTAGTTGTTGTTTGTTTCAAAGGTGAGTAACTGATGCATGATTTTTTAATATTAGATTTTCTAAAAAACTTTTTATATTTACTTTTGTTTAATAAGAAAAAAATGAAAAAAATGTCATATGAGTACAGATATATCCAAACTCTATACTAGACTCTGAAGAGTCGGGTCTTGATCCATAAATTTTATATCTAAAGAATTTAGATCTGGGTCTAAGTCTGGATACATATTTTACTATAAAAATATGTGTAAATTTAAGAGTATTAAGAGAGTATTTACAACCCAAATTGTAAGGTACCTTGGGGGTCCGGACAGTAGACTATGAGAATAAGGAATTTCATTCATCCTTTTGTTTTTGTAAGAGTAATGAGGGTAAGGCTTAAAAAAAATAAATAAATAATAAGTGTAAGGCGAAGAAATAGTAACCCTTGAAAGTTTGAAACCCCATTCAAACTTTTTTCAGCGTATTTCTGTCGTCTTCAACATTTCCTTCTCTCTCTCTCTCTCTCTCTCTCTCTCTCGCTCTCTATATATATATATATATATCCCTCGATTAATCCTCTGTCTCAACCACTACAATCTCAAAACCTCATACAGAAACCCATTTCTAGCATAGTCTCTCTTGTTGACTCCCTCACCTGCAGCATCCATCTGTATATGGCTACCTCCCTACAAGCCTCAGGATACTTGTTCTCATCACCCAATCCTTCCAAGCTTTGCCTAATTAGAGCCGGAAAATTAACCAAAGCAAGCCTTAATAATGTCGATCCAACCTCACAAGGAAGAAATCTTTCACTTCGAAATCTCTCAAGCAGAGGATTAGTTGAGGAGCTTGATTTAGGCAAAAGTTACAGAGGTTTACCCTCTGGAATTATCCATAAACACGTCGTCTCCGTTGATAATACTATTAATTCTTCTTCTGATTCGCTCGTAATCGAAAAGCTCTACGCAATTTTGGAGGAAATTTCTGACAGAATTGAAATGCATAATAATATTAAGGAACAGAGAGAGAATTGGAACAGCCTTCTTTTAACTTCAATCAATTCAATTACTCTCACCGCTGCAATTATGTCCGGTATTTCGTCGACAACAACCGCCGCGGTCGGTGGTTTGAATTTCTCTTCTACTCTTTTATATCTAGCTGCAACCGGATTGTTGATTATGATGAATAAACTTCAACCTTCGCAACTCGTTGAAGAACAGAGAAATGCTGTGAGATTATTTAAACAGCTTCAAAATCAAATTCAACGAATTATTAATATCGGTAATTTTACAGATCAAGATGTAATTGAGGCGATGGAGAAAGTTTTGGCACTTGATAAGGCTTTTCCTCTTCCTCTCCTCGGCGGCGTAATGCTCGAAAAATTCCCCGCAGATGTACAACCCGCCGTATGGTGGCCTCAACAACTGCCGAGGCAGCCTAAAGAGTCTGCCCTAGAAATGGGGAAAAATGGATGGAATGAGAAACTGGAGAAGCAAATGAATGAAATAGTTAAAATTATAAAGAGAAAAGATAAATCAGAGTATTTGAATTTGGGGAGAAAAGCATTGAAAATGAATAAGATTTTGGCGGTTAGTGGTCCATTGTTGACCGGACTTGCAGCTATTAGTTCAGCTCATGGTGGATCTATGGCAGCGATGATCGGAGTAGTTGCCGGTTCATTGGCGAGTGTAGTTAACGCGTTTGAGCACGGAGGACAAATCGGGATGATTTTTGAAATGTATCGGAACAATGCCGGTTTTTTTAAACTCATGGAAGAGACGATAGAATCGAACTTGATGGAAAGAGATTTTGAGAGAAGAGAAAATGGGGAATTGGTTGAAATGAAGGTTGCTTTACAATTGGGAAGAAGCTTATCGGAGTTGAGAAATCTCACGTCCTCTTCTTCTTTCAAATTGAATCAAGGAGATGATATGGATGAGTTTGCAAGCAAGTTATTCTGAGATTTCTTTTTTTTTTTTTTTTGCTTTTTGTAAAAAAAAAAAAAGAAAATCTCGAGCAAATATGTACAAATGTATATATGTTTTCTTTTTATGATCTGAAAATGTTTTGAGTTGACAAAATCAGTTGTAATTAAATTAAATTATTTTCTTCTTTATAAATTAAATGATCAGTTGAATGGAATTCAAAAATATTATATATGCTCATGACATTATATATTGCATGCAGAATTTTTTTCCTTACACTTTAATTATCTCAAAAGACAAAAGTATGGTGTAACGTTCGTTTTTATTATTAATATTTTTTTTCTTGGTAAATATCTATTATGATTAGTAGTAGTATTTTTGAATTAAGGTCCAAATGATTTAAACAAAATAGATATTCTATTTATTTTTTATTTAGTGGTCACGTTTTGAGCATTATATTCAAAATATTAAAAAATTAGTAATTTTTTTCTTTTATGTACTAAAATATCCTTTAAATTAATATCTATAAATTATTTTTGCAAATTCCAATATTAGAAGAGATAAAGGATTGAAAATTATTTTTTTATGAAAGAGTATAATAAAAAAAATTTATTAAATATTATATTGTTTATACAATATAACAATTAAAAGAATATAAAAATTAATACAATGTGATTAAAAATAGAAAAAGTAATTAAAAGAGTTCCAATATAATATTGAATATTTTTCGGATCTTAATACATCTCTTTTTTTGTATATTCCTATATTTAATGTAATCATTAATTTATACTATCCAAAAATATGTAAACTACTTTTAAGTTTTAACCATTAAATAGAAAAAAAATTATATATGCATATATGACGGTAAATTTTCTATATATATATATATATATGTGTGTTATTGGCCTTACGGAAATAAAAAAAGTTGAAAACATGTAATAATAATAAAATCAGAAAATTCATTTCTCGGTCCAAAACGAACTCCTCACGTCCTTTCTCAGTAAGCCGCGAGTTCCATGACCAATTGGTAATTGAAGAAGTTGACCCTGTTATTATGGTTCACCATGTGATTACTTAGACTATAGACTTCTTTATAGAAATAAGCACAAATTTATTTATAGATAATCCTCACGATAAAATTACAAAATTTTTACAATAAATTTTTATTTTTTCTTCAATTCTCTTTTGCTATAAATTCTTTGCACTTCTCTCTATTTTTTAAGAAATTTCAAGTAAATATTTACTCTAAAAAATGTTAGTACATTAATCTATACTTATTTATTTATATTTTAATCAAAAAATTAAAAATATAATCAGATCTTGGTGCACCACTCACCGGCACGCTAGAGGTCGGTGCGTCACTCACTGATGCAGCAGATGGGTTGGTGCGACAACAGCTTTCATTTTCGATTTTTTTTTGCGATTTTTGTTATTTTTACCTCAAAATTAATATTTTTTTACAATATCTTGTAAGACAATGAAGTGTTGGGAGGGATTTTTACACACACGAAAAATAATTTTAAGCTAAACCACATTAAAACTATTCTCATTTGAGTTGGGTGAATTTAGGAGGATAAAAAAATTCTTACAAGACACGTGTATGTATTCCTTAAAGTGTGAATTTGAAATCTCAAATTACATCAAGAGAGATTCCGACTATCTCACTTAGACCTTGATGTTTGGATCTAAGTGTTATCTCTTTGAAGCCTCTGTGATGTATTTGGACGGTAATTGAAGCTAGAAAAATATGAGTGTTTTTTGGACATGTGCTTGATATTAATGATATAAAATGTTGGACTCACAATAAGAAAAGTGAGACATTTTCTTCCTTTTTTTTTAATTTATTTTTTTTTACAGTGAAATGAGACATTTTCTTTTGAGAGAGTCACAATACAAATAAAAGCATGGGTGAAGTTTTTGAATGAAATCGAAATGCATCTGTTTTCCATATTTAGAAAAACGAAAAGTGGATTGTCTTTTATTATCTATATTTATTGTTTAGGTAATTTTCTCATTGTTGACGATTTTTATTAAATTTGGAAAATACTCTGGAAATAAGCATCGTAATTAAGCTAGCTAACAACAAGTCAATGACCTTAATCTAATTTATGCTACTTTCATACATACATGTGAAATAAGCCTAATAATAGAAAAAGAAATAAATGTATAACACCATATGCTTAATACTAGAAGATTTTGAGACAAAATAATAGTACGAAGAAATATTCACAAGTATTTATTATAATGTTTTTTAAAGTAATACCACTCAGAGGAGAGGAGAAGAGTAAGTATTATTTTAGAAACTAACACTACTCCAAATTCAAATTCATGACTTTGTTTTATGACATCATTCACTTCATCACTACCTTTGATGGTCTGGTTAAGTTATTATTATGTGTAAGATCATGAATTCCAATTATATTTTTATCTCCTCGACGTATAAAACAAAAGACCTTTCAAAAATTTTTTCTAAAAAATAAAAAGAGAAATTAATAACTTAGTATTTAATCTTTGTTTCATTTTTTAGTTTCAAAATATTTATTTTCAAAAAGTTTTAGTCGTCGACACCAGTTACACAGTATAATCTGGTAAAAATATATGCATCTCACATGATTCATAAACAAGGTTAAAAAAGACATTTTATTTACTCGACTTATTATCATTCTATTAAACAAAATAATGAAGTTTAATTGAATACTTGAAATATTCTTGCGGTCTATGTGAAATTTTCTCTAAATACCTAAAAATTTCCTCCAAATTTTGAGAAATTTCCCATAAACACAATAATGTTTCAGGCAACTCTTGTAACATTTTATTTTATAATATATTTTCCCCCTTAAGGTTTATCCTTTTCCTTTAGGGTTTATTTTTTATTTGGTAGCTTTTATTAATAAAGTATATCAAATTAAGAAGGTTACATAGAGTGTTATAGGGACTATTAAAGATCATCTGAAACCGTATTTCAAGTATTCAATTAAACCCTATTGTTTTATTTAATAGAGTGAATGGTGATTGGGTAAGTGAAATGTATTTTTTAATCTTATCCATGAGTCATGTGAAACTCGTATGTTTTTTATTGTTGGATTTCGTTGTGAAATTAGTGGTAAAGACTAAATCTTTTGAAAATAAATGTTCAAAAATTAAAAAATAAAAATACATATTAAGAACTAAACTAGGATTAAAAGGTAGTTTAAGAACTAATATTACTAATTTCTCAAATAAAACATAAAAAACCTGATGCGGTGAAAAGTAGAGAGAGAGAGAGAGTCCGTGTTGCCCTTGTAGGACTGTTTCAAACTGCATATTTAAACGTTTATACTATTTTTTCTTTGAGCAAGATATTTATACTATTATTTTTAGCACTGGTATTATTATTATTAGTATTATTAAGTTATTGTTGTATGGTTGTTGACTGTATTTGTCAAATTTGGAAGGGTAATTAATGATCAAATGGATGACAAGAAACAGTCTAAACATCAAACCCATTCAAACATTAGACTTTACACTACCTTGTCAACTACCCCTTAAGTTATATATATATCTCCCCAACCCAATTTACATTTCATCAAGATCAAGTTCTATTTCCTTGCACCAAAAACATCAAATTTAGACACCACATTTTCTACATCTTCTTACACAAAATCACATCTTTTTAACCAGAGACATTAATTTGAGGCCATGGCAATGGCAGCAGCCTATCAAGTTTACTCTTCCCCTTGTGCCCACCGGCTAAGGCGGCAGAGAGGACTAATCACAAAGGCAACTCTAAATATTCCAAATTCAAGAACAAGAAATATTTCAATCTCGAATCTCGATTTAAGTAAAAGGTTCACAGGATTTCCATCTAGTATTATTGAGAAACATGCCATTTCCATAGACGAAAATTCACTGGTAAAGGAAAAGCTTTATGAAATCTTGGAGGCAGTTTCAGACAGAGTTGAAATGCACAAGAACATTGGAGAACAGAGAGACAATTGGAATAGTCTTCTTTTGAATTCAATCAATACAATTACTCTTGCTGCTGCAACAATGTCTGCTACAAGTTTGGTTGATGATTCTTCCCTTTCATCATTGAAATGGGGTTCTACTTTGTTATATTTAGCAGCCACTGGAATGTTGATTATAATGAATAAAATTCAACCATCTCAACTTGTAGAAGAGCAGAGAAATGCAACAAGGTTGTTTAAACAACTTGAGAATCAAATTCAAAGAATTATAGGAATTGGTAATCCTAAGGAAAGTGATGTAATGGAAGCAATGGAGAAAGTTTTAGCTCTTGATAAGGCCTATCCACTCCCTCTCCTAGGTGTAATGCTCGAAAAATTCCCTTCATCTGTTGAGCCAGCTGTATGGTGGCCTAAACAACAGAGAAGGCAAGTAGTTAAAGATGGAAATGGAAATGGATGGAATTGGAAATTGGAGAAAGAGATGAAAAAAGTTGTGGACGTTTTAAGAAAAAGGGACAAAGCAGAATATATGAGATTAGGAGAAAAAGCCTTGAAATTGAACAAGTTTTTAGCCATTAGTGGTCCTTTGTTGACTGGCATGGCAGCAGTGGGTTCAGCTTTGATGGGATCTGGTTCTGAACATGGTGGTTCTTGGGCAGCAATGCTGGGAATTGTGGGAGGGGCATTGGCGAGTGTAGTGAATACAATTGAGCATGGAGGACAAGTAGGAATGGTGTTTGAAATGTACAGAGGAAATGCAGGTTTCTTTAAACTAATGGAAGAGTCAATTGAATCTAATTTGATGGAGAAAGATTTGGAAAGGAGAGAAAATGGTGAATTGTTTGAAATGAAAGTCGCTTTGCAATTGGGTAGGAGCTTATCAGAACTCAGAAATCTTGCATCAGATCATTCTTCTTCAAGTCATCAAGATGATGATATCTCGCAGGAATTTGCCAGCAAATTGTTTTAAGAATTGCCTCTTTGCCTGCATATACGTATAGCTAACCATGATTTGTAAATCAATTATTTCATTCTTTATACGAAAACATTTATTCTTTCATTCTTTGTCATTGGCTTGCTACTTTAATTCATCTTTAAGAATTAGAGACTTAAATTAAAACACTCGAAATTGTACCTAATATTTTTATAACATTTTTGTTATAATATTTTTTTCTTATAATTTACGTTTTATGCAGTACCTTTCATAATTAATAAAATATACAATATTAAGAATGTTATAAAAAGCACTACAAAAGATATCGCGTATAATTAGAACCCTACTTAAAAGAATATTAGATTGTGTGAGGTAGTTTAAAATTTCAGATGATTTGAGAAATAACTTTTTTTGTAACATTTTTAATTTGATATATTGTATTAATAAAATTTAATAAATAAAATAAAAATTTTACAAGAACAAAATAAATTTAAAAAATATATAAAAGAAAATGTTAATCCTTAATCCATATTAACTTGTGGATAGACACCAATTAGAGAAATCCATTAATTATATGTCCTATTCTCAATAGAGAATTCATCCAGGAGAAAAAAGTGGAAGTAACCCGGTTTCCTAATAAGTAAATCTGCAAGATGTTCCTAGATTGGATTTACTCATAAGTATTATTATTATTATTATTATTATTATTATTATTATTATTATTATTATTATTATTATTATTAGCTTATCCAATTACTTACTAAACTTGAATGATACAAACCATTATATAAGTGAGATTTTATTTGATATTAATAAATTATAAGTCTTTTTTACTTTTATATCTATATATATATGTAAAATGCAATGCGATTATCAAAATTCGGTACTTGTAGCATTCTTTTACATTTTGTTTTTAGTATTGTGATCTTCTTACGTAATATCTTTTATGACTACATATTTTTTAAGTTGTAATAATGAAGATAAAATTATTACAAATATGAACTATAAGTTTTTACCATCTAAAATTCTTTCTTATTTACAATAGAATGGAATACTCTTTCCATTCTATGTTTGGAAGAAAAAGGTATATTTATTTCTTTCTGTTGTTTAGAAGAATTATTATTTTATGTCAGAATGGAATTAAATTATACATAATATGACATAAATCCCCTTTTAGCGTAAAATGTAATTTTTATACCCTAACACTCATTAAAGCTCCCAAAAAATCAAATATTTATTGAAGTATAAATATATATAATATGTATATTAAAAATAGTCATAAAATAAATCCTTTTAAAAATCATAATAAAAGAAAGTACAATACATAGAAATTAATCAACCACAAAATTATCATCCATTAATTATAACAGCCTTGAAAACAAAGAAAACACAAATTAATTCATGAAAAATAAAAAAAGAAAATTTTACCTTAACCAAAACTAATACGGTAGATTGACTCTTCTATGTATAATAGAGTTTAGCTTTCATATTTCTATTTAGTGTAATATATAATATATTGAGGAAGAAAATCACTTAAAATACCCATAAACAATTTACACTCTTCTCTTTTTACTCATAAATAATTATTTGTTTAATTTATACTCAAATTACAATTTTACTTTTCTTTTTTTTACTCATAAACAATTATTTGTTCAATTTCTACCCAAATACAAATTTTAATTTGTTGATAATACCAAAATATGATTTTTGGTGTGGTTTTGTTAATTGTATATTATCAGCAACTCGAAAATAGTATTTGGGTAGAAATTAAACAAATAATTATGTATGGGTAAAAATAAAAAATAAAATTGTAATAGGGTAAAAATTAAACAAAATAATTGTTTATGGGTAAAAAGAGAAAAATATAAATTATTTATGGGTATTTTGGATGATTTCCTCTATATTAAGGGTACAATAGTCTAATATCTTTAAAACGATTCCTACTTTTCCTGTAAAGGCCTTTTCATAGGTTTTAATGTAGAAAGAACTTTCTACCTTCTTCTTGGAATGGGCTTTCTCGTACAAAGAGGATTCCTACTATTTTGATACTAAACATTGGAATGGAAAGAGAAGTTGAAAAAACCATTACATTCCAACCATTCTCGCGTATCAAACATAGCGTTAGCTCCAACGAGTGTGACAAACGAAAGATCTATCACTATTCTGAGTATTGAAGTGCGGGTGTGAGAGGAATTATTCCTACTGCTCTTTTAGCTTTCTTGAATCTCAACTTCAAGAATTAGATGGAGAAGATGAGTTTTTTTGACAAAAATAGCCATCTTTAAAAAAATAGTCACTAAAGTGGCCAATATATTTTTTTATCCCTAAACGGGCCATAACGCAAATAATGCACAATGGATGTCCGTTATTGGTAATAAGAAATTTAATCCAGACAATAGTCTTGTTTAGAGGGTGTGGCGAAATAACACACAATGAGTGTGCGTTATCATTAACAATTACGCATCCACAATGTGCGTTATTTGTCACATCATTTTAGAAAAAAAAAAAAAAAAGAACTTGTTAGTTAGAGTTTAAACACATGACCTCACAAAATGTAACATAGAATACTTAGCAAAAAACTAACATGAAGCTTCATGTTAATGAATGCATGAGATTTTATGTAATAATAACTTATTTATGTATTTTAATATCTATCAACTTCAATAATTTAAATTTTTAATTAGAGAAAAAAAGAACTGCTCCTCTGTTTAATTTTAAAATTGGCGTTATAATTCCTTAGTTAATAAGAGAGAAAGTATTAGAAAATTGAAAAAACGTAAATTAAAATGAGAATATGACGTTTTTGTGGAAACAGTTGATGGATTCGTTAAAATATTCTACTCCTTGGGGCATACGTTAACTATGGATTAACTTTCCAATTTAATATATAAGTTTTCTAATGATTTAACAATTTGTATTAGGTTTTTATATTTTATATGATTTAGATTTATTTTAAAAAATATTCCTGTACTTTTAATGAATTGCTAATTTAAGTACTAAAACTTTTAATTTGACAAATAAGTACCAAATTTAGGGTTTCATAAAAGAAAATAACTACTGAAAAAATTTTAATTTAACAATCAAGTACCCAAATTATACATAACCCTAATTTGGGTACTTGATTGTCAAAATTAACCGTTATTTTTTTTCAACTGTTAATTTTGTTTTTAAAAACTCTTTTGGGTACTATTTGTCAAATTAAAAGTTCAGCCACTCAATTAACAATTCATGAAAAATACAGGGTGTTTTTGTAAACATTCTTTGGTGCTTCAAGAATATTTTAGAGCTTGTGAGGCCTTGTCCGAGTAACAAGAGCTGAGGCCTCCCACCTAAAAGGTTGGGGGTTGGATTCCTACTAAATGCAAGAATTACTCTTGTTTTTAATAGGGTTGTCGTCTCCCTTAATTTAGGGTTACTAATTAAATGATTTATTCTCATTATGATGTAATTTTCACTAATTCTGGCACCTCTTGTATTAAAAAAAGAAACCATATTTTAGAGTTGGAAATTGATATTTTAGACTAAGGGTGTTCATTATTTGGTTTACGTTGAATACCAAACCTAATTAAACTAAATTTTGTATTTCGATATGGTTTTTCAGTTTAATTCGATTCGATTTTTTATTTTAGGTTTTCAAATAAATTATAAATGTCTTAATTATCATATTCCTTTTTTTACTTGTCCCATTTTGTCAATCTTTAATTTTTTGCACTTGCCATATTTATCAATTTTTATTTCTTTTACTTGTTACTTTATTGAAAATAATGCACTTTTAATAAAAATTTGGGTTAAATCCACATAGGTATCCTAAAGTGTTGGGTGAGTGACAATTGAGTACCTAAACTTATTATCATAAAAATTGAGTATCTAATTTAGTTGGGAAAAGTTAAATTTGATAGGAAAAAAAAAAAAATACAAGGATCATTTATTAATTATAAAATGTTGCAGCTATCAATTTATTAAGTATCTTTGGAAATGGATTTTTAAAAATGCCCTATTGAGTGACTTTGAAAATAAATTTTTTAAACATACGCTTAAGTTAATTTATTAAATATTGTAGATAAATTCTTGTCCTTTATTTTTCGATTTTACTATATTTTCTCGCTTCTACTCTTCATTTTTTTCCTTACTTAACTTTACTATATCTTTTAAAAAAAAAACAAAATAAAACAAAAATTAGGAAGAGAATTGTCTACAATAATCAATCAATAAATTTGCAACAAGTACTTTTTTTAAAATAATAAAATAAATAAATGGTCTTTATATTTTTTTTTATCCAATTTAACTTTTTCCATACAAATTAGATATTTAATTATCATAAAAATAAGTTTAGATACTCAATTATCTTTTATTAACACTTTAAGATACTTATATGGATTTAAACGTAAAAATTTGCCTATCATATACACTTTCAACCTTTCAACCCTCTCTCCTAGTTCTTGTATCATTGAAAGGTATAGTACATAATGAATTTTTTAGTACTTTTCACAATTTCACAAAATGTCCAAAATGTAATAATTAAATTAAAACATAGATACCAAATACTCCTTTCATCTTTTTACTTGTTACAATTTGGACATTACACAATTTAAAAAAATACGGAATTTAGACATTTTTTCTTGTATGGATTAGAATACTCATGAACTCTTCACAAATTTTTATGTTAGAAAAATTAAAAAAATTAAAATATATTTTTAATGAAAAATATGTTAAATATTGTATTATTTTCACAATGTGATAAATTAAAGAAAACACAAAATTAATAGAGTGTAACAAGTTAAAAAATTAAAATAGAGGAATACTCATTACATTGCCCATCCAATAAAACTTGTATTATTAAAAAAACTGTTAAGAATCTCACATAGCTAGAATTTAAGAAATAATTACTCTTTATAAAAACTTGTATAATATTCCTCCTCTTAAACTAATTAAAGAATTAATGAATTCTAATAAATTTGGACAGTCCACCCAATAAGAAGTGTAAAATTTAATAGCATAATCATTCATTTACCTATTTTTTATAGTAAAAAGTTCTAAATTCGAATAATTCAAGAAAGATTTAATACCGTGGAGTACCAATCGTTTGACGAGCTTGTGGCCTTCCATCATTAGATTAGTCTGATCAGTCATGACTTCGGATACCAATAAAAGAAAAAACTCCATCTAAAAAAACAAAAAAAAATTCCCTCGGCTAAAAAGCTTTGAGATGGAGGGAGTTCGTACCCAGTAGGAACAGAAAAAACACCGCTGCATCAAATTCTATTGACCACTCACTCTCTCTCTCTCTGTAAAAAAGGGTGCAAAACGATGGGACTCTCAGCTTCAAAGCGAGTTAGTCAGTCCCTAATCAACTCATCCGAGTTCAGCTCGGCATGCAACTCAACCTACGAAACCTCACTCTCTCTAGCCCAACATGCCTTCCCCGGACTCAAACCCTACCAACTCTTCTCCGCCACCGAACGTCTCCACCACACTCTCTACACCGAGAAATCCCTTCCGTTAATCACGAAATGGGTCTCATCCCCTCCGAGTCATGAACAAGTCGATCGGGCATTCAAAATCATACTCCGCCGGCGATCTAATCATCCAAATCAAGCATCGGAAACAGATGATGTGGTGGTCGGAATTGCAGAATTCAGAGAGTTCGGCGTGGAGGTTTTTACTGATGCCGTAGTTTCCAGCGCAAGAAAGGAGCTGTTGAAGAAAGTTCCGATTGGGATTGCCGGAATTGCTGGGGTAGGGATGGTGGTTCGACCGGGGAAAGAGGTGGTCGGGACGGTGATTGGAGTTTACACTATTGGAGTTGCTACTGCTGTTTACCTCAGCTTGGCTGGGTGAGAGCCATTGAAGAAGAACCTCAGGGTTTTTCTTTCTTTTTATTTCCAATGAAAAAGAGATGTATGAATGATAAAATATATATATATATATATATAACAATTATAAATTGTATCTTCGACATGGAATGGAAGTACTGATATATGAATGATCTTTCAGAATCACATTTGGGAAAAGTAGGTAGATAATAATATGACCATCTCCTCTTTCTCCTTGATGTTTACCTCCTTCCTGCATCAAAAATTTGCAAAAAAAAACACAACTTAGATTTTGCCATAACTCATCAAAAAAGGAGAAGTGACTATTTATACCTATACTAAGGTCAATTAGGCAATCTAGAGGAGTTCTTGATAATGTTCTGCTTAAAACCAAATTTCAGCACCTCTAATACACTTTTTAAGTTACAACTAAGTGTTTAGATAGTGTACCAGAGATGTACTAAAGAGTGTGTCAAAAGATATATTAGACGATATTGAGTGCTTTGATAGTATGTACCAGCGAGTTTTGTATTAGTTCCCACCATGACAAAGCAAACTGAAGAAGGTTCACCTTTTCTGCAGTGAATCAATTGTAGGCAAATAAATCACTCAATGAAACATTATACCATACCAAGGGGAATGGATCCGAATTATATTTCCAGCTTCCAGCTCAACATCACTGCATATTCTTGAGCTAAAGATGATGGTCAACATCCTTTCTCCACTCTGATTTCTCATTTGGAAGTAATTCGACCATTGTGGATTCTGTTGAAGAAAATAACCACCATGTATCATTCTTTCTCACAGCTAGGAATTCCAATCATGACACAAATATCTAAAGGATGTTAAAGATCTTTATCTAAAAGCAATGGTGACTATGCATATGTTTCACATCCAAATAGAACAAAGCAGCAGGGCTAGGACAAGCTGAAGGATATTATTGATACTACTTTATGGCAGCAGAAACTACTGGTTTGGGAGGGAAAAACACACTCTCGAGTTCAGTGATTTCACTGATTAATGCATCCAGGAGAAGCTGCATAATCAACTTAGGCAAATCATTTCAAAGAAGACAACTCTTTCATAAAACCTCTAATATAATATGTGGCATTAATTTATGTGTCCTATCAACAGAAAGACAATTGAATACTTGCAAAAAGTTTCTAAATGAAAAAAAAAAATCTCCGAAGAATCTAGCAAGAGTCTGTGGCTGTCCAGTCATCTAAAATTCACTGGAGAGAAGATGGTTCGATTACCCCTTTGTAAACTGAAAGGAAAAAAAATAATGGGGGCAAAAAACGAGTGAAGATAAAATGTAGCACCACCAAATCAGGTCCTCGAGCTGTTCGCTAAGGAGTGAAGAATAACTAGGTATTAAATTTACCTATGACCTTAAAAAGCATGCTTAGTTCAATCATGTTTCTATTATTCTAATAGTGGAGACAACGATTGAACGAAATAGATGGCCAAAGTTGACAACCTTCTTGGATTTACAGGCTATAAGCTTTCCTTTATCTCTACATACAGGAATGTGGGAACATTTCTTCTTTGATCTAGGCTTCAGAGGTAAGCATAAACCTATTCTTCAATATTCTTCCAAGCAATAACCAGAAAGCACATATTTTAACCCTTGAGTGGAACTGTAAGAAAACTCCATTTTCATTTGACAGATCTGAAGCATATAAAGAGCTGCTATATATATTTACTAGACCAGTATTTTGGTTCAATTATTCAATTATGTAGGTAACGTAAATAACCACCTCATCTCCAATAAGGGCACAACAACAAACATTCAGCTTTGCTTCCAAAGACCTTGCCAAAATTCTGACATCAAGAAAGCCTCTTCCATCTGAGACAATAGCGGACAGGAAAGTGTAAAAGAAAGCACTGAAAAGAAACTTGAAATAAGCATTTTACTAGTTGGACACAAAGAGGTGGTCTCTACCAGTTGAATTTCTGTCTATTTGAAGCTCCTTCAAGAAATCCATATCTCTTTCCTTCTCAATCACCATCACATTTTGCAACTTCTCAAATAACCCAACACCATATTTTGTACTGTGGAAGAAAGAAAAGAGAAGAAACAGAAAATAGAAGAGGAAAGTTTAACTTCAACCTAGCAACAGTGAGCCAAAACTTCTTGGCAACATTTTCTCCCATAACTCACCATGACTCTGTGTCCGGCATCAAACCGTTCTGGGGGACAGCTTCAATAGCTTCATGAAATTGATCTGCTATGGTCCTTTGTTGGAGAATTGACTTTGAATTTAGAGACACATCCTAATAAAGAATTATTCAAATAAATGGGTGAACCGTCACATTACCAACTAATCATTCTGAAAAAAACTGCTTAAACTATTTGACAATGAGATACATCATCTTCACTTGACGATCCAGAATCCATTAAGATACCCATGTTTCTGTCACCTAGGGCAGATATATTTCTGTTGACCACAGCCTTTCTTTTTCTCCGTTTCAATCTGTAATGCTGACATATAAAAAGTAGACACACAACAATCATTATTAATAAAAAGTAAATCCAGAAACAACAGAAAGGACAGGTAGAGAGCTACAATTTCAGAATTTCCTTGTGCTCGGCCACTCTTCTCCTGTAAGCACTCAAGCAACTCAGTCACAGAATGCTTATTGCAATCATGAAAAGCCCCCTCAAACGATAATAGATTTTGCTCTTGCTTTTCCACCCCTCTTCCATTTAAAACCTGAAGGGACTCCGTATTTGACTTTTGCATGTCTCTGTTTGCACTAGCATGTAAATCTTTACTTAGTGAACAATCACGAAGTGGGATGCCAGTCTCAATCGCATCAGCTACAACCACTGGGAAAGCTTTCTCATGAGATCGGAAGCGAAACAACGAATTTGGCTTCACTTTCCTCTGCCCTCCTGCAATGGATCAATGGGTTGTTAGCATCACAACCAGACCAAATTCATGACTCTAAAGCATCAATTGACACCTAGATAGTTGGAAATAGCCCCTAAAAGGATCAGATGAACAGGTATATATAAGTGACAAGAAACAGGAGGTACTAAAACATAAAAAAGAAAAACTGCACTCAAATAAGTGAACACAGAAAAATGGCCTTTTCCCATTTCCTCACTAGTGGCTTCCCTAGCATTGGCTAATGAATAAAGGTTATGATTTTCCATATATATATATATATATATATATTAACCTTTTAGCCCCCCCATGGAGGCAGCACAAAGCATCTATATAATTTACAGAACTAGCATCCAGTATTTTGAAGTAATACTACCCTTGGATGATTTATCCTGTTTGGAAGATGAACCAACTGGAAAACATCCAGTAGTTTCATTCAAACAGACTAGTGCTTCAACTTCTCCATTTACTTCAGACCATGTGTTTTCCTCCCTGTCTACTTTTGCACTTCCAGAGGTGTAACGATTCAATTTCTGCAAATTTTCAACCTCAAAGTAATTGATTCAGTAATCCGAAAACATCTCAGGGTTAACTGACTATCAATGTCTTATTCCCAAACATACCATAGGTGTTCCTTCCTTACCTCCTCATCAGAAATAATATCTTCATCTGAGTTGCATATGGGTGCTAGTCCGTGGAATCTTCGGTCAATTTCTTCATCTGAGTCAAGCACAGACACTACTCTTGTACAATTAATGGAGACATCCTCATTACCAAAGAGAGGAAATTCAATCTCATCTTCAACAGATAATCCTGTTAGTCTCTGCAACAGAAATATTAAAAGATAAAATTAAAGGGAAAAAAAATTGCGGGCAAACTCGCCCTCTGCTGGTCTGCACTCTGTACATTTTTTGTATATGATAAAGATTCTATTTCGGACCAAAAATTGAGAAAATCAAACATCAAACAGACACTTCAACTGCTCTTGCTTCATTTTCGTCATCTTCATAAATCATCTTTTAATTAAACAAAAATCATCCGAAAATTGGAATAACCTACTGTTGAAAATTAAAAAGAGGGTGCAGAAAATACCTTTTCAGAATAGATTGCATTGGTTACAGCTCCAAGTTCATAAGCATCTATATAACAAATTGAAAGTAATTAAACCGTTCTATAGCAAGATTTGGTACTACAAAGTACAAAGTTAATCAGTACCTTTTCTAAGTATCTCAAGCTGTGAAAGAACTTGTATACTTCGTTCCTATAGAAATACATAACAACATCAGATAAATTCACATAAACCGCGTACATTTGATAATCATACAAATTGTTTACCTTGTTATCAACAGAGCTGCTCAAGGAAAATGAAGAATTATTTAAGGATTGGAGACCCAAATCTTCCTCTTCTAGTGAATTTTGAAGAAAAAAATGTGAAGAAACAAAAGTAGAAACAAAATTCAGTCGCTTGAGTAGAAATAATAATAAACATCAGATTGCTAGAGGAGAAAAGGTTACCGGAAATACTCTGATCAGAATCGTGGTCGTCGGCAAACATTTCCCCCCAAAATTTGCGCGGCAAGAGATCGAGAGAGAAAAGAGGGGAAACGGAAAGAAAAGGGATATATGTCAATTTCCTCCCTTAAAGTAAGGACTTGTCTCAATCGAAGACCTAAAATTTGAAAAGTCATAAAGAGTCCCTGAAATTACGTAGTCAGTTCCCATGAAGTCCTTCGTGACATACTTCACGGTCAATGCCAAGAGGGTTAGTCATGCGGAGGCTCAAGCGCCCGCAGGACCAATTATTGATGCTGAGATGGAGACGGAGGCTCAACCTCCTTGTCCGAGGTACCCCCAATTCACTGCTTCTCCTAACCCCGTGGCTAGTCAGTATGTGATGAAATTTTAACCGTTGAGGGATGGGATCCTCGGCCTTTTAAGAGATATGTACATACTTTAATTTCTGATTGTAATCCTAATTTCTTATCTTGTTGGAAACTCGAGTGCCAAGCACTGGGGCTACTCGATTTTGTGTATTGGAGGCTTTGATGGGTCTATCTGCTATGGAGCTAAGGGTTTCTCTAGTGGTATTTGGATTTTTTGGCACATGGAGAGATTGTCTTTAGAACTGCTTATTCTAAATGAACAGTTTATCAACCTTGCCATTCTGTCCGGAGCAAAAGTAGAATGGATTCTGACAGCTTTATATGCATCTCTTATTGAGAAGTTTCGTAGGGAGCTATGGAGCTATTTCTATAAATTAGGTCCATGCATTACCCTTCCTTGGCTCCTTGTTGGCGATTACAAGCATATTCTTTCTTCCGAAGACAAGCATGGGGGCTCAAACAGATAGATAAAGAGGATTGACTCTCTATGGGGCGTTATCGAGATGTGTGACCTTGTTAACATGGGGTACCCTGGACTGGCTCTCACCTGGACTGATTCCAGAGAAAGCCAGTATAACATAATGGAAAGGATCAACTACGGACTGTGCAATATCTTATGGAATTCTAAATTTTAGAAGGTACGGGTACA
This sequence comes from Catharanthus roseus, assembly GCA_028651295.1. Taxonomy (NCBI): domain Eukaryota; kingdom Viridiplantae; phylum Streptophyta; class Magnoliopsida; order Gentianales; family Apocynaceae; genus Catharanthus; species Catharanthus roseus. The sequence continues at coordinate 12,818,752 of JAPQWS010000104.1, forward strand.
CCACCTTCCACGAGTCCACTCAGATCACTAAATTCAACGAAATTGAACCATTTCATTTTCTAACAGCATGGTTGGAACACTATGAATTCCCATCTTTTGTAGAAACTGCATGGCCAAAAGAGGAAGGGAATCTGGGGCAGGCTATTGCAACCTTTACAGGGAGTCAATAAGTGGAATCAAGAGGTATTTGGAAACATTTTCTAGCGAAGAAAACACTACCTGTCTAGATTAAAAGGAGTCCAACTACGGCTCTCATCCCACTACTCACCTCACCTCCACTCCTTGGAGGATCATTTAATCTCATAATACAACAAAATTTTAAGATAAGAAGAAAGTTTCTAGCACCATAAATCAAGGATTAATTGGCTAAATATGGGTGAAGGGAATACCAAAATTTTCCACATGGTTATTATAATTAAAAGGACGAAAGGCAGAATCTCATGTTTAAAAAATAACACTAGGGACTGGTTGGACAACCAGGAAGACTTGAAGATTTTGGCCAGAGACTTTTATGCCTCCCTTTACTTCCCTAAATGGTTGGCACCCCTTAGGAAACCGTCCATAGATTCCCCCTCCCCCCCTCTCCCGTCCCCCCTTCCCCGCCCTTCTGCAGACGAGACCTTCTATCCTTGAACAGAGGCATCACCGTTGCTGAAGTTAAGTCAACTCTTTTTCAGATGGCGGCAACCAAAGTTTTTGGACTGAGTTTTCTCTATGCTTTTTCCAAAGTAACTAGGAAGCAGTAAAACATTCAGTTACATCCTTTGTGAAGCAGGCCTTCGAAAAAGGAGAATTCCCACGTGAAATGAATGAATCCTTGATATCCTTGATTCCAGAAACGGATTCCCCAGAATGTATGTCTTATTTCCGACCAATCGCACTGTTCAATATAGTTACCAAGCTCATCTCTAAGGTTATAGCAAACCGAGTCAAGCCGCTAATGCAGAGACTCACCTCAAAGAATCAAACCAGTTTTATACTGGGACGTATAACCTCAGACAACATTGTCATCCTCCAAGAAATGGACCATTCCATGAAACAGAAATCTGGGTGTAAAGAGGCTGTGGCGGTGAAGATTAAGCTTCAGAAGACATATGATCGTATTAATAGGATTTCCTACAGTTTGTGCTTGAAGAAATTGGTTTCATTCCTCAACTTGTTAAACTGATTATGTTCAGCGTCTCCTTGGCCACCCTATCTCTTATTTGGAATTGCAAAAAACTCTATCCCTTCTCTCCTAAGAGGGGCCTTTATCCAGGTGACCCCCTGGCTCCATACCTTTTTGTATTATGTATGGAGGCCCTTAATCACAGGATCACACAAACTGCTGCTGAGGGAACATGGAAAGGCATCAAGGCATCACAGAATGGACCTTGTTTAACTCATATCTTCTTCGCTGATGACCTGATTCTATTCGGAGAGGCCTCATCTCAACAAGCTAAAGTAATGGCATATACTTTAATTGCCTTCTTCTCGGACATCAGCAAAAAAAATGAGTAAATCTAAGTTATATTGTAGCAGGAACTCCCCTCCCTCTCTTCGTACTGAATTGAGCCAACAGTTCGATAATCCTATGACTAAAGACTTAGGTATCTACTTGGGCCTCCCGTGGTAAATGGAAGACTCACTCGTGGCCTGTTCGACTTTGTCATTTCTAAAGTCCGAAGGAAACTTAGGGTTTGGAACAGAAAATCCTTTCCAAAGTTCCCAGATACATTCTTATCCGGTCGGTTATGTCTACCATTCCCTTTTATGCAATGCAAGTTTTGAAACTACCGATTTTGGTGCTAGAAGACTTGGAACGTCTCGGCCACAAATTCTCTCTGGCTTCACACTATGGCTTGGTGGGATCTCTGTCGTGATAAAGAATCTGGAGGACTCAGGATCAAGCACCTTTGGCCATGAGTTATGCTTTCCTATCTAAATTAACATAGAAATTCCTATGCAACTCGGATAAGCTGTGGGCTCGAATACTCTGGAATAAATATGGCTCACCTTCGAACCCAAAGCCTACCGGCCTGTTTCATTGCAAGTTTGGAAGAGTATTCTAGTTGGCCTTGAAGCCATTTTAGCTGCTATGAAATACTACCCATCCTGGGCCCTTCCAAGCACTGCTGAGAAGGTGACCATCAGCGTGGTCTATAAAAACCTAGTAGAACCAAATAGCATGGCACCCTCTAAGCTAAACACTCAACCATGGTGAAGAATTTGGCAACTGAATGACCAGTTAGACTCAATATGACCCTTTGGTTCTTAAGACATGGCAAACTTCCTGCAGACCAACTTCTTTTTGAACGTAAGAGTATCCCAACTGCTACTTGTGGGATTTGTGGTGGCAGACCAAAAGACAGCTTACATGCAATCCGAGACTACTCTTGCACTTCTCAAATATGTTCCAAACTAATCAGATAAATTACAAAATGGAACTTCTTTCAACAGCCATCTCCTGAAGCTTGTGTGGATTATAATTTACTGGCAAGAAGAGGAAGCAACTCGGACAACTTGGGATGAAGCATTATCTTTCGAGAAGCTGTGAATTGAATATAGTACTGGAGAAACTTCCAACTGCATGACCCAGACACACCCCTTCCCTTTCTCCCCTGTATGGTCAGGGATATTTTGTATAGAGTTAGAAACATACTTACTAATGTTTACAACTCTGACAGTAGCCTTATGGAAACCTTTGGCAACTTAGACGCTGCGAGGGACCACTTTTTGTAAGGACTTGTACCTAACTTTTGTACATGTTTTATTCTCAATGAATATAGCTCCCGATTTTACAGAAAAAAAAAAAAAAGAGGGTTAGTTATAGTGTCTCTCCCCTCCCCCCTCTTATTCTTCTCTGAACAGTGTCCCGCTTCTGTAAAAGGCCTTCCCCATCTATTTTTCTCCAAGAATAAATACCAAAACAAAGCAATCCTAAGCAAAAACTGTCAAAGGCCTTCCCCCTCGTGTATATCTTATAGTGCATATTTTCTCTACTTTTGATCTTTTTTTCATAGTCCATTAGTTATTTTTTGAGAAAATCCTCAAAAGAAAACATCACTAAAGTATTTAGTGGGTGCTTCTCCAAAAAAAAAAAAAAAAGTATTTAGTGGGTGGCCTTGTATTCATAATGTCAAGTATTACTTATTCATACTCATAATTCATGCATCTTGGCCTATCAACTTAATGAAATCTAAAAAATTATTGTGCGTGCAACTCCTGTCCAGTCTATTCTAAAGGTAAATTCTTCATAATTCCCTATTCCCTCAAACAATAACACCTATGCCCCACTGAAATGAGCAAATTGAGAGAAAATAAAACATTTGTGCTAAGAAACGAGGGGTAGTTTATGTTAGTTATATGCCCTAGACCAATTGACTTACATTTATATTGGTTATTTATGAGGCATGTATTTTAAATTGTATTTTATGCTCTTGGTCATCAAGTATGTGACTTGATTTTAAAGGCATTCTCGCTAATAAAATACTATTCTTATATGTCCCTAGTTAATGACTCAAAGTGAAGAAGAAATATTGCATGGGTTTAAGTCAATAGTATTCTTCTCAGTTTTATGTTTGGTATTCTTTGACCTATTATTTCTAATGCTTCTTGCATGGGGAGAAAATATGTGTTGACATAGTCAGACATCACTTTTAATCGGGTGATTATTATGACTATTGGTTAGACTATTCTCTCATCATGGCTTGAATATTAGAGATAGTGAAAGGAATTTGTCCGTTTCTTATTAGAGAGAGATATCCATGGGCCCCTTGAAAAGGAAGACTGGAAAATATGCATGGCCATGCTCAAATAAGTACTAATAAGGTGCTATTAATATTATTTATTGGAACAGTCTGCCTAGTGATCAAGTAAATGGTTAATTAAGTTTTACAAGGATGACTCGGTCCATGCCTTATACTTAATTAGGATATCGTGTGACAAAATGACTAACTATTAAAACTAATGTTAGGTTATCATATCTTTTACTTAACTTGGGTAGGCATAATTTCTTGCTAGAGGCCACTTATGTTTTGTCGATAAATGTCTAAGAGATTTTTTTTATTCACTGCTAATGTTAAGTGAACCTACAGGGTCATACACATAGACGATCTTGTGAGCACGATATCCATGTTCAATGAATCTAGATCATGTCTAGATTCGTTGAACGTATACAAAAGGGATAAGATTCTGTGTTGTATTTATTTGGTAAGTTAAAAAGTAACTAATTTATTTAACAAATAAATGAAATTAATTACTTAATAATAATCATCCAATCGTTGTATAATTATAGGAACAGACGGACAAGATTAAAATTATTATTAGATGACAATTAGGGTTCTAATGTGGACAGATATAAAAGGTTATGTTAACTTTTTTCTGCAGCAATCTTCCTGTGATTAAAAAGGGACTTTAACCTTAGATCAGCGAGAATCGTCTCTTGCCTCTCTCTCCGAAATTCCAAAGTATTACCAAATAGTTAGGTTCATTCTGAATAGTTTTCAGAGTGCTGAGGGGCTAGCATCCTAATTGCTTGCAGAGAAGGTCGTCGCGTGGATACCGGTAGAGGGTGAAGCATAAATAGCAGCGCCTCTACACCTAGCATCATTTAAACATTGAGGTAGTTTTTCTTTCCAATCGATTTTTTTGGTATGTGCGGATCCTGTTGGCGGTGTTCGTAGTTTTTTTTTCTTTATTATATTTTTATCTACGAATTCCCAATAGTTTATACGTTATTATTTTAGATAGATTACCCAATCAGACGTTTGGATGTGAGCTATACTCCACGGTGAGCAAAATGGGCATATGTTCATAGGCTTTGGTTCTTTATTCCCGCCACAAGTCCATACCAAAAGGGATGCATGAACTCGAACCAATGAATCTTATCTAGGTTGATTGATCTTTTCAAGTATCCCTAGTCAAAACCTAGCTAGGAATTACATCTTATTACCTTACCATCTCGGATGAGGAAGAGAGGTTTATCAAGAATAATCCAGTTGAAGCATAGTGATCATACTTTTGTGATGCATTGTATGTCCCATAATAGGTCCCATTCTTCTATCTATTTCAAGAGTTTCCGTCGCAACGATTTCACAGGCGCACATCAAGTGGAAGACAAGGGTATAACTCTCATTAACATATTATACACATTAAATAATTTTCGTATTTTTGCTTATTTTTATAGTTGTGAATTCAGGTAGCAGAGTGCAAATAATTTATAAAGAGATACATTGCTATATCATAGCTAGGGAAGAAGTTGAAGAAGGAAATGAAGGAATTGATAGCACTAGTCTTGTACCAAGGCTTCTAGGGAGACTTATCGAAGAATAGAAAGTATTGCGAAGCACACATCAAATTGAAACTATGCATTAGCTCACTGAAAAATTATTCTCAATACACAGACGTTCACTAAGGCTAAAGAGCTAGATGGAATGGCCATCTCTTATTCCCCTTAGATGTCACTTCTACATTTTATTTCCTTTACATAATGATAACATCTTTTCAACTTTGTACAGACCCTGTCCTTCAACTGTCTTTCTAAACTAGCACGGGAGTGAGGGACGGTCCTATGCGTAGGCAATAGCAGCACCGATTCTATGAAGTCGAGTACCGCATTTTCCTTTTCTAGATCAAGTACCATTCTTGGAAAATACATACTAGAGTGTTGGGATAAATTTACCCCTAAAAAAATAAAATTAAGGGCTCAAACATGGAATTTAGTTGAATCCTTGAATGATTAGAAATTTGCTTTTCTTTTGTCTATATATAGAAGAGCCACACAAGAGGGGTGGACAACAACGAAAAAAAAGAAGTATTTGGCACAAAACCAAGGAAGCGGATGTAATCCTTAAAGAAGAGAATGAAGCCATGAACTACTTCAAGAATTTGATTCTTTCTTTCCCTTTAATTATGAACTAAATTTTCTTTTTTGGAATCTTGATGAAACCCTATTTATGTAACTTTTGGTTGATTTTATTTTGGAAGATTTATTATATTATTTATGTGATTACATATCTTAAGATGTTTCTTGGTTTTATGCAATTAATTTTAGGTGATTATTCTTGTAGAATAATTATTTGGATTAATTGATATTTTTATCCATGCTTAATTCTTGTAGTATTGAGTATGAGAGATATATGATTTTTGCAAGTATATTGTAGGTTTTAGAATTGAATAGTTCATACTAATTTTAGATGATTTATGTCATGGAATTGAATAAGTCATGCTAATGGTTAGATGAGTTATGTCATGCATTTAAGCGCAATATATTTCTTTAGTGAATCGAAACATGTAGTCTAAATCACCACATAAACGTCTAATCTTTTCTCCTAAATAGAATTAAATCATTGTTATATAGGTTAGTGATAGGTTCAAGGTTCTAAATCATCTTTTTGGTTAAGCTCTTGTTATTTTTAATTTAGTTATTTTATTTATTAGTTTTACTTAATTTAGGAATAATTTTTAGATAATAAAATTTGATCCTTCTTTTTATAAAATTGATTTAGGAAGATAATAATTTAAGAAGTTAAGCATTTCTTTGTGATTCGATACCCTTATAATGTCATATTACATTGATCTTGTGCGCTTGCAAGTATTAGATTTAAAGCTTAGTTATAAAAATCCCGACCACTGATTTTTTTTATTTTTTATATCTATTTTTAATTTAAATAACTTAAGATAAAAAACTTGAATATAAGTAAATTTAAATTAATTTTATTTAAACTTAAGGGTTTTTATTAAGTTCAGAAAAAACTTACTTTTTTTTAAGTTTAGAAAATTTAAGATTTGTTATGTTTATAAAACTTGAGAATTTAGTGAAAATTTATTAGGAATAGATTCAAAAATTGCAGTAAATACGTTTTTTCTTCTTGAAAAGTGTGAAGAATTTCCCTCTTTAAGGGAAGTTCTAGGAAAACCCTTATAAACTATTTTTTTTTTCTTACTGTTCATTTTCACTATCAAAGTCTACGGTATGCAAGGATGCATACCTTGAATCCATAAATAATAATTAATAATAAATTAAACAAATTTAATAACTAAATAAATCAAGTAAATAAATTTATATTAATTTTTTTTAAAGGAAATAAGTATTCAAAATCTAAATAAATAAATTATAGTAAATAAAGTAAAAAAATAATTGTGTAAAACTAAATAAAGAAATTCTAATAAAGTAAACAAATAAGTATTAAAAATTTAAACAAATATATTATAATAAATAAGGTAAACAAATAATTATCTAAAACTAATAAAGTTCTAAAATAAAACTTAATAAACAGACTAATGTAAATTAAGATAAAGAAAGCAAGTTATCAATGATGAAGACGAAAGACCGAAGAAGGATTGAAGAAACTTGATTTAGCTGAATTTTTTTGATTCCTTCCTTTTTCGAATTTTCAAAGAAAACCTCAAAAGTATTTGATTTCTGAAGTTGATAGAGTTTAGAGATATATAAGAAATTTAAGAGAGAACGGAAGAGAGAATCAGTGATTGTTTGTGTGAGGAATGACTTGATTTAATAGTATTTATAGTAGAAAAAGTATAAAAAAAAAAAAAAAACCCTACAATATTTTTAAAAAATTAAAAAAAAAAATTGTCCATTGAACGGTCGGATAATCTGTACCATTAAATTTCAACAGCCAAGTGATGATTAATAGCCAAATCATTTTAAAAATCAAATAATCAGGACTGTTGACGGTTGATCTCCCACCTCCAGCGAAGCACAGGATCCCTCACCTTAACAAGTCTATTTTTTTCCCCTGTGGCTCGCAGGTCATACAGGAAGTTGGGCCAAACATGAACCGGTCCATGCTTCACAAAATCAAAATCCAACACAAACCGCACTTCCTTGTGAATTGAGTCGGGCTTAACGTCCCGAGCTCAAACTGTTGAGCCGGCAGGCCCGACCGATCCACTGACCATCCCCACTTCCATTCCATGCATGGCATCCACTACATCTGTTGAATGGGCAAATCCTTCTCAAATTAACCCTATTATTAAAAGCAAAATAAAAACCAAAATCTTCTGCCGTTGCAGCAACTTTTCTTAACTGAAAAATGTTCAAACTACAAAGATATTCGGATGATTAAATACTAATAAAACCAAAATTTTAATTTGAACAGATATTAACAGTTTGAAAAAAGGATATGCATCATACTGATGCAAGATTTGGACTACTGAATCATCTGTTTCCTTTCCTAAAAACAGAAGAAACCCACGAAAGATTACTTACACCAACAAAATTTATTCAAAGTAATATGCTTACTTTGTTTTTTTCCCTAGACTAAGTATCCACCATGTTCATTGGCCGTCTTGTGCAGCGTCCGTCACCAGTCTTCAGGTGTTCTTGATATTTGCTGCCCATATCACATGATATCTTCCTCATCATCACTACTAAAAGACTCAACCAATTCGCTGTCATCATCATCCTCATCACCCTCCGTTACTATCTCCAATAGTCCGGCTCCACCATCAAAGTCTAAATCATCCATGAGGAAATCACCATCGTCTTCTTCTTCATCGTCCAGATCACTGCCACTGTCCTCACCATTGCTCATATCATCTCCGTCACTTTCACCATCGTCATCATCATCAAGATCACCTTCTAAAACTGCATCTTCATCAGCATCATCATCTTCTTCTTCTTCTTCACTTTCAGCATCATCAGGATCAGAATCATCATCAGTTGGCTTCCTACGACCAATTTCATAAATCCTTGCAGAAGAATACATCTCATCCTGGTCATCCATCGTGACCAACCCAACAAAAGAATCAGTTGGCTCAGTGGCAAAGTCAAGAACACATCGATCCACGAGGGTTGTGGCAATGTCAGAGTAATTCACAGCGTCCACAGTACGAAAAGCAGCAAAGAGAGGGTGTTTAACACGGCGAGTTTGATACACAGAAGTAACGTCCTCAAGGTTTCTCCGAAGAATTGCATAAATCACATCTCCACTGGCATTAAATGTTATCATTGTCTGGTCTAAGGATGGCACGCTACGGAGAAGCCTGAAATTCCGGAGGTCCCATACCTCAGAATTTATGATTACCTGAACAGACATTTGTAAGATAACACTATTTTAGTATGATAAATAGAGATTAAACTACCGTAGCAAAAACAGATCTAAAATGTGAAAACATCTCATAATGTAAGAGCTCCTCTACCATACATTTGCAAAAGAACAGAACCAAATATTAAACATCGTGAAACCGAGTACCTCATTCCCAGCAGGATGGAAGCCGCCACCACCATAATCTGTAAACTGATCAAATCGATGTACTGGACCTGGACCCCGGCGGTCCCATAAGACCCCATTCCAAAGGAGCATTGTATCTGATGGGCTGAAATGAATAAGGGAATATAGATGCGCCCGCCCTGATGAGCTGCTTGATGTATCGGTGAGCTTCAGTTCTAACTGGCAGGTCTGAATGTCATACAAGAGAATCTCGCGCTGAGATTCTGTTGACAACGCAGCAAATGAGGTACCCAAATTGCTAAAACGTGCAGCTTTACAGATGTCAAATGAATGTTTGGGCCCAGTAGAAATTGAGGATGCATCCCATAACCGTACATCCTGTGCACTTGAAGATAGAACTAACTGAGTATCTCCAGAATGATGGGACTGTAAAAGTGTCAAAGGGGATTGGTGACTGGTGAAGCTATCTAGTATGCTATTGCTGTTGGCCTCAAAAACTTTGAGCTCCCCTGAATGGCTACCAACAGCAATCTGAGAAGAATCTCCCAGGAATGTAATGCACGTCAAAAGGGCACCAGCATCATCTCGGCAGGTTCTCCAAGGTCTGAATCTACTATAGACAAACTGACGATCCTTGCGACTACCATGGATGCCGCCATACATACTCCTAAACTCACGTGTACTTAACCGCGATGTAACGTTTGATGGGGCATCAAGGCTTCGTCTTGGTTCTGGACAGACATGTGGATGCAGGAGTGAGAGCGGAGGCAATGTAGTGATTGGAGCTGGGCATTGGCGATGTTGATGTTTCAGATATTGCACAACAAGAGAATCTAAGGTCAAGCGCTCAGCGTTTGATGGTTGGGGGTCATTTGTTAGTCCATACTGGGAAGAAGGCACCATTTGACCAAATTGATCATCCAAGTCGGTCTGTGCAGAAACAGGGACTAATCTGCCATGATCTTTTGGAGCAGAATTAGGCGTAAAAGTGACGCTTCCATCAGATGGTAAAGCATTTCTGCGGAGAATTGGGGTAGCAGATACAGGAGACCGCAGCATATGCTCACCAGTGTTGAGTCGTTTCCCAGACGACATGAACCCAGCTTCCTTCAAGTCTGTCAATTTGCGTTTCATTGGTAGTACAATTGGGGTTTTGAATTGAATGTCATCCCCACCGGACTTCAGAACTGAAGATGATGGAGGTTCTGGTGTGCTTAAAGGTCCGGAAGATTTTCTAGAAGAAAGGTGTATTTTGTTGCTAGATGATACTGGAGAGTCCTCAGATGGAACCTGAACTTTAGCATGAGGACCACGTGATGCTGATAAAGTAAATGATTTCTTCTTTGAGGGGACCACAGAATCGCTCTTCAAGCCAGCATGATCATCCTGTGAAGCCAGTTTTAATCTCTCTGACAAAAATCCACAAGGGGTTCGTGCTGATGGCCATTGGATTTGCACTGATGAAGATTCCTGTCCAGATGCATGATGTGTTAAAGATGATGGGCCTGCCAGAGACGGCAAAGGAGTCAATTGAGCCTCTTTCAGAAGTGCAGATGCAGTTTCCCCTAAACCAGATGCCTGCAGGTGCTCATGGATGAGAAGCAAAAGTTCCCTGAAAATAAAATCACAAAAGGCGCATTGATTAAAACAAATATGAAAAACAATCTCAATGAACAAAACAGAAAGAAATAGTTTAAATCTCTTTTCTCTGAACAAGCTTGACAGGCACCTGGAGTGGTATGTTATAGGAGTAGCAGCAGCTATTGCAGCTCTCTCTATACGCCTCAAAGTAGGAGTAGCAGCATCTGTAGCAGCTAGTGTATTTGCACGTCCAGAATTGGTTACAACCTACAGGTATATTCATAATGCAAGATTAGCCAGTTGTCATACTGAAAGACTTACATACCAGGGAAACAATGCCTTATTTGATTTGAAAACCATAATATATGGAGAACCCCGCCACCTTTTGTTTACAATGCAATTACTGTTCTTGCCACGTGATTTTGCAGGTTTATTTTATTTTTGTTAAAATATTAGGTCTAACTTTCAAATATAATAGTTTTCTATATAAGAAAATTAATCTAACAACTATGCAGATAGGAGATCTTATACGTATATATGTATGTATATATAATACCACAAAAAATGTTTTTAAAATACGAATAATTTGATCATATAATATGCATTTACACAGAAAATATGTAGAATATCTATATTCACAAGGGGGTACCATTTTAAAAGAAGAAACCCCTTGTGAAACAAATTAGAGCTAATATTTTACATATTGATAAAAAGGGTCTAGAATCACCAAAAATTAAAAGAATGTCACATGAAAGGATGCGCTTTTACATTTTCTATTACGTTGTGTTTGGTTCTTAGAATTGAAATTGAAACTAAAATTCCACAGAATTAGAATTCTAAGAATTACAATCTGTATAAGTTATCGAATTAATGTGGAATTCATTTCAAATTCCAATTCTTGTGTTTGAAACCCCAAAAAAAAATTAATAGAATTAGGAATCAAAATGCAAATATAGATTTACCCCGATGTGTGGGTAAGGGTGAGAGAGAAAGTGTGTGTGTGTGTGAGAGAGAGAGTGAGCGAGAGTGAGAGAGGGGGACAGAGGAGAGAGAATAGATGAATAATGTGTGAAAAAAAAGTGTGTGAGAGAGAGAGAGAGAGGTGTATATGTGTGTTAGTATGAAATTGTGTGATAAATATAAGAAAAATTACCAGTGAAAATGATTTACATTAAAATCTTATGGGATTGGAATTGTAATTATCAACTTTTGATTTGGAATTGGAAATGAATTCAAATTTTACAATAAATTTTTTAGAAAAAACAAGAATTGGAATTGGAATAATTCCAATTCCATGGAACCAAACACAGGTTCCCACAATTGGAATTGGAATTGCAATTCTAAGGAATTAGAATTCAAAGAATTAGAATTCCAAACCATTCATTCCTTTGTTCGGTAGAATTATAGAAATTGTATGCAATTCACTTCTAATTTTGCCCACAGGAGAAAATAACGAAACTGATAGCTTAAGAGAGAAAAAATGTTGTATTGTTGTTGGAATTTAAGGAATATTGTAGAAAGAATCGAGAAAGAAGTTCTTAGCAGAATGAAACCCCATGCATCACACACAGGAAGATATAACCAGGCATCACACCTGGACCATAAGGCATCATAACTCAGGCTTGATTGCATCACACAATCAAATTTTACAGATTTCTCTCTGAAACTCTTATCTTTCAATAATCACCACCTCCTCTAAGAAATATAGCTTCTATATTTATGGACTCAAAAGACCAACCTAAATTAATTAGAACAAGGCTAAGACTCTGACACCAAAACATAGAGATAGGATTCCTGAATCAACTCAATTAAGAAATCCCAAACTGAATCAAATACTAAGGCTTTATTTAGATTGATGTTTAGTTTGAAAAACATGAAAACTTTTCTTCTTGAGTTTCGTGAAGTTAAATTGTTCGTGAGATAAGATGTAGGACACAAAATGAAAATAATAAAAAAAATGGATTGAAATTCAATCCTAATAGAGCTAAGACACCTATAACTCTAGGACTCTCTTTGACACAAATACTATATGAATTTTTAAAAAATCCTAGGATTTATAGAATAAAGACTCCTTTTCTGTTCCACATTGAAAATATGATTGTGGGTATATACGGGTTTGTGGGAGTAGAGTGTGTTTGGTGTCTGTATGCATGAGAGAGATAATGTGAGAAAGTTTGTGCATGGGTGTGTGTGTGTGTGAGAGAGAGAGAGAGAGTGTGTGTATGTGTGTGTGTGGCTGGGGGTAAGTGAGCTGGAGTGTGTGTGTGTGTGTGAGAGAGAGAGAGAGAGAGAGAGAGAATGTGAGGTAGAGGGAGAGATAGAGAAGAAAGTGCGTTTAGTGTGTGACCAAGTGAAATTGTGTAATTAACATCCATATAAATTATTAGTCAAAAAGATTGATATTAAGATCTAGAGATGGAAATTGAATTCTGAACTTTTGATATGGAATTAAAATTGTAGAATTGGAACTGGAAATAAATTCCAATTCTATAACTAATTTTACAATCAAACAAAGGAATTGGAATTAGAAGCTACATCTTCAATTCCATACCCCAATTCCGTGGCACCACAAACAACCTTAGTTCCTTTTTTTTTTTTTTTAGTTTCATTTTGCTTTTCCTTTGTCCTTTTAAACAGTGAACAGAAACTAGGTGGCACCAGGCTTTGAACTTTGTAATGACGTAACAGCTGTCAGAAATTTAGACATGTTAAACAAACAGTAACCAAGACTTACCCCAATCAACTCGATAGCCACCTGGGCAAGCTCCACCTGCCACCTGTTTTGCTCACTAGGTGTCTGGCTTCCGGAGTCACGAATAAGTTCTGATAATTTCTTGCCAACCTAAAAGAGAAAATTGGAATTTTGAGTTGTAATGTTTGAAAACACTTGCCATGCACATAAGGATAAACTTAAAGCAATAACATCAGAAAACAAACTTGTTAAGAACGTCAGAACAAAATATCCAGGCATGTCTTAAGCCAGTTGGAAAGATGAAAGAATATAGAATAGATCATAAGGTAACAAACAAATACCCGACAGATACATTATAACCATTACCATAAGCATAAGATTAAGGATCACTCAACAACTTGGCAGTGTTGTGATAACTAAGTCACCATATTCACCAAAAGCAACTTCTAATGGTAAGGAGAAGAATAAATTCTTTGCACATATGTTTCCAAGAAGGCAAAACCAAACCAAGATCGTGTGAAGTCCAGCGTAACATATTGTCTCTACCAACTCAAAGCCAACACATTCTTACCGACATCATTCCAAGTTTATCCTCAGCTCTAAGTTTAAGCTAAAGGGAGCGACGTCTTCAGATATTACAGAAGAATGAAGCGAAATGGAGATGGAGAGAAAGAACTTTCCTGCCTTGTGTAATAGCTTTATGGAAATCATGTTATATTGCACTCTCTGAGGTAAAACAAGCATAAACAACAAAAATAATTATAGATCTAGATCTATATACAAAAATATATAGAACAAACATGTAAACTTGTTACATTCTTGAACAACCAATTCGATAGATCTTTGAATCTAGCAGAACATAGTTGGAGCATCTTATGCTTTATAGATGATGTTACTATAATTAGCAAAAGCAACATAGGATATTTTAAGGCCCAGTTGAATGTTTATTAATTGAAGTCCAACTTACCTGAAGCTTTGTAAGTATATGTGCAATCGTATCATCTCTTGCTAAACCAAGCAGCACTCGGCATGCAAGAGCCCGAAGACAATCAAGAGAACCAGGAGGGGTAACTATCCGTGGTTGGAGAAGCTGAAGAAGAACTTTGATCCCATTGTTAGCACGCACAGCCTCCCTGGCTTGACGATATCCTTGCTCAACCTGAGCAGCAATACCAGCACAGCCACCTAGTGATATCCGACGATCTCCCACTAATCCTGAAGCTACAGTGGAACCAGGGGTCTGGGGCGTGTTACTAACTGAAGATGTGCCAATAACAGCCAAAGCAGGTTCCCCATTCTGCTCACGAGGTTCTGACTGGCTAGCTACATTTAGTGCTCGATCTGGCCGATCTGGATTCCTATCTCTACTCTCCACACCATTTGAAGTTTGGGCTGGAGCGGATTGATGTCCTTGTGTACCAGCTGATGGCTTATTGCTGATTGAGGGAGGGGGGCAAACAAGATTGACCAGCACATTCAGTGCTGCTTGAATGATCTGAGAGATTTAAGGATTATGAGTACTCCACATTGATTCACTAAAAGAACGAAGGCAATTGAAATAAAAATAGATCTTCATAAGAAGAGAGGAGAAAGGAATAGGGGTTTAACTGTACAAAAAGCATTTACCTCAGGTTCAGAATAACCAGCACCGTTCGCTGCATCTAGAATGACAGCAATACCAACACGATCATTGCTTAGTGGGGTAGTTACAATAGGTTTACGGCTATATGGTACCAAAGTCACTATGTGCATCACACCCAATGCATACTGGAGCAAGTCATGCAAGTAACGCTCAACTGGTGGAGCCTACACAAAGAAAATGCATTATAGTTCTAAATTGATAGATAAATGCTAAATTGAAGAACCAAAGAAGAGTTCAATTTAATCTCAAACCTGACAAAGTTCCAACATTGTAATGTGCCCGTTAGAACTTAAGAACTTGTCCACAACAGGCCAGCGGGCCCTTGCTAATACAGAACCAAGTTTCCGATCCTTCTGTACTTGACGAAAAGCTGCATCCATGGCCTCATTACTGATATCAAGTGGCTTGTAGGCTGCGCGAACACTAGATATATTTCGCGCAGAACCTCGGATGTTCTTATTAGGACGAATTGAATCCACAACAAGAATAAGATGTGCTCTAAAGTATTGCCGCAGTGCAACACAAGTATGATAAGCTATCTGTTTTTCTGAGGATGTCAGAACCTCGGCAGGAGAACGGTCACTTCGAAGTGAGCTAGAGTTGGCCATTGTACCCGAAGAAACTCCAGATCTTACCGAGGCAGCATCATGCAACAAATTTAGCATTTTCTGTAGACCTTCTTGAGCATCAAAAGCATCAATGACAGCTCTAAAAACAAACGCAGCAGCAAAAAATAAAGCTGCGTTTTTTCTGGCTTGATCCTGGGGACACTCGAGAAGTTGAAGGGCCAATTCAACAACCTGGTGGACTATATTTGAGGGTAAAGCACAGACACGCTCCATTATTCCCTACATGAAGAACTTCTGAAAGTCAAAGAAAGCCAGATATGGAAAAGGATGTGTATGTCTGTGTAAGCTACAATGTCTCGAAAGGGATGATATTCAAGCACAAAACAGAGGGAATAAAAGTTCAGAATCTTATTAGAAAGCCCTTACCTGAATTGAACCAATTGTAAATAAGCAGGAAGAAAGGCCAAAGTATGTTTGCATCACTCGTGGGGCGGCAAGCAGCTTTTGTATGCCACCACGATCAACAAATAATGCAGAGAATTTCCGATGAGCAGCCAAAGCACAAATTAACTTCAATATATCAGGCAACAGCAATGCATCCTTTGATGCCTCTTTGTGTTTCGTGCTCCTCTGTAATAATGCAAGGCAGACATCTACACCTTTTTCATGCAGCACTGGCCCAAGAACTTCAACATATTCGCCCAAAATTACAAGACACTGAATACAAAATTTCTCTCGAAGTTTTGCCAGGGCATTGCTGTCCAGCAAAAAAAGATCACTAACATCCAGATCATCTTCTTGTTCTTTAGATTTTGAGTCTGCAGAGCGATCGTCAGCACAGATTGCACTCCTACAACCCAGAAAAATACACACAAAGGTCAACAAGAATTAGACATAACAATGGTATCAGTCAATTTGACAGGTACACAGCATGCAAATTAAAATATCAACCTTGAAACTTCTACTGCATTTGCAGCATCAACAACTGTAGATGCAGCTGTAGAAGCTGCCTTCACAGCGGCTTCCTCATCATTAGTTTTTTTATATTCCTACAAGCATAAGCAAAAGAAAAAGTAAGAAGTTGAAGTGCAGAAACTCTAAGCAAACTTGAATTTGAAAAGAAAAAAAAATGATTCATGCTCACCTCCAAAGCAGCACTTTTAACAAGTTCGGCAGCAGCATCACCAGCTGTTTTAATAGCTTCTGCTGGAGCATTGACTGCTCTAGCTTCAGCTTCAGCAGCTGTCACAGCTTTCCTTACCAGATCAGTAAAGTCTTTAGAACCAATTGTGCATCCTTGGAAACAGTCGTCTCTCTCATCTCTTTCAAAGGGAAATCCGTCAACACCAATCCTTGATAGACTTTTCTTGCCATCTGAATTCTTTTTCAGCTCATGATTTCTCAATGCACTCCTTTCCTTCATGTTCCGGCCTTGTCCTCCTAATTTAATGCCAGAACCAGGAGAGGCCAAATTGTCTTCATTCTCTGCTGCACCTTCATTTAGCCTTCCCTTTCCTCTGGATCTCGCACTCCCACGGTTCACCCTGCGCCGTGACAAGTCATCTCTACCACTTTCATCAAAATCTTCATCCCTCATGGATCTGCCAGCAGACTTGGTTCTTCCATCACATAAATCTCTGTCATTGCACTTCTCTTCAACTTCCGCATCTGTGTCGAAAATATTAGTATCCCTAGCTATACCATCAAGGGGTTCTACGACAGCCCACTGTTCTTCATGTGCTTGCCGAACCATGTCTCTTTCATGATCCCTGTCAGAAAGTTGATTATCAGAAACACCAGTTTCTACGGCTCTCGGAACATCAAAATGAGAATTTTCTGTAGCTTGGCGCAATCTACCCCGAACTTCCTCTCTGTTTCTCATGCTAGAAGTTATCTGAAAGCTTTTACTCTCTGTTTGAGACGTAGAGTCTTTTTGACTCGCGCCAATCTCCCCCAGAACACGGACACGGAGATATCTCATGAGCTTGGCCGACAACCCAGATGTCAGCACGTCTTCAACCACTTGACCACCACTAAAAATCATCAAGAAAGGAGTAAAAAGGATTTTCATATAGAGAATACAACATAAAGTACCAAATGAAATCATAGAACATACCTGGCTAAACATACCGCAAGTAGTCCAGTAGAATAAGTTTTCAACATTTCAAAGTCGGAGCATTTCCTTGCCCCAGATTCATCCTTCCAATTTCGATCATCACCAGATGACCTCATTGTCTCTTCCATCACCCAGACTTTTATTTTTTCTAGAACAGGTTCTTCAAAGAAATGTGGATGCTGCAGCCATTAGATATTGTATTTAAGCCATCTACACAGCATAAAATGAGCATGAATATCGCTTAACAAAAACCAGAAGACAACATACCACCCATGTAAGCGAGCAGCTAAGTAGAAGCCTTGCAGCTGCTGCCTGTATTGAGACTGAATAACGACTCTCAGATAGAAACTTAGAAGATATCAATTCAAAGAATTCATCATTCTCCTGCAGAAACATTGTAAGAGAACCAATATCATAAAATGCTGACCACAAGCAGAAAGACTAAAATGCTAGATGATACAGTATAAAATGCTAGATGTGTGGAGGGGTAGAAAGAATAAAAGCAACAATTACAATTATACCCTTGAAGGTTATCAAACTATGTAATAAACCTCTTCATTCAGATAACTATAAGATTACCCTTCGAGTTGTTTTGACAATTACAAACTTACCCTTTAATCACAATTCATATAACACTGTCCTTAATTTAACGTGCACTACGTAATAAACCTCCTCATTCAGATAACTATAAGATTACCCTTTGAGTTGTTTTGACAATTACAAATTTACCCTTTAATCACAATCCATATAACACTTTGTCCTTACTTTACCGTGCAATTTGATTGCCATTTTTCCTCTCACAAAAGACAAAACATATACCCCACAAAATAACTCATTTTTTAGTTTCAATCCAAGTAGAACCTGAAGCAACAAGTTCAAAATTATCCTTCCAAAATTTAGAAAGTTATTATGTCCTCCATGCCATGAATTTATTTACTAAGATACTATCATATGTTATAAACGCTTTATTGAAATAAAGCATAATATTGTGGGTATCTTCAGTTTCGTGAAGACAGTATAGAGAATGAAAGTGATCTATCAAAATAAAATCATGATATGGAGGATAAATAATTTTATATTTCAAAAGCATAAGTTTGAGACATTCATCAACCAATCATTAGCTAATTAACGGTGTGATGATAATATACTTGGCTTTTTTGTTACAGCATGCATTTGTAATTCCCAAAACAGCTTAGGGCGTAAATTTATAGTTTTTAACAAAGGAGGTTTATTACATTTTTTGGACAAACCTCAAGGGTACAAGAGCAGTTATCCAATAAAGGAAAGCTGAAAATCGGTACATGCCACTTACTCGAATAAGATTCCCCAAGCGTCCTATGCTGTGAGAAGATCGGCCATTATTATTTAAAGACGAATGGCCTATCTCTTCCATGTATCTGCATGTTATCAAACAAAAAAACTACACTTAGCAAAAGGAATATCAAACCTAATCAGCTCAACAAAATCTTCTCACATACCACAAATTATGGATAGACTAAAATCATAGTTTATCATACTCTTAAGTTTCCAGGTCATGTTAGCCCGCAATCATGTCACTTTAACTACTTGTTATCTGTTACCATCCTCTAACATTAAGCCCTACAACATCGCTCTTCTAAATTAGCAAATCTAGTGAAAATTAGTTGGGGCACCCAAACATTATTAGTTGCTGTTCTACCATACATTATTAGTTTATCATACTTCTACCAAAACAACCAAAAAGTAAGAATAGTTAGCAATATCACTTCTTGGAAAAACTAAAGATGAACCCCAATTGTCAATCAGTTAACTTGCAAATACACGCCAACAATTTCCTACAAAAAGACAAATGATATTGGAGCAAAAAGGAGAATAAGGTTTTTGTCCTCACAGTTACAGCAGGTTCTCTTGTTATTATCCAACTCACTAGCCGAAAATTACATGATCAAACCACAACACTAGAAAAAAAAAAAAGCAATCAATAAGTCTTCACAATGTTTTACATGAATTATGAGAACTTCTATTTTTACCTTACTAATTTTCACATTGCTTTCCACATCAGTTACCTTTAGGCTACGGCACGTTGCTCTCTTACACTTGGGATATTGCAACCAATACTGACATAGTGGCCGAAAGTTACTAGAAAAGATATAAGATGTGGTTTCTTTTTCTGGTTTCTTTTACTGGATTCTTCCTGTCCCAATATTACAATTTTCAGAAGCAATCGTTTTAGGCGAAACTCATTCTTGTTTTCTTCTATCAATTTTTCTCTAGAATAGAGTAAGCAGAAAATAATTATCATAATACATTTGGTATGACAATTATAGGGTTCCACACCTTAATGGATGGCAAAAAAATTATCATCTGAAACCTCTTCGACACAATGTTTAATATAGAAAATTATCTAATACCGTTTCAAGATAGTACCCAGACCATGAAAGAATTAGCAAGATGTGACAGATCACAATTCATAATACAAGTTCATGGAACCTGCCAGCAAGCTAATAAAGATAGTTTTTTCTGATTTTAACTCTTAAAGAATTTCCAGATCCCTCTATAATAAAATCTCAATTATCACACTATCCAGAGCAACATAAGTTCATTATGCTTCATTCGTCATAGTGTAGGTTCTGTTTACGTCTTCTGTAAGGAAAGGGGTTTTGAATAGGCAAAAAAAGAATTAGTGAACTGCATTCAACTCTCCCTCCAATGTCAAATAGTTCTCGAAATACTTTCAAAGACTATAAACTAGACTCACCTTAAAGTTTATTAACCTAGTCTGTCGATTTATCACAAGTTTATTTCAAATTACTATTGACCAATTAGAAACTACTACCTCCGTTTCATATTATCATCTGTCACTTTAGGACAGGGCACAAGAATTAAGAAAATTGTCTAAATTAAAAAAGAAATAGAGTAAATTACCCTTTAACTGCCATTAATAGTTCTAATGAAAGTTTCTAAACAATTATTTAGTTCCAAAAAGATAGGGGAATGTATGCAAAAATATCATTTCAAATTACTATTGACCAATTAGAAACTACTATTGACCAATTAGAAACTACTATTGACCAATTAGAAACTACTACCTCCGTTTCATATTATCATCTGTCACTTTAGGACAGGGCACAAGAATTAAGAAAATTGTCTAAATTAAAAAAGAAATAGAGTAAATTACCCTTTAACTGCCATTAATAGTTCTAATGAAAGTTTCTAAACAATTATTTAGTTCCAAAAAGATAGGGGAATGTATGCAAAAATATCATTTAATGCTCTCTTGATTGACTAAAGTGACAGACACTTTGAAACGGAAAAAGCATGTTCAAGCGACAGATAACATGAAACGGAGGTAGTATTTCCAATCACTCATACAGTAATAGTAGAATACTAGTCTAGTTTGCGAAATGATGGTGGTTTAAAAGCCACTAATAAAGTCTGATAACTATAATTTGCCCTTTACAATATTAGAAAAAAACACCATCACTTTTAATGCTACCCATTAAGCTTAACTGTTAAAAATGGTACACAAATGAATGTCAATTTGAGAAACTCATAACTAATTCTCCAATAGTGTAAGACTAGAATACTTGATTGCTGCTAGCTAAAGAAGGCTCATAACAGATTTCACCGGTTTACAAGATTCAAAACACCAATCCGAACATGCTCTTAAGACAACTCGTTCGCCTTACTTGCAAGATTATAACAATAATTTCAAAATATTGTTGAAAACACTGATCATCCAACTACTGGCCAAGTACAATCCTGCTCCATTCCAGAGAATAATGCTGTTTCACACGATGCCAGCAATGTTTAAACCCTTCAAAACCTACCTCCAAAGTTGGTCTCCAGGTTCTTTCCACCTCCTTGCATCTTTTGAAGGGGGTAGGATTAACTATTTAAAATACCTCAATTCTAGAAAATAAATTAAAGCGTCCACAGTAAACTAAATTCAACTAAAAAAACCTAAAGATCTTCTTCAAACAACAAAAAGAGTTCAGCTTGACTATTTATTAATAGAAAAATGAATGAGGGAAAAGAAGAAAAGACTTCATGTTGATTTTCAATTGAAATTAATTTAAGCAGTTAGCTTCAGGATTTAAATGTAGACCCATTACTAAACTATTATAAAATTCCCCAACATTTAAAGAAAACTATAAAACCAGAGTGCATTCCTCCCATTAAATTCTTCAAAAATAACCAACCCAAAATAAGAAACTCAAAAATAATTCACTGAAACACAAAATTAGACCACTAAACAGTTCGTCATCAACCAGAGTGACACACATTGTGACGAAGCTAGAAACTCCAAAAACCAGAATAACCGCGGGTTACCTAGATTCTTGAGTTTCAAGGAGTGACGATAATTTGTGGAGAGCAACAGGGCTAGGGTTTTCATGGTTTGCTGTAATTTTATCCATCAACCCTTGCGCTTTAGCTATCAAAGCTTCACTCTCATCTTCCTCTCCTTCACCTGTTGCCTCTTCGTCTCCAATTTCCATCTCACCTCCTTCACCAGGTTCGCTTTGATGACTCTGCTGTTCATTTGGCGCCACCGCAGCAGAGGATGATTCCGGCTGCACTCGTGATCGCTCTTCTTCTCTAGAAGCAGCCGCCTCGTCCATTCAGCGGTTCTTAATCAAGAAGGAGCCCAATAGCAGAAGATTGCTCCGTATATTCACGGCGGTTTTGGGCTGAAGGCGGACGGGGAGTTGGGTTCGGGCCGGTGGTAGTAGGGGTGTTCGAATTTATACGAGAGAGTGCTGTGTGTAAGAAATGGGAAGAGGGAAGAGGAGAAGGTGGGGAAAGAGAAAGGGGCAAAAATTCTTTTTTCTTTTTTTTTTTAACACGAAAATGATACCATTGCGTCCGTGACGTACGCGTGAGGAAGGCCGGAGAGAGAAATCTCGAAAGATCATGACCCGACCATATGGGCCTTGTTTTACCGGAATTATACTTTGGGCTAAAGATTTTACCCGAACCGAATAATTGCCCTATCACACGCAATGGGCCGTTCCCACTTCGGATTTTTCTTAAAGAGCGCTTTGGTCGAAATTGGGACTTCGAACTGTAAGATTGGTTTGAAAGATTTCGCTTTTGATTCTAAAAATAATATATGAGGAAATAAAAAGTCATGTAGTGATTTAGCAAAAACAAAGAAAGAAAAAGAAAAGCCATGTAGTGAGGAAATGAAAGCCGTGTTGGTCTGGTGTCGGTCTTGAATAGGAATGTAAATGGGGCGGGTCTTATTTGTACCTGCACATGTTTATATCTGTTTATAGCGGGTAAGATTAAAATTTTATACTTACGAACCCGTACCCGTACCGATACCCGTATAGATTCTATTAAATGGGTCTAGACAGAGTATGATGATACCTAGACCCGTATACCTGTTATAATAAAATAATAATATATATATTTATATATTATATTATTTTTATATTTTTTAATTAATACATAATTTACATTAATAATAATTAATAAACATAATAAGACATGGTAATGACAATCATAATACTAAGTTGTAACTGTGAAATGAAAGATTAATGCTATTATGTTAATAATTTGTAAGCTTTTTATTCGAATCGGTACAACCTCATTACGAATTAGCATACATCGCATTTTGTATCAGTTAAACATTATGAAATATCAAATTAACTGAAATAAAACATTATACGATATATACATGCATTATATATATCGAGTTATTATAAAAATCATTGATCATATTATTATTTTAATTTATCTATGATGTAGGATTGTGATTATGTTCATCATATTTTTATTTTACTTGAGTAATTAACTAAGCCCTAACCCTAAATTATATTTACAGAAAAACCTGAACTGTGGTTAACTTAAACCTAAACTATAGTTATCCAACTTTTACTGCATCAAATCAACTTCATTAACTCTATTACCTCATGATTTTATAGCACCCACTCCAACTCTATTTTGCTCCATTTGACATTTCTATGTTCTTGTCTGAATACTCTATCAACTACATAAAAAAATAAATAAATAAATAAATAAAAAAAGAGAGAAATGGACATGATCAAAGATTCTCAAAGTTCATCCTCATCTAAAACAAACTCCGCATCTGAACTCATAATCCCTTCCTCCCTAAAATGTTGGTGTGAGTTTCCAGCTCCAATATTGACTTAAAAAATAACCAAGACCAGAGAAAGAAAGTTTATCGGATGTGGCAATTTCAAGGTGTAGAAACTGTTAAATTTATGTCATTTACCTTAATCATAAGTATAGAAATGTAATTCAGTTACTCGTAATCTCCTTTCTCACAGGGATCTGAGAAATCATGTTCAAGTGGCTAAATGAGACATGTACTATTGTTGATAATAATCCTTCAAATATAGTTCATAATCAACTTAAGCTTGTTCAAATGGAGGGAGAAATTGCTAAAATTAAGGCCGATCACGAAAGAATGAAGAATGATATTGAAGACATTATCAAACGGATGGATTTCCATCTAGATTTCTATTTGCAGAACATTGGATTCCACCAACAAAAGAAATGGATGATATCAATTTCCGTCTGTTTAGTATTTCTCTTCATCATATTGTTTAAAATATAAGGTGTTTAGGATGGTTGTATTTTCGGATTTTTATTCAATCATTCGTACTTTGAATGTTGATTTTTATTCCGTAAACTGTCGATTTTCTTTGCCAGAAACCCTAGTCAGCCAAAAGTAATATGCATAGAAAGAGTAATAAACATAAAATCCTACCTCAGTGACTCACTCGATTTGTAGTTAGTTAGCAAATATACAAAAGAAAATTGGGGAAGGCGAGATATAAGAAAAATTATCCACAAAGAAAAGAGTCATATTAGGCCAGCTTAGCCAAAGGGCAAACAGTCATACAACTCGGTCACACAGCTAGGCAAACTCGGTCCCCAAACATTAATGTTCAGATCCAAGTTACGGAAAGCAAGCATGGTATTGATAATGTAACAAGTTTAATTGTGTAACTCAATATAAGTAAAGCTCGGCCAAATGGAAAAGAGCCATACAACTTGGACATCGGTTTTGCGCGAAAAAATAATCATACACCTAGGGCAGCTCGGCCTGATAGAAAAGAGCAACCATACAAATAGGTCTGTCAGCTAGATCCCTAAACGGTAATGTTCAAATCCAAGTTATGGAAAATAAGCACGATATTGATAATGTAACAAGTATAAGTGTGTTTTTTTTCCTAAATATAAGAACTGTAACTGAGTAACTCTATTTAAGAATATTCATTTTGTGTGAAAAAATAGTCATACAGCTAGGTGAGTTCGATGTCGAGGAAAAGACCCATATAAGTCAGTCAGCTAGGTCCCCAATGTTAATGTTCACATCCAAGTTACGAAATGCAGGCATGGTATCATTAATGTAACAACTGATGGTTTATAATCCAGAAAAAACAAGTGATGGTTTATAATTCCAAAAAAACAAGTGACGATTTATAATTTAGTAACTCCATTTGATCTTAGCTCGGCCATAGTGAAAAGAGACATACAACTCGGACATTCATTTTGGGCGAAAAAATAGTCATAGAGCTCGGCCACCTCTGTGTCGGTTTATAATTTATTAACTTCGCCTATCAAATGTACCCATTCAATGAACTAAATAAGCCCATTGAATGTCAGTTTGTAAAATATTGTTACAATATGAGTTATGAATTTAGTACAACTCATAGTCCTAAACTCAAATCAACAGTCACTTCATTTTTCTCTTCAAATGCTAGTGACGTCCTTAGAGTATTACGAGAAGGAACTAGAACTTGAGTTTCAACGTTAGAAACCTGATACGAGCAGACAACACAGCTCGAGTCAACTTGTGATAGCAACAAATTTGAAAGAAAGCATTTCAAATGATCAAAATATACCTGCTCGCCACATCTTCTAGTATGCTTAGAATTCCTACTAGAATTCATTATCTAGTCTTAGAATTAGTATTCACAGCAAAAGCTCGCCTCCTAGTATTTCTACGGACACCAACTTCATTGTTAGACCTTAAACAATTTTCTCGAGGTTTTCCCTGAGAGACGACCACTCGAGGATCTCAAATTTCCTTTTCCTCCCTACCCCAAGGAAGAGGACCACTATTGTTCGTGCAATCAAGTGTATTGCAATTCAATAACTCCTCTATGGTGCTTTCAATAGCCTGCCTTAGTCTCACAGTCTCGCGTGGGTTGTAATTGCTGAGTCTACAGATTTATTAAAAGCTTTCAAGACATTTTTGATCTTCTCAAAGTCATCGCTCGTGGGGATATCCTTTATTAAAAAAAAATCTTCAAGTTCCTATGGTGTACATCTTTCCTCCATCTTCAAAGTACATATCTTTCCGAAAATCTGTTCACTCTCTTAATTGAAGCAACCTTTAATATGTGAGTACAGAACAACCCACTGCACTCAAATAGTCTACAATTGCACTTCAAAATACACTCCTCCTCCCTATACAAAATGGTGTACACAAACTCCTTCACAAATAAGTTATTCACCAAAGTAGTCTCCAATATCCTAAACTTCTCCAACTCTTCTTCGAGCAGATTCTCTTCCTCAAATCCAATCTCCTCATTATCATCTCCAACCAATTGATTACAATACGACGTCTTTTTAACTTGAGCCTGACAATTTTCAAACAGCTCATTAGTGTATGCATCTTGGAACTGCTTCTCCCAATTAAAGAAGGTGATCTCTCTAACCAAAATGTTGCTCGATTTGTAATCAACATACACTTCTTTTTCCACCTTATGCCTGATTACAATCTTATATTGCTCTACAAACTGTTTAAAAGTGTTAGTTGAATGGAGATATCCATCAAAAAAGGCATGCATACTTTAACTTCTCTGAGTTGACAACATCCCTGCCCAAAACACGTGATTCAAGTACACGGGAACCCAGTGTTCTCTCTCGCTGTATAGCTTAATCAACCACTGATGTTTTTCAAGTCCATACTTAGCAACAAACTAATTCAAGTTAGTCTCAAACATTGATTTTGTCAAACTATCATAAACAAGAGATCTGAACTCCTTTCTTGCCTCGCGAAAATTCTCCATTAAACCCTTAAATTTATTGAAGCTTGCACATTATATGCCAAATGCAATACCGCCAAATTATGGTTGCCATAACTTCCTTAATTTCATTCCCCATGCTGTCACATTGATCGGTAATAATTGCAGCAGGCGCTTGACCCCCCATTGCTGCAAGCTAAGTACTGAAAACCCAAACATATGTCATTGTGTCCTCGTGAGATAGAAGTGTTGAACCAAACAATGTGGATTGGCCATGATTATTGACTCCAACAACAGTCAAAAACAGCATCTTGTATCTGTTAACAAGATACGTTGAATCAACACAGACCACATCATTGAACTCTTCATAAGATATTTTACTTCAAGGGTGCACCCAAAAAACACTATATAGCATATCTTCATCATTCATAGGAATCAAATGGAAGAAATCACTATTCTTTTGATACATTCCAATGAACATACTATTTATGCAATCAGCATCTCCAATTCCAATGTTCAACCTCCTCACCTTCTAGGCAGTTTCTGTAATCTTTAGGTAGACATCCTAATTTGTCCGGTCCTCCAACTTGTACCTCGAAAATTCTCATACTTTTGTTGGGCCTTAGTCCAGCCATGTTGTACATTTCCAGTTTCCTCTTCATATTAGAATTTAGACTTCTATGAGCAACCATAAACCTGGACATAGATAGATGTAATTCGTGATTGTGTTATTCCACAACTTTTGAGACTTGCCACATTCCATTATCACTCAAAATTGCCCAAATACGAGCAGGCCATTCTATCCTCTTTGACCGCTTGTAAGTATTGGCTTTTCTACATCTATCACAACTAATAGTTTGATAGTTTATGAAAGAACCAATTTCTTTCGAACTAGATTTCTTAGTAACACTAAAACCCTTACTTTTTGCATACGCCTGATATGAATAAAAAACTCATTAATGTTGTTGAAGTATTTACTTATGCATATAGCTCTTGATTCTTGGAGTTCTTCAGCACCGTCGCTTCCTTCACTTAGCTCGCCTTGCTCGCCGCTACCATCATTCAACATCAGCTCACCTCCTAATTCCGAAATGTGATTTTCCTCTACTATAATTCGTTCTCAAGTTAGAACTGATTATTCAATGAGAGAATACTAGAACCCAATTTTTTTTGAAGTTATGATTTGCAAAATCTTCGGTATTTTTCGTTCGTCTTATACTCTTATTTTAGAAAAAAAAGAATAACATGTTCAATCAATGTTTTCTTACATGATGTGAGGGAATGAAAGAAGAGAGAGAAAGCGAGCTTACTTCCTGCTGAAATTGGTTCACTTCCTTCCTATTTGCGCGAGGGGCAGTATCGTCTTTTTGACGATTAATTTCTTCCGAGGAGAAATTAATCGCCTCGAATCCAAGGAGATAATCTTTATTGTTTTGTATTAAAGCATTGATGTTCTTATCATGGTGACTACTTCGTCAAACTATTGACTTTTACCTTTAGGTTGAGTTTTGTACCATAGAATCGGGGGTTTAGAATTAGAATTGGAATTCTAATTCTAATTCTTTTGTTTGGTTGAGCCATTAATTATGGAATTATAATTAAATTCTAATTCCAATTTTACAAATCTACCAATTCCAATTCCATATCAAAACTTAAGAATTACAATTCTAATTCTACAAGATTTTCATATTCATCACTTCCGTTGTTAATTATACAATTTTATTATATTCATATTTTCTCACAAACTCATATATACTTTCTCTCTCTAAAATTCACGATACTGTTTCTTTCTAAAAATTACGACACTTTCTCTCACTAAAAATTAACGATACTCTCTCTCTAAAATCACGACACCTTCTCCCTCTAAATTCACGATACTTTCTCTCTCTAAAATTTCTCGACTTTTTTTCTCTCTAGAATTCACAAAGCTTTCTCTCCCTAAAAATAATGATACTTTCTCTCTCTAGAATTCACGACACATTCTCTATCTAAATCATGACACTTTCTCTCCCTAAAACTTACGACTCTTTTTCTCACTAAAATTCACGACACTTTCTCTCTCTAAAAATTCATGACACTTTCTCTCTTTAAAAATTCATGACACTTTCTCTCTCTAAAAATTTACGACACTTTCTGGTATGATTCTTTTTAGCCTTTCTTGAGGATCACTTGCTCCCAAGATCCAACTCTCTTCTAGAGGGATTCCTTGATGTTTGCTTTAAAGAATATGAAGAACATTGAACAAATTGCATATAAAAATAACTATGAAAGAAACAATTAGACCTTCTTATATTTGGGGAAGAATCAATAAGACTTATGGAAGCCTCACCTATTCTCCACTCTCTCAAGAAGGACATAAATTTCTAAGCAACATCAACTATAGAAGATGGCACCTCAAGGAATGAGATTTGGATTAGACAAGGAACTCTTGAATTGAATTCAAGAATCGATTGACCAAATTATACAATGAAAAGATTTCCCTAATTTACAATGGAAGTGGAAGAAACTCCATAAGAACCCTAGGTTCAACTCTCTCTCTCTCTCTCTCTCTCTCTCTCTCTCTCTCTCTCTCTCTCTCTCTCATTTCATGTCTAACTTGACAAAATGGCTGCAATAATACATATATATATATATATATATAGGGTTCCAAATCATTAACTCCCAACCCTGATAGCTAATCTTGATTAAGATAAATTGATGGGCACTTAGGCCACTTAATTACAAGTCTAAATAAATTTAACAATTAGAATGATGGGTCAAAGGAGTTAAAATCCTTCAATATCTTCAGCTTTCTGAGACCTACCGACGACGGTAGGCCTCGACGTACTATCGGCGGTAGGTCGCATTCTCAAAACGGTTTGGACTAGAACCCTACCGGTGGCGGTAGGGTAGACCTACCATCAGCGGTAAGTCTTGGACCACTTTCCTTGGCTTTTATAGCTCCAAACTCTTCCAAACTTTTTTCTTTGGCTTCCTCCACTTGCAACTTGGAAAATAAGAGTGTCTTGGTTCCTCTGAAAGCTCCTTCTTGTGCTCCTATACTTGCCAAGCCAAGTCTTGGATTATCTTTTTAAATATGGCTATCTTTCCTCGGTGCTCCTCCTCCTTTCTTCTACCCATGGCTTTTGTGACCGGACCTTGCAATAGTTCTATGGTTTCTTGCGAATCCCGGGTCATACCACTTTCTCTTCTCTGAAAATTTGCGACACTTT
This sequence comes from Catharanthus roseus, assembly GCA_028651295.1. Classification (NCBI taxonomy): domain Eukaryota; kingdom Viridiplantae; phylum Streptophyta; class Magnoliopsida; order Gentianales; family Apocynaceae; genus Catharanthus; species Catharanthus roseus. The sequence continues at coordinate 12,848,727 of JAPQWS010000104.1, forward strand.
CTCTCTAAAATTCGCTACACTTTTTCCCTTTAAAATCACATTCACTTTCTCTAGAATTCACGTCATTTTTTTCTCTAAAAATCATGCACACACGCTCCCTCTCTTATACATATATACATTTTGAGTAAATATATTTACATTTTGAATTCTAATTCTATAATTTTCTTAGACTTACGCAAACAGAGGAAGTAGAATTAGAAAATGAATTCGACAACAGTTCTATAGTTTTACCAAACAAATAAATTAGAATTACAATTCTTAGAATTCTATAGAATTCCAATTCTAATTCCAATCCAATTATATGAACCAAACACAACTTTAACAATGATTGTCGAGTCATAAGGAACCCAATTGCTAAACTAATTGGAGTATGAGGAAAAAGGAAGATGAGGGAAGTGGACGTACTAGGAATGGGAAAGGGAAAAAAAATATGGAAGTGATTTGAATGGTGGCACTCAAGATTATATGGTACCTATTCTAATACACTTTCTTTAGTGGTACATTTTATTTTATGATTTATTTTTTAGAGTTTAAGGTTTATCTTTTATTCTATATAATTTATATTAATAAAACTATTATAAAATTAGTGTATTATAAAATTTACTAAACTATCCCAATAGGAATGGTGGTGGTAGACAAAAATTTGAAGAACGGTTGGATAGTATTTTGTAAATGAGAATGACCGTTAAACTTTCAATCAAATTCAGTTTTGCTCAAAGTTAACTTTTTGGTTCACTGGGAGTCAAACAAGTGTTAGAAGTGAAGAGAGGAACTTGATTGAAATAGAATCTATAATTCTAGAACCGTTAGAGACTTTTTAAAATTGAGGTCTTAAATTGAGACAAGTCTCAATTTTGAGGACCAAAATTGAAATTTAAATAATTTCCCGCCCAAATGGGCTATTCTGTTACAGTTGGTTCCGACTCCCGATAGAGAAACAAAGCCGGGTCAGCCCGTATTCCAGCTTGCTTTTCGATTTCTTTTCAGAAGTCTCCAGCCACCGCTTCGATGAAGATTGAAATCCTAGCTTGAGTCCTCATATCTACAATCTTCTTCTTATATAGTTCAGAAGGTTGCTATTTTACTTCAAGGCCTGGAATTTTGCTGTCGAAAGTACGGCCAAGCATATAACATGGTATTTGCTGATTCCAGTGTTTCCTTTTTTTGTAGTACTGTAGAAATTGATGATTTAAACACGGTATTGTCAGTTTTGTAGATTTTGTGGTTGGTAAGACTGATTTTGCATGATAATTCTCTACTACCCATTTTGTTTTACTTAAGATGGTTTTATCGATGTTATTATGTTGGATTCATTTTACGAGTCAGATGCAGATCACCAGAATTCACGTGTTCAACAGTACACAACTGTATAAGCTTTTGAATTTTAAAATTCTTTTTGCTTTTTGCTTGTATTGGATGATGGAAGCATAAGCTGTTTCTGGAAGTATTTCTGTAATTAGCCATGTTGAGTTTTTATTCCTATTCTTCCAGGTATAAGATTAATTGCGGAACAATAATTTATTGAATTACAACGAAATTGAGAGAGAAAGGATTGTATTTGGACAATAATCGTGTTCTGATTATTACATTTTTCATTTGAGCCCTTCCTTGGAATTAAAGGATTGAATTTCCAGAGTGCCCTGGAAACTAAGGTGATACAATTCTTTCTGGGTGAGGTTGAGCATGTGTTGTTGATGAAGCCGAGGGCACAGAGAGTATTTACCAAGGAAAAAAAAAGGGGGCGTAGAGAGCTCATGTCAAAGGTTCTCCTGAATGTCTTGAGGACAGAATCAAAGCCATCAAATATGTCTTGAGAATTGATGAATCATTTAAGTAAGAAGATTTAAATTCTGAAATGTTTTAGGCAATGTACATCGAATAGGCTCTCTATTGAGCTTGCCTGACAATTTCCAAATTTGTGACTCTACCTTATGTATTCATTTTCTTGGTTCAGCTAATCATTCTTTTCCTTCTGAAATTAGCTGAAAGAAAAAAGTGACATCTTGTAGGTAGGTACATTTGGAAGTTTGCTCTTGTATATTTACCCTGATAATGATTCATCACTCTAAATATAGTATTTATTCTTGCAGTATGTAACGAATCGAAGCTGAAGCATACCTGCTCAAAGAATTATTCTGCTGAAGTGCCTGCAGAGAATGTGAAAACAGGGAGGATTCTTTCCACACAGCTTCAAATATATCATCTGCATTTTGCAAAAGGGCTTTCATGCGCTTGTTAAGACTTATCGAGGACAAAATTCATGAGAACAGTTAAACATTGAAGGAACTTGAGGCTTTGTGAGTGAAATACTTGAAACTGCAGGTCACTTCTTATCTACTTGACTCTTTTATGTTTTGCCGATTAAAATGGCACTGTCTTATCATGGTCTTACAAAGTTTTGAGACATTCAACATGCCAATTAGTGGAAAGAAGTTGCTTGTTTATGATTTCAGTGGGCTTATCTGTTTTTTTCTTGCCCCTATTGCTTTTTCTTCATCTTTGTGCTTTCAATTCTAGGATTGGAGTAGATCATGGGGTCTCTTCTTAAAATTACATGTTTCATCTTTAATTTCGTTCATTTACTTGCATTTCTTGAAATGTTTGATTGAGGTTTGATACTTAGGGGGCTAATTATTGTTTTTCCTACACTTTGAAAGTGCGGAAGTTTGAATTTCATGAACCTTCTCACATTTTTTATTATGGAACTTCAGGCATCACTTCTTTGTGCCTAATTTGGCAGTTTTTCAATTTAATAATGCATGCTGGTGAACTAATCTGGTCAGCTGAATATGATTTCAATATCTCTTTGTTTTACCTGTATCTGCTGCTGATTATGATGTGTCTCCTTGTCACTTCTTTGTCTTGTCAAACCACATTCAGAGTTTTGTCCATTGTATCCTATGGCCTTCTTCTGAGGTCACCACAATTGGAAAGTTACTTTGAGTAAATTCTATTAATTTGAAGTGTTTTATTTTCCAGCATTGCAAGAAGTCTCATTAATGATAAGAACTCACAAGTGAGACTAGAAATTTGATATACTGGACATTCCATCTTTACACTGATTGCAAACTGTCCCCATAGCGTAAAGTTGTAATGTTATACAAGGGTAGGATTTGTACAAGGATATATGGGGATGGAGATGTATTTGAAAACATTATACAGCATTGAAAGTATTATCTTTATGGACTATTTGTTCATTTTGAGTCCTCATACAACGGAGTTTGAATGACAGTGAATTTGATACTGCATGAGCTGGTTTGCCCGTCTCTCGTATAAGATGATAGCCCCATGCTCCACTTAATGTACCACAAACAGGACCAACAACATACACCCAAATCCCTCTATAATAATTGCTAGCTATAGCTGGCCCGATGCTTCGTGCAGGGTTCATAGATCCACCTGATATAGGCCTAGAAAACCAAATTCATAAGAACTACGTTCAGAAATTCTTTCATTGTGTTGCTTGTTTTGTTCTAGAGTGAGTTTCCACTTACCCTGCCAGGATTGAAGTAATGCATACTGCAGAACCTACTGCAATTCCAGCAAGTTCTCCTATCTGTGGCACAGAATAAAGTCATGCAGCAAAGTGACCGAGTAAGCTCAATTTCCATATGTAATGGTAGTAGTTGTGACAAGGATCGTCTGATACACCTTCTAATGTGTAGATGTATTAGACGATACTGATTGGTAGTAGTGAGTTTGATTGAAGCTTACTGCTTTTGTATCGGTAGCTACTGCTGAGGTGATGAACATCATAGAAAATGTAACAACAATTTCCATAATAAGTGCTTGAATTTCTGTTCCAGCAGGTGAGGTGGTTCCTATATGTTTTATTGGGTGAAGTAATATCCGGAGAGTGAATGCTGCGGAAGTAGCTCCTGTCACTTGTGCTGCTGCATAAAAAGGTACCTGCCAAAATCATCAATATTAATTCATCACTATACTTGGTTTCATAACTCGCTCAATCCCTCTAAACTCTCCTTTTTTTCCCACCTCAATACTTTCGAATTATTTACTTTCAGTCAATCATGCCTTAAATCTTTTGATTTAAGATACATTTTTACTTCTATATTATTTATAGGGTACTGTAGCTCACTGCCTGAATTTAGGAGTGAAAGAGCCCTCCCTAGGGACTGGTTGGAGCTGGGCTCCGAGGGTTTAGACTCATAGGACAGCCTAAACTCTGGCCCAGTGGATCCATAAAACTCACTAGTAGCATAACAAAAAAGCCTTCCTCGTTATGATGTCCCTGGGATTGTAGCCAGGGATCGTCAACAAACCTTAGCTACTAACCAAAGGAGCATAAGCGGAAACGTAGAAAGACCAAAAACCCAACCTCTTGCTGAACGAGATTCTCATTCTCTTTTCCAAGCCCGGTTATTGAGCCTATACTCTACTCAATCCCAAGTATCCGTATACGCTACCATTTGTTACTTTGTGTGCTGTTCTATTATTTACTGGTGCCATTACGAAATCTGACCATCAAAATTTGGTCATTTTATCTGGGCGACAGGCACTTACATGTGCTCGAATAAAGAGTAAATGAATACTTCTGTATTCAATAGTATGAGTTGCATTGAGCACATGTTGTGCCAAAATGGCCTGATTTTATAGGTCGAAGGCATAAACAATACCCAGTAAATGCAAAATGTCTTAAAATAAATTTAGCTAGTGACTAGCTGAGCGTAAATAGTCCAAGAACATTTTTGGCCATTTTTTCAATCTAATAATTTCAAGTTGAGTTCCAAGCCAAATCCTCTTATTCTTGCAACCTCATATACCTACTAGCCATAAGAATAAAAAGACCTTAGGTGTATGCCCCATGCCACCATCATCCTTAAGTTTGAACTTGGTAACAATAGTATTTGTCTAGTACGATGATAAATTGGTATTGGCAGATTGGTTGCTTCAACACTATTTATGTAAGAACGAAATTCTAATTCGTGTATGTTAAACGTCAAACCAACATTTGAATATTACTTCAATTCCAGCAAAATATTCATTTGCAATGAATTTATTTTCTTAAATATGTTTATAGGCTCATTTGGTGTAAATGTTTTCCTTAAATATGTTTATTTTTTTCTATGTTAAAATATAGTTTACAAATGATCTTCTACAATAATTGTTATCTATGTGATCTTCTATATTAACTTTTAAATAAAATAAATTTTTATTTTTATATTTAAATGTATTTTACAAATAATATTTTCAAATTAATTTTCTGTATGTGATTATTGTTAATGTGGTGAAATAATTATATACCAAAGGCAATAATTTTTATTTTTTATTTTATTGATTTTTTTTTTTTACCAAAAGCAATGATTGAATGATTTAGCATTATACATGAACCAAGTATGGCAAACTGTCTATTGTCTTTCTCAACCAACCAACAGGCTTATCTGCATTCATGATCCTCCCATGTTGGCATCTCCTCTACCATATGGACTTCTTAAATAATTTATCGTCAACATTATTAAGGGCCATCTCAAACCATGCAAAATTAATTAAAGAGCACATGGAAAATTAAATGAGAACAACTTGAAAATAATTAATGCATGTAAAATAAATAAATGCATCATGACTTCGAAAATGGGAATTTTTTTAGTTTAAAAAAAAAAAAAACCCTAATAAGACAATACCTAGTACACTTAGGATAATTGGTGTATTTTAATTCTTTTTTGTCGAATACCTATTTTTATTCTCGAATGTTTACATGTTTACTAACTTCGGTTCGTTTCATATTCATTTAACTTTTTTTAACCACGTATGTATTTTCAAGCTAATTATTAAAGATTCATAATATGGGATATCTTGAAAAGAATGGCAACAGATTTATTTTCGAGAAAGGAAAAATGTACTAGTAATTAGACTCAATTAGCTTGTAGATCAAGAACATAACTTAAAGATGTCTGGTGGAAGCTGTCGCCTCCCAACCCTTCTTAAAATCTGATCTTACGTATTAAGTTTTGAAGTTTTTAAATTACGCTTTTTGTTTTAACGATTTTGAATTCTTGCTTCCAAAATAAAAGTTAAAGTTCCTTGTGTTTTTAAAAGGAAACTGAGTAGTAATATTATAATGGAGATTTTTTTTTTTTTGTCAAAAATGTGATGTTTAATTGGAGACGAAGTGGTTAGATCGTCTTTAATGTTTATTTATTAGAGTTAAAATTTATCTTTTATTTTGTTAATGAATTTACTGTTTTAAAAAAAAAAAAGTAAAATAGAAGTTCGATTTTTGCGGGAGACAGAGATCATAAGGAGAAGAGGAAAAATAAGGAGAAGCGAAGAGGGAGCTGGAACCTGTTTCCAAGGGAAGTGTCTAACAGCAGCAAAAGCTAAGGTTACAGCGGGGTTCATATGGGCACCTGATATGTGTCCAACAGCATAAATCATGACAGTGACAATAAGTCCACCAGCGACGGAAGCCCCAAGTTTTGACACTTTGTGTTCATCAATGGCACTAAGTGCAGCTGAACCGCATGTTACGAATACCAATAGGTACGTCGCTATTATCTCTGCTGTCACCTGATATATTGATCATCAACCAATTAATTTTATTCATCTAATTCACAATATATACAATAAGAGTTGCACTATATTTTGTTTGTCCACCTCATTTTCTTTTCTTTTCTTTTTTCAAGAATTCTTCTTGTTAAGATACTAAGAAAAAAGGAGGAATGATTAGTATTAGACAGTTAAAGCTATTATTAGTAAAGACATGTTAGAATTGTTCTATTATACTAGCTAGATTATTTCTAATTAAGGAACTATACTAAAAGATGTACTAGATATTTTTCAATTTGAATACTGTTATTGGGTTAAATGTCTATTTTCGTTGGCCATATATGTATTTTTTTAGTTTTCAAGAATTCTTACTCAATTTACTTAAAATAAACTATTTTTAAAATTTAAACTATAAATTATTTTTGAACTATTTTCGACTACTTATTACACATCCATTTTTAGTTTACTATCCTTTTCCGTATTAAGCTAGAAAAATCTATTATTACAATATTATTCATTTTCAAAAACTGCTTTTACTTTTATAAAGCTAAAATGAAACAAGTAGATTAAAATTTCAAAATAACTTTTATTTTAAAAGTTTTAAAGGAAAGGTAAACAATCAACTAAAATACTAGGAGAAGTGGAAAAAGAATAAAAGTAAAACGCTGTTGGATTGTCTAGGAACCTTATAGTACACTTTATTTATCGTAATTTTATTAATATAAATCTTATAAAATAAAAAAAAAAATTTAAAATAAATATATATACTTAACGATTGAGTGAGTAAAACGAGTCATTCTAAAAGTTTTGTGAGTAAAGCTAGAGAGTTGATTACCTTCCGGAGAAAACAAGGTGGGTAGGATTGCCATAATCGTGTCCAAATGTTGCTGCTTAATATTGGATGTTCGGCGGCAGAAAGTGTGGTTGATTCGTTAGGTTTGGTCAAGTCACCGAGGAAACCGTTTTCCATGTTTTTTTCCAGATTGTGTATGCAAGATAGGAGAGATGCAGTATTTGAATTCTAAGCTAGCTTTGAGAGAGAGTTTGCATAGTAGGAGGAGGGAAAAGAACTGAGAAGGGGTGGGGGAATTAAAATGAAGTGGATGTCTCGTGTTATATCGACCCTATATATATACATGGAGTCTAGAGGAATATATAATAATGTAGTGAAATAAAAATATATGGCTTTTGTTTTTCTTTTTGGAGAGCAAAATACTTTGGTTTTTTAATGGATGGATGTGCATAATTGAGGTAGGAATTTGACTCTTGTACCTTTTTGGCTTTGGTGGTTCTTTAGATTCTGACGGTGTATTTGATTAGAGTATTGGAAAAATGTTGAGATTTTTAACTTAATTTTTGTGAAAATGATGAGATTCGATTTTTATAAGGAAAATAATGAGATTCAAAATAAAAAATAAAATTATTTTCATTTCAAAATTCAATTCAAATTCAGAAATTACTTAGTTTTTTTTTCCCACTACTTTCTAAAAGAAGAGAAAAGAGTGGAAAAAATTAAAAGATCTAAACATGAAAAATCGAAGAATACATTAAAAAAATCTTAAACTAAGGAAGACAATTCTGTTAAGGAATGTAATTCTTGCATCTTAAAAGAGTCAAATCTCTAACAATTTAAATTGGAAATTTTCAACTCTTGTCATTCCGATGAAATTTCACGAATAGGCAGAAATAAATTTTAATCAGTCAAGTGTATATTTATTATATTTATTTCTTTAAGCGTACTATATTTATTTTAGAAAGAAAAAATAATTTTTTTGAGCAATAATAATATAGAAAGAGAACAATAATTTGGTTGGGGAAAAAGTGTCATATCCAGTTCCCTTTCCACCTTTATACCAAGCTAATGCATAATGGTGGTTCAAAAGAAAAAATATATATATATATGGGGTACATGGTCCACGTGCAACTTAGCCTTAAAATAAAAATAGACCTACAAAATTTTTTATTTTTTCTGAAAATATAGACCTACAAGTTTGGAAAGCAGTAATTTTTCTTTTCATTTTTTTCCAGAACATTGGATGAGAGATTTTAATCAAACTTATTAGAGATCTAGTTTTAAAGATTCCTTTCCAGAAAAAATGTTTTTTAAAGATTCTTGAGTTACTATTTTACTACACTAGTAGATAATGTTGTGAGCATATATATATATATGTGTATGTATATTGAAAAGGAAATTTCATTTTATAAATTATAGAGAAACTTTATGAACTAGAATAGCTGGTATACAAATTGTGGAATTTCTTCCATCTCCACTAAAAAATTAGGAAGAGTGGTCGCAGATTGGGGAAGCAGGTGAGTTGGGCATTCACTTTCTTATTAATATACTACAATTTGGCTCCACAAATACTTATGATGTGTCTCTGCACCACAGTGATAATATGTCCTAATGCAGAGATATCTTCCTCCTTTGAATTAATCTTATCCACCATTGCTTGACAATCTGATTCAATCACCACACCAGATTAGGCATAAATAGTTCCTTTACTAATTGCCAGGATCTCCACCTGCTCCCAACTGCTTAACCCTTCCGATATCAATGACATCACATCACCGGTCGAGTCTCTGTTCACCACCGTAATTCCAGCCCTTACATCTTTCCAAGCACCATCCACAGAGACCGAATACCCCTTTCCACAGGTGGTTTCCATTTCACTAACCTTGCTTCATGTTGTGCATTTGCTTTCAATTGGGATTTTGCTGACATATACTCCCCTCCTCCATTTCTTTGAGATTATTACTAGCTCCTCAGGTGTTTGAGAATAGTTCTCAAAGACCCACTTGTCCCTTGCAATCCATAAACCCCATAGCAGTATAAAGAATTCAACCTTCTCATCTTCATTAAACCACTTGTCTGAGTTCAGCACATTCCTAATCACTTCACAACTAGACCCAACCCCCTTCACTACCTTCTTAATATCCTTTTCCCAGCAGTCCTATGTTTGCCGAGCCCAAGGATAAAAGAAAAAGACATGTGGGTTTGTCTTCTTCTTCTGCTGCTCCACATCGTGAACAAAAGGAACAAGGTAATGGCTGATTTTTCATACTAACAATTTCACCTTCGGTGGTATTTTACAGGCCCATAGTTTCTTCCATAAGCCACCATTCTCGCCTCAAGTAGAAGAAGGTGCTGCCTCTGTGCTAGACTCTTGTTCCATAAAGCACATCCCCATATAGTATGCCGAGGGAACCGTGAATCTCCCGGACTTTTCATCGTGCCATATTAAACGATCAGGTTCACTGAAGACCCGTGCATCTTATTAAAAAGTTAGTTGTTTTAAAAAAAATAGTTATATTTTAAGAAAATGTCAAATGTAATAATTTGAAAAACTGTCTTGTAAATATATAATATTCTGTTTTTGAGCAAAAAGAAACTATTATTTTATCAAAAAATAATAAATATTATATTACAATTGGAAGGACTTTTTTTTACTTTTTTTTAAGAGTCTTCTTTTCCACTTTTGAAAAAATTCTATAAAAAAATAAAAAATTTGGAAAATGTATAAGGATTTATGTCTCACCCTCCACAACCCTTCCCTCTCCTCCCCAACCCCCAACAGAAAAACCCCCTCTTCCTCACCCCGCACTGCCTCCCTCCAAAGAAAAACCTCCTCATCTCCCTCCTCACCCACCCCCTAACCCACAAAAAAAGTCCCTCTTCCCCTGCTCCACCCCCTCCCACAGAAGGAAAAAAAAACCTCATCTTACCCTCGCTCCATGCCCTCTCCCCAAAACAAAAAGAAAGAAAAAAAACTCTATTATCCTGTCTCCACCCCACACGCTCCCCAAAAAAAATCTTCACAATTAATATAAAAGAATAGTTTGATATTTATTCGTTAATCAAATACTTACAATATTTAAACTCTAAAGTGTACAATAAATAAATAAAGAAAAATAATGAGATAATTATAATAAAGTAGATTCTAACTCTTCCCTTGCTGATGTATCTTCATCCTCATTATAAATTCCACTTGAATTAAGAGGGTATATGTTTCAGCAGGTAAATTTCCTTCACTTGCATAATCAACTAAGGATTTAAAGTTCAACATTATCAAAATATTGTCCATATATATGTATATATATAAGTTAACTATATATAACGAATTCAAATAAAATGATATCATCCCTTTGGACCATCTATGTCATTAGAAGCCTTTTGCTCGTTCATTAAAGAATTCATTGAAAAAAAGTATTAAGAAAAAGAACATGCAATGAGAAAAAAATAACAATAAAAGCTTCAATTATTGGGTTGTGATTCTCTTTTATGTCATCACCAAATACTTTTTTTTTCGTCAGAAAAAAGAAGATTATTTGTCAATGCGCAGATTAAAAAAGAATTTGCATAGTCAACTTACTCTATGTCAAATCAGATAAAAAAGAAAAAAGAAAAAGATTATCCATTAACCAACCAAAAAAACAAAAAAGCAAAGAATTTGCATAGATATTCAGTGGAGGGTATTACCTTACTCCCCATTCAAATCACATAAAAAAAAAATCTACAGAAAAAGTAAAAAAAAAATATAAGAAGAAAAGCCTGCAATATAAAAAAAAAAAAAAAAACAATAACAGTGTCACGTGCTTGAGTGTGATTCACTCAACATTTCTACAAAATTCATCTTTTGATTTTGGTTTGGGAAAAAAAAAAAAAAAAGATTGACGATTAACAACAAACGATGATCAGAAGAGAAGCATACCTGTGTCTCATAATTATCTTAAAACCGTTTATAATCATAAATCTCCAAGAAAATCTTCATACCTTATCAAAGATTCTTTATTCAAAATAAAAGTAAAATTGAAGTGATACAATCTTCTTCTCTATTTATTAGGTATATCAAAAACAATGTATAGATTAACATCGAAAAATACCCGCTTTCCTCCTCCACCCCATACCTACCTGGTCTTAGATAACACACCGGGTTTACAGAAAGAAAAGTTCATGAATGGAAGATGTCTCTCTGGAACTTGTTTTTCTTGGTCAATCGAGGGACTGTCTTACGACGTTCTAAACCCAACTCACGTCGTCACAATCGTTCAATCAAATTTCGTCAAACCCGGAGTTCACGATCAGCGACATCCACAAGGGTTCAAAGCTAGGGCTTATTGAATTTCAAATGAATGGTCGTACTTGGGTGAGCTACATCCATACATAGTCTAAGCGCCTTATATCCTGCTCCTCCTACGAGAGCGAGAGTACTAAAGATAAATTTGTAATTTACAAAGAAAATTTTATTTAGAAATTTTTCTTTAAAAAAATGTAAATGAATGGGAAGAAAAAATAAGATATTAAGGGCATGAAAAGAAAGGAAAGAGAAACCTGAGCAGAACAATGTCAAGAAACAAAGAAAAAAAAACTGAAAAAGAGCTTGAAGACAATGAATATCGTAGGCAACTACAAAAAATAATAAACATTTTTAAATAATTTATTATACCTGTTAACCCTAAGGGCATCATTGCATATGATTTTGATTATGATTAACATATGTTTGTGTGATGAAATATTAAGCTTAATTTAAATAGAATAAAAGAAGCATATTTGAAGTCTCAAGGCTACACTCTTAGAAGCAAAAGATCTTGGTGATCAAGGCAAAATGAAGGAGAAAAGATAAGCCATTGAAGACCTCGAAGACTTGTGTCTTAGTTAGGGTTATGCTAAGGTATTTTGTAAAACTCCCTAACTCTAATTTTTTATTATTGATCAAATGTGAAACTCCTTGGATGAATTTCTTTTTATAAACTATTCTTGATAGAGTTTTTGATGCCTTCGAAAGTTTTTTTATCTCTAAAAGAGTATCAAGAATACATGTTTTGAAGTGTTCTGAAATGTGAAGGAAAGTTCTTTTTGTTTAAAGAAAACTGGCTTTTAAATCATTCTCAAAAAAAGGTCATTCGATTTTCAAAACCGGTCATCTGATTTTTTCAAGGGAGACAAAATCGATGTCCTATTTTGAAATGGACCGTTCGATTTTTAAGAGGGATCATCCGATTTTTAAGGGGATCATCTGATTCTTTCTGTTTCAAAACCGGTCTTCCTATTTTAAAAAGGGCTCATCTGATTTTCCTTTTACAAGGAAATCGGATGTCCGATTACTGAAATCGGTTGTCCAGTTTTCAGTTTTTACCATTGAAATATTACCGTTACAAAACAGTAACGGTCACTTGCTCCCTCTTCTATAAATTGAGTTTTTCATCTGCACTAAAAGCAAGAAAAGTTGATTGAAAATTGATTGAGATCATTTTAGAACATTTAAAGAGCTTTAAAAGTACATCTTTTCAGATATCTTCATCTCATAAAAACAAATAGAAAAATCTTCTTGGAGCTTCATTTGTGATCATCCATCACAGAAGAAGTATAGAGGAGTTTGTAGAAGTATTCCATTGAGTTGTATCATTTATCTCAAGCTCACTTGGTAACATTGTTCCCTACTTATCTCTTGTTCTTTTGATATCAAAGGTTTGTGTTGAAAACCCCTTGGGTCATCCTTTGATTTATATTTTGTTGAGAATTGAGGTTTTGTGCAAAAACTCTTAGTGGGTGATCCTCAAACTTGTGTTTGTTGTATATTGTGATTATAGTGGATTTGGTAAATCCTTGGGTATTGACTCAAGGTAGTGGATGTAGCTCTTTGAGAGAGCGAATCACTATAAATTGTTGGGCATGTTTATTGGATGCTTTTTACTTGATTGTTATAACTATAAGATTTTGTTTGATTTGCATTTTTATTAAAAAGAGTTTTAGTATTCCTTCTCAAACAAAATTGGAGGTTTATCTTTTAATTACACAAAATAAATTTGAAAATTAGCTAAAAACCTTATTCACCCCCTCCCCCATAAGGTTTTTCAATTGGTATCAGAGCAGGTCTTCTTTTTTTAAGGCTTAACATCCTAAGAAGTAAAAGATCCTTTTCCAAATGGCTAGTATTTCAAACTTACCCTATGAAAAACCTTGGGGGGAGGGGGGGTTGAATAAGGTTTTTGGCTAATTATCGAAAAAACCTTTGTTAATTAAAGGGTAAACCTCCAATTTTGTTTGAAAGAGAATTCTAAAACTCTTTTAATAAAATTCCAAACCAAACAAAATTTTGTGGTTGAGACAAATAAGTAATAAGCTTAGAAAAAAAAAACACATGGATTTATAGTGGTTCACTCCCTCAAAGAGTTACATCCACTACCTTGAGTTAACATCCAAGGATTTTCCAAATCCACTATAAACACAAAATTACACCAACTACAAATATGAGGATCACCCTACAAGGGTTTTGCACACAACCTCAATTTACAACACAATGTAAATCAAAGGATTACCCAAGGGGTTTTTCAACACAAACCTTTGATATCAATAAGAGAGAAAGATAGGTTTAAGAACAATGTTACCACTTTTGAACTTGAGAAATAATAGGTACAACTCAATGAAATGTTTCTACAAGCTCCTCCTTTCTTCTTCTTTGATGATGATCAATAATGAAGCTCAAGAAGATTTTTGTTTGGGATTAAAAGTGTTTGCAATAAATGTACTTTTGAAGCTCTTTAAAAGTTTTAAATGTTCTGAATGAATATTTCACCAAACTTGTCACTTTTACGGCTGATCAAAAAGTCTATATATACTATCTTAAAAAAAGTGACCGTTGCACTCTGTGTAACGGTAATAATTTTTTACAGTAAATGTGAAAATCGGACGACCGGTTCCTAAAATCGGACGACCGATTCTGGGACAGAAAGATTCGGACTTGTCCATCTAAAAAACGGACTGCCGATTTTTTTTTATTTAGAAAACCGGTTCTAAAACCGGATGACCGAATTTTTTATTTTTTCAGCCAAGTTTTTTTAAGACAAAAGCTTTCTTCATTGTTTCAAAAACATGTATTCTTGACAATCATTTTAAAGAGAAGAAGAACCTTTCAAAAGCATCACAACTTCGGTCAAGAATACTTAGATTTTAACAAAAGTTTCTGTTTGAGAAAATCGTAAAAGGAGCTTCATATATGATCAATAAACAAAGAGTAAGATTAGGGAGTTTTACAAAGAAATACCTTATTACACTCCAACATAGACAAGGCCTTCAATGTCTTCAATGTCTCCAATGATTTGATCTTGGAATGGCTTGGTCTTTTCTCCTTCATTTTGCCCTCATCAACAAGATCTTTTGCTTTTAGAGAGTGTAGACTTGAGACTTCAAAAGTGCTTCTTTTGTTCTATGAAAAGTTAGCTAAAATACTCACACAAGCATATGTTAATCATAATCAAAATCATAAGTATTAATGCCCTTAGGGCTAACACCCTACCCCTTTTTGATTATGACAAACACATATGCCAGAAGAACGAAAGAGCAAGAGTAAAAGTATGGTGATGTTTCAAAAGGATCAATAATAAGAGCAAAGCACAACAATCACCATAAAAGAGAGATAACTCCCCCTAAACACATGCTTTATATCAAATATGGCTAAAGAATATTACAAGATCAAAGTAAGCCAAAAAGCCCATAGCATCACAAGGCATAAGCGGCAACATATAATATCAAACAACATTAATATAACAACATATTACAAAGATTTCTCCCCCTTACATCTTGCACTATTTTCTCCCCCTTTTGTAATAAATTAAAAAAAAAAAAGGATTTTAGGAGAGAAATTTCAAGGGATCATAGAAGAGGTAGCAATATGACTTTCAACATTACATTATCATCATAAAGTCCATAACAAGAGAGGCCAAACAACAAAGAAAAAGAGCAACAAAAGGATCACTTAGCATAACAAAAGCAAATTAAGGTTAGAATATAGCAAGTTAAAGACCATATCATTAAGAGAAGGAAACCACCAGGAGTTTGAAAGGAGTTATAGACAAAACAGGGGAAAGAAAAAAAAAGGTTTTATAAAAGAAATCTCAATCATCTCTATCTCCTCCTCCTTGCTCGAGTCTCTTAACCCGTTCTTGTGTGTCGGTCATTTTTTGATCCAATGCATCAAGCCTTTCTTGAATGTTGGAAACTTTCCCATCCAAAACCTCAAAGCGACCATCGAATGCATCAAACCGAGTGTTAATTGACGTTTGTAGAGAGGTTATCATATCCATTAGATGGCTCATGCTCCCCGAAGATGAGCCTTCCTCTGTTCTTTCTTGTCGCTTCTTTTGCCTTGTTTCTCTTCTTTGGATTTCAACCTCCGTTTCTTCATCACTGTCCTCTTCTTCCATATCCATGTCCTCTTGATCTTCATCATCATCTTTCTCATCATTGTCATCATCATCTTGTCCACCTTGGATGAATGTCCCATCTTCATCTTTCTCAAACCCCATTCTTTTGAAGGTATGTTGAGTGTAGATCTTACCATGTCCAGTGTGATCACCAATGCCAACCAAATTGATCACAAAGTGTTGGAGGATTTTTGTGATAAAGCAACCATATGGCAAGCATTTTGTTGAGGAGGATTGTGTAGCTAGCATATGTTCTATAGCCATATATCCAAAATTCATCCTCCTATGTTCATGCAAGGCTAGCATCACAAATGCGTGCATGTTGGTGATAGATGATTTATGCCCAACATTTGGAATAATGATGTTAGAGATCATGTGATGGAGCAATCTACCATAAGCATCAAGCTTGTTAACATTCCTATCATCATGTCTTTTTAAAACCTCTCCCCTAGTGAAAATTTCCTCAAACCGTCTTTCACTGTATAGATTAGGATCAAAGCATTTTTTGTTCTTGGTGTAAAATCTTATACCATCTTGAGGAGTATCCAAAATTTCATTTAACAGTCTATAATCAAATGCAATATCCCTTCCCCCAATTCTAGTCACAGTCCATTGGTGTGGGACATTATCCACTCTTTCAATTCTTCCCTTGTGGAGATTTGCATAAAACTTATATATCATATCCACATAATAGAGTTCATTCACAATTAGCAGAGGTATCCAACCGATTATTTCAAAAAGATGAGGGATAGCCTCCATACCTTGCATATCATGTAAGTCCACCCGATGACCCGGAGCAATTTTCCGTCTATTTCTAGTCCATTCTTCAAACCTGGCAGCCTCCTTCACTGAAATAAACCTCTCTGAAGCCCTAGCTGCAAAAGCCCCAGTTCCAGAAGGTACTCTCTTTCCCTTTCCTTTCCCTCTACTAGTGCCTCCTTCTTCAGGATTTTGGCCTTGACCAACTTGAGCATTCTTTGTTTTAACCATTTTGGAGAAATTCTTGGGTAGGGTTTTAGAGGAGATGAAGAGTTTGAGATTGGTAGATTGTAGCAAACAAAACAGAGAGAAAAATAGCTTCTTTGTTGTGGTGAGAGATGAATTTGAAGAAAAAGAAGAGGAAGATTGAAAATCGGAACAAGAAATCGGATGGGTCTTGTGAGGGAGGGGGTTTTCGGTCGAGAGAGTGAGAGAGAGTAGAGAAAAAAGTGTGAAATGTTGGAGAAAATTCTAATTTTAAAGCACAGACCCGACCTTTTTTTCAGAACTCGGTCGACCGTTTTTTAAAATCGGTCGTCCGGTATTTTGACGATTTGAAGAAATCGGACGTCCGAGTTTTTGTGCAGGCGTCCGGTTTTATCGTCCGAATATCTCTCGAATTTTTTTAAGGGAAAACTCTAAGTCCGGTTTTAAAACCGGACATCCTATTTTTAAAAGAGGCGTCCAAATTTTGAAAATTTGCAGCAAGACAAGAGAAACAGAGATAAGGGAAAAACAAATAATAAAAGCAACACACATTACTCGTAATTTTCTTAAATAGCAAAAGCGATCTTCCGAAAGAGATTTTGTAAAAATATCAGCAATCTGATCTTCTGTGCAAATATATTCTAAAGATACATCACCTTTAGCAACATGATCTCTAATAAAGTGATGTTCGATTTCAATATGTTTTGTTTTTGAATGTTGCACAGGGTTTATGGAAATGTTTCTGGCACTAGTGTTATCACACATAATAGGTATCCACTTAAAAGAAACACCAAAATCAATTAATGTATGTTTCATCCAAAGTACCTACAACAACAACCGGCTGCGATGTATTCTGCTTCGGCGGTTGATAGGGACACGCACGATTGTTTCTTGCTGTATCAAGATACTAAGCATCCTCCCAAGAATTGGCAATTTCCACTTGTACTCTTCCTTTCTACCTTACATCCGGCATAGTCTGCATCGGTGTAGGCAATAAGATCAAAACAAGATTGTTTAGAGTACCACAAGCCATAATCATATGATGAAATTAAGTATCTCAAAATACGTTTTACAGCTATTAAATGAGATTCCTTGGGGCAAGCTTGGAATCTAGCACACAAACATACGGCAAACATGATATCCGGCCTACTAGCCGTTAAATAAAGTAAACTACTGATCATACCTCTATATGTCTTTTCATCAATAGTTTTACTTTTTTCATCTTTGTCAAGCTTCAATGACGCGCTCATAGGAGTGCCAATACCTTTTGCATTGCTCATCCCAAATTTCTTGAGAAGTTCCTTGGTGTACTTCTCTTGATTGATGAAGATTCCTTCTTTCGTTTGCTTGATTTGTAGGCCGAGAAAGTACGTCAATTCTCCCATCATGCTCATTTCAAATTCTTTTTGCATAAGTGAGGCAAATTCTTCACATAAATAGACATTAGTAGCACCAAAAATGATGTCATCAACATATATTTGGACAAGAAGAAGATTATTATTACAAGAGGTTTTTGTAAAAAAAGTAGTGTCCACCACACCCCTTGAAAAGTTATTTGAAAGAAGAAAACCACTTAACTTTTCATACCAAGCCCTTGGAGCTTGTTTTAAACCATAGAGTGCTTTTGAGAGTTTGTAAACATAATTTGGAAATTTTTCATGCACAAAACTGGGAGGTTGTTCAACATAAACTTCCTCCTCAATATCACCATTTAGGAAAGCACTTTTAACATCCATTTGAAAAAGTTTGAATCCTTTAAAACAAGCAAAAGCTAAAAGCATCCTAATAGATTCAAGTCTAGCAATCGGAGCAAAGGTTTCGTCAAAATCTATGCCCTCTTCTTGATTGAATCCTTGGGCAACAAGTCTAGCTTTGTTTCTAATGACTTCTCCGGATTCATTTAGTTTATTTCGAAAAAACCATTTTGTGCCAATAGTGGGGTGATTACGTGGTCTAGGGACTAAAGTCCAAACTTTGTTTCTTTCAAATTGATTTAACTCCTCTTGCATAGCAATAATCCAAAACTCATCGCATAAAGCATCATCAATAAACTTAGGTTCAATTTGTGATAATAGGGCAAAGTTTTCAATAAAATACCTTCTTGTTCTTACCCCTTGAGATACATCACTAATAATTTCATCTTTGGAGTGTCCTTTTGGATATATCACATCTTGAGGAAGATTTTGAGTTTCTTGATTGTTTCCTTGTTTTTCCTCAATCTCTTCTTCCTCCATAGCATGCTCTTCCATTGCTTGAGTGTACAATGGTTGGTTACTAAGAGTGTTATCTACGTCATCATCATCAACTTTCTTGTCAAAAATGTTAGTTTCATCAAAATTAACATGAATGGACTCTTCAACACATAAGGTTCTTTTGTTGAAAATTCTAAAAGGCTTTTTGTTTGAAGAATAACCAAGAAAAATTCCCTCATCGGATTTTCGATCAAACTTCCCAAGATTGTCTTTGGTGTTTAAAATAAAGCATTTGCATCAAAAAACTTTAAAATAACCAATTGAGGGGGTTTTATTAAAAATGAGTTCAAAGGGAGTTTTCTTTAAAGAAGGTCTCAAGATAACATGATTCATAACGTAGCATGCGGTGTTAACGGCCTCGGCCCAAAAGTATTTAGGAAGGGAGTTTTCACAAAGCATTGATCTTGCCATTTCTTGTAAAGTGCCATTTTTCCTCTCCACAACACCATTTTGTTGTGGGGTTTTAGCGGCCAAAAAATTGTGTGTTATGCCAAAATCATCACAAAGTTTTGTAAAATCTTGATTGTTAAATTCTCTCCCATTATCACTTCTCATAGAGATCAATTTACAATCAAGGGAGGTTTGGACTCTTTTGAAAAGTTTAACAAACTCATGAAAAGCTTCATCTTTTTGACTTAAAAACAAAGTCCAAGTAAATCTAGAGAAATCATCCACAATAACAAAAGCATACCTCTTACCACCGAGACTAGTGGTCCTCATTGGTCCAAATAAGTCCATGTGAACAAGTTCCAAAGGTTTTGAAGTTGAAATCATGTTCTTTGATTTAAAAGATGTCTTAATTTGTTTTCCAAATTGGCAAGCATCACAAAGTTTAGTTTTCTCAAAGTGAAATTTTGGTAGGCCTCTAACAAGTTCTTTTGAAGATAGTTGGTTTAATAAATCCATACTAACGTGACCAAGTCTTCTATGCCACAAAAATGCATCATCATCATGAACCGAGAGACACTTCAAGTTTTGAGAAAGAAAATCTTCAAGATGAAAGACATAGATGTTTCCAACTCTTTTAGCAACAAAAATAGTTTTGTTTTCATGCTTATCAATGATAGAGGAAGAATCACTTTCAAAAACAACCTTTTTTCCACTATCACATAATTGACTAATACTAAGCAAATTGAATTTTAAACCATCAATTAGAAGAACATCCTTAATGAGAGAGGAAGAATTGTTACCAATATTGCCTATACCAATGATTTTTCCTTTGTTCTTTTTGGGTCCATGGATGTTAGTTTGATTTTCTTTAACCTTTCAAATGGTTTTCACTCCTCTTTCAATCTTTTTCTTTATAAAACACTTTGTGGCTTTATGACCACTCTTTTCACAATAGGTGCAACAAAGGTGTGAGTGAGATGATAAAGCCTTTACAAACCGTGTTTGTTTTGAGAAAATATTGGAATGAGTATATCCAATACCATTTTTATCAAAAGGTGATCTTTGAGAGCCAAGAAGTTTTTCAAAGTTTTCTTTTCCTTTTGTGAACTTTTCAACACATTGAGTGAGATCACTCACCTTTTTCTTTAAGACTTCATAATCAATCAAACATTTTTCAAGAGAGGAAATCTTTTCACAAAGGTTTTTGTTTTCTAAAACAAGTTTTTGAAAGTCATCATTTGAACACTCTTTTTCTTTCTTCAAAACTTCCAAGGATTCAAGAATAGCTTTATTTTCACAAATGAGTCTTGAATTCTTATCTAACAAAAATTGAGTTTTGCTTTTCAAATCTTTGTTTCGTTTAGTAAACTTTTTGCACTCATCATACATTTCAATAAGCATTAAACTAGGATCAACATCACAATCATCATCAAGGATACTAGAAGAGTTAGAGGTGAAGATTGTACCTCATTTTCTAGTGCCATGAAGCATATGTTGGCCTTTTCTTCTTCTTCATTTTCACTTGAGTCTTGATCCCAAGTTCCTATTAGGCCTTTGCCTTTCTTCTTCTTCTTTAATGCCTCAAGCTTGGCTTCTAAAGCTCCCTTTTCCTTTTCAATGGCCTTGGGACAATCGGCTACAAGATGATCGGTGCTATTGCATTCAAAACACCTAGCTTTGAAGAGTGATGAGCTTTGTCCTCTTTTCTTGAGTGGAGGTTTCTTTCCTCTATTGTTGAAACCTTTCTTGTAGAATCTTTTAAATTTTCTAATTATCAATGCCATTTCCTCATCATCATCAACCTCATCTTCATTGTTTGATGAGTATGTTTGATCATCCTCATTTGCCTTGAGTGCAATGCTTTTTCTTCCTTTTTCTTCATCTTCCATTTCATTCAATCTTTTTATTTTCATTTCATAGGTGAGTAGTGATCCTATGAGTTCTTCAATAGGAAGTAGTCTCAAATCCTTTGATTCCTCAATAGCGAGTGTTTTTGGTTGCCAAGCTTTTGGAAGTGCATCAAGAATCTTTCTATTAGCTTCTCCTCTTGAGTACTCTTTCCCATATGCCTTTAGGCCGTTTGTGATGTTGGTGAACCTTGTGAACATGTCACTAATGCTCTCATTTTGTTTCATCATGAATAGCTCATAGTCTCTCACCAACATAGCTAACTTTGACTCCTTTACTTGATTGGTGCCTTCGTGAGTTACTTCAAGTAACTTCCACATTTCATGAGCTGAATCGCATCTGCTCACTCTATTATATTCGCTTGCATCCAAGGCACAACTAAGAATATTCATAGCTTGAAAGTTTAGAGTCATCTTCCTTGAGTCGAACTCATCAAATTCTTCAACCTTCTTGGCTACTCCATTTTTGGGAATGTAAGGACCTTTCTCTACAATGCTCTACAAGTCAAAGTTAATAGAACAAATATATTTTAATTCGAGATTTTCAAAAAGTATAGTTTGTTCCATTAAAAAGAGGAGGTCTATTTGTAGAAGAGCCTTCTACATATGGCAAACTAGAATTATTAGCCATAGTAAAGTAAAGATCTTTTGTTTCAAGGGTGTTAGTCCTTTTTTTTTTTTAAGAAGCCCTGCTCTGATACCAATTGAAAAACCTTAGAGGGGAAGGGGGGGGGGGGGGGGTGAATAAGGTTTTTGGCTAATTATCGAAAAAACCTTTGTTAATTAAAGGGTAAACCTCCAATTTTGTTTGAAAGAGAATTCTAAAACTCTTTTAATAAAATTCCAAACCAAACAAAATTTTGTGGTTGAGACAAATAAGTAATAAGCTTAGAAAAAAAAAAACACATGGATTTATAGTGGTTCACTCCCTCAAAGAGTTACATCCACTACCTTGAGTTAACATCCAAGGATTTTCCAAATCCACTATAAACACAAAATTACACCAGCTACAAATATGAGGATCACGCTACAAGGGTTTTGCGCACAACCTCAATTTACAACACAATGTAAATCAAAGGATTACCCAAGGGGTTTTTCAACACAAACCTTTGATATCAATAAGAGAGAAAGATAGGTTTAAGAACAATGTTACCACTTTTGAGCTTGAGAAATAATAGGTACAACTCAATGAAATGTTTCTACAAGCTCCTCCTTTCTTCTTCTTTGATGATGATCAATAATGAAGCTCAAGAAGATTTTTGTTTGGGATTAAAAGTGTTTGCAATAAATGTACTTTTGAAGCTCTTTAAAAGTTTTAAATATTCTGAATGAATATTTCACCAAACTTGTCACTTTTACGGCTGATCAAAAAGTCTATATATACTATCTTAAAAAAAGTGACCGTTGCACTCTGTGTAACGGTAATAATTTTTTACAGTAAATGTGAAAATTGGACGACCGGTTCTTAAACAGAAATATTCGGACTTGTCCAGCTAGAAATCGGACGACCGGTTCCTAAAATCGGACGACCGATTCTTGGACAGAAAGATTCGGACTTGTCCATCTAAAAAACGGACTGCCGATTTTTTTTTATTTAGAAAACCGGTTCTAAAACCGGATGA
Organism: Catharanthus roseus; assembly: GCA_028651295.1. NCBI lineage: Eukaryota > Viridiplantae > Streptophyta > Magnoliopsida > Gentianales > Apocynaceae > Catharanthus > Catharanthus roseus. The sequence goes on from JAPQWS010000104.1 coordinate 12,871,569, forward strand.
CCGAATTTTTTATTTTTTCAGCCAAGTTTTTTTAAGACAAAAGCTTTCTTCATTGTTTCAAAAACATGTATTCTTGACAATCATTTTAAAGAGAAGAAGAACCTTTCAAAAGCATCACAACTTCGGTCAAGAATACTTAGATTTTAACAAAAGTTTCTATTTGAGAAAATCGTAAAAGGAGCTTCATATATGATCAATAAACAAAGAGTAAGATTAGGGAGTTTTACAAAGAAATACCTTATTACACTCCAACATAGACAAGGCCTTCAATGTCTTCAATGTCTCCAATGATTTGATCTTGGAATGACTTGGTCTTTTCTCCTTCATTTTGCCCTCATCAACAAGATCTTTTGCTTTTAGAGAGTGTAGACTTGAGACTTCAAAAGTGCTTCTTTTGTTCTATGAAAAGTTAGCTAAAATACTCACACAAGCATATGTTAATCATAATCAACATCATAAGTATTAATGCCCTTAGGGCTAACACCCTATTTAGAAGGCTCTTCTACAAATAGGCCTCCTCTTTTTAATGGAACTAACTAAACCTTTTGGAAGTCAAGAATAAGAATTTATATTTGCTCAATTAACTTTGATCTTTGGAGCATTGTAGAGAAATGACCTTATGTTTCTAAAAAAGGATGGAAGAGTCAAGAAAGTTGAAGAATTTGATGAGTTTGACTCAAGGAAGATGACTCTAAACTTTCAAGCTATGAATATATTGAGTTGTGCCTTGGATGCTAATAAATACAATAGAGTGAGCGGATGCGATTCAGTTCATGAAATGTAGAAGTTACTTGAAGTAACTCATGAAGACTCAAGCGAAAGTGAAGGAGAAGAAAAGGCCAACCTATGCTTTATGGCTTTAGAAAATGAGGTACAATCTTCACCCTCAAATCTATCTAATCTTGTTGATGATGATCTTAATTCTTTGCTCATTGAAATGTATCATGAATTGGAAAAGATCACAAAAAAGAATAAGATTGATAACCTATCAAATGAAAATTCAAAACTTGTTTGTGAAAACAAAACTCTTTTTGAATGACTAGAAAATTTTGAAAAAGGAAAAGGATTTCTCAAAGTTATAATTTCAAAAACTTATTTTAGAAAACAAAAAACTTTGTGAAAAAGTTCTCTATCTTGAGAAATGCATGGTAGATTACAATGATTTGAAGAAAAAGGTGAGTGATCTCACCTTATGTGTTGAAAAGTTCACAAAAGAAAAAGAAAACTTTGAAAAACTTCTTGGCTCTCAAAGATCACCTTTTGACAAAAATGGTATTGGATACAATCATTCCAATATTTTTTCTAAACAAACACGTTTTGTAAAAGCTTCCTCGTCCCTTTCATACCCTTGTTGTACTTATTGTGAAAAGAGTGGTCATAAAGCCTCAAAATGCTTTATAAAAGGAAAAATTGAAAGGGGAATAAAAATCGTTTGGAAAATGAAAGAAAATTCAACTAACATTCATGGACCTAAAAAGATATGGGTACCAAAAGTCATTTCTATTTCTTCTTTTGTAGGAACACAAATCAAGCTCAACTAAGTGGTATTTGGATAGTGGTTGCTCAAGGCATATAACCGGGAACGCATCTCTTATTAGTGAGCTTAAAGAAATCGAAAGCGGATTCGCCACTTTTGGAGATAAGAAGAAGGGAAAAATCATTGGTATTGGCAACATCGGTAACAATTCTTCTTCTTTTATTAAAGATGTTCTTTTAATTGATGGTTTAAAATTTAATTTGCTTATTATTAGTCAATTATGTGATGATAGGAATAAGGTTGTTTTTGAAAGTGACTCTTCTACTATCATTGATAAGCATGAAAATAAAACTGTTTTTGCTGCTAAAAGAGTTGGGAATGTCTATGTCTTTCATCTTGAAGATCTTATTTCACAAAGCTTAAAATGTCTCTCGGTTCATGATGATAATGCATTCTTATGGCATAGAAGGCTTGGCCATGTTAGTATGGATTTATTGAACCAAATCTCTTCAAAAGAACTTGTTAGGGGCTTACCAAAACTTCATTTGAGAAAACTAGACTATATGATGCTTGCCAATTCGGAAAACAAATTAAGACCTCTTTTAAACCAAAGAAAATGATTTCAACTTCAAAACCTTCAGAACTCATTCACATGGATTTATTTGGACCCATGAGGACCACTAGTCTCGGTGGTAAGAGGTATGCTTTTGTCATAGTAGATGACTTCTCAAGATTTACTTGAACTTTGTTTTTGAACCAAAAAGATGAGGTATTTCAATAATTTGTCAAAATTTTCAAAAAGGTTCAAACCTTCCTTGACTGCAAATTGATTTCTATAAGAAGTGATAATGGGAGAGAATTCAACAACCAAGACTTTACAAAACTTTGTGATGATTTTGGTATTTCACACAACATTTTGGCTGCTAAAACTCCACAACAAAATGGTGTTGTGGAAAGGAAAGATCGTACATTGCAAGAAATGGCAAGATCAATGCTTTGTGAAAACTCTCTTCCTAAATATTTTTGGGCCGAGGCCGTCAACACCCGCATGCTATATTATGAATTGTGTTCTCTTGAGATCGCTTTTAAAGAAAACTCCTTTTGAACTCATTTTCAACAAAACCTCCTCAATTGGCTATTTCAAAGTTTTTAGATGCAAATGCTTTATTTTAAACACCAAGGATAATCTTGGGAAGTTTGATAGAAAATCTGATGAGGGAATTTTTCTTGGTTACTTTTCAAACAAAAAGGCCTATAGAATTTATAACAAAAGAACATTATGTGTTGAAGAGTTTATTCATGTAAATTTTGATGAAACTAACATTTTTGACAAGAAAGATGATGATGACATAGATAACACTCTAAGTTACCAACCATTGTACACTCAAGCAATGGAAGAACATGCCATGTAGGAAGAAGAGATTGAGGAAAAACAAGAAAATGATCAAGAAGCTCAAAGTCTTCCTCAAGATGTTATATATCCATAGGGACACTCCAAGGATGAAATTATTGGTGATGTATCACAAGGGGTAAGAACAAGAAGGTACTTTATTGACAACTTTGCCCTATTATCTCAAATTAAGCCTAAGTTTACTGATGATGCTTTGTGTGATGAGTTTTGGATTATTGCTATGCAAGAGGAATTAAATCAATTTGAAAGAAACAAAGTTTGGACTTTTGTCCCTAGACCACGTGATCACCCCACCATTGGCACAAAATAGGTTTTCGAAATAAACTAAATGAATCTGGAGAAGTTATTAGAAACAAAGCTAGACTTGTTGCCAAAGGATTCAATCAAAAAGAGGGCATAGATTTTGATGAAACTTTTGCTCCGGTTGCTAGACTTGAATCTATTAGGATGCTTTTAACTTTTGCTTGTTTTAAAGGATTCAAACTTTTTCAAATGGATGTTAAGAGTACTTTTCTAAATGGTGATATTGAGGAGGAAGTTTATGTTGAACAACCTCCTGGTTCTGTGCATGAAAAATTTCCTAATTATGTTTACAAACTTTCAAAAGCATTCTATGATTTAAAACAAGCTCCAAGAGCTTGGTATGAGAAACGAAGTGGTTTTCTTCTTTCAATCAATTTTTCAAGGGGTGTGGTGGACACTACTCTTTTTACAAAACGTCTTGTAACAATGATCTTCTTCTTGTCCAAATTTATGTAGATGATATTATTTTTGGTACTGCTAATGTTTCTTTGTGTGAAGAATTTGCTTCATTTATACAAAATGAGTTTGAAATGAGCATGATGGGAGAATTGACCTACTTCCTTGGACTATAAATCAAACAAGGAAAAGAATACATCTTCATCAACCAAGAGAAGTACACCAAGGAACTTCTCAAGAGATTCGGGATGAGCGATGCAACAGGTATTGGCACTCCAATGAGCTCATCATTGAAGCTTGAGAAGGATGAAAAAGGTAAAAAGGTTGATGAAAAGAAGTATAGAGGTATGATTGGTAGTTTGCTTTATTTAACGGCTAGTAGACCGGATATTATGTTTGGGGTATGTTTGTGTGTTAGATTCCAAGCTTGTCCTAAAGAATCCCGTTTAATAGCTGCAAAACGTATTTTGAGATATATGATTTCATCATATGATTATGGCTTGTGGTACTCTAAATAATCTTGTTTTGATCTTATTGCCTACACTTTTTGGTACAAATAAACACCGTAAATTTTGATTATTAGCTTTTAAAAATATTTTATTCATTTATTAATCAAAACTATTATATTTAATTTATTTTATCTTTGTGCATGGAAAAAATTATAAATGGGCCCAAAAGAGCATTGGGCTGCTACAAGGAAAGCTGGGCCAAGAAAAAAGGAGAGCAAAGGAAATAAAAAGAAAGAGAAGAAAATCGGCAGCTGCTTTAAGAGAAGAACCAGCTGCGCAAAGAAAAGAGAAAATATATACAGAGAGGGAGAAGGGAGCGGTAGGAGAAAAGGAAGTAAGCAGCTGCTGGCTGGGGTTTGAAGGAAAAAGCTGCAGTAGCACAACCGACACAGCTGTAGCGAGAGCAGCACAAAGAAAGAAGCAGCTGCTGAGCTGCTGGAACGAAAACAGCAGCTGCAAGCGCTAAAACCAGAAGCACCAGAAGCAAACGGTTGAGGAAGCCGCAGCAGCAGCTGAAGACGCGAAGCAGCTAAAGCAGGCAGGTGTAGAAACTCCATCAGTCAGTAGAAACCAAAGCAGCAGAAATGAAGCTGCTGCAGCACAGAAAATCAGCAGAAGGTCTAGAAATTCAGACGCGACTGTGAAGAAATTTGACAGCGGCAGAAGTTTCAATCGGAAAAAGCCATGACCTTCTTTTGTAAATTGGTTTCTTCTTTCCTTTTAGCCATGAACTAAATTTATTTTTAGAATCTTGATGAAACCCTGGCTATGTGATTTTGATTTATTTTATTTTGTGAGATTTATTATATTATTTATCTGATTACATATCTTTGGAAATTTCTTGACGTGATGCAATTAATTCTTTGTGATTGTTCTTATAGAATAATTATTTGGTTTAATTGATATTTTTATCCATGCTTAATTCTTGTAGTCTTGAGTATGAAATGTATGTAATTTTTGCAAGTACATTGTGGGTTTTAGAATTGAATAGTTCATGCTAATTTTAGATGATCTATGTCATAGGAATGAATAAGTCATGCTAATGGTTAGATGGATTATGTCATGCATTTAAGCACAATATATATTTTTAGTGAATCGAAGCTTGTAGCCTAGATCACCATATAAATGTCTAATCTTTTCTCCTAAATAAAATTAAATCATTGTTATATAGGTTGGTGGTGGATTCAAGGTTCTAAATCATCTCTTTGGTTAACCTCTTGTTATTTTTCATTAGTTATTTTATTTATTCGGTTTAATTAATTTAGGAATAATTTTTTTAGATAATATAAATTGATTCTTCTTATAAAATTAATTGAGGAAGATAGTAATTTTAGTAGTTAAGCCTTTCTTTGTGGTTCGATATCCTGATACTTCCATATTACATTGATCTTGTGCACTTGCAAGTATTAGATTTAAAACTTTGTTATAAAAATCCAGATCAAGTTTTTGACGCCGTTGCCAGGGAAAGGTTAAATTAATTGCTTGTGTTATTGTCTCCTCAATTTGTTAGTGTTTTTATTTTATTTATGTTAGTTTATTTGTTTTTGAAAAAAAAAATGAAAATTTTTTTATTTTTTTTATTTTTTTTGTTCTCTTAGTTGTCTTCACGCTTTTTTTTATTATTATTATTTTTATTTCATTATTTGATAGTTTATTCTTCATTATTATTTGTAGTAAATTTTTTTTTCTCTTTCTTGAATTTGTTTATTAATGCATTATTAATGCATGATCGTCGTTCGCTCTCTGTTGATTTAAAAGAATTTGATCCTGAGATAGAGAGTACACTTAAGGCACTTAGAGCACAAAGAGAAATCACTAACACTTGTGACATTAAAATGGCTGAAAATCCACGAGCTTTAAAGGAGTATTCTACTCCCAACACTTATAGCTCACCAGTAGGTAATAGACTACCTGAAATTGAGGCTAATCACTTCGAAATCAAAGCTTCTACGATTCAAATGCTACCATCTTTTTATGGCCTTGATTCTGAAAATCCTTATAAGCATATTGATGAGTTTTTAGAAATTTGCTCAACTTTTAAACTGCCTAATGTTAGTGATGATGCTATTAGATTGCGCCTTTTTCCTTTTTCTTTGAAGGATAAGGGTAAACATTGGTTGTACACACGTGAGAGAATAGGTACTTGAGCTGAGATGTCTAGGGAATTTCTAAAAAAATATTTTTCTATGGATAAACTTACAAGGTTAAGGAGAGAAATACTACTTTTTCCCAACAAAATAATGAACAATTTCACGAGAGTTGGGATAGATTTAAAGAACTTGTTCGTAGTTTCCCTCACCATGAGTCCCTACATGGCAGCAAATCCAAAGTTTTTATTCAGGACTAGATGAGAGAAATCGCCAAATGGTTGATTCCTCTTGTGATGGTACCTTTCTACATAAAACTGCAGATGAGGCGTGGAATTTATTTGAAAATTTGAGTGATAATTCACAACAACACGCCACCTTCTCACATATAGGCACTTCTAGACAAATAGGAAATAGAGTATGAATGTGTGGAGTTTCTCAAAATGTTGATCTTTCCTTGAAAGTTGATGCTTTATTTAAAAAGTTTGATCAATTGTTAGCCTTGAATGCATTGCCTACTAATTCTCCTAACGCGCAAGGTGTTTGTGCAATTTGCTCTAGTCCTTCTCATGCTATCTATGACTGTCCTAGTGCTTCACTATTCCCAGAATTTGTGCAGGAACAAGTCAATTCAGCTCAAGGATTTCACAGACAAAACGATTCATATTCAAACACATACAATCTAGGCTGGAGAAATCATCCAAATTTCTCTTGGAGACAACAAGGAGGGGAAGATCAATTAGGGCAACAGCAATATCAACAAACTAAACAATCTGGTATGACTGCTCCCCTTGGTTTTCAATCTCAAAGGTATGTACCTCCTCATCCTCCTCAAAATGGAAACTCTATTTTTGAAGAAAAAGTCTTATCTACTTTGAAAGGCTTAGAATCTATGACACAAATTCTAAACTCACACACTCAATCTATTGCTAAGTTAGAAACGCAAATAGGGCAATTAGCTAATGCAATAAGTAGAAGAGATGAGGGTAAGCTTCCTAGTCATCCAATAGAAAACCCTATAGCTAATTATCATGAGCAAGATAAAGCTGTAATTACTCTTAGAAATGGGAAGTTGGTAGATAATAAAGTAGTGGAACCTATTAAAGATAGTGAGTTAAATGATAATGAAACTGAGGGAATTGATAATGGGGCAAAAATTGAAAGGAAAATAGAGAAGGAACTAGCTTTAAAAGAAAATCTAAAAGAAATGTTTCTAAGAAAATCTTCTTAACTGAACAGGTGAGCTCTATTTTGCAATATAACACTCCACCAAATATAAAGATCCTGGTGTCCCTACTATCTCATGTCTTATTGGTAATCATAAAATAGATAGGGCGCTCCTAGATTTAGGTTCTAGTGTTAACTTGCTTCCATACTCTGTTTATGAAGAGTTAAGATTAGGGGAATTGCAACCAACTGATATGACCTTACAGTTAGCTGATAGATCAATCAAGGTACCTAGGGGGAGGATAGATGATCTTCTAGTTCAAATTGATAGAGGTGTCTTCCCTGTAGACTTTGTTGTCCTAGATATGGAACCTGGTAGATCTTCTCATAATCATATCCCCATTATTCTAGGCCATCCTTTCTCAGCTACTGCTGATGCCACTATTAATTATAGAACTGGGGTCATGGATGTCTCTGTAATGAATATGAGGGTTAGATTAAATATCTTTAAAACTTCTTCACAACCTTCTATAGAAGATATTTCTGATTGCTATTTGTTAGATGTAAATGATGAATTAATTGAAGAAACTCTACCTCTAATGTGTTCAAAAGATTATATTTTTAATGAGAAAGAAAACCTTATCTACACTGAAAATGTTAATTATTATCTTGCTTGTATTACTTTATTAGAAAATTCTTCTTGGATTGTGAATCATGAGCTTAATATGAGAGAAATAGATCCTGGTTGAAAGGAAAAGATTTAAGGAGTCTAGCTGAAGACTTTAAAATTTAGCTCTTTTGGGAGGCAACCCAAATTTTAATTTAATTTAATTTATTTTTATTTATTTATTTTATTCCACTTGATTGGTAGAAAGGTATGAAATGTTTATTTTGTAGGGTAATAAAACAACTTATCATTATCATGGAGATTACAGAGATTGTTTACTACTCTTGCAGACATGCATTAATATTACTTCTTCCATCAGGTTGCGCTGCTCTTTTCTTTATCTCTTCTCGACTCTTGGTATTCTTTTATCACATTGTGAACAATGTGTAGTCTAGATGTGGGGGAGAAGATGCTTTTCTTCTGGTGTCAATTTTTTTATTTTATTTTCGTTTTTTTTTTCATCTTTTTTTTTTGTTCAGCTTTTGTTGAAATTTTTTTATTTTATTATTTTTTTCATTATTTTGAGGAAAAAAACCAAAAATATGATTTCACATAAAGAATAATTCTTTTTTAGTTCCTTTAAAAATGCCTTGAATAAGTTGAGAAAAATACTTATTTTTCTTGTTTTTAATTAGAGTGATAGACTAATGTTCTATATCTGTTATAACTTTTGCATGACTTACACTTGAGCAGATGGGTTATTGTTAGTGTCTAATAAATCCTTTACATTATTTTTGAGCTACATAAAGTTGATGAATCTCTTCCCTACATTCTAGAACTTACTTAAGTATCTCTTGAGGCGAAATAGAAAGGTTTTCCTGATTTGACACAGAGACGAAGGTCATAGGCCTTCTTTGAATCGTTTGTGCCTTTCAAGCTTACAAAATTTCATGATTTTTCCTTTAGTACCCTCTTGAGCCTTAAATGTTATTTTCTTTCTTTAAACTACTTAAATATTAACCCTTAATCTTGTAGAGAGCTTAATGCAAACTTCTAACTTGTGCTTCAATGTTAGGTTGTTGTTTTTGTGTTATGGAAAGAGAATAAGTTATTTGACAAAAGGGAGAGAAAATATATATGTATATACTGAAAAAAAAAAACAAATGAATTGAGCTGAAAAAAAAAAGGAAAAAGAAAGAAAAGTTGATACATGATTGTTACAAGTCATAAGTTGCAAAAAAAGGAAAAAAATTCAAGAGGCCCGAATTTGTGAATGTAAGAAAACGAATGGCCTTAAATGATGAAATATTTGGAAAGAAGATGGTAGTTGGTGAATGTATTAATCGAAAAAAAGAAGAAGCAAAAACAAAGTTAGAAAGTTTGTTGAAAATTTAAAGTATTCATATTATTTGCAAGCTCTCTTTTCTTTGAATTTGAATTCCTTACCTTCGTTTGATAACCAACACCCTAACCTTCCATTACAAACTTTAAAGTCCTACATATTCTGAGTTTAGTTTGAGAATCCTTGATTAGTGGAGAGAAGGTACAAAGAGTAAGCCTATGGAATGAACTCTCGTTGAGATTTGTCTTTTATGTGTAGTTTGATAATTTTGTTTAGTATTTATTTTACACTCTCTTATGACCACGATCACACCTTACACAAGTTTTGCTTTAGTTATGGGAGATAATTGAATGTTTATTTGTTAACTTGAGTTTGAAAATAAGAGGAAGAGTACTTGTCTTGATAAGTTTGAGATATTGGTTAAGGATACTTAATTTGGGTTATTCTCTATCTTTTCTAAAGTTTGTTGTTTATTTGACTTTGTGGGTATGTCATCTGCAAACCCTTACGAGACCATACTCGTCCACTAGGGTAACTTAGGGTTTTAAAGGGCTTGTTGCACATGCTAAGTGCAATCGTGAGTCCTACGAAAGTGGCTAGTTAGTTTTTCTTTTTATTCTTTTATTTTTGCTTGAGGACTAGAAAAACTTAGGTGTGGGAGAGTTGATAAAGTCCATTTTTGGTATAAATAAACACCTTAAGTTTTAATTATTAGCTTTTAAAAATATTTTATTTATTTATTAATCATAATTATTATATTTAATTTATTTTATTTTTGTGCATGGAAAAAATTATAAATGGCCTAAAAGAGCATTGGGCTGCTACAAGGAAAGCTGGGCCAAGAAAAAGGAAAGCAAAAGAAATAAAAAGAAAGAGAAGAAAATTGACAGCTGCTTTAAGAGAAGAAGCAGCTGCGCAAAGAAAAGAAAAAATTTATACAGAGGAGAGAGGGAGAAGGAAGCGGTAGGAGAAAAGGCAGCAAGCAGCTGCAGGCTGGGGTTTGAAGGAAAAAGCTACAGCAGCACAACCGACACATCTACAGCGAAAGCAGCACAAGGAAAGAAGTAGCTATTTGAATGAAAACAGCAGCTGCAAGCCCTCAAACTGGAAGCACCAGAAGCAGCTGCATAAAACGGTTGAGGAAGCCGCAGCAGAAGCTGAAGTCGCGAAGCAACTGAAGCAGGCAGGTACAGAAACTCCAGCAGTCAGCAGAACTGAAGCTGCAGCAAAGCAGAAAATCGGCTGAAGGTCCAGAATTCGGACGCGATTGTGAAGAAATTCGGCAGTGGCAGAAGTTTCAATTGGAAAAAGCCATGACCTTCTTCTATAAATTGGTTTCTTCTTCCCTTTTAGCTATGAACTAAATTTATTTTTAGAATTTTGATGAAACCCTAGCTATGTGATTTTGATTTATTTTATTTTGTAAGATTTATTATATTATTTATGTGATTACATATCTTTGGAAATTTCTTGGTGTGATGCAATTAGTTCTTTGTGATTGTTCTTGTAGAATAATTATTTGGTTTAATTGATATTTTTATCCAAGCTTAGTTCTTGTAGTCTTGAGTATGAGAGGTATGTAATTTTTGCAAGTATATTGTGGGTTTTAGAATTGAATAGTTCATGCTAATTTTAGATGATTTATGTCATAAGAATGAATAAGTCATGCTAATGGTTAGATGGATTATGTCATGCATTTAAGCACAATATATATTTTTAGTGAATTGAAGCTTGTAGCCTAGATCACCACATAGAGGTCTAATCTTTTCTCCTAAATAAAATTAAATCATTGTGATATAGGTTGGTGGTGGATTCAAGGTTCTAAATCATCTCTTTGGTTAACCTTTTGTTATTTTCATTTAGTTATTTTATTTATTCGGTTAATTAATTTAGGAATAATTTTCTTAGATAATATAAATTGATTCTTCTTATAAAATTAATTTAGGAAGATAGTAATTTTAGTATTTAAGCCTTTCTCTGTGGTTCGATACCCTGATACTTCCATATTACATTGATCTTGTGCACTTGCAAGTATTGGGTTTAAAACTTTGTTATAAAAATCTCGATCATACACCGATGCGGATTATGCCGGATGTAAGGTAGAAAGGAAGAGTACTAGTGAAAATTGCCAATTCTTGTGAGGATGCTTAGTATCTTGGTACAGCAAGAAGCAATCGTGTGTATCCCTATCAACAGCTGACGCAGAATATATTGCAGCCGATTGTTGCTGTGCACAGGTACTTTGGATGAAACACACCTTGATTGATTTTGGTTTTTCTTTTAAAAATATACCTATTATGTGTGATAATACTAGTGCCATAAATTCCATAAACCCTGTGCAACAATAAAAAATAAAACATATTAAAATCAAACATCACTTTATTAGAGATCATGTTGCTAAACGTGATGTATTTTTAGAATATATTTGCATAAAGGATCAAATTGTTGATATTTTTACAAAACCTCTCTCTAAAGAATGTTTTTTCTATTTGAGAAAATTGATTGGTATCGGTAAATTTAATGACTAATGTGTGTTGTTGTTTGAGTTTTTTTTAGACTTTCTCTTATTCCTTATCCTTATTGAAAATTTTTTAAAAAATCGGACGCCTCTTCAGAAAAACTGATCGTTCGGTTTAAAAATCAGACTCACAGTTTGTCTTAAAAAATTTATTGAGATATTTGGACGACTAAATCGGACGACCTCGATAAAAAAAACGGACGTCCGATTTCTTCATTTTACAAAAATCGGATGACCGATTTTAGATTTCGGTCGACCAATTTTCTAATTGGTATTATGTTATCTTGATGCCATAATTTTTATAGACTTCATGATGATACTTTAATGTTGAAAGTCCAACTTAGTTACCCTTTCTATGATCCCTTAAAAAAAGCTCTCCTAAGTGTCTTTTTAATTTATGACAAAAGGGGGAGAAATATATGCAAGAACAAAGGGGGAGAAAATGTAGAAGTGCTAAAGTGCAATGTTTTTGTTGCTATATGCTTTTGTTGCTATGACAAGATATGATATGCCTTATCAGTGCCTTAGTGTTTTATATGCTTTTGATGTTGCTCTATAAGGTTTCATGCACCATATGGGCTATATGGTTTGGTTTGGCTGCAATACGGTTAGGTTTGGCCTTGATATTTTTTAGGTCACATTTGTTGTGAAGCATGCTTTTAAGGGGGGAGTTTATTTTTCTAAATTATGTTTCAAACCCTTGGCATGTTTTCAAATTCATAGGGGGAGTTATCTCTCTCTTATGGTGTTTGGTATGCTTTGTTCCTATTGATTATTTCCTTTATGCATCACCATGTTTTTTATACTTGCTCTTTTGTTCTTCTTGTATATGTATTTGTCATAATAAAAAAGGGGGAGATTGCTAGCCCTAAGGGCATTATTGCATATGATTTTGATTATGATTAACATATATTTTTTGTGGGATGAAATATTAAGCTTAGTTTCAATAAAACAAAAGAAGCATATTTGAAGTCTCAAGGTTACACTCTTAGAAGCAAAATATCTTGGTGATCAAGGCAAAATGAAGGAGAAAAGATCAAGCCATTGAAGACCTTGAAGACTTATTTCTTAGTTAGGGATATGCTAAGATATTTTGTAAAACTCCCTAACTCTCATTTCTTATTGTTGATCAAATGTGAAGCTCCTTGGATGAATTTCATTTTATAAACTATTCTTGAAAAATCCAAGTATTCTTGATAGAGTTTTTGATGCCTTCGAAAGTTTTCTTATCTCTAAAAGAGTATCAAGAATACATGTTTTGAAGTGTTTTGAAATGTGAAGGAAAGGTTCTTTTTGTTTAAAGAAAACTGGCTTTTAAATCCTTCTCAAAAAAAGGCCATCCGTTTTCAAAACCGGTCATCCAATTTTAAAACAGGTCATCTGATTTTTCCAAGGGAGAAAAATCAGACATCCTATTTTAAAATCGGTCGTCCGATTTTTCTAGCTTTAGAAAAATCGGAGGACCGATTTTTAAGAGGGATCATTCGATTTTTAAGGTGATCATCTGATTCTTTCTGTAAAACAAAACCGGTCTTCCTATTTTAAAAAGGGCTCATCCGATTTTCCATTTACTAGGAAATTGAACGTCCGATTTCTGAAACCGGTCGTCCGATTTTCAGTTTTTACCGTTGAAATATTACCGTTACAGAACAGTAACGGTCACTTGCTCCCTCTTCTATAAATTGAGTTTTTTATCTACAGTAAATAAGAAGAAGTTTGGTTGAAAATTTATTGAGATCATTTTAGAACATTTAAAGAGATTTAAAAGTACGTTCTTTCAAATATCTTCATCTAATAACAACAAATAGAAAAATCTTCTTGGAGCTTCACTTGTGATCATCCATCAAAGAAGAAGTAAAGAGGAGCTTGTAGAAGTATTCCATTGAGTTGTATCATTTATCTCAAGCTCACTTGGTAAATTGTTCCCTACTTATCTCTTGTTCTTTTGATATCAAAGGTTTGTGTTGAAAACCCCTTGGGTCATCCTTTGATTTATATTGTGTTGAGAATTGAGGTTGTGTGCAAAAACCCTTGTTGGGTGATCCTCAAACTTGTGTTTGTTGTATATTGTGATTATAGTGGATTTGATAAATTCTTGAGTGTTGACTTAAGGTAGTGGATGTAATTCTTTGAGAGAGTGAACCATTATAAATTGTTGTGCATCTTTATTCTATGCTTTTTACTTGATTGTTATAACTGTAAGATTTTGTTTGATTTGGATTTTTATTAAAAAGAGTTTTTAGTATTCCTTCTCAAACAAAATTGGAGGTTTATCTTTTAATCACACAAAATCTTTTTGAAAATTAGCCAAAAACCTTATTCACCCTCCCTCTAAGGTTTTTCAATACCCAATAAGCAAAAAAATCCTAAACAAACGAATATAATGAAGATTCTCATTGGAAGTGAAGATTTTTTAGAGAAAATTACTTGGAGTTGATGAAAAAGTAATTCAAGTTTGAATATTTGAGATTAAAAGAAAAGAGAATTCTATGTCTATTGGGGATGAAGACTAGTTTATGTGAGTTTAAAAAGGTAATTTCCCCTAAAATAGTGTGATAAGATAATACTTAGTTACTGGTTGAAGTTATTACATAGTGGTCCAAAGTCATGGAGTAATAGGGAAGTCTTAAAAGGCTTAGACAATATCTAAAAAATAAAAGAAATACAAAATTTAGAAAAACTAAGATTAGCAAAAGGAGGATGTAGAAGGGGGAAGAAATTCTCTTTCATTCTGCAATATATTAATATATATACATATGTATATGTACTATGTATATACATATATATATATAAATACATATATATGACTCAAAAAGACAATTAGAAAAAGTTATGGAATATTTGTTTAATAGTTATAGTGGTATAACTCGAGATGCTCAAGAGATGGTAAAGTTGTTGCAAGAGCCGGTTACAAGGGCAATGGGTAGGAGGATGCAGGAAGAGCACAAAGGAAAGATAGCTTTATTTGAAAAGATGTTCCAAGACTTGGCTTGCCATGTATTAGAAGAACAAGGAGAAGACCTTAGAGGATTTAAAACACTTCTATTGTCCAAGTTGCAAGTGGAGGAATCCAAAGAAACAAGTTTGGAAGGTTTTGAAGCTACGAAATCAAAGAGAGTAAAATATTTGAACCCTACCGCAGGCAGTAGGTCTCAGCTCATAGAGGAGAAAAAAAGGGAACAAGACCTACCGCTGACGGTAGGTCCCCCTACCGTCAACGATAGGGTTCTGGATTAGAATATTTTGGATAGCTGACCTACCATGCACAGTAGGACGAGGCCTACCATCAACGGTAGGTCTCGGATGGGTGAGGGAGGGGGGGGGGGGGTTTAACCTCCTTGATCTTTCATTTTGGTTGTTAAACTTCTTTTAACTTATAATTAAGTGGTCTAAGTGCCCTAAACTCCTTTTAAGTTAGTTTAATAGCTAGGTTAGAAGTTAATCATGTAATGCACTATAAATACTTCTTTGGCAGCCACTTTTAATCATAAAATGAAAATTGATAAAAATTGAGATAAAAACCTAGGGTTCTATGGTTTCTACCACTTCCTTATAAATTAGGGGTTTTTTATTGTACAATTCTAGGCAAGGAATTCTTGAATCTTCAATACAAGAGTTCTTGTTCTAATTCTCAAAATTTTATTCTTCATTGAGGTGCTAACTCTCTATAGTTAGTGTTGCTTGGAAACTAGGTCTTCCTTGTGTGTGGAGAGTAAGTGAGGTTTTCTTAAACCTTGTTGATTCTCCCTCAAAGATAGGAAGGTTTTATTTGTTCCTTTTCTTAGTTTAATTTCCTATAAATTATTCTTAGGTAACATTTTTCTCAACACAAAGCTTCAAAAGTGTCCACTGAAAAGAAAGTTGAATCTTTGGTGTGATTGAAATTTATTACAAGCTTGAGGAGGTTCATACCATAAAGACTACATAAAGAAAAAAGTTATAGGCTCAAAATAGTATTAGATGGAAAAAAATTGATCATCTATTCAAATAGATATTTGAATAAGGGGAGAGGACTGGCAAGCTTTCCCCTCTTTAGTAGTCCGATGCCTTGCTATTTGGGAGGGCGCGTCGGTGATGTTTTCTCTTATAGCACAGGTGATGTGGGTCTAGCGTGTTTAGGGAGCTTTTTCCAATATGGGCCCCAATCCTCAAAAAGCTTCTATGATTTTAAAATTTTAACATTTTGGAGTTTTTGGATTTTGATTGTAAATATAGTGTGGTTGGGTTTGGTTTTTGTTTGTTGGTGAGATTGTTTTTTGTAAATGTGTGTTGTTTATATGTGTGTCGTGGGTGATTTCCGCGATGCTGTGCGGCGGTCGAACTGGCTATTCTTGACTTGGTGTTCCATATGCTTCTATCTTTGAAGGAAGTTCACTGATCTACCATGGATTTTGAGTCATAGTTGAAGGCTTTGCCATTCATGAGATTTAATGTTGTCCCAATGGGTTAGCGACTCAGTTGCTACTTGCCGTTTCCCGAGTTTTGCCGAAGTTTTGTTGCTTGTCGAGCTGGTTGATAACCTATGTCTTGTTACCAGAGGTCCGCACAACCGCCATGGTAGTGGCTTGTGCAATATATCTTCCTTGTTTTAGGGATTTGGACTTTCAAAGCCAAGGGCCTCTTTTGTGGGCTTTCTTAGTTAACTTTGAGCTACCTTTTAGTTTTGTTTTCATTTTCTTAGTTTGTTGATAGTGTTAAGTTAAAAATAGTTAGATTGTAGCATATAGTCCAACTATTACAAGTTCTATTAGTTGTTCGGTTACTGACCTTATGATGTAGTTTTACCTTAGAAGTTTAAAAAATTTTCGTTATTTAGATGTACTCCAATGTAATACTTCTGATATTTGAATGAAAGTTTGAGTTTGCTAAAAAAAAAAAATATTACAGCGAGAAAACCAATAAGAAAAAGAATGGACATTATCCCCAAAGAGGGAGAAATGAAAAAAGGCTATAGGCCCGCAATGGTTTTGGATCATGCAAGCAAATAGAGCCAAAAAAAAAAAAGTCTTATTTGTTTAAATAGATATTAGAGCTAAAGAGAAAAAGGAAAAAGGAAAAAAACAAACCCATCCGAAAGATTAGGTTGAAAAAAATATTTTGAGTCATTTATCAACATAATATTAGGCGTTTAAAAAAAACAATCAACATAATATTAGGCCCAAAGAGTTAAAAAAAATGTTTTGGACTATTAGTTTAAATACATTTAGGCATAAAAATAGGAAAAAAGCTATAGGCCCAAAATGACATTAGGCTGTCCGGACTAAATTGATTTTGCCGAGTAGAAATTTTTTTTTAAAAAATTAAAAAATTAAATTTTTGTAATGTTTTTAATTTGAAAATTATTTTAGATTGTTTATATTTACATTTTTGTTCACATTATCTAAAAACTATTTCAAATCATTAATTTTGTATTAGATTTGTTAGAGAGAAGTTAAAGAAAATTGTTATGAGAAATGAGGGGTTGGGGGTTGCAAATAGCATTCCCCTTTATAAAACTTAAGGTCATCAATGATGTATCCAAATAGATTTTAGGGGAAAAAAATCTTTTTTTTTTATGGGCTGAATGATTCTTATGCTTTTTGTATAAAAAAATATTAGAACCAAAGGTTAAAAAAATTATAAGCCAAACTGATTAGACCAAAAAATTAAGTGTTCCATCAAAATATATAGATATTAGACTCAAAAAGAAAAAAAAGAAGAGGTTTTGAAATATTTGTTTAGTTAAATATTAGACCTACAAAGAGAAAAATGGGCATTAGGCTGATTTTTTTTTTTGGTATCATCTCTATCTAAATAAATATTATCAAAATAAAAGTTGGAAGTTTATCTTATTTGTCTAAATAGAATTAGGCCAATGTTTCCTTTTCTTGCATATACCTCTCAAGTACATTTCATTTGAGGAAGCGGGACCATCCCTCGTCTTGGGAGAGGAGAATTCCCTTAATACCAGCAAGTACTTTCTCTTTTCCTACACACTTGGAGACAGAGACATAAACATGCTTGACTCTTTAGAAAGTGTACAAGTGTTGAGTTAATGATGTTACATGTCAAGCACACTCTCAATATTCATTAGAACTTCTACACTCAAGTGCTAATAAATAAAGTGCACTCAAACAAATCTATGATAATTATGAACATAATTCTTTTTATATATTCTGAAATATATTAAAAATTCTTTTTATTTTGTAATTTATATGATTTTATAATTTTTGACATACAAAAATATAATTTCATTTACTATATAGAAAATTTAAGGTCTATAGCTTTGGATATAGATCTTAAAGTAAAAGGTTTACCTTCAAGACTCTGGCAAAGTATTTATATTTGATTCAAGGTTAATCGAAAGAACGTATTTGGGTCATTATCAATTAGATATTCGTCCTTTAGTAGATTGAGTACCCAACCAAGCTCTGCTAAATCGAATTACTTGATTTTATAAAATCAACAAGATACTTTAAAAATTTTTGTTGTAATATTAAAAACAAGCAAAATTCTTCATATTTTTAAAGTTGCCATGTGGGATGAAAGAGTTTTTATTATTATTTTAAATAGTAAAAATTGATTTGCTAATCTATCATCAAAATTAAAAGATAGGATATTTAATTGATAATGATCTTGGACTTTGGGAGCTTTTTAAAATTAATATAAGTAAAAAGTATTTATTTTTTTAAGTTTTTTCATGGGTATGCTTTTTTTTGGGTAAATATGGGTATGTGTTTTAGGTGAATCGTATACATAATATTACGAAATATTTTGAATATATACTATATATAATTTTTTGATGCACTAATATATATATACTATATATGAGACTATATAATGGCCCTATTTGATAACTCAAATTAGTGTTTATAAATGAATTAACTAAGCACTATTAAATTTAATGTAATTGATAATAGATACTATTAAGTATTTAATTTTTTAAGTGGATATAGTAACGACTTTTGTAAATCACTTAATTGTTTTTTGTGATATGCTTAATTGCAGTGCGACTCGAAGTTATTGTACCTCTTTGTGTATCACTTTTTGTATCTTTTTCTAATTTAGTATATTTTATTAATAAAATCTATTAAAAAAAACCTTGAGGGAAAAAGATAAACTCTAAGGAAAAAATATATTATAAAAAAAAAGTGGTACATTAACATAATGGTACACAAAACGGTCTAGGTGATTGTAGTGATAATAGACTTCGAGTAAATATAAGTCTTAGCCAGCGAAAGTAGTGATTTCTAAGTGGTTTAAAAACACGTGCACCTCACTTTTAAAAAGTATAAAATTTATAATAAATTTCTTTTCAAAAAAAAAAAAATTAATACACGATTGACAAACTGTCACTACCAAAATTAGCTAAGATGTGCATGCACCTCATTTATTGGTTTTTAAGTGAAAAGGAGTTTATTACCAATTTAATTTTTCTTGAATATGAGCTCATACGTGTCTTACATGACACAAGGTTGAAAATATGTTATGAAACAGGTGACTCGAATTCAAAATCTCTCACTTAAAAAGTCAAGTGAAAATATCTAAGGAATGAGTACTTTTCCATTAAACTGCCACTGGTTATTTTCATCACAAATAATTTAACTTTGTGAAAAGAAAATGAAAAAAGTTTAAAACTAAACTTATCTATGGAATCATAATTGTGTTGCATCGGAAAAAAAAGAAGAATCATAATTGTATTAACTTGTTTT
Source organism: Catharanthus roseus (assembly GCA_028651295.1). Classification (NCBI taxonomy): domain Eukaryota; kingdom Viridiplantae; phylum Streptophyta; class Magnoliopsida; order Gentianales; family Apocynaceae; genus Catharanthus; species Catharanthus roseus. The sequence continues at coordinate 12,891,077 of JAPQWS010000104.1, forward strand.
GTGTCCTCATTTCTTATTTTGGATTCATTATTTACACTTGGTGACCCATATTCATTCATTATGATTCCAAAACCCTAATTATGATCCCGAAAACCTGAATAAGGATTTTTTGGTATTAAAAAAATGTGAAATCCTTTACTATCAAGGTTATCAAGGTTCTCATTTGATTGCTTTACATTCATAATGAGATAGTAAATTGTGATGACTTAACAATTTTGTATAAATACTCAGAATTTATTACATATAAGAAATTGTTCCATATTAGAAAAATTAAAAATTTTACACTGTGCTAGCGCCATTCGTACATTGAACCCCAAAACAAGTTACATTCATGCGGGGCAAAATACGGATTTCTTCAGTGGGCATGCAGTGTTCCCAACTCTTAATCAAGTTGTGGGGTTGGGCCTGCAAAGCATTTAATTTATTCTCTGAGAAATCGTGAAATTTTGTAGGGTTTTTTTGGCCTTACATTCTTCAATTATTGTTGGCCTCAGATTTCTCATCTCTTCTCCAGCAGGGGATGTCTCACGTGATCTCCTGCTGGCTGCGGCGAAGGTGAGTGAGTGACGGCATTCGCGATGATTGGCTATTGCCACTAAACAACCTGAAAAGTGAAAACTGGTGCAAAACAATGGAATCATTTTTCTTCTCTTGTTGAAATGGCTGCTGGCTGGTTAAAATCATAAATGAATTTGGACCACAACAGTTGCCAACACAACTTTTATTGCCGGATGCTACATTTACGAGTTTCAAAGTTTGGTAGCCTTTTTATCCAAAGTCATGATTAATTCAGAAGACAGTGAAAGAAATAGCAGTCCTAAAAAAAAAAAAATAAACAGAAAATTGATGAGATTGGTATGTAATGTTAAATTATATACTAGATAGATAAAGATAGTAAGTAAGAAAGTCGCCTTATTTAAATCACCTATCTTTTATAAAAAATTCGATTACACAAAATATCTTGCTAAGCAATTCGATTATGAATCTTCAAGATCCAAAATATTTAAATTTGGTGTAAAATTACTTCAGGCAATATAACAGTAAGAAAGAAAGAAGAGAGAAGCTACTTGAGTCATGGTTTATAGATGTGTTCGAAGGATGGAGGGATTTTGAGAATTGTGACGGAGTGCTTCTAGGAAAAATCAAGTGTTATTAATTTTTTTTTTTTTTAAGTGTTATTAGTTAAAAACATCTTGGAAAATAAAATTCCTGCAAGGATATTTTTAGGCAAGGAAAACTAAGGTGTAAGTTTTTAATAGTATTTATATGAAAAAATAACCTCGAAACTTGCTCTACTATTTAAGTTTATGTCGAATCTGTCTTAGGGCTAGTTTGAGGAGTTGAGAAGTCAGAAGAAAAGGGCAGATTTGGAGAGAAGAAATAGGATTGCATTGTTTGAGAATTTTTTAATAGAAAGAAAAAGAAAGTAAATAAAGAGAATCAGAGGTTCTTTAGGGTTTTTTTTTTTTTTTATCCGACTCACTTTAAAAAAGCCAGACTGAAGTGGATTATTTTTTTTTTCCGGTTCAGGCCATAACGCATAATGAGTGTGTCTTATCTGTAACGATGACGCACAACTATTGTGCGTTATCAGTTACTTAAGCTAATCAGCCAACGTGGCTGATAACGCACAATAAGTATGCCTTATGACTCGGCATAACACATACTTGTTGCGCGTTATCAGCCACGTAATTATTTTTTTAAAAATTTTTTTAAAATTTTTTAAATTTTTTTTAAATATTTTTTTTTTGTTTACAATTGTGTTATTTAATTTATTTATTTTTTTGATTGAACATTTTTTTTTGTTTTTAATAAAAATTTCTTTTGAGAAAACTTATAATTGTATAAGTTTTTTTTTAGTAATTTGTTTAATGAATTTTTTTTTAAATGAAAATTTGTTTGGGAAAAACTTATAATTGTATAATTATTTTTAAAAATACTGCATTTATTATATTTAACTTATTTTGTGCTATTTATATCATTTTCTTGGAAAATATATTTACATTTTGACCATTTCATTGCAAGTTATTTGAAGAAGTAATACTAAAGAAATCGAAAAAATTTAGAGCAATGATGTAGTAATTAGAAGAAATTGAAAAAAAAATTTCATTACTATAAACATGTTTTATTACAACTATTTGAAGAAAATATCAAACTTATACATTGCTCAGTCTGGGGTTATTACAATTTTTCCTATTATGTCCCGACATGCGACATCTACCACATCTTGGGGTAGAATCCGGATTTCTATAATCCATTTCCCCCTGAAATCGCTTGCCTTGTTTAGAGGATAGAATGTCAAATTAAAAGGGACATCCCTCCAAAAGTTCTCACTCAAGACCGGATGATTCGCTTGGTAAGTTTTTATGTATTTTTGTCGCGAATATATCTCCGGTACATAAGCATCTGTTCTTGACCTATTTTCTCTACACACTGCAAGAACATGAGAACAAGGCAATGTATATGTTTGCCATTTTCTGCAACTACAAAATTTATTATTTAGCCGCAATGTATAGACGTTGTTACCTGTACCAGAAACTCGGATTGGAGATTTGACCATGTATATTCCCTCTCGCAGATTGTAATTTGTAACTTTATGTTCTCTTGATTTCAGTTCAATCCGCAAGAACTTGTCAAAAATTCGAGTTGGAAATAGATGCACACAATTTTCTGCCTCTTCACGGTGTTGGTGAAAGTACTTAACTAGTTTGTTGAATATTAGTTCAATCAGGGCTTTTAAAGGTAGAACCCTAACTTTCTTCAACACATTGTTAAGTGCCTCGGAAATGTTGGTTGTCATGATACCGTGTCTGTGACCGCCATCATGCAATAGTGTCCATTTTTCTGCGTCCAACTTCATCAAGTAAATGTAATCATCCACATTTCTTTCTTGAATCTCTTTCATTACACGGTCAAATTTTCATTGTTTCGTTTCTGTTCCGATCTGCCACATCAAGTTTTTAGGGTTGTATTTTTAAAGGTATGGTTGAAATTTGCTCGAATGTGGCGTAAGCAAAACCGATAAATTGCAAATGGTGGTTGCCACAAAGGTTGACTTTGAATAGTTGAGAAAATACCTTTGTGGCGATCAGAAATGAGGCATACGTGGCGATCTTTGACTATGTATTCTCGCAAGTTTTTAAGGAACCAATTCCAACTCTCGGAAGATTCCTTATCAACAATTGCAAAAACAAGTGGGAACAAGTGATTATTTGCATCCCACATATTTGCAATTAACAGCACGCCCTTGTATGGTCCTCTTAAGTGTGTTCCATCCATAGAAATCACCGGCCGGCAGTATGGAAATCCGTCTATACACGGCGAGAAACACCAGAAAACAAATTTGAAAACATAATTAGGGGGACTACTTGTTCTGTGATGCAAAAATTCGTATACAGTCCCCGGATTTATATCATATACAGCTTGTAAATATTTAGGTAGAATATTGAAGGTTTTATCCCAGCTACCAAAAACCCTTTTGATGGCAAATTTTCGAGCATACCATGCCCGCTTGTAAGTACAACCAGTTTGATACAATGCCTGCACTTCTTGAATGATGTTCGAAACAGGTATTTCAGGATCGTTGGCAACTACGTGTGATATGGACATTGATATAAATTTTGAAGACAGGTTTCTATGTTTGTTTTGTTCTATCTGTACAAGGTATGTGTGTTCTTTAACGAATCTGGTTATTTCCCACCAATTGTGCGTGGCTTTCTTTTTTATACGGATATACCATGCACAATAATTATCGTCACTGTGATGGTAACATCTTACGGTCCATGTATCAATCATATTTTTCAAAACCCAGTACTCACGCCCCACACTGACAGAGTACTTACGAACCGCACTTACTGCCTGCACTTTGTCAACGAATCTCATGCCTAACTGTATGTCAGCCATGGAATCGTTCCAGTCGAGTAATCGGACGGTACCAGATTCTATAATGTCATCTACAACCCGAGCCAGTATCTAAGAATGCTCCAGATTGTGTGTAGTCATACCTAGCGTTGCTGAACCATTGGCTGCTCTCCCATTGTTGCACTGTGTTTTCGGCGACTGGGTTGACGGGGTTTACAGGATTGATTGGAGTTTGGAACTCTCCTTCTTCCGGTTCATTGTCATCATCCGATTCAGATTGACTAGAAACGACCTCATCTCCGTCTGACCCGTCAACCTCATCGTCATTATTGTTTTCGGCACTGTACAACATAGACGGTTCATCAGAATCCATCTGTGTTACGGCCGTAATATGTTCGGACAAAAATGTTGTGTTCATGTCGTGAGTAATTGGAATATTTTGTTGTTCGATAGGCTAGAATTCAACAAGAATATGAATTCCTTCCTTCGATATGTCGGCCGGAATAGTCCATAAATATCGCATTTCTTCGTCATTGTTCATGCTATATAAATTAAAGTAGAACATACGATGAGCCTCGTAGTACGTAGATACCCTCATCGTCATTCGAACATTCCAGAGATTGGGATCCATATCTCGATATTTCAATATTTTTTTTACTAGGTTCGAATGTGAAATAATTCGATTCGTTAGCAATGTCCAACTTTTCCGAATTGTTCCAGTAAAATAGGGACCGTATGCATCCCTTGCAATTTCAGAATTCCAAACAGTTGTACTCTAACAGGGTTGATTGACTCCATTTCAAAATACAGTAAAATTTACGTGTTTAGGGCGGATGAATATGAAGATGCTAGGAACTGGAGGAATGGAAAAGAGAGTGAGTGGTTTGCTGGATTGTTTTGAATATGTAAAGAACCATGAAACTTTGTTGGTTTTATAGACTTTCAATTGCATATGAATTATTGTATATGAATTATTGTCCTAGAGGTTTACATACATTATTGTTTTTGGAGGGAATTGAAATGTATGGTGGTTTTCCTGCATATTGAAAAACCAAACTGATTGAGTGAATTATTGCTGAGAAAGCTGCTTGAAATTATTGTACGTCCACAAGGATAACGCACAGTGGTTGTGCGTTATCCAGGAGATAACGCATGACGGTTGTATTTATTTTATGGATAAGCACAACCATTGTGCGTTTTCTAGTATTTTTTTTATATTTTAAAATTTTTTTTTAAAATTTTGTTTTTTCAATGTTACTTTTTTTTTCCTGTTCGTTTCCTGACTTGATTTAAGTTTTTTTTTTCTTAACATATTTATCCACTTTTTGTGGTTTTCTAAATTTTTTATTCTTTTCCACCAAAATATCTTCTTTTCCACCAACCCCCTTTTTTTTTTTTTTTCTTACCAAACCAATTGGATTATTTCGTTTGCAGTTTTTACAAATCAAAGTAAATCCAATATGTTCATACCGAAGAATTTGAATGTTCGGATCTCTACCCTATAACAAAATAAGAATATAATAAAGATACATAAACTTAATAAATCAATAATATAAACAGTAAAATGAATAATTTAAAATTTATTTTAAATTACATATAACGGTCAATGAAAAATAGAAAATTATATATGTACAGCTAAGGCTAGTCAGATGGCGTGAATCGCACGGTTTTCTTCCCAACACGATGCCTGTGACCGAGAGCATCCTGCCCCTCCTCTTCGTCAGTCGAAGATGCCTGCGAAATAGGCTGATGTGGCGTCGATGAACCGGCTGTGCCCGGAGGAGGTGGTGCCCTAAACCTCGGAAACCCGTAGGTTGAAACGTGATCAGTTTGGAATGCTGCAAATCCTAAAATAGGCGTCGGAGGCATCTGCGACGTCCCGGATCCACTAGGGAGAGATTGGGGATCTTGCGTCAAAACCAAACTATAAGACGACATATCTAAGTGCAGGCTGTCAAACAGGTCAACATACTGTTGACCACTACCAGATCCCTCACCCTTCTCAACCACTACTGGGCCGGGGTCGACGTGTTCCTGCCTTTGTGGAGCAGGAGGTACAGGAGGGCATCCAGCACCGGCTCTCCCGCCAGGATGTCTCCGAGCATCCCTTTTAACTCCACGAGCCCCTCGGTCTGGAACGTGCTCTCGGGGACGGCGACGCGACGGCTGAACAGGGAACGTCGCCTGGATATCATGTTGTGAAGGAGTGCATCCCAAAGTACCCCCGATGGAGACCATGCACCACCAGATGATCGTCTGTACTTTCTTCATGACCACGGCAATCTGTGAAGGAGATGAAGGTGGCTCTCGAATCGCCACTGAAGCCATATCATCTACCTCCTGCAACATGGAAGTCTAAAAAAAGAAAAGAATTTAACAAATGAAATAAATAAAAATTAGAATTCAACATAAATAACTAAAACGTATAAGAACTTACCATCATCCGTCTGTCCACGCCGGCAGGCTGATAACCATGCGCACAGGTATCACGGTTAGCTGGATTGCCGATGTAAACCCGTGTGATACCCCTGTACCATCTGATGTACTCATCACTAGGGTACGACAATGCCTCAACATATTCTACAGCAGGACCATCCTTAACACAAACTCACCACTGGTTCCAGGCATCGACATGGATAGCATGCTGTGTAACCCAAGATGTGTTGTCATTCCCTCTTAACTGGATCCGCTGCAGGTCCAGACAAGTATTGACTGCATCTGGAACTATCTGAGCCCGTGCGAACTGTCGCATCACACGTCCGGGATAGTGGTACTCCACTATCTCGTAACATATGAGCGGCACCTCTGCCCGCCACAAGTCAGATGGAACCAGAGGGCAGTCATAATACGGGAGCCACATAAACTGTCAACTCAAAACTCAAAGTCAATAAAAATGTAAGTACGAAAAGAAAACACAATTAATTACAAATAATACAAGCTATTGTAAAGCATACCTGGTCAGATGGCATAAAGTCCAACTGGTCTTTGTATGTAACCAGAGTGTGCGTAGGCAGCTGGCTACAGTCAAATGCTGTGCACTATATTGCGCCAAGAGGAGCAAGAGGGTTGGCCATAATCTCCGTCATCAGCTGAGGCCACAATGTAGGTATACGCGACCACGCCCATATCTGAACTAACACCAAAGCCCCTCCAATCTGTCGTTCGCCTCCCAAAGCCGCCGTGCACAGCTGCCTATATAGAAATCCAAGAACGTAACTACCCTAGCTATATGTCCTAATAGCATCAAAATCCTCCAACAAGCTGAGGTAGCGCACGTGAACCAAATTCCCGAAGAAGTTGGGAAGCATGTGTCTGCCAATAAGTAAGAAAATAAATCCACGAGCGCGCAGGATTATATCGTCGTCGATCTCTGAATCGGTGAACACTCTCAGAATCCATGCTTCTAATGGTTCCTTCTTCACTTTGTAACCGGAAAAGTGGCTGAGAGACAACCACACACCAAGAAGTCTCTCGATAACGTCAATCCAGTATTGTTTAGGGTGTAAACTCCAACTAGGCCCGGTAACAACCGTGCCATCTATCCTTAAACCCCACAGCGCCTATACATGTTGGAGTGTAATCGAGACTTCACCGCACATTAGATGAAATGTGTGGGTCTCTGGTATCCACCGCTCGACCAATGCGGGGATAAGCGCGTGGTCTAATCCAATATAACCACACCTAAAGACTCCCCCCAAACTGGTTCTATCAATAATCTCAACCAATCTACGGGGAGCCGCACTATAGCACTGGAATAGGTTGCAGCCAAAACGCCTACGCTGGAGGTCAGTATAACACGTCTCCCGATCCCCACTCTAGATCAAACCCGATCTGTGCTCGTGCTATCTGGATAAGACGTCAGTGACAATGGGCCCCAGATGCACATATGCTGGCACTTCTTCCATCTACATTATTTATATTTTCCAGATATTGTCAACATCTATATGTTAAAATTAAAAAGTTTTAAACATATTCTAATTCCAAGAATATTAAGATTTAATTGTTGTTACGTTTAACGGTTGTAAAGTTTATAGTTTTATGTTCTTATATTTCCAAATATCAGGTATATTATTAACACAATTAATCAAGGATTTAGGGATTTTTAAATAAATAATATTTTAAAGTTTTTAAGGTTTACTGTTACGTAATAAAGTTTACTGTTACTGTTAGTTTTTAAGGTTCACTGTTAAAAAGTTTCTAGTTCGACGGTTTATTGTTTGGTGTAAATTTTTGTATTTTGGTAATAAATTTTTATGTTTTCTTGTATTTAAAGTAATAGATTTTTGTGTTTTGCTAATCAATTTTCTTGTGTTACTTATAGTATATTTTATAGTTAAGCATAAAATTCGTACACATTTATTAATAACTACAATTTTAAACATAAATCCAAACCACAATTTCACAAAAAAAAAAAAAAAAACATAATGTAAAATTTTGGATTTTAATAATAGATTTTTAAGTTTTGTATTATTTAAATTTTACAATTTTTAGGTTGCAAAGAATAAAGTTTCAATAATTTCTACTGTTTAAAAAATAAAAATTAGAAATACCGAATTATAGATTCTCATATTTTATAACATTCAAATTAATTACCTAAATAATTAAAAAAATTTTCTATTAATCATAAAGTAAGAAATTAAACCTAATTATCCAAATAAATTCATGAAAAAAATCCTAAACCCTAATATCACTTTTTTAATGAAAAAAACATTCGTACACATTTATTAATAACTATAATTTTAAAAATAAACCCAAAACACAATTTCACAAAAAAATAAAAAAACATGAGGTAAAATTTTGGATTTTAATAATAGATTTTTAAGTTTTGTATTATTTAAAATTTACAATTTTTAAGTAGCTAAAAAAAAAATTTTCCATAATTATCCAAATAAATTCATGAAAAACCATTATCCCTAATATCACTTTTCAAATACAAAAAAAATAATTACATACATAAAATTATCAAATTTGTACAAATTTATTAATAACTACAATTTTAAACATAAATCCAAAAATTAAAAAAAAAATGTAAAATTTTGGATTTTAATAATGCATTTTTGAGTTTTGTATTGTTTAAATTTTACAATTTTTAAGTTACAACAAAAAGATTTGTTTTCATATTTTCTAAATTTTAAAAAAAATGTTAAAAATATCGAATTACATATTCTCATATTTTCTACTCAATAATTTATACGAAATATGCAAAATAATAATCTAAATAATTTCTAATAATCATAAAGTAAGGTAATAAAATAAACATAATTATCCACATAAATTAAAGAAAATAATACATCACCCTAATATCACTTTTTAAATTAAAAAACAATTATATAAATAAAATTATCACATTTGTACAAATTCATTAATAACAAACATTTTAAATATAAATGTAAAATCCATTTCCACAAAAAATAAATTAATTCAAGTTAATAAATAAAATTCATAAAAAACATTAACAAACAACAAATACCGAAATAATCACACTTAATATGTGATAAACAAAAAAAAAAAATTCTAAATAACTAAAAACTTACTGAAAATTTAAAATGCAGCTTTAGTAGCCTTTGTACTCCAAAGAAAATCTCCAAGATTTACTAATTTAACTGTAATTTTCAAAATAAAATACACATTTATTAGATAAAAAGAAATTAACACATGATAATAAGAAAAAAAAAATAGAGTAAAATACCTAGCAGTTGGCGGAGTCAGGAACAAAAATATTTTCTGAAGAAAGAAGGATTAAAAAAAGAAGAAGAATGAGATGAAGGTGGCTGAAAAAAAGAAGAAAAAATGAGAGGAAATAGAATGAGAGAGGCTAGAAAAACAGTAACGGGGAAGGAGAGGAAATAGAGAAATAAGGAGGAAAGAGAGTAAAAAAGGGGTGGGGAAAACGGCCTGAAATAGGCTAGGGAGGGGAGGAAGGGGAGGGGGTGGCGGCCGCAAAGTAGGGTTTTTCTATAACATGATAACGCACAGTCACTGTGCGTTATCAGCTTAATAACGCATAATGACGGTGCGTTATTAAGCTTGATAACGCACAGTCATTGTGCGTTATCTACAGCTCAGCGCCAGCTGAGGTCCACGTCAGATTTTTACACGATTTACACGGTGATTAAGGATAACGCACAACGATTGTGCGTCAATGTGCGTTATGGCCTTAACTAGAAAAAAGGCCCATTTCAGTCTGACTTTTTTTTAAGTGGGCCAGACCCAAAAAAAAATCTTCTTTAGGAATCCAAATCTTTTCTCTCGAAAAAGGGACGGATGTTATAGATCATTTTAAAGAAAAATTTTGGAATGTCTCTTCTGTTCTTAAATCAACAATAAATTATATTCCATCAAATGTTATTTTATATTTTTTTTAAAGTTGTCTAAAAGTATGTTTCTTCTCCTTTATCTCTAAACTTCAAAATAAAATCATACTATTCTTTTCTTTTCCATTCAAAATTCACAAACAACATTTAGAATAAATCACTTCCCATCCTTTTTCTTCTCTTCTTTTCTCTTCTCTCCTGAACTCTTAAAATAGCCCTCAAAATTTATTTTGGATCTAAAGAGTCCCACATACAATTTACATGCGCATACACATGTCTTGCACATGATAATATTACTAAGGATAAATTACACGTTAAACAAAAAAGTATTTTTTTAAAAGAGTTTTCTTCTAAAATATTTTCGCTTCTTTCTTATTTTCTCCTTCCTCTTTCTTATTTCTTTTTCTTCTTTTTTTCTAATTAATAGGGTTTTTTTTTTTATAAAACATTTTTATTTTGATCATGATATCATTACATAAAATATTATAACTTTATTTTAATATCATTTTAATACTTCCTCTGTTTTTTTCAAAAAAAAATATACTTCCTTCTTTTTATATTATTTATCATGCTAAATGAAAAAAATATATTCAAATGACAGTTAATATAAAATACAAGAAATAATTTATAAATATTTGCTACAAAAACATTTTAAATTTAAAAGAAAAAAACTCAAAATCACACTTTTTATAATCCCAACTTTTTAATAATGTAATATTTGAAAATTATAAATTAATTAAAAAAATTAACAACACTAAATATATAATATTAAACAATTCCTTAACTAACTCCACACCCTTTCATTGCTGCTCTGGATTCGATCTTGTGGTACCTACGAGAGAAGTCTCTCTCGGCAAATTTCCAAACTATATAAAGCTGCATCCCATGCCATACTTTTTCGTTCCCAAACTCATCTTGGAAACCCACAACTCTACCCGAATCTCCCTCCCAACTTTCCCAGACTATCCTCAGCTCCCGCTCTCTCTCTCTCTCTCTCTCTCTCTCTCTCTCTCTCTCTCTCTCTCTCTCTCTCTCTCTCTCTCTGTATGGATAATGAGCAAGAAGATAATGCCCATACTATCACCATTTCTCTCTTGGCTAGTAATAATCAACCTCAACAGCAAAAAATTGGCCCGAACGAATCCAATATTAGAGTTGGGTCGTTCACGGGTCATCATCAATCCAGTATATCAGGCTCTACGGGATTCGCCAAAACTTGTTTCAATGGATTGAATGCTTTATCAGGTTCTTAATTCCTCCTTTTTTCTGAATCGAATTTTGGCCTCAAAACTAGAAGTGATACGCACCGTGTTGAATACTGAGGGTTTGATGGTTTTTTTTTTTTTTTGGCTGATTTTCTAGTTTTCTCCCCTTATTTTTGTTTTTAGGAAGAATGCAAATATATTACTAGTTGTGTCACTTTTCTATTCAAAAGTTTTCTGGATTATTATCATTTTCAGGAAAGATAAAAAATATGTTGCTACTCTCTAAAGACTCGTCTGTTTGTGACATGTTTTACTGGTTTGTTAAGACTTTTTGGGACAATCTCAAAAAAATTGCTTACGGAAATAGTGATAGAGACTCGGTGGGTTTTGCATTGCATGTGGAAAAGAGATGGTTTTCTAATATTTGGATTTAGCCACACATATATATATATATATATATGAACAAATTCCATATGGTTAGGGAGAAAATGAGAATGATGACCTAATTAACGGAGTAGGATTAATGAATGAATATGTGTCCTTTCCTAGCACTTTTAAGGCTTGCCTCAAATGCAAAATAAAAGTTTGTTAAACTTTGTAAAAGGATCATATTATACCCTAATCCCCCTTCCTGTGGAATGGGGCGGGATAAATGGTGGGACTTGCCTTTCTGTAATGAATTAGATGCCTTGACTATGCCCACAAGGAATCATTCAACATCAGAGAGATATTAAAATTTCTATAATATTGTGGTCAGAATTCGAACTTTGAGTCTTACCGCCTAGAATCACCTGACGAACTACGCCCACGTAAGCGCACAACACTCTTACTTTTAACTTTTAAAGTCCTTTTAAGGTCACCTTAACGAACACAACACTATTAACTCTTTATCTTTCGGCTTTTTAGAACTTTTTTGTTTGTACTGTTTTTGAAATTATATCATACAAACTTAAAAGTTTTATGGAATTAATGTTCCTCTTTTTCCTTTATTCTTAAACAACTCATTGCAATTTTGTTAGCTGATATTGCAACAACCCTATTTAATTGGTAAATTGGTTCATAAAAATATCTTTATCAGGTAATAAATTTCTTTCCTAATCATGAAGGTTATAGGCCAGTGTACTGTTCTTACAAGCCACGTGTTCCAAGTTTTTCTTCTCTTTTGTAGAGATTCAAGAACATGATGCACATGTTTTCTTTCTTTTTTTTTTCTTTCAATTTCTTTAAAGAATTTAGAAATGTGATTTCACATGCTCAATGAAAATGTGTACTGATCAGAATGATTATGCCTGTTGTCTAGGAGTTGGGATGCTATCAGTGCCATATGCATTATCATCAGGAGGATGGTTGAGCTTAATAATACTCTTAATCATAGCATGCTCAACTCTCTATACAGGATTGTTAATTCAAAGATGTATGGACATGGATTCAAACATAAGAAGCTATCCGGATATTGGTGATCGTGCATTTGGAATCAGAGGAAGAGCAATTGTTTCTGTTTTAATGAACACTGAACTCTACATGGTTGCTACTGGTTTCTTGATTCTAGAAGGAGATAATTTGTACAATTTACTTCCAAATATGGAATTTCAGATTGGTGGATTTACTATTGGCGGAAGACAAGGCTTTGTTATCATCGTTAGCCTCGTTATATTGCCTACGGTTTGGTTGAACAATATGAGCATCCTTTCCTATATATCTGCTAGTGGAGTTCTAGCTTCAATTGTTCTTCTTTGTTCTATTTTCTGGACAGGTGCATTTGATGGCATTGGCTTTAAAGAAACTGGTACTCTTCTGAACTGGAATGGGATCCCTACAGCAGTAAGCTTATATGCCTTTTGCTATTGTGCTCATCCAGTTTTCCCAACCCTATACACATCCATGAGAAATAGGAGACAGTTCTCTAAGGTAATATGAATTCTTCTGGCATATCCTATATACTCCCTCTATTCTATTTTACTTTTCATAGTTCACGCATATATTCATATTTTTTTTACTTTTCATAATATGAAATCGATATGGTATTAATTAATGAGTTTTTTTTTTTCCACATGTACCATTCATAAAAGGGCTCTTCGTTAATTGATCTTTCATATAAAATCGTACATGTATTAATGAATATATGGTATGTACTATTAATGAAGGGCATTTTAGACATGAATGTATGTGTTTTCTTAAATGAATGTGATTTCTTGTTGTGACAAGTAAAAAAGATGGAGGAAATAGTAACATTTTGTTTCATATTGAAACTTATGATGGCCTGAAACTTTTGGACATTGCAGGTTTTGGTGCTATGCTTTTTCCTCTGTACTGTCATCTATGCCTTGATGGCCATTCTGGGGTACCTAATGTTTGGCTCAAGGGTGCTATCCCAAGTGACCTTAAACCTCCCAACCGATAAAATCAGTGGAAAAGTTGCCATTTACACCACACTGGTTAATCCAATAGCCAAATATGCATTAATGGTAGTCCCTATTGTTACTGCTATTGAGAATAGATTGATCTCTTACTGCAGTAAAAAAAGACCATTTAGCTTATTCATCAGAACCACACTTGTTCTTACCACCGTCATTGTTGCCTTGTCCATACCCCTATTTGCTTATCTCATGTCACTTGTGGGAGCATTTCTGAGCATATCAGCTTCTGTTATGATACCGTGCTTGTGTTACCTGAAGATTTCTGGGATTCATCGAAGTCTCAATTTCGAATTGTTAGTCATAGCAGGCATCTTGTTGATGGGAGTCTCTGTCATGATCACTGGAACGTACACGGCTCTAGTTGAAATTATTGGACATTTTGTAACACTAGTCTCCTTGATTTCGAATACTACAGATAGTCAAATTTAAACCTTGAAAAACTTAAAAGATGTTCAACTTTTAGCTTCTGCAAATGTGATGCTTTGTAATGAATTGCTGAGGCTATACAATTTTGACCAGGGAAATTTCTCAAATAACAAGAGGGGTTCTAAGCTTGCAGAGTATATATAGAATTATATATATGTACCACAATAGTCTTTTTTTTGTTTTTGGAAGGGATTTGCCATAATAGTTACTTATTAAATCTGGATCATTTTTTAAAGGAAGATAAAATGATTTATATTAAGATAAATCCGCTTGTAGAAGAATTAAAAGAGAACAATGAAGCGTGCAGGTTTGGCTATGGATGTCTCCTAAAATTTTAAGGAGGACTCTGATCTAAACAAAGACTATAAATGTAGAAATGTTAGGGTATTGGTGAAAAGTATTTGGTAAAAAATAATGAAAGGAAATGTGTGAAACAGTCATTTTATTTGTAATGAAATGCAAATACATGATATTTTCACTTATCTAAAGAGGTCTTGTGTGCTGTACGTTTATTATGCAACCGAAATCCACAGAATTATGTGAAGATGGTTATAAAAAATCAGATAAAATTAATTTATGATTATTAATAATTAAATTAAAATATTGTGGATACTCCTAAAGAAACATAAATAGTTGATTGATATTCATAACTATTTTTCCAGTTAAATTTGTGGCTTGAATTATATTTATGTATAAAACATGAGTCATACGAATCATATATTATTGGTGTATTTGTCACAATTGTAACATTATCTCAGTTTAATGTTAATTATTAACTTGTGTAAGTATATATTAAAACGTATTCTGAAACTACTCAACAAAAGAAATTTTCATGTATTATTTTATTTAGGGTTTATTTATTGCGCACCTATGGGCACAATTTATTTGTATTAACTTTTCAATTTATTATACAGGTTTCTATAAGATTCAATCATTTCTATTAAAGTTTTAGATTTTATAATAAGGTTTACTTAGACGTAAACTACTATATATGATAAGTTGTATCTCTATTAAAGTATGCCTCTAGATATTAAGCATATGTTATGTTGACCCTCATTTATTAGATTATTAGTGACCGTTTATAAAAGGTGAAATGTATAGTTGAAATGCTCATGATAAATATATATCAAAAGGAAAAAGTGATACTAATATCCACTAAATTTTATTGAGATTGATGTGTAGTTTCTAATCTCAACAAAATTCTATTTATAGGCAAGTATACCTATTAAGGTGAGAAAATTCGCTCAATAGTCGAACTCTTGAGACGATCAGATACTAGTACTGACTACATCTCTATTGTTTAATTAATATAAAGATTTGAAAAGATGTTTAAAAATAAGTAAAGAAATAATTAAAAATAATTAACAATTAAGAAAGCAAATAAGGTTTTAAAATAAGTTTGGAAAAACTGTGTTTAAACAGAAGAATCCCCATAGAACCTTAAATTAAGTTTACCAGAAAAATCGTTATAATTAATTATTAAAACTTGTTGGTTGGATCTCACTTAAAAA
Organism: Catharanthus roseus; assembly: GCA_028651295.1. Taxonomy (NCBI): domain Eukaryota; kingdom Viridiplantae; phylum Streptophyta; class Magnoliopsida; order Gentianales; family Apocynaceae; genus Catharanthus; species Catharanthus roseus. The sequence continues at coordinate 12,906,811 of JAPQWS010000104.1, forward strand.
ATCGAATAAACACTATGTATAGGCTAGGGATATAAATAAACCAAGCCGCTCAATTCGAGCTCACTGTGACTGAGCTCAAGCCGGCTCGTTACGTAAATGAGCCAAGTTCGAACTTCATTAATACTGGTTCGATGTCTCATCAAGACTATCGAACCAGAATATATAATTTTTTACTTTATTTTAATTATTATATCTAATATATTTTAAAAAAAATTGAGTTCGAGCTCGAACTCGAGCCAAAATTTTAAAACTCGACCGAGCTCAAGTTGATTAAAAAAGCGTCAAGTTGAGCTCGAGCTCTCGATTCGACTCGTTTACACCCCTCGTCTAGGCGAAAGACCTCATATTCAACTTTACGGTTTAATGAAGGATGTCTTCTAACCCTAACATGATTATGAACAACTATATATTATAGTGATCAATTAGTGATCTAAGAACCGTAATGAGTATGTCTACTCAATTACTAATTCCTATTATTCAATTAATGCCCTAAATTAACATTCCTTTGTCAATTCCAATTAATCTTGAGAAATTACCATTTCCCCAAAAATCAATAAACAAAAACAATAATTGAACAACAACCAAACAAGAATTAAATAATCAAAACAAGAAATTCAAATAAAATATTAACCAAGAATTCTATGGTTCATCCCCGTTCAAGCACAAAAAAGAAATAGCAGCTAAACATAATTTTAAAACATAAACTCATAGACAAATTTATAAAATAGAAAGAGTTTAGGAGAGCTTAGGTGAAGCCTTGAAGATTTCGCGATTCCGGTGAACGTCCGAGCTTGTCTTCTAAGCCGCCTGAAAAACTCCTAGAATTCGGGTCTTCAAAGTCTTCTTACAAAATATGGAATTAAATCTAAAACCCTAGCTGCAGATTAATGTTCCTAATGAGATGTTTAAATAGAGAAATTTTCAACTAATTTCGTCCTAAACCTATCCTAGAAAGGTTTGGAATCAAATTACAAAAGGGAAAGGAATGAGAGTCTAAATAGGAAATACAAAAAATTGTATTTTAGTCCCTCTGTGCAACTGCCCAACAAATACCTTGCTTTGTTCTATTTTTCGGATCAGGTAAGTATGATGCGCTTCTTGAATCTTTTTGAGCACTTTAATGGACGATTCAGGTCTTGGAATCTTCATATGATTTGTAGAAGTTAGAGTTGTATATCTCGAGTTATGATTGTTTTATCAAAAGGTGTCAAACTAGAACGTCATATGAGAAAACGAATCTTTACATTATACTTTAGATGATCGAATGAACTTCGATTGAGATAAACTTAGCTTTATGGAAATCTCATGAAGTTCTATAAAACTTTCAAGAAGGACACATCTTCAATTAAGGTCATTAAGAGCGTCAAAAATCCACCGTAAGCTGCATTGCTCGGCCATGAATACTGTTTTGGGCAACTTGTTATTTCTTCTCATTTTTTTGTTTCGATTTAGCCCCAAAGACCTTCGTTTTGATTTTTTTTCAACATATTTTTATTTCAAAGATATCTATAGCAATAAGAAGAAACGAAGTTTGATTAATCAATTTTATAAGCAATTAAACTCAATAACCGATGAAAACAATAACACTCAAAGAAGATAAAAATAGACATATCAAACATTAATATTAATATGTAAAGTTCCAAACATTTCCTAACATGACAAGGAACAAAGACCCATATACTTTATTTTTTATTTTATTTTTATAGAAGAAACAATCAAAGTCCAATTATCATTTATTGATTCCCTCAAGTATGCTTTAATAGTTTCACATGCTTATACGTCTTCTATACCTCCTCTTCTCTTCCTAGGATTCATCCTGGAAATAGAAAACAACAACTCATCTTGAAGACTTGAACTCTAATCCAAAACCAAGAAGCTCTCCCCCTCCCTATTTCAACACCAAACCTGAGGCTGTGTTTGGTTCCCACTTCCTAGAATTGCATAGAACTTTGTTTGACAAATCTATAAAATTTGTATAAAATTCATTTCTAATTCTAATTTCTTTGTTTGGGATTGTATGCAACAAAATTTCAAGTTTATTAATTAAAAGATAAGAAAAATGAAACAAAATAATTTATCTAATATTTGAAGTACTTACAACAATTTTTGGAGAAGTTCCTAATTTGTAAAGAATCTTTTGGTTCTTCTCTAAACATTGATTCAAGAGATAAAAAGCTTGATCTTTCGGATCGAACGAACTTTGACTGTGATTTTAAGAAAATCAATATATATATATATATTATAAGTCATTTTGTTAGAAAATAGAAAAGTGATGTGCAATTTTAGGAGAGAAAATAATTTTATTTTTCTCCAAACTAAGTCTCAGTTATGTTCCGTGTAGAATGAATAGCTTACATATTGTCTATTTTACCCTTTAGGTTACTCCGTGTGAGTAGATGTCTGATATATATATATATATATATATTAAACAAAATCATACTGAGTGCCATAAGCGCGTCACGTGACACCCTCCTCTTTTTTTCTCCCCATGCAAACATAAAAGTAAGAGATAATTAATAGTGATAATTATCTTTATCTTTCTCCATTTAAAGTGGCTTATTATTAAAATTAATATAAAATAATATTTTGCTAAGATTTACTTTTTTAAGAATGGATAACAACAAACTTTAAACATTCATTTTTTTTATAATTTAAAATTAGAATAATTATTTAATCACTAATAATAATATTAATTTGATAATATAAATATTTTAAAATTATTATATATATATATATATATATATAAAGTCATACTGAGTACTAAGAGTGCCACGTGGACACCCTATCTTTTTTTCTCCCTATGCAAAAATAAAAATAAATTGTAATTAATAATGATAACTATCTTCCTCCATTTAATGTTCTTATAAGAACAAATAATTAATAACAAACTTTAAATTTTAATTATTTTATAACTTGAATTTAGAATAATTATTTAATCACTCAAAATTACAAATTTTAATTTAATTTGATAATAAACCTTTATTTGCTAAACATTTGAAAATCTTGAAAGAAGCAAGTTTATCTAATAAAAAAATTAATTTAATAAAATAAATCCGAAAACTTTAATTTTTGAAAAACTTAATTTACATCCGAAAAATTACAATATTTTTTTAAAATATATTAAAAAGATAAATCTAAAAAAATTTAATTTTTGAAATTCAGAAAAAAAAAGAAAATGCGAAAATAAATTCAAAAATTTTAATTTCCAAAATTCAGGAAAAAAAATGTGGAAGTGGAGATACTACTACTACTCATTTGAAAAAATTTTTAATTGAATACTACTACGGATAATAATTGTACCGGGAAGGAGCAAGTTAATATGATAAAATAAATTCAAAAATTTTAATTTTTGAAAAGTTAATCCTCCATTTTTTTTTGTTTCTATTCTAATATAAAAATAGATAATATAAAAGATAATTAATAACAAACTTTTTGTAACTTTATCATATATTTATATAAATAATTAATTTATCATTGGGAATATCTTTATTAAAATTCAAAATTCAATAATGAAGGGACTCAATAACAGTCTTTTAAGTAGGATATCACTTATTCAAAATTTTAAAAACCACAAAAAAATTTTCCATCTTTACGGAGCTGTTTTTTTCCAAATGAGATGTTTATCGACTTTGTTCCTATAAATTTAGAAAATAATTACTTAAATAAAAGAATAAATTTATCATTGATAGAGTAAAATATGATGTTAATTTTTCAAGATCTCTTTGTATTTTTTTTAATAAAAATCTAATGATCTATTTGATAATTATAAATTTAAGATAATGATTAATTCAAATAAAAAGATAATGATGGTTCCTTATAACATATTCATATCCTTTCTACATTTTTATCTATAAATAATAAATATTTTTGCTACTCCCATATTCAAAGGTTAATCTCAACTTCTCTAAAAATGTTCAAGGAACACCCAATTTCTCTATTACGGCTTCCACCAATTCATTAAAAAATAATGCAATAGTAAAGCTGAACTCAGTTAATTACATAATTATCCTCATCTTTCTCTAATGTGCACAACAACCATCAATCCGTTTTCTCTTTTCCTATTTATTTTCTCTATTATTCTAATGAGGATATTTTATTTTTATTATTTTTAACACCATTAATTTTATTATTGTATGTTCTCATTAATTTTTTGTGCATGTTTTATAAATAAATTATTAATTTTTGTATTAGTTCTGTCATTTTATATATTTTCCCATTGCTTGAATCTACCACGATAAGTTTGATTTTTACATATTTCTTACCATTTTAGTCTATTTATTTATTTTTTTCAATTAATATTTTTCCTCAATGTCTCTTTCTATTGTTGATTTCTTATGTGGTGACATTTTTTGTGTATATTTGACTGAAATATAGATGTGTATTATAATGATCTTAATTAAGACTCTCCCCCGTGGGCGACATAATGACTTGGTGATATTATATTAATAAAGACTCCCTATTTTGTATTTTTGCACTAACGTTTATTAACAATCACATTTCATGTCAAATATGTACTATTATTAATTTTGTGAAGATGCTATAGATGTACAAATATTAATGAAAAACCTTATAGGAGGAGTGAATAAGGTTTTTGGCTAATTTTTGAAAAACCTTTGTTAATTAAATGATAAACCTCCAATTTTGTTTGAAAGAGAATTCTAAAACTCTTTTTAATAAAATTCCGAACGAAACAAAATCTTGTGGTTAAGACAGATAAGTAAGAAGCTTAGAAAGAAAGGCACAAAGATTTATAGTGGTTCACTCTTTCAAAGAGTTACATCCACTACCTTGAGTCAACACTCAAGGATTTTCCAAATCCACTATAAACACAATATACACCAAATACAAATTTGAGGATCACCCTACAAGGGTTTTGCACACAACCTCAATTCACAACACAATGTAAATCAAAGGATTACCCAAGGGGTTTTTTTCAACACAAACCTTTGATATCAATAAGAGAAAGAGATAAGTTTAAGAACAATGTTACCAATTTGAGCTTGAGAAATAGAAGGTACAACTCAATGGAATGTTTCCACAAGCTCCTCATTTCTTCTTCTTTGATGATGATCAATAATGAAGCTCAAGGAGATGTTTGTTTGGGATTGAAAGTGTTTGAAATAAATGTGCTTTGAAGCTCTTTAAAGGTATTAAATGATCTCAATAAATATTTCACCAAACTTCTTGCCTTTTTAATGATAAAAAAAGTCTATATATACTTTCTTAAAAAAAGTGACCGTTGCACTCTGTGTAACGGTAATAATTTTTTACAGTAAACAGGAAAATCGGACGACCGGTTCCTAAAATCGGACGATCGTTTCTTGAACAGAAAGATTCGGACTTGTCCTGCAAGAAATCGGACGGCCGATTTTTTTAAGTGTAGAAAAAATCGGACGACCGATTCCAAAACTGGATGGCCGATTTTTAAGATTTTACAGCCAGTTTTTTTAAGTCAAAAGCTTTCCTTTCTATTTCAAACACATGTATTCTTGATACTCATTTTTAAAGATAAAGAAGAACCTTTCAAAAGCATCAAAACCTCAATCAAGAATACTTAGATTTTAAGAAAAGTTTATATTAAGAAAATCATAAATGGAGCTTCATACATGATCAATAAGCAAAGAATAAGATTAGGGAGTTTTACAAAGAAATACCTTAGCACACCCTAACTTAGACAAGCTCTTCAATGTCTTTAATGACTTGATCTTGCAATGGCTTGGTCTTTTCTCCTTCATTTTGCCTTCATCACCAAGATCTTTTGCTTTTAGAGAATGTAGACTTGAGACTTCAAAAGTGCTTCTTTTGTTCTATGAAAGGTTAGCTAAATACTCACACAAGCATATGTTAATCATAATCAAAATCATAAGTAATAATGCCCTTAGGGCTAACAATCTCCCCCTTTTTAATTATGACAAACACATATGCAAGAAGAACAAAAGAGCAAGAGTAAAAGTATGGTGATGCTTAAAAAAGGATCAATAATGAGAACAAAGTACAACAATCACCATAAGAGAGAGATAGCTCCCCCTAAAAGCATGCTTCATATCAAATATGGCTAAAGAAGATCACAAGTCCAAATAAGCCAAATAGCCCATAGCAGCTCCACAAAGTATAAGAAATACTAAGGCATCGACAAGGCGTAAACATAAAAAAGCATCATCGACATATAACAATAATTTCTCCCCCTTACATCTTGCACTATTTTCTCCCCTTTTTGTTATAAATAAAAAAAGGATCTCAGGAGAGAAATTCCAAGGGATTATAGAAGAGGTAGCAATTAGACTTTCAACATTAGGTTATCATCATGAATTCCATAACAAAAGAGTTAAAACAATAAAAGATAGCAATAAATTGATCACTTAGCATAACAAAAGTAAATAGGGATAACATATATCAAGTCAAAAAGCATAACATTAAGAGAAAAAAACACAAGGAGTTTGAAAAGAGTCATAGACAAAACAAGGGAAAAAAAGAAGGTTTTATAAAAAAATCTCAACCATCTCTATCTCCTCCTCCTTGCTCGAGTCTCATAACCCGTTCTTGTGTGTCGGTCATTTTATGATCCAATGCATCAAGCCTTTCTTGAATGTTGGAGACTTTTCCATCCAAAACCTCAAAGCGACCGTCAAATGCATCAAACCGAGTGTTTATTGAAATTTGTAGAGAGGCTTTCATATCCATTAGATGACTCATGCTCCCCGAAGATGAGCCTTCTTCTGTTCTTTCTTGTCTCTTCTTTTGTCTAGTTTCCCTTATTTGGATTTCAACCTCCGTTTCCTCATCACTTTCCTCTTTTTCCACATTCATACCCTCTTGGTCTTCATCATCATCTTCCTCATCATCTTCATCATCATCTTGTCCACCTCGGATGAATGTCCCATCTTCATTTTTCTCAAACCCCATTCTTTTGAAGGTTTGTTGAGTATAGATCTTTCCGTTGCCAATGTGATCACCAATGCCAACCAAACTGATCACAGAGTGTTGGAGGATTTTTGTGATAAAGCAACCATACGGCAAGCATTTTGTTGAGGAGGATTGTGTAGCTAGCATATGTTCTATAGCCATATATCCAAAATTCATCCTCCTATGTTCATGTAAGGCTAGCATCACAAATGAGTGCATGTTGGTGATAGATGATTTATGCCCAACATTTGTAATAATGATGTTAGAGATCATGTGATGGAGCAATATCCCATAAGTATCAAGTTTATTAACATTCCTATTATCATGTCTCTTCAAAACTTCTCCCCTAGTGAAAATTTCCTCAAACTGCCTTTCACTGTATAAGTTTGGATCAAAGCATTTTTTGTTCTTGGTGTAGAATCTTATTCCATCTTGAGGAGTTTCCAAAATTTGATTCAACAATCTATCATCAAATGCAATATCCCTACCCCCAATCCTAGTCAAAACCCATTGGTGAGGAATATTATCCACTCTTTCAATTCTTCCCTTGTCGAGATTTGTATAAAACTCATATATCATTTCCACATAATAGAGTTCATTTACAATTAGCAGTGGTATCCAACCAATTAGTTCAAAAAGATGAGGGATAGCCTCCATACCTTGCATGTCATTTAAGTCCACCCGATGACCCGGAGCAATTTTCCGTCAATTCCTAGTCCATTCTTCAAACCTGGCAGCCTCTTTTACTGAAAAAAACCTCTCTGGAGCCCTAGCTTCAGGAACCCTAGCTCCAGAAGGTACCCTTTTTCCCTTTCCTTTCCCTCTACTAGTGTCTCCTTCTTCAGAATTTTGGCTTTGACCAACTTGTGCATTCTTTATTTTTACCATTTTGGAGAGAGACTTGGGTAGGGTTTGAGAGGAGATGGGGAGTTTGAAATTAGGCAGATTGTAATAAACAAAACAGAGAGAAAAACAGTTTCTTTGCTGTGTTGAGAGATGAATTTGAGGAAAAGAAGAAGAAGAGTGAAATCAGAGCAAGAAATCGGATAGGTCTTGTGAGGGAGGGAGTTTTCGGTCGAGAGAGTGAGAGAGATTTTGAGAGAAAAGTGTGAAATGTTGGAGAAACATCTTATTTTAAAAGCACAGACCCGACCTTTTTTAAGAACTCGGTCGACCGTTTTTCAAAGTCGGTCGTCCGGTATTTTGTAATTTGAAGAAATCGGACGTCCGAGTTTTTGTGAAGTCGTCCGGTTTTATCGTCCGAATATCTCTGGAATTTTTTGAGGAGAAAACCTTGAGTCCGGTTTTGAAACCGGACGTCCTATTTTTAAGAGTAGCGTCCGAATTTTGAAAAAATTGCAGCAAGAAAAGAAAAAAGTAAGGGAAAAGTAGATAATACAAACAACACACATTACTCATTAAATTTGCGGATACCAAGTAATTTTCTTAAATAGCAAAAGCGATCTTCCGAAAGAGGTTTTGTAAAAATATCGGCAATTTGATCCTCTGTGCAAATATATTCTAAAAATACATCACCTTTAGCAACATGATCTCTAATAAAGTGATGTTTGATTTTAATATGTTTTGTTTTTGAATGCTGCACAGGGTTTATGGAAATGTTTATGGCAATAGTGTTATCACACATAATAGGTATGCACTTAAAAGAAACACCAAAATCAATCAATGTATGTTTCATCCAAAGTACCTGAGCACAACAACAACCGGATGTGATGTATTCCGCTTCGGCGGTTGATAGGGATATGCATGATTGTTTCTTGGTGTACCAAGATACTAAGCATCCTCCCAAGAATTGGCAATTTCTACTTGTACTCTTCCTTTCTACCTTACATCCGGTATAGTCCACATAAGTGTAGGCAATAAGATCAAAGCAAGATTGTTTAGAGTACCACAAGCCATAATCATATGATGAAATTAAGTATCTCAAAATACGTTTTACAGGTATTAAATGAGATTCCTTGGGGCAAGCTTGGAAACTAGCACACAAGCATACGACAAACATAAATATCCGGCCTACTAGCCGTTAAATAAAGTAAACTACCGATCATACCTCTATATGTCTTTTCATCAACTATTTTACCTTTTTCATCTTTGTCAAGCTTCAATGACGAGCTCATAGGAGTGCCAATACCTTTTGCATTGCCTATCCCAAATCTCTTAAGAAGTTCCTTGGTGTGCTTCTCTTGATTGATGAAGATTCCTTCTTTCGTTTGCTTGATTTGTAGACCGAGGAAGTATGTCAATTCTCCCATCTTGCTCATTTCGAATTCTTTTTGCATAAGGGAGGCAAATTCTTCACATAAAGAGATATTAGTAGCACCAAAAATAATATCATCAGCATATATTTGGACAAGAAGAAGATAAGTGTTACAAGAGGTTTTTGTAAAAAAAGTAGTGTCCAGCACACCCCTTGAAAAGTTATTTGAAAGAAGAAAACCACTTAACTTTTCATACCAAGCCCTTGGAGCTTGTTTTAAACCATAGAGTGCTTTTGAGAGTTTGTAAACATAATTTGGAAAATTTTCATGTACAAAACCGGGAGGTTGTTCAACATAAACTTCCTCCTCAATATCACCATATAGAAAAGTACTCTTAACATCCATTTGAAAAAGCTTGAATCCTTTAAAACAAGCAAAAGCTGAAAGCATCCTAATGGATTCAAGTCTAGCAACTGGAGTAAAGGTTTCATGAAAATCTATGCCCTCTTCTTGATTGAATCCTTGGACAACAAGTCTAGCTTTGTTTCTAATGACTTCTTCGGATTCATTTAGTTCATTTCAAAAAACCCATTTTGTGCCAATGGTGGGGTGATCATGGGGTCTTGGGACTAAAGTCCAAACCTTGTTTCTTTCAAATTGGTTTAATTCCTCTTGCATACAATAATCAAAAACTCATCACGTAAAGCATCATCAATAAATTTTGGCTCAAATTGAGATAATAAAGCAAAGTTATCTATGAAGTACCTTTTTGTTCTTACCCTTGTGATACATCGCCAATGATTTCATCCTTTGAGTGCCCTTTGGGATATATCACATCTTGAGGAATGTTTTGAGTTTGTTGATCCTCTTCTAGTATTTTCTCAATTTCCCCTTCTTCCTTAGAATGATTTTCCCAAGCTTGAGTGTGAATAGGTTCATGGCTCAAGGAGTTATCTATGTCATCATCATTTTTCTTTTCAAAGAGGTTAGTTTCATCAAAGTTCACATGAATGGACTCTTCAACACATAAAGTTCTTTTGTTGAAAATTCTAAAAGCTTTCTTGTTTGAAGAGTATCCAAGAAAAATTCCGTCATCGGATTTTCTATCAAAATTTCCAAGATTATCCTTGGTGTTCAAGATAAAGCATTTACATCCAAAAACTTTGAAGTAGCCAATGGAGGGAGTTTTGTTAAAAATGAGTTCAAAAGTAGTTTTGTTTAAAAGAGGTCTCAAGAGAACACGATTCATCACGTAACAAGCGGTGTTCACAGCTTTGGCCCAAAAGTATTTGAGGGGGGGAGAGTTTCACAAAGCATTGATCTTGCAATTTCTCGTAAAGTACGGTTTTTCCTTTCCACAAAACCATTTTGTTGTGGGGTTTTAGCGGCCGAAAAATTATGTGTTATGCCAAAATCATCACAAAGTTTTGTAAAATCTTGATTGTTAAATTTTCCCCCATTATCACTTCTCATAGAGATCAATTTACAATCAAGGGAGGTTTGAACTCTTTTGAAAAGTTTAACAAACTCATGAAAGGCTTCATCTTTTTGACTTAAAAACAAAGTCCAAGTAAATCTAGAGAAATCATCTACAATAACAAATGCATACTTTTTACCACCAAGACTAGTGGTTCTCATAGGTCCAAATAAATCCATATGGATGAGTTCTAAAGGTTTTGAAGTTGAAATAGTTTTATTTGGTTTAAAAGAGGATTTTATTTGTTTTCCAAATTGTCAAGCATTACAAAGTTTGGTTTTCTCAAAAGTAAGTTTTGGCAATCCTCTAACAAGTTCTTTAGAAGAAAGTTGGTTTAGGAAATCCATACTAACATGGCCAAGCCTTCTATGCCATAGGAATGCATCATCATCATGAACCGAGAGACATTTTAGCTTTTGTGAGATAAGATCTTCAAGATAAAAGACATAGACATTTCCAACCCTTTTTGCAACAAAAATAGTTTTGTTCTCAAACTTGTTTATGATTGAAGAAGAGTTACTTTCAAAAACTACTTTGCATCCATTGTCACATAATTGGCTAATACTAAGTAAATTGAACTTCAAACCATCAATTAAAATAACTTCCTTAATTAAAGAAGATGAACCATAACCAATGTTACCTATACCGATGATCTTCCCTATCTTCTTATCACCAAAGGTAACAAAGCCACCTTCGGTTTCTCTTAGCTCATTCATGAGGGATGCATTTTCAGTCATGTGTCTTGAGCATCCACTATCTAGGTACCACTTGGAGCTTGATTTATGTTCCTACAATATGAGAAGAAGAGATGACTTTTGGTACCCATATTCTTTTGGGTCCATAAATGTTACTGGTTTTTACTCTCCAAATAGTTTTAATTCCCATTTCAACCTTTCTTTTCAGAAAGCGTCTAGTGGCCTTATGTCCACTTTTACCACAATAAGTACAACAAGGATGGGAAAAAGATGAAGAAACTTTAACAAAATATGTTTGCTTTGAAGGAGCATTAGAGTGGTTGTATCCAATCCCATTTTTATCATAGGGAGATCTTCGTGAACCGAGAAGTTTTTCAAAATTATCTCTTCCTTGAGTAAATTTTTCAATGCACAACGTGAGATTATTTACCTTTTTCTTCAAAACTTCATAATCAACCAAGCATGATTCAGGAAAAGTAACTTTTTCACAAAGCTTCTTATTTTCTAAAACAAGTTTTTGAAAATTATTGTTTGAAAAATCTTTTTCATTTTTCAAGTTTTCTAAAGACTCAAGAAGAGATTTATTTTCACAAATAAGTTTTGAATTTTCATCAAGTAAGACTTGAGTTTTGTTTTTCAAATCTTTGTTTCTTTTAGAAACCTTTTTGCACTCACTATACATTTCAATAAGCATAGTTCTAGGATCATCATCACAAATCAATTGAACTAAAAGAGTTAGAGGGTGAAGATTGTACCTCCATCCTCCATTACCATAAAGCACATGTTTACTTTCTCATCACTTTCACTTCCACTTGTATCTTGATCCCATGCACCAATAAGTCCCTTGCCTTTCTTCCTTTTCTTTAGGGCTTCAAGCTTGGCTTCCAATGCTTCATTTTCTTTTTCAATAGCCTTTGGGCAATCGGCTACAAGGTGCTCCATGCTATTACATTCAAAGTATCTTGCTTTGAATAATGAAGAGTTTAGTCCTCCTTTCTTAAATGGAGGTTTCTTTCCCCTTTTGTTAAAACCTTTCTTGTAGAATCTTTTGAATTTTCTCATAACCAAGGCTATATCTTCATCATCATCATGATCATCTTCATCATTGGAGGAACTAGCTTGTTCTTCTTCATTCACTTTGAGAGCTATGCTTCTTTTTCCCTTTTCTTCTTCTTTCATTTCATTTAGCCTTTTTACTTTCAACTCATAGGGGAGAAGAGAGCCTATGAGCTCTTCAATTGGGAGAGTTCTCAAATCCTTTGATTCTTCTATTGCAAGACATTTTGGTTGCCATGCCTTAGGAAGTGCATCTAGAACTTTTCTATTTGCTTCTCCTCTTGAGTATTCCTTTCCATAAGCCTTGAGTCCATGTGTGATGTTTGTAAATCTAGTGAACATTTCACTAATACTCTCATTTTGCTTCATCACAAAGAGTTCATAATCTCTTACTAACAAGGCCAACTTTGATTCTTTGACTTGGTTGGTTCCTTCATGAGTGACTTCCAATAGCTACCACATGTCATGGGCCGAGTCACATCCACTTACTCGATTGTATTCATTGACATCCAATGCACAACTTAGGATGTTCATGGCTTGGTAGTTCAAGGTCATCCTTCTTGAATCATATTCATCAAATTCTTCTATTTTTTTTGTTCTTCCTTCATTTTGAGGGATAAAAGGACCTTTCTCTACAACACTCCAGAGATTAAAGTTAATAGAACAAATATATATTTTGATTCTAGATTTCGAAAACGTATAGTTTGTTCCATTGAAAAAAGGAGGTCTATTTGTAGAAGAGCCTTCTACATATGGTAAATTAGAAATATTAGCCATAGTAAAATAAAGATCTTTTGCTTCAAGGGTGTTAGTCTTTTTTAGAGAAGCCTGCTCTGATACCAATTGAAAAACCTTTGGGAGGGGGGGAGAGGGGGGGGGGGGGTGAATAATTTTTTGGGCTAATTTTTGAAAAACCTTTGTTAATTAAAGGATAAACCTCCAATTTTGTTTAAAAGAGAATTCTAAAACTCTTTTTAATAAAATTCCAAACGAAACAAAGTCTTGTGGTTAAGACAGATAAGTAAGAAGCTTAGAAAGAAAGGCACAAAGATTTATAGTGGTTCACTCTCTCAAAGAGTTACATCCACTACCTTGAGTTAACACTCAAGGATTTTCCAAATCCACTATAAACACAACATACACCAAATACAAATTTGAGGATCACCCTACAAGGGTTTTGCACACAACCTCAATTCACAACACAATGTAAATCAAAGGATTACCCAAGGAGTTTTTCAACACAAGCCTTTGATATCAATAAGAGAAAGAGATAAGTTTAAGAACAATGTTACCAATTTGAGCTTGAGAAATAGAAGGTACAACTCAATGGAATGTTTCTACAAGCTCCTCATTTCTTCTTCTTTGATGATGATCAATAATGAAGCTCAAGGAGATGTTTGTTTAGGATTGAAAGTGTTTGAAATAAATGTGCTTTGAAGCTCTTTAAATGTCTTAAATGATCTCAATAAATATTTCACCAAACTTCTTGCTTTTTGGATGATAAAAAAAGTCTATATATATTTTCTTAAAAAAAGTGATCGTTGCATTCTGTGTAACGGTAATAATTTTTTACAGTAAACAAGAAAATCGGACGATCGGTTCCTAAAATCGGACGACTGGTTCTTAAACAGAAAGATTCAGACTTGTCCTGCAAGAAATCGGACAGTCGATTTTTTTAAGTGTAGAAAAAATCGGACGACCGGTTCCAAAATCGGATGGCCGATTTTTAAGATTTTACAGCCAGTTTTTTTAAGACAAAAGCTTTCCTTTCTATTTCAAAAACATATACTCTTGATACTCATTTTAAAGATAAGAAGAACCTTTCAAAAGCATCAAAACCTCAATCAAGAATACTTAGATTTTAAGAAAAGTTTATATTGAGAAAATCATAAATGGAGCTTTATACATGATCAATAAGCAAAGAATAAGATTAGGGAGTTTTACAAAGAAATACCTTAGCACACTCTAACTTAGACAAGGTCTTCAATGTCTTTAATGACTTGATCTTGGAATGGCTTGGTCTTTTCTCCTTCATTTTGCCTTCATCACCAAGATCTTTTGCTTTTAGAGAATGTAGACTTGAGACTTCAAAAGTGCTTCTTTTGTTCTATGAAAGGTTAGCTAAATACTCACACAAGCATATGTTAATCATAATCAAAATCATAAGTAATAATGCCCTTAGGGCTAACAATTAATTTGTTTACTTTTTAGTTAACGGTTTTTTTTTTTTTTTTGGTGTATGGATAATAATTTTTGTTATATGAGTTGAAATATGGGATGCATTGATTATGCGAATCTATAAGTTCAATTCTATCATTTGCGTGTTGGAAGATTGTAGGAAAGTCCCCTTTAAAAATACTACTAATGGAGGAAAAGAAAGTTGCCATGGTTCCAATTTTTTTTACTGTCGAGCATTCCAAACTTTTGATATGCCAGTCGAATGAGAATGCTAAACTTTTTATTTTCTTTACATTTTCTTGGACTATCTCTTGAATTAGATAAAAGTATTTTACTTTGTGAATTATAAATTAGTTGTGAAATAAATGTGGGACCTAAAATAAAATAAAAAAAATCGAGGAATGTACTTAGATAGGAGTTTAGTTTAGGGTTTTATAATTTTTTTATTTATTTAACTCTGAACCCACCTCTCCCATCCTAAACATTTCATATCTTTATCTTTTACCATCTCTCAATCCAACTTTTTAGTATATATATATATATATATATCTATATGTATAAGCCAAAACATGAAGACTCTACTTGGCCTAAGCCACTTAGCAAATCAAATTTTAAAAATTTGAAAATTAGATTAAAATACGATTCAAAATTAAATTTAACGACTATTCTGAAATTTATTTTTGAAGGGTTAAGTCCAAAAAATCATCAGGTTTTATTAACTAAGGTCTTGAACTTTATTTTTTGACAACTAGCCCCCAACCTTCCTTTAGCTTTACAAAATTGACCGTGAAATAAGTTATAATTTCTAAAATATCATTTAACAAGAAAAAGAGTTTTAATTTAAAAACCCACCAAGTTTGTCAATCAATATTATATTTATTCAGGCTTTTGAATATATAATTATGATATTAGTTGACAATTCAAACTTATATTTCTAAAGTTTTTCTCTTTATTAAAGGGTAATTTAGCAATTCGAACTTATATTCCTAAAGTTTTTCTCTTCATTAAAGAGTATTTTAGGAATTATAAGTTTATTTTCATCAATTTTAAAAAGTAAAAGGAAGTTGGGGACCTTAGTTGGCCAAATTTGACTTTCTTAAAATTTGAAAATCATATTAAAGATTAAATTTGGATAGATTCTTTCCCCTTTGATCGCATAAATATTAGTTCTAATTAACCGACTGTAATTAGTTCGAAATTCTCCCTAATTAAACTACAATTCTATCTCTATTCACCACTTATATATTATATAAGTCAAGTATTTATTTTCTTATTCACCAAAGAAGATGCTTCACTAATACGAGATAATAACAAACTATAGATTTTAAATATTTTAATTAATTATCAAATTAATTATTATCGTTAATTTTATTAATTTATTAAAGCTAGATCTTTATCTTTGTGGATATAAATCTTGATAAATTATATTCAACTCAAATAAGACTTTTCAATGTTAACTAATCAAATTTTTAGTCTTTTTTTTTTTTTTTAAATTTGTTGAGCAGACTAAAATATCCATTCTCAAATCAGACTATATGGAGAAATATATCAATTAATATTTATGATAAGATAATTTATATCAGAGATTAGTTTTAACAAAAGAAAATAAAATATAAAAGATTTTAAAGATTTCAACATGAATAAATATATATATATATATTTAAAATTCATCTGCTCCCTTCATTATTAATTAAGTTATTTGGTTAAATCTAAAGAGACACCAACGTAGAGTCCAAAGCCCAGACTATGAGTGTGGAGAGTACATGCGTATATAAAAAAAATCATGAGAGCATGAGTTTTGATTCAAAAAGAAGGATTAAGTAGAGGGTATTACTAAGGATAGTATCGCGATTAAAGAAAAATTTGCCTTGGATATATCAAATCCTTTGGACTTATTGTTTGATAAGAAATACTTTTGATCAATGAAGTTAATATTTCTAATACATATGTATAATAATTCAATTTATAAAATACAAAATGTAAAATGAAAAATATTAATTGTGATTAGCTTACGTTTGGAATTTAAATAATCAATAGTACTAAATAGATATTCATATTTAGAAGTGTTATTTTCATGAAAGCAGCAACAGATATCTTAATCTTAGACATTTATTTTTCTATTTTATAAAATGAAACGAAACTAAATAAACCTTAAAATCGAGTTTCTTCGCATCAAAATAATTTTGGTTTGGAGAATATGGAAATATGAAAAAATAATACTTTTAAATTTTAAAATAATTTTAAAATTTTATAGCTTAGTTAGATTTATTGATCTTGAATAAATTTATAAAGAGAAGTTTAAGTTTATGTCAAGTAAGTAGCTCCAAGTAATTAATGCAAACAAATAACTTTTATTTCATGATGTAAGTAATATTTTAATAATTAAAGAATTTTTCAAAAATAATATTATTTTTATTTTTGTAAAACTAGCTTTTATAAACAAAAAGGTATTTTGATCATAAAAGAAATTTTTTGAAGTGCCATCTAACAGAAGGTACTAAAGTTTTACAAACAGAACATTAGGATAATAAAGTAAAAATGACCTGAAATGTTAGGGTCCTTTAATGTAATTAACCCTTATTAATATAGAATTAGTTGAAATAAAAAATATTCACCCGTACTTCAAGCACAGGGAACATAGCTGGTATATATTAAAACAAAGCCATAATGTGTGCCATAAGACTGCCACGTGGACACTCTCTCCTTTTTCCTTCCCCATGCAAATATAAAAAATAGAGAATATAAGAGATGATAAATTTAATAATTGATAATTATAATAATAATTGAAGATGGCTACTAAAGATAGATATTAAATCTTTTGATAATTATAATGATAATTGAAGAGTATCATGTGTTTAAAGTCATAAAAACTCCTCCTTAATCTTAATTGCTTTTTACTTTTACGTAACTTCATCATCATATTTTATTTTCTTTCTTTTTTTTTTTGTTTCTTTAAATAAGTATTGTATTTGAACGAAAAAGAACTCCAATTTTCATCTTAATATATATATATATATATATACATATATAAAAATAAATAATCATGTTAATTAGATAACTCCTGATTACTCCTCAGAGATAGGATTTAACTGATATCTATTGTAATTCAAATATACATATATCTCAATCTTTTTCCTATCTCATAGATAGCTCATTCCTACCATTATATATACCCCCATTTCCTCCTCCATTATTCGATTAAATTTCTCCTTCTTTCTTTCATTTGGGATTGCAGGTTAATCATCTCTTCTTTTTATTTTTCATTAGAACTCTTTTTTAAGTCTCATGTTTTTTTTTCTTGAGAATATTGGTGTTTATTTAGAATTCTTTTTATTGCATGTTTTATTTTATCTATATGATTATGAAGTTTTTAAAATTTTGATCCTTTCATTGCAGAGGATACATCAGAGGAAGAAAATCAGCATGGGAGGGAAAGTCATGAACGATTTTTTTGGGGAACATAAAAAAAGAAAAAAAGTATGAGTATCTCATTGACAGATTTGTAATGTAATAATTTTTTTATAGTAATATCATTTGCAAAATAAATGCACATTCTTATTGGTTTTGTCCTTATAAACCTTACAATTCCACCATTGGATGGCCATAAATCTTAAAGGTAAGAGATAATTTGTATCAAAATTGTTTTTATATATATTTTGAACATTCAATTTTACTATTATCAATTTTTATCATTCTATTTCCTGCAAACGGTTGATTTTGAAAATGCATTATAATCTAGGCTGCTAACAAAATTTTCTTCTACTCGATCATTCATGGATTAATTGACCGCCATTGGTGCATGTATGTGCTCAAGTGTAGAAGAGAAGTGAGACCACCAGTGGAATGGTGGTGGCGGGTGGCCTTCGGACTAATCTTTCCGGCAACAAGCGAAGACACAAGCCGTTCAAGGAGGATGAATGAGATGAGACCCCTCAATCCAAATTTTATGCGTTTAAATATTTATTAAAAAAAAAAAAATTAACGTTTCATTAGGCAATAAGATTTTTTTTATTTGTATGGCAAAGTGGTAGCTTAGTGGTAGAATCACTCTTTTAACACCAGGATAAAGGTTTTAGGCCCTCCCCGATTTATTAAAAAAAGTTTTTTATATGTAAAACTAATTGAAAGAAAGACATTTTATTTTGTATCTATTAGAAATGATTGAAGTGTTAATTTAAAAAACATACTCAATCAGGGTGATTGTCAATTAAGTACCCAAGCATTTTAAGAAATTTGCTTTAATGTTAAAAAGAATATAAAATTGCTTAGATTTTTAAGGTTAGGTGTTTATTATCATTGGTCGAGATCTTTCTTTTAAAAAATCAACTTACGATTTCCTCTTTTATATTTTTTTCAAGTTTAATTATTCAATTGATTCACTCTTTTTTAGTATGTTGTTTACAAATCTTCTTGAGTGAACAAATTTGCTCATGAGATGAGGAATAATAAGTGAATCTTTATCATCAATCTCCATTTCATGACTCGAGCTTGAATTTAGTGAAGGACTTAATGTCTTTTTGGTTGTATTAAT
Source organism: Catharanthus roseus (assembly GCA_028651295.1). Taxonomy (NCBI): domain Eukaryota; kingdom Viridiplantae; phylum Streptophyta; class Magnoliopsida; order Gentianales; family Apocynaceae; genus Catharanthus; species Catharanthus roseus. The sequence goes on from JAPQWS010000104.1 coordinate 12,925,867, forward strand.
TAATTAGTACATATACAAGAGGTAGCCATGTAGTGAAGATACACAAGTCCTATTTCTACAATCTTAACAACTTGCCATCTTGCCATTTTGCCTGCATATATACGAGGCTAAGATGATAAGTATGCATACTCAAGTTTTCATATGCATGGGTTATCTATCTAATTTAAACAATTTAATTTCTTAAAATTCTGAATGTTTGTAGCTTAATGCTCAAGAGATCATGGGCAAATTGAAATGTATCTCCAAAAAATAGTGGCTATAGTTCCTCTGCCAAAAAATTAAAAAACCCCATATATAATTAAGTTAGAGAAGTACTTTAGTAATTTAATTAAGTTAGGGAAGTACTTTAGTAATTTAGTTATAAATCATAAAATTCAAGGGGTTTTAAAATAAAGAAGAAGAGAGAAGAGTTGCAAATATTCCAAATTGATCATGAGTATTGGAGAACACAATTGATCACTATAAATCATGAAGGATTTTGATTAAGAGAATAGACACGGATCAAGTTGAAGAATTTGTTTTTTAAAAAAAAAAAACCATAGGCACAAAGTATTTTTTTTTTTGTTAGACATATATATTCAAAGTAATAAAAGAAGTCCATCTTCTTATTATCTTTTAATTTGATTTTTACATTTTAAAAAATATAATTAGTTTGTTATTTTAAAAGCCTTATTTCAGTTGAACTCATCTAAATAAAGATTTAGATATTCATTAAAAGAAAAAATGAGAGGACATCTATGAAACTGTCCAAGTTTGGATTACTCAATCCAGGTACTACACTCGAAATCACCACATTGGTGGCGGCAATCCATTAGCTTATATAGATATAAAAAAATAAAATAAACTTATTAATTATTTTAAGAGAAACTAGCTATATATACCCTTAACTTATATTTAGTTTTGTGTTTGTGGCCATAAACTTTTATTTTACTTGTTTATGTAAGAAACTTTTATTTTATCTATTTTGTGGTATGGACTATTTTTAGTGTTGCAAGTTTATAACAATTTAATAGTTTCATAGTAACATTCGGTGCATTGTTTGTACATTTTTATAACATAACTTAAAGAATTTAGTTATTTTACCATTCTATTGGATCCATGTGTCAAAGTAAGTTGAATTCCATCATGAAATCCTTAAATTATTATATTTACAATGTGAAAATAGTTCATGAAGATAAAATAAAAGCTCTTGATGGCTTTATAAACAAAAAAAGTAAAAAATAGTGTAAGACCACATACAGTCAAGTTCTTAATGTAAAAGTAGCAAATAGTTAATAAATTTTTAAGTACCAGTCATATTACAATTTTTAAGTAAAATATCCATTAGCTGCCTAATATACCTTTTAATACATTTTTATGACACTTATATAAAATAAAAGATAAATTCAAAACAGTAATATATAAACTTTAAGAGAAAATTATTGTAATAAATAGAGAAAAGAGTATATCAAAATTATATATTATTTTTATTTCTAAACTATTTAATGTACAAATTTTTTTTTTCTTTTGGAGGTGGTTAGTTGAGGTAAGAGGGAGAAACGGAGAAGAAGGGAAAATGTGCAAAGCTGGGCTTTCAATGCTTTATAGAAGTGGCGCCATGCAATACAGTTCTTTTGGGTTTTTTCTTTGAGAAATCCTTTAAAAATGTCAATATACTATTTACTTAGTTGTATTCTATCTTGAACTCATTTGTTATTTTTATATCCCTAAATTATAATCATTTGCAAAAAGATAGCCTGCTACAACAAAATGCACCGGAGTCATCCTAAAGAGCTTACCTGCATGCTATATAAAAAATTTAGAGTATACTTTTTTACACAGAATTTTATTCCAAAAAAAAAGAGTTCAAGGATGGAATGCTACTTAAATAATTAGTAGAGGGTTATTTTGGAGAAATGAAATGTCCTCCAGATCACCCCGTGTGGCCAACATGTGAGATCTTTAGGACGGCCACTTATTGACACGTTATTTTAATTTAGTGGTACGTAAAATAAAAAAAAATGAATTTAGAAGTAGAATGAGACTCTGTAAATAATATATAGGTATTTTTTGGAAATTTCTCTTTTTCTTTTAAGGGTTCTAATATGGTTTTGAGTAATAGATTTCTATAATACAAGAATATTATCATTAAAAAAATATCTTGAAAGAATATTTATTAAAATATATATTAAAGGAATATATATATATATATATATATATTAAAGGAATATCTTAAAGGAATATATATTACATTTAAATAAATGCTAACTTTTCTAATAAAAATTCATTTCCGTGAATAAAAATAATTTTTTATTATGTATATTTATTAAAAGTTTCTCACATATATTTGAACTCACATATATTATTACATTAAGGGTTTTTTTTTAAAAAAAAAAAACTATGTTAGATTCATTTGTTATCTCTATTTTGCTATATTACAACAATTTATAAATATAAAATTTCAATTTTATGTTGTATAGATTACAATATAATTTATTATATTTTTTGAATATACGATTTATAATTTATAAATATCTACTCGTGCTTCAAGCATGGGAAACATAGCTAGTTTATATATATATATATATGATAAAGAAATTTTATGTGGCTCACTTTTACCACTTGGGGTCCACGTGAACACCTCCTCCTTTCTTTTTTTCTATTCTAATATAAAAAAGTTATAATAAATAAGATAATTAATAATTATAACTATCTTCTTCCATTTAAAGTGGGATACATTAAAATTAAAATAAAATAAAAAAATATTAATCAAATTATTATTCTGATAAGAACAAATTATTGGTAAGAACAAAGATATAATATGTGAGATAATAAATAATAATAATAATTAACTTCCTCCATTTTAAGGTGGGCTATATTTAAATTAAATAAAATAATATTAGCCATATATATATATATATGTGTGTGTGTGAAAACAAAAGAATCTGACGTGACACACTTTCGCCCCTTGGCTCCCACATGTACACCTTTTCTTTGATAATAATTAAAGAGTTTTTAATGAAAAAAAAGTATTTGATAATGATAATAACAAAAAAAATTGCTGCTAATAATTAAAGTGTTTTAATTTGATAATTTGTTTCCAACTCACACTACTAGTGAATTTGCTACTTCCAATCCCCCAAAAACTTGCACTCATCCTATAGTAAAACTCTAGCTTCACTATCACTTCGGAAAAATTTGCTGATATTTGAGAATCTTGTGAAAAGTAAGTTAATCTAATAAAATAAATCTAAAGAAATTTAATTTCTAAAAAAATAATTTGTAGAAAAAAACTACAATAATTTTTTAAATATATTAAAAATATTTTTTTGACAATAAAATATATTCATTGAAAAAAATTAGTGATGATTTAAGAATTTTATAAGAAGAAAGTTAATCTAATAAAATAATAGATAATAATAAATTTGATAATAATAATAATTAAAGAGTTTTAATTGATAATGATAATTGAAGAATTTTAATTTGATAATAAAACCTCAAGCCCTAGTTTGGTTCCCGAATGGAGAAAGGGAGGGAAGGGGGAGGAGGAGGAGGAGTGACACCATTTACTTCTACTAGGGGAAGTATATTCATTTCAAAATTGTACGATAGGGATGGAGGGAAGTAAATCTCTGTTTGGTTGGGATGAAAAGTTGAAGATAAATAATCTTTATTATATATAATTTACTATTATATCTATTGCACAAAGCTATGAATGTTATATATGTATATATATGATAGGAGTTTAGTTTAAGATAAATTTGTAATAAACTAATTTATAATTAGATAAAATGAACTTTTTCAAATCATTTACGTCCAATTTGTCGGGGCTAATTGTTGACATGGAGGGAGAACTCTCCCCCTCCTCATTTATGTCCCTTCTACTTTTACATTGCAACCAAATGACGTAAATATGACATTTACGTTCTCATTTATATCCCCTCTTATTCCCCTCCCTGATTTTACTCCAACCAAACTAAGGCTAAGCTTCACTTTTTCTTCAATATCATATTCGAAAATTTTGCGATAATTTGAGAATTCTGCAAAAAGTAAGTTAATCTAATAAATTAAATCCAAAAAATTTAATTTTCGAAATCTTTATCTTTAAAAAAAAAATTACTTAAAACTAAATCTCTGTCTTTACCTGTATGTAAATCTTTATATAAAATAAAATATTAAAAAAGAAGTGAAAGTGACAACTTTATCTTTATGAAAATTCAATTAATAAAAACTATACTTTCCCACATGATTTTTTTTTCTCTTCGACCTTTTTCTTTTCATTCTCTAAAAAAAATCCGCAGACGTTGATGCAATATTTCTAATTTATCTTTTTTCAAAATAATTTCTATTTTATCTTTATAACTATAAGATTTGAAAAATAATTAGTTAAATGTATAGCATTTGTGATCATTATACGTTGTAAGTTGTGTTAGACAAAAGTCCTAAATAATTTATATTTTATCTTTAATAATTTCCTTCCTTATTTTTTAACCATATATATCCCTTAATCTCTTTTCAAATCATTAGTTAAATTTTCACATGGTAATTTTTTTTAATTAATGAGTTTCCAAGAATTTTATGAGTTTTTTATAACTCTAGTTGAATTTGAAAATTTGCCAATATCTCCTACCTTTTTTGCACACGACGGAAATCAGTAATTTGTTCTTCTTTATATACTCTCCCATATTCTGTTTTCCTCCTCCCAATCTTCTCTTAATTTTTTCTTCAATGCTCTCCCATTTTTCTTCACTTATTATATTGTTAAAGAAATAATGCAAATGATTTCTTTCCTTTTGCAGGGCTGATAATAAAGCAAGATTGCACATTTTCTAAAAGCTTTGGAAATTGAAGATTAATCCTTATGTGAGTAAGGTTATGGAAACCCATGGTTGAAGAAACGTAGTATTTGGAATCAATCAGGTTCTTGATTTCTTCTTCTCTGATAACGGCATCCTCCGAACTCTTTTCTCTCTTTCTATTTTTTTTTTTTGGAGTTAATTTGAAGGTATTTTTTTCTCATTTTTTTTTCATTCCGCAAATACTATCCCAAGGCTCCTGTAGTCTTTAATTTGTAGCAAAATTCCAAGTAATCGATGAAAAATACTATAAGAAAGGAGCCCAATTAGAAATATTAGAATTGGCACATTTATTAGTTACTAAGTATTCTCTTCCACTCACAAATTCTTTCATTTCAAAATATACTTATTTTCTTACAAATAATTTGTAAGTCTTAATGTTTTGATTATGATTAACTTGTGCTTTGTGAAAATTAGAAATAGCTTTATATAGAAGTACAAAAGATGCACAAGAAAAGTTTCAAGGGTAATCTACAAAAGATCACTCAAGATTACAAGAGTATATGAAGATAAAGTGATCAAGCTGAATACCTTGAAGACAAGAATAATAGTTAGGGGTATCTTATCAAGTATTTATGTAAAACTTCTGAACTTGTTTATTTGATTCTTGATCAATTATGTTAGCTCCTTAGAAGACATATTTTTGACAAAATTATTCTTGAAAAACTAAGTGCTTTTGATAAAGTTTTGATGATTTAAAAAGTATTACACTTCTTTAAAGTTGTATCAAGAATACGTGTTTAACTGTGAAGGAAAATTTATATTTTATAGGAAAATAGGCTGTCCAATTTTTTGTTCTAAGTCTAAAAATTGGTCATCCGATTATCTTCTACTAAGAAAATCGAACGTTCGATTTCTGAGCTTTCACAAAGAAAATCGGTCATCCGATTTTTTCAAACCTTTTAAAAATCGATCTTCTTATTTTGAAAACGGTCATCCAATTTTCTGTTCATCAAGAAAATCGGAGGTCCTATTTTGAAAACTGGTCGTCTGATTTTTATTTTTATTGTAAAAAATGACTGTTGCTGTTGACAGTAATGGCTAGTTTTTTTACCTTCACATATAAAATGGTTGATGATCAGCCATAAATTTCAAGTTGTTAGAGAACATTTAAGAACAATTTTTAGAGCATTAAAGAGCACATATTAAACCTTTTTTATCTTACTAACACTACAAGAAAAAGACTCCTTAAAGCTGCATGTATTGATCATCTTTCAAAGAAGGAGGAAAGGAAGCTTGTAGAAGCAAATTGGAAAAAGGTTTATCTTATCTTATCAAGCTTCTTTGGTAATATTGTTCTCCTTTGATAGTTTGTATTATTTTGTGATCTTTGAGGTTTGTGTGCAAAACTCTTTTGGGTGATCCTTTGATAGTTTGAATTGTTTTATGATCTTTGAGGTTTGTTTGCAAAACCCTTGAAGGATGATCCTTATTGTGGTTTCCTTGTAAAAAAACTTGTGTTTAGTGAATTTGTGAAATCCTTGAGTTAAGTCTCAAGATAATGGATGTAGCTCTATTAATGGAGTGAACCATTATAAATTCTTTCTCTCTTTGGTGGTTTTCATATTATCTTTACGCTTATTGTTTAATTCTTGTTCATAAAAGAGATTTTGCTTGGCTAGGAATTTTATTAAAAAGAGTTATTAAATTCTTCTTCAAACAAAATTGGAGGTTCTATTTATAATATTACAAAAGCTAATTAGCCAAAAACCTTATTCACCCCCTCCCCTCCTAATGTTTTTCACAATTCACTATTTTGAAGTTCAAGATACTTCTTTTCTCACAAACAATTCACTATTTTAAAGTCTAAGATAAAAAACTTTAATCCAAATTTCTATCCAATTTCACCAAAACTTCTTCTACATTTGCTACATGATTTGTTAGCTTCTTTCAGAATAACTATTGTTAGTTGATGGGAATATCCATCAGACTATTCCATTTGGGCTCAATTCACTTGGCCTAATACCTTTTTATTTTAGAAATATGTCTTGGCCATCATGCCTAAGCATATGTTCTTTCAGCCTATTTGGGTATATTTCTTGATTTGATCTTGAGGTCATTATCACAAGATCTCTTAATGATATCATGAAAACTTTTCTTGAGTCACAAGGAGATCCACCTTATGTATAAAAGGTACAATTCCTAACAACCTAGGACTCTCTCACGACTCTATCTCTATTTTTTCATCGCTATCTTTGTGAAAATTGATCTGACTTAAGCATCAGAGGTGAAATGGGGGTAAAGCCCCTCTCCGGTCATCTGTTTTCTCTCTGTGTAGGATAATTGGTGATGAACATTCTTCTAATATCCATTATTTGGGGCTCACCGTGTTCTTCTCTTTCACATACACTTATTTTTTAACACTCCCCCATTCATGGCGTTTGATTCTTCAATGTTGGAGGACATTTCTCATGATCTTCCAACCCTACAAACAATAACAATAGCAACGATATCCGCCCTTTGTCTTTTTTGCAGACTGTAGGTGCTGGATTGCCTTCTTTCATGCTACAAATACAGGTCCTATGATGGCCAATTTGAATTCAGATTAAATTACTTGGTTACAGACTCTATTACTCTCTTTTCAAACTATGCTAGCATTCCTAGCTAGCGCATCTGTCTCTCAACCATCCACATAGGCAATCCGTGCTTTGTCTGTGCCAATCCCATCGCCATATATCCCCACTACTTTTCCTTCTCCCTCATGCCTATTGAATTTCGCTTTCGGGGACAGAACATCTCATCACCAGGCATCTCCAATGCCCCCGATGCAAGCTATCCACGATCTCGTCAACGGAACTCTTGGCCAGATGACTCCTTCGATAGTGGTAACTAGGACTTCCTACAACACAATGTGTTGTCTGAGCAATATGCCTGTGCGAAAGTTCCTAGTGATTTTTCTCAACTCAAGCTCAGCACATACGATGGCTCCAGTGATCCCAAAGAACACATTATGAGATATATTTCTCAGATGCACGTGTACAATGCTTCTAATAGTACTTGTTGTCGTATGCTCCCCAGTTATTTACTAGGAAAGCCCTGGCGTGGTATTCACATCTACCACCAAGGAGCATCAATAGTTTCCAGGATTTGGGAGAGAAATTTATCCAAAATTTCCTCCTTCAATTTATTTTTCGGCCAACCTCAGATTTTTTTACTTAGTGTACGACAATGCCCAAATGAAACGGTTTGAGATTTCACAGCCTGGTTCAATCGGACAGCTCAAGAAATCAATGACCTATCTGAACGGGTATTTATACAAGGGAACAGGCATGATCTAACTAACTAGGCCTTCTCCGAAAGTTGGTTGAGCATGAGCCAACTAATGTATCTGATTTGTTGAAAAGAATATAATGATTTATCCATGTGGATGACAATGTTTATCGGAAGCGAGATTTGGACAATGAAGTCAAGGAGATAAAAATTGCAAAGAAATTCAAGTATCCTGATAATAGGCAGAAGCCTGCGATGCATGATCAGTTGGGACCAAAGAAGTCTGACACTCCCTAATATGATTACACGCCACTTAAAATTCCTCGATCACATGTCTTTTAACAAGTAGAGTCCCTGGGAATATTGGACAGAACCACAAAAATGCTTTCGCCTCCTGATAAGAGGAATACAGCAAAATACTGCTAGTTCCATAAAGATCACTAATTTGAATAAGGTTATTCCCAAAAGCCTTTTCCCCTCCCACGCATTGACCAGTTGGTTGACTCCGTCGCAGGGCATGAATTCTAATCTTTTTTAGATGTATACAAAAGGTATCACCAAATTCCAATGGCAGAAGCTAACATGGCAAAAACGGCCTTCGTTACTAACGATGGCATCTATTGCTATACCCGCATGCCCTTCAGGTTGAAAAATGTAGGAGTTGAATTCCAAGATTCCATGAATGAGACTTTCAAAGGCCTTATTGGAAAGACAGTGGAGGTATACATAGACGACATAATTGTTAAATCAAAAGACAAAGGCAATGTAACAGTTGATTTGAAAGAGGTTTTTGATAGATTTTTCAAAATTGGCATGAAGTTAAATACCAAGAAATGCACTTTCAGAGTTTTTTCAGGAAAGTGCCTTTCATATATGGTCTGATAAAGAGGAATCGAGGCGAATCCAACGAAGGTTAAGACATCTAAGACATGTCCGAACCAAAGACTGTAAAGGAGGTCCAATGCCTAGTGATTGGAATTTTTATAATAAAGTTTTAAACCCAATACTTGCAAGTGCACAAGATCAATGTAATACGGAAGTATTAGGGTATCGAACCACAGAGAAAGGCTTAACTACCTAAATTATTATTTTCCTAAATTTATTTTATAAAAGCAATAATGAAAATTTTGTTTTCTAAGAATTATTCCTAAATTAAATACAACGAATAATTAAAATAACTAAATTAAAAACTAACGAGAGTTTAACCAAAGGAGATGAATTAGAACCTTGAATCCACCACTAACCTATATAACAATGATTTACTTTTATTTAGGAGAAAAGATTAAACCTTTATGTGGTGAGTTACAAGCTTCGATTCACTAAAGAAATATTCATTAGCATGACATAATCCATCTAACCATTAGCATGACTTATTCATTCATATGACATAAATCATCTAAAATCAGCATGAACTATTCAATTCTAAAACTCACAATATACTTGCAAAAATCACATATCTCTCATACTTAAGACTACAAGAATTAAGCATGGATAAAAATATCAATTAACCCAAACAATTATTCTACAAGAAAAACCAAAAAATTTCCAAAGATATACAATCACATAAATAATATAATAAATCTCCAAAATAAACTAAATCAAAGTCACATGGCTATGGTTCATCAAGATTCTAAAAAGAAAATTAGTTCATGGCTTTCTCTTCCAAATAATTTTTCGCTGCTGCTTCTCAGATTTGCTGCTTCAAATTGTGGCCGTCTTGCGGCTACTTTTCTTTTTCCTTCGTTGCAGCTCGAGCTCTCCTTTTTTTTTCTTGATCTTCTCCTCCTCCTCCTTTCTTGTGTGGCTCTTCTATATATAGATAAAAGAGAAGAAAAATCCTAATCCTTAAAGGATTCAACTAAAATCCTAATCCTTAAAGGATTCTACTAAAATTCTAATCCTAATCCTTAAAGGATTCAAATACTGCAGGTTCTCTTTACCAAATTTAGTATGGAATCTTTATTTTCCATTCTTTTTTTAGAAATCTGCACAAAGATAAATAAAATAAATTAAATATAATAATTATGACTAATAAATAAATAAAATATTTTCAAAGACTAATAATTAAAACTTAAGGTGTTTATTTGTACAAAAAATCAACTCTATCACCTAGCAGGAAAGATGGCTTCTCTAGGTAGATTCCTTGCACAAGCTAGAGAAACAGGCCTTTACTTCTATCAAATTTTAAGGTACCCGTCCAAATTTGAATGGACTGCAGCGGCTTCCTCCACTTTCCAAAAGCTAAAAGAATATCTATCTTCCCTTCCCCTTCTTGTTACCCCAGTAATGGAAGAAAAACTTTATGTATTTATCTGTCACTCCCAAAGTGATTAGCTCTGTTTTATCTTCTTTATGCAATAATGATATGAAACCTATTTACTATGTGAGCCATGTCCTGCATGGCCCAGAAGAACGTTATAGTTCTCTGAAAGAACATTACTTTGTTTAATTATAACAAAATGAAAACTCAAACTTTATTTTCAAGCGCATACTGTTACGGTATTAACAAATACCCCGTTAAGACATGTTTTGCCTAAGCTCGATATATCGGGACGAACCTCAAAATGAGTTTCGTAGTTAAGTGAATATTAATTGACTTCTTCCCCCAAAAAACGATACAAGGTCAAGCGTTAGTAGATTTTTTGGTCGAATGTTCGTTCCTCGATAACTCACAAACAACTCCGCATCTGAGTTCTATCAAAACTCCGAACACTTAGACAATCAAGATCGATGGTTCCACAGGGAAAACACCAAGGCCGCGAGTTTTATATTAAAAGATCCAGACGGACATCAATATGCTTACACTATGAAATTTTTGTTCCCCGTTAGCAAAAATGAGGCTGAGTACGAAGCTCTCTTGGCAAGTTTGCGTATGGCTAAAAGTTTGAAACTAATTCATATCTTGGTTCATAATGACTCACAAGTGGTTATCGGGCAAGTAATGGGAATATTCGAACCTAAGGAAGAAAATATGAAGCAATACTTTGCTTGTGTCCAATAGTTGGTGTCTGAATTCATAAGGGTGGACTTTGAGAAGATACCAAGGGAATAAAACGCAAAAGTTGATATGCTCTTAAAGCTAAGTGCCGGGGAGCCCATTGAAGGAACATAGATAGAATCTTTATCAAAGAAAAGCATTAGCAAGGACATCTGCATGGCTGATATTGTCAAAGACTAGACAACACCTATTTGCAATTTCATTCTCCATGAAAAATTGTTGGATGACCCAACACACGCCTGAAAGGCACGAACAACTTCTGCTCACTATGTACTTGTCGATAATCAAGTATCCAGGACGATGGACAATCGGCCTCTCATCAAATGTGTTAATGAGAAAGATGGCAAATAAGTCTTACAAGAGATACATGAACTTATTTGTGGTTCTCACATTAGATCGAGAGCCTTAACAAAAGTAATGAAGTATTGGTAATATTGGCCCACCATGAAAGAGGACTTAGCGAATTTAGTAAAGGCATGCAACAAATGTCATATCCATGCCAATGAATACCATATCCCGATGTCAGGGTACCATACTTTTAGTACCCTGATACCTTTCTCTCAATGGGGGATTGATCTGTTAGGACCATTCTCTAAAGTAACCAATAGAAAAAATCATCTGGTTGTTGCAATAGACTATTTCACTAGATGGATTGAAGTGAAAGCTTTGGAAACAATTACAGGAAGAAAAGTCGAAGAATTTTCTATGAGGATGTGATCTGTCGGTTCGACATCCCAAAAATCCTAATTTTAGATAATGAAAATTAATTTGACTCCAAAGAATTTCGTGATTTCTGTGAAAAGCTTGGTATTGAATAGAGATTCACTTCCATGGGTTATCCTTAAACAAATGGAGCAACCAAGGTCACAGATCGTAAAATTTTTACAAGGACTCAAGAAAAAAATTGATGAGTTGAAAGGAAAATGGTTGGACAAATTGCCAAATGTATTATGGTCCTACAGAACTATGCCAAGAAGAGCTATCGAGGAGGCACCTTTCAATCTCTGTTTCGGGGTAGACGTGATGATCCCAACAAAGATTGGAAGCAAGTCCCTTCGGAATGTCGTGTTCAACGAAGACCAAAATGATCAGCTTATGCAGGAATGCTTGGTTCTCATTGATGAAATCAGGGAACAGGCAGCCAAACGAGATGCTCATTACAAAGGACAAGCTGCCCGTTATTACAACGCCAAAGTTAAACCATCCACTATTAAAGAGGACAATTTACTTTTAAGGAAAAATGAAGTCAACAGAGTAGACCCCAACAAAAAGTTAGATCCTACCTGGAAAGGACCATACCAGGTAATTAAAGATAATGATAACGAGAGTTACAATTGCAAGATTTCGAAGAGAAAATTCTGGCAAGGAGATGTAACAATTTAAACCTCAGGAAATTTTTTCCTTAGACGTTATCTCATATAACATCAAGTTGTATTTTTGAATATTTTACAAGTATTAAGTACACAGTCAATTTTTACATAATTCTATTGTTACATGATCACATAAACAACATATTGATTCTCGTACACATATATTCCTACCATTTTAAAGTAGCTACTATAATCGCGATACACGCTCATCAATACTTTTTACCTGATAACATCATACCACCCACACCATACAAAATTTTTCTTTATATTTTCTAGAATCCAGACAACACTTCAAACCCTTTCTCCTATCCAACCTTCTTTACTTCATAACTTTGCTACCAAACCACTTCAAATAGTCAAAAAACCGCTATCAACACCCTTTCGAACTTTCATCATTCTTTAAAGTTTACATTACATTTAAGTGTTTGAACAACAAGCACAAAATCCAAAAATGCACGATAAAAAAAGATTCATAAATAAGCGAAAGATATTTTATATTCATAAAGGCCTGTAGGCCATATTACCCATTACACAAAAAAAAAAAAAAAAGAAAGAAAAGAAGAACTTGTTGCTCAAAACAAGAGCAGAGGAGCCATTGTCATTTCATCTACTTGTCGGTAGGCCAACCCGACAGGTGTACAACTAAAGGTTCCGCAATCTCGATGGTCAGGGACCGCGAACCACAAAATGGCCCCACTTGGCAGGGGACCTGCCCTTTACAAAAATATAAAGAGCTCTATCATCACTCTGGGAACGCCTCCGATCTCTTCCTCTTCTGGGTCTGCTTCTCCTTATGAATGAGATCATCTAGAGCAAAAAAAAAGCTTCCATCATTGGAGAACATTTGCGAGTATATACAAATGTCTCTTCAAAGTAACGATGGAAAAGATTGATGGCGTACTGTGGTGCCAGAGTGGCCCTCACGGTTTCTTTAAACTGATCATCATTTATAGTCAGTTTATGACAGTACTTGTAAACATCCAACTCTAACACCACAGCTCCTCCTCGAAGTCCTAGATAAACTTTCAACATTGCCACAAACCGCTCAAAGGAATAATGCCTGTGATTCTTCAAGACGGCCATAAGAGAAACATTCAAATATTCTTGATTTTGATGGAAATGGGTACGACAGATGCAGAATTCCATAAATAAATCCTAAAATACAAAGCCAAGGGTTTCATACAAGGGACTTCAGTACCATCAATGGCCACAAAGTAATGATTCATACTCTCTCTTAATAGAAGAAATATTAGAGGTTGAAGAGGATCACTCGAAATGACAATTACAATCCTTTATATAAGAGAACTATTGCGAAGGCAGCTGAAAGGGTATGAATAGATGCGTCACCACCTTTACTTTTTTTTTTTTTTACAGTTTTAATTATAATTATTCTCGGAAAACCAAACGAGAGCCTATAAAAAATTCCCACGTGGACAAAACTCAGAGTTTTTATTAAATGCTTCTAACACGGATGCGTCACAACTTATCTTTTCATCTCGTATTTTCACCGTCTACCACATTCAACGTTACCACTGTTAATCCTAGCTAACTACAGTAAATTAAAAAGTGCATTACAAAAACATGATACATTCATTGAAATGGGAACAAAAAACGCGATACATCTATTACAAAGATAAAAACAAAAAAGCATACAGAACTATAACAAAGTTCAAAATTAGGGTTGTTGTGGCTTCACATTAAACAAAAGTCAAACTAAGACTTATCGGGGAACAACTCCACTTACTCCTTGCTCTTATCCACTAAGGAATCTTTCTGTAAATCGCAAGAAGACATAACCTCCTCCAAGCGGGCAACACTTCCCGGTATTTGCCTCGGTGAGCACAACACCAAAGGTTTTCACTTGGCGTCCACCACCACCACCTTCGGATAAAACTGCATCAGGAACCTAGTCACTTCTTGAAATTTCCGGACAACCATACCAGTATAGTACTTAGAGCCATGAGCAGTCATAAATGGGGTATCAAGGAGGTTAGTTCTTGATTGATCCAAAATCACACCCTCATCTTGTTGTTCCTTAAGTTCTCCAAGATTCAATTCTGGCATACTATCAAGTCGATCAACAAGAGCCTGATAAATTTCCCTAGTCTTAGGGGCTTCGGTTAACTCCTTGTCTGGAGCATTCTGATTACCTGCAATCGAGGCCTCATTCTCCTCTTGGTCTACATTGGCGGATTCATCGTCCGAATTCATCATACACTCCTCCATCTCCGCCTCTTTACTAACTTCCCATAGCAACTCAAGATATTTAGTCTCTTTTTTGTAGTACATATCTACAACAGAAGACTGATGTTGTCATTGCGGATTGCGAAAACCAGCTCTGTCAAAGCATAGCTTACCATTGACATAGCCAATGAATAAAACCAATTCTCACCGACTGACACTTCACAAAATTCTTTGGCAATTTTCTCTCATATCGGGAAGCACACTGCCTTCACTATCTACCAGGTCGGCAAGTTCTGTAGTCATTGCCTTGATTTCCTGATTCTTTCAAGCTAATCCCTCCTTATATTCATGACTTCTTGTCGTGACTGAACCAACGCCTCATTTAAACTCTGTAACTCACCATTTTTAATGGCACACTCATTCGTTAATCGTTCGTTTATTTCTTTTAAGGCAGCATTGGTTTCAGTCAGCTTCAAGTTTGCCCCTCCAGATCAGAAATCTTTCTCTCCAATATTTTTATCCGGTCGATAGCATTCCCCTGTTCCTGATTGCTTTGCCCAAGATCTTTCTTATAATTATCAGCCATTCGCTCTTCCGCTACCAAGTTGTGTATCATAGGTTGAGCAACCTGATTCAAAATGTTGAAGTTCTGCGACAAAATATAAACATATATGTCCTACACTACACTCTCCAAAAAAAACAGTCATTAACATACCATAAATTGAACTTACCTGCACATTTTGCATAAGAAATTCTTCTACTATCTCCTCGGGAGTCATTTCTAATGCCGCCCTCATCCCGAACAGGTCTGCAGTTGATTCCTCACGTGCAACTTTTTTTCCTTGATTGGACCTCTTCCTCTTAAAACTGACCGTCCATGTTTGGAAATCAATCAAGCAACTCTCCAAAGTCTCTCCATCCACTCCTACGGGCTCCAAGGTGTCTTCCTAATCTATACCAACCTCCGGATCTTCAACATTCGCAATATCCTATTTGACTTTTATCACTCACAGAATCCCATCTTGAGAAGAGATCGTAATTCTGATTCATCCCTGGTATTACTTGATTTTCTGGGATCAAGGGTAGAACCCCCTTCATTTTCCTTCAATAATTCCTCCTTTGAATCTTCGGGGTGGGAGGACCCACCACCTCCATAGCCCCAGATTCACTCATCAAGATCACACCCTAACAGACACATTTGCTTTTCTTTTCTCTCTTTCCTCTTGCCTCTGGTCCAACAAAGCAACAGAAGGACGTTCCTCTACTTCAGATCAAAATAGTTCTTGTTAGAAAATTCGAACACATACACATACATATTATAAGTAGACAAATATTCTCACAACTATCTCCCGAATCAGCTCTCGAGAGTAGCACCTTCAATTCCATATTAAGCAACATCAATCTCCCTGCCAAAATTACATCATCGACAAATCAAATTCAATTTAATATAACATCCAATAATTATTTAAAACTACAAATATTCTTGTGTAATTAGCATCACATCCTAATACTAACTCACTTCATAAAGATTGCATTTTCCCGATCATAAAACTCAGTAGCCTTTATCAATTCTTCACTCCAGCTTCCTTCTCTCAGAAGCATCCCAAAGCCATATCCTTGGATAGCTTTTACACATTCCTTTATAAAAGGATGCTTAGAATTGATAGGCAGATTTGAACTCTTTTTCATCCTATTCCAAGGTCTTTCAGGACTATCTCCAGTAGTATAGAACCACTGCCTCTTCCATTCATGAATAGACTATGGTAATTTCTTCACAAGCTCTACTGCGCCACCTTTCCTTTGAAATGTGGGCCACTCGAATCCATCTCTAATAAGTTTTATGTTAAAAAACCTTGAGAACAATTCCAAACTAGTAGGCACACCAAAGCACTTATACATCAAAATAAAGGCCACAATAACCCTTATCCCGTTAGGCACTTATACATCTAAAAACATGTTATACAGGGAAAACCTCAACCTAACTTTTAACTGATCCCGGTAGACTGCTATCTATTCTCTCGGGGGTATATGGGCCCTCTCCTCGGTGCTTGGTGCCCTAATCCTAAAATTATTGAGGATCACGAGCTCCCTCCTTACGACCCCAAGCTGATTATAGCAAACCTTAGAAGGTTGTTTGACAGTCGCTGATTCACAAATATATTCTTCATCCTTAGGATTGTAAGAATGAAGCATTTCGGCAGCCCAATAATATTTTTTTATACGATTCATACATTCGGCCTTATAACATCAGGAAACATAATAGAACAATCCCTGATGGAATACACCTAGCCACCTAAACCAAGATTATTTTTGGGACGGATAATTCTAACTTCAAAGTGAGAAGAACTACTTTGTTTGGAAGCACTGGTCTTCAGACCCTTCTTCGAAGTTGCTTTAAAAGTGTTTGCCCTAGAGGTTAACATCGTGATGAACAATGTAAAGCTAGGGAAAACGAAGATAGATCTGCAAAGGGAAATGAAAATTGTGAGTCAAAGTTGAGAACTTGAAGCTTTTATATATCGATTGAAACGATGGTACCTGAATCGATGCCAATCAAATTTCTCCTCAGGAAGCTACGCAGTGTTTCGCCCAAATGAAGGTGACGATTTAAAATCAAAGAACCATAACCCATTTATGGAATCTTTTCGGGGGCTTATGATGGGGGCAACCCATCAAGCCATTCTATTTGTGCTCAACTCACTTAGCCCAATACCTTTTTATTTTAAGAATATGTCTTAGCCCACATGCCTAAGCACATGTTCTTTCAACCTATTTGGGAATAATTCCTGATTTTCCCTTTAGGTCATTATCACAAGATCTCCTAATGATATCATGCGAACTTTTCTTGAGTCATAAGGAGATCCACCTTATGTAAAAAAAAGTACAATTCCTAACAAACTAGAACTCTCTCACGACTCCCTCTCTATTTTTCCTTGGCTATCTTTGTGAGAATGAATCTGATTTAAGCATAAGAGGTGAAACGGGGGTAAAACCCTTCTTCGGTCATCCTTTTTCTCTCTGTGCAGGATAATTAGTGAAGAATAGTCTCCTAGGATCCATTATTAGTGCTACTACATCTCAAAGCATACGCTTTCAATTTATATATCCTATATTTGGATAAAATATTTCCCTGATGTAATTTTAGATATTGTTAATTCTGATAAAATATATACTTCTTTTTACCTTTAAAAAAAAAAAAACTTTTGCAAAATAGAGTATTCCTACTACGATTAACAACATAACTGCAATTCTACAAAGTAGGGATTTTTTTTCCTTCGTTTCATTTAAGTACTACAATTTATAGGTAACTTGTTTCTTATATAAGAGAGATTTATATGTAATTCTTCTACTATGATTATTGGATTTATTGCATGTTAATTAGGGTTGAAATAAAGTAATTGGATACTTTTTTTTTCCTTACATCAAAAGTTGTTTGTAGACCATTTTAATCTATCAATATTTTATTTTACCAACAAAAGGCTTATTGATGTTAATTTTGTCACCTTTTTAAGGTTAAAATTGTCTCCATAGTTTCTTCTTTGAAGCAAATCTTCAAAAGTGGAAAAAATGAAAAGTTTGGCAATTTTTTCTTCAAAATGTGTGGAAAATATGTTCTTTTGGATCATTATTAAGCTAAATAAAAAAAACTTAATAAAATATAGTAAATCAAAGAAAATTTTTGTACAAAGATGTTATTCTATATATAAAGTTGAAAGACAGGTGATTATAATTTATAATCACCACTTTATGTATCATTTTCTCTTTATATATTTTTAATAATATATTTTTCCCTTTTTATAATATAGCTTTAGAACTTCAAGGAATACCGGAAAGCTAAACTGATTGGAAACTAACTCCAAATCAGCTAACAATACAAAGTAATGGACATAATTACAAAGTCTAATGGTATGACCAAATGTATATCAATATGACCGAATATACTTCAATCTTCAAATAATAATAATACTTATACAAATTTAAACCCTATTGTGTTTTTAGTTTTTAAATTTTAAATGGTAACTTTTTAATTTTTATGATTGCTATAGATGAATATTGTCTAGGGTTTAAAATTTTTTTTCTTTTACTTTTGAAAGAAATAATATTATTATCAAAATTTAAAAAGTTTAAAAGTTTCATGGATTTAGGGGCAATAAAGTAATTAAACATACTTAATTATTGAGTTTGAAATGTCTATTGCTTAACATTTTATTGCTTAACATTTTATAATGAAGAGTATCTATTTACTTTAAATGACGGATAAGTTTTTTAGTGAAATTTTTATTTCCATACTCAACACAAGGTTTGTTTACTATGTATATTTATTTAAAGTTTCACATATTTATTTGAATCATAAATAACATTTAAATTTTTTAATAAGTTAGTATCATTTCGTATATATATATATATATTGCAATATTACAATTATTTATGAATATAATATTTTAATTTTATATTGTGTACATTCACAATACATATAATATTTTTCTTAATATAACATGTATAATTTATAAATATTCAGATGTGATTCAAACACGGGATTTTATTAAATATACTTCGTAGATTGATATATAAGTAAGAAAAAAAAAAAAAAAAGGAATCCAACAAAATCCCCATGAGCATGCCTCTAACATTATATATGTAGATGTAGAAATTATTAAATCATGAAAGCAATAAAATGTTCGAATTACCTTATAAGAAAATTAAATATATCATTATATAGAAATTTATTTACTCTTTCTTTAATAGGGAAGAATAATTAGGGTAAAAATAATTAGGGAAGTAATAAAAATTTTAAGTTACAGCAAAACAAAATTTGTACAAAAAGAGAATCATCAAATGAAAGAGTGATACTGTGACAATTTGATTTTTTTAATAAAATAATAATATTTACAAATGTGCACTAGTGCTTCATGCACGAAATTAAAATTATATCTAAGTACATTATAGAATTTAAATGTCAAATTACAAAAATGGTATTAAATTTTTATAAATTATTTTATAATTATAATAATAAAAAATTACAAAAATAGTATTAAATTTTTATAAATTATTTTATAATTATAATAATAAAAAATAAATTTTGAGAATTATAACATCTCCGGACATGACTGGACTTCTGGTCACAACATAAATACTTTATGGACCAATTTGATGATTTTACTTTTAACATTTTTATATTTGAATTCCAGTATTTCCACTGAATAGGCAGACCAGATTATTTACCCAAAAGAAACAAAAGAATAGGCAGACCAGATTCCAGAAACATGTATGACGAAAACGAAGCTTCTTCTTCCTCTTCTACAACTTCGTATCGCCGTCAACTTCAAGAAACGGAATGGCTCGCGTATGTTGTAAGGAAAATTTTCAAGTTATTGATTATTGATTTTCTTTCTTATCAAGAATGTTTTACATGTTTTCCTTTCGGGGTTTAATGGATTCAGGATTCAAGATTCACTGAAGAGAAAATTGATAATCCAAGAGGACTTTCCTTGGAGGCTACCCGTTTTGTCTAACAGGGAAGAAGCAGAAACATCCGAAACATGTGATGAAATATTGAAATATGTGGGTGGAGTGGACTTAAGCTTCTCAAAAGATGACCCCTCTGTTGCTTGTGGCACCCTTGTGGTTTTGGACATTGCGAATCTTAATGTTTTGTATCAAGATTCATCTGTCGTTAAGCTTCATATTCCATATATTCCCGGCTTCCTTGCCTTTAGAGAGGTCTTTGTTCTTCACATCCCATTAATCCCTCTATTTCATGCATTTTATGTGTTTGTTAATACGTGAATGTGGGGAACCATGAAATGAGTTTTGTAATAACTGTTTCGAATTTTGGATTATTGGAGAGGTTGTTTAGTGTTTATAGTTAATTGAGCATTTATATTAGCACCTATTGATTCATTTTTCTTTTTCTTCCTATTTGGATGCAAATTCTGTTTTCATGTCTTTTTGCAAACAAGGACCTGTTATCTTCTGTTCTTAGTTCATTTCTTGCTTGTTTCATGTACTTTTGCAAATTGTAAGCTCAACTTTCTTAGTTACAGGCTCCAGTACTTTTAGAGCTTCTGAAGAAAATGAAGACGAGCGCAAGCCCATTCTACCCCCAGGTATTTACTGCCCTCTTAGTAAGTGAATCTGAAGTATTCAAATATTCTTTAGGCTGTATACATAAGTTACATTTCTCACTGGGATGAATTCTCACCGAGCAAAGTTCCCGTTCTAGTTCAACGAATAAACTGAGTATACAGCTCATTAACCTTGTTTGTTCATGTATGCCAACAGTTGCTAATGGTTGATGGCAATGGGATCCTTCATCCTCGAGGTAAGTATCATCTTTAAGGGATACGTTTTATGATTATTTTTTTAAAATTTGTTTCAGTGCTGACTTGTTTTACTTGTAATTGTATAATTTTGCTTTTGACATTCTCTTGTGCTTGAAACTTTGATCTTCATTTCAGCGTTTGTTAATTTTAGGAGAGTTGGGTCCTTGTTACGCTGAACTCATGTGTGTTTTACTAAAAGAAAAATATTTACAAAGGAACAAATACAGGAGACATGATGTGCCATCCTAAGAAAGGAAAGCAAGAGCTATGTTAATGTAGCCCTCCAATCTCTTTGTAAATCTATCAGTGCTATGTAACCCCAAAACACAAAAGGATAACCTCAAACTAACTCGAGGAAAATAGTGATATCTGAATATCAGGTTATTCTATCTAACTGAAAACCTAGCACATTGCCAAAACTTGCTTTGTCTAGCATGAATTTATGCACATGAATGCTGGGATAGCACTAGGACATGGCCACTTTTCATGTACCAAACTAAGCAAGTTGTACCTACATAGGACATAGGTCGTATATTTAACTTCTGCTGAGAGGATTCAATAGATAAACCAATGAAGGGGTCTCATGATCAAAAGGCTTCAAGTGCTCTGATGTTTAACTATTTTTGTGATAGTTTATACACCTGCCTTCCAGAGAACTGAGGCAAGTGAATTTTTGGTAATTTCCTCCAGGATCAAGTCCACCTTCGGTATTGCAAATTAATGGTCAAGAACAGAAGTAATACATAGGTGGTTTGGCATTTGAAATAACTAACCTATTAAAAAGAAATGAAGAAGAAAAAAACCAGCATGGAGGTGATACCTGGAATTGAGGTGCTGGTTTTGGGATGAAAACTTTTGAGTAATAGGATTCTCTTAATGAAAGTTGATATTTAATGCTCCTACTAAATAATTAGTAGTAGCTTTAGGGAAGAAAACCAAGGAGAAAACACATTTCGTAGTTATTGTTCTTAGTTAGTTGCAGTTACGAATTTTTTTCTCTCATGCTCAGCCAGAATAACAGTGATGTTTCTACGTGTGCCTCTCAGCAGGAACTGGTTACTGCATATTTTTATTTCTTCAATTATGACTTTGTCCTGGCGTTGGATGATTGATTACATCTTCATGCTACTTACCAGTGTGTTCTTCTGTCTGGATGAAAGCTCTAAACCATATTCACTTGTTCAGGCTTTGGATTGGCGTGCCACCTTGGTGTTTTAGCTGATCTTCCTACCATTGGGATAGGAAAAAATGTAATTTATGTTTTCTTGTCTATATATGTTTTGGATTTTGAATCTGGTTCTTGCACATATAGATTATTATAATCATGATGATCTTTCCTTTTCTTCTGTATCTACCCTTTTTTAGGATAAGATTAGTTGTTCTGATTTTGAGATGGTGTGGAGGAATCAATAAAAGAATCTTATTTGATCCTTTCAGATAATCTTTTGTTGCATTTGAATTATATACTGTTGCATGACTCACTATACTTAAGTACTGCTTTAATGTTTTTTAGTTGCATCATGTTGATGGTCTTACCCTTGCAAAAGTGAGACATTGCCTTGAGGAAAACTCATCCAAAGATATCATTACTCTAATTGGGGACTCTGGGCGCACTTTAGGAGCGGTAAGAATTTAAATGAGCTTGTGTGACTACTTGACTAGATGATGCATTATAATTAAGAAATTTCATTGTATAGGCTGCTCTGGAGATGCTCTATTTTAAGTAGTGAACTCTCTTCCCCATCATCATGGTGCCCTCAAGAGAACTACTCATACGCCATAAAAGATATTCCTTTTCTTGTTGCACATGTATGTTAATTCAGTAATAGTCCTAACATTCTTTGTTCCTTGAGCAAGAAACATGGGAAGAAAGTGATGGTTTAGTACTCTTATCAGAAAAACTCGTAGAAACATGCTTTTCCTCCTCTCCTGTTGTGGATCTTCCTGCTTCACTTACCCAAGAAGAGTGAAACAATCAGGGGAACGGAATGTATCATGTTGTATTATTCAGTGAAATAAAGGTTTTCCTTTCTTGTAAATCTGTCTACCATGAAAGATATAATTGCTTTGCTTATGGTTGCATGAAATGTGATCCAAAGATCATTATTATTCTGCATATATTATAGAAAATAGAAACAACTAAACTATGTTGTTGATTCACTCACCAAAAGATGGCCTGGAATCATACTTTACTCTCCTTTGATCGACCATTATCATGGTTACCAAGGAAGACTAAAAGATTGAGAGTAGGTATTTCCCCATTTTTGTTTAGCCATTAAAATAAAATATTCCTTTCATGTATAGATATAAAATTTTTAAGCTGTTTTTGATTTTGGACTTTTAAGTGGTAACTCTGATTATATGCTCGCAAATTATCTTATGCAATTTTTGAGATACTGAATTACACAATGGGTT
Source organism: Catharanthus roseus (assembly GCA_028651295.1). Lineage (NCBI taxonomy): Eukaryota > Viridiplantae > Streptophyta > Magnoliopsida > Gentianales > Apocynaceae > Catharanthus > Catharanthus roseus. The sequence continues at coordinate 12,949,202 of JAPQWS010000104.1, forward strand.
GTTTAATGTTGACTTCTCTTCTTGATGTATGTTCTTTTTGTGATCAAGACTTCTAGTCCGAGAAGTAACATGACCTGGCTTAAATGCAATGCAGGCAATGCGATCAAAGGAAGGCTCATTGAAACCTATTTTTGTTTCAGTTGGTCACTCTATATCTCTAGCTACTGCCATAAAAATAGTGAAAATGACTTGCAGATTTCGCATCCCAGAACCCATCCGGCAGGTAGGAGTTTGGATTTCATTTCTTTTCTCCTGAAAGCACGCGTTAAAAGGATTTATTTGATAGTATAATTTCTACAACCTCATTGAAGTAATAGTAGAGAAATAGAAGCCATGTTGGAAATGACTAAGTTTGAATTTTTGACCTTTCCTAAATGTTTTTCAACTACAGCAAATGCTTGTTAATATGGTTGCTCCCCTAATTCTTATGATTTCATCAAGAAGAGGGCTTTGGTTTACATGCTGCTCTCGTGCTGCTTATGACCTTTAGAGTCACAAGCTATAAGGATTTGTCACTTTGTTTTTTCTCCAGAAAGAACAAGAGATAAGATCCACCCATTGGCTAAATGTTATATGAGGTCTTCGTTGTTTTTGTGCATCAGTTAATGAATCAACTTCTTATGATCTGCATTTCTAGTAGTATTTTCTGTACTATACTTCTTATTATCTATTTTCTATTCTTTAAAAGGCTGATATAAGATCGAAAGAGTGCCTGCAGAAGCTTAATCATGAAAAATAGTGATGTTGGTAAGCTCTTTTTTTTAAGACACTTTTTTTTTTTCCCATATTTTCCTGAATTGCTTGTTAAATAGATGATTGTTTCAAGTATTTATAATGCACAAGTATATAACTGGTATCTCTTCTAATATAAACAAGTCCTACTCATTATTACCTACTCTTTGTGCTGATGACTGCAATATTAACCAGCAAAGAGAAATTCTCTAATGTTTCCCTTTCTTCCTATGATGAAGAGAAAAAAAGCTTTCCTATTATCGTAAGGGGTTGCCTTTACTTTTTCCTTTTCTTGAATTCCTGTGTAACTGTTATAGAAAAGCTTATTTGGAATTAAAGTAGAAAAAGGTAAACAAATATTGAGGGTTGGTGATGAATTTGTGGACTTTAATATTTTAAAATCTTTGAGTAATTTCTCCATGGGAGAATGTTTGTGTGCTATAAATGTCTTTGACGCTTTTATGGGTGAGTTTTCTTCTAGGCTTGTTGTAAGAAATTTAGTATCAATATAGAATAAACCTTTCAAGTAAGAAGGGACATTCTCTAAGGATGTCTCGGAAGAGTATGTGAATAGAAAAGATGTTTGAATTTAAGTGTCCAAAGCTAAAGGATAGTTTGAAGGGGGAGATGACTATCTCTTTTTATTCTCTCGATTCCAAAAATAGTTCAAAAAAATAAGTAATATTTCGTTAAACAAATTTCTTTATTTTTATATAGGATATGCTTGGCCCTTGGTGGCGATACTTTGGATGTCGACCATGGAAGATTGGCTCTTTGGTGCTTCATTGATTCGGCAAAGTCTCCTAACTCTTCGTTTTTTAAATTTAAAAATTGAGGATAATATCCCTTCTAAAGTGGGGTAGAGATTTGGTTCTTCTTGTTCGCCAGTTGTGCTTTTAATGCTTCATTTTTAGAAAACTAGTATTATGCACGAGCATTCACAAAAGTAATAAAATTGTAATAAAATTTTGATAAAATTAAAATTGTTATTTATTTTAATAAACAATAAAATAAATTATTATTTATTTATTTTAATTTTGTTATTTATTTTAACAAATAAAAAGATAAAATAATTTATCCTTATTTTTAATTATTTTTATTTTTTGAGAAATTAGAATTAATTTTATATATCCTTAAGTTATTTTATTTTTTTATTTGTAGTCATGAATTTTTATTTTAGTCATTTATAGTCATGAATTTTATTTTATCTTTCTTTAACTATGAACTATTTTCGATATTATAAGTTTATAACAATTTTATGATTTTATAGCAACATTCAGTACATTTTTTTTTTCACAATTTTATAACATAACTTGAAGAATTTAGTTACTTTTTACCATTCTATTGGATCTATGTGTCAAAATATATCGAATTTCATAATGAAATCCTTAAATTGTTATACATAAAATGTTGAAATATAGTTTGTGCATATAAGAAGATAAAATAAATATTCATAGCTATAAAGAGAAAAGTAAAATTAATTTAAGGATACATACAACCAATTTCTCTTATTTTTATATGGTTTCTTTTCTAATATGTAGTTATGTTTAGTTTATCAAGAATTTTCACTTTTCTCTTTTATTTTTGGAATATTTTTTCTATTAACTCATTTATCTGTTTAATATTTCAAATTCTCCTTTTCCAAACTTATTTATTTGTCTATTGAGTACTTAGAGTTCATTTTTATACACTATGTCAACTATAATGTCTTCATGCTTAAATGATGGGGTCTAATAAAGGCAACTCAAGAACTTATAAGGATAGTGCGAAAAAATTCAAAAACTTTCATTTTCATCTTCAAAATTTCTCTCTCTAAACAAAATTCTCTTACTTCTCTCTACAAGCCCACATTTCAAACTCAAATCTAGGAAGATTCAATCGTTACAAATTAAAAAAAAAAAAAAGTTAGTACTTCAATCTATACTTATTTATTTATAATTTTATCGGTTTAAATTTTGAAAATATGCATCGTATTTAAAAAAAATACTAATTTTTGGAACCTCATTTTTCTGTCGAAAATAGTCGTTTTTGCTCAAACCTGCGAAAAACACTGTGATTTTTGGCACCCGGTCCGGCGAAAAAACGAGCTGCATATCGCCGGTAGCAGCGATCAACCCTTGTAATTTTCGTTAGGCTGGGCGATTCTCCATGCTATTTTTGCTAGCTTGGGTAAAAGTGTATTTTGCCATTTTTTAAAAATATTTGTTTATATGTTTTACCTTTGTGTTTGTAAATATTTAAGGAGTGTTAGTTGAATTTAATTTTATGTTTATTCGAAATATTATTTAATTTTGTTTATTTAGAATAAATATAACTAGTTGTTTAAAATGATTTATCTTATAACTTTTTGTTTAATATAAGTATGAATTATATTTATGTGAACAATTTGAATGTTAATGTGCATTCATTATTTTGTTATGATTTAGGATTTAGGGTTTAGGGTTTTAGGGTTTAGGGTTTTATGATTTAGGGTTTACGGCTTAAGGTTTTAATAAGAAATAATAATATATAAATTAATAACTGTTACGATTTCCGGCTACCAACAGAGAAATAAACCAACCCTATTTACTATTACATAAACTATTTACTATTACAGACCAGATTTAGAAGAAACTGGAAACGAAAAATAGAAGCCTAGACTATTTCATTCATGTTCTTCGCCTTCAGTGACTCCCCAGTTCCCGATCCAAGCAACAGGTGAACAGCAGTTAGCTAAAACAGTAAAGGTAAAAAGGTCGGATCTTTCTTACCTCGAGGCCCTTCAGGTCTCGGATTTGGACACCGACAGTGGGAAGACGAACGAGCTCTGTGAGTTCGGTCCGACCAGCCACAAGACTGACTGTCCGACTTGTTCTTCCGGTGAAGAACGCGAAGAATCCCTCAGTAGCCGGTGGCCTCAAAAGAGAACTCTCTCGGTCTCTCTCAGCAAGAAGCTCCCTTTCCTCTTCACTGCGGTCTCACACACGGTAACCCGAGGGTTAGCCGGCACCGACGAGCAGGTTAGAGTCCCAAAGGGTCGCACAGAGAATGAGCAGACTGACTGCTCGAATGAAGAGAGAAGACAGAAGGTCAGAGAGAGAGAGAGAAGAGGCAGCGGCGGCACAAGAAATGAAAATGAGAGGATTAGGGCAAGCTGCTGGAGAAAGTGAGATATTTATAGACGAGTCGCCTGACCCGCCCGGCATCATGTCTGCCAGCTCAACTTCCTATCACAAAGGGGAGGCATTAACCTTTAGAACAAGACCAATAAAGGCTAGGCGAGGACCTTGAATCAATCAATCCTTTACCATCAGCGACCGTTTTCCCTTTTGAAGCGCCAGTAGTCGTAGCTGTGGCCATACCAACCCTTTCGTTCTTATCGCTCCAGATTCCGATCTATATGACCTCCGGGCGGTACAAAGTAAACCTCTTCCGTACATTAGAAAGAACGAAGTTTTCTTGGAAACATTTTGAGTCCGAGAGCTATACTCAAAGAAGTTCCGTTCCTTCTGACTACTATCTTTTTGAAGCAGATAGTTCACAGTGTTTATTATACAGATATTAGAAAACTCATGTTCCCCACAGAGCTTATGCAGGCCGTAGAGCCTTTTTTAAACGCCACAGAATTCTAAGCTCCGAAGAGCGTCTCCTTTGATGATGCTTACCCGCCATGCTCCGAAACTAGCTATTCCGCGAAGAACCGACCGACCTACCGGACCGGAGGCAGCCGAGAGTGTTATGTCAAAAGGACCAAGGAGGATTCAGGAGTCGAAGGAGTAGGAGTAGGAGAGCGCGAGGCATTTCTTTCTTTTGTGGAAAGGCTTCGCTGTAAATTTATTGCATTTCTAGCATGAACGTGCACGCATGCTTACTTACGCAAAGAATACAAAAGCTTGTGAAGCTATTCTTATTAGCAGCGAAGCTTTTCATTGTTCCTAACGCATGAGTCGACCTGCCTTTAGGGAAAGGGATGCTTACTTGGATCCTAAGCTCAAGGTACCTCTCTCGTGAACTTCTTGTGTGCTCCCTTACTCTGGAGAACTCCTCAAGGCACTCGAGTGAGTGGCGGAAGAAGCGCTGTTCTAGTGAATCTAATGAAAAGTATAGGGTTTTGTCACCTCTCCAACAATCTCTCCATTAGGCAGGATTTTAGTGGCCCAGGCAATTTTTCTTCCCCAACAAACTACTCCTTTACTACACATCGACGGGTAGCTTCAATGTGGCCTACCAGGCTAATATCATCATAGGGATTTAAATGGGCCAAAAAGAAAAAAATGAAAATAGTGTGAAAATAATTGGGCCACTGGACCAACAAACTCCACCTTGAACAATATTTTCATCTAACTTTTCAGCCAACAATGACTCAGAAAGAGTCAACCTTCATCAATATGAAGGAGGTCCCTGCACAAAGAAAACTTGTCAGTTGTCACAATCTTAGTACCAAAGTCTGCAGGATTATCTTTAGTACTAATTTTCTCAATATTAATTAAGCCACTTGAAACCTTTTCCCTAATGAAATGATACTTAACATCTATATGTTTAGTTATTTCATGATAAACAGGGTTTTTACACAAGTGAAGACAACTTTGACTATCAGTAAAAATCACAGCTTTAGAATTTAAAACATGCAATTCAGATAATAAGCCTTGAAGCCAAATGGCTTCCTTAATTGCCTCAGTGGCAGCAATATACTCAGCCTCCGTAGTCGACAAAGCGACTACAGGCTGCAACTGTGACTTCCAAGATATGCAATTCCCTGTCAAAGTAAAGAAATAAGAGGTGGCAGATTTCCTACCATCTTTATCACCTGCAAAGTCAGAATCCACATATCCAACCAGTTCAAAATTATTAGACCAATTATGATAAAGGAGACCTCTATCAATAGTCCCATTAATATAGCGCAACAACCACTTAAGAGTTGCCCAATGATCCCTACACGGATTAGATATGAATCGGCTAAGAAGTTTTATGGAATAAGCAATATCAGGTCGGGTAGATATCATAGAATACATGACGGATCCTATAGCCATTCTATAAGGTATATGGGCCATGTCATTCTTTTCTTTGTCGGTTTTGGGGCAAGATTTTTTCGTAAAGTCGAAAGTGGCTCGCAAGTGGTGTACAAACCGGTTTGCATAAATGCATTGAAAATTTGGAAACAATTTTCTCGCAAGAAGGATTTCGGGATATGAATAAGGATCTATCGACTCTATCCCTACTAATGTTCATCCCAAGGATTCTAGACGCAGTAACCTAAGTCCTTCATATCAAATTCTGACTTCAAAGAAAGATTTCGAAAGTGGTGATCTTATCTCTATGCTTACAGCAATCAAAGCATATCATCAACATACAAACGAAAAAGATAAATAGCAGTTTCAACATTATTGCCACAAAAATATAAACATCTATCATAATTGCTTTTAACAAAACCAGCTTTAAGCATAAAAGAGTCGAAACGTTTAGACCATTGCCTAGGTGATTGTTTAAGCCCATACAAGGACTTTTTCAACAAGCATGCCATGTTCGCCTTACCATTTTCTTCAAAACCTGGCGGTTGGCGCATGTAAATGGTCTCTTCAAGTTCCCCATGCAAAAATGCAGTTTTTACATCAAGTTGTTCAAGATCAAGATCATAAAAGGCAACAATTGCAAGCATTATCCTAATTGTTTTATATTTAACAACGGGAGAAAATATTTCATTAAAATCGATGCCCTCAACTTGAGAAAAACCTTTTGCAACCAGCCTAGCCTTGAACCTTGGGGGTTCGTTGGTAGATCCTGGTTCTTTGATTTTAAAAATCCATTTGCAATCAATTAATTTTTGCTTTGAGGGTTTTTGAACAAGAGTCCAGGTTTTGTTTTTATGAAGTGAGGACATTTCCTCTTCCATAGCATGCAACCACAAAGAACGGTTTGGACTCTTTAAAACATCAGAAAAACACAGAGGTTCCTTTTCTTCAATAAAAGATGCAGCTGCACAGGCATATGAGACGATGTAGGAGTAACCGTACCTAGCGAGTTTTCTCGTCTCTCTCCTAACCCTATCTCTAGACAGCTGGTAGTCTCTTAGAGCTTGGGCTTGTGCCTCGGGATGATCCTCATCATCATTATCTGAATTTTTAGATTCAGGCGTGCTGGTTTCAGGCTGCTTACTGGTCGGTATATCCGACACTCCATTGGTTTCAGGTTGATCATGGGGTTGTGAAGGTTCGGAGGTGTCCTCCGCCTCCACGGGAATATTCCCATCAACAGGAATGTCACTAGGGTTATCAGGGTTGATTTTAGCCTTTAGGCAAGGCATATCAAGTTCGTTAAAGACCACATCCCTACTCACAATGACCCTCACCCCCGGCTCACCTTTGAGCCAAACTTTATAACCCTTCACCCTACTAGGGTAGCCTAAGAACACTCCCTTTCTTGACCTTGGGTCTAACTTATCCTCTTTCTGATGTGCAAATGCAGCACACCCAAATACTCTAAGGTTTGACAGGTTTGGTGGTTCACCGGACCACAACTCTAAGGGAGTTTTGAAGTTTATGGCTGTTGAAGGTGATCTGTTAATGAGGTAGACAGCTGTACTTACAGCTTCTCCCCGAAAAGGTTTTGGGATTCCTGAAGACACCATAAGGCACCTAACCTTATCCATGATAGTACGGTTCATCCTTTCAGCAACTCCATTTTGCTGTGGGTTGTGCCTAACAGTCCTATGGTGTACTATGCCATGCAGTGCACACAAATCAGCAAACTTTTTGTTACAAAACTCAAGGCCATATCTGTCCTAATTGTTTTTAGTTTATTTCCAGTTTGATTTTCGGCAAGGCGTTTCCATTCAGAAAATTTTTCAAAAGTTTGATCTTTTGATTTTAAAAGAAATACCCACACATGCCTAGAAAAATCATCAACAATAGATAAGAAGTAAACATTCCCACCATAAGTTGGAACCTTTTCAGGTCCCCACAAATCACAGTGCACATAATCAAGGACAGAAGTGGACTTGTGTGTGCCAACAGAAAAACTAATTTTATGCTATTTTCCAAGTACACAGTGGTCACAAAAATCCAAAGATTCGATTTTGTCTCCACCCAAAAGAATTTGTTTGTGAAGGCAATGTAGTCCTTTTTCACTGATGTGGCCAATTCTTCGGTGCCACAACAGAGTCTTTTCAGGAACAGTTTTGGAAACCAATGCAGATGCTTCTAAAACAGTTTTTCCAATTAAATGGTAAAGACCATCCTTTTTAAAACCTTTGAGCATGACCAGTGCTCCTTTGCAAACTTTCATAATGCCATTTTCAGATTTATAAGAAAAACCATTTGTGTAAAAACACCAAGGGAGATTAGATTCCGACGGAGGTCGGACACATATCTCACCTCAGTTAGTTTCCTGGTCACACCATCATGCATTTTAATGAAAACATTTCCAATTCCTTTTATTTCACAAACATGATTGTTGCCCATAAAAACCTTTCCATGCTCAAGGGGTTTGAAATCTGAAAACCAATGTTTGTTGGGTGTCATATGAAAAGTGCATCCTGAATCAAGGATCCAGTGTTCAGAAACCGGGGAAAGGGAAGAGGACACACACAAGACTTCAGAATACATTGAGTTACCATCTGATTCAAAATCGTGTGGTTTGTCATTTTTATCACTCCCTTTACCTTGTCTACGTTGTTTTTCCTCTTTGATCCTTTTAAAACACTTATTTTTCATACGACCTTCCTTGCCACAATAAAAACATTTCACTTTCTTATCTCGTGATTTCGACCTCCCTTTACTTTTAGAGCGGTGACTAAAAGATTCCCTCCGGTCAACCCTCCCTCTCACGTAAAGGTTCTCTCCGTTTGATTTGTTTTCTTTTCGCAAATCAAGGTCCTTTGATTTTAAAGCATTTTTCACATCAGCAAGAGTCAAGTCATCTCTACCGTACTTAATAGCAGACTTAACATCATTAAAAGATTCAGGCAAAGAGTTTAATAAAATTACGGCAACATTTTCATCAGAAATCTTTTTACCGACGTTTTGTAGTTCTAAAACAATTTTGTTTATATCGTCGATGTTTTCTGAAAGGGATTTCGACCCATTCATTTTGAAACCAAAAAGCTGTTCTTTTAAATAAATCTTATTAGATAAAGATTTTCCCAAATAAAGTTTTTCGAGTTTTGTCCATATTTCAAAAGCATTGTCTTTTTCGTCTATTTCCCTTAAAACTTTGTCGGTTAAATGTAAGGTGAGGCAACTGTGCGCATCACCAAGTTTTTCAGCCCCTTCCAAGACTCCGGATACTTTTCGGGGCTACAAATTGCGGGTGCGATTTTATTTTGGACTAAAACTGCTTTCATTTTTTTGCGCCACATTACGACGTCCGATTTGCCATCAAATTTGTCAGTTTCAATCTTTTGAACAGACATGATTAAATGGCAAATGGGAGTAATTGCTGGCTAGACAAATGAAAGATTTGAAAAGGAAGTTTTGTCACGGAAAAATAAAATGCCTGGATTTTGCTTTGATGAAAAACAGCACAATTCAGCACGTAATACGCAGAAGAGTTTATGACCATAACAGTGCAAATGTACACAAAAATTTAACCGAAGCAGAGACAGCAAAAAGACTAAAACAACCACAGTACGGGATTTGATCTCAGATTACGCAAATAGTGAAAATCACCAAGTCACAGATACTGGGTGTCTCTTGGACTCCCAGCCAGGCTTGGGTTTTTGGATTTCCAAAAAAATGCCAGAAACAGAACCCAGAAAATACTGCAGTTATGAAAATAATATTGGACAATAACCTAGAAAAAGAAACAGCTTATACGGTAACAGTAGTTATAACAACTCAATAGCAAGTTCCACGAAATCGACAGTAATAACTGAAAACGTTGCGTAAACAGAAACACCCCAAGAACAATTAACCAGCAAACAACAACAGAATATCTAACAGTAATAATAATAAAGAAAGCAGAAGCAGGAAAGAAAGAGGAAAGGTTTAGAGATTTTCCTTTCTGTCAGATCCCGTGTGGATCTGACACCGACTGGTAGCCGGACGGTTGCTCCGACAACCATGGCTCTGATACCACTGTTACGATTTCCAGCTACCAACAGAGAAATAAACCAACCCTATTTACTATTACATAAACTATTTACTATTACAGACCAGATTTAGAAGAAACTGGAAACAAAAAATAGAAGCCTAGACTATTACATTCATGTTCTTCGCCTTCAGTGACTCCCCAGTTCCCGATCCAAGCAACAGGTGAACAACAGTTAGCTAAAACAACACTAAAGGTAAAAAGGTCGGATCTTTCTTACCTCGAGACCCTTCAGGTCTCGGATTTGGACACCGACAGTGGGAAGACGAACGAGCTCTGCGAGTTCGGTCTGACCATCCACAAGACTGACTGTCCGACTTGTTCTTCCGGTGAAGAACGCGAAGAATCCCTCAGTAGCCGGTGGCCTCAAAAGAGAACTCTCTCGGTCTCTCTCAGCAAGAAGCTCCCTTTCCTCTTCACTGCGGTCTCACACACGGTAACCCGAGGGTTAGCCGGCACCGACGAGCAGGTTAGAGTCCCGAAGGGTCGCACAGAGAACGAGCAGACTGACTGCTCGAATGAAGAGAGAAGACAGAAGGTCAGAGAGAGAGAGAAGAGTCAGCGGCGGCACAACAAATGAAAATGAGAGGATTAGGGCAAGTTGCTGGAGAAAGTGAGATATTTATAGACGAGTCGCCTGGGCGGGTCGGGTTAAAGCCCGGCATCATGTCTGCCAGCCCAACTTCCTATCACAAAGGCCCACCAGGCTAATATCATCATAGGGATTTAAATGGGCCAAAAAGAAAAAAATGAAAGTAGTGTGAAAGTAATTGGCCCACTGGACCAACAATAACTATTAATTATATTATTATCAGTGAAAAGAAATAGAATAACAGAAATAAAATAATAATCCCATTAAGAATAAATAATAAAATAATAATAAATTTGAAGTAATTTGAATTAAATAATAACGGGGTCGAAAAAATAATGAAATAATTTAATAATACAAGAGAAAAATTAAAGTAAATTTTAAAAAAAGGGTCATGATGAAATGATATAGATAATGTAATTAAAACAAATAATATAATGCACAATAAATTAAATAGTTAAATATATGCTAATTATCAATAAATGTATTTGAATAAATAATAGATGGTTCGACCAAGCGCACGTAGAGGAGATGATCTTGGTATTGTGACGGACAGGACATATCGAGTTGAAGGTCATACTGTTACAACTTCATCTAGAGGTTTGAGGAGTCGACATAGTACTTCCGATATCCGTCTACTCCTACCCCATTTTCTATTGGGATATATTATGATACCGGTGCACCGGGTCTTTTACCCAACCACCACATATACCAATTAGGTCTCCTCCTCTACCCTCACGCCCACACACTCCGGTACTGTACAATATATATATATATATATATGGATCTTCACATCCACCATCTCAACCCCACCCACATTATATGATCTCTATGTACATGTTCCTTCTGTTCATCCTCATATACCCTATAGATCTAAAGTTCAGGAACCTTTGAATGAGTTTAGTAGTCCATGGAAGAAGTTAGGTGCTGAGTTTTTTGAACAGCTTGTGGGCGGAGTCCCTCCCGATTCATCGTATAGTACACATGATTACACAGCCACGGATTATGGCATTTCCTCTTCTGAGCCTTTTCTAAGGAGGAATTCTGGGGATATTGAGTTGCAGGGTGACATGGGTTTAGATCCGGAGTCTGCCATGGTTGAATCCCTCCAAATTGGCGGAGAGGACGATCAGAGGGTTCATGATGACGATGATGATGATAATGATGATGACGACGGTGATGATGTTGGAGATGAGGAAGAGCCTGTACCTATGGCACCTGTGTCATCATCTTGCTGTAAGCCTCATTCGGGAAAAGGCAAAGGACTGACCGATAGTTTCATGTCAGTTATGAGCAAGATTTCAAGGTCTCGTAACAAAAGACCCGATAAGGCGCGTGATGTGTTGGTACCTAACCAGAGAAAGAAAGAGAAGAGTTCAGATTGGGAGTAGACAGGACCAGCTGATGGATGTCCTGTCAATCCTGTGCTAATCCTATCGTATGGCGAACATGTGGTAGGTTGTATATAGCGTGGACAGGTAATTTTTTTTATAAGTAATTGCTCAACTATTTATACTTTTTAGGTATATTATGTAATGCTAATTATTAATTTATTTGTTTAATGTTCAAGACCGAGGTTTATTGAACTCGTGATCGCGCTTCATTGCACTTACAGGTTGGACCCTTAGTGATCCTGAGGTGGTAGAATTGATGGCGGGGCAAGACTTATGCATTTGCGGTCTTGTATGTTTCAACATCCCAACTCAGCGTTATTATCGGCTTTTGTGGAGAGGTGACAGTCGGACACCAATAGTTTCCACATGCCCTGGGGTGAGATGACAGTGACCTTACATGATGTGGAGCTGATACTGGGTGTACCTGCTTATGGTAAGACTGTGGATCTTCATTATTCTCGGGATCAGTTGATTGCTGTTATTCAGAATGACTTGGTTATCACATACATTGGGGGTGCTATAAATGGTCAGGAGTTGTTTGATGTTGCCACTGATCCCTGGAGTAGACTTTCCTCAAGTGACAGGGCTGCATGTTGCATCCAATATTTGCTTAGTAGTTTACTGTTCACTGATAAGAGTGGTAATATCGTCCCTGCTAAACTTTGGCTGCTCGTGAAGGATGTTCGATCCTAAGGAGGGTTTGCATGGGGTGTTGCGACACTTGTCTACTTGTACAAGAACCTTGGTCGTCCGTTTTTTTAAACAGGTCGTCCGATTCTTTCTGTAAAACAAACTTGGACGTCCGTTTTTTCATATCAGTCGTCCGGTTTTCCTAATATTTGGAGGTTTAACTTATTAAATGCAATTTACAAGTGGTAAATGTAAATATTAAATGCGATTTACAATATAATACTGATTAATTTATTTACAATACACTACACTACTAAATAATATCTACATGAATAGATCTCGGGGTGGAACTTCTGCACGAGATCTCCTAATCCAATCTGAAATCCGTTCAGAGTAAGGCTCTGCCCAACAGCAGAATCGAATATCACTATGATATTGCCATTGCTCGTGCAAAGGAGGCAATGGACATCCATCTCGCATCTGCAGCTGAATAACATAAAATAAAATGTATAATAAATATCTTCTTCAAACATAATGCTTAGTATACGAAAATACTAAATGATCTGGATGGACCATTAACTAACCTGTACGAAATAAGTTGTTCCGGGAGGTAGCCGATACACAGTATTCCCACAATACTAGTCGAATTCGAATACAAAGGTAATAAGGTGGTGGACCCTAAACCTGCAAGTAGTACCACGTAGAAATTGAAGGTATTTGCAATGACATAAAGGTGTCCAGTGTATCCAACCATTGCATTTGAGGCGCATGTCCGTCAAACCACTGTGTCCTTTGTATAAGCTCACAAACACGTTCTAATGATTCGAACAGTGACGCATACATGTTCGTATGAAGCTGCAACTCAAAATACATTCATCTACGAATCTTAGGCCATTGGTTTTCATCCCTGAACACAAAGTTCGTCACAACCCTAAATCCACAATTACCATCACCTACCATATTTTTCCAGTTCTGAATGAACTCATACACGAACCCAAGGAATGCATCAATGTACGGGAATGTTAAAAGGGTAGATGGATTTATAACAGAAGATAAACTACTTCGTCTACTGCTACGTCCTCTACCTCTACCCTTAGGTGCCCGTGGCGGTCTACTTCTTTCGCATGAACCAGACCTAGAACCAGAACCTGATCCAGAACTGGACCCAAACCCACTTGACTTTCCTATCTTTCTATGTGTAATAGGCACGTGTTCACAGTAAGACTTATCCTTTTTAGTTAAGCTCGTCTTCCGTCGTCCTTTCGTGACTATATGCTCAGGGGGAGTTGTCAATGGTGCACCAGGATCTTCAGGCAACACCAAATTGAAAACCCCTTTTATGAGACGACAGCATTCCCTGACTTTCGATATTGGACTGTACTTATTTGTCCAATATAGAGGCGAGATCACACATCTCGGAATCCATGTCCCGCGCATGCGGATAGGGAATGTCAACCCCAATTTCTAGTGTTCTCCAAAAGACCGAAACATCTTCTAACTGGAGCGGAAGAAGATGTTTGTATCGTGCAACCACCTCATTATAGTCAGTGTGATTTCCTTAAAAAACATCTGCACTTGTTTTGTGGATCATCAACTATCTCACGAGCTCTCTTTATCTCAAGACATATCTTCTTCAAAGTCAAATGATTGATGTTATTATTTATATTCTTCAATATGGGATTATTCTTCGCATTAAACTTTTCTTTAAGTTTAGAAATCTCCAATGAGTTCTTAATCTTAATAATTTGACTTTCGATAACAGAGTCAATAGTAAGGAACACAATGTCCAAATCACCATAGCATGTTGAAAGCTATAGCTTCAGGACCGAATGTTCGCTCTCAGTACGGTTCGTTGTGTCATCCCCAAAATGCAATACCTCAGATGTTCAAACTCTGTAAAATTTATGTGCAAGTGGATTCAACCATATATTAAACAAATAATATAAAAATTTAGGCCTTCTTTGTCACTTCATCTTCAACATATCTAATTTTCTATGGTATTCCGCCTCATCGATTTCATTTATTAATTTATGTCGGGAACCATTGACGAACCGAGTTGGGGGTCTCTTCATCTTTAACCATTTCAGTTAATTTTTTTTTTTGTCAACACATTCTGATCGATGTGCCTTCTACATAACATATAATATGATTTACTGAACACATCTTCGATCAAAGGCATCAGGCTGCTCTCCCTATCAGTAATAATCACAATTGGTTCACCATCATTAACAATTGATTCGTTGTCGGTTGACATAGTAGAAGACACGTATAAGTGCTTAATTTGTTGAAAGCAGTTGCCACAGTGAAGTTCTAACCGGTCGGAGTCATCCCTACGACTTCCAACAGTAGCATATTGTACCTTTTTTTAAAATAAAGAGGACACGTTATGATTAATTCTAATTTATAATTTCTAATCATAAAACCCTAAACCCTATAATTTATTTTATAATATAACTTAAAAATCAATATACATTTAAATTAATATGAAGAGTTAAAAATACAATGGTTGACAGAAAACTTACTTGTTCGTTTTATACGTGGTATCCATTATCAGTACATATGGCTAGGTTCTGATCATTGCAATTGATGTAGGGTATGCAACGACAATATCACCAAGTATGTTGTTGTCCTCACAGTTTCTATAGAAGACCGTATAACCCCGTTTAACACTTAAGCAAATAACTTCCTCTACCGTGTTTCGCCCCTGCATCCTATTCTTCTTAATCTTGGCAACAACATTGTATATTTTATGTGCAAAACATACATCATAAAAATCATTTTATTATGAGAAGAAAAAACAAATCTAAAATATTATAATAAACTATTAAACGTAATTTTAACATACCTCACCGTACAACCAACATTTTATTCTCGAAAAAATCGTAGGATATTACGTGGTGGCACATTACTCTTCCTAAATTATTCAGTCTGTTTCAACTACTCCTCCGTAAGTCTTGCAGCCTGAGCATGACCGTGATTGTAGACAACTATTTTTATGGTTGTACCTCCCATCATGTACGAACAATTGTCAATTCTCACTTGTGGCCATTTGCTCGCCTCGCCTTTTAATTTAAATAGATAACCATATTTTTTAGTCCCGTAAAGACCCCGCCTTTTGATGGAACTTCTTCTTCTTCATCTTCAAGTATTGGCTTCATGTTTTTTTTTTAACTAGACCTCCACGCTCGCAAGCCAATGTAACATAAGGTCGACGATCAAATGTTCTTGATTTCAGATACCGAGTGATGATCAAATATGTGTTGGCTTTCATCACCGTTTCTTTTGCCTAATCGACCAACTCCACTTTCGAATTGAAAATTCAATCTGTTGTGAATAAATGTCCATGATCAACATATTCTTCTGATTCTAAAACTTTTTCAAACGTATTTGGATCTACATTACCCTATTAATATAAAACTAAAATATTAACATTAAAAAAACCCTAAAACCCTAAAAAATCCTAAACCCTAAACCCAAAAAAAATTCAAAATTTCGCCCAAATGGGCGAGACTTCTATGTTGTTTTGCCAATCTGGGCGAAAATGCTTTAAAACAGAAAAAAAAAAAATTTAAGCACTTTTCTTACCTTCAAAATTACATTTTCTTGCAAATAATCTTCAAAATTATTCATATGTTCTCCCAAATTAAGTTGAATGTTAAAGATTGATATTTTTTTTTAGAGAGAAGTTGGAGAGAAAGTTGTAAAGAGAGAACGTTAAAGGTAAGAAATCAATTATTTTCGTGCTATCCTAATAGATTCTCGAGTTATATTTATCGATCCCCTTAAATGATTGTCATGGTCATTACATATGAAGAAACATATTAAAAACTATTAATCACTACAATACGTTATTAGAAGCCTTCTTACTTGTCAGACTTTTAATACTTAGTATATTTTTAGTGATGGTTTGTACTTAATAATCTAATGTATATATACTCATTCTTTTAGGCTCGGTTCTCCATTTCTTATACTTCTTTTAAGCAATTAAACATAAGTGCTTATGAAATAGTTGTTTTAAATAAATTAATATAGAAATTTTATTATTAATAATATTAATAAGCGGAAGAAGTTCTAAAAAGCATCTTCATAGTAGCTTCTCAAAAATAGCTTTTTGCATCTTTTTTTAAACTAAAAGCAAATATAATAATTAGTCTAAAACAGCTTCAAAATAACTTATTACTTAAAATAAGCTAAAAACTGCTAATTTTAAGCAATGGAGAACAGGCATTACTATTTGAAAGTTACAAACTTTTTTATTACTCATTATTTTAATATTTGGTAATACAAACTTTTTTCCTTTCTTATTAAGGCATGTGAGAATTATTAGTTTTATTAATATTATGTGATATTTGTAGTTACAATTTTTTCTTCTCTTATTAAACCATGTGAGGATTATTATTTTTATTAATATTATGGCCAAAATAATTATGAAAGAGATAATGAATTTATCTTTTTATCCTTTTTACTATTCCTATTCAATTTTACTACCAAGGTTCATTAATATGTTATTAGAAGCCTTCTTATGTGTCAAACTCTTAATACTTAGTATATTTTTAGTGATGATTGTACTTAATACTTAAATGCAATGAATATATACTCATTCTTTTAATATTGGGAAGTGACAAAATTTTTTATTACTCGTTCTTTTAATATTTTGTAGTTACAAATGTTTTTTCTTTTTAGTAAAGTATGTGAGGATTATTGTTTTTTATTAATATTATGTGGCAAATAATTATTGAAAGAGATAATGAATTTACCTCTTTATCATTTATTCTCATTATTCAATTTTACTATGAAGGTAAAATTTGTTCATTTAGAAAAGGAAGAAACAAAAAAGTATAAATCACCATGACCCTTTATCAAACTTTTATAATGGTACTCTTGTTATCCAATTTTACTATGAAGGTAAAATTGTCCATTTAGAAAAGAAATAAACAAAAAAGTGTAAATCACTATGACCCTTTACCAAACTTTTATAATAGTACTCTCGTTATCTAATTTTACTACCACACTTTTGTAATAGTACTCATTATTTAATTTTACTACCACACTTTTATAACAGTATTCTCATTATTCAATTTTACATTCAAGGTTCACTAATATCTTATCAGAAGCCTTCTTATCTATCAAGCTCTTCATACTTAGTACAATTTCAATTATGATTTGTACTTAATACTTAAATGTAATGAATATATACTTGTTCTTTTAATATTTGAAAGTTACAAATGTTTTAATTTTTATCAAGCTTTTAATATTGGGAAGTTACAAACCTTTTAATTACTTATTCTTTTAATATTTGGTGGTTACAACTTTTTTTCCTTCTTATTAAAGCATTTGAGGAATGTTTTTTTATTAACATTATGTGCCAAATAATTGGAAGAGATAATGACTTACAAAATATATTTGCTTTTTGTAGTTGTAACTTACAAAATATAAATTTTTTTGGTTAGTTTTTTTAATTAAATGGCTTACATTGACTTTAATGATAATAGATTAAAAAGTTGTTAAGTGTGATAGTGAAGGAACATAATGTATTGTGTATGTTTAATTCTTTTTGGTAATTCATGTAGAATGTCTTAATTTACTTAAAATGACCAAAGAGTAATTTATTTAAAATTGTTAAAGGAACCAAAGGAGTAATTCATTTAAAATTGGAAAAGGGTATATTAGGTAAAACAAAAAAGAAAGAAACCTCAAATATATAAATCGCATTACCTTCTAGAGCCTTTTATAATAGTAGAGATTTCTGAAAAATCACTTGAATATTGAGCACTGAAATTCTCGACTTTCCTTTTAATCTTAAAAGTTCTTTGAGTTTACGAACAGGATTATCTATGTATATAGACTAAAAGTGATTATGAACATGATTTGGAGTGATTTCACTCTTGATTATGTAATGGATATATGGAATTTGTGTTCTTTTGGTCATAATCTCTTGTACATTGGTTGAATACTTAATCTATATTATGTGGTTAATGACTTTTTTATTTGATTTTTTAGCATAATAGACCTTATTTGTTTGCATGCTTGAGGCTAAATGACAAGACTAGTCGGTGGACTTGGAAATGATATAGGTCATTTTTTAATTGCTTGTACCTTTCAAGCTTACCTTTCATTATATTATACCTCTAAATCTGTTTTTGAGCTTAAGTAAAAAGGATGGTGGAAACTACCATTTGCAATTCTTTCTTTTAACCTCATTTACCTACCTTTTTAGCCAAAGATTTTTTAACCCAATTACATTTACAAAGGAGTGTAAGACTCATATATCTTTCAAATGGGAGTTGGTTTTTTAGGGGTATTTAGCTCTTGCTCTTCTGCTCAAAGCTTGTGCTTTTATCTTTTAAGGTTATAATGTTTGTTTTTCTTTTGTTGTTCTTGAATCCTAATGTTTGTTTTTCTTTTGTTGTTCTTGAATCCCTCAATTAGATGACGGGCTTGTTTAATCTTGGTGGATCATTTCAATTGCTACGAAATAGGTTTTCAGAACAATGATCTACACATGACTCAAGCTATCTATTAGTACAATTCCACATAATCATCCAATACTTACTAAAAAAAAATTTAGTATACAAGGCTAGTGAATGTGGTGTTTGAGTAACACTCCATGAAATTTCCTCATTGTGCAACAACATAGTGTTCGGAACATTTACAAATTCTTATTAATATTGACTTGGTTTACAAACATCACGTATTTGTCATCCAATCTCTGAAGGACAGTAAAAAATCGAAGCCTCCTCGGAAGCTTCAACTTGGGACCTTCATATATACCCAATCCTCTAAGCGTTGGCAATGATTTTTCGTGAATTTGCCATCCTTCAAACTCACACAACCTGGAGAGGTACATAAACTTAAGCTGGGCGTACCTTGGCATTGCAGGCAATTTCTTTTCCATTGAAACAGTGGTGCATGTCAAGATTCTATAGATTTTGAAATCTCCCTAAAATAGCCATTGGGTCTTCATTAAACTCAGATTGGGAAAGAGTTAAATCTGTAATAGATTGTGGTAAACGTACTACTGATGCCACCTTATCTGTTTTCCCTTGCAACCACAATTCGAAGAGTAGTTGACACTGGAAAAGAGGTTCCCATGATGGAAAATAGTTGTAGTATTCGGCATGCCAGAAGAGAGTTCTTAGGTTCTTGGGCAGGCTAATTGGAGTCTAGCTAAATTGATTGATCTATCCTTTCTAAGGTCAGTTCAGGAAAAGACCTTAGGTTTGTAAGGCTACCAAGGTTTAAATGGCCTTCCATTCAACAAAATATATGCTTGAGATTCACGAGCTTAGAAGAACTGGTTCTTGGTAAGAGATAATCTCCAAACGTTGCTTCAAGCACTTGTAAGCTTTTGAGCTTGCCTATTGAGCTGGGAATTGGCGGGAGAAATGTGTTTGTCAATCCCGAGTACTTGAGGTGAATTAAATTGCCTACGCATTTAGGTGAAACATAATGGCCAAGCATAAGAACTTCCAAGTCCAACAGATGTAAATGCTTGAAATTTTGACAAACAGATGTTAGGATACTCAACCCCTCCTCCCCCAATTTCAGACTTTGTGCATTAAATCAACATTGAATGTAACATTTTATTGGAAGGTGCTTTGAGAGGGTAATTTCTATGTGGTTGTGAATGGCACATCTATGTGAAGAATATGGAGTCGAGGATTTATGGGTATCATAGATGTTAAAGAATCTGACCTCCATGGCCTTTTCTACTGCAAGATCACGGAGCAGATCATGAATCCTGATTTAAAATTTCCCCCAATATCTTTCTGTCACTTGAATCAAGCAACAATCAATTAACTCATTTAGATAATCCTCAGCAATGTCCTAATGCTCTTCGTGCCCTCAGCCATGGAAAACCACAGGGCACGCCGGTATTGCGGACTCTTAATCTAATCTTTGTTTCACTTGGGATAAAAAACATCAATCCCATGGCTTAATAAGGCTTATTCCCTCGCTTGATAGATTCTTCTATGGAAGAGATTCCCCTTCTTCTATGTGAGGTGGCTCGCGTAGTTTGTTACATCAGCTCCAAAAGTCATGGTGGCATCTGCCGACTGCACAGCGGATTAGGCCGTGGGGAGGAACATCTCCAAGTATGGGGCAAAGGATCAAGCGCTTTGACTTTGTCTCCCTTTAGGGCGACAGCCAATGAGAAAGCATGATGCTCTAACAATTCCGTGGGTGGCGTAGCTACCGTCCTTTCTTCCCTGATAGATACCGCTAGTACAGAGATTATGCTCTCCTACCTACATAGAAAGCATCATCTTTGTGAAGGATATTGAGATAGCTTCTTCCTTGCTACTCTTTCTTTTCACTCCAGATCTATGGGATAGCTCGGATCTTCTGCAAAGGGTGAGTGCGGCTGGCGCCGAAAGGGGGGAACCTTTATCTTGTCCCAGCGGTGAGAGACCTACCTGGGAATAAGAAAGAATGGAAAGAAGCAAAAACCTGTCTATTCCTTTTTCATTAGCTAACCGGATTCAGAGATACGCAGAAAACGTCTTGAATTAGATTGGATAGCAGGGCCGAGAGAGATTGTCCTCGGGCTGAGGAGTGTCCAATGAGATTAGCTTCTTTGCTTTGATCAAATAATCTTCCGAAACATCCCCAAGTAACAGAAGCATGTTTTTAGTTCGCCTGGCCTGTCTTTGTAACTTAAACATAATAGAGGAGAAATCTTGATAGGCTCGTTCTTCATGCGCCTCCAAAGATGGTCTTTCACCTTTTTCCGATCTTGTAACTTTGTCTTCTGAGCTAGGAGACCACCTAAAACAATGATTGCAAGCGGGTCCCAGACCTAGCATTGCAAAAGAGCACCAATTCGTATAATCATCATTACAAGGGAGCCTCTTGCAAAGTAGCTTCCAACCCTCATCTTGTGTAACAGGAGCTCATGGACGAAGCATTTGTAATCTGTACCTACAGCAACACTCTTCAAGCGTGTTTTGATGATCACTTTGCTAGCATTTTTATAGTCTGGGAAAGCTCTCTTTAAACTCTGCCAAGCCTTTTGTGCCAAACATCATCAACAACAACAAGATATCTCTTGGTTCTCAAAGTCTTACGAAGTTCACGCTCTAAATATTCAACATTCATTTTGTCTAGCAATTCTACTTCTTCTTTATTAACTCTTTTTATGAAGGATTTTATGATAGTTCTAAGGAGGTATGGGATGCTATACTCTTGAGAGACTCAAACCCATGCACGGTACGGGAACTCTTTCAAGAGTACAAGAGAATTATAGAGCTTTCTTGCCATAATTATTTTCACCATTCCACCCATGCCTAGAATTGAAAGAGTGCTTCGGTGAGGCTCATTTTTAAGAATTTCTTTAATTATTTTGTCTATAACATCCTCGAAACCTACAAAAAGCTTTTCCTCATCAACATAAGAGGTTGCTCTTTGGAATGCCTTGACAGTTGATCAACTGTTCAAGCCAGGACGAGACCCACCTTTACCATTGCCACCAATATATATTTCTCTTTTGCGAGAAATGTCAAGAACTCTTTGCTTGATTGATTCAATGTCCAAAATCTGACCTAGTACATATCAACTTATTTCTAGCATATACAAGCACAAATGAAGGCCATCAAGAAATCCAGGTTTCTTATCATCTTTTTCCTCGATCTTGAGGGTGAAATCCTCAAGTATAGACACTATGTCATATGAGATATTGGTAATCTCAAAAATCCATTGCTGAATTCGATGGTCGCTCTCTTGTTTTTCCGCATCATCTTTCAAGAATGACCTCATGAAGTCCAATTCATTCGTTAGCCACTCAATATTATTCCCCACATTTTGTAGGATAACTACTTTTTTGTGATAAAAGCTCATCTAGTTTTTGGATTGTTAGTGACACAACAACGTCCATCTTTCTAGCAACTATTTTAAGGAAAATTTTTACTACGATTCATGCTATATTAAGCCCTTGGTCAGTTCCCTTGGAATCTCTTAGTTGGAGTCATCCTCTGGTACATATCTTGGCCTTCCCTATAGCAGTGGTAAAAGGAAAAAGGACATCTTTGTTTATATCCTTGATAGGGTTATGAAGAAGATGAATAGATGGAAGGAACACTTTTTATCCCAAGTAGGACGGGAAGTCATGATCAAGTCTGTTTTGCAAGCCATTACAGTTTCTGCTATGCCTTGTTTCTTACTCCATAGTCAACTTATTCGAAGACTTCAATCTCTTATTTCTAATTTCTGTTGGAACTCTAGGAAAGCTAGACCTATTCCCTAGTTGTCTTGGGAACACTTGTGCAAGCCTAAATCTGAAGGGGGTTTAAATTTTCGGAATTTACAGGCTTTTAATTTGGCTCTGCTAGCTAAATAGTGCTAGAAAATAATATCACAACCACACTCGCTACTAAGTGTTGTCATGAAAGCTAAATATTTTCGGACGATTCAGTTTTTAAATTGCTCGGTCAAACCCACTTCATCTTGTGTCTGGAAGACTCTTGTGGCAGGTCTAGGTCTTTTCAGATGTGGACTTGGATGGTGAGTTGGCTTAGGCAGAGCATTAAAGTATGGGACAACTCTTGGCTTCCTCAGCCTGTTTCTTTTAAACCTCTCCCATACTAGCGCCGTCTATCTTCCAATCTTCTTGTAGCTAATCTTATGATCTTCTCACCCATGCCCACATGGAATTCGGCTTTACTTTTTTCCCTTTTTCCAGTTGAAGACTGTCAGCTTATAATGAGTATTCCCATCCCTCCTCTACCCCCAGATGCCCTCTTTGGTATTATACTCCGTCAGGTGCCTATTCGGTTAGCTCGGGTCACAGGTTAGCTCTGGACATGCGGCATCGAGAATACATGACACAGTCATCTTCATGTTCTTCTCAAGGCTTTCTTTGGCCAAAAATATGGAATCTAAAGCTTCTACCTCGGATCCGGCTTTTTGCATGGCGTTATAAATGAGTCCAGACATTTTAGGTACTCCAAGATCTAGACTCAGACCTGTATAGTAAAACATGTACCTAAGCCCAGACCCAGACCCTCTGGATATAAAATTTATAGATTCAGACCCGACCCTCCAGGGTTTAGGGTAGGGTCTAGATATACCCGTACCCGTATGACATTTTTTTATTTTTTTCTCTATTAAACAAAAATATATATAAAACAATGTATAAACCTATTAACATAATTTTTTCAACATCTCTTTCAACAAATACAATCATTTAACATCTCTAATTCAAATGATTAAAAGTTCAATTACACACAAAATCCTTACCAGTACATTAAACAAAAATCCTAATTCAATACAATATATTAACTTTTTTTTTTTGTTGAAAGCTCAATCCAATCCGCGTTTACACCCCTACCTACTTCACATTACATTGTCTTCCTACTTCTTTCTGTCGATTTTTCACCATTTTCGCATTTTTTCTTGGAGAAAACAAACCCCAAATGTCCTCTTTTATTTCAACTACTAATTTTTTCATTATTTTCTTCCTCTGAAGAAGCTCAGTCAAGCCACAATAGTATTCTATTCATGGAGAGGCAGAGAGTGGAGAGAGGGTTTGGAATTAGAGGAGGTTTCGGGGGAGAGAGGGAGAAGTAGCCGGTGGCTGCAACCAGATCCAGAACGAGATGAGAGAAGAGATGTAAGAAGACTGAGACTAAGAGAAATAATATCATAAATAAATGTATAAATTATTTATTAATAAAAAATATAAAAATAATATAATATATATTAATATATATAATTATTTTATTATTACAGGTATACATGTATGGGTATCATCGTACATTGCCCAGATCCATTTAATAGAATCTATACGAGCACGAGTCTGCGGGTATAAAATTTTAACCTTACTCGTTACAAACACGTATAGACCTTTCTTATTTACGACCCTAGTTGTGCCCATATTCTGCCTACTCCATCCCAACTTGCCTTTCGTCATATTCCATGTCCCCATCTATGTGTCCTTTTGTATGAAGCATGTTGAAGACCATGTCCATCTCTTTATCTGTTGTCCATTTACTCGTCGCCTGTGGATTCTTTTTTTTGTCGACCCTTTGCTGCTTTACGTAATGCAGGCTCTATGCATGATATTTGGCTCAATGCTTTTTTCCTTTTCTCTTAGGTACAACTCATCTCGTAGGAGACTTTTGCAACTATATGTTGGCAGATTTGGAAAGCCAAAAATTCACGAATCTTTGATGGCTTTGACATCACTCTAGAGGATTGTTTATCTTCGGTGGATGCACTTTGACATGATTTTAACTCTTCTTCTGTTGCCAAACATTTAGCTTCTACCTCGGTATTCAGATGGCAAAGACGTCCTATAGGATTCTACAAAGTTAATTTTGATGCTAGCCTAAGTCATAGTGCAGTAGTTCGAAATAGCTAGGGTCAAGTTGTTTTTTGTGCTTTGCTCAACCCTTACCTCCAATCAGCAATATCACGGTCTTTGAGGCTCAGATTGGCATTCTTGCAATGTCCATTTCTTACAATCACGGGTTCTATCCTATTATCTTGGAGATAGATTGCATTTCTCTCCTATGTAGACACGTTGCATCGCCTTTTGCTGTTGAAGCTCCTTTTATTGACTTTTTTTCTGCTTCTCATTCTCAATTCTCGGTGTCTTCGGTTTTGCATGTTAATCATCATGCCAATGCTGTAACTCATAACTTGGGTAGTTTAGGCCACCAATCTTCGAGCCTCTGTATGTATGTGGTTACGTTGTTGCCCGGACCTCATGTGCCCCCTTGTAAACTTGGATACTGTGGAATGAAGTATAGGTCCCTTTAAAAAGAAGCTATATTAAGCCATGGCTGAAGCTTTTAATACTTATAGAGATATGACATCAGAGTTGGCAAAAACATTGACGTCCATATTTTTAACTTTTGCTACTCGTTATGCCAAGTTGTTTAATTTGACTTTGCAAAATCATTTTTTATTTCTTCATATTTTTTGTTTTAACGATAATTGTGGGAGGCGCATTTCAATACACACTACGTCCAAACTAATTTCTTATCACATGAAATTAGTCCTTAGCCTCGACCCCAAGACCTTTGGTTAAGAAGTGAGGGTACCGAACCACTCACATCAACTAAGTTTAGTTTCTATTTCTTCATTTATTGGAATGATAATCTATATTTCAATTTTTATTACAATTAACAAATTATTATTATTTTCTTTCCTTTTTGGCATATAAAATATCGATCCATTTAACTTTGTGAAATGCACAAGACAAGAAGTTCCTCAAATATGTATAGTTATTAGTTGAGATGCAATTGACGTTTGTAAGTTTTTAATTTGACGTTTATTGTTAGTACATATAACTATTCCCTTTCATTGTTTATTCGCGATTTTTTGCTATAATTGACCAGTTTTTTTTAAGAAAAACCACTAAAGAGGCCACAATTTTTTTTAAATCCTATTTTGGCCATAATGCACACAGTGTGTGCGTTATCATTAAAGATACTGCATGTAGCGTATGTTATTACTTATCAGGAATTTACACCGTAATTATCCGATGTGGTAGATAACACGCATCATATGTGCGTTATCCTATATATTAATGCATCTATTGTATACATTATCTGCCATATTATTATTATTATTTTGCAAAACTCTTTTTTTTTTTGGCAAAATTTCTAGCTATGCTTTTTTTTAAAAAAAGACAGTATTTTTTTATTAATGTTATTTGATGTATATTTTATGATAATAATTACAACTATTTTAAAAAAAAATTATTTAAAAAAGTAGGAAGAAGTAATTTAAAGTATTTTAAATTTTTGTTACTTGTAAGTTTTACTATAATAATTTATAATCGATTTAAGTAAAAGATTTATAAAGTACAAATTACAAATTCAAAGAAGAAATATCATGAATAGAAACCCTAAAATAATACAGTACTTTGAAAAAAAGAAACTTATACATTTCTTGAACTGGGGTTATTACAACTTTTTTTATTATGCCTAGGCATGTGACATCTGCTACATCTGGGGGAGAATCCGGATTTCGATAATCCATTTCTCCTCGAAACTTTGTACCCTGTTTTCTACCCCGTTGATTGTTCATACTTGGAGGATAGAATGTTAAATTTTAAGGACATATGACCTCCAAGAAGTAAGAAAATAAATTCCCGGGCACGCATGACAAGGTCATCATCATTCTCTGATCCGGTGAACTCTCTCAAGATACAAGCCTCTAAAGGTTCCTTCTTAACCTTATATCCGGAAAAGTGAGTAAAAGACAACCGAATACAATTAAGCCTCTCAATCATATCAATCCAATACTGCTTATGATGTATACTCCAACTAGGACTTGTAATAGGCAACCCCTCTATCCATAAACCCCATAAGACGTGCACATTCTATAGAGTGACTGTCACCTCACCACAAGTCATGTGGAATGTGTGGGTCTCATGCCTCCATTGCTCAACTAAAGCAGTAATAAGTGCGTGGTCGAGACCTATGTAATCACATCTCCTATCAATAATATCAATCAATCTACGGGGAGCTGTACTGTAAGCCTGAAATAGATTACGACCGAAACGTCTACACTGAAGATCAGTAATACATGTCTCATGATCCCCACTCAATATCAACCCAGACCTATGCTCATGCTGTCTCGTCAACACATCAGGGACTATGGACCTGGATGCACATGTGCTGGGACTTCCCCCATCAACATTATATCACAGGGTTTTAGGTATAGTATTATGCATTTTATAAATTTATATCTTTACATGTTTAGAATTTAAAGTAAAATATTTCAAGTAAAGTACTATTACACAGTTTCTAAGGTTTATGGTTTACATTATAGGGTTTCAAGGTTATGATTTAGGGTTTTAGGGTTTAGGGTTATACACTTTCTAAATTTAAATATTTACGGGTTTCGAATTTAAAGTAAAATATTTAAAGTAAAGTATTATTATAAACTTTCTAAGGTTTATAGTTTAGGGTTTTAGGGACTGAATGTTAAGGTTTTAGGGTTTAGGTTTATACACTTTCTAATTTAAATCTTTACGGGTCTAGAATTTAAAGTAAAATATTTAAAGTAATGTATTATTACACACTTTTTAAGGTTTATGGTTTGGGGTTTTAGGATTTCAAGGTTAGGGTTTAGTGTTCACTAGATCAAGGTGATGTGTTTACAGTTTAGGATTTCAATGTTAGGGTTTTAGGTATAATATTATACACTTTCTAAATTTAAGTTTTTATAGGTTTAGAATTTGAAGTAAAATATTTAAAGTGAAGTATTATTATACACTTTCTAAGGTTTATGGTTTAGGATTTCACCGTTAGGGTTTTAGGATTTAGGTTTCAATGTTAGGGTTTTAGAAAAGATTATATTCTCCTTTTTTGTTAACAAAAAATATATATTTATATAAAATTAATATAACACTATAAATGCTTTCACAAAAACTAAACAATCACAGTTTATGACAAAAACAAAATAAATTATATAACTTATATCATCTTAATAGTAAAATTGTGAAGAAAATTAAGCATTACCTATTTCGTCAAATCACATTTCTAATAGAAAACACAACTAGTTTGATAAAATGATCAAATATGCACAAATCTATCAATAACAACAAGCTTGAACATAATTATAAAACCCACATCTAAAAAAATAAATTACAAAAAATTGAGAAATAATGCAAATAAAATTCATAAAAAATATTCACAAATCACAATAAACAATAATTTTCATATAAACAATATTAGAAATCAATATATAGTGCAAAAAAAAATGAAAACAATTATAAACAATAAGAAATTTATCGAAAGTTAGAATAAATTGAAATCAAAATTATTTGGTGAAGCTTTCTCTACACTTCGCCACCCCAAAACCCAGCAACCTTCGTACTCTACGGGTTTGCAACTGCGAAGACCTCATACAGAAGAAGAGAAGGAAGGAAAGAAGGAAGGAGAAGAGGAAGAGAGGAAAAGAAGAAGAGAAGGAAGGAAGTAAGGAGAAGAAGAAGAGAAGAAGAGAGGAGATTTTGTCACAGCAGCAAAGAAAGAGGAAAAAATGCAGCAGCGATATGAAGAAGAGAATGGAGATGGCGTCCAGAGTTTTGTGTTATAATTTTCTGATGCTGACAACGCACACAGTGTATGCGTTATCAGTAAGAATGACGCATTTCCTGTGTGCGTTATTTTACTGATAATGTATATACCGTGCGTTATTAACCACCTAAGCACCCCTACCATGTCTGGTGCCACGTCATTATTATTGATTTAATTATTGATTAGTAATAATGCACATGGCATGTGCGTATCATTAAAAATAATGCACACACCGTGTGCGTTATGGTCCCATTACGAACAAAAAAAATCATAACCACTTTAATGACTTTTTTAAAAAAATTGGCCAATTATAACAAAAAAAAACCTTTATTTACCCCCGTGTTCTAGCTAAGTCAACTTGTTACTTGATGTTGTATTTCATGACTTGGCAAGATCATTCATGTTTTTTTTCCATTTGTTGGAACATCAAAATATATCAAATTTTTTTATTTTCTTTTTAAATTATGGCACAATTGAGGCTAGAGATTCAAGCTTTCCTTTGAGTATACTATATTTCTAAATCCCTTTTTGAGCTTACCAAATGAAAGGATCGTTGAAATCATCAATCTGCAATTCTTTCTTTTAGCCTCATTTACCAATTTTTTAATTCAAAATTTTTATTTTAATACTTGAAGGTGAAATCTTTCATCAGACTACCCGATATTCAGGTAGAACTGTCAATGTGTTTAGACCAGCCCGAAGTTCAGCCCGCTTAGTCCATTTTTAAAATTTGAACTTATTTTTCAGACTTGAAGTAATTTGGACTGAACTTGCGGTTAGGTAGGTTCGACCCTTTCAAACCTGATCTGCACATATATTACTATTATAATTTTTAATTATATTATATTATGTTATATATTATAATTATATATATTATATTATAATTATCTATTAATAATTGAGAAATTATCTAATAAATATTAAATAGAATAAAATTCCGGTTCATTGGAAAGAACTTTTTTTATTGTTTGGATGGGTGATTTTGTAAATGTATAATGAAATAGATTTAAATAATAAAAATAGTTTGTAATTAACACTCTTTCAATATCTTTCAAATTTTTGTTTTATTTTTTTTTAAAAAAAACATTAATTCAGGCCGAGCTGTCCGAATTCGACCCAAACAAATATGAGTCGAGCTCGGGCCGAGATAGGCCCTCCCATTAGGCTCGATTGAGAGTCTTATATCCAGGCGCAGGATGTAAATCATGGTGACTTAGGGATCCCGCAGACTGGAGGTGCAGACTAGATGTCAGACCCTAGTGCGTATTAGGAACCAGTCCTCACACTCCTCATGCTGGGATTTGAACCTTGATCTTTAATATTAACTCTACAACTCTAAAACCAACTGAGCTACGCACATGTGGGCTCTAAAATTTTTATTCTAATTTCATTTACAAGGGAGTGTAAGGTTCACGTATTTTTCGGATGAGAGTTGGTTTCTTATGGTGAAAAAACAAAGTAGGTTTTAATTGACTCCATGAGTAATTTACAGACTGTAAATAGTCATTCTCATTTTAAGAAGGGTGGAGAGTGGTGGTGAGTTTGTTCGCAATTACTATACTCGTTTATTGTTTCGGTTCGAATTGTTTATAACATCTTATGTAACACTCTGTAAGATTTTATATGGTATATTTTATTAATAAAAATTTAACAAGTAAAAAATAAATTTTAGAGGAAAAAAATTAATTTAAAGGAGAAAGTTTTATAAAAAGAAATGTTATATGTTAAAGAAATCTGGTGGTGTTTTTGCTTTACCCTTCCATCACGTTTGTATCTCAATTATGACCTGGTCTTGTAATTTGTATAATTACATGCCAAAAAAGGGGGAAAAAAATCTCTCTCAAGTAGGTAAGACCTCAACAACTTATGATTTCCAATTTTCATTACGTGATTCTCTTTATTTAACCTTTGGAAATCACCTATTTATATAGATCATCCATTTCCTTTTATGAAGGTACCAAGAACCTTTTTCTAACTCTCCTGTTTTATCTCTTACAGTTATGCTTGAAGTTTGTGCTTTTATCATTGCTGCGTTATGAAGGTTTTTTCTTTTAATCCCTCAATTAGTTGAAGGACTTGTTTAATTTTATGGGACATTTCAATTGCCACGAAATAGATAATGTTTGCAAATTACTTAAATATCTTTATGACCTAATACAAACTCCTAGGATCATAAAACAAACTCCTAAGTTGCAATATGAGAAATTTAACCAAGTTTTGTAGATTGATAATTTTGCATTTGTTGGAATGGACAATGTGTATATACCAAAGTTGTGAATGATGATTTTGTGATAATCAGTTTATGTATGGGTGGCATGCTTATATATGTTTGGTACTAGTTTAGAAAACATAGTTTAGAAATTGGAATAATACTAAATGTTTAGCTTCTAGGTTTGATATTAAAGACATGAGTGAAATTAAAGTGATATTGGTGTAAAAGTCATAACAAGGACAGACAATGGTACAATGTTGTCGCAAGAACATTATGGTGAGAAACTTTCATCTACCTTTCTTGGGACCAAGGGCGAGGGAGGGCCCTCACCAAACTGCCCGACGCCTAGGTGGAGGATGTAAATCATGGTGACTCAGCGGTCCTGCAGACTGGAGGCCAGGACCTGGTGCGCACAAGGAACTACCTCCCACATTTGAGAGATTGAAATTCCCACACTGCCGCTGCCAGGATTTGAACATTGGCTCTTGGGACCAACTCTGCAGCCCCAAAACCAACTAAGCTACGCTCATGCGGGCACTTTCATCTACCTTTCTTGTTTTAGCTATTACTTGTGTGCTCAAAGTTTTTTCTTTCATCTTTGCTAGGTTATAAAGTTTATTTTTCTTTTGTTTTTCTTGAATCTCTGAATTAGATGAAGGCTTGTTTAATCTTATGGGACATTTCAATTTCCATGAAATACTATTTTAGGATAAAGTTTTACACACGGCTCAATTTATTTATCAATACAACTCTATATAATCGTACAACAGTACTAATTGAAAAAAATTTAATATACATGACTGATAAATGTAAATGGTTTTTAAGTAACACTACCAGGAAATTTCCTCATTAGTGTAGCAACCCCTTGTTTAGAACATTTTGAAAATTTCTTGTTATTATTGCCTTGGTTTACGAATATCATATTCGTATTTGTCGTTCAATCTCTTAAGGACAGAGACAGATTGGAGTCTTGCTGGAAGCTTCAACTTGGGACATTTATATATACCCAAGCCCTTTATTACCGGGAACGCTTCTTCGTGAATTTGCCATCTCTCAAACTCATACAACCCGGAGAAGTACAAAAACTCGAGTTGAGGGAACCCTTTCGCACTACAGACAATTTCTTTTCCATTGAAACAACGGTTCAAGTCAAGATTCTGAAGATTTTGAAATATCCCCAATATAGGCATGGGGTCTTCGTTAAAATCTGAATAGGAAAGAGTTAAATCTATAATCGATTGTGGCAAATGCTCCAGTGATACCGCCTTATCTATTTTCCCTTGCAACCATAATTTGATGAGGAGTTGACACTGGATAAGAGGTTCTAATGATGGAAAGTTGCCAAGAAGAGTGTTCTTAGGTTCTTCAGCATGCTAATCGAGTCTAGTTGGATTGATTGATCTATCCTTTCTATGGCTAGTTCTTGAAGATTGATTAGGTTGGTGGTATCAGTTTGTGTCCAGAAATCACAATTGACATATCGAAGAGACCTTAGGTTTGTAAGGCTACCAAGGTTTACATGGCCTTCCATCCGACATAATATATGCTTGAGATTCACAAGCTTAGAAAGTTCTGTTGGTACTTGGTAAGAGACATAATCTCCTAACATTGCTTCAAGCACTTGTAAGCTTTTGAGTTTGCCAATTGACTTGGGAAATACTGAGAGAAATGTGTTTGTCAATCCCAAGTACCTGAGGTGAATTAGATTGCCAATGCATTCTAGTGAAACATCATGGCCAAACCTAAAATCTTCCAAGTCCAACGTACATAAATGCTTAAAATTTTGACAAATGGATTTTAGGACACTTCCTCCCACAATTTCATACTCTGTGCGGAAAATCAATATTGAACGCAACATTTTATTCGGAAGGTCCTTTGAGAGGGTAGTTTCTATGTGGTTGTGAATGGCACATCTACGCGAAGAATATGGAGTAGCGGATTTGTAGGTATCATAGATGCTGAAGAATCTGACTTCCATGGCCTTCTCTACAGCCAAATCACGTAGAAGATCATGAATCCTAATTTTGAAAATTTTTCCCCAATATCTTTTCGTCACTTGAATCAAGTTACGATCAATTAACTCATTCAGATAATCTTCAGCAATATCCTCTATCTCTTCCGGCCCTTGTATCAAGCCCTCAGCCATCCAAAACCACATTAGCTTCTCAGCGCTGATCAAATAATCTTCCGGAAACATCCCCAAGTAAAGAAAGCATTGTTTTAGCTCACTTGGGAGGTCATTGTAACTCAAAGATAATAGAGGAGAAATCTCGATAGACTCGTTCTTCATGCGCCTCCAGAGATGGTCTTTCACCTTTTGCCACTCTTGTAACTTTGTCTTGTGAGCCAAGAGACCACCTAATACGATGATTGCAAGTGGTAAACCACCACATTTTTGCACCATTTCCTTTCCCACATCCAGCATTGTAAACGAGCACCAATTCCTATAATCATCATTACAAGAGAGCCTCTTGGTAAACAACTCCCAACCCTCATCTTGAGTTAGAAAACGAAGCTCATGGACAAAGCATTTATCATCTGTTCCTATAGCAACATCCTTCTTTCGTGTTGTGATAATCACTCTACTACCATTTTTACAATCCGGGAAAGCTCTCTTTAAACTCTGCCAAGCCTCTTTGTGCCAAACATCATCAACAACGACAAGATATCTTCGTTTTTCCAAAGTCTTACGAAGTTCACGCTCTAAATCTTCAACATTCATCTTATCTAGCAACTCCAATTCTTCTTTACTCACTCCCTTTTTGAAGGATTTTATGATAGTTCTAAGAAGGTCAGGAATGCTATACTCTTGAGAGACACAAACCCATGCACGGTAGCCAAATTCTTCCAACAATGCAGGAGAATTGTAGAGCTTTCTTGCAACCGTTGTTTTTCCCAATCCACCCATGCCTAGAATTGAAAGAGTACTTCGGCGAGGCTCATCTTTGAGAATTTCTTCAACTAGTTTGTCTATAACGTCCTCAAAACCTACAAAAATCTTTTCCTCGTCAACATAGGAAGTTGCTCTCCGGAATGCCTTGACAATTAATCGACTGTTCGAGTTGGGATGAGAACTGCCATCACCATTGCCACCAATATTTGTGATGCCATATGTTTCTCTTTTGCGATAAATGTCAACACTCTTTCCCTAATTGATTCAATTTCCAAGCCAATATTATACTTATCGACTTGTTTCCGGCATATGCAAGCGCAAATATGAAGGCGATCAAGAAATCCAAGTTTCTTATCATCTGTTTCCTCAATCTTGAGGGTGAAATCCTCAAGGATAGACATGGTGTCATATGAGATATTGGTAATCTCAGAAATCCATTGCTGAATTCGGTGGTCACTCTCTTGTTTTTCCTCAGCATCTTTCAGGAACGACCTCATGACATCCAATTCATTCTTTAGCCACTCAACATTATTTCCCACATTCTGTAGGATAACTACTTTTTGCGACAAAAACTCGTCTAGTTTTTGAATCGCCAGTGACACAACAGATTCCACCATTTTCTAGCAAAGGTTTTAGGGAAAATTCTGTGCTGTGATATTGATGATATATGAAGCTTTTAATAGTTGAAGATATATGACATCAAAGTTGGCAGAAATATCATGCCGTCCGTTTTTTGTTTTTGCTAATCTTTATTATGCCAACTTGATCTTTAATTTGACTTTACCGACGAGTCATTTTCTATCCCTTCATTTCAACTTCTCTGACAATGAACAAAATCATTTTTTTTTTTCCTCTTTGGCAGATGAAATATTGATCCTTTTAATTTTGTGAAAGCCACAAGAATGTATACTTGAGATACAGTTGACATTTTTCAATTTTTAATTGATTTTTATAGTTGGTATATATAAACATTGCCCTTCATTGCCACTGTTTTCTAAGCCAACTTCTTGTTTTTCATGACTTGGCGATGTCATTCATATGTTTCTACTTGTTTTGCATTTTTTTTCTTTTAATTAGAAAAGTTACATATAGCGCACTTGATGCATGGTTAAGGTACTCCTCTTTACCACAAGACATGTAGGTAAGGCAATTAGAAATTTTCTGAATATAACAAGTAAATTTCGAGTTTAAATTCTGACAGTGCAATTGTATCTTTTGCAAAAGCTTTATCGCTCAAATAGTCTCCTCTGACTCGAATGAGAATTAGTCTGCTATGGTAGGACTTAAAACGTATCCTGTGTGGTATGAACTCCTCATAATTTCAGAAAATAAAATAATATAAAAAGAAATAAATGTACTCCTCTTTGTTATGCCAACTTGCTGTTTAATTTGATTAGGCAAAGTCATCTTAGATTCTTCATTTGTTAGAATATCATATTTATTTTAGTTTCTTTGACAATGAACGAATCTTTTTGAAACAGTCTTCAAACTTTGCTAAAGCAGAGAAGTTCGTGAAGATATAAACTTGGGATACAATTCAGACATGTTACAACAACAATTTTTATTTCTTGAAATATCATTTATCGGAAAGTCATACATATATATATATATATATATATAAACACCTCAAATGATGCAGCAGGACACGGATAAGAAATATTCTTCCAACTCCTAACTTTTAAGCACAGGGAAGTTTCTAAAGATATGAAGTAATGCGGGATAATGTTTACGTGTTGAGAAAACACTAGAGTTGGCAGAAGAAAGATTAGTGCCTGCTCTGGTTAATTTACTCTTCTTTTCTTTTTTTTTTTTTGGGGGCAAAGCCACTTTTTGTTTCCTACTAATGATAAATAACACTTATTTTTCCTTTTCATACGGTGGAACATGTAGCAATTTAAAAATTTTCATTCAAAAGTGATTGATTATGAAGACTAATATTTTTAAAGAAAAATTAAAATTAAAATTATAAAAACATAAGAGAAATTAGCTAAAAATATTCATGATTAATTTACGTTTCATCAAATGAGAATATTATTTATTTTATTAATCACTTCTACTAAATAATTTTTTATGATGGTCGAAAATGCCTTTACATAATAGAGATTGGTGATTTTTAAAAAAAAAATTAATTATGTGGCACGCATATGACTTTTTTAATAAGGACAGAACTATCTACCAACTAATCACATCAAATTTGAACTTAAATGAATTGTTCAAAGTTTGTAAGGATTAAAAATTTACTTAAAACAGAATAAGGACTTACTTGAGCAGCCTTATTATGTCAAAATTAAGACTAAATTAAGACAATAAATTATTTTGGCATTAATCAAATTCAAAAATTCCTTTCAAACGTACCTCAGAAGGAAGGAGGAGCATCGGACCTAACTCTACCCTCAAAATATACTCTAACAAGTTTTCTTTCTTTTCTTTTTTACTAAATATAAGGAGTTTATTATTTTTTAAAAATTAGGTCCATAAACTATTTCAACTTTTTTCATATTACTTATAAACTTTTTATTTATGAGCTCATAAATTACGTTTATGCCACTATAAATAGCAAAACTCCTTATTCACTAAAAAAATTCTAGCACATTAACTCACGCAAAAGTACATACTATATATTACATTGGACAAAGTTGCCCTTATAGAGATAAAATATGTTTAATCCGTGATTAAAAAATAATTCATAAATATAAAAAGATTATATAAAAATTTATAAACTAAATAAGAAAAATTAAAATAATTTATTTTTTTGAGAAGTTAAAATAATTTATAAATATTTATAATTAATTTATCTCCGCTCTTTAACTAACCAATTTGTGATTTTAACTAACCAATGTGTGATTTTTCACACTAGTCCACACTTCCATCTTCTTTTTATTATCAACTCTATAACACAAAATCAAGCGGGTACTTCCATCTTTTTAATCTTACATTAGAAAGCTCAAACGTTCACTAACGCAATCTCCAATCCTTTTGCACACTAATTTTTCAAATTCCATTTATTTTATTGCTCCGTTGCTAGCTAAGAAACATTAAATATGTTGAGCATTTACCTGGATTAATTAAAAAATTAATAAATCCTTCTTTTAAAATACTTAATACTTTTTTAGGTGAGTTAAGTCCAAACTTAATATTTTAAAAGAATAATCCACACCATGATACAAAAGAATTTTATATGTATCTTTACACAAGAAACATTTACATTATTATCTCCACAGGCTGATAAAATTAATGTATACAAAAAACCTTTACATAATGTTTAATATTAACATGAAGACAAAAGGCACAGCTAGTTTCATAGGAGGCTCCCCTAAAAATCCAGTACTAGCTTGTGGACTAGGCCTACTACTCTGAATCATGATGTTAAATTTACACGTTCCTTGTGATGGATCAGTAGTGGTGACAATTGAGAGGTTAGGGAATTGACAAGCACTTGCAAGCTGATCATTTTCTTGGTAATAATTGTTAAATGCATATGAAATGTTCCCCCGAGCATCTAAATTTGAACAAGATGTTCCATATCCAAGACTACTGCAATCAGCATGAGAACAAGCATAACTTACACTGGGTGCTACTTGTGTATCATCAAGGCTTGCTGAAGGTGACATAACACACCATCGTCGAGGTAGATAACGAATGCCACTGGCAGCTATCAGCCCTCCAGAGTTTGAGCCAAGGTTGAGATTGTATTTTGGTGTTCCATCATAGTTAAATATCCCCCAATGTCGTTCAAAGTTACCTGGTTGTATACTTTTCGCGTCCTCATCAATAAGGCTGAACAAGTATGCATCAACGGCACCAGGTCTCATGGGTGTTCCTTTACCGCCTGAGATGTGAGACATAAGCCCTTGATTGAATCTTTGAGCATATTGCGCATTAGCATTACGATCACCATCAGTCGGCCATCCTATTTCTCCAACAATTATGGACAAATTTCCGAATCCATTTTTCTGCAAGGCCCAGACAAGGGTATCATAATTTGCATCAAATACATTGTTGTAGATCCTGCCATTGTCATTGATAGGTGAAGAATAGCCATCAAAAAATGCATAGTCAATGGGAAAGTGAGGATCCTTGTAAAGACTAATAAAAGGGTATATATTGACAGTGAAAGGAGCAGCATTATCACTCAAGAATTTAACAATCTGCATCATAAGGTCATGAATGTCTTGTCGAAAGTCACCAGTAGACGGTTGCTCTGTTGAACTTCCGTATACATCAGCATTTAGGGGTATTGTAACCTTCACTCGATTTGCAAGACCAGCCTTTATGAGGGCTGCCTGGACATTTTGAAGGGCAGGATAAGTAGTTCCGAGATAGGTTCCATTAAGTGCTGATAAGAATGGCTCATTCCCAACAGCAACATACCTTTGACAAATAGAAAAAACTCTTGGAGTAAGTTGAAAAAATTAGAATTTTGAAGGATATTTAACATTAGAAATCCCAAACACGCCTTGGCATATGACATGATGTTTCCTTCAATTCTCTTTGTTTGCTTTCCATATTACAGGAAAATAACCTCCAACAAACAAGAAGAACACGGTCTGATCACTTCCATAAAAAGGTGGAAAAGGACACGCATACACACAAGGAGACATATATATTTAGTTGTAACGAATTCCTCGTGGTGGACAGAGACACATGTTTTGCTACTATGCCAGTGGCATTCCTTATGTATATCAGCTGATCTACCACAATCTCAACAGAGATGTCCGCAGAAGAACTAATACATTTAACCACCGACTATGTCAAAATTTATTGCGGTAACTAAAGTTATAGACAAGAGGTAACCAAAGGGGATATCTGTGGTGCTGAAAAACTCCTACAGTTCCTCCAAACAAGGGAAACTGCTGAGGAATATCAAAGCTTTTTCAGGAGGAAAATAACATAGCACCCGTGTTCCATCATTCTGCTTTAATATCCTTTCACAAAAGACTTCTGTAAACAACTATCCTTTGTAGCATACAGTGAAATGAAAGAATTTGACGTCTTTCTAATCATTCTAATTAAACTTTCTTAGCGGGACTCATAATGTTAGGAACTATCCAATTTGATATGGGAAAACTTTTTCCTTTTCTTGCCTAAACTATAAGCAGACTTGCGGAAAAATGAAAGTCCATTAGAACAACAGCTGCAAGGTTGGCAACTGAAAGTGGATAAAGATTTTGATACCTATATAGCATTGCTAAAACTCGCCAATGGAAAGTAGATGAAACAGGTCATACAACAAGAATGACCCTGTAATCCCAAAACAATACCAGGATACCCCTGAACAGTCACTAAATAGGATCTGCGATAGAGAGAAAACTTGAAGCATTGGAACACAGGCTCCATAATAAATAAGTGCTATTTTCAGATTCACAGATCAGAAAAAGCTAAAATAAACAGTGAAAGAAAAAAGCATGAGATCAGGATGTCCTGCCTCAAGCCAGGCACCTCACTCAATGCATTATTAAGTTTACTTATAATTTTAATAAATATCAGAGTAACCACTTTGCATCTGTCTAATCTCTCCAACTATGCTCAAGTGCAAAAGCATTGAAAATCATTTCAAGCACACTAATGCTAAACGTTGTTCAGTTTCCTTTTTTACTTCCTACTGAATACATTTCTAATCCTAGTGTCTGTAAGTTTTACTTCAGTCAATATTGTCCCAAAAGTGTCAATCTTAACTTGAAAGTTGACATTTGGTTCCATATGCCAAATGAGGTTTTCACTGTTTTGCACAATTGATATAAACAAACAATTTTATGAGCTATAATCTGATAATAGCAGCCAGACTCTCCATACTTCCTAGGATTTCGAGTACTTAACTGAACATTAAAGGAAAAAGTAATTCATCCGTCAAATGCATCCACTGCATACTTTGTTGAGCATCTAATTACGAAAAAATCATGTTACAAATAAATTCAGGTGTGTTTTTCTATCTTTTTCTTTGAGTTCAAATGCCAAATTAACTCATGTTTGTAGTTCCTTACTACTTACCTAAACCTGGCCTAGAGAACTAGTAAATTCCGCAAATCAAATTCAGTAGACGACAATTTCTTAAGCTGCACCGTATCATGACATTCTATGTTGAAATGCTCTAAACAGATGAACCTTTACCATAGGCCTTAATTTCAGTAAATCTAAGCTAAACCCCCATCACTAACTATAAGTAGGCAATAAACAGTCATTGGACACAGTTCCAAACCAAAAATCTAAACAAGTTAGGGTAAAATTATTAAAAAAGTTAAATCAAGGGCAATTAGAAGAATCATCAAATACCTGATGTTCACACTATTGGAAGAGACATGGGCAGAAACATTCTTCTCAACCCACCTTTCAGCAGCTTCAACGCTATTGGCTAGAGAATATAACATATCATTTGGAATTCCCACCATAACTTCAATCCCAGACCCACCAAGGGCATTCAAAGTAGTTGAATCAGCATCAAAAAGCTTAACCTTTTGAATTCCATTATCCCTAAGAAGCTTTACAACAATTGATGGAGGCAAAGGATGGGTCGATTGAGTTCCCCAGTTAGCTCCTATACAATTCACTGTACTAACTAATATACACAGAAAAATTACAAGAACAATTTCCCCATAATTGAAAACCAAAATTCCCATGATATTCAACTACTTTGTAACCTTTTTTACCTCAAAAATTCAAAAGGGTCTCAAGATTGAAGGTTTAATTTGACTCAAGAATAAATTACCTCAAGAATTCAAAAAGGTTTCAAGATTGAAAGGTTAATTTGACTCAGGAACAGAGTTTTTATCTGTATTTCTGTGTTTTCAGTTGAATTCAAGAAACAGAGCTTTCGGAAGTTCAATTCGGGAAAATTTAGTACTAACGAATCAAGCGAGAGATAACTCAAAAATTCACAACAAAGAAATCATGCGTGAGAAAACATAAAAAATGCAACAAACAGAAGACTCTTTCAGCTCAATTACACAGCACTGCATACACAAGGATGGAACTTAAAGAAGAAATATGTTCTAAAATTTTTTTAAAAAAAAGTATATGTTGAAGCTTATAGAATTATACTAGCTTTTCTGTCAGAGTAGGAACTGTGTACATGGTGATGGAGAATCAATCATGGTCATGGCCCTGGAAAGAATTATTTTGTAATAAAACAGCAAAGAGAACTCTGGGAAACTAAGAAGAGAGGAGAGAGGAGCTCAGATGAGAAGAAGAGTAAAGGCAGAAAAAGGTATATGATGGTACCACCAATTTTGTTCTGACTAGGACCTCTAGTAAGTTACACAATTATTGCCCGTATTATAAATATATTTTTTATTTTTTATAAACCAGAAACATTAGTTATATATATTCATAAATTATTATCACTTCTCTTCCAAAAAACTATTGCACTTTTTTTTAAAAAAAAAATTATTGTCACTTTTCTATTCATATCTAAAAACATTTTTCTCAAATTTTTATATCTATAAACTATTTACAATCTTTGTGTTATAACAAAATATACTCTACATGGTGGTTTTCACATTTTAGACATATGCAACATCCGAGCATTTTATTATAGGAATTTTCGTCTTAAAAACGGTCAAAGAAAAAAAAAATTGATGATGCATACCAGAAGATGATGAAAATATATATTTGCTAAATGTGTCAGTTTATTTTTAATTGCGTAGCTATGACTTCATAAGCAGCTCAAGTTCAAGAGCATACTCAAAACACGCTTAAAATTACTGCGTTTAGTATAATTTGTATACAGTTGCAGAATAATGCGTATGAAATTTTTTTTTTAAAAATTTGGATTTGAATAGAAAAATTATAATAGTTTATGGGTATATATAACTAATTTCTCTAAAAAGAAAAAAGCAAGTCATCATAAATGGGGTTAATTCAAAAAATGTGCCTATACTTTTAGTCAATTATAAATTAAGTATTTAAACTTTTAATTTTGATTATCAAGTATCTCATTTTCCGTAATAGTTAAATGCTAGTTTGGGTACTTTATTGTTAAAATTACAAGTTTGTTAGATGTTATCTTTTTTATGAAACCCTAATTTGGATACTTGATTGTTAAATTTAAAAGTTTAGTTACTCAATTGACAATTAACTAAAAGTACAGGGGTGTTGTTCTTTAAATTACTCATAAACTGTTATTTCAACTTTTTATACTCACAAACAATTTTAGGAACTAATTTTAACAAATTATGTATCATGTAGTAGAATCGGATTGAAATAGTTATACCTAACTTATTCTGACATATTAGTCTCACCATATTTTTCACCATCCCCATACAAAACAGCCTATATGAAGAATTGAGTGTGATTATTTTAGCAAATTTTGCCACATAATACATACAATTTGTCATAGTTAATTACACGAAAAATTGTTTGTGAATATAAAAGAAATGAAGTCAAGTTTATGCTTAAATTTGAGAAAAATCGTAAAGTTTTTATATATATTTGTGGTGATTTGTTTAAAAGGAAATATTACTGAGAGATGTAGAGTGCAAATATATTCTAAACTCTTTTAGTCCTAATTGGTTTGCGGGAGGGGAAGGGGGAGGGGGAATGGGAATGACACCATTTACTTTCAATATGGCATTTACTTCAAAATTATTTGGTAGGGTTACTTTCCTTCATTTGATTGGGGTGAAAAGTGGAAAGTAAATGGTTTTTATTATATTTAATTCACTATTATATTCATTGTACAAAATTAGGAGTTTAGTTTATGAGAAATTTGTAATAAACTAATTTATATAGGGATATAATGGACTGTTTTACATTATTTACGTCACAATTTGCCCGTTTTAGGAGGGACTAATTTGCTGATGTGGAGGAGGAGCTCTCTCCCTCCTTATTTACATCATCTCCACTTTTATATTGCAAAAAAACGACGTAAATAGGATATTTACATCCCCTCCTACTCCCCTCCTTAATTTCATCCCAACCAAACCAAGCCTTGATCTTTTAGATAACGCTAGTTGTTTCATAAAACAAGTCTTTGGGTAGTTAAGTAGTTCTAATATTACTCTAAGTGCTTTGGCAAAGTCGATGTTATGAGTTTGAATTTTGACTGGTGATCTCGACTTCTGTAATTATATTTTCCTCGTCGTGTTCACTAATACCCTCCTTCTTATTTAGGAAAAAAATATCTTTGTCATATTTAGAAGTATTTGTGGCAAGGTAGTGATTCAGAGGTAGAAGCACTCTTTATCAGGCCAAAGGTCGTGTGGGTTTGGACTACATTCTCCCACCAGGAACGTAAACGAGTCGAATCTACTCGATACTTTTTAATCAGTTTAAACTCATGCTGGAACTCGGCTTGATGTTTAACGAGCCAACTCAACCTTGATCAATAATGAATCTGTATCGAGTTTTGACCAAACGATTTATGAGCAACTCACAAACGATTAGACTTATTTATACCCTTATCTCTCCCCAAATGTATAAAAAAAAAAAAAAAAAGGACATTTAGAAGCATTTATTACATTCTCTTTTGTTTTTCAATTCTAACCTATTACTTCCCATATTTTTGCAGCACTGATAAGAGCTTTTTGCAACACATATTGAATCATTATCCATATTCAATGGTTGAGGTTTTCTTATACAGTAATGGATAATAGAGAGATCGGAGAGCACGAGGTCTATTGAACTGATGACTTGAACTCAAAATCTCTCACTTTATATGTTATATAGAAGGGTTAAGTTATTAAACCACACTCCTCTTATCATTCCGTATCATTCCATTTACTACATGAGATAACTAGTATAAAAAAGATTACTATCCAAATGGTTAAGTAATCATAAGAAAAACCTCCAACAACACCAAAAGTAAACTATTCCTTTCTCCTTTTCATTTTTCTGTCATTCTTCCTATCTCTCTCCTTTAAATAAATTTTATTTTAAAAACATTTTTTAGGACCTTTAATCTTTTGTTGGGTGACTAAAAGTGTTTATATTTTGAAAATTTGAGAAAAGATTATAATTTACTAAAATTTTTGTGTGGATGGTGATTTGACATTGTCTTTTAGCTTTTAAATTTCCTAATGGGATGATGACATTGACATTTTCTTAACTTTGTATAATATATATATATATATATATACATTTTCTTGATATTACTAGTCATTTTCTTAACTTTGTATAATTATAATATATATAATATATATGTATAATTCAATAATTATCTTCTAAAAACGAATTCAATAATTATCAATTTTATATTTTCATCTAGAACGAATTAGGGATAATTTCTTATTAAAAAAAGAAAAAAATGACAACACCTTCAAATTTAATTTCTTAGATGATTGACAATTCAAAATCGTTTCCAAAATATTTTTTTAAAAATATACTAAACAAAATACAGGAATCCAAATCTACGAAAGAATGAGAAAGCAACAAAATA
The DNA here is from genome assembly GCA_028651295.1 of Catharanthus roseus. NCBI lineage: Eukaryota > Viridiplantae > Streptophyta > Magnoliopsida > Gentianales > Apocynaceae > Catharanthus > Catharanthus roseus. The sequence continues at coordinate 12,993,118 of JAPQWS010000104.1, forward strand.
ATGGAGATTTATATTGTTTCCTAAAATTTTAAAATACCACATCGTTTAAGAACAAACTGAATCTTCAAAATACCTTTTTGCAGGAGAAAACAAATTTCTTAAATCTTCATATATACATATCCAATCCTCATTTTCCTTCATTCTTTTCTTTTCATTAACATTTCCATTTTTCCTATAATATGAAAACAATCATCAATGTAAAACTAAAAATCCATTCAGGATTCTATTCAATTTATTACCATATTGAACAATCTTTTTCTGTTTATTATAATTTATAATAAACTGCACTAATAAGAGTTTAAAGTTGAACTAAACACAAAAAAGAAAAAAAAACAGAATCATGGAAAGGAATAAGCAATTGGCAGCGCCACCACCGTGCCCTCCTCAGCCACAAGCTGCGGCGGAGGAGTTAAACGGCGCCGGAATATACGTAAAGGTAATGACTGATGAACAAATAGAACTTCTCGGGAAACAAATCGCCGCTTACGCCACCATTTCCGAACAACTCGAAGAATTACACAGATCTCTCTGCTGCAGTCAGAATGACGATCAATTTTCCGGCGGTTTAATGAGAATTGGGAATCCGTATTCTACTTCATTAATGGCATCGAATTCGAGCCAGAAACTTAGCCGGAGACAGCGGTGGAATCCGACGCCAGATCAACTTCATATTCTCGAACGAGTTTTCGATAAAGAAGGGATTAAAACTCCAAATCCACAAAAGGTAAAGGAAATTACTGCTGAACTTGCAAATCACGGTCAGATTTCCGAACCAAATGTTTATAATTGGTTTCAAAATCGACGCGCTCGATTGAAGAAAAAGCAGATGATTGAATCGGAATCAAACAATGAACAATCTGGTGAAGCAGATCATCAGAAGGTGGTTGTTGAATCGTTAAGTGGCGAAGAGTTTTGCCAGCAAAACGACGTTGTTAAAACTGGAAGGGTTGTTAATACGCCTCACTGTTTGCAAGGGTGTTTGAAACCTATAAGGGATTTTACGAAAATGCCCATCCAGGGAAGAATTTCGTGGGAAGATAGCCACAATAACATCCTTCTGAATACAGAAAATTATAAGAATACAGGTTCAATTCACAACTTACGTTTTTCTGTTTTGAATTTTTTTAAAAATGTTTCGAAAAAATATTAAATGGAAGCCGTTGATTTTTTTTTTTTTTTTACACATATACATAAAATATTTAGAGTTGCATATGAACTAGGTTGTTTCAATTTTTTTCATATGAGGAAATAGGTTAAATTACTTTTGACTATGATTAACAATTTTAATAAAACTTTCCATAAAATTATTTAATTACAATAGATATAAAGAGAATCTTTGAAATAAATCGCGTATGAAACATTTAAAAATAAAAATTTCTTTAAAAAAATAAGTCAATTCCCTCAATAAACAAGAGAAAAAGAAACAATAAAGATATCAATAAAATGCAAGAAAAAAAATTCAATGACCTAACTTTGAACATTCAGCGGAACTATAAACTTGTTGTTGCTAAGATCAAACATGAGATAAAAATTTATAAATTCAATAGAAAAAGTAATTTTTAAAATATTTTTCTTTTCACTTATATGGAATTGTATGACTTGTTAGTTATCTTGGATTATTTCTTTCTCCCCATCATTTACTTGTTCCTTGTCACTCATTTCATCATCTATTATTGGTTTTACATTTTGCTTTTCTTGGAATTCCACATGCATGATATCTCTATATATTGCCTATGCAGCTGATATTGCATGGTGGCCAAACATTAGTTGAGCACTGTCTGGATATGCCATCGGAGTTGGAAAGTTTTATTTTTATGTAAATATTCATATCTTTTCTCTTTCACGATTCTTTCTCTGTCTTCTTCTCTTGAAATATCTATGCAATGCAACTCTTTCAAAGATTGGGTAATTACTATACCATGAATTGACGGAAATGGAAATTAAGGAGAATAAATGAGATATGCTCTCTCGTTTTAAAAAATTACGAAAATTTAGATTTTTTTTTTTTTTTTGCATGAATTAGAATGTACTTCAAATTAACATCTCTTTATTATTAATTTTTATAAGTTTCAACGTTAGAAAAGTGAAAAGGATTTAAAGTTTATTTTTTTTGGAAGTGTGTAATAAGAAAAAGTTCATTGAACACGAAAATTGATATAATGTGACAAGTAAAAAAACGGAAAGAATATATATAATAGACGAATCAAAATTCTCCCTAATAAGACCTCTAATTTCAGTTTTATCAAACTAACTCTAAATCTAAATTTAATGTTACTGCATTTTGTATTTTTGTAGCAAGAAATATATTTTTTTCACCTTGTCAATAAGGGTGTTTGAAAAAGTAATTATATTTTTAATAATAGTGATGTTAATATAAATCACATATTGTGATATGGTACTAGTGTTTTTACTTGTCTCATCTATAGACAAATATAGTTTTATTGACATAATTCATGTAAACATTAAACAAATACAAGAACGAAAGGACAAATTAAAACTAAAATTACCCATCAATTTTATTTTTATGATTTGGTGTTCGAAATTTCTGATGTGCGAGATCTTTCAACTGATTGAGAGAAGATCTAGGGAGCATAATACTAACTGCAACACAATGCGAAAAATTACCCATCATTTGTGTTGCTTTTTTGTGCCATCACTAATGAGGCAATAAAATCTGTTAACTCATTCAAGCATTTGTTTGAATCGCCACCTTGTTGCACAGAAGCATGAACTTTTTGTTTAAAATCCATGGCATTTTCTCTGATTTCCTTGCCTTCTTCATCCACCATAACTCTTCTAATAGATTTTTCAATGCTTTCTCTGTCCAATGGATCATCCAACAATATTCCAATCTTCCATACATGAGTCAAGAACATTGCATTTACTCTTTGGTCTGAAAAGCAAGGTTTGCAAATCAATGGAACACCTTGACTAGCACTCTCCATTATTGAGTTCCATCCACAATGGCTCCAAAATGCACCAATTGCAAAATGTGACAAAACATCTCTTTGGGGTGCCCATTTCACTATTAGGCCTCTTTGTCCAATTTCCTCTTGGAACCCTTCTGGCAAATCTTCTATCCATTTGGATCCTTTAATTAAGCCAGGCCGAATAACCCATAAAAATGGTTGTTCGCTTTGGGCCAAACCTCGGGCTATTTCAACTACAGCTTTACTCTCTAGAGTAGCTAAACTACCAAAACTTACATAAAGAACTGACTTCAGAGATTGTTTATCTAGCCATTCCATGCAAGTCTTATCCTCCTCTATTAAAGTGGTGGACAATTTTGGAACGAGTTTGTGAAAAGGCCCAATTGAGAAAAATGGAATATTATCTTTTTCTTGAAGCTCTGAAAGAATTAAACCCTCGAGGTCATCTAATGTGTTCCAAATGAAGGCAACTGAAGATCCTTTATTTATTAAGTCCCTCTGTAATTGGATTATGAATTCCGGAATTCTAACATGAAGAGGACTTGGTAGATCCTTGAACCTTAGGGGTTCTAAGTTTGACACTTTCTCTAGCAATCGGGACTCTGCAATTAAGAAATATAAATATATAATTAGATGCAGGACTCAATATTTGGAGGGGCTATAAGTCTATGTAGCCAAAATACAACGATTCACATCAAATATTCACTTTTCTTTTTTCTTTTTTTAATAAATTGAGGAATAAGGGTGTGAATTATTCACACGATAAGAAGTACTACTAATCAATATTCAATTGTATAAGGGAATAATTCTATTTTTGGAGGAAGGGATGAATTGCATTATAATGTACTTCCTCAGGTCAAGAATATAAATTCTTTTGGATTTGTGCATACAGGTTAAGATTTAAGAAAATAATGTAACTTTTGAGGTAGTACTTATACGAACAGAGAAAGAGAGGGAGAGAGATAATAAGTGAATTAAGAGAGTGTAAAATTAAAAAATAGATAATAAATACATATTAAAATGTATAAAAAGACTTATATAATTTTGATCATCCAATTTAAACCTAAAAAGACTTATATTCTCGTAAGTTTTTTCTTGAACATTTCAAGAATTATTTGTTAATTTTTCTTTCAATTCTATCTCCTATCTAGCTCTATCTCTTCCTTTAAAATGTTTCCTTATTAATTATTCAGAATTATTATATTTCAAAATGAATTGAAAAAAATATATTTTTTAATCGAACAACGTTTAGAGACAGGCCCTATCTCCTAAGTAAGAATCAAATTATGTAGACATGCTGAAAGTTGAGTGTGGATTAATTAAAACACATCTCGCAAGTATTAAAAAAAACCGTATACTTTGTAACTGATTTAATATCATATAAGTTTTTACTAATCAAATATTCTTACTTTTTTAAATTATAAAAATTATATATAACTTATATATAAATCAAGATTTTTACTTATTGCCTAGGATAGATATTAATATAGGTAAACTTTTCGATCTAAAATATAATTTTTTGATAATTCTATAATTTTTGTATTATATTTTAAATTTTATAAATTTTATTAGACTTATAACTCTATCCAACTTCCATATTAGAATTTATTCATGTTATTCGTATTAACACGTGAACTAGGAAATAATTTGAACTAAAAAATTCTTTATTTTATTATTGGATTTTCTTTGAGTTGACAGTTGTCTTTATTTGGAGTTTATTTCTAGTTAGCACATATACGAGTTATTTAAGGGAAGACCCTTAAACTATTGCTTTAATCACGCAGTATTTGATGTTGGGTCTGGACACTTGCTTGATTCTGTCCTAAACAAATCACACGGTGACCTATATAGATAATTTTAGATTTGAAAATAAGAATTATAGGTGTTAAAGATGAGAAAGTTTTCTACATAAAATAGTTTTTAATAGTTTTTGTACTTTTAAAAAATAAGAAAATAAATAAAAATAAGAGAAGTAAAATTAAAAAATATTGTGAAATCAAATAAACAATTATTTAATTGTATAAAATTATATTTCTAAACTTTCTGCTAAAGGAACATAACAATGTGGTGAAACAGTTAATTTAGTGTTTAGTAATTAAACGTATTCCTTGGCAAGTAAAGATACTCATTCTAATTCCCAATCAGATCCCTCCTTATATATTAAAAGAAAAGAAAAAGGGACAAAACATTAAAGTAGAGTCAAACGAGAAATTGAAATAACATGCAATGGCCTCGAAAGAAAGAAGATTTTTTCTACATTTATTTATGTTTTTTCATTCTATGTACCTTCCGTCACAAATATAAATATAAATCGTTTTGCTTCCCATCATAAATATAAATCGTTTGACTTATTTAGATTAAAAATTTTAAAATTAAGATATTTTTAAATTTAAGTATTTAAATTATTTTTTTTCTTAACCTTTTTTAAAAGAATATAAGATTATCTAATTTCAAAGATAATAAATGAGAGTATATTTAGAAAAGAAGTTTTAAATTGTCTTAAAAAATAAAAAGACTTATATATATATATTTGACCATTTTCAATTCTTCTAAAAGAATTTATATTTCTGATCGCAGATAGTACAAGAAATCTGACTATTTAAGAAAATTCAGCAATTCATATAATTTGTTATTATAATTGTGAACAGTGTCTTTCTAAAAATTATATTTTGTTATATACAGTGACAAGTATTTTTGTACAAGTTTCAAACAATATTTATTATATTTTATCTAATTTTATCATTCTTTCCCTAAGTATTTATTTTTCTCTTCTCTCTTTTATATTTTTCTCTTTATATTTATGAAAGGTATATAAATAAAATATTTTATTAATTTCAAAACTCTTAATATTTTTATGTTACATATTAGAAACACACTTATTTTCAAACAAAGGATGGAGTATAGACTAAGATGTTTGATATTTATATAAATTTTTATAAAAAATAATTAAAATAAGGTTGAATTCAGTTTTTAAATGTACGAGTATAATAAAAGGAATTATTAAATATTCTCATTATTTTTTACGTGTAATATTTCAATTATAACAATATTTAACCAATATAGAATTTGGAATGTTTTATTTTTTATGTACTAATTAAATTATCTTTCAAATTAATATCTCTCCTTATTATATATTTTTATAAATTTTTATGTAACAAAATAAGAAGGCTTTAATTTTTGTTATAGAAAAGTATAATAAAATAATTGTATTAAATACTGATAAAAAAGAATAACTTTATTAAATATGATATTGTTTTTCTAATATGATTAGTAAAAGCCCTAGATACTTAGGTCCCAAGAATTAAAATTCAACAAGTACACAGCAGAAGTACTGTTTTAATAATAGTATAATAGCTGTAACCTTTAATTATCCGCAGAGAACATGGAATATTAATCAGCAATGGCACAAATGACAAGGTGATGATGCCAGAGGCTGAATCAACATGACCAGAATATATAGCTATAAAAATATACTCATAAAAGAAAAAGAATAAGCAGCATTGATAAAGAAAAAGAAAAGATAAATAATACGTCCAACGTTTTTTTATTTATCAGATTTTGAATATTATATTATTTTAAAAAATATAAAATTTTAAATTATTTTTTTTTATATAGAACTAGAATACTCTTTAAAACTTCTCATTATTTTTTCGATTAATTTTTACATTAAAAAAATAATACCGTTAAATATAAATGATGAAATTTGTTATTAATGAGAGAATATAATAAAAAAACCATTAATTATTATTTTGAAAATACAATGTTAAATAAAAAAATACTAAAATCCGGGACAATTAAGGAAAAAAAAAAACTGGAGGGAGTACCTGGTAAGGGAGTATACTTGTATTCCTGATGAAGTTCCACATTGATTCTCATAGTTTTCAAATAGGCAGCACTTGTAGTACGCAATATTAAACTAGGAATCTGAAGTTGTTTCGCTACAGAATCAACAAAATACATTATCGGATCATGAATTACACAAGCCACAACCCCTCCATCTCTTTCTTGATTCTCAATCATTTCAGACAAATGTTTGTGCAAAGGCTCCCTACAGTAGTTGTTAATACCCAATATAACAGGCAACAGATCATGGAAAGTAGGGTTAGAATTGGGCCCTAATTGGTCAGGCAAATTGACGAAGGTGAAGTTTGGATGGTTAGAAGGATTTGGAGGGTTGTGATCTGTGTGTGCAATAGTGATGGAAAATCCTTTGGAATGAAGCATAGAACCAAGCTGAAGCATCGGAGTAATGTGCCCTTGGAGAGGGAATGGAACCAGCACCACTCTCATTTTTGTTTCTTTTGGAAAAGGTATAGATTTGAGCCCTCCATTGTTATATGTACTTATAGACCAAACCAAACAGATTTTGAGAGAGCAGCTATATAAATAATTTTTTATTAATTTCAAATAAAGGATTCAATGTTCCTAGAAGTTAGAACATAAAATATGCACGGAAAATAAATAAACGTGTAAAAAAAATTTACAAATTCTTTCCCACTTTTCTCTCTCCACTCCTTTTCAACAATTTCAAACGAAAATTTGTATAAATCTAATGGTGAAAACTCGAACAAACGTTTATTTACAATTTAATTACTTTAAACAAAATGTACCAAATAAAAGAAAAATAGGACCTGATTGGAGACCTGCGCCCAATCAAACGCAGTAACAAATTCAATGTTTATGTTTTAATTTTTATTGCAAAGATTCATTTCATTCTTCATGCTTTTCTTTTCCTCATGCAAAGCTTCAAATTCATTCTTCATGCTTCTTTTTTTCTTTTTCATGCAAAGCTTCTGACTTCAATTTTTATGCAATTTTTTTGGTGCAAAATTTTCAAATTCAAATTTTTAGGCCAAATTTTTTTAAAATTATTAATATTATTTATGTTATATTAATTCTTTTAAACATATTTTGGTTTGCACCCAACTCAGTTTTGTTCTACTTTATTATTTTTTTAATCATAAATATTGTTTATGTTTTTATATTAATTATTTCAATATATTTTTATACCATTATGTTTAGTAATTGTTATGTTTATTATTAACAAAAAATAAACACATATACTAACAAAAATCATAAACATAATAATAACTCACATAATAATTCAAATTAATTATGTTTATTTTTTTGTTAGTTTCATATTATTATGTGAGTTATTTACATTAATACATGTGTATACGTTAGTGTTTAATTTACTTAGTTCATAATTAATTGTTATAAAATTCATATTATCTTTAGATTGATATATTAATGATATTTTTTAAAATTTACAATAATAAATTATTTAATTTTAACATGTCATTAAGTGTTATTACTATGGCAAGTCCTAAATCCTGAGTCCGCTTAAGTGGTTTTAGGGTTTAGGATCTAGGGTTCAGGGTTTAACTAATAATAACACCTAAGTGGGTGCAAGATTTAGGATTTTTATACCATTATAATAATTCACATTATAAAAAAAAAATATAATGGTATATAATCTATTAAAAAAATTAATATGAAAATATAAACAATATTTTGATTAAAAAATGACCAAAAAATAGGACAAAAATTGGGTAAGGCGCGAATCAAAATATTTATGATAACTAAGGGTTTATGTTGTTATATTAAATTATTTTAAATCGTAAACCCTAAAATCTAGACCCTAAAGCAACTTAAGTGGGTTTAGGGTTTAACATAATAATACTTAACGACATGTTAAAATTAAATAATTTATATTTATTGTAAACATTAACAAGTATAATTAATATATCAATCTAAACATAATATGAACTATATATAATTAAAATTAAATAAATTAAATGCTAACATATACACATGTATTAATATAAATAACTCACATAATAATATGAACCAGCAAAAAATAAACATAATTAATTTGAATTATTATGTGAATTATTATTGTGTTTATTATTATTGTTAGTACATGTGTTTAGTTTTAATTAATAATAAACATAATATTAACTAATATAATAGTATAAAATATATTAAAAATATAAACAATATTTATGATTAAAAAAATTGAAAAAAAGACAAAAATTGAGCAGGCGTGAACCAAAATATATTTCAAACAATTAATATAACAACATAAATAATATTAATAATTTTTCCTAAAAAATTTGCATGTTTTTGGTTGATTTTGTATGAGAAAAAAAATTTTATATGAAGATTTAAATTTAAAAGCTTTTTTGCATGAAAATAAAAAATAAAAGAAAAAGCATGAAGATTAAATTTGGTAACTTTATATAAGAAAAAAAAAAGGGTTAATTGCAAAATCCCCTCAACTAGGGGATAACAACACTTTAGTGACGGAAGTAAAGGAGTAGGTGCCCGTATGAGCGTAGCTCAGTTGATTTTGGAGTTGCAGAGTTGGTCTCAAGAGCCAAGGTTCGAATCCCGGCAGCGACAGTGTGGGAATTTCTATCTCTCCAATGTGGGAGATAGTTCCTTGTGCGCACCAGGTCATGGCTTCCAGTCTGCAGGACTGTTGAGTCACCATGATTTACATCCTCCACTTGAGCGTCAGACAGTCTAATGGGGCCCTGAGGGCGAGGGATTTCGCCTGTTTTGCAGAGTTGGTCCCAAGTAAAGGAGTAGGCACTTTATCCCTAACTCTGTCCGTCAATTGTTAAAAAGTTTAACATTGGTAAAAGGCATTACTACATAATACTACTACACTACACATTGAAGAAGAAAACTAGAAAATCTTTTTTTTTGCTCGTTAAAGAAGCTCAAAAGTTCAAAAAGCAAAAAATAATTAAAACTCTCCTTCCTCTCTTTCAAATATTTCTTGTAAATCTCCACTAATATTTCTTTTTATGATATATTTTTTTCTAAAAATTTATCCTTTCTTTAAGCTTTGTCTTTTATTTAATATGTTTCATTAAAAAAATATATTAAATTTAAAATGTTACATAGAATATTACAGGAGATGTTATGGATCTCGATTGATTCTGGAGGAAAGACGCAAAAAATAACTCTGGTTCGATCTTGTCGCCGGCTTAGTGTGACGTGAATGGTTTGGTCTACTTTTAATACCAAAAGGCGAAATCCCCTCAACTAGGGGATAACAACACTTTAGTGACGGAAGTAAAGGAGTAGGTGCCCGTATGAGCGTAGCTCAGTTGATTTTGGAGTTGCAGAGTTGGTCTCAAGAGCCAAGGTTCGAATCCCGGCAGCGACAGTGTGGGAATTTCTATCTCTCCAATGTGGGAGATAGTTCCTTGTGCGCACCAGGTCATGGCTTCCAGTCTGCAGGACTGTTGAGTCACCATGATTTACATCCTCCACTTGAGCGTCAGACAGTCTAATGGGGCCCTGAGGGCGAGGGATTTCGCCTGTTTTGCAGAGTTGGTCCCAAGTAAAGGAGTAGGCACTTTATCCCTAACTCTGTCCGTCAATTGTTAAAAAGTTTAACATTGGTAAAAGGCATTACTACATAATACTACTACACTACACATTGAAGAAGAAAACTAGAAAATCTTTTTTTTTGCTCGTTAAAGAAGCTCAAAAGTTCAAAAAGCAAAAAATAATTAAAACTCTCCTTCCTCTCTTTCAAATATTTCTTGTAAATCTCCACTAATATTTCTTTTTATGATATATTTTTTTCTAAAAATTTATCCTTTCTTTAAGCTTTGTCTTTTATTTAATATGTTTCATTAAAAAAATATATTAAATTTAAAATGTTACATAGAATATTACAGGAGATGTTATGGATCTCGATTGATTCTGGAGGAAAGACGCAAAAAATAACTCTGGTTCGATCTTGTCGCCGGCTTAGTGTGACGTGAATGGTTTGGTCTACTTTTAATACCAAAAGGCGAAATCTCTTACCCACAGGGCTCCTACAAGACTGTCCGACGACAGGTAAAGGATGTAAATCATGGTGACTCATTGGCCTTCCAGAGTAGAGGTTAAATACTGGTGCGTATAAAAAATCACCTCTTATATTGTAGAGGTAGAAATTCTCACACTGTCGATACTAAAATTTGAACATTAATATTTTGTATCAATTTTACAATTACATAATCAACTGAGCTACGCCCTGATTGTAGAGGTCTTGGTTGGGATGTTTTGCAACGGTGGTGTGAGGAGGGGCGCGTCGTAGATAAAGAAGTTGGGGTAGCTAGTGGCTTATTTTAGATGCCAGCTGATATCGAAAAAGGACAAAGGAAATTGATGTATAGGTTCTGAAGGGAGGAAATTGATGAATAGAAGATGAGAGTGAGGACTAACCCTGGTGGTGGCACAGAGGCTTTTGCCTTTTTGTTTTATTGTTTTTTAATTTGTATTTTTGTGGAGAGAAACTGCATCTTTTCTTTTCTTTTTTTTAAAAAAAAAAAAAAAAAAATTAAAGACGAGGTGCATGTTAGATTGATGCCATTGGAATCTTTTGTTGTTCTTTGATTTTGTGATGATTGTCGGTGCTTCGGAGGGCGTCGACCGCCGCCTTTGATTCTTACCTTTTTCTCTTTTCTTGCTTTTTTTTATTTTTGTTGGATGGGTAATTTTCTTTTTTTATTACAAGAAAAAATTTATTTTAGACTTTTTATTATTGTAATTATTAGAATTTTAAGATATTCAAATGATTTATTTTAATAAACAATATTCAAATAGTTCAAATATATTAAAAGAGTTCAAATGGTCTAAGGATATAATTAAGTAATTTCACCTACAAATATATGCGTGATGTAAACATATAACAAATATAGCTTAATAGTAGGGGTAAATTGTTTATTCTTTTACTTTAGGTGGTAAAGTACCTTCACCCCTACTTGAAGGGGTATTTTACAATTAATCCAAAGAAAAAAACATAAAGAATGAATTTGAAGTTTTGCATGACAAAAAAAAAAAAATGAAAGCTCGAAGAATGAAATTGAAGCTTTGCATGAAAAGAAAAAAAAAAACCATGAAGACTGAATTTGAAGCTGGGAGGGGCAAAGATCTTGTGTTACCTGCGCTTAGGTTGGGCGCAGGTCTTTCAAAGACTTGCAGGTTATTGAATGCAGGTTTTACTTTTTTTTTTTTATGTATTTTTTAATTTTTAAATCGATTAAAATGTAAATAAACGATTACATAACTTTGTATTAAGATATTTTTTTTAGTTTTAATAGTTGAATTTGCGTAGATATTCATTTGAAGTTGTTGGAGAATGGAGAGAGTGGAGAAAGAAAGTGAGAGAGAAAGTAGAAGAAAATTTGTAAATTTTTTCGCACATTTCTTCTATTTTTTTTTTTTTTTGCGTCCTTTATCAATCCCTTTTGTGGTGTTGGGTTACTTTTTTTACACATGATTTTAGTTTACAAGTAAAAAAGTTATAAAAAAAAAATTTATGATTATAATAAGACTAAGTAAATAATATAAGCAGTAGCGGAACCAGGACAGAAAACTTGGTTGGAGAGGCTGATTAACATTAAAAGTTTTGTCAGAATTTCGTCTATAAAATAGATGCATTCTAAGTACAAAAAAATTCAAAATTGGAGGGTTTAATTATAAAAATATCAAAATTCCTAAATAAAAATTTTTTCCCGGAAGGGCTCACGAGCCCCAATGTAGTTTCGTCCCCCAATATAAGGACACTTTTAAAGAATTTATCTAAATATTATTAAAAGAAAAAAGAAGAAATAAGAAATTTTATTATAGCTTATGAGTAATTTATGTTCATCAAATAATTTACTTATGAATTAATAATATTACAATACATGGAGGAAAAATACCACTGTCATTTAAAAAATAATTATCAACTGGAGCCCCATGAGTACAACTTCCATTGATATTGATAAATGAATTTCACGTTCTGGTTTCATGGAACATGAAACATGAACCTATCTTTCTGAAGCTCAATTAATATCTCCGGATGACATTATCAACCTTTTCACGGCGTTGGTATATATTCTACCCTTAAGATTAAGATGATCGTTTATATCACTTTACATATTATTATATATATTTTTATAATATATTTTTTTTTGAAGTTATTTTTTTTAAAAGTTTATTTTTTAAATTTATTAAATTTTATTAATAAAATATAATGAATAGTATATAATGCTATAGACTATCTGAACCCGTACCCTACTCCTACTTGAAGAATTTGGGCAAAAAAGAAATGAGGGGATGAAAAAAAAAAAAAATTAAGGCAAAATCCCCATCAAAAGCGGGATCCCACCTCACTCAGCCGACTTTAGTTGTGGATAGGACGAGAACGGGACAAAACAACAGGAGATGAAACGGGGATGGGACAGGGATGAGATTTCATTTTATCCTATCCTGTAATATCCCATCTCATCCCCGTTTTATGTTGTACCTTTAGTAAACTTTTGCTGGAACATGTATTTTTAAGTTTTAAATTAGTTTATAATTTTGTATGCTCTTAAATACATTTTTTTTTAGTTTTTAAAGTTAACTAGCTATATTCCCCATGCTTGAAGCACGGGTGAAAGTTTATAAAAACACTTTGTATTTTTAGTGAATTGTTAATTGAGTAGATAAACTTTTAGTTTGACAAATAAGTCCCCAAAAGGATTTTGTAAAAAGAAAATTCACAGCTGAAAAAATTTAACGGTTTATTTTGACAATTAAATACCTAAATAAACCCTGATTTGAGTATTTGATTATTAAATTAAAAGTTTTTCAGCAATTTTTTTTTTTTTTACGGAACCCTGGGTTTGGTACTTATTTGTCAAATTAAAAGTTTAGGTACTGAATTGATAATTCATTAAAAGTACATGGTTATTTTTTAAAATAATTTTAAATCATATAAAATATGAAAATCTAATTCAAATTGTTAAACTATAAGAAAACTTATATACTAAATTGGAAAGTAAATCTATAATTAACATATGCCCCTGAGGGTAGAATATTTTAATGTATCCATAATTGGAAAGTTAGTCACACGAGAATAGAATATTTTAGTTTTGAAAGTTATAAAAAACATAGGGAGTAAAAAAATACTTTATTATTTTAGTGATAATTTACCTTATATTTAATTAATAATTTTTTGCTCAATTTTGATACTTTATTATTTTAATGACAATTTACGTTTTTATTAGTTTGTAATTTTTTGCTCAATTTTGATCCAATAATTATGTCCTTATTCTATATATATATATATATATATTTATATATATATATATATATTTTTAATAAAAATTTGTTTGCTATGGTTCAAGAGTGTAAACAATAATCTTTGTACTTTGTGTTTGTTAATTACTTCGTACCCTAAAAAAAGTCTTAATGATACCATTTTAAGTTCACTATTTACATATTAGATCATCAAATCACCATTAACGTCCTAGTAATCCTTGGTAAAATTATTACTGTCATAGCTCATATATCAATTTTGGTTCTAAATTTGTTTACATATCTGACAACTGCTTTTCCTGATAAAAGATATATGTTAGTTCAAAAGAACAAGTATTGCTTTTCAATGAGTCCCTCTTCGTGTCTAAGGGAAAACGTAAATCCTTTCCTTGAATTTTTTTTAAAGGACCTTATCGTCAATAGATTATATTTTTTTATTTGGATTATTATTCATATATTTCATACTGAATAGATTTCGGGATGAGGTTTTTTTTTAAAAAATTTTTTATTAAACGTGTGAAAAAGGTGATGAATCTTGATGAGGTAAAAAAATATCATTAGAAGGTTATGGTAATGTGAGTTTATCTATATCTTTAAAATTTGAATATAATAAGAATTAGAATATCAAATTAGTTAAAAGTGGATTTTTATGTTTTAAAGCAATCAAAGAAACAAATTTATCCCCTCATAAAAAGATTTATCAGATTGAAGCACAAGATAAATATTTATGAATTATAAAATTATATTAAAATAAAAGTTAGAAATTCTTATATATCTAATGCAACGATCAAATTATAATGTCGTATATTAAAAAATCGTGCAATGAGTACTTTGTTATAATTTTGAGAAACACATAATATTCCATTTTTTTAAAAAGGAAAATGTTTTTAACTAAATATAATAAATATTATTTTAAAACAAAGAATAATACTTATTCTTTCGCACTTCCCACTTTTAAACAATTCCTTTAAAAATGATCCAAGGAAGAAGGAGACTAAAAACAAATTGTAGTACATTAGCCTTTTTTCTTTTTTACTGCATAATTAATATACTTATGAGTTTATTCAAATAAACCCATGTAAATAAAAAATAATAAAAAAAGAAATATTAAAGAAAAAGAGTATAAGAAAAAATGAAAAAAAAAATTGAATATAGAACTTTTATTTGCTAAATAAAAAAATTGGATAGGATTCATTAATGCTTCTCATTTCCTATTTAAAAAATAAAACAAAAAATTGTAAAAACTCATTTCTGTCTCCCCAAAACTCTTCCTACTCTTAGAAATTAGATGACAATTCATAACTAATATTCCTTCCACTTTTGACCCACCCCTCCAGCAACTCATCTTCCTCCACCCAAAAAGAAGAAAAAAACTAAAAACTATAGTGTTATATTAAAAAGAATGTAACTGGATACAAAAGTTAGATAATTATCTAATTGGTCTATATCAAAGCAAACATGATATATATATATATATATGTATTGAAAATGTACATATTTATATTACTTCTTCAACTATTTTATACCTTTCAAAAACATTCTCACAAAAGGAAAATAGAAAACTTCTTCGACTATGGTATAATTTTATACGTCACAAATATTTCCCATAAAAAATGAAGAAAATTACATAATTAGCCTCATCAGGATTGTTGCATTATTTTTAAAATCACATTTTAACTATAAAGAAAAATAGATATCAATAAATTGAAACATATATGAATAAAAAATTAAAAATTTATGACTTTCAATGAATATTAATGAGTAATTATTCAATTGAACTCAAACAAACTCATTTAAAATACATGGTCATAAAGTCATTAAGATACATATTTTAAAAAATAATAAGAAATTTTATTTATATTAGGTTTATAAACGAAAAAAGGAAAAAAATGGAATTGTATTGAGTGCTTAAGAAAAATTGAAAAAATTGTTTCACGAATAAAATTAAATGTTATAGCAAGATTACAATCATTATTCAGTGCAAAATAAAAAAAAGATTACAATTACTATTAAATTAGAAAGGTAAATAAAGAAATGACATATTTGAACAACTTGAAATGACGTACATATTTTTGATAATATGAGGATTGAATATAATTACAAAAAAAAAAAAAGTTATTTCTTATGCAAAATTTAAAATTAGGTTCAATCGCAGTGTAATTTAGCATTAGTAGAAAATCTTTGCTGATATCTGGGCATTATTTGAAGTGACAAATTTACCTATAAATAGAGATGATGAGCGAAAACTGAACATTTAGCCAAAAAAAGTTAAAAATATATTTCTTTTTATCAGATGTTAAAAAGGAAAATATATATTCATAAATGAATTTTTATCATACTTATGAATGTTAAATCTAAGAGTCAATAATATTTAAAAGAAGAACACAGTCAAATATATTTTAATAAACTAATTAGTTTTAACTCAAGTATCTGCAGCTTAAAAATTTAACAATAATAATCTAATAAGAAAACAAAACAAAAATAAATTAGTATAGTTAAGAAATACACAAAAAGTACTTTTTTTATGATCCGATAAAGAATCAAACTTATTTAAACATTCCTGCTATTCTATATTTCCTTGAAAAGGGTGCTCAACCTACTGGAACTGTTCAGCATATTTTAAAAAAGGAAGGGGGGGGAAGGATTTGTATATAACTTTGGATAACCTTTCTCTACGCTTTTTTATCTACCCCCCTTCCCGCTCTATTTGTATCTATTTATCATTGTTTCAATAGAATCCTGTGTTCTATAACGACAAAACCTTATTTTCTTGATCCTATCAAATTTGGGCATTCTTGCCAACTTTATGGTTTTTATTTTTATTTTCAATTTAACTAAGAAAAAATCCTGTACACATACATCTCATCCTCATCATATTTTAAAAGTAAACAAATAAATTCATAAAGGACTTCTTAAACCTATAAACTTAAATATAAAAGTTAAATAATATTTCCTTTAAAAAAGAAATTCAGATAATACATTAAAAAAAAAACAGATAATATTAAAAGGATATACCCCAAATATATTTTAATGCATTCATTAGTTTTAACTCCAATATTTGCAACTAAAAGATCAACAAAGATAATCTCATAAATAAAAAAAGGTTAGTAGCCATAATTAAGTATACTAAATAATTTAACCCAAAATACACAAAAGTACTTGATCATTAAATTGATAGCAGGCCACAAACATCCAAATCTTTTAACAAAATGGAAACACATAAAAGAGAGAAAGAAAGAAAAAGAATTATATTAGTTCTTCATGAAATTATATTTAAACACGAAAAAAAGGATAGTCCAAGAGAAAAAAAAGAATTACAAAGGAAAAAAAATTCAAATTTGTAAACACCTTGCTCGTACTACTTTGAAGAATTGAAATTTGTTTATCTTTCACATTTTAATATATGATGACGTAATATACAGAATTATCGCTCATGAAATGAAAGATTAAAAGATAATGAATAGAGAAAGCATATTACGAATGCTTTGCGGATGTAAAATATGGATGATGGTGGGAGTTCGATATTAGAAGAAAAGTCATTTAAAAATAATTATATTTAACATCAACTTATAAATACTAATCTAGGAGATAGTTCCAAATATCTTAAAATTTTTAAAAATTCTTTACTCCTAAACAATAGGGATAGCTTAGTTATCAACCAAAATTAAATACCTTTTATTTATTATTATATCTTTTGTATTACTTTTTCAAAAATTTTAAAATATTTTACCCCTAATAATTGGGAGAGTATTAGATATATTTCATTTATTATTATCTCATATACTTTTTTTTTATTTATGCATGGAAAAGAAATGAAAAGATGTCCTACATGGGAAGTTATTATGGTTTTATTTATATATATATTCTTGCCAATTTCGAATTTATTTTTTAATACATTAAAAAAATTATTTATAGTTTTAACTGCAAATTAAATTGTTCAGAAATTAAAGCTTTTAAATTTATTTTATTAAATTAATTTCTTTCTTGCAGGATTCTCAAATCATCAGCAAATAAAGTTTTATTATCAAATTAAAACTTTTCAATTATCATTACGAAATTAAACTCTTTAATTATTATCTATATCAAATTCAATATTATATCGTTTTTTTAATTATTTGGTTTTATTTTCACATTCATTTATGAATTTTTGAAATTAAATTTTTAAGATTTATTTTTTTATATATTTAAAAAAATATTTTAGTTTTTCGATTGCAAATTAAATTTGTTAGAATTAAAGTTTTTGGATTTATTTTATTAAATTAATTTTTTATTAGATTAACTTCCTTCTTGCAGGATTCTCAAATCATCAGACAATAAATTTTTGTTATGCAATTAAACTCTTCAATTATCATTATCGAATTAAAACCTTTTAATTATTATCTATATCAAATTAATTATTATCTAATTTTTTAAAATTCAATTTTTTAATTTATTTTTAATATATTTTAAAAAATTATTGTAATTTTCAGTTGCAAATTAAATTTTTTTAGAAATTAAAATTTTCAAATTTATTTTATTAGATTAATTTGCTTCTTGTGGGATTCTCAAATCATCAGCAAATAAATTGTTTTATTATCAAATTAAAGCTATTCAAATGTCATTATCAAATTAAAACTCTTTAATTATTATATATATCAAATTCAATATTGTCTATTTTTTCTTTTAAAATAAAAATTTTCAGATTTATTTTTTCTTTTATGAATTTCAGAAATTAAAATTTTCAAATTTAATTTTTAATATATTTCAAAAAAAATATTGTAGTTTTTTCAGCTGGAAATTAAATTTTTTGAAAATTAAAGTTTTGGGTTTATTTTATTAGATTAACTTACTTCTTGTTGGATTCTCAAATCATCAGCAAATAAAATTTTATTATCAAATTAAAAATCTTTAATTGTTATTCGTATCAAATTTATTACTATGCCTTTTTTTTTTTTTTAAATTAAGTTTTTTGAATTTATTATCGCATTTTTTTCTCAATTTCAAAAATTAAAATTTTCACATCTATTTGTTAATATATTATCTGTTTTAATAAAATTAAAATTTTTGGATTTATTTTCACATTTTCTTTTTTTTTCTCAATTTCAGAAATTAAAATTTTTGAATTTATTTTTTTAATATATTTAAAAAATATTGTAGTTTTTCGGCTACAAATTAATTTTTTTTTAGAAATTAAAATTTTTGAATTTATTTTATTAGATTAACTTGTTTCCTGCAGGATTCTCAAATCACCGGCAAATAAAGTTTCATTATAAAATTAAAACTATTCAATTATTATCATCAAATTAAAACTAATTTAATATCTAGATCAAATTCATTATTATCTTTTCTTTATTTTTATAATAGAATAGAAAGAGAAAATAAGAAAGTGTTCATGGGGATGCCAAGTGGTGAATACGTAGGATTTCTTTATTTTTTTATATATATTATTAATCTTTTATATTGTGGCAGAACTAAACAGAAATTTTTAATCTCGTTTTTCCTGGAGCTAAACAGGGATAGTCTCATTTCTCTGTTTGGGATGAGATAAGGATGAGATTGATTTCATCCTCGTCGGAACGAGGACATAAATTCTTGTCATAATTTTAAATAGAACAGGTTGAGAATGAGATATGATATTCTATGGTAGCGGGATGGAGACAAAATTATTAATTCTTGTCCCATCCCGATTGCCATCCCTACTTTTATGCGAGAAAATTAAAAAGTAAAGATTAATTCTTCATTTATTTATTTTTTAAAAAAATTATTGATGAATTCCTTATCATGCATTTTCCTTAAATTTTTTCTTTTTCTCACAAAAATGTGAGGAAAGTAGTTTTCTTCAATTTTACCTGGAATATTCCTGAGAATTTTCCTCACACAATTTTTCATAGTGTTTTCTTTTGTTATAAACAAGATAAATCTTTTCTCCAGAAAAAATGTTTTTTTTATTTTTTATGTTTGTTATATGAAATGTTGTATCTAGGCAGTTAGGATTGTTTTACAGTTTTGTAGATAAGTTATCACAATTGTACTTCAGATATTATAGGCAAAAATCTTATAACTACTTTTTCATTCATTGGAAGTCATCGTTTGTAAATATGGAATTGCAGAGAATGAAAAATACAGAAAAATTATAGGAAAAGTTTTCCTACCGAAAACTTTATAGTATCAGAGCCAAGTTTCTGAAAAAAGAAAAATTGTCCTCTTCACATTAATACCTAATTCACATTTATCAAACAACCTTCTTAGCAATTTTTACATACCAAGTTATGGACGAAAATGCTCATATTCAAAAGAAAGCCAATCATCTGGCATCCTCAGACAGCCTGCACTTGATTCTTACACAAGTGCAACTTAAAGAAGACAACTACGGCGAATGAGTCAAGGTAATGCGTTTGGTATTGGGAGCAAAGAAAAAACTCGATTTTGTAGAAGGAACAGTTCCAAAACCAAAATCTGGTACTACTAACGAGGAAGAATGGTGGACCATCAATACAATGGTAGCCTCGTGGATTTTAAACACCATTGAACCTAACCTAAGAGCCACCATGTCCTATGCAGAAAGTTGTGATGAGCTATGGGCATATTTGAAGGAATGCTTTATGTCAGGCAATGCACCCAGAAA
Source organism: Catharanthus roseus (assembly GCA_028651295.1). Lineage (NCBI taxonomy): Eukaryota > Viridiplantae > Streptophyta > Magnoliopsida > Gentianales > Apocynaceae > Catharanthus > Catharanthus roseus. The sequence goes on from JAPQWS010000104.1 coordinate 13,013,728, forward strand.
ACACGAACTTATGATTGCATTGGTAAATTGCAGGCAATCTGGTATGTTTTTTTCCGCTTACTTTGCTAAGTTAAAGAAAATCTGGGATGAATTAATTAATTACCAGCAATGACCTGACTGTACATGTGGGATGATTAATGAAATTACTAAGCAAAGAGAAGAAAATAAAATTCATCAGTTTCTTATTGGATTAGATGATGCAATTTTTGGTACTGTACGATCAAATATATTACAAATGGAACCAATTCCAAATATTAAGAAAGTTTATACCATGATTGTAAAAGAAGAAGCTCACAGGAAAATGATAAGAAATGCAGAAATTGGAACCGAAGCAGTGGCATTTGCAGCCCCAAAATCAAATTCAACACAGTGTACATACTGTTTCAAACAAGGACCTGAGGCCAGGAATTGTTACCACTTGGTGGGTTTTTGGGCGACAGCATGGTGGCCGGATCGAAATGCAGATGCCAGTGTCAGAGGTAGAAGGGGAAGAGGAAGGCTGAATAGAGGACGAGGTCCCGGCAGAACGAGCTTCAGCCATGGGATGTCTGTCTCTTCTCTATCGATGCATCAGTTGATAGGTATTCTCCGGCGAACTCTGGATGGCCGTCACTACAACAGCTCGAAGAATTGAGAATTTGAGCTCCTCAGAAGAAAGCGCAAGGCGCAACAGTGTCGAACCACACTGTGCAGATGAATAGAAAGAAGTGGCTGGAGCGGTTGCGACGGGTACTGCCTCTGTCGGGATTCTGGGTCTCTCACCGGCTCAATGGACAGCATTTATAAATCTATTAAATAGTCAAAAGACTTCTTCTTCATGTGAGGATACACTATTTGGTAAGGTTGAAAAAGATTGTATTTTAGACAATGGATGTTCACATCACATGACAGACGAAAGGGATTTTTTGTAAAAATATAGACCATCTCCTCCTTATACTATTACTCTACCAAACAGATCTAAAGCTACTGGAGAAACTTTTGGTTCTATTTATTTGCATTCTAAATTAAATGTTGACAACGTGCTTTTTATACCTAAACTTCGGTGCAATTTTCTATCTCTCTCACAGCATTCCAAAGCGAATAATTATGTGATCATAATTAATGATGGTGTTAATGTTGTAGGACTGTATCTCGAGGATGCCGATTGGAGTAGGTGAAGAAAGAGATGGGATATACTATTTTAGACATTTACCAAACCATCAAAATTTGCTTATTTGTTAGACATTCAGATTTGGGAACTTTGTGGCATAAGCATTTGGGACACTTGTCTAAATTTTTCATCAATAAAATTTTAGGACAAACTTTTAATCTTGATTTCTTGGGTAATTGCTCGATTTACTTGCGTGCTAAACAAACATGAGGACCCTTTCCTGTTAGTATGAATAATGTTGTTACACCGTTTGATTTGATACATTGTGATCTTTGGGGCCCTTATAAAATTCCTTTGTCTTGTGTGCGAGTTATTTTTTGACAGTGGCAGACGACTATACAAGGTGTGTTTGGATTTTTTTGCTTAGAGAAAAAAGGGAGGTTGCGCAGACTCTAAAACATTTTTTTTTGGTCATGGTTCACACTTAGTTTGATAAACGTGTTAAAATCGTACGTATTGACAATGTAACAGAATTTAATTGTTTGAGACCATATTTTTTGGAAAACAGTATGTTGCATCAAGCCTCTATGGTAAATACGCCCCAACAGAATGTCCGTGTAGAGTGTAAGCATCGTCATATACTCAATGTGGCTCGTGCTTTGCTTTTTCAGGGAAATCTTCCAACTCAATTTTGGGGAGCAAGTATACTCACTGCTGGTTACTTAATTAATCGTACTCCGTTGTCTGTGCTAAAAGGAAAAACGTCTTTCGAATTGTTGTTTAATGAGACTCTATCATATTCTCCTATCAAGAGTTTGGGTTGTTTAGCATATGTACACGATCATGGGTTGCCTAAAGACAAGTTTAAACCACGAGGGAGGCATTGTATATTTTTAGGTTATCCGTACAAAAAAAAGAGGTGGAAATTCTTTGATTTGGAGACACATGAGTTTGTAACTTCTCGTGATGTAGTATTTGTTGAAGATTAATTTCCCTTTTTATCTGAATCTTGAGTTGTTTTATCGCATGAAACGAAGTAAATTGTAATTTTGGTGAAATTTCCGATACCCATTCAGGAGAGAGGGGGAGCAGCCCAACAGCAATGGAGAAATTTGGACCAATCCACCAGCCACCATTCTGCAGCATTTTAGAAGCCCAGAGGACTCCATCTGGGTGGGTCCAGCAGATAGCCCATGAGTCAGAACCTTCTTCAGCAGATGGGCCGCATCACCCTAGATCTTCATAGCCCATGGAGCAAGCCCAGCAACCTGAGTTATGTGCAGTCCAGTGTGCAGCCCAGCATACAGGAAAAGGTCAGAAGCATGAAATTAGTGAGATCCAATGCACAGCCCAGCGCAGTCAGCAGCCTTAAATGGTCTCTGGGCCGCGTGCACATCAAGGAGTTTCTGGGCCGCGTCTTGCATCTTTTGTTGGTCAAGCCCATAACAGTGGATCAAACCAGTCTTCAGCAGCCATTGGGGAGGTGATTTTGCCGAGAAATTACAACAGCTCAAGCAGTTCCATCGGCTCGTCTCTTGGTTCAACAAACTCATTGAGTGGTGAACAAGCAGATAATATTGAATCATTGCAAATTCGTCAGAGTAACATGCCACATCGCCTTTCTGGAAAATTGAAAGATTATGTTTGTCGTACGGTTTGGTCTAATCCTAGTATATCCCTCTTCTCTACTTCACCTTCTTCCTCGAGTCCTATAGGTACATCTTTGTATACATTAACCCATTACATTTCTTATGATAAATTCTTGGTTTCACATCGAAGTTTCGTAGCAGCTTTCAATGCAGGTTTAGAATCTACCAAATATTCTGAAGCCACTTCTATACCGGAATCCTAAACCTGAAACCCACCTTGCTATAAAGCAAGAGATAGATGCACTTGAGAAAAATAATACGTGGACTATGACAAAGCTGCCACCTGAGAAACGAGGATTGGTTAGTAAGTGGGTATACAGAATCAAGTATAAATCTGATGGAACCATTGAACGATGCAAATCACGATTGGTGGTGTTTGGTAATACTCAGCTGGAGGGGGTTGATTACTAAAACATTCACTCTTGTTGCAAAAATAGTGACTGTACGAACTTTGTTATCCGTAGCATCTGTCTGGAATTGGGAAGTTCATCAAATGGACGTTCACAATGCCTTTCTGCATGGTGATTTATCTGAAGAAGTATATATGAAAATTTCTCCTAGATTTAGTGCTTTAGAACCACATCAGGTTTGTCGTCTAAATAAATCATTATATAGACTTCGTCAAGCACCTCGATGTTGGTTTTCTAAACTTATAGATTCTCTTCGTCAATGTGGATTCGTGCAGTCATATGCAGATTATTACTTTTTACCTTTAGAAAAAATAACATTTTTCTCTGCATTCTAATTTATGCTGATGACTTGTTGATATATGGAAATAATGCAGTCTGTACTAATAAGTTTAAGTCCTATCTAGGATCATGCTTTCATGTGAAAGACCTAGGTTATCTTAAATATTTTTTTCGGCATTGAGATTGCTCGTAGTCAAGCAGGATTTTATCTTAGTCAATGTAAATATTCATTCGAAATTATATCCGAAGCAGCAATGCTGGGTTCTAAGCCTATTTCTACACCAATGGAGTCAAATCATCAATTGGCTAAAGCTTATGGAGATTTTTGTGCTCATCCGGACCGGTATCGGCGTCTTGTTAGAAAATTAACTTATTTGTCTATAACTCGACCAGAGCTGGCCTACTCTGTACATGTCATTGCTCAGTTTATGCAGAACCCACGCAAGGAACACTGGGACGCCGCTCTTCGTGTCATTCGTTTTCTCAAAGGCACACCAGGACAGGGTATACTACTCCAATCCTCTACACCTCTTCGATTAGTTACTTATTATGATTCGATTTGGCGAGTTTTTTGGTTACCCGGCGTTCGGTTTCTGGATACTTTATCTCACTTGGTCATTCTCCTATTTCATGGAAGACGAAGAACAACATACAATTTCTCACTCTTCCGCTGAAGCTGAATATCGATCCATGGCAGTGACGTTCTGCGAATTGAAGTGGCTTCGTTAACTTCTCAATGATCTCATGTTTCTGTGGATCACTCCACACCACTTCATTGCGATAGTCAAGCAGCTATTTATATTGTAGCAAATCCAGTCTTTCACGAGCGCACCAAGCACATAGAAATAGACTGCCATTTTGTCCATGATGCATTTCAAGCACGTGTGATAGCTCCTGCTTACATTCCGAGTGCTTCGCAACCTACCATTGTTCTCACAAAGGCACTACACCTGCCATAATTCCGCAAGTTAATTGGCAAGTTGGGCATTTGCGACCTGTATGCTCCAATTTGAGGAGGATTGTTGAAATATGAAATGCTGTAGCTAGGTAGTTAGGATTCTTTTACAGCTTTATAGATAAGTTATCACAAGTATACTTCAGATATTATAGACAGAAATCTTGTAACTGCTTCCTCATTTATAGGAAGTCATCTTTTATAAATATGGAATTGCATAGAAGGAAGAATACATAAAAATTACAGGGAAAGTTTTCCTACTAAAAACTTTATTATTCAATTTTCTTCAACAAGATTTTTAAAGATATTTAAGTTACTATTTTAGATAGGTATAAGGAGTTTTGTGTATATTTAATTTCCAGTTTATTAGTTTTTTAAACTTTTTTTTTTCAATGTTCTGTTATGAAATTTTATTTTTGTTTCTACCTACTTTGGCGTAAAAATAATGGCACATTAGGAGCATGTTTTACTAAAAATGAGAATATTGTGATGAAATTAAATTATATGCATGTATAAATTTTAATTAGCCCATAATATCTAAAAAGAAACTTATTAGATTAACCAAGTACCAGGTTCTAAGTTTTAAGACTGTAGTGCTCAGGGGCTACGTAGGTACAAATGCGTGTACCCCGAATGCCCTACGTAGTAGTTCTTCTAAAGTAATAATAATAATAATAATAATAATAATAATAATAATAATAATAATAATAATAATAATAATAATAATAATAATAATTTTGATGGTATCTGGGTACTCGCAGCAGGTACCCAGATACTGCTCCTGTACATGCTTTTGAAAAAAAAAAAAAAAAGAATTTCTAAAATTTGTAATCTTTGTGAGTTTTTAATTTGGAAATTTATGATTTTAATGGTTTATATTTATATCTTTGTTTATATTATTTAAATAATACCTCAAATTGTTAGTTTGTGTTAGATTTGTGAGAGACAAGAATTAGAGAGACTTGTGAGTTTGTGAGAAAATTGAAAGAAGGAAATGAGTTTATTCATTATTGCACCGGTAAAACATCCACCCAAATACCAAACCTTGTTTAAAAGTACCGAAGAGTCTGTCAATTTTCCAGTGTGAGATGTTGATGGGATTTTTATCAATTAATAATAGTACTTGACAATAATTGTCAATTATTAATTAAAGAGAAGCATTCCATGACTTATTGCCCACGCTTCACTCGTTTTTCCTTTAAATTTTTTTTCAAGTAACCGTTTCTTGGTACTGAATTATGTCATGTCCTAGCAATAATAATTTTCAACTCTCAATATATGATGATAATAATAAGAGGATTTCTGCTATGTTTCATGACTCGGGAGGATATTATTAACGCTATTCTTCCTAAGAGCTGAATGGCATGCGTTAAACCTGCCAATCCTTTTATTACTGGCGATAGTAGTGTTGTCAAGATTATAGTATCTCCGTATTCAAAGGCAAAGTTTTTTGTCTATAAGGTTTCTATTAGACTGTCAAACATTTATGGGGAGAATGTAAATCACAGTGACTGTGTTAAGACTATAGTATCTTGGATTAGAGAGTGGAGACATTTTTTTTTAGAAAAAGAGAATGGAAACATATTGAAAAGTATAAAATTTTGCGTATAGGTCGTTTGGAGTAGTGAAACCCCCATTTGATGTACAGATTTGTTTGTAAATTTTCATATATCAATAAGATTATTCTTTTAACCCGATAATAAGAGGGTTTAAAAATAATAATAATAAATATTATGATTATTTAGTAAAAAATTAAGAGAAATTGATAAATTATATCCAAAAAGTATGGCGATACTTTTCAATTTTTGTAATTATAAAGTTTTTTTAGTAGTTATACCCACATAAAATTTTTATGAGTTATAAAAAATGACAAGTAATGAATATCATAGCAGAAATTGGCAACTTTTTACACGTGACTAGTATGCGCTGCCGTTGTACGGGCATATTTATCCTGTCCGAAGAGTCCCGTCACTTTGAAACGATAATCAATTTTGTTTGGGTCAAATACAGATTAAACCCGACCGAATCAACTGCATAATTTGGGGGACAAAAATACCTTTACAACGGCAACACATGATAGTTACGTAAAGTCGTTAGATTCTGCCATAGTATTATTAATTGCCATTTGTGCAACTTGTAAAAATAATGTGTATAAACTTTTTAAAAAAACTTTATGGTTACAAACTGAAAAGCATATACTTCATGTTATAATTTTGTGGCAAAATTCATACAACTTCCATTAGATTAGACCTTTTGTTGGAAATCTATTGGTTAGCTGTCACGGTTACCGACAGAATCGAATTAGTGTCATGACTGCCATCAGTAAATAGTCAATTTTTTTGTAGTGAACATCAATTCCGGAAGAGCTTAAATAACTAAACACATGTTTGTGAAACCCTGGGCCTTAACTGGGTGAATATGAAACCTCAATCCCTACTGGAATACATACGAAATGTTTGAATGATATATAAACATGGTTTAAGTACTCATTGTCATATTGGGATATCCATTTTGTTAAAATATTGGGCTTGGACTTAACTTACCTGAAAATGTATCTCAAGAGAGGAGGATTGTCCAAGCCTTATAAAGAGTAAAATTTTCTCTAAAACTAGCCATGTGAGATTCTCGACACATTTTAGCATAACAAGAAAGGTTGCCAAGTAGGGACCGTGGATAGGCCCATAAATCGCGTTCTCGAGCCTACAGGCCCAGGGCGTGACATATTTCACATTTTATAAAGTAGTTTACATTGTACTACTGTCACATTTTTTTTTTTATTTTTCCCAAACTTTTGGCATAAAAATTGTTGTTAATAATGTTATTAATTCTTTAGGTAGGAGTAGGTTTATGGTTGATAGTGTTATACAAGATATGAATTGGGGTTTGCAAACATAGGTTCATGTTTCATGAAACCACAACGTGAAATTCATTTACCTATATCAATATCAATATCAATGTGGAGTGGACATTGTACTCTCGATGGATAAAGTCTCAGAGGCCATTCCCCTATATAATTTGGTTCACTCCCTCTTCTTTCTCATATTATCTCCTTATCTAATTAGCAACTATGAAGACGACCTTTACCATTTTTTTCATCATTTCACTGCTATCTCTATCATTAGCTTCAGAAATCTCCATTACTATCATTAACTATGATCAGGAGAAGCAGCAAGAAACCACTTGGCGAACCCATGATGAAGTCATGGGATTGTACGGGTCATGGCTAGTCAAACATGGCAAGGCATATAATAGTATAGGAGAGAAAAGTAAAAGATTTGGGATCTTTATGGATAACCTTAGGTTCATTGATGAACAAAACAGCATTGCTAATCGCACTTACAAACTTGGGTTGAATAGGTTTGCTGACCTTACAATTGATGAGTATCGCTCCATGTACTTGGGTACTCGAACAGTTACTGAGGGTGAAGAGAGGATTTCAGACCGCTATCTTCCAACTGCCAGCGATAGCTTGCAAGAATCCATTGACTGGAGAGAAAGAGGTGCAGTCAATCCTGTCAAAAATCAAGGAAACTGTGGTAAGCTTTTTGTTCTTATTTATATTGGAAGAAATGTATTATGTGAATGCACCGATGATTCAAAAGTAAAATTTCTGGGTTTTTTTTCATATAGTCTGTTAATTTATTAATCTGAAATAAAGGGAGTTGCTGGGCTTTCTCAACCGTGGCGTCCGTGGAAGCTATAAACGCAATAATTACTGGTGATTTGCTTTCATTATCTGAGCAAGAGCTTGTAGATTGTGATACTAGTAATAATGGTTGTGATGGAGGTATTATGCAACGTGCATTCGTATATGTGATAAGGAATGGTGGAATTGACACTGAGGAAAACTATCCATATAAAGCGTATAATGACACATGTAATCCAAATAGGGTAAGGGATGATTTTCTAATAGAGCACATCAAATAAAAAAAAAAATAAAAATCAAGAAAAGAAGTAATGTTCAATCCTATCTGTTAAATGCAGAAAGCTGTTGTAAGAATTAATGGTTATGAAGATGTACCTCGATACAATGAGCGAGCCCTTCAAAAGGCTGTGGCACATCAAGTAGTTAGCGTCGCTATTGATGCTAGTAGTCGGAGCTTCCAGCTGTATGAATCTGTAAGTTACTCGTTATAGTTTGATCTTTTGTTAGGACAGATTCGATGCTTCACTTTTAGGTATATTATTAATGCTCTTGCTTTAGTTGAACAAAAATTACATAATTTAATTGGTATATGTTACTAACATTATCTTTCATTTCTGTGTACTCTTTTTATCTTATTTGACAAAAATTTTGATGATCTATAGAACTTATGTGCTATTCTGACCTTTTGAAACTCTTTAGGGAATATTTACAGGAGAATGTAAAACGTCATTAGACCATGGTGTTAATATTGTTGGATATGGTGTTGAGAATGGTCTTGACTATTGGATCATTAGGAACTCTTGGGGTACAAATTGGGGAGAAAATGGCTATATGAGGATGCAACGGAACGTGCGAGATACTTCGGGACTTTGTGGAGTTGCCATGTTGCCTTCTTACCCTACTAAAATGGCCCCGGAAAGTTCCCTTCTTCGCAGCAAAGGAAAGTGGAACAGCAATTAAGAAGGATCTCAAGATGCCAAAAAAATATGGTGGATGAGGAAAGCATACGTGGAGATATATTAATATCCCTGATGAATGAGAACTTAATTTGATGTTACAATATAATTAATAAAATAAAGTAATACTTTTATATTTCGTAATAATTTCTACTCATCTTTTTAATATCGGAAGGATTAAGAATAAGAGAATAATATTAAATTAACATAGTTTGCTAACAAAGGAATCCACCCGATAAAGGTAAGAGTTTATATCCATTTGTCATTCTGTAGAATCCACCAAAAAGATAAGAAATATTATCATAAAAAAGGAAATATTCTAATAAATAAACTAAATTACTGATTGATTTCGGTCGGTTGGTAAAGTATTAGTCAGAAAAAATTGTCTACCAAAATATAAAGTTACCCGACCAAATGATGATCATTCGTTACTCAGCAAAAGTTTTAGTCACTGGCCCTCATTTGACGAATGTGGTTTTGACCGGATTCCGCCACAAAATGTGGTGGTAGAATAGTTTTAGATGCATGAAAATAGTTTTAGTATATAAAAAACAAAAAATAAAATAAAATATATAAAAATAAAAATATTTTACAATATATAAATAGACAATTTTCTTATATATATATTATATACATCAAAATTGCTAAAATAAAAAATAAATATTACGAATCGATTCCAGTCCGTTGGAAATTAGCTTTTCCTAGTAGAGTTTTCATGTGTTTTCATATATATATATATATATATATATATATATTGAAAAGGGCATTTTTAAATAATATTAATTTTATTGGTATTCTTGAAAGTTTCTAAATGCAAGAGATTGTTAAAGTTGGTGTTTAAAATTAATGATTTTGAAAACAACAAGCTTGTCCTCGGTTTACAAATTAAATATTTTGAAGAAGAAAATTTGTTCATTATATATGTTAGCAAAAGTTCTAAAGAGATTTTATATGGACAATAGTCATATCGTTGTAAAAAAAGGTTAGATGACTTGGTGAATCAATTCCAATGAATGATTGATTCATCTCTCAACGTTGTAAGGTTGCTCCAACATTATTGTTTTATTTCATACTACTGATTATACGTTTTAAACGTAAGTGTATAAAATAGAGAAAAAAAAAAGAAATTTTCCTAAAGAGATTCTTGACATAAAGAATATTACCCAGAATATATCCTGGACAATCGGACAACAACAATGTCAATGGGCTAGCTTAAACAACTTTGAATGACTGGATGATCAAAACATTTACGATTCGATTTAGGCATCAAATATGTTAATGTAAAATAAGAACAAAACATCCAAAAAGAATAATGACATAGTACAAAGTATATCGATCAATTTATTCTAAGTTACAAACTCCAAGGTCCAGAGTCCAATCTAAGTTTAGAAGATTAAAACTTGAAGGGAAATTTAAGTGGAATTTGAATATAACAAACAAAATGTTCAGAACGACACAAATAAGATGAATTAGTTGAACTCTTTGATATGGATTTGATGCCTTCTTTTCAATTCTAACTTTATACTAATAATGTTACTGGAATCGCTAACCCTGAAGATTTTTGGTTGACTTCCCACTAGTTAGTCCAGTCGTGCTAGTTATGAAAACATTATCTTCATTTAACTCGAGTTCTCGATTTTTAACGTACTCTTTAAAACAAATGTGCTCCAAAATAAATTTCAACAATACTCTGCCTCTAATATGTTCAAACGGGTTTGACTTGGATTGTCTTTGAAAATGCATGTTTTGATTTTTTTTTTTTTTTAATATTTTGAGACACATGTCTCTTCTTACATATTTATTTGTTATGAATTCTAATTACCGAAATACGCACATTTCTCAGATTTAAAAACGGATATCCAAATTACCAAACTACCAGCAATCTTTTTTACTTGTACAAGCTTGTGCAATGTAGAGGAAAAATACCCGGTACATTATTTGTGAAGTTTATGGTAAACACTACAATTGTAAATCTCATTCTTCTAAACTAAATCATGCCAATTATGAAAATTTTGAAGAAAAAAGTTTTTATTGTTTAAAAAGAAAAATTGACTATAAACTATTTATGGTCATAAATTATTTTTGCATTTCTCTTTATAGTCACAAATTTTGATTTTATCTTTTTTTAGTTATGAATTATTTTTGTTTTTCTCTTCATAGTCACAAACTTTGATTATATCTTTTTTTTATCCATCATATTTTTTTAAAAAAATAGTTATGAACTATTTTTTACCTATCAAATATAGTCATGAACTATTTTTTAATAAATTGCTATATTTGAGAGGCAAAAAATATTTTAAAATCAAAATCAAAGTTTATAGCTATAAAGAAAAAAGTAAAAATAATTCATAGCTAAAAAAGATAAAATAAAAATTTTTAACTATAAAGATAAACAAAAATAGTTTATGACTATAAATTCGATTTCACTTTGGAAAATAAATAGACAGCTAATTTCAGATATTTAAGGAAAAAGATGATATTCAATTTCATAACAACAAAGTCATGTTTAAATTATTCTTTTGTTCCAAAGAGAAAGAAAGAAGACAAAATTATGTTATTTTCTTATTTGAATGAGTGGGTTAGTCATACCTAGTGCTTTTTTACTATATTCTGGTGGATAGACACTCTGAATCATGTTTGAAATGTTTCCCAGGTTTCATTTATGGATCAATAATGCTATTCATCTGCATAAGTGAATAGCATTTTCAATATAAAAAAATCTCTCGTAGATTTCAACATAATAATATTCCTAAAACATCTTTTACCTTAGAAGGATTATACGAATTTTCAAGCTTTATGTAAATTAAATACACTTGTTCCACTCTAATATTCTCAACCCTAATATGTATTGAATTAATAAACCACGTTTCAGCATTATATACTTTCATCATTGACTAAATTTGAACTTTTCAAGAACGATTATGAAGATCATATTATGTGAATTAATGTTTAGAAGGAAAATCGGAGAATCTCTTTGTTCCAAATTTTTTATATGATCGGTGAAAATTATATACTGGCAGGTACATTATACTGTAAAAAATTATAACTCAAGGAGTACTTTTTATTCTTTTGACCTATTTAAATCCTTTTGTCATCTTCATATGTAACAGCATGCTATTTTTCTTTAACAATTTATAATTTTTTATGAGTAAGTTTCATATAAAGTTCCCAACATTTAATTCTCTCTCAAGAATAATTCCTAAGATTTTTCTTTTTCACTTTATGATCCTCAACATATTTTCGAGCTGTGTGATTAGTCCTTTCCGTCTAACTCAACATATTATTAGGGGTATTCATGGAACAACATAAAAGTCTTTGCTCTAAAAAAAAGAGTAAATGTTATATTTAATCCTTACCATTTGTTCAACTCTCAAGGATGGTTCACAATATTTATTTTTAACTTTTAAGACCCTCACCAAATGTCCAGACTCTCAGGAATGGTCCCCTCCCCTCCTCTTCTTTCTTATCAATCCTCTCTTTCAAGACCTTATCAGTCCTAACGCCAACAAAAGCACACTTCCAGCTTTGTACAAACAACTACAAGAAAAATAGGAAATCGAATTTTTTAGCCACGCAGTTAGTGACTGTATTGTGACTACCAGTCATGTCCAGAAAGATTGCAACCCAAGTCGCGGCCGAATAACAGCTTTGTCACTATATTAAAATGGTTTGCGACTGACTAACGACTGGAAGCATCGATTGCAATTTTTTTTTTTTTAAATGAGTGACCCAAGTGGTCCCTATTTAATTTGTGGCCCAGTTGGCCAAATTAAAGAAAACCCTGACCTCCCCCTCCCCTTTCTCACCCTTATTTTTTTGGTAACTAGGTTTCGAGAGTCATCAATTAATCCTGGAGAGATCGAGGGTACAAGGCCCCGAAACAGCAGCACTAGACTGGCATATAATATTAAACCGCCCCCTAGGTGACTCGAACTCAAGACCTCTCACTTGGCATGCCATGTAGAGGATCCTAAGTTAGGGAGTCAAGCCATTGGACCACACACCTCTTGTCCTTTCTCACCCTTCTTCTCTTACTCCTCTCCCCTCTAAACTGCGTGAAAAGTTTCCAATTGAAAAAATACTTTGAAAACTTGGCTGAATTTTTATTAAAGGCAAAAGTCTTGATCGTATGAATTACGAAAGTGTACATTTATACATAAAAGACTAATTAGGAAAAAGACTAACTATGAAAAAAGACTAATTAGGAAAAAGAATAATTAGGGAGGATTGGGAATCCTTGTAGATATGGAATGATCTTGATTCTCCTTGATTTCTTTCCTAATTAGTGATATTTGAATCTTAATTACTGGGATCTTGATTGATCTGCCTAAATATTTTCCTTATCATTCCCCCTCAAGATAGGGGCGGAGTGAGAATCAAATCCTATCTTGCTTTGAAGATGTGAAAAGAAAGAATGTGGCAAAGACTTGGTGAAGACGTCGGCTATTTGCTGAGAAGAAGGCACAAACCATGTAACAAGGTGCCCCATGGCCCCTTTCTCACGAACAAAATGATAGTCAATTTCAGTATATTTGGTTTGTGCATGAAAGACAGGATTAATAGACATGTGGAGGGCACTAAGATTATCACAGAAAAGTTGAGGAGGAAGAGCAAGATGAATCCCAATATCGCGCTACAAGAATGTGAGCTAAGTGAGTTCAGTAGTGGTGGATGCTATAGATCGATATTCTGCTTCAAAACTAGATCGAGCAACTGTGGGTTGCTTTTTAGAGCTCCAAGAAATATTATTTGCTCCCAAAAAGGCACATCGGTGTGTTAAGGAACATCCTATACAATCAGCATCTGAGAAGGCATATAAGGATAGTGGACTGCGGGCGGCGAATCATAAAGTATAGTCCTGAGTGCCTTTAAGGTACTAAAGAATTCGCTTAATTGTTTGAATATGTTGTTCTGTAGGTTGGCTAAAGAATTGGCAAAACTTCTTAATAGCATATTGAATGTTCGGACGAGTGAATGTGAGATACTGAAGAGTTCTAACAATGCTTCGATAATATGTAGCATCAACCAAATTATCTGAAACATACGTCTTCTCTTTACATACCATAGGAGTTGCGGTTATAGCATAATTGTACATGCCAGACAATCGAAGTAGCTCATTTAAGATACTTTGTGAGAAAACAATACCACCTTCAAACTCTTTAATTTCAAAACCCAAAAAATAATGAAGAGAGCCAAGATCCTTGATAGCAAATTCGGAACTTAGATGATGAATTAAGTTTGAAATAAATGATGCATTGCTACCAGTAACCAAAATGTCATCGACATAGATAAGTAGCAAAACAGTAATGTCATTATGATGATATACAAACAGAGAACAATTAGCCTTGCTATAATAACAATAAGATGAAGAAGGAACCTAGACAATCGATCAAACCAAGCACGAAGTGCTTGTTTCAACCCATAAAGAAATTTGTGAAAGAGGCACACATGATCAGGTTTACTTGGATCTACGAAACTAGTTGGCTGCTTCATGTATACCAACTCCTTGAGCTCTCCATGCAAAAATGCCTTTTTCACATCAAGCTGTCATCAACATCAATTTAGAAAGGTCAAGATAGCAAGAACTAGTCGAATGGTGGTGTGACAAATGACTCGATAGTAGGTCTAATCAAAGTTGATGCCAGAGATTTGACTGAAACCTTGAGCTATCAAATGAGCCTTCAATCTATCGAGACAGTTGTCTTCCTTTTGTTTCACTCGAAAAACTCATTTTTAACCAACAATAATAGTGGCAATAGGTCGCGGAACCAAAGACCATCTTCTGTTTGAATGAAGAGCTTTTAGTTCTTCTTTCAAAGCTTCCACCCAACGTGGGTCCTTAAGTGCTTGATATTGGTGTCGCAGTGTGATGGGTAAAGTATCCTCTACAAGATTACAGTCATAATCCTACAAATATTTTAGGGGCTGACAAGTTTGCTCCTGTTGAGATAATGCTGCTATGTTTTCTGTACTGTCGACATCGATAGTGGGAGAAGCAGTGTCTACAATAAGGTTATCGGTGCTGACAGTATCCGCAGCATCAGTAGAAAAAGTACCAATATCAGCAAGAGCGTTGTCAGTGTCAACAATAATGCCATCACCGTCAACAGTATCAGCAGTATCTGAAGAAGAGTACTGGTGCCAACAGGTTTCATAATGGACTACAAAACAGTATCCTCTGTACTGTCTGTTAGTATATGTCCTAAGACCAATTGACTCACATTTATGATTTATGAAGCATGTATTTTTTGAATTGTATTTTATGCTCTTGGTCATCAAGTATGTGACTTGATAGTAAAACCCTTATAGCTAATAAAATACTATTCTTATTTGTCCCTAGTTTATTACATCTTGTAAACTAGTGTAAAGTTGATTGATGGTCAAGTTTTACTGATCATGAATATGAGATATAAAATCAATTCATAAATACATATTGAGAATATTGCATTGGACATGACCCAAAGTGAAGAAGAAATATTGCATGGGTTTAAGTTATAAGTATTTCTTCTCAGTTTTATATTTAGTGTCCTTCGACCTAATGTTTCTAATGTTTCTTGCATGGGGAGAAAAATATGTTTTGACATAGTCAAATATCACTTTTAATTAAGTGATTATTATGACTATTGGTTGGCTTATTTTCTTGTCATGGCTTGAATATTGGAGATAGTGAAAGGGATTTGTCCCTCTCTTTCTAGAGAGAGAAATCCATGGGCCCCTTGATAAGGAAGACTGGAAAATATGCATGGCCATGCTCAAATAAGTATTAATAAGGTGTTATTAATATTATTTGTTGGAACAGTCTACCTGGTGATCAAGTAAATGGTTAATTAAGTTTTATAAGGATGACTTGATCCATGCCTTATACTTAATTAAGATATCGTGTGACAAAAGGACTAAATATTAAATCTGATGTTAGGTTATTATTACATTTACGTAACTTGGGTAAGCATAATGTCTTGCTAGAGGCCGCTTATGTTTTGTGAATAAATGTCTAGGACATTTTTCATTCACTGCCAACGTTAAGTGAACCTATAGGGTCACACGCATAGACGATCTTGTGAGCATAATGTCCACGTTCAATGAATCTAGATTGTGTCCAGATTCGTTGAACGTATACAAAAGGGGAATCAGATTCCATATTGTATTCTCTGGTAAGTTAATAAGTAATTAATTTTATTTAATCGAATAAATAAAATTAATTACTTAATATTACTCATCCAACCGTTGGATGATTATAGGAATAGACGGACGAGATTAAACTGTCATTATGACAGTTAGGGTTTTGATATTGACAGTTATAAAAGGTTATTTTAACCTTTTCTTGGTTGCGGTCCTTTATCTGATAAAAGAAAAACAAAACCCTAAACCCTACAACGCCGATATAGTATCTAGCCTCCTCTCTCCGAAATACGACCGATTACCAGATAGTCAGGATCAGTTCTGAACAGTTTTCAGAATACAGAAGGGGCTAGTATCCCGATCGCTTGCAAAGGAGTTCTTTGCGTGGATACCAGTAGAGGATGAAGCGTACAAAGCAGCGCCTCCACAACGAACAATCAAAACATTGAGGTAATTTCTATCCAATCGGTTTTTCTAGTATGTGCAGATCCTGTTGGTGGATTTCCGTAGTTTTATTTTACTTTGTTTTTGCCTACGGATTCCAACAGTGTCCACGTCGACAATGGGATAAGTAGTGTCGATAATGGGAGTAATATCGATTGTGAAGATAGCAGAAGTTCCAGGTGCTACTTTTGTATTCATCCTTATCGGTGAAGGTGATATAGTATCATCTGTAGTGGACTTGTGAAACCATTCATCAAGATTAGGGAACTCAGAAAGCGTTAGAGATGGAGAAATTACCTCTGGTGGAGATGACAGATAAAATAATTTTTTTTTCATCAAAGACAACATGCCACGATATATACCTACTTCGTAGAGGGGTCATAGCATTAGTATCCTTTGTGCAGTGGAATATATCCAGTAAACACACAAGTTTTTTCGACAAGTTTATTGCCCCCTTGATAACTTATAGAAGGAAAATGCAAATATCCAAAAACTCGCAAGCTGTTTTTGTTAGGATCTCTACAAAACAACTTGGAATACGGTGATGTATTTTGAAGAACTCTAGAAGGCATTTCTATTGATGAGATAAGAGACTGTAAGAAATGCCTCAATCCATAAAACAGAGGTAAGTTGGCATCAAACAGTATGGTTAAGCTAGTTTCCACAATATGTCTGTGTTTTTGTTCTGCAACACCATTTTGTTTTGGTGCTCCTAGACATGAAACCTGTAACTAAATACTACAGTCACTGATATAATAAGAAACTAATTTGAGTTAAATTCTTTACCCCTATCATACTAAAAATTTTTTATTTTTCGGTCAAGTTGATTTTTCAACCAGCCTTTGAAATTTGACAAAACATGAGAAGAAATTTTACTTTTCTTTAAGGGGTACAACTAGTTGAAATAGCAATGATTAATGAAAATAGCATGAAAACAAAATCTTTAATTGGAAGCAACAGGAGCGGGTCCCCAGATATCACATTGTATTTTTAATGAAAGTCATAAATTTTATTATTTACACTAAAAAAAAGTTTGTAACTTTTTCCAAATTGACAACCGATACAAATGGAAGGTTTAGATTGCCATTAGTTACATCAATTATTTTCTTTCCCTTCAGCAGTTGCATAATCCATTGGCTAGAGTATCCTAACCAACGACGCCACACAGAAGATGGGTTACTACCTTTTACTGCTATAAATGCCGCATGAAAGTTCGAGTCCAAAGCGTACAATTGATTTTTCTCATGCCCCTTCCCTATTGTTCTCTTGCTTTTGATCCTTAATGACAAAATTAGAAGCCGTGAATTCAACAGTACATGAGTTATCAGCAGTAATTTTACTTACAGAAACCATATGCTTTTCCAATTTAGGCACAACAAGAACATCTCGCAAATTTAATTTCCCAACACAAGTTTCAACAGCATGTGTTATGGCAAGTTTATTACCATTTCCAACATAAATACTATCACTCCCTTTATAAGGTTTCAAATCAGATAAAATACATGCATCATTTGTCATATATGATGTAGCTCCAGAATCTATATAAAGAGAAGGATCACTGTTTCTTAAATTGAGAGCTGCTAAGACTTGTGGAACTGTCTCTGATTGATATGAATAATCAAATCTATACAAGCATTCAAGAGCAATATGATTTCTTTTCCCACAAATTTGACAAGTGGGCGTATTGTCTGCTCCTTTTTTTTATCTCTGTTGACAATACTTGTGCTGGTATGGACAGTGTTGTAGTGACCAGCAAAATTAAAACCTTTGCCTCTAGAACTAAAGCTGCCTCGTCCTCGACCACCTGCTCTACTGCTTTTGCCACGATTCCGTTGACTGAAGAAGGCTATATTGTGTTCAGTATAGCTCTTCTCCTCTTCTTTTCGTGTGGTAAGAGTCAGTTTGTATCCCTAAAGAGCAAGCACGAATTGATTAAAAGTAGGATAAGGCAGTTTAGTTACCGTCGCTAGTCTGAAGCCTTTATATTTTTCTCCTAATCCGCGAGCAATTTGAAAAACTTTGTCAATGTCGGACATTAGCTTCTTGATGGCAGTAAGATTGAGACATATTGACTTGAAATCCTTCAAATAATCATCTAGGGATCATGAGCCCCTTTTTATGGTCATCAACATGTTTTGTGGAAGACCGTCCTTCTCAATTGTAGTTGGCAGTAGCTATTCTTCCAGAGAATTCCATAGATCATAAGATGTGCCTTCTTCTGCAATGGATGGTTGAGCTTCTTCCTTGATAGTTCTGAAGAGCCTTGAAAAGAGAAGTTCATCATTTTTCTGCCATCTGATGAAGGCTGGATTTTTTGTTTTATCACCCAGAGATTCTTTGGATTTTTCACCATTTTCATCAAGATGATGAAGAACTCCAACACTTCGACACAAAGGGAGTATCTGTGATCTCCCCATAAGGAAATTGTTCATACCCAGTTTGATTGATATCAAACTGGCGCATTGTTAAAAGGGTTGAATTGTGAGTATAGGTTCTTTAATGATTAAATGAGAGGAAGATGCCTGCTCTGATACTATGAAAAGTTTTCCAGTCGGAAAAATACTTTGGAAACTTTGCTGAATTTTTTTACTAAAGCCAAAAGTCTTGATCATATGAATTACAAAAGTGTATATTTATACATAGAAGACTAATTAGGAAAAGGACTAACCATGGAAAAAGATTAATTAGGAATAATTAGGGAGGATTGAGAATCCTTGTAGATATAGAATGATCTTGATTCTCCTTGATTTCTTCCCTAATTATTGATATTTGAGATCTTGATGATTGGGGTCTTGATTGATCCTTCTCAATACTTTCCCTATCACTGCGAACATCACCTCTGTAAACCCTACTCCAACCACCTCCTTTTGACACCGCCCACGATAACGCCCCCAATGTTGCCTCCCGTGTCGGTTTTTCTCCTCTTCCCTTCTGTCTTCTCTCCTCTCTTTCTTCTCGCTTTTTTGTCGTCTTCTCTACTGGATAGAAGCAGCGAGTTAAATCAAAGAGTAGAATTGAGGTGAAATTTCTTATTCTCTTCATGAAATGTTTTGTAATTATGCTTTTGGGTTCTCAAATGATATGTATTTTTTTATGATGATTTTGAGCTTGAATATAGTATTTTCTTTGTTTTTATTTGTCTTTATAAAATTTGGTTTTTTGTGTTTCTGAAACCCTAACTCGTTCCTTGGTATTGTTACGACTTGTTGATAAATAGAAGGGGCCACGAATTCAAGTTGGCATTGTGAAATTATAAATGTTTAGAAACATGGTTTCATTAACTATCAAAAATTTCAACAAGTTCATAAAAGAATTTAAATGGGTTGTTCTTATATATATACATTACAATTTAACAAGGGTTTTTCTATTATTTAAAAAAATCACTTTTTTAATGGATTCTTTTTGTTTTTTCCTCTTTCTTTCTCTCTCACACAAAAAAACATAGCAAATGAGACAAAGAAGGAGAAACGGACTCATGAAAAGCATCTAGTTTTAGTATAAAATTATAGTCCGTAGGATTTTAGTACACTATTTATTTATTTATTCAATAGCAAATCAAATATTTCCACCATTTTCTTGCTAATTGTTTTAAGGTTTCTTTAACACATAAATGGCTATATGATTTTACTGGTAATAAAATCTTTGTTAAATAATATCATTAGATAATAAGGAATTTTGAATTTTAGTCATATATTTTTTTTTGAATTTTAACTCATTTATTTGTATTTGTTTGCATTTAACTTCAATACATTAAGGAATAAAGAAAAAATGTTTTGCCTTCCATCTTCAACAGAGAAGAAATGAGGAAGAAATCAAAACGGATGAAAGTTGGTGGGTAAAGATTTGGGGATCTTACTTCTCTTTTTCGTTCTTTGGTTAAATGATGCTTATGTATATCAAACATATAAGGTTAATTTCAATTTGGTCCTTGAAATTGTTTATATTTTTTACCCGGGAACATCAAAATATAAGCATGCTAATTTGATTTTTAAAATTCGTAAAAATGATAAATTAAATACTTATGTTAATAAGTGATAAAAGTTTAATATCATGTTATATCAAATATTAATCTAGCTAATTTTTCAAGATAATAGTCTTTCCTTTCTCAAAACAAAATAATAATAATAATAATAATATTTCCTTGTTTATGTCATTTTTTAAGTTCCCCCTTTTGGACGTTCTCAACCAATTTTTACCCACATACGATCTTTGACGATCATCGTGCTGTCTTCAGTAAGGGTTTCTTTAAAGGAATATGTATGATTTCACAATTTTGTGTAAATTTTTTTTTTTTTAATTAGTGTTTTCCACTTTTTCCATTTGATGAGAAGCTCTAATTTCTTTGAGTTTCTTTTCTTCTTTGAGATAATATTTTCTGCATAATATAATAGTACTTTTTGTATAAAGCTTTTAAAAAGTTTCAAGTTATAGTGTATAACTTATACTTTAGAATGCATATTATAAATATAAATATAGAATGTTTAATATAAATAATAGAATACTTTTACAAACGAATAAACTTTACAAACTTTAAACTTTTATTTATAAGTTATAATTTTCTCAATGTTTAATTGTTTATGGAAGAGTTCAGACTTCGATAATAGATTGCAAGATTAAAGAAGTCGAACATCTCATACGAGTTAAGTGGACACGATGATGCACACATTCTTGAAGAACCTGAAGTCATTGATGATTTTGTCCATGATGAGCTAGAATGGGAGTCAAAAGACGAAGAAAATGAAGAAGAAGAGGAATACAAACTGAGTGATGCTAATTCTTACTCCTAAATCATTTTTATTAATTATGTTGCAAAAATGTTTATAGGTTTTAATTGGTGTAAGTTATACTTTATAAGTTATATGTTATAATTCTCGTAATTTATATTTGTTGCGAGATATTGGTTATATGTTTTAATTGGTGTAAGTTATATATATATATATTATATTTTAAATTTTTTAACTAAATTTATTTATTTCAATTTCATTGTAGATATGACTCGCGGAAGGAAGAGCCACAATGTAGTTTCATCGGGCGCATCGTCATCAAGCTCATCGTCTCAAGCGGGAGACACACCATCTTCTACTCCTACCACACATGGGGTGGATAGCAGTACTCTCACTCCGACCTCGAACCTAGCACCCCCATCCCTACCCCTGCAAACTCAGACTTAATTGCCTTCCCTACTCCTGCAATCGCAGACTTAGCTCATACTGCCATCTCCATCTTCACAGTCCCTACCCACGGCCACACACATGGTGAGATGAGTAAGGCATGGGCTATCTTGTCTCAGGGACGGGCTAGCACATTCTGCTACCACCATGTGCTTCGGAGCCCTGACAGATTCCCAGGGACATGTGCTAGGATTTTCAAATATGTTCGATATGGTAAGTATATACATTCTTATCAAAATCTTTTGATATGTTAACTCTTTCAAAATATGTGACATTGTGTTATAAATACAAACATTAGCATAAGTGATGCAATATTAGTAAAATGTATGCTTGGTAGGTTAAACTCCATTATAGTTAGCACTTCTATAGAGTTTTTCACTTGTTCAAGTTTTTCTTTCATTTTTTCATACCTTCTCAAAACTTCTTTACCATTAAACCTTTTTTTGTCCAGCACATTTATGGTGTCGTTTGAAAGTTCAAACATATCACAGATATTTCCCATGAACGTCTTGATGGGTCTTACGAGTCTTGGGGCAAAGTTCCAGACCAAGTAAAAGAGATATGGTGGATCAAGTTCATGGTACGTATTTCAATGAATTAAATTGGATATTTAAACATTTAAAATTGTTATTCGTTTTCGTTATTTTTAATATTTAAATTCTATAACAAAGAAATACTTCATTTGGAACCCTCGGGACCATGTGTTAGTGAGGGACGATCTCATGAATTTAGCTAGCAGAAGGTACAAGGATATGATGTATAGCGTGCGAACTGTGAATGAGAAGCCACACTAGATATGAGAGAATGAGTATACCCCTTCTTATGACCACTAGAAGACTGGGACATATTTGGCTAAGACTGAGGTGACTACTGAGAATTGAGACGAGGGACGAGGCAGCCAAGGTCCCTGTAAGCACAGGCCTGGTTCCAAATCCTACTTAGAATGCGAGGCTTTAGGTTAATTTTTCTTTCGTTGTTATTATAATTGTTTGGCGGGGAGCTTGGGCTCTTCTAAATTTTTAATGTTTATGGAGGAGCCCAGATTCCTTAAAAAAAAATT
This sequence comes from Catharanthus roseus, assembly GCA_028651295.1. NCBI lineage: Eukaryota > Viridiplantae > Streptophyta > Magnoliopsida > Gentianales > Apocynaceae > Catharanthus > Catharanthus roseus. The sequence goes on from JAPQWS010000104.1 coordinate 13,036,507, forward strand.
GGTTTATGGGAGAGTCCAGGCTTTTTTAAATGATAGATTGTTTTGGGAGGGGGAGGGGAAAGATCAGACTCTTTGTTTCATTGTTGAATTGTGTTTCAGAGCCACTCTCACTGTAAAATGTATATTTTACAGAGGAGACTCTTTCAAAATATATACATATATATATATATATTGTCAGTGGCGGAAGTAGTCAGGGGCTTGAGCCCCTCCTAGAAATAAAAAAACTTTACCATTTTTTATGTTTTTACATTCAAGCCCCTCCAATTTTATTTTTTTTAAAATAGAGCCCTACAACTTCTGGACGGGGTTTAGGGTTAAAAAAAAAAAAAAAAAACTGTAGTTCTCTCGCGCGGCGCCGCACACCAGAAAGAAAATTGCCCACTGTTCTTCCTTCCTTCCGCCCAACACACACTCTCCTCTCTGGCTCTCCCTTCCTTTTCTCTTCTAGGCAGCGGCGACGGCGCAGGCTTCCTCTCTCTTCTCGGCGCGACGGCGTTTGCTGCTCCTTTTTGCTGCTCTGCCTCTGCTGTTGCTTCTTCTTTCTGCTGTTGCTGTGCGCATTTCCTGCCGCTGCCACACTGCTTCTCGATGACCGGCGACTGCGCGGGCACAGCTTGGTGCTTCTCTACTGCTCTGTTGTCTGCTCCACACTTCCTCTCCTCTGCTTCTCTGCTGCAGTGCTACTGCTGTCTGCGCTACTGCCTGCTTTCTGCTTCTCTTCTATTGAAGAGAAAGTAAGCACCAGCTACACCCTAAGCTTTGAAATTAACCTTGAAATGGAATTCTTGCATCTGTCTGCTGATTGTTGTACTTGTATAGCTTGTGATGTTCCAGCTGTTTTGGTTGTTTCTAGGGTTTTTTTTTTGTTAAAAATATGATTTCTCTAGCCTTACTGACATTGGAGATCTCGCAAAGAAGATGGTTGAGACAAAAAGTCACATGTTTTTTAATTTGGTTTATCGATTAATTGAGTTGGTTTTAGTCTTGTCTGTTGCGACAGCTACCGTAGAAAGGTCTTTTTCTGCTATGAACATCATTTTGAATGATCTACGCAATAAGATGGGAGATGAGTTTCTCAATGACAGTTTGGTTTGTTATGTTGAGAACGAGATTTTTAAGAGTATTGAAGATAAAGACATCTTGTAGCGGTTTCAGAATATGCAAACTCGAATAATAAAATTGCCATCTTAATCATTTCTTTCATTCTTCACATGTAAAACTCTATTTTAGATAATTTTTCTAAAGTGATTTCTTTTTAATTGTAAACATATTTGTATGAATGTTATTTATTTTTATATTAATCTTCTAATCGTTCTAAATTAATTGCAGCTCGTATTGGATTTCGTCTTCTGATCGTGCTCATCGGTTATCTAAAGATTTTGATCAAGATTATCAGCTTTGATAGATGTATTTATCCTGTGAGTGATGGGTAATCATTCCTCGTGAGTGATGGGTGATCACTCCTCATTGGTAATGGGCGATTACCTATTGTTTGCTATGTTATTTGTAAATTTAGAATTGTAATGCTTATCCAGTGAGTGATGGGTAATCATTCCTCGTGAGTGATGGGTGATCACTCCTCATTGGTAATGGGCGATTACCTATTTCTTGCTATGTTATTTGTAAATTTAGAATTATAATGCTTATCCCGTGAGTGATGGGTAATCATTTCTCTTGAGTGATGGGTGATCACTCCTCATTGGTAATGGGCGATTACCTATTTTTTTGTTATTTTATTTGTAAATTTGGAATTGTTTGAATGTTTTTGTATTTGGAATGCATCTATTTTATAGACGAAATTCTAGAAAAAATTTTAATATAGTTTAGCCCCTCCAAGTTTTGTTTCCTGGTTCCGCCACTGTATATTGTGTATATATATATATATGCATATAAACACACATACACACACACATATATATATATATATATATATATTTTACCGACCGATTTTTGACAGAAACAAATTCCGGTCGATAATTTAAAAAGTTACAGAATGAATTCAAAATCTGTCTGTAATTAGTCAGTAATTACCAATCGAAAATGGTCGGTCTATAATTTCGGTCAATAATGATATAATTTTTTCTTTTATATTTTAAATTTGATATATATATATATGTATATATAGGTGTGTGTATGTATATATATGTATATAAAGATGTACATATATGTATATATACATATATACATATATATATACACATATACACACGCACATATATGTATATATATATCTATATATGTGTGTGTATAGATGTATATATGTGTGTGTATAGATGTATGTGTACATATATACAAATATATATAATATTGCACAAGATGCACAACAACCTCAATAGAGCAAGTGGTTAGAATAAAACTTCCAACTTGGAGGTCACATGTTAAAACCTCTTCAAAGGCAAAATCTCCACATTTTAATTCAAGGTTATTATCGGTCAGGTTGGTTACTAGGTTTGGGCCGGGCTTGCTCTAGGGCTTGTGCCAAGTTGGGTGCTCCCGACTCGAGCCTCTCTCTTTTTTTAATTTTTTGAAGTTTTAAAAAACAAATTACCGACTGTAATTTTAGTCGGTAACTTTAAAAAAATCGACCGGTAACTGTTACCAATCAACAAAAAAATCCTTCCAAAAAATTATTGACCAATTTTCATCGACTGATCTTAATTGTTTGGTAATAGATTGGTAAGTGCGATGTACCGACCGATTACTAGGTGAATGGCAGGTTGGTAATTTGGATTATATCTATACATATACACACACATATATATAAATAAGTGTTATATATATAATATAATATATATACATTTATATACGTATAATATATATACATTTATATACGTATAATATATATACATATACACACATATATATATATAAATAAACATATATATATATTTACCTATACATATATCTAGATATTTATGTATATGTATATATAATATTGCACAAGATACACAACTTGTGGTTAGAACTAGAATTTCCTACTTGGAGGTCGCATGTTAGAACCTCCTCCATGGTAAAATCTCAAAATTTTAATTCAAGATTATTACAGGTTTGGTTTCCAGGTTCAGGTCGGGCTAGCGCTAGGAGTTGTGTTGGGTTGGGTGCTCCTGAATTGAGCCTCTCTTTTTTATTTTTTTTAAATTTTAAAAAATAAATTATCGACCGAAATTCGGTCGGTAACAGTTACTGACTGTCGAAAAAATTTGTCCCATAAGCTACCGACCAGTTTTCATCGATCGATCTTAATCGGTCGGTAATTAAAAATTTACGAAATGATAAATACAAATAAATAAATATTGTAAAATAAAATAAAAATATGCATGTAAAATAATTAAAATAAAATATTATATAGAAGTACGGAATATATTAGTTAGAATATTAAGTAGAAAATTAAAAAAAATTAAATTAAATTGAAATGAATTATATAAAATAAAATAAAAGTATTGTGAAATAAAAAAATAATCAGTTGGTAAATGCGATTTACCAACTGACTACTAGTTGAATGGCTAGTTGGTCATTTGGATGTACATACACATATATACATAAGTATTATATATAATATGATATATATACATATATAGACATATATATATGTACATATATATATGCATATATATATATATATATGCATATATGTATGTATATATAAATATATACTTTGGTCGGTAAGGTTATCTATACTATCTTGGCCTCACTTGTATGATATTTATGGGAGGTGTGAAGTTCACTAGTTACACTTATCTACCCAACAATATGGACTATAAATAGATACAACAAGTCATAAGTTTAAAGTCACTTATCATCAACCTCTGTGAAATACTTAGAGCATAATCAAGCTTCTGTGGCTTCTCATTTGTTTCTTACTACCATGCTCACCTTCTATCAACCGTGCCTATTTTTTCTCCATTACTTATACATCACAATTGCCGCCACCACTGCTCCATACACTCCAGCAAAATGAGTTTGATAGAAAGAGTGGAAACGAGAATTGTAAATCAGGATTTGCGGAAAAAGAAGTTTGTGTACCTTAAAATTAAGTGGTGGGTTGTGATTGGTCAGTGGCGGTAGTTATCCGAGATATGATGGCAGTGAATGGTGCAATTAGAATTCAGGGAAGAACATACTTTATTGCAAAAATATCCATATTGACTGAAGATAAAATGTTGAATCATTATTAAGTTTGACGGATTTTGAAAAAAAAAAAGGAAAGGGACCAACTATAGAGCACAAAAATTGTTAGCGATCTAAATCGTGAAAAATAAATATTGACCATTCCTAGACTCGAACAAATGTTAAGGTCTAAATATGACATTTACTATTTTTTTCAGAGTAAAGACTTTTATGTTGTTCCATTAATACCCCTAGTAAATTAAGACAAACGATAGTAGAGTGTTGAGGTGGAGGGTAAGGATGATTCATGCAATCCAAAAATAAGTTGAGGGCCATAAAAGTAAAAAACAAATGTTAGAGACTGTTCTTGTGAGCGAATCAAATGTTGGGAGCTATATGTGCCATTTACTCATTCTTTTAATAGAGTAATATTTTCCCTCTTCTTTTTTTTTTTTTTTGTTTTATAGAAAATATACATGTATTAGTGAAGGGTATTTTAATCTAAACAAAAAGAATCACATAAATTTATATCGTCTTTTCATAAATTTTGAATTTTTTTATTTGTACCGAATAAAAAGTAGTAAAAAAGCCGACCAGAAGGAATATAAATTTACTTGAGGAATCATTTTGTTTGAAACAAGGAATGAGTGTGCATTTCGATTCTATTTAAAAACAAAAAAAAAGTTTACGTTTTTTACTTTAGACACTATATTCCCTGTTAAGAAACATTTACTATTTACAAATACCCAAGAAAAAAAAAAAATCTTCACTTGTTTAAAACTTAATCCAATCCAAATTCACCCTTAACCATATCACTTTTTTTTTTTGGTCCATTGTATCTGCTGCCTCTCAATTGAATTTAGCTCTATATGCCCACTAATCGCCTGGCTCCTCTTTCCCCTCTCCCTCAACCTTTGCACTTTGTTTTGACCAGTATCTAATTCTAGCCCAGTGCCTCATTATTATTTATACCTAGTTTTTTACTTTAGACCTCACATTTTCTCATACAAAATATTTATCATTTACGAATTCAAAAAAAAAAAAAAAATTCAAGTTTACCAAACTTAAATGCAATTCAAATTCATTCTAAAATTGATAACCGAATCACCTTTTATGTATCCTTTCTATCTGTTGCCTCTCAAATGAAATTTCTCCTTATGTCTGCACTAATCACCTGACCCCCTTCCTCTCCCCCTTCTTTGCATTTTGTTTTGACCAGTATCTAATTACAACTTAGTATCTCATGATTATTCCTACTTAGTTCGTAGCAGTTGTTTCCCTTATTTCCTTTAGTCATTAACTTCTCTTTCCTTCTTTTTTTTGTTCTTTTCACGTCAGTTTTCTAAAATGTTATTTCTTTTTCTTTTGTTCTTATACAACAATTTTCAATGAATCTAATAGGTTTATATTCCTTGAATGATTTTATAAATACCGCCAATCCCATCCCCAAATCAATTTCTCCCTTAAAGCAAACTAATTTTCTTTCACCAAGAACTCTCTCTATATAGTTTTATTACAACAAAAGAGTTTTTAAATTCAGATCTGAATTTGTTTTCTGCTTCAGTTTTTCAAAAAGGTTCTTTGTGCTAACTTTCTCAAGTGTTTAAGTCTGTCGATCAGAATTCTTCCCATTTTCCAATGCTTTATCACTTCTTTTGATTTGTTTTTTCCCTCTAAATGATGATTTCTCAATCTATTTATTTTATATTTTAAGATTTCCAGGTTTTTTTCCTATGAATCCTTTGAATCATGCCTTATTAATTAAGAAAATAAAATAAGTAAAAGAATAATGTTATACAATCTAATTAACGTGTGTTTGCTTTTAGGAAATTATCAAAATGCACCCCAGATTAGGTTCTGGTGAATGAGTTTCCTTTGATCAACGAAGGAAACCCGAATTTAAATGGAAGGTTTACCTCCTCTTCTAGTGGACAGGTAAATTTAAATTAATTGTCTACTTTTGGCTAGTCAAATCTAGTATTATTTATTCTTGTATCAAGTCGGTGATTTCATTGTACTATCTTTCTATTTAAATCATCCAAAAGAGCACTTCATTTGCTTTCTATGAAATGAACTATATCAGTTTTTATCTAATTCATTAGAAAATTAATAGCTTTCCTTTAAAATTTTTATGAATAAAATCTAAGATGGGAGGTCTTTCCGAATCTCCACCACAACAATATGCTAAAAAATACGAGAGAAACTTTAAGTGACAGAAAAATAAATATAATCACAAATGAAGGACAGATTCATGTGAATTTTTAAACAAAAAATGGACAAACCTAAGAATTCATTTTATTTTACTTTTGTTTACAATCAAATTTTATTTTAATTTATTTTATTAATTTTATTTTTATAATGAGAAAATGCAAAAATGGTTAATTCCACGAGTTTAGGTTGATGTTAAAATTTTAACAGAAAAACATGTGCTCCTCATATATAATAAATGTGTTAATTATTTTTAAAAAAATTATTAAAATGGTCCTCAAAGTTATTTTTAACTATTCATTAAGATCTCTAAATATTTTAGTAGGAAAAATGATTTGTGATGCTTATTTTATTTTCAAATGGGCTTATGTGAAGATTTCACATGAATAAATAATGTTCGTCGATATTAAGTTACCAAATACCAATTTTAGAAGTGCATAATCTTTAGGGACCTTAATAGTTAGATATAAATTTGTAGCATAAAACTATTTCGATGCCCTAACTTTAGGGACCATTTTAATCATTTTTCCTAAACTAAACTCCTATGCAATTTGAGCCTCTACCGTTAACTTTTCCTTTTTCTTTTTTTAGTGCAAGAGGTGGCACACTGTTGTTGGAGATTAAAACAATATTAATCAAATCAAGCACAACTCTACTAAGGGGAAATTAACTTTATAAAAGATAGAAACAACCAGCAGAATACAAAAAGTGAACTCCCAACTCTTGAGTGAAAGGCCTAAACTCTTATAACTCAAACAAGGCCTCACAGGCAACAATTCACTTTTTAGTATTTAAATGTGACTTTTTTTAAGTGGTAGATGTACCTTTTTTCAGCAAACGGTTTTCGAACCACATCATATCACGCTTTCCTCATGTATTAAAAAAATGAATTTTTAAAAAAAAAAATTGCAAAATGAGTCCTTTAAGGACTTTACCCACCTAACACGCCGGGCTAGTGTTTCCTGAAGAAATTATTCCCTTTATTTCAAAATAAGCGGGTTTTTAACTTGTGGTATAAATATTAAAATTTTGAAATCAATGAAGTATTTTATTTGTATACCCTTTATAAATATAGAGAGAGGTGTATAAAGAAAGAAAGATGAAAGAAATAAATAAGGAGAGAGAAGAGGATAAAATTAAAAAAAGTATAACAAATACAGTGTGAAAGTTGTATAAAAATATGCAGTGTTTTAGGGTGTTTGAGAATGTAAAGAATATAAAACTTTTTACACTTTTTAATGAGTATGTATTGCATTTTTCCCATCTTTACATAACTCTTTATAATTTATTGCATCACATTATATCTATCTCTCTTCTTATTTATTAAGAGTGTTGGGGGTATTTTGTTTCAAAACTTATCTTCTTTTCAATGTGCTTAATTCTTGTGCATATTACTACAAAAATAGCTGATAGACCCATTCCTATCTGTGTCTCGTCGGTATCACACTGGCAGCAACGGAGTACCAATGGCTCCTTCCTGTCAATATTTGACTGGATTTTTGTAGTGTAAGTTCAAAATCTTTTATATTTATGACTGGAGGGAGTATTATAAAACAAAAAATTTCTTCTAAGAAACACTTATTTAAAATAGAAGGAGTATTTTTTTACATCAACCAAATTCATATTTTTTTATTAATTCCTTTATCATAAAATTTTGAAAAATAATTGAAACCAAATAGTACTAATGGAATAACTTCCCCCTTTTTTCTTTCTTTAATGTAACTCGAAATTCCAAACGGAGTTCTTTACCCTCCTAATACCATTTCTAATCACATACTCTAAAATACCATACACATTGCACTAAAATTCAATATCTATAGTACTTTTATTTCAATACATTTACTTATTTTTTAATCCAAAAAGAATATTCCACTTAATATTCATTACCTTTCTATTTCTTATTATTATAGCTATTTTTTATAAACAAATTGCTTTTTTTTTTATGCATCTTATTAATAATTAAAAAGTAAATAACATAAATAATAAAAAAATAATTAAACCATAGGGTATTATCAAATATTGAATTTTCTTAAATATTACTAATTGAAGATGTTAAAATACAAAAAAAGACATAAAAAGATAGTAACACAATCAAAAATTAACATTACGTACTCCCTAATTATACTTATTAAGTTTTAAATAATATAAAAATAACATTTTTACTCAATTAATAATTGCTAATAAAAAAAACTTGTAATATTGAATTATTAACACTAATTTTTTAAATTCAAATTATAATTATTAAAAAATTAAAATATTTATAGAGATTAATTTTCAAGATCTATTTTTAATTATAAAATTTATCATTTTTCTTTTGAGAAAAATGTAATATTTTTAATATTCATAAGGATAAGGAAATTAATTTAATTTAATTAAATTAATAATAAATATTTAATTTACTTAAAGAAAATAAAATACATCTTTAACTAAATAAATTAACAAAGTTCTTAAAGAATAGCATAACTGCAGTGTTATGCGAATAACTGTCGCTATTTTGCAGTAGCATATGCATTGCCTGTTGGAGCCATTTTTACTCAATTTTTTAGTTTTCCTAGCTCCTGTTGGAGATACTCTAACTAGGGGAGTAAAGAGTCAACAACCTCCGGATACTTCTATACCCAAACTCTTATAGTGCAATATAGATCCAAACTCAAACTTAAATCTTATGAGTATAAAATTTACAAACGTAGACCTGACTCTCTAAGGTCTAGGGTAAGGTTTGGGTATATCTGTATCCATGTGATATTTTTTAATTTTTTACATATTAAACAAAAATATATATAAAAAATTTTTCAAAAATCTAACATTAAAAAATCATACCTCTATTATTCGTCTTTGGAATAAACAATTATTAGTATAAAATTTTTGAAGGAGAGAAACAAGTTCCCAAGAAACATCCAATGGAGAAAATAACAGTACTAATGTCTTGAAGAAGAAGAAATCTTAAAAAAATTTCTCTTTTCTAAACTATGAGGCCCTAAAAGAATTTTTCTTAGAAATTTTGAAGAAATTTCTCTTCTCTAAACTATGAAGAAAATTTCTCATATCTAAACTAAGAAAATAAACTATTTAATATTATAAATTTATAAATTAGATATTAATAAAAAATATAAAAATAATATAATACATATAAATATATATTAGTTTATTATAATATGTATACGAATATATGAATCTAAATATCATCATATCATACTCAAACTCATTTAATAAAATCCATATGTGTATGAATCTTGATCCACAAGTATAAAATTTTAATCTTACTTATTATAAACATATATAACTCTACACATATACAATTAAGACCTACTCTAGCTCTAACACGTGAGGTTAGTGTACTTAAAAAAAAAAAAAGTCGGCAGGTGTTTCTTGAATAAATTATTTTTTACACCGGCCAAATTTCTTTTAATTCTTTAATTGTCAGATTTTATTGATTTGATGGTCAAATCCTTGAAGTGCGCAGCTATTTCTCCTGATCCGATCCTGACTGGATCAGTTAGGGAATGCGTAACTGCGTAAGGTCACAATAAATAGGTTGAGCTGTATATTCTTTTTCTTTTGGGCCTTTTCTGAAAGGGATGTGTATTCTTGAAGTCTAAGGGATCCTTAAGTAATTTATCATGTGTTCAGATCCTACACCTGGCAAATAGAAAAAAATAATAGTAAAATAAAATAAATAAATAAAATCCTACATGGCAACTAGTATTTTTTTTTTTTTTGGATATATTGGAGGTGGAGAACTGACACCTATCACGCGTTAAAAGAAAATTAAAGAATTTATGTATATTTTTCGGAGTACAAAATAAAATTATTCTTTTTTACACCATTAATACATATTCTAATTTTTATGCATAAGTAAAGGCAACACCGAATTTTGTGTTGATGGAAGTAGATAGTGATGGAGTTTCAAACTAATTATTTAGTTTTTAAAATAATATTAAAAACTTTTAAATCTTACGTTTTAATTTTAAAAATTTTTGTAATTTTATTTACTTTTTATTATAAATTTGATGATCGTAACACATGATTTATTTAGAATAATAATGTAAATATAAAATAAGAGTAGAAAAATAAAGAGAATAAGAGAGATAGAGTGTAGACTCAGATATTTAAAAATCAATCATTTTATTCGTGTATTTCATAATATCTTATTTATAGACATCAAGTATAAGAGGTAGTAAAACTCGAGAAGAAATGAACTTTATAATTAGGGAAAATTGGACTTTGGGAGTTATAGTTCTCTTTAGGGAAGTACTTAGACATTCACTATGTATTCTCATTAGTTTCATAACACTCTCCTTTGGATTTCCAAAACATAAAGAATATGACTCGTTAAAACCTTATTAGGAAAAAGAAACCCAGAAGGAGAAAAGCGTCTAGTGAAGGAAAAAGAGTACAGTATTCATTTATGTTTTATATACCCCATATTTAAAACATTATTAAGCCAATACTGGTATGTCTTAGTGAATGAACCTCCAGGATTAATATCACATTTGATCGAAATTATTGCACATTAATTTTACATTTCTTATAAAGAAATTTTGTGAAATTTATTTTGTCATATCTCTCTAAACATGTTCTCAAATTTCATAACCCAACAATATAGTTGTAATTTCACCCTTAAAGGATACTATATAAATATCTCATGATTATTTATCAATAATAACCTATTCGGTCGGTAACTTTAGTCGCTATTTCGTTAATTTCTTATAGTAAGTGTACTTAATAATTGTGCGGACTTCGCATATTTTCTCGTGCGAACTTTATATTCTATAAAGCCAAATATCTCTATAATATTTGAATATCGAGTCTGCAAACTTTAGTTTAAGATTCTCATTTGATACATAAATTGCACATAAATAACGTCGACATATTGTGCTATTTTATGGTTCCAATTATTTATATCATGACATGATACAATAAGATCTCATAATTATTAAGACTTCAGATGCCTGAATTTCTTCTAGAAATAATAATAAAGTCATGTTATGGAAAATTCTGCTAGAATTTTTTTCTCCTCGACTTAACCACATAGGATCATCTTAAATTATTGCTCATTTACATATGCGAAGATTTTATTGTAATCGATTTATTCTACTACATTTTGCATGTGTCTCAAAATTTTAAGTAGTGGTAGATTGTCCTTCGGGGACATTAAATAGGAGCATTCCATGTCGGATTTTCTCTTATCAGTAAATATGTTTGGTTATTAATCCTTTGAACTTTTGGTTTAAATTATCTTTATATGAGGATCAAAATAAGACACAAATGATTTTTTTTATCTGAGTATATAATTTCTCCTCTTTTCAATGTCTATCTTAAATGTATTGTGGCGGAATAATATATTTGTATAGTGCGTATGTAAATATTAGATGAAAAATATTCCGTTCATTACTATTAGATCAATTATAATGAGGAGAATTTAATTAAAATACATATTGACGAAATACTAATAAGTACTACAAAATATATATCACTTGACTCAATACACTTATGGCTTTATAAAACCATTTACTAGATTTATGAACATGTTCTGCAGGAACATTCAATATATATACACAAATAGAGAAACGTCAACAATATTATTAGGACAAATTGTGTTAATGGGAGAATCTAAACTATGAGCCTATTATCTTGCAAAGTTCAGCTTACAAGTCAACAATAATATATATTACCATGGATAAAAACCAAATATATATATATATATATATATTACCATGGGTCGATGCTTCGACTATACATTCTTCCCAAAATACAATCAATCCTAAATAAATATTGATGGTACTTATAAAATTATTTTGCCTTGAAAAATAGTAGTACAAATAAATTTGTTACCAGAAACTTCTGGTTCCACAAAAATATTGTCACAAAATTTTTACGATAATTTGTATTTTATTGATCTGGAATGGTCTAACCGGTCATGCCAACATTTAATATTTTGAATAAGTAAACTTCAACACTCAATGATGCATTAAATTGCATCAAGTTTAGCAAATTATAAGTTATGATGGGAGAATATGATATTATATGTAATTCATAATTATCATGATAATATAGCATAATTATCATGTGATCTCCTAAGTCAATTTACTCTTCCAAAGATTTTAAGTAATTAGTTGTTCTAGAACTATCTATGAACTAACTCTTCTAAGTCTTTAAGTAAACAGGCTCTTTTAGAGTTTTAATTAAATATGTTTTAGATATTATAGATATCTTCTTAATTAAATATCTTGTAGATATTTTGCTCTTTTGGAGATTTTAAAATATTAGCTCTCCTGAAACCTTTGATTGATTAGCTCTTGGGGAGCTTTAATTTCAATCTATTAGTTCTTCTGGAGCTTTCTATTAATTAACTCTTTTGGAGTTTTAATTTATACTCCCGTTCATTCTCCCAATATATATTTTTCGCTATTCTTGAATATATATTAAAATCAAGGAGTATATAATACGCAAAAACTCATAATACAAATAAAAAGTAATTTCTTTCCTTTAATTATTTCAAGGAATTAGCTACATTAACAAGTCTATATATCAATAGACATGATTAAACATTTGCATTTTGGGAGTAAAAAGAATCAATATGTTATCTTGATGTACTACATGTACGCTAATGTTTCTTTAGAATTATAAATTTCTTTTTCCTTTCTCATTATTTTTTCATTACTTCTATTGATTATCCAAATATTAGGTTCAATAAGTCATCATAATATTAGTATGATTATAAGAAATTGTAATCACGAGGATAATATATAAATAAAATATAATTTAAATTACATTCGCGGCAGGGAATGAATTGGTACTAATTTCACAATATCCTCCCATCCATAATGACTCATTCTTGTATGAAGAGTGAAAAGGTAATCAATATAACTTTGAATTCTTTTCTCTCAATATTCTTACTGTGAAAGCATAATTGAGTTATGATTTTCTCTCAATGTTGCTACTGCAGGAGCATAATTGAGTTATGAAAAAGAAAATATATTTTCTATATTATTTTAATGGAGAAAGAATCTAAATTAAATATAATATTACATACAGATATATTAATCAACATATTATAGCCACATATATACCCAGTGATGATGGATATTGGCATAATGACCATTTTCGGGTGGTTATGCCTTCCTTTTAGATTTTATCAAAATCTTTTTCAATAAATTATTTAGCCTTTAGGGCCTCGTAAACTAATAAAAAAAAATCTTTATAATTGTGATTTATCTTCTAAAGGTGTCTTCAGGACCCATTATATAAAAACAAAATTCTACAAGAATTCATAATGAAAGATATAACGTTTTCATGATATCAATGTCACATATATATATAACCTTAAATACAATAAATAAGAAAATATTCAATGTTTTTCTTATCTCAACAAATATTTTGAGAAAATTATCTTTAATGATTGTCTTCCTTAGGATGAGAGAGTTCAGTTCCTCTCTAGTCAAAACTAATCTTAGCGGTCGAACTAATCTCACTGGTCGAAACTAAATGTAGCCCACCTGACCATAGGTAAAACCTTGTGGCTCCAAGTATACCATAACTCCAAGAAGCCAAAGCAAAACAGCACAAGATCTCAGTCACATGAAATCTCAAACTATTATTATTTTTTTCTCATAAGCCTCAAACCGTCATTAACTACACAATTTGGTCCATATCAAAGAAAACCAAGAATTGTTAGTATGTATAACTTTATAGTATACCATATAATAAACTGAACACAGTAGCACATGGGTAATGACCATTAACAAAACATTCAAGTTTGAATGGATTGATACACTATGCCTTGATGCTTCAAGCAATAGCATTTGTTTAAATTATAATGCTGATAATTTATTATAAAATTTAATGAGTGCAACACATGATTTGCTTAGAATAATATTATAAATATAAAATAAGAGTGGAAGAACAAAGAGAATAAGAGAGATAGAGAGTAGATACAGATATTCAGAAATCAATCATTTTATTTGTGTATTCTATAATGTCCTATTTTTAGGCACCAAGTATAAGATGTAATAAAATCCTAGAAGAAATGTAATTTATCATTAGGGAGATAGAACCCAATTAAAATTGGATTTTGAAAGGGACAGTTCTCTTCAGAAAATGTATTTAGACATTCATTATATATTATTTAATTTTATAACACTTTTGAATATTAGAACTAAAATTCTTAAAATATTAGATTGATTTTATAAAAATAAGCAACTCAATTTAGACAAAAATTTGATTTGAATATTCAAATTGTTCAAATTAAAAGAAACTTTATCTGATTGACAATAACACTATACTTTAGGTATCTTTTTAAAGTTGACCTTTTGTTTATGCATAACTCACAAACATTATTATTTTTTATATATCACAACAAATGAACTTAAAGTGATATTTCTATACAAAAATAAAATGATATTTAATATATCTTTTTTCGCATTGTCCACTTTCACGGATGGAGCTAGTAAATCAGGAAAAGTGTTAAACAATTTTTTAAAATGTATTTCTATTTTTAGTTATTGAGATATTGTGATGACACAACATAATAAATATTTAAGCTCAATTAAATTGATTTCTCTTAAAAAAGAATAAGTATATATATATTTGGTTGAATTTATATTTTTCATCCTAATATACATTTTCCATTTTGATCATTTTTCTCTTCAATAAATTATTTTAATTTTTTAATTCTCTAAAATATTTTTAATTGGATGATAAGGTAATTTTGGCACTAAGCACGATTGTATTTGGTTAAGGAATCTAAGGAAAAAATACTTACCAAGTTGAATAATGGTAAAACGTAGAGTTCAAAACCTTGCTTCCATAAATATTTAAGTACCAATAAATTTCTTAAGCCTTGTTCATTACATTAATTTACCTCTTGAATTTAATTAGTTTAGAGCTTAATTAGTTTAGAGCTTATTATATTAGGTGTGTTTAATAACTCATTATTATGTTATTAATATTTAAATGCATTTAATAATAATTTTTGCGATCTAGTTAATTGTTTAAGATGTGCTTAATTGTAATTATAAATTATAAATAAAATTATTTTGTTTAACTCAAAAGTTTGAAATCTGAATATATAAACATATATATTATTTTTTTAATTATAACACTTTTTTTATATAATTAATACTTATTACTTAATTCAACGTTAAGATTAAAACTTTACTTTCATATTCAAATTTCACAGATTTAAAATTCATAATTTAAATAACTCAAACTTCAAATTTCATTTTTAGTTTTATAGAACAAGGCCTTAATCGAATCCCGTGGTGCTTAATTGGTGTTAAAATACCTTATTATCTTTAGTCCATGTCAAAAAATCATAATGGGGCATTTTCTAGAAGTACGCACTCTGTTTATCATATTATCTGTCGACTTAATTACATGTCCTAAATACTAAGAAAAATGATTGAGTTGTCTAAGATTCAGGAAAGGATGTTTAAAATTACCCTTTGACTATCATTAATAGTTCAAATGAAAGTTTTACGATAATTAAATTAATTCCAGCAAGATAGAGATATGTATGGAAAAGTATCATTTAAACCCTCATGTTCTACTCAAGTGACAGATATTATAAAATAAAAAAGTACGTTCAAATGAAAAAAATTCAGTGTGGTCAATAAGCAGCTTATACTCATCACACAAGTTACACTTATACAAATGATATTAAATACATCTGAATAGAAAATGACATGTCCTTTAACATATGGTTAATTGCAAAATTACCTCTTAAGTGGGAGGGTAAAACCACTTCACCCCCGAAGTTGAAAAATAGATAGTCTCCCAAAAATGTAAAATGCATAAAATATCATTTCATGTAAGTTATTCTTTGTTGCAAAAGAACCTCATAGAATTCAATATAAAATTATTTTATTCCTTAGCCTAATTTATAATTATAGATAATAAAATACTTTCATAAAATTTCTAATAATACCTTTGTAGTCTTATTTTTTAAAGATTGATTTTTTAATTTAAAAAAACTTGATTACCTAAGGAAAATTAGCATTGTTATTTTAAATTTAATTTAATAAAAAATCAAATATTTGAGAGTAAAGTACTATACGAAAATCTAATTTTTTCTTTACAATAAATACTATTAATTTAAAGTTGTATTTTTTTCCTAAATGTCATGTTTTTTAAAGTTAATAATCAATCTCGAAAGAATTTGGATTAAAAATATATTATTACAAACTTTATGTAAGTATTTTGTAATGAATTTTTTTATTTTATATTCTTTAAAATGATTATTTAATTCAAAACAAAATTATTTTATTTTATAAAAATAAATAAGCGGTTAGAATTTGCAACTAATTTTTTATAATAAATTTATAGTATTTACTTTGAAAGAAAAAATTAGATTTTCGTATATTTTATTAGTACTCTACTTTCGAATATTTTATTTTTATTGAATTAAATTTAAAATCACCATTCCAATTTTTCTTAAATAATTAAGTTAAATAATCAATTTTTAAAGAATATAAACTTAAAAGACATTGTCACAAATTTTATGAAAGTATATTTGTTAACAAACTATAATTATAATTAGGTTATGAACTAAGATGATTTTATATCGAATTTAAGAGGATAATTTTACAACAAAACATAACTTATATGAAAAGATATTTTAAAGAATAAATTCCATATTTTTCAATTTGGAGATAAATTTCTCTTAACCCTTGATAAGGATATTTTGATTAACCCTTTTAAAAAAATACAATTATCCACCACGAGGATCAAGTTGTGAGTAAAAAGAAAAAAAACGAAGAGAGGACATATATTAAACGGCGAGAATGTATATATAAAACGTTAGATTTATTCATCCATTGTTTTCAGGAGTCGGCATAGGGAAAAACAAAAATCTCGATAGGATAACGAAAAATGATGAGAGTGGTGCTGGTTCCATTCCCTCTCCAAGGGCACATTACTCCGATGCTTCAGCTTGGTTCTATGCTTCATTCCAAAGGATTTTCCATCACTATTGCACACACAGATCACAATCCTCCAAATCCTTCTAACCATCCGAACTTCACCTTCGTTAATTTGCCTGACCAATTAGGCCGCGGAGCCGACATCTATTTCCAAAATCCATTGTCTGTTATATTTGGCATTAACAGTAACTGTGGGGAGCCTTTGCGCAATGTTTTGTCTGAAATGATTGAGAATCAAGAGAGAGATGGGATTTTGGCTTGTGTGATTTATGATCCTTTGGTGTATTTTGTTGATTCTGTGGTGAAGGAACTGCAGATTCCGAGTTTAATATTGCGTATTACTGGTTCTGTTTATTTGAAAGCTCTGAGAGTCAATATTCAACTCCACGAGGAAAACCCATATGTCATCCCAGGTATTTTTCATTACGAGTATTAGTTGTTTCTATTTTAATATGTCATTTTACCGAATCAAATCAAAAAAATAATAAATAATACTTCTTTAGTTAATTTTTACTGGTCACATTTTCTAACAGCGTATATGAAAAATATAAAATTTTAAATTTTTTTTTATAAATTATAATGCCTTTCAAATTTTTTTCTCACATCATTATTGTCTTTACTAGTTTTCATGTTAGAATGATAAAAATACGTTGAAATTTATTATTAATTAGAGAATATAATAGGAAAAAGTTAATTAATTATTGAATTAAATCCACGATGTGACAAATAAAAAAAATGATAATTAACCACTACATGACAAGTAAAAAAGTAATTTTCTAGATTATCCCAATATATCTTGTTAGAATTAAATAATTGTCTAAAATATTTTATTAGCCTATAAATGAGTCAAAAAGTAATTTCATTAACTATTTCTTATCGAATTCGGACAACTCAATTATTTAGTTCTGCGGCTCTCATTTCATATTATCCTTACATACCTTTTTCATTTTTCATTTTAAAACATCTGTCAATTTAGTAAATCAATAAAATATTAAATAATACTTCTATATATTCTTAATTTATTGGAACTAAACAATAAAAAATATTTTAATCATAAATATTAATTATAGTCAGAGGATAATTTAGTTCATTTCTATTTAAATCTAGACCATCGTATTATTTTTTTAATTTCTGTATATAGTCTTCAAATTAAAGATAATATGAAACGGAGATAGTATTCTTTTAATTATCATGCAAGGTCATGGGACAACGTTGTCCCATAATATGAAATATGAAATGATAATTTTAAAAAATTTGTTTGGTAAGAACAAATGAGATATCCTCAGTGGTGAATCTAGGAAGAAAGGAAAAAGAAAGAGCGTATTTCCTTTTTTATCCCCCTAATTCCTTTTGTGTGTCTTGGCAATAATTGTGCCTATGAACTTTGTTTAATTGCAGAGTCCATGCTACTAGAGAAAGTATCAAATTTGGAACCCCTAAGGTTCAAGGATCTACCAAGTCCCCTTCATGTTAAAGTTCCAGAAGTTGTAATTCAATTACAAAGGAACTTAATAGATAAAGGATCTTCACTTGGCTTCGTTTGGAACTCAGTAGATGATATCGAAGGTTCAATTCTTTCAGAGCTTAAACAACAATACAATGTCCCATTTTTCTCAATTGGTCCTTTTCACAAACTTGTTCCCCCATCATTATCAACAAGTTTGATGGAAGAAGATAAGAGTTGTATCGAATGGCTTGATAAGCAATCTCCAAAGTCAGTTTTGTATGTGAGTTTTGGGAGTTTGGCTACCTTAGAGAGCAGAGATCTAGTTGAAGTATCCCGAGGTCTGGCTCAAAGCGAACAACACTTCTTGTGGGTAATTAGGCCTGGCCTAATTAAAGGATCCAAATGGATAGAGGATTTGCCAGAAGGATTCATAGAGGAAATTGGACAAAAAGGCCTCATAGTGAAATGGGTACCCCAAAGAGAGGTATTGTCACATTTTGCAATTGGTGCATTTTTGAGCCAATGTGGATGGAACTCAGTAATGGAAAGTCTTGGGGAAGGTCTTCCAATGATATGCAAACCATGCCATGCTGACCAAAAAGTGATTGCAAGGTATTTGACTCATGTATGGAAAATAGGAATATTGTTGGATGATCCATTGGACAGAGAAAGCATTGAAAAGTCTATTAGAAAAGTTATGATTGATGAAGAAGGCAAAGACATGAGAGAAAATGCCATGAATTTGAAACAAAAAATTGATGCTTCCGTGAATGAAGGTGGCAGTTCTTACAAATCTTTGAATGACTTAGCAGAGTTTATTGCCTCGTCCATTCCACAGAACACAAGTGATGGGCAAAAAATTGCAAGATAATTGATGGGTGATATTTTTTTCCATGCCATTTCTGTTATTTCAAATGAGTTTTTTATGTATTGCTCAATGCTATTTAATTCCAGAATTTGTTTAATGTTTACTTTGAATAATGGAAACAAAACCATGTGCACTATTTTTTAATGTGCTAATTACATCCTGAATTTAGAAATCAATGCATGCATCACATTGGACTTTTCTTATTCTTTCTAGCATTTGTTTAATGTTTAATTGAACAATGGAGACGAGACCATGTGCTGGTTTGAACGTGATCAGATTCTGAATATATAAAAATACCTAATCCAACAATTTTATTGCAAAAAGTTGAGCCATCCCAACCTTTCTCCTAGGATGGCAATGGTGAGGAGGGGTCCATTTGTCACCCCTCTTCATCCTCCCTGACTCGTTTTTGTTCGCAACTTAAACTTATTTTTGTGTTTGAAGATGAAAGTCTCATCTTCATTCTCAATTTAAACATTCGAATTATTTTCTATTCTATATTTATTTTTGCATATAATGATAAAATTTAATCTCTTTCTGACCTATCCTAACAAGAAACTGGGGGCTCAAGGAAAATATTTTCATTAATAAATAACATTTTACAATACAATAATTTATATGTCATAAAATTAAATGGATTAAATATTTAAAAAATAATACAATTAACATAGTATAGAAGCTATTTTTTTATTTTAAAAAAAGTGTAGTCATGCTAAACAAAAAGAAGTAGTGATGGTTGGTTGGAAATGGGACTTTTGTCCTCTTTACATTTTCTTTTTGAAAATGGCACTGAAATGGGTAGTTTTTTACCTTAATTCCTACTGTAAAAATATTGCACATGACATATGCAGTATTTAAAGTAATTGTATATGGCATATGTAATATTTTTATACCGGGAAATTAATAAGCTTTAATTATAAACTTTTTTTTGTATAAAGAATTATAAGCCCACTTGCTAAACTAAGTAGATATACTGATCGTCTAGAGGTGAAGCACCTTTTTTTGTCTTCTTCTGCTGGCGCAATCGCGTGAGAGTTTTTTTTTTTTTAGCAGCCTTCGTCAAATGGAAATGTTCAGATTATCTTATACATTTTCTTTTTTTTTTTTTTTACCCATAACTTCGTGAACACATCACCACGGTGATATTTATGACTGTACTTTTATATTTTTTGTAAATAATGGGTGTGATATTTTTGGATGGCTAGGATCCACTGATATTATGATGAAAGGTTGAGATTTCGAGGAAAGCTTCTGGAGAAACTCCTTTTTCTCGGTTACATTTTCTTTTTATCTTTATCTATTTTATTAGTTATTCTACCGTTATTCTATATTTTTTAATTTATTAAGAGTTTAAATAGTATTTGATTAAAAAATTATATTATTTTTACCGTCCTTAATTTATATGTACAAATTCAAAAAGACTTATATTTTTTTTACTGAAAGAAAATAAATTTTTTTTAGAATTAAACAATTTCTATTAAATTTTTAAATTATTATTTACTATTTATAGCTCCTAAATTGGTAGCCATTAATTTAACTCTGAGGCAGATCCTAGTAGTTATTACCTTCATTTTATAATATTATTGTAAGATTTACCCGAAAAATTGATTAACTCTTAAAATCAATGAACTTTTCAAGTTAAAATAGTTTAAATATCATTATCTTAAAAAAGAAAATAATTAAACTGAGAAAAAAACTTTTTTTTAAAAATTGTTAGGGTTATTAGACTGAGGATACATGAAAGGAAATAGTGGGATAGTTTTAAAAGTTAAATGGATGAGTTTTTGAATGAAGTAATTGATCATGATTATTAGGTAACAGTGCCTCCTTTTTATATTATAATGCAATTTTTACACAAATTAAAAAACAAAAGGAGGTCGATAAGTTTAACTCGAAAATATGAATGTATAACGCGAAAAAAATTAGTTATTTTCCTTCCTCTTCGCTAGTCTTTCTCTCTCTACACAATTTCTCTCTAACTTCTCGCTACTCCTTCTCCACTCTAAAATTAAAATCTTTAACATTGAACTTGAATTGGAGGTAGATATAGATCATTATGAAGAATTTGTAGAAGAAATATCAATTTAGATGTAAGAAAAGTTGAAATTTTTTTTTTTCTAAACTGGGCTCGGATTGCCCGGACGGGCGACCCGAACATGAGCGGATCGCCCAGATGGGCGACCAGCACACATCCGGGTCGCCGACTCGAGTCTACGAAATCTACTAATTTCAATATTATATAATCAACCAATTCTAATTTTATAAAATTTCAATTTCTTTCTAGAAATCGGGACATTTATCTCTCTAAAATACACACACCTTCTCTGGCTAAAATTCACCCACACATTCTCTTTACAGTTCACGATATTTTTTTATCTTAAATTCATGTTCACTTTCTTTTTCTAGAATTAGCGCTTATTTTCTCTCTCTAGAATTAACGCTTATTTTCCCTATCTAAAATTCATGATACCTTCTATAAAATTCACATATACTTTTTCTCTGTAAAATTTATGACACACTCTATCTATCTCTAAAACACAAGCTCACTTTCTCTCTCTTAATTTAATCATTTTTCTCTCTAGAAATGGAGGTGAATTTTAGAAAGAGAAAGTGTTATAAAATTTTGGAGAAAGTAAATTTTAGAGAGAAAGTAAGCGTGAATTTTATAGAGAGAAAGTGAACGTGTGTTTTAGAGATAGAGAGAGTGTGTCATAAAATTTAGAGAGAAAAAGTGCAGGTGAATTTTATAGATGTTGTGAATTTTAGAGAGGGAAAATAAGCATTAATTCTCGAGAGAGAAAATAAAAGTGAATTTACGAGAGAAAAAGTACCTGAATTTTAAAGAGAATGTGTGGGTGAATTTTAAAGAGAGAATGTGGGGATAAATTTTAGAGAAATAAAGTATCATGAGTTCTAGGGATAAATTGAAATTTTAAAAAATTGGAATAAACTAATTTAGTAAAATTGAAATTGGTTAATTTTGTTAAATCGGAATTATCTAGTAAAATAAAAAAAACGATTTTATAGAACCAAACAAAATTTAATCGGAATAAAAACTGAATTTTTAACCAAAAAAAACCAAAATTTTTTACTAAAAGTCAAAATAAAAATTGAAATTTGCTACTGAAAAGCGAGCCGTAAATCGAATGCACCCCTAATGGCGACTATATCATTTCTCAAATTTTTTTTATAATTGGATTCAGACCAATTTTGATCTACTTTTCAGCTTTAACCGTTAGTTGAATTATGAAAATATCCCAGAGCCTTGATTGGAACGATTGACTAATTCCAGAGACTCTTTATGGATTTTTTAAAAAACGAGGGACTTAATTGAGACAAAAGGCAAATTACAGGGACGAAATTGAAATTCTTCCCAATCCAAATGCATCATTTTTGTTACTAGTGATGTGCCTTGGAACCGCAGCACGAAAGCTCACTTATGTGTCCAGAACCACTCACAGACCCTACTTTAGAATCATACTCGCTATGCTAAAATAGATATTTAAAAGTTACTATGAGTTCTCAAAACAAAAAAGGGTATCAATAAAGGCAATTTGAGAATCTATAAGGATAACTCGAAAAAATTAAAAAAATTTCATTTTCACCTAAACACTTTCTCTTTCTACAAATTTTCTCTCTAACCTATCTCTAAAAAAACTCCAACTTTAAACATTAAAACGAAATTAGAAGAAAATATGGATTCCTTTGAAGAATCTTTGGAAGAAAATGTTGGTTTTGAGGTAAGAAATCGATTGTAATTTTTTTTCCAATTTCTGCAGTATTTTCGCCCATCTGGACAAAATTTTCTAGGAA
This sequence comes from Catharanthus roseus, assembly GCA_028651295.1. Lineage (NCBI taxonomy): Eukaryota > Viridiplantae > Streptophyta > Magnoliopsida > Gentianales > Apocynaceae > Catharanthus > Catharanthus roseus. Next base: position 13,059,872 of record JAPQWS010000104.1, read on the forward strand.
GTTTCGTCCCGATGGGCGAAAATCACTGGAAAATTTCGCCCACCTGGGCGAAAATACTGCAGAAAATATTTTTTTTCGGTTTAGGATTTCCTTTTTTAATTTTTTTTGTTTTGATAATATTTTCATTTTATATTAACAGGCTGATGAAAGTCCAAATACGTTTGAAGAATTTTTAGAATCAGAATAATATATTGATCTTGGAAATTTATTCAAAACTGACCGAAATTTAGTTCGAAAGATGAGTTGGTGGATTGGGCAAAACAAACTGCAATGAACGCCAAGACATATTTAAATATAACTCGGTATTAGAGACCAAGAACAGCTGACCGTCGACCATATGTCACATTGGCTTGTGAGCGCATAGGTTCAGTTAAAAAATATAAAAAACCAATAGTTGACGATGAGCAAGAATAAATTCAAGAAAAAAGGCGGGGGACCTTATGGGACGAAAAAATGTGGGTGTCCATTTAAGCTAAAGGGAGAGCAAATGGCAACAAGCAAAAATTGGCAATTGTTCGTACACAACGGGAGGCACAACCATAAAATAGCTATTTATAATCACGGTCATGCTCAGGCTGCAAGACTTACGGAGAAGTAGTTGCAACAGACTGAGCAGTTTAGGAAGAGTCATGTGCCGCCTCGCAATATATTACGATTTCTTCGAGAACAAGAGGTTGCTTGCTGCTTGTGCAGTAAGGGAATTATTTTTAATACTTTATTTAAATATTTTAGATTTGTTTTTATTCCGTTAATAAATAGAAATTTATGATGTATGTAGTGCTCAGAAAATTAACAATGTTGTTGCGAAGATTAAGAGGAACCGGATGCAGGGAAGAAACATGGTAGAGGAAGTTCTCTGCCTAAGTGCACAAAGGAGCTACACCGTTTTCTATAGAAACCGTGAGGAGAACAACGTACTTAGTGATATTGTTGTTGCACACCCAACATCGATTGCAATTATTAGAACGTGGCCATATATACTGATAATGGATACCACGTATAAAACAAACAAGTAAGTACTATAGTGGATTAATTGTATTATTAGATATCTTTATTAATTTATCCGCATAAACATTTAAATTTAGTAAGTACTATAGTGAATCATTGATATTTTATTAGTTTTTTTAATAAATAGTTAATAATATTTTGAAGTCCGTCTAAAATAGTCGTCAATGTTAATCATTAATTTTCCCTTTATTTTTTAATTAAGGTACAACATGCCACAATTAGAAGCTGTAGGGATGACTCCGGCAGAAAAGAATTTCACAGTGGCAACAGCTTTTATGTGCAATGAACAGGCAATGACATATATATAGGTTCTTCAACAAATCAAGCACTTATATTTTACATCTACTATGTCAATGGCCAGGGTTCAATTATCAATGGAGGAGAACCACTAGTCATTCTTACCGATAGGGAAAGCGGACTAATGCCGGTGATTGATGATGTGTTCAGAAATTCATATCATATGTTATGTAGAAGACACATCGATCAGAATGTGTTGGCAAAGTTGATAGAGATGGTGGAAGATGAAGAGGTGGCACAACGGTTCGTGAATGGCTTGTGGAAAAAATTAATAAATGAAATTGATGAGGTGGAATATCAGAGAAAGTTGAAAGTATTAAAGACTAGGTGGCAAAGCAGGCCGGACTTTCTATATTATCTGCTTAGCAAATGGTTGAATCCATTTGCCCATAAATTTTACAAGGGTTTAAACATCTTAAGTGTTGGATTTTGGGGTAGAGATAACGAACCGTGATGAGAGAAAACATTCTGTGTTGAAGTTATGGCTATCAACGTGTCACGGTGATTTGGACACCGTGTTTCTGAATATCGACTCTCTCATCTAAGGTCAAATTACTGAAATTTGATACACATTGGAAATTTCTAAACTTAAAGAGAAGTATGGCGCTAAGAGTAATGCCATATTGAAGAATTTAAGTAATAAAATTAGCCATTTGGCTTTGAACAAGATAATGGATGAGTTAAAAAAAGCACGTGAGATGGTTGAAGAACCGAGAAGTAATTACCTGCATTATTTAAGGAAGTCGCACGGTCTACCATGTGCATGTGAACTTGTTCATAGGTGCCAATATTTAATTCTAATCCCAGAGGTAGATGTTGACATTTTTTGGAGAAAACTAGTCATTGGTTTTGATATTCCTGAAGGACACGATAGAGATATGGATTCTGAAATGCGTGATCTCACCTCACTGATACAGGAAATTAGTATGGGTCCAATTTCTAAGGTCCAAGAGGTGAGACACCTCATCAAGGTGTTATATCTCCTATGTTGCCTGAAGATCCTTGTCAGGCGTTGACAACTCCCCCCCCCCAAAGACCGCAGTTATGAAAGGATGACGGAAGACGAATTCTACCAAAAGGGATAAGTCTCACTGGGAATACGTCTCCATCGCACATAGAAAGATAGGAAAGGCTAGCGATTCAGGTTATGGGTCGGGAAGCGGTTCAGGTTCAGGTTCTTGTACTAGTCCACATGGAAGAGCTAGGCCGCCTCGTAGTGGTAGGGGTAGGGGCAGGGGACGTAACAGTGGTAGGTCCAGTTTATCATCTGCTGTAAATCCGGATTCCCCATCAACGCCATTCCCTTTCAACAATGCATTTCTCGGGTTCATGTATGATTATATATACAAAACTGGAAGAATGTGGTTGGTGATGGTAATTATGGATTTAGGGTTGTATCTAATATTTTGTTCGAGGATGAAAATCATTGGGTTGAAATTCGTAGAAGAATGTGCTTTGATTTACACCACCGTATGAATGTCTATGTGCAACTATTCGGATCAGTAGAACGTGTCACTGAGTTGATAAGGAAGAAGAATTGGGAAGAGGGTTCGGCACTATTGGATAGATACACCTGATCATCTTTATGCCACTGCTAACACATTCAATTTATGCGCTGTTTTTCTTGCACGGTTAGGGTTGACCACCGTCCTACCTCTTGTTTCCAATATGGATGGTAATGCTAGAACAATATTCATCAGATTCATAGAGGAACAGGAGCATTTCATACATGTATTTATTATTGTGATTTATTTTAAATTATTGTAATTAATACTACTATTGATTATATTATTGATAGCCAGAGCTTATATTTAATTTATAATTATTTATTCTGCAGCTACACTTGCGAGATAGATGTCCTTTGCCTCCACTATAAGTGCAATGAGAATATCATCGAGATATACGAGTTGATGGATGGACAGTCCCATATCGTAACTGAATTCTAGATTGGGTTACGAGATATGGTGAAATGTATCCGCCTCAGAGTCATTCGCATGTTATTATTAACTAGTCACTTTTAATGTATAATTTATAACGTGTATGTGGTTGGTGTTATTAATATATTAGATTTTTTTTAATTTGATTTTATAAATTTTTTTTTCTTATGATAAACAGGTACGTGATGAAATAAAAATAATGAATAGAACCAAATTCACTAATACAAAAACAAGAATGTAAAAAAATATGTAACAAAGTATCCAAATATAAAAGATTTACTAAGGAGCGCAGTAATGCTTCCTTAGTAAATCTCGAACCGTACGTCTAAACTCACTGTCCTCTCGAGTAGTCTCACGTGCAATCAAATCCAACAGAGCCTGGGGTGGCATTGTGGGAGCTACCTGTATGTGAAAGCCACTGGGAATATTCTCGGGATTCCGTATCCTCGGGTGACTGCGGGGGAGGTACCAACCCATGTAATCATCAGTGCAGGAACTCGGTGGAATGGTCGAAACACTAGTCCATGACTCTGTCAATAAGTACGAAGGTGCCTCCACAAAAGTATTCCTCAACACGTACATCCTGTTGTTTGGCGGCCTACGTGCCTCCTGAGGCTGGATAGGGTGGGCAAGAATACACTGCCTAAACCCGAACTGTCTCAAAATCCGGTCAGGCATGTACGGCTCGACGCAATCAAAATACGCAATAAACTTGTTTCACGTGGAAACCCAGCAAGCCCGAATCTCCTGAGTCTTGTACGGTATCCACCTAACCTCATCAGCTGTCATCATATCCAGTCTCAGACGAATATCCACTAGTTTATTCTCATTCTTATACCCAAATATTGGAAACTACTGGATGTAGGGCAAGCAGACTTCAGTACTCCGTCTAACTAGGGGTACAAACATCGGAAAGTACAGATATATCCATGCCTAAAATATAAAATATAAATGTAAAAAATAAATATAAATTATATAAATGTGAAAAATATAAAAATAAGTATTAATAAGATTTATAAAATAAATATAAATAATATAAACCCTAAAATACAAAAATAACATAATTCACGTTACATTTAAAACACATACCTCTAATAGTGACTAGCACCCAACAAGCTCCTGTGCATCAACCCTGGACGCCTAACCCATATTCCTCTACAGATACGCAAGACAGGGAGCACCTCATGCAAACTTCCCAGCAGAACTCACATCCTGTAGCAGTGGCCATAGTCTGGCAGGAACAATGTTGCCACTTTTATCATTAAAGAGTGAGCTATCCAAGATGTACTGTAGATATCAGGTAGCTCTGACACGATGTGACAGTGAAATCTGTCTACTAGTGGCAACAGCGTGAAGCTCTTCTGCGTTAAACCCTATACCACCGGTAAGTGCTAAACCTAGATCATCCTGAACTAGCCATACCAATTGCTCCCAGGATAATCTCGAATCCCCTACCACACCATATGTATGAACCCCGAGAATAAGCTCCACATCGTGTAGTGTAACAGTTATCTCACCCTATGGCATGTGGAAGCTGTTCGTGTCGGGCTTCCACCTTTCAACAAAGGCCGACAACAGTGCAGCATTAGGGTGCTGAAACATGCACGATCGTAGGTGCGTAAGATCGGACTCGGAAGCCAATGGCCGAACTTGTGTATCAGTAAGTTCCCAACCTGTGAGTGCCATGTAACATGATCGACACGTCAATGAACCACGATCCTGAAGATAAAACAAATAAATTTATACAATTACATAATTAATTTATACTCTATTTATAATAATAAAAATATTTTACAAATTAAAGAATAATATAAATAATAACATGTAATTTCAAGATAAAGATATGTACCTGTCCACGCCATAGCGGACCCGCAACATGTCCACTGTATGATAAGATGAGCTCCAGGTCAGCAGGACCTCCCTCTGTTGGGCCTGTTTGCTACCAATCTGAAGCCTTCACTTTCTTCCTCTTCTGTGTCAGAGCCGGAACTTCACGAGCCATGTCGGGTCTTTTGTTACGAGACCCTGCAATCTTGCTCATCACCGACATAAAGCTGCAGGTCAACCCTTTCCCTTTCCTGTGACGAGGACGCCCGTCGGATCCATTAGCTGGTGCCGCAAGTGCCATAGGCATGGGCTGCTCCTCATCTCCAATATCATCACCCTCGTCCTGATCATCATCACCATAATCACCATCATCATCACCTCTCTCATCCGCCTTTCCCTCAATATGTAGGGATCAGACTCTTTCTTGCTCCTCGCCAACCCTCTATCACTCTCAAAGCCCATATCACCCTCACATACCCTATCTGCAGGCCTCGATACGTAAGGATCAGAAGATGAAACACAATACTCAGCATGAGAATACCTATGTATGCTGCATAAAGAATCCTGAGGGGCGGCGCCAAGCATCTGATAAAAAAACTCAACCCCTAACTACCTCGGCTGATTAGTAAACTCCAGTATAGGCTCTTGGGTGGCAAATCTATATGGTATGCGAGATCGTATAGTGGGAGCATGTAAGTATAGATCATATACTGTGTCTGGGAGTGTAAAGGTGGATGTGCAGATCCATATGGCTCATAGGGCATAGAGATGTGAGCAGATAGGGTTGGAGGGGAGGTCGAGATTTAAAAGGTACGGCCGGTGATTGGGTAGAAGACCCGCAGGTTCACTTGTACCATGATAGAAACCAGGTGCAAGAGGGGTAGGAGTAGCAAGGAGGTCGGAAGTACTATGCCGCCCCCTCACACCTCTAGTCAAAGCTGTGACAGTGTGCCCCTCAACTCGACCTATCCTGTCCGTGACAGGACCAAGATCATCATCTCCTCTACGGTCACTAGGTCGAACCATCTATTAGTTATTCAAACTCGTTAATATCTTTTATCATATATTTGAACATTTACTTTAGCATGTATTATTATTTTATTATTCATTATTATCGGGATCTGTTATTTCATTTCTACTATTTCTTTCGTACTATTATTATTCATCACTAATATTCTTTAGTAATAGTTATTAATTTATATATTATTTAATCTTATCTCCTAAACCCTAAACCTAAGGCCAAGAATAACGATGATTTCAAATTAAAATTAAAATAGTGAGCAATTACATAACACATTTTCTTATTAAACACATAATCATACGCAAACAATTTTAAACTAGTCACATTTACTCTAAATAGACAAAATTAAATAACATTCTCAGAGATATTTATTATTACTTTATTATTCCCTTTATTGAGTGTTATTATTTCATTTCCATTATTTTATTCATTTCATATTGTTCATAAAAACATAATACATAATCATATTAACAATTAAAAATTATCAAATAAAAGATATTAAACAACTAGTCACACTCATTATACATATACAAAATTAATTAACAATTCAAATAATCATTTATAAACAAAAAAATTAAATATTTAAAAAAAATAAGTAAATAAGTAAATTTTTTTTTGTGCACTTTCGCCATGGCTGGACGAAAGTGCCAGTAGACTTTCGTCTGAGCCGGCGAAAGGGGTGGTGTACTTTCGTTTGGGCCGGCAAAAGTCACTGGTTACTTTCGCTAGCCCCGGGTGAAAGTAACCAAAATGGGCAGAAATTTTTTTTAAAAGTGCGATATTTTTTTTAAATTAAAGGGATATTCTCATGATCTAAAACGGTACAATTGTAAATAAATAAGAATAGATTGAAGAACTAACTTTTTTTTTTTCAATTTTGACGGTCGCATCTTCCAAGGTCTGAGATTGAAGTGAAGAGTCTTAGAGATTATTTAGGTGAAGAGAGAGAATGTGTTTAGAGAATAGATTGAAAACTAACCTTTTTTTTTTTCAATTTTGACGGTCGCATCATTCTTAGAAGGTGTTTAGGTGAAAATGAAATTTTTTTAATTTTTTCGAGTTATCCTTATAGTTTCCGGAATTACCTTTATCGATACCAAAAAGAAAGAATGACTATGAGTATTTAGACTCATTTTTATATACCATACAAACTTTTCATACATACATAAAATTTTAATCAGCACACACGGTTAAGGTTTTTATCATTTTTCAAAAAATAAGATTTTACACAGTTCCGGTTTCTTGTTTTAGTCGGGTTTTCGGTCCAATTTCACGATTCTAACCATTTTTGCAAAACTTAATAAGAAAACCGCCAATTTGAAACAGTAAAATTATAAAATGGGAATAAGAAACTATGAAATTAGAATCACTAAATTGAAGAATCAGAATTCCAAAAACTGCAAAACCTCAAAATGAATTAAAAATTAAAAAATGTGAAATTTGAAAAATTGAAATTATAAAACCATAAAATCCGATTTGTAAAATCATGGAATTCTTATCGTAAAATCGGAACCTTTAATTTGAATAATTGGAATGGTAAAACATTTAAAGGTAACCTCAAAACTGTAAAATCAAAATCATAGAACTACAAAGCCAAAATCATGAATTAAAAAAATGGGAACCAAGAACCAAAAAATTAAAAATAATAAAATTGTGAAATTGGAGTCGTAAGACTGCCAAATCGAAACTGCAAATTCTGATAATGAGAACTACAAAATTGAAATAGTGAAATCAGAAAAATATGAATAAAAAAAAACATAAAATCGAAAAATTGGAACTGCCAAATCGAAACCATGACCTCGATAATTTGAATCGTAAAACTGGAATCGTGAAATAAAAAAAGAATAAAATTGTAGAACCGCCAAATGAAATCATAAAATCAAAAATCAAAACTGTAAAATCAGAATTGTAAAATCGTAAAATTAGAATCGTAAAACTACTAAACCAAACAATGAATTCAAATAATTTGAATAATACCGTAGCGGTGGGAAGAGCACAATTATGATAGTCCTAGAAAAAAAGAATATGTGCAATAAATGATCGGATTTAGCCACATCTTAACATTTTTAGTTGCATGTAAAACCGTTAGTGGCCTAAGTGCCGATAAAAAAGGGTTGCGTCTGAATTGGAAAGACATAAAAACTTAAAAGGCATTTTTGGCTATATTCTCATCAAGAATATAAGTCATTTTAAAATTTATAATGAGTATTTATTGTATTTTTTCCATCTTTACACATCTTTCTATTATTTGTTCTACCCTAATTGTCTATCTCTTTCTTTATATAATAAGGGCATAAAGGATAATTTCATTAAAAAATTACATTGTTTTTACAGCCCTTAATTCGTTTGCACAAGTCAAAAAGGACTTATATTTTTGACCGAAGAGAACAAATTTTCTTAGGAATGAACAATTTCTATTAGAATTTTAAATTTATATTTTTTATTTGTGGTTACTAAATTACTCGTGCAGTCGACCAAACCCCTGAAATAGGCCCTAATAATTATTACCTTCATTTCCTAATACTACTATAAGATATTTCAAAGTTTTCACACCAGTTAAGTAACTCTTAAATCAATGTAGTTTTTAGGATACAATATCTCAAATGTTGTTGTCTTGAAAATGAGAAAATTAAACTGAGGAGGGAAATATTTTTTTGGAAATTGTTAGAGTCATTAGATTGATGATACAAGAAAGAGATAGTGTGGCAGTTTTAAAAGTTAAATGGATGAGATTTTGAATAAAGTAATTTATAATGATTACTGGGTAATAGAGTTTAATTATATAAAGGTGTTATTGAAAAAATATATTTTAATAAAGAAATATATATTACAAAATGGAGATGGTTTAGTGATTTAGGATGCATTTAAATTAGCTTTTAACTTTAAAAAATAAAGATTGTTTTTTTGGGAAAAATAAATTATATATTATTAAAATCTATCAATATAGCATGGTTTACATTAGACGAAATGTTTCTAAATCATTCCAAAGGTATAGCAGAATGCAGGACAGTCCTAGCAAGAAGATGGGCCGAACAATTTCCCGACCTCAAGACATGCAAGAACTAGTGGAAGATAAACAATAGTACTAAGGAAATACGATGATAAAACTCCAAGCTTTGATGCATCATTTCTATGAGAGGAGAGACTGTTGACAGCCAGAAGAGAATCACTTTCTATAACCAGAAAGCTAGAAAGAGAGGAGCCAACCACATAACCTTCAATAAACCCATAAGCTCAACATAATCCACTGAAAATGGCCCCACCTTGGCAGAGTTTTTGCTAACAATGGTACTCCTAAATGGTTACATACTAGAATGGCAATACCAATTTTATCATTAGAGAAAGCTACATTCATGTTAACTTTCAAGAACCCCAGGTCTAGTGGCCTCCAGAAACGTTTGTGAGCAGCATGGGTGTCATTCCAGATGAGGGGGGCCAACCGACATGAAGTTTGTAATATTCATCCTCAAACTGAAGTGTTTGCATTGCAATTAGGCTTCCAAACATACAAGACCCATCATGCCGAAGCTTATTCTGGGCATACCATACCAAACATGTGTAAATGGAAAAAACAACAGCTTCACGATCAGTAAATCGCAATAGGATAGTAGGCAATAAATCCTTACAACTAAGAGCAGGAAAAACTATCTCCATTTGTTTCTAATGGGTAGGTGGTCCCGCACTTGGTTTGCAAAGGCAGAATCGAAGAGGATGTCTGAATCATCCTCGCATTGAAAATCACAATGAACATATACAATCTGTATCCCTATACCCTGTCGTATAAGATTAATCCCTGTGGGAAGGATATTGAAGATGGCTTGCCATTGAAACAACCAAACCTTGGGCTACACCAGGATTTTGTGAATAGAATTCCAGAACCTAGACTTTGTATCCAAGTTCGAAGGACCCTCTGTAGCATTGACTGAACACATATGACCCATCCCCGCCTTATACCAGAGTTAACAATGTAGATGCCATTGCGAGCGAAGTGCCAAATGAGTTTATCCTCAGGCCACAAAAGGTTGAGAGGAAATTGTAAAATTGCTTTTGCATCACAATGCAGGAAAAGATGACTGATCCGGACCTCCCTCCAAAAATACTGATTTAAAGTCAATAATATCAGCCACACATCATTCAGAATTGCTAAAGAGGAAATAATTAAAGAGAAAACCCATTGAGGGTGGGAATCTAATTGTCACACCATAACATAGTGAAAAGACCGTTACTAACACGAGAACACAAGCCTAAGGAAAGAAGGCTTCTTCCCTCAAGGAGGCTCTACTAGAGATAGGAAGGCCTGCACCCTAGCAAAGCACTCAAGAAATTCCCTGAAGGGAAATACTTAGCCTGGAGACAAAGAACCACCAAAGATGATAGAGAGGAGATAATACACTAACATTGTTTGATGAGAAGAGCAAGAATTAAACTTTCAAAATCACTGAATCCCATCATTCCCCCCAAAATTTTTTGTTTACAAAGGTCCTCCCAAGATTCCAGAAAAGAACTACCCTCTGATCCTCCCTCAAAAACGTTGAAGGACCATAGAATTTAGAGAATGGATAGTCCCATTAGGAAAAATAAAACAAGAATAGCATAAGTGGGAATAGCTTGTACCACATTTTTTATAAGCACTTCCTTACCTGTTTGGGAAAGGACTTTTTCCTTCTAACCATTCATCTTCTTTCATTTATGTCCTTAACAAAGTTAAAAATTTCTTTCTTTGACCGATCAATTAGGCAATGCAAGCCCAAGTAGGGCCAATATTCTTCGGTTTTGGTGATACCCAGGACAGTAGTGATGGAATCCTATAAATTTGAAGAACAGACTTGTCAAAAAATAAAGCAAATTTTTGGAATCTTACTTCTTATCTAGACACAACAGCATAGTTCTGATTTCTGAAGTGCTTTCTTGATTGCTTAAACCTATAGCAAGCTAACTTTGCATAAAAGAATGCTATCATCAGCAAAGAAAATGTGAGAAATAGAAGGGCAAACAAGATTAAAGCATAGACCCGAAAAAAGGCCCTTCTTTTCAGTAAACCGAATCACGGAGGAAAAATGTTAGTATATGCCCTAAGACCAATTGACTCACATTTATGATTTATGAAGCATGTATTTTTTGAATTGTATTTTATGCTCTTGGTTATCAAGTATGTGACTTGATAGTAAAACCCTTATAGCCGGGGACGGACCTACTAGAGGGCTCGGGTGGGCTCGAGCTCCCCGGCAATTATTATTTTTTTTTTAATTTTAAGTTTTTTACATTTAAGTCCCCCCAGTTTTTTTTTTTCAATTTAGCCCCCCAAAACGTAGGGACTGATTTAAAAAAAAAAAATTTTTAAACCCTCGGCAGCCGCTACGTGCCCGACAAAGAGCTGGAAGTTTCTTCTCTCTCCCCAACCGGCTCCCGCTCCCCCTCCGTAAAACAGAAACCCTCTTCCTCGGCGGTGGTAGCGCAACAAGCTGACAGCGGCGGCGCAACGCGGGTGGTGTCTCGTGTGCGTGTGCGTGTTGACGGCTGTGGCGGACTGAGATAGGACAGCAGCGGCACTACAGCAGCAAGCCAGTAATCGGCGTGGCGGTAGGAAGGAAGGAGACGGACACCGGGACACGGCGGCGCGGACCCGCGGTGGCGGCAGAAGTAGAGCAGTGAAGCTACTCTGTTCTGTTCAGAAACATTTTGAAGAAAAAAACAAAAAAGTAGGTTTTTAGAAACATTTTTATTTCTATTGTTTTAGATTTTGAGTGCTAAAATTTTTTATTTTGGTAAATAGATTTTTGAGTGCTAAAATTTTTATGTTGTTAGTGAAAAAATTTCTAGGATTTTTTTGGTAAAAATATGATTATTATGTAATTTATGTTCTAATTAATTATTATGTTATAAATGAAATGTGTTGAATTGTGAATTTAAAATATTTGAATATTATATAGGATTTTACTATAGAGAAATATTTTGGAAAATGGAAGAAGGGTCCTAAACCGGTTGAAGAAAAATCAGGTAATAAAGAAAATGTTAATAATGAAGATCGTGGGAAAAAGCCTCTGGCCTTACTGACATTGGAGATCTCGCAAAGAAGATTTTACTTTAGTTTATCGACTAATTGAGTTGGCTTTAGTCTTGACTGTTGCTTCAGCGACCGTTGAAAGATCGTTTTCTGCTATGAGAACGATTAAGAATGATTTACGCAATAGGATGGGAGATGAGTTTCTCAATGATAGTTTGGTTTGCTATGTGGAGCAAGAGATTTTTAAGAGTATTGAAAATGAAGACATCTTGCAGCGGTTTCAAAATATGCAAACTCGAAGAATAAAATTGCCATCTTAATCATTTCGTTCACATGTAAAACTCTATTTTAAATCATTTTTCAGTAGTGATTTCTTTTTCATTCTTTGCATTGGGGTGAATGTTATTTGTTTTCATATTAATCTTCTAATGTTCTAAATCAATTGCAGGTCATATTGTATTTCGCCTTCTGATCGTGCTCATCTCATCTATTATCTCAAGATTCTGCTCAAGATTCTCAACTTTGATAGACGTATTTATCCCGTGAGTGATGGGTAATCATTCCTCGTGAGTGATGGATGATCACTCCTCATTGGTAATGGACGATTACCTATTCTTTTGCTATATTATATGTAAATTTAGCATTTGTAATTATTATCCCGTGAGTGATGGGTGATCACTCCTCATTGGTAATGGGCGATTACCTATTCTTTTGCTATATTATATGTAAATTTATAATTGTAATGCTTATCCCGTGAGTGATGGGTGATCACTCCTCATTGGTAATGGGCGATTACCTATTCTTTTGCTATATTATATGTAAATTTGGAATTGTTTGAGTGTCTTTTGTACATGGAATGCATAATTTTATAGACAAAATTCTGGCAAAAATTTTTTTTTCCTCCAGCCCCTCCAATCATATTGTTCTAGTTGTCCCTAGTTTATTACATCTTGTAAACTAGTGTGAAGTTGATTGATGGTCAAGTTTTACTGATCATGAATATGAGATATAAAATCAATTCATAAATACATATTGAGAATATTGTATTGGACATGACCCAAAGTGAAGAAGAAATATTGCATGGGTTTAACTTATAAGTATTTCTTCTCAGTTTTGTATTTAGTGTCCTTTGACCTAATGTTTCTAATGTTTGTTGCACGGGGAGAAAATATGTTTTGACATAGTCAAACATCACTTTTAATTAGGTGATCATTATGACTATTGGTTGGCTTATTTTCTTGTCATGGCTTGAATATTGGAGATAGTTAAAGGGTTTGTCCCTCTCTTTTTAGAGAGAGATATCCATGGAGCCCTTGATAAGGAAGACTAGAAAATATGCATGGCCATGCTCAAATAAGTATTAATAAGGTGTTATTAATATTATTTGTTGGAACAGTCTGCCTGGTAATCAAGTAAATGGTTAATTAAGTTTTATAAAGATGACTTGGTCCAAGCCTTATACTTAATTAGGATATCGTGTGACAAAAGGACTAAATACTAAATCTGATGCTAGGTTATTATTACATTTACTTAACTTGAGTAAGCATAATGTCTTGCTAGAGCCCGCTTATGTTTTGTGAATAAATGTCTAGGACATTTTTCATTCACTGCCAACGTTAAGTGAACCTACAGGGTCACACGCATAGACGATCTTATGAGCATAATGTCCACGTTCAATGAATTTAGATTGTGTCCAGATTCGTTGAAAGTATACAAAAGGGGAATCAGATTCCATATTGTATTTTATGGTAAGTTAATAAGTAATTAATTTTATTTAATCGAATAAATGAAATTAATTACTTAATATTACTCATCCAACCGTTGGATGATTATAGGAATAGACGGACGAGATTAAAGTGTCATTAGATGACAGTTAGGGTTTTGATATTGATAGCTATAAAAGGTTATGTTAACCTTTTCTTGGTGGCTGTCCTTCATCTTATTAAAGAAAAAAAAATACCCTAAACCCTAGAACGGCGATATAGTATCTAGTCTCCTCTCTCCGAAATACGACCGATTACGAGATAGTCAGGATCAGTTCTGAACAGTTTTCAGAACACAGAAGGGGCTAGCATCCCGATCGCTTGTAGAGGAGTTCGTCGCGTGGATACCAGTAGAGGGCGAAGAGTACAAAGCAGCGCCTCCACAACAAACAATCAAAACATTGAGGTAATTTCTATCCAATCGGTTTTTCTAGTATATGCAGATCCTGTTGGTGGATTTCCGTAGTTTTATTTTATTTTGTTTATGCCTACGAAGTCCAACAAAAGACCCTCAACACAAATAATAAATAAGGAGAGAGAGAATCTCCTTGGTAGATACCTCAAGTGGAAAAAAGCTTGCAGAGGAGATCCTATTAATAAGGATTGAGAAACAAACTGAAACGCATTTCATAGTAAGAGAAGCTAAACTCCAAGGAAAAATCATAGCACGCATAACATACTCCAAAAAAAGGTTCCATTCCACTCTATCAAAAGCTTTGCTAAGATCTAATTCAAGGGCAAAATGACTAGAACCATTATCTTACCTTGTTGCATAAAGTGGAAAGCTTCAAAGGCCACAATAACAATGTCTGTTGTGAGCCTCTTTTCAACAAAAGCACTTTGAGAGTCATGGATAATCGAAGGCATATGAGCCTTAAGCCTATTGACAATAGTAATACTAGAAAACAACTTATAAAGAACACTACAAGGCCAAATAGGCCTATAATCCTTAACCAATTTGGAGATTTAATTTTAGAGATAAGAGCAATGTTGGAGTCATTAAAAATAGAAATATCCTCATCGTTATTTAAAACACCAAGGACCATGTGATTAACCTTAGACCCCTGAATGTGCCAAAATTTGTGTAAAATACATGATTGCAGGCCCTCTAGTCTAGGCGCCTTACGGCCCTTCATCTGCTTGAGAGCTTGTGGCACTTCCTGAACGGTAAAGGGTTTAGTAAAAAAAAGGATATCCCCCAAAGTTCGATCAATCACGTCCCCTGCAAACACAATTAAGGTTAATGGATGAATAAATTGATTGAAAATATTGAATAAATGAGCTTTCTATCCCTGCTGGATCAAGAATTTCATTGCTATTGAGATCCTTAAGCGTAGAAATAGAATTGCTTTCGTGCCTCTAAGAAGCTTTCCGATGAAAAAGGCGGTATTTCTGTCCCCTTCCATGAACCAGTCAGCTTTGTATCTTGTTTTCCAATAATCTTCCTTGACTGCAAGCAATATATCCATTCTAACTTGAGTTTGGCTTCCTCCTGTCTTGACCAAGTTACCTGCGACCTTGAGGCGTCAAGTTGCTCTCGTATCTTCTTTATGCCTAAAGCCAAGTTCCCATGTTTTTTCTTGCTCCATTCTAAGAGATGGTCATGAATAGAACTAAGATTCAACCTCACATTTTTTGCCGAAACCAAAGAATCTCGACGCAAAGGGCAAGGAAAAATTCTAGGCACTTCTCTTCCTTTATCCAATACGGTTCAAACCACTTAGGGCTAGGCTTCCTACTCACAAAAAAACAAGCTCCATGAGATAAATGAATAATTAGACCTAGGTGATTATAATGACTATAGTGGTGTTTCGAACACAATATGTGGGAAAAATTTTGGGAGATAGCAGCAAAAGTAACGCTTGTATCTAGATGAGCTCCTAGGAAGTCAACAAAGGATCTAGGCCTCTTTGTTTTAGTTTGTACTCAATTTTTTACTTTAGACTCAACCTCTCTTCTCACAAGAAATTTAACTTTCACAGACTACAAGAGAAACAATACACTTCTAGTTAAAAAAAAAAAAAAAAAAAAAAGAAAAACTGAGTAAAGCCTAAATCAACAATCAACAACTATACTACATGTAAATATTTTTTTGAAATTTGAATATTGACCAGTGGTTTTCTCTCTTTTATAATTGAGGGTTGAAATTTATTCAAAGTAAATTGATGGTTTTCCCCTTAAACATTTATTAAAGGTGGACTATGTCCATTAACATTAATTATTTACTTTTAGAAATCCAAACATTTTATTCTTAGTAAAATGGTACTTCTGTTCAGTTTGACCATTAAATCTTTTTTTTTTGCTGCTAAGGCGAGGTATTTTTGTCTAGAAAAAAATCTAAACCCTCCTTCTGAGAGTATTTTCAGGTTAAAATGAAAAATAAAAAATATTAAGAATCAAATGAAACAATCCAAAATTGTTCACCCCTTATCCTCCTCTTTCTTCTTCCTTTCCTCCTCCACTTGTCCCACCACCATTACCTCCTCACTCTCTACCACCTCACTCTTTGTAAAAGTTTCTAATTCATGCTAAGACATAAATTTTCAATTACATAGATATTAATTGCACCAAAAGTCTTGTGATCCAAGGGATTTAGAGGGTCTTTGAGAAATGCAATAGTAAGATATTGTACACAGAGGGAGAGAACCTTAAAGAAATAGGAGTTTGTAGCAACAACAAATTAACCAAGACCCCAGAACGGGGCAAAACAAAATCAAGATTTAGTAGCAGCAGACGATAGTTTTTTTTTTTTTTTTTAATTCGCTCCTATTTACCACACAAGGAATGCTTCTTCTGGAGGTTCTATGTAATTCTAGACACCAGATGGCGAATTGGTTCCACCATGCCTAACAGCTCCAGATCAAATTGGCAGATTTGTTTCAAAATAAAAGGGCTCTATGAAAATCCAAGCCACTCGAGAGAGATTACAGCTTATTAAGGGCTAATTACAATACCCTTGTTCCCAATTTGTAATCCTCAATAAAGAAGAAACAATTCTTACTCCCACAGTTACTTCTCATTAATATTTTTTAATTTTCAATTTAACTCCAAAACACTTAAAAATTAGAGGATCGTTTTCATTCCTCAATGATATGAAATCGACAAAGGATCATTCAACAAATTCCAGTGGAGCAACTAGAGAATTAAAGAAAGTATGGTTGAAGCTTCAATTGAGGAATTTCAGATTTAATTGGTAGGTTTGAAATAGTTATTAGACTTCCAAGACACATTAAAATCATAAGAAGTTCAAAGGAAGCAATCTAGAAGCTCTCGGCCATCATAGATGATGAAAGACTCAATAAAGGAACGAAGAACATATCCTATCAGGATGGTAGGCTCTCACCTTATCATCCCCGGTAGGCCTCGGGACAAAATTGGAGATTTCAAGACTACAACTTATTTTAATTAATTTTTAGTTATTTTTTATTAACTCTTGATTTCTTGATTTCAAAGTTTGTAATTTATTAAAAGGATGATTAGGTCTTTTAAGTGCTCATTAGGTTTAGGAGAGTAGTAGGATTCTCTATGAGTATCCTAGTATGCCTGCTTTTTAACTAAATTGATGATATATGAAATTTGAGAGTTTTCTCTTAGGGTTCTTAAGTTTTGAGGATTTCTCCTTGAACTTCATCTAGGGTTTGATCATTCTTTAGATTGATTTTACTTGAATACTTGGATTGGGTTGATCTAAGGTTTCACAATTTGATTACAATTCCTAATTCTAATTCTTTGTTTTGCTATGTTTTCTATTTAAAGAGAGATTTATATTAATTTCTTTTGTCAATTTCATGAAAAACCAACTTTGGTAATATATTTTCCAAATTTTTACCCAAAGATTGCAAAATGACTATAACCATTTGCCAAGAACTAAAACAACATATTGTAAGAATGTATTATTCTTTTGGCAAATGTTAAAATATATTTTCTTTATTCATTCCTTACATTTTCTTCTTCTTGCTTTTCAAAAAGTATTTTATATTTTTGTTGTATTTCTCGATATAAGTTTATAACGATATGGCTGCTCCTAACATATACATTATTATTTATTTATCATATTTTAAATTTCTAAACAAAAAGGAATCGATAAATCGTAAATTGTCTATTTTTTTATTCTTTTACACTAAGCTTTGTGAAGAAAATACTTTAAATATACATTATAGAGCAGAAACTTGCATAGAAGATTTACTATAATATTATTTTGATTCTAGGGGCATAATAGACGTCTCAAATGGAGAAAATAAGCTGAGGGCGAGGTCAAACGGAGAAAAAATAGTCCGAACCAACATCGGACTTGAAAAAACTAGCACAATAGTCGAAAGGACCGACCAGAACCAGCACCGGTCTGAACTTGAATCGGTGCTAGTTTCCTAATTAAATGTAGCAGACATTGAGCTGCAAAAACTAGTTAGTATGTCAGAATCTCGGGTCGACATGAGTCAACATTCATTATCATAATCTTGACGTTGTGAGCTTTTTCGATCAACTATTCCCATTGCTTTCTACTCGGGTCGACATGAGTCAACATTCACTATCATAATCTTGACGTTGTGAGCTTTTTTGATCAACTATTCCCATTGCTTTCTACTGGAGCTACTGTTGAAGGGATTGTTTTTCAATGCTATGGAGGCTAATTGTGGACTTCTTCTCATGGGTTTCCAACTTCAAAAATACTAAAATAAAGATGATCATTGATTTTCTACCCGAAATTGCTTTCCCATTTATACGACATGTAGACAATGATATTGATCGTCCATGCTACCATCATGTATTATTTCTTAATTTGTTGATTGAGGTTCGAGAAAATGTCAGAAATTTCTTATGCTTCTTATTGAACTAAAGTTGCATTTGGATGACAATTTATACTATGAACCCAGGTACACCTAGTTAGGTGTTACCTGTTAGTGAAACTATGTAGTTTTGATTAGATTTTATAACGTAATTTTAACTAGAAACGGTCCTTTATTTCCTCCCCTCACGTGTCTCTTGTCTGAAAGAAAATTATTTTTTCTTCCTCTATTCCCGCGATCTCAACCTCCCGCGATTTGTGCGATCAGATTTCTTCGGTCACCGGCGTTTCAATCGTTCTCATTGTTCGTTAATTTTTCAGCAGCAGTTTGCAATTGATTGTCTATAATTGTTTTTTTTATTTTATTTTATGGAGAATCAGAAAAAATGTCTGTTCTGTCATTTGTTGATGTGGAAATATGAATTATGATGTTTTCAATCATTCTTTGTGTAAAAATGGTGTTTTGCTGCTTTCAAAATCATTGGAGGAAGATGTTTCACTTAAGACATTGTCTTTCTTGTTGGTTTTTGTTCTGGTGATTTCTATATTGCTGTATGTATGTGTGCGTAGTTAACTAGTTTTCCCTAGTTCTATGCCAAGTAGAATCCTCAACTTTTGTGTTTTCTTTTTACATTTAGATGCTTTTTGTTAGTTTTTATGTAAAGTTTTCAATCTTATATTACTTTTGATATGACTGGGGGTTGTTTCATTATATTTTACAATGTATTTGAACTTCAATAGTTAGTTGTGCCAACTTTTTTAACTGAGTATGCCTAATTACATAACTATGTGTGCCTACTTTTATAAGTAATAATGCCTATATTTATAATCAGTGGAACCTTCAACATTTCTGTTTTATTTCTATATTTAGATATTTTTTGTTAGTTTTTTATGTAAAGTTTGCTTTTGTGTTTTTAACCTTATATTACCTTTAATATAGTTTGGAGTTGTTTCATTATTTAATATTTATTTATAAAGGTAGGTGCACATAGTTATAATTAGGCATACTCAGTCACAAAAGTACGCCGAACTAAATATTAAAGTTCAACTTTTCTGTTTTGTTTTTATATTTAGAAATTTTTTTGTTGGTTTTTATTTGAATCTTTTTTTTTTAATTTTCAACGTTATATTACTTTTAATGGGGATGGGGGTTGTTTCATTATACTATATTATATATTTGAAACTTCAACAGTTAGTTGTACCTACTTTATGACTGAGAGTGTCTAATTATATAACCATGTACCTATTTTTATAATTGACAATGCCTATATTTATAACTAGTGGAACTTTCAACTTTTTGATTTTGTTTCTAAATTTGGATGCTTTTGTTGGATTTATCTCTATAATTTACTTGTTTTAACCTCTTTTTTTTTTATTTTTATTGAATGCAGCCGTTATGGAAATCTCGAATGAGGTTTTGTTGGTTGGAATTATCGTAGCATTTGAGGAAGATGCATTCAATTTGTATAATGATTATGTATTCAGATTGGCTTTAGGATTCATAAGGGCAAACAAAAGTTTAAGGAAGGAAGCACTGTGAAGTATTTGAAACAGTTTTATTGTTACAAACAAGGGAATAAGTGTGATAAAGGGAAAAAGTGAATGCTCAGGAATGCTTAGAAGAATGGTTTAACAATGAAGGATAAGATCATTGGTGAAGTTGGATCTTATTATGTTAATAATTGAAAGAATGAAGGTGGATCTTCTAATATTAAAGATCCAATGGGAAGGCATGCAAAAGGAGAACGTAATATAAGGGGTTGTTTCGATATTAAAGAGTATTATTGAGATAAAGTGCAATTAAGCAAAAAGGAAGAGGAAGAGTGCTTTAAAGCATGCTTCAAGAAATAAAACGGTTGTGAATGTCAGCTTAGCTTATGAATTTTTAACACTAGTGATGTGGAACCTTTAAGTACTTTGCAGACATTCATAAATTTTATGTACATTTTATAATTTGATTACTTGAAGACTTTGTTTGGTACAATTTTTATTTGTGGTTTTTTATGTTATATGTGTGTCAACTATTTTTAGAAAGTGTGCTACAATAGTTTATATTGTTGCTAATTTCTGTAAATATAGATGTCTACTTTTATAACTATGTATGTTTAGTTTTGTAAATAAGTGTGCATAATTTTATAACTAAGTATGCATTTTATCTATTGTGTGTTATTCAAGTAACATTCTTTGTGTATGTAGATGATTTTTTTTAGTTGCATTATTGCATTTTATGGTACCCCTTTTGCGTGTTTATACCTTATGAGTGTTCCAATATGGTGAGAAGGAGTGTCTTGATACTTTAATATGACATTAAACTTCTGAGAGTGCCTACTTTTAATTGGAAGTGCCTACTTTTATAACTGAGAGTGCCTACTTTATAACTATGCATGCCTTCATTTTTATGTGTTGCTCAAGTGGCATTTTTTGTATATGTATATGGTTGTTTACTTATATTGTTGGATTTTTATGATCATTTTTGGGTGTTCTAATATGTGGGGTATGTGTTTCGTGACTACTTTAACACAATGTCAAACTTTCGTAATTAGGTATGCCTTTTATAAGTAGGAGTGTCTACTTTTATAATAGAGAATACCTAGATTTAATACTAAGTGTGCCTTTCACTGTTGTGTGTGTTAGCCTATTAAAGCAAAGTACAAGATTATATATGTACAAAAATATAGATATACATTAATAATATATTAATTGTATTTTACATGGTTTCCTTTAATGTCTCTCTTGTAGTATTCAGATGCTGCAAGTTGTACACTCTCTCGCAAATATTGATCTCATGCATGATTATAGTATACATAAGCTTGCATCTCAGTGATTGGATGACTTTTGCGTTTTTCTTTGTCTCTTTCAGCAATGCATTCCGGCTTCCTTCTATCTTTTGCCCCTTATATGCCTCTCTATAACGTTGGTGAATCATGTCAAGGTTTTTCTTTGCTGCTCTATAATGCTGTTACTGGTAGGAAACATTAAAATGATTAGTGTGAGCAGGAGTGTCGATTTTTATAACTGTAAGTGCCTATTTTTACACCTATTTGTAGATATGCTGAAAAATATGTATGATGAATTGGAGCCCTATTTGATAACAATTAGTGCTTATTTTTACAAGTAGCGGTACAAATTTTTCATAACCAAGAGTGACGATAATGTTAAACATGCAAAATGGTTGACTATAAATAGGTGTCCCTATTTCTGTAATATGATGTGCCTTATTTTATAACTTTGTGTGCCTACTTCTAAACCTGTGTGTTTTCCATGTATGTCATACATAGTTGACCTACTTTATGTATTTGTGGCCTTTTTAACGACAATTAGTGCTTATTTTTACAAGTAAATGTATAAATTTTCATAACCAAGAGTGACTATAGTGTTAAACATGCAAAATGGTTGACTGTAAATATATGTCTTATTTTATAACTGTGTGTGCCTACTTTTACGACTATGTGTACATACAATGTATGCCATACGTAATTGACCTACTTTATTCATTTGTGGCCTTTTTAGTGACAAATGGTGCTCATTTTTACAAGTGTACAAATATTTCATAACCAAGATTGACTATAATATTAAACATGAAAAATTGTTGACTGTAAGTAGGTGTGCCTACTTTTTTAACATGGCATGCCTTATTTTATAACTGTCTGTGTGTTATTTTATAACTATGTGTGCCTACAATGTATGACATACATAGTTATCCTAATTTATTAATTCGTAGCCTTTTTAATGACAATTGATACTCATTTTTACAAGTAGGGGTGCAAATATTTCATAACCAATAGTGACTATTACGTTAAACATGCAAAATTATTGACTGTACGTAGATGTGCCTACTTATGTCATATGGTGTGGCTTATTTTATAACTGTATGCCTACTTTTACAACTATGTGTGCCTACAATATATGGCATACAGTAAACATTGTACAAACATAAATGGACAACAAATTGCAAAAAGCAGTTATTATTACGTAAAAGAGCACAAAATATGAGAAGGAATATGTGAAAAATCAACAGATACGAACATACAATAGGGAATTAATAGTTATTTTGTCACTGTACACACTTAATGGACCATAAAACACAAAAAAACATCAATGTCGAGTTCAGAAGACCAAATCAGGCACAAAACACAATAATAGATCAAACCCAAATATACGAAACAAAAACCATCGGTGATGACTAAAAAAGAACATAAACTATGTAAACTAGTTTGTTGTAATGGTTTTTGTTGAGTTCTACAATTTTAAAGTTAAATTTACCTGTTGCTGCCACTGTTGCTTGAGGATGTTCCTCTGTTGCTTGAAAAATTTGTATGTGTTGCTTGAAAAACTCATTTTTATGAATTTTGTATGCAAAGATGTAGGATTTAATGTAGAATTGAAGCATGGAACAAGAAAACAGAAGAAATGGTTTGTTGAGACGTGGAATTTGGTAAAACATCACCTTGAAAATAGTCCTTGTGAATGTGTGAGGGTTTTTGGGAGGGAACGAAAGGTTTTGCTGAAATGGCACGTGTAATCTATGCGCGGGGATGAAAGTGAATTAACATTTTTTTTTGTCAATTTGCCAGATTAATTAAAACAACGTTGTTTTTCACGGAGCATACTAGGTCCATGGTATAACAACTGTTTTTGGATCGTCAAGAATGGCTAAGGGTAGAAAAAAAGTTTGAATCAAATTGAATCGATTGAATCAAAAACTAAAATCGAAATTTTCGATCAAAAATTGAAATTTTCGATAAAAATAAAAATCAATTTTTTTTACTTAAAATCGAAATAAAAATTAAAATTTTGGGTCGAAAACTGAATCGTAAATAAATGCACATCCCTATTTAATTTCAGCTACATAAAGTGCACCAAGTTTCCGGTTTTCAGTTGGGGTACGGTTAAATTGCTGGTTCTGCAAACGTTGCTGGTCGAGATGTCTAGTTCTAAGCTAGTTTTGGTTGGACCGTCTTGATTTTCTTGATTTTCAACTTCTAAATTGGTTTTTAGCCCTATTAAAAGTCTAATTTCACATTTTAGTTTCCTAACTCTCATATGGTTAGAGGCTCTATAAATGAGGCTTTTCCAGCCATCAGAATGAGTTTTTTAGTTAGTTATTAATTAGACAATCATGTAATTATTTATTTTCTTTAGGTTTTAGGCTTTAACCATTAGGGCTAAAACTTTAGTTCTTGATTTTTTTAAAAAAAATTCTTGGAGATCAAAATGGTGAAAGAAGATAGAGAAAGACGAATATTCAAGTTCTCTCTTTAAGGCTTGTTTTATTCATTTTACAATTTTTTTTTTTGTAAACTGTCTATGTTTCTAAAATTTTAATATGTTTTTATTTATTTTTATGGGTCTTTGATAGTAAAATCCTTTTAACTAGGGGTTATGTGACTATTATGTGTCTTTATTCATGTTTTAGTGTTGCTTTATTGCTTTATCATAATTCTTCATGATTAATTCTTGTTCCTTGATTTTAATACTCTCAATTTATTTGATCACCTTTTTAATGATTTAATACTTGGTTTTTAGAGCTAACCGAGATAAATTGAGCAGGAACTAAGTAATAATGACACTTAGTATAACTAGCAAGAAAATTTTAACAATTTCTAGGTGTGATTGATGTAGATAATTATTTAATGAAAACTCGAAATTTCACATTTCTTAATGTGTTTTTAGTTAATTAAATATACATAGAAGTATAGTATTTTATTAATTAAAGATAGGGGTTTTGCATTGAGAAATTGGATCTAATTCTATATAATGGAAATTTACTGTTAATATTGAAGGTAAATTTGATTCGGTAAGAAAAGTTACACCTTTTGCATAATAAATAACTTGTCAGATCGTTGGCCTTAGTTAAGCTTTACCCATAGATTTCCTTTTTCATTCCTCTAATTAGTTTCAATCAATCTCTCACTAACGTATGATATACTTGGATTATCAGCTTAAATAGTAATAATTAGTGGTTGGATACAAATGTATGTGCATATCTACCTTGATTATATTATAATTGAGCTAAGTGAATTTGTTAGGTCAGTTTTTGGCACATCAAGTTATAAAGATGACTGCTCCTAACATCTACATAATTATTTATATATCATATTTTAAATGTTTTAACTAAAAGAGAATCTAATTCAAAATTTCTTTTTAACAAAATCTTATGCTACACTTTTATTAGGCATAAGAAAAATAATTACATTTTTAAAGTCATTTTAACTTCTTTTTCTTTTATAAAAAAAATCATTTTAACAATTAGAATCTACAAAATATTTTTGTAAATGAGTAACCATCTCACACGAAAGGAAAACATATTATTCAACAAGTTTATTCTCATATGAGCTCTTTTTTTTTCTACTTTTAATGAGAAGAGCTCATTACGGCGATGACCTCATTGCATATTAAAATCATGTTATATTTGAAGTCTTTCAATATAAAATCAACGGCGATGACCTCATTTTTTCTATTTTTTTTAAAATCATGTTATATTTTTTATTTGAATCTTTAATATAACTTTATAATATGTTACAATGTCTTCAAAAATCTCTAAAAAATTATATTCCAGACTTTTATTTTATGTTTAGAAAAAAAAAAAAAGAAATATCCTCTCTAATTTTTTTAAAAACCTCATCTTCCATTTAAATAACTAAAAGTGTAATATTATATTTTGCAACATATATATTACACATTCTCGGTCTAAATAGTTAATCTTTAAGTAAAATAATTTTCATTATTACAAACCATTTTTTAGATTGGAAAAATTTTTTATATTAAGAAAAAGCATGATCCAAACTAAAAAAATTACGACAAAATTGTTTTTATTTTAACACCAATAAATTGAAATACCACAACTTATCAACATGTCTCAAGCTATTTCTAATAGCCTTGGCATGATAGTTTCTTATTCAAGATCGTCTAATAAATCTTTTAATGCATGCCCTACAGGTGGACTTCTTTTAGTAGTAGCTTTTTCTTTAAAGCTTATCTTTTAGGGTTTATCTTTAATTCTATAAGATTTTATTGATAAAACTAACATAAAAGGAGTATATAGAAGACATACTAGACGGTCCCGACTGCGTCTCTCTACCACTAGTAGGAGTATTTCGGCCAAAATCGTTTAATGCACTTTCTAATATAATTCTTCTACTACACTTTTTTTTAATAATAGTTTTATTATGAAATTTTATAAAATAAAATATAATCTCTAAAATCGAATAAATAAACATCAGAACTATTAAAAGAAGTGTACTAATAAAGATTGTATTAGAAGATGTATTAGACGATCCTAAGTGAAAATATTTTGTACTAATAAATAATCGTTCTATATTTCCGCATTTGTATTCACACGTGCGCGAATATTTTTTAAAATCTCTTGTATATTGGGGATTAGTCAATTTAAGTTAGTACCTTGAGATACTTGGTAAGCAACTTACAATGCTAATGAAAGGTCACAAGTTTGACTCCTACTTGTAGCGCCATGTTAAAAAAGACTCTAGACCATTCTATAATCTCGAAAAACAATCAAACTCTAAAATATTTCGTTTGCCGAATTCGAATACTTCAAGGTCGTACACTCTAGACACTGAACGCTTCTCTAAAAGATGAAGTCAATTTAGTCCCAAAGTTAGGGGACAATCTTTTATATATATATATATGTGTCTTATGTGTTTAGAAAAATGTAATTATTTGAATCTAAATAAATTTATGCTACTCTCATTTGATATCATTTGTCGCTTTAGCCCTAGGGTACATGATCTAACCATATTCCCCCTCCTATACATATGTGCGTGTCTAATACTCTATTATCTGTAGAACTATATTATTAATAGGCTTGAAGAGTTGACCAAGCCATTATCTGTAGAACTGTATTTTCCTCCATTGGAAGCCAGATGTAATTTCTTTCAGGTAATTAACATATCACAAATATCTTTCTTTAAAATAAAAAACAAATAATTACCCTTTGACTATCATTAGTAGTTCTAATGAAAGTTCTTAAGCAACTGTTTAATTTCAACAAGATAAGAGTATACATAAAAAGTATCATTTGATACTCCATTAATTTACTAAAGTGATAGATATTTTGAAATGAGTGCATCTAGACACTACAAAAAAGTAGGCGGTTACCGACGGAATAAGCTGTCGAAGACGCGTCGGTATTAGCTTATTAGTGAGGGTAAATCAAATACCGTCAGGCCATTTTTTGTCGGTAACAGAAATTACCGAAGGTCGTCCGTTGGTAATATTTATTTCTGATGTCATTCCTTACGGGAAAATTTTGTTCCGTAGGATTTCACTAGCTAACGCAAACCTTCCCTCGGTAATAAATGTCGACAGAATTACTTACGAAAGCTAGAACTATTGGTACATAGTGCCGACACACATTCCGACTCAAATGCCTGCCGATAACTAATTTAAAAAAAAAATTGTTTCCCACGGGCAAACTGTCGATAATCTTTTTAAATATAATTTACAAAATGGACCTAAAACTTCTTGAAATGCAAAAAATTCAACAACAGCAATATATATACATAAACTCATGTTCATGCATAAAACATCAAACTCATAAAATATCCGTAAACTAAAATTCATACATGAAACATCAAATAAACACAAAATTGACAAGTATCAGACATCCTTGGGACCCCTAACATGAATAGAGGAGAGGGGATCAACAGTGCTGGTGCCCAGGGTATCAATAGAGGAGGGATGGAGTAGAGAAAGATACCCTCGCTTCTTAGGTCCCCATCGCTGATGTTATCGATAATGATGTCGTCGATGGATGGTAGCCACAATAGCTCTAACAAGGTCCATCATTGGTGGCATAGGGGTGAATAACAAGCAGTTCTGCTTGGCAAACCACCTTATGTGCTCGTAAAAAAGAGTAGATACTGGAAACAACAACCTCTATCCTCCTCATGATCCTCTGCTCCGCATCCAAAGTGCAAGGTGGCAATCCAGTTGTGGCCGACTGATCTCAGCTCTGAGATGAGGTGCCTCCGAGTCAGCTTCGTATAACTGGCCACGGCTCAGGCCATCGCTATATTGGCCATTAGTTGGAGCTTATCGGGTATAGCAATGCCTGTGGCCGTAGCTTCTTCCTCGGCCTTCTATCGTAGCTTGTGAAATTTTGACTACAATATGAAACTTTAGTGAGATAATAAGTTATAAAATATTATATAAACTTTTAAGTTATAAGCTATAAAACATTATATAAAAGTAGGCTATAAATTTGACTAAATTTGACTAAAAATTCATATGATGTCCCTTTTTATCCCTTTTTTTATGCTTCTGAAGCTCCTCCAAGTTCTTGCTCATGGAGAACTTCTCTGATAAATTCGCTTGTTGGAAAACAACAACACAGTTACTAATTACCTTATAATGAAGTAATGAAATCAAACAGTTCTTACTTTCTTAACATCTGCTCTGTGAAGGTGATGGAACCACCTGTGTACTTCACTTCCCACCCCCATCCCTCATTCCTATTTCTTTTATTCATTTTGCAAAAAGCATTGTACTCAGAACTCTCTCAATACTTCATAATCTACTCCCAAAACATTTCCGGAACTTAAACGGGCCTATTCCTTGCAGCTTGAGCATTGGCAAGCAAATCCCTTATTTGGTCACCTGCCTTGACCTCCTATGCATGCCTCTTCTTGGTGATGGGTAATGCCTTGTCCCATACTCTTCTTTTCTGAAATTCAATAAAAATTCAAAAGATCATAAAATAACATGACAGTATAAGTATAGATAATAGAATATAAGAACTATAAGTATAAGTATAACAAGTATATGATTCAAAAGACTTAATAGATTATAAGTATAAATACTTGTAAAAAACTTAAGATAAGTAAAACAACTACAATATTTCATTCATTTACCTGAAACTCTCCCCACCACATATTTTAGCCATTCGGTGGGACCTGAGTCTAACTGTGGTAAGTACCAATGAACTGCTCCTGCATGACAACTGAGATATATGCGGTAGCTCTCGAAAACAGATGTAGTCTGTACATATTACATAATATTAACGTTAGAATATATTATATTTTATTATAGTTCATTAATGATAAGTTTATCCTTTTTATGTTAAATGAACTTACCGATCTACATTTAGCATTAATAACTATCGAGTACCACAAAGAGGTAGCTTGAGAGCCGCAGGATCAATTTCAGGAGCCGCAGAGGATGACAGCTATATGATGGGTGCGTTATATAAAGTGGGAACGTTGGAACATGCCTCCTACTGTTTCTGTGTCCGTAGATCCTGATGTGTCCATGTTTTTTGATCTTGTTGTATTATAACGGGGGGATCCTGCTGTATCAGTAGTGGTATATCCTTTCTTTTGCGTGATCAGGCCATCGAACGTGTGATATAAGTAACATGATAGAATTAGTAACATAAAATAAACAATAGTATAATGACGTAAATATAATAAAAATAAGTGTAATAATATATCTAAAATAATATAAGTATAGTGACATAAATATAATAAACATGTGTAATTTTAACGTAAGTACAATAACATAAGTTATTACCATAAAATCTATGTTTTTTTTCATAAGCTTAGAAAAACTTTGACAGAGTTTACTGTGTATTATGGACATTTTCCAAGGCACACAGGCCACTCAGACAAGCAACAAAAACATATCAAACAAAAAAAAGAAGAATCAAGGCTCCCTCGTAAATCTTTAAAGAGTTAGAGCTCCCCCGTAAAGTTGTAAAGAGTTAATAGTGCCCCATAAAATATCATCTATACTTAAAGAGTCAGGGCTACCCCGTAAAAAAAAAATTAAATTTTAGACTAACTGAACACATACATCTAGTGTTTATATGACGGAAAATATGCCACCAAAATCCGTACAAACCAAACTATAAAAAAAGATAATAATATTAAATTTTAAACTTGTAATATTACAACTCTAGTCTAATGAAATGTAACCTTAAAGTAATTAAACTACTATTAAACTTAGAATACTTAAAGTACTTAAACTTAATATATATATATATATTTAATAAGAATGTAATTTATCCTTTATAATGTGTAGAAATTATAGTTATTAGGTAGTAAAAGATTTTTATACCAAATAACTTTACCCTTATGATAAATACATAAAACATGATATTTAGACAAAAAAAAGATATTCCGTTAACTTATCGAATAAACTAGACTAAAAGTTCTAAATTCGAATTAGATTTAACTCTGACCATGTATAAAAAAGTCACAGTGATATAGATTTAAAATATTTTATGTTTTAAAGATTATGAAATGCAAAGAAAACCCTTCCAAAAATATTTCATGTTGGAAAAACTAATTACTATTACACACACTATTTACTATTACATGCCAAACAAAAGTAAACAGTGGAAATTAAAACAGCCTTTCTATTACAAAAGATAAATCTTCTTCTCCGATTTAAGAACAAAGGGACCGATCAAAATCCACAAAGTTGCAAAATAATAATAAACAGTTAATAAAGAAAAATAAAATGAACAAGTAATACACTTACCACCGCTGCGGACATAGACCACCGGCGGGAACAGTGATGAACCGAGAAGGTGAACAGGCGCCGAGCAACGGCTGTGTTTCACAAGCCGCATCAGGGCTTTACAGGTAAGTGATAAAAATGATCGGAGCCCTCAGATCCGAGCCTCAGCCACCGATAAAGAGTCGCCAGTGCCAACCTCGTCTTCCCCCCTCTCTTTCTTGCGGCTCTATCTAAATTTCACTATAAAGATATGAGTCAGAATCTGGAGGTACTCTGAAGATCTAGACCTGTTTGCTTCCCTAATTACAATCCCAATGTTGTTAAAATTCAAAAGAAAGATAACTTTTTTCCTTGTCATTCTTCCCTCAAAATCTCAAATTGTATGCCCTTATATTTCTTGAATTTTTTATGTCTCCATGAATTTCTTCAAGTTGGTGCTCATTTTTGGGTCACTGCCCACTTCTTAAAAAATACCTACAAAAATAGAGATCATAGAAGTTAGATTCTCGCTAACTGCAAATTAAAAATAATAATAACAAAATTGTAAAAGAGTGAAATTCAAATATATAAAAAAAAAAAAAAAAAAAAAAACTAAGCAGGTCTAAACTTGCAAATTAGATGAAGAGAAATTGCAACTAAAGGAACTGCCTGCTTGCAGTTGATTCAAGATTCAGTTTTAAGAATTTCAGAGAAAAATAAACACATGCTTCAGATCAGATTTGTCATCAGGAAAATCATTTCATCTAATTATCTAAACACAACATGAAAAGGGCAGACTGCATCTAATAATTTGTTGTTACATCACTTAAGGTGAAAGAACAAAATATCCGTAAAAGGAAAAGAAAATCAACGGCGCAACAATAACTTTGTAGGCCAGTTAACAACACTGTGCTTACCACCTACCCCAGACAGCTACTAAAACCTACAGAGTAGCAAATTAAGCAATGAAGCAATCGAAGGCATTCTAGCCATTCGTTGACTAACATGTTTAGCGCCCGCCCAATTAGGGAAAATTTAGGGTTACCGCGCAATTATCAATTAAGGATGATGCAGTTGCATTTTTAAAACCCAGATTATCACATAAATGATGGAAGTATCATTGCGCAATTGAAGAACTCTTCCCTATCTAACATTCAAACATAGAAGACTAAATTATCTTAGATAAATTCATTTATATGATAGTTGAACATCTTGATGAATAGGATAGGAAAAAAAAATTCACTTGAAATATAAATATAAACCTTAACTATCTTTGCAATATCCACTGTGTAACAAATTTCTCCATTTTGCTTTCCCTTTTCCTGTGTCAGATGCAGATGAACCTAAACCAACTTTTTCCTGCATATGAACAAACATTTCTCAGATACTGACGTCTTTCCAAATTACCATAGATAAAAATCAAAGAGAATCTCATCAGCATTGTAGAATTTCCGTGACTATTAATTTGTTTGCAAAATAGACACTACTTTGTGAACTAAAAGCATCATCTGAGAAACTATAATCCAATGGAGCTCTATCATGGACATTTAATTACCATGTGATTCAAATTCAAGAAGATATTCATTATAAAGTTTTAAATGTTACATAGCATTGAAAAATATCATGCTTAAAAGCAAAGAATACGAATGTAACACATTCCATTCAAAATTAATTAAAAATATTGGATAGTCCGAAATCTATATTGTTAAAAAACAGTTGCTGAAAAGTATTAAGTGCGTATAAGAATGTACTCATCCAACAAGTTTGAAAATCAAGAAGATGGAAATTTCAATTTGCTTCTACTCTCAGTTTCTTACGGTTGTAAAGGAAATACTGTTGAATTTCTAAACAGACCCTAACTAAGCTAAGTATGGAAGAAAACCTGCAATTAGCATTATTATGACTAATATTATATCTGAGGAATATGTTGTTTGGTATACTGGTTTGTTAATTTCAGCTTGAGCTTTATTAATTGAACTAAAAGTTTTGTAAAAATGCACTCACAGATATAGCAAGACGGAGGAGAGAGAGGGCCCATAGGATGATAGACAACAAGAATGATAGTGCCGGCTTGACCACCTCCACACAGGCGACGTAGAAGATGAGTTGACGAACTAAGAGCAAAAATTAAGAAAGAATTTGATTATACTGCAACAAAGAAAGAAAAAAATCTAAACTCTTTTAAATGACAACAATGGCACACTAAAAGAGATGTTGATCTCGGTTTCTGTACATTCTAGCAAGCACGACATTGACAAAATCTTTCAACCCAATATTCTTCAACCAGTTCATATCACAGTTTCAGTAGTCAAACCTCATGAATCAAGAACACTTAAACCATTTGACTTACCAATTTTCCATGTAAAACTATCCAAAAATTAAAAAAAAAAATTAAAAACATCCACACCAAGAAGATATACAACATTAATTAGCATCAAGAGGTTTCAGCATTAACTATTACCAGCAAAATATGAATCATAAAAAGAGTAGCAAATCCCTAAGCTCAAAATTCTGACATTACCCCAAGTTAAAGCTAAAGGTGCAAAATTGTCCTAATCCATTGGTAAAAGGTAGCATTAGTGATCAAGAAAACTTGAAAGTTCATTCCAAAAATCAATTGAGACAAAAGTGAACAAACCTTGAAACGAAAATCATGCAACTGCAAAATTTAAAGCAAGTTCTACACTTTTTAGTAAACCCTCGAAATTGAAATTAAGATGATCTAGACATAACCATGGTATGACATCCAAAAACCGTAGCCACCGGCAAGCTAATTACCATCAAATAAATAAAATTTTAATGATATAATAAACTTTGCACAGAAATATACATCTAAAACTGAAAGTTTCCAGTGGGGAAAACAATCTTATGTTTTCTGTTTTATTAATGTGAGAATAGTGTACAATTTATAGATTTGTCCAAGAGACAAATCCCAAGCAGATTAGAACTAGGAAACACATTAGAAGTAAAAGTCCTAGCTAAATAGAACTAGGAAACACAACTTATACATAGTTTATGATTAATAGGAAGCCTATTTTGAATATATATCTAACACTCCCCCTCAAGTTGGAGCATGAAGATCAGAAATGCCCAACTTGGAAGCTAATCGATGAAAATGGGTCGGATGAAGAGCTTTAGTAAGAATATCGGCAAGTTGCTCCTCACTTCGAATATAAGCAGGATAGATAAAACCGTCTTGAAAAGCATCACGAACAAAATGACAATCTATTTCAATGTGTTTAGTGCGTTCATGGAAAACAGGATTTTCAGCAATATGAAGAGCAACTGGTTATCACAATGTAATGGAATGGGGCGAGTGACAGGGAACATGAAGATCGCGCGTAAGAATAGATAACCATTTAAGTTCACATAAAGTTATAGCCATAGAGCGATATTCAAACTTCGGCAGTAAGAACGAGAAACAAGATGTTGTTTCTTTGTCTTCCAAGAAATAGGAGACCCACCAAGAGAGATAAAATAACCAGTGAGAGAGCGGCAAGTGATCGGGCAGGTGGCCTAATCGGAGTCACAATATGCAGTTAACGAAAGAGAAGAGGTAGAAGAAAGAAAAATGCCACGCCGAGACTCTCTTTCGGATAATCTGGACAACTCTGGATAGCAAAGATCCCAATGAGCATGACGAGGGGCGTGCATAAATTGAGCAAGTGTATGTACAGCATATGCAAGTTCGGGTCGAGTAAGTGTGAGATATATTAGCTTGCCGATGAGTCTTCGGTAGCGATCTGGGTTGTCAAACAATGAGCCAGATGCTTTTGCCAGCTGATGATTAGGTTCCACAGGAGTAGATGCCGGCTTGGCACCTAATAAACCCATTTCAGAGAGAATTTCCAAGGTGTATTTTTGTTGGGATAAAAATAATCCCGTGGAGTTTCTCGCAATTTCTATGCCCAAAAAATATTTGAGCGAGCCCAAATCCTTCATGTGAAAGCACTTGTGTAATGAAGCTTTGAATTTTTCGAGTGTGGATAGGGAATTGCCAGTAATGAGTAAATCATCCACATAAATAAGAACACATAGATAAATATTCCGTCGAGAATATGTGAAAAGAGAGTAATCTGCATAAGACTGAGAAAAACCATACCGACAGAGAGCGGTGGTGAGTTTGGAGAACCAACATCGAGGGGCTTGGCGAAGACCATATAAAGACTTCTTTAAACGACGTGACTTGTCCTTTGTAACGGGATGAAATCCTCGGAGGTGGTCGCATATATACCTCTGCTTGTAAATCTCCATGCAAAAAGGCGTTGTGAACATCCATTTGATGGATAGGCCAGTCATGGGCAACGGCTACTGAAAGGAGAGTACGAACGGTGACCATTTTGGCAACGGGAGCAAAGGTGTCTCGTGAAATCAATACCCGCCATTTGTGTATTTTCCAAAATTACCAAGCGGGCTTTATATCGCTCGATGGTGCCATCGGCTTTGTACTTTATCCCAGTAGACCCATTTACTCCCCAAAGGCACGTTTTCCGAGAGGTAAGGAGGTTAAAGTCCATGTACTATTTTGTTCAAGAGCATCAATCTCTTGACGCATAGCAAAGTGCGCCTGCAGAGGATTGGAGACTCGCCGCGAGTAAGTGGTAGGCTCGGATTCGCATTGCCACGCATGCTAAAAAATTGCCTGTGTGTATTATAAAATTTACTATAGTCCACAAATTTTGTGATAGGATAAAGGGACGTACCTGAGAGATCCGAAGAGGGTGAAAGAGCAGAGGCGGAATGGGATATAGAGGACTTCCATATGGCATTGCAATCATAATCTTGGAGCCGAGTCGGAATATGTTTAATTCGAGTGCTTCGTCTCGAGGGCGTGAATGTGCGGAGTTTCTTGCGGCAAGCTGGCAGGAGTTTGATTGGGACTAGTTTGGAGAGAGGCGGCTAGAGAGGTTGGTGGTGGGCCGTGCGGAACTGGGCTGCTGGGTTGTGGGTGTGGATCTGGGTCTGAAATTGGAGATGGGCTTTGGGTTAGTGGGCTGCGGGAAGGATTTGGTGGATCTGGGTTTGTAGGGGGGCTGTGGAAAGGATGTGTTTGATCTGGGCTTGGTGTGTTGTGTGTTAAACTCCCCCTCTTTGGGATATTTTGTGGTTTGGAGCCCAAAACTTGTTCCCCAAAATTGTAAGATTGTGTGAAGTCTGTAGAAGTGGAAGTACCTGATTGGTCAAGGAATGGAAACTTTGTTTCATAAAAAATCACATCTCAGGACACAAAGAATTTTTTCTGCTTTGCGTGTCGTAAAATCTCCATCCTTTCTTATGAAGAGGGTAGCCAAGGAAGACACACGGTTTGCTGCGGGTTTGAAATTTATCTTTTGGGATATCATGGTTATGTACATAAGCTAAGCACCCAAAAGTTTTAATGTGAGAGTAGGATGGTTTTGCATGGTCTAGTAATTCATAAGGAGTCTTACCTTGTAACAATTTGGAGAGAGTCCTATTAATGAGATAGGCAGCCGTCAAAATGCATTCTCCCCAAAACTTTACAGGTAAATTGGCTTGAAATCGCAATGCCCGAGGTACATTTAAGATATGGCGATGCTTGCGTTCAACTCTTCCATTTTGTTGTGGTGTGCCAGGAATAGTGGTTTGGTGGATTATGCCATGGGTAGTAAGATACGACCTAAGAGGTGCAAATTCTGTCCCATTATCGGTACGGATTGTCTTTACAGTTTTGTGAAATTGGGTTTTGATCATGGTAAGGTAATCTTGAAGAATAGAAGCAACTTCACTTTTTTCTGACAGTAAATATATCCAAATAGCCCTAGAATAATCATCTAAGATAGTAAGAAAATATGAAGCACCTATAGTGGATTTGGATTTATATGGGCCCCATAAATCACAATGAATTAGGTCAAAAATTGTAGATGCTTTATTGATGCTAAGAGGAAAACAATCACGAGTTTGTTTGGCACGTAGACAAATATTACAAGGTGATGTGTTAGTTGTAGAGTCTTTAGAATTACCCAAAAAATGATTGACTACATAATCTGAAGGATGTCCCAACCTTATATGCCATAGTGTGCTTGAATCAAGAACTATGCTAGAGAAAGTGTATAATTCCTTTAATTCCAAAGGTTTGTAGAAGAAGATCCCATTCCTCTCGCTCACCCACTCCAATCGGCCTCATCGAGATACTGTCCCCGTATAACACAAAATTTGTCGTAAAGTGTGATAAAGCATTGCAAATCTCTTGCCAATTGAGACAAAGAAATTAAATTGCAGTGTCAATTCAGAATTAGCAACACTCTAGTGGAGTTGTAATGTAGGACTTAAAGAGACCATTCCTTCGTGCATAGCAAAAGTTTTGGCACCGTTAGGTAACCCAATAATATGCGAGAGATAGGATGTAAATTTTGTAAAAAACATTTCCTACCACCATATGGTTAGAGCACCCCTGAATCTAAAATCCAAAAATTTGCCATACCGTGATAGCTTGTCGATTGCATATTATTTGAGTTTTGGAGGGCAATCAACGTGGTTGACCACCGGTCAACGGGCCAAAGCCGGGAAAGGGGCCCGGGCCCGGCCCTGCCCGCTTCGCTGGAAGTTGGCTCGAAGCCCGGCCCCAAGCATCGAGATCGGCCCGACCCCTTCGTCTTCTCCAGCAGCGCCGACGAGCGTAAGGTGCGGGAACCGCGGCGGTTGTTGCAGAAAAAGCCCATGCCTCGGCCTTGCTTCCTCCATCGCGTGGTCTAGCCACCTCCTCGGGCGGTCGCCGCCGCGCGCCGTCCCGGATCGCCCTCCACGCCGTAAATTTCTGGGTCGCCGGTGAGGAGCCGCGGCCGCCCTGCTTTTTGGAGAAGTCCGAGGCCACCAATCCCGGATAGCCAATGAGTTGGAAGCAAACTGGTGATGTCGTGGCTGGCGCGGCTCGCAATGGGTGCAGAAGATGAAGAAAAAAATCTAGGATTTTTTTTCTGGCTCAGCGGTGGCGGCAACTCCGGCGGCGGCTCCGGCAGCATGGCGAAGGCGGCGCCATCTCCGTAATAATCTTCTTTCCGTGTTGAATTTTTGTGTTGTTCTTCTTTACTGATTTGAGCAAGAACGGTACGTAATTTGGGGTATAGGTTCTTGTTGGATCATATGAGAACGAACAGATGCCATAAATTGCACTATTCAATCCCATTAAAAATTGGAAAACCTTCTCGCTTTTCTCTTTCTTTTATAATAAAATTCAATAGATCTCGTGTCTCAGTGCTGAGCGGAAGTTGAGTATAATTTTCTAGTTCGTCCCCATACCTTTTTTAGACGTGAAAAATACACGTGTACTCGAATCACCGCCTTGCTTATAATTTGCCAAAGCCGCTTTTAATTCATATATTCTGGGGGCTGGTGCCAACGAGAAATCGTTCCTTCAAGGCTATCCATAATTCATCGCCTTTCTCTCGAATGATATATTGTGGATCGGAGAGAGGGTTCGATAGTATTGAGAATCCACGAGTTTACAAGATTATTGATCTCCCACCATTCTTCTTCTTTTTCTGGATCACCTTCAGGAATTGGAATTATTCCATCAATGAATCCCAATTTCTTCTTCGATCGCAAGGCCATGCGCATGGCCCTTGCCCTTTTGCATAATTATTATCTGTGTCTGTCTCTTTCAACTGGACTGTTGTTAGAATCAATCCAGGTCCATCAGTGGATGCCACATAATAAGCATCTTTCTTTATTTTGTTAACATGGCTTTCTTCCACCATGTCATTATCAACATTGCCAATATTGTCGTTACTCATTTTGAGAAATTTCAGACAATTGGCTCTGATACCATGATAGTTTCCAGTGGGAAAAACAATCTTATGTTTTTTGTTTTATTAATGTGAGAATAGTGTACAATTTATAGATTTGTCCAAGAAACAAATCCCAAGCAGATTAGAACTAGGAAACACATTAGAAGTAAAAGTGCTAGCTAAATAGAACTAGGAAACACAACTTATACATAGTTTATGATTAATAGGAAGCCTATTTTGAATATATATCTAACAAAAACCAATAAATTTCAACTCCAAAAAATAATGAGAGCTTATATTGTGAACTGAATCATGAATGAGACCATCATTTTAATTTTTCTCATTATTTTTGCTCACCTGCAAGTCATATCACATGAGAGCAAATACAAACGTCCTACATTATAGTTGTCTTCTGAAAGAAGCATTCTGCCATCCACGGCAAAGCATAATTTAAACATTCTTATGCTCTCATTTTGTGTCCCCTCCCCTGCCAAAACAATTGCTTCCTTGAAGGAAGACGTTGGAAAGTCCACAAGTTGGAAGCAAGGAAAAGCTCATACCGCTTCTGTTTCAAACACAACTTGACATAAAAAGTTTCAAAATGAATTATTTTTTTGGGGAAATCAAGTAAAAAACTACAAAGATGGCAGAAAAATCAGATCCATTCATGGCATTCACCTAATTAATGAAGCCCAAGCTTCGAGCAGCACCAACATTGCATCTTTCAAGACACATATGCAGAAACAGACATTTAACAAACAGTTTACAGTTTAAATAGGGGTAAAGACATGAAAAAGCAGGAAAAAACCTTCAAGTGGGCAACAAAACTTTTATTCCATGCCATTTGGACGTCGATCTATCGCAAATGAAATTGCAGCTGCAACCCAAATATCAAACCACGACAATTTTATCTGAAGCATTAAAATAACCTTTAATATCAATAAAAGAATTCACATTTTGGAATACAATTTCAAGAGAAAAATAATTAATCGAGACTTAGAGTAGATTTTCTACCCGTTATTTTGTAAGGCAATGCATCATTCTTTGCCGGATTCAGATATATTCTTTCGTTTGCACAGAAAGAAACAAAGAGACTGTGTGAGCCAGCCAACCGCCAACTTTGTGCAAACTTTCAATCTTCAGTATTAGTGAAATTGAAAAAGAGAGAGAGCCGACAGGGAAAAAGGTTAGTATTTCCATGGTTCAGCAAGCAGAGGGAAAAATGAGAGGCGAACAGAAAGAGAGGACAGTCACATCGACAACATTCGTTCTCTGAGAAGTTCCTCAACCTTGA
Source organism: Catharanthus roseus (assembly GCA_028651295.1). Classification (NCBI taxonomy): domain Eukaryota; kingdom Viridiplantae; phylum Streptophyta; class Magnoliopsida; order Gentianales; family Apocynaceae; genus Catharanthus; species Catharanthus roseus. The sequence goes on from JAPQWS010000104.1 coordinate 13,099,014, forward strand.
TTTGATAGACGGGAGGGGGAGGGGAGGGAGAAGAAAAAGCACTATATTTCGCAAAAGATAATAACTCACATTTAATAAAAAAAACCCATACTACCATTAAAATACTCGATTAATCCCAAAAATTAAGTTCATTTTCCACATAGCTAGTACCTCAATAGAGGAACTGCACCACTACACTTCACTTTTTTATAAAACACTAACTCCCATCTGAATAAAGCACCAATCCCAGCATTAAAGCACTATCATACTCGATTAAACGAAAAAAAATAACTTTTTTCATATACTAACCTCAATATAGCAAATGCTAAATTTTTCTTCACTTCTACTCGCATGTCTTTTTAGCATTTTTCTTCACTTCTACTCGCATGTCTTTTTTTCCTCCTTCAATTGTGTTTCTTCCATTCCCAATTGAAAGTTTTCGATGGAGAAAACAATTCAATGTTTTCTATCTATTATTACAATATATGTTATATTATATACTTACTAAGTCAATGTACAACTAAAAAACTAAATATATATATATATATAATTTAAGATTTATAAGAATAATAATCCTAAATAAATATAACAATAACAATCTTAAACATAAAATAATTAATCTTCCTTAATACTCTCCCTCAAGTTGAAGCGTGAAGGTCTAAAATGCTCAATTTGGAAGCTAAAGAAAATAAATCCAGCTTGAAAAGTATCTGGACAAAGTGACAATCAACTTCAATATGTTTAGTACGTCTATAGAAAATAGGATTTGCTGCGATGCGAAGAGCAGCTTGATTGTCACAATGTACTGGAATCGGGCGAGTGATAGGTACATGAAGATCACGAAACACGCTGGATAAGGGAACCACCAAGTGAAATCAAATAGCTAGTGACAGAACGTCGAGTAATGGGACCGGTGGCCCAATCAGATTCACAAGTAGTGAATTAGATTAAAGAACAATGCCATGTCCTGGACTATCCTTTAGATATCGAACCAGCCGGAGAACAGCGTCCCAATGGGCAAGCGAGGGGCGTGCAAAAACTGGGCTAGGATGTGAACAGAATAGGCAAGTTCAGGGCGAGTAAGAGTAAGCTATATCAATTTCCCAATGAGTCTTCGATAGCGATTTGGTTTATCAAAATAAGGACCAGATGTCTTAGCTAACTGATGATTTGGTTTGATCGGTATAGAGGCCGGTTTCGCGCCGAGCAGACCTGTTTCAAAAGAATCTCCAAAGTGTATTGCATTGACACAAAAATAAACCCAAAGGATTTCTTGAAATTTCAATTCCTAAAAAATATTCCAATATGAAAGCAAGCATTCAAGGAGGCTTTGAATGTATTAATAGAATGTAGCGAATTTCTAGTAAGTGACAAATCGCCTACGTAAATCAGAACACATAAGAAAATATTATTCTTGGAATATGTGAAGAGAGAGTAGTCCGCATAAGATTGGGAAAAACCACACTTACGATGGGCGGTAGTAAGTTTGAAGAACCAAAACCAAAGAGGTTGGCGAAGACCATACAATGGCATCTTAACTGTCCAATTCAAACACTAAAAGCCAAGATTGAATACCAAACTTGGCTTTCGGTATATATATATATATATATATATATATAGATAAGGTTAATTTACTTTCCTAACTAAATTAAGAAAATATAAAGTCCATATGTTTTTATAATGAAATACATAAAGTTATTGTTGTAATAATAATATAATATAGAGAAAGATAAGTATAAGAGAAAAAAAGTAGAACTCAAGAATAAAATTTCAATCTCATGAATACAACTACGATTGGTATTCAGTGAGTTTAGTTCTCCGTCATAGATACATTAATTTGGACATCCACAATATATATACATTAATTTCATAACACTCTCCCTTAGATGTCTATAATATAAAAAATATGTCTCAATAAAACCTTACTAGAGAAAAAACATTGTGGGAGAAAAAAGTCTAATGAAGAAAAAATAGTACACTATTCATTTATGTTTTATATACTCTCCTATTTAAATCGATTAATTGGTATGTCCTAGTGAATAAATCTTCAGGATTATATATCACGTTGGATTGAAACTATTGCACATTAATTTCACCTTTCTTATAAAGAAATTTTTGGTGAAATTTATTTTGTCACATCTCTTTCAACATGTCATCAAATTTCACAACCCAATAATATAATTTTTAATTTCATACTTCTAGGATATCATATAAATGTCTCAGGATTAACTATCAATAATGATCATACATATTCTCAGTAATCTACATAAAAAGTTAACTAGAACTTCAATGTAATTGAATGTGTGATTCTTATATAAATGATAATATCATCATGTTCACATATACATGGCTAGTTCGTTTGAGAATGTACAGCATACTATACCCATATAAATCCTCTATGAATAAATAAAGAAATTCTATCTTTAGTTTGTATATCAAGACAAAATCTTTAAATACTTACTTCAAGTATTTGCTTGCCAATCATAAACTTTCAGAAGGAATACTTCAAGTATTTAATTATTTCATTAAAGAACTTTTATAAATAAAAGGTCGATCATGCTTTGGCATGATTTAACATAGCCAGTTATAAGATTTGTGCCCTAGTGGAACATCCATAGAAGTATCCACACATTCAATTTTGTAACTCTTTTAGAGTTAACATAAATATTATGTGAATTTGCAATTTATTCGCAAATGATTAATATGAAAAACTTCTAGTTCACAAAAACTTGTATATATATATCAAATGCTTCAATAATAAATATAAAATTCTATCATTTTAATTTTCATCCCATAATGTGGAGAACATTAAAATAGATAAAGAATCATAATAAGCAACATAACAAATTCTAGGAGAACTATCATAGATATGTATTCGATCTTAATTTCTTACGTTTCTTTAAATAAAAATCACTAAGATAATGATGTTATGTTCTTTAGAAACAATTCACTTATATGCTTCATGCATGCCTATAGAATCTTTCAAGGACTTGAAATAAATTATAAGAGTTTAGTGCACTATTGTCTAAACTCAATCCACCACTATAAATTTTACATCTTCATATCAATATTGTCAGGACATTACTAAGAATTTTATATCATAATTTATATAAGTTCGCACTTTATTTATTAATTCTTATCCTTATGGGATACACTTCAAGCGTATAATTCCTTCAGGGAATACGTGTACACTTCAAGTGCACTTAATAATTATCCGGACTTTGCATATTTTCTCATGAGAACTTTATATTCTATTTTGGCCAAATATCTCTATAATATTCGAATTTTGAATATGCAAACTTTAATTCAAGATCCACATTCTATTAAATAACCTGCACATAAATATCATCGATGTTTTGTGCTATTTTATGGTTCCATCTATTTACATCATTACATAATACGATGAGATTTCATAATTATAATGACTTCATGTCCATGAATTTCTTCTGAAATAATAATAAAGTCATGTCATGAAAAATTTTGCTAGACTTAACTACATCCCACCATTTTTATTGCTCCTTTCCCTGTGCGAGAATTTTGTTGGAACCAATTTATTCTATCATATTTTGCATGTGTCTCAAAATTGTAAATAGTGATAGACTGTCCTTTGGAGACATTAAATATTAGGAGTCTTCTATGTTGGTTTTTCTTTACTTAGTCAATATGCATGGCTATTAATCTTTTGAACTTCTTGTTCAAATTATCTTTGTACAAGGATCAAATTGAGGCACATAATTTTATTTTTTATCCAACTATATATTTTCTCCTCTTTTCAACCAATCTCAATGCATTTTGGTAGATTAATATACTTGTATAGCACATTTATAATAATTAGATAGAAAAATATTGGTTCCTCGCCACGAACCAATTATAATGAGGAGAACTCAAAATAACATGTTGGTGAAATAATAAATACTACATATATATAAGTATACATGAATTAATTTAAAGGCACATATATGGTTTCATAAAGCCATCTAGTATATGCTGAACATATTCTGCAGGAATGTTCAAAATTTATATAAATAGAGAATCAATAATAATATTATTAGGACAAATTTGTTTAATGGGAGAATCTAAAATATGAGCTCATTAAAATTGCAAAGTTCAGATGGCAAGTCAACAATATATATATATATATATATATGTATGTGACCTTAGGTGGATAAATTGACTATATATTCATCCAAAAACACATTCAATGCTAATACTGATGGTATTCATAAAATTATTTTTTCTTGAAAAAGAGTAGTACAGATAACATTTGTGTGATAAAAACTTCTAGTTTCATACAAATACTATCATAAATTCTTTATGATATTTCGTATTTAGAGATCCGAGATGGTATAACCAATCATGCCAACATTTACTATTTTTAAATAAGTAAACTTCAGGTTTACACAATGATGTATTACAATTGCATTAACTTTAGTGAATTAAAAAAAACTATATAGGGAGAAAATAGTAACTTGTATTTAATTCACATTTATCATATGAGTCATGATAATATATCACAATTATCATGTGACCTCCTAGGTCAATTTACTCTTGCAGAGTCTTTAAATAATTAGTTTTTCTAAAACTTTCTATTAGTTAATTCTTTTGGAATCTTTAGTAAATAAGATCTTCTAGAGCTATCAACTATTTATCTCTTCTGGAGACTTTAATCAACTGGCTCTTCTAAAGTTTTTTATCGATTAGCTTTTAGGGAGCTTTAATTGCAATTTATTAGCTCTTTTAGAGCTTTATACTACCATCATATCCCTAATATATAACTATTTAGTTATTCTTGAACATCACAACAAAACAAGGAGCATGTATAATATGGCAAAACAAAATTTAATCACAAATAAAAAGTTGACTTCATTCCCCTAATTATTTAAACACTTCTCTACATCAATAAGGCTATATAAATATAGACATAATTAATACTTAAAATCAATATTAATTATCAATAGCATAATATTGGGAGTAAATAAACTTCATTATTATTTTTCTCATCGATGCATAATAAATATTTAAAATTTTGTTGGCTTACTACAAGTATGCTACAAACTCATTTTATATTGCATGAACAATATTTATTTGAAATTATATATTTCCATTTCCTTTCTCGTTGTTAATTGATCATCACTTCTGGTGATAATCTAAATTTTAGGTTTGATGAGTCATCATAGATATCATCATGATTGTAAGATTTTATAATTAGAGTATAACCTACTTTCAAATAAAATTTCTAATTGCATTCGCTTAAGGGAAAATGACATAGAATTAGTACAAATATTACAATATTCCATCCGCAAGGAGTCATTCATTTTTTATTCAATCTCAAAAGATAATCAGTAATTTGAGATCTTTTCATTTATATTTTCACTCAATGTTACTACTTCGGGAGCATAATTCAGTTACAAGAAAGGGGAAATATCTTCTCCATATTATGTCAATTGAGAAATATTTTAGATTCTATAAAATCCGGTAGTTGTGCCTTTTTGTAAGATTTTATCAAAATCTTTTTTAATAAATTATTCAACATTTAAGGGTTTCATGAATCTAAAGATGAAAGAAAATTTTATTGTGATATCTCTTTTAATGGTGTCTTTAAACCTATTATATACAGAAGAATTTTTACACGAATTCATAATGAAAAATTAATCTTTTCATGATTTCAAACCATATAAATAACTTTCAATATAATAGCTAGAAAAATTTTGATTTTTTTTTTTTTTTTATCTCAACAAATTATCTTTTACCTCTCATATTTTTTAATATCACCCTGAGAGAATTTTCTTGGCCACAACATCAATAAGAAGTCACGGCGACCGCTGTATATATCTGGCTTGCCCTCCTCCTGTACGCTTTGGGAGGTTGTCTGGATGCACAAATATTTTGTCTTGTTGGCCTCACCAAGTGGAGCCTACTCTATTCTCATTAAAAGATTTTGGCAAAACATATATAATTCTGTAGGTTCTACAAAGCCAATTTTTATAAAAGGAATTTGTCAATTGTGTATCGTATAACATCAACACTATCACAATTAGCACAATAGGTTTGAAAGGAATGATTGCCCAAATTTTAAGGAACAAGAGGATTCAATGAGGTTAAAAAACTCTAATATTGGAAACGCAAGTGCGTGTTCATAGTAATTGTGCTGATAACGTGTTAGAATAATAATATAATATAAAGCGAAAGAATATAGACAATAAAATGTACAAGAAAGAAAAATTAGAACTCAAAGAATCAAGTTTCAATCATCTTATTAATGTATATCATATGACCTATTTATAGGTTCTAGATACAAGAGATTATAGAATCTTAAAAGATCTAAACTAAATTAATGGGATCTCATGAATTCAACTAGGATTAGTATTATGTGGGTTTAGTTTTCCTTAGAGAACATATTTAGATATTCACCATTATACATTAATTTCATAACATTTATTGATTTTATAAACTTCTTATTCCAAAGATTTATCTTCTCTCTTCTCTCCTCTTTTTATGTTTTAAGACTTTATTAAATGTGAATGGGTTTAAGTTTTGATAATTACTAAGTAGTGATACACTAATTAAACATGTTATTTTTTTAAAAAAAATTATAAATGGAAAGCCTCTTACATTATGAAACTTCAAATATAATGAATTAATCTTATACTACAAAATGGAGGTAGTACAACATCGTGGACACTCCAAGATTTCTTCATTACCTAATGTTGTAAGGGTCCTTTCTTGTTTGCAACCTTTAGCATGATGAAAAGAAAGGTAATAAAGTTAACTCGGGAATCTAAAAAGTAGCGGGAAAAAATTTAAAAATTTTTATTTTTCACCAACATTTTTCTCTCGAGAAGTTTTCTCTCTACCTTATTTCTAAAGCCAAGAGATTCAATCTCATATCTAGGAAGATCCGATCATTAAAAGTAAAAACAAAAAAGTCAGTATATCTATCTATACTAATTTATTTACAATGTTATTAGTTTAAAATTAAAAAAAAAAGTCACCGAACCGAAAAAAATTGCAAAATTTGGACTGTATTTCGCCCAAACTGGCGAAATTTTCCAGAGAAGTTCTCCTGTGAAGAGGAACTTTTCGGTCAACTTCGCTAGGCTGGATGAAATCTAACTCAGATTTTTGCCAGCTTGGGCATTTGTCCTCTTTTTTTTTTTTTTTATTTGTATATATTTGCTTATGTTATTCAATTTTGTGTTTATAAATGTTTAACATTATATTTATTTGTTTATGTTATTTAATTTAGTGTTTACAAATGTTTAATTTTATGTTTATTTGGTATGTTATTTAATTTTTTATTTATAATACATGCAATTATTTATTTAAATGGTTTATCTATAATTATTTTTCTAATATAATTTGAATTATATTTATGTGAATAATTTGAGTTTAAATGTTCATTAATTATTTTGTTAGGGTTAGTGTTACTATTATTCATGTTATATTTTAAATTAATTTATATGTTTAGGTTGATTAAGTTTATTTATGAAGTTTATGGTTTAGAAAAGAAATGACGATGGTAGAATAGTGTTTTGGTTGATTGAGTACATTACATAGTAAATAATAAATTGATATATTAATAGACATTATTTAATATAAAAGCATGAAGTAATTAATTGTAAAAGATTAATGAATAATTTAAATTTAATAATAATTAAAATAACGATATTTAAATAACAATGTAAATAATAATTTTATAGTAATTTGGATTAATCATGATTAATAATATTTAAAGAATAATGATCATAATTTAAAGAACAGATCCAACCCTTTTACATAGTAGTTTAAATAATAAATAATTGCACTATTCACATAATAACTATTATTATTAATAATAATAAATAATCAAATAATATAAATTAAATAATAAACTTATTAAAAAATAAATAACAAAATAATATAAATTAGAGAAGTGAATATTGTTTTGAACTTAATCATAATTAATAATACATAAAGAATAATAATAATTTAAAGAATAAGATTTATCCCTTTTTAAATAGTATTTAAATTAAAATAATTACACTATTCACATAATAACTTTATTATTAATAATAAAAAAAATAAAATGATTGAATGAAATAATACAATTATTATAAAAATAAATAATATAAATTACATAATTAAGAAATATAATTTAAATAATAGAGAATTATAAAAATGAAGTTAAATAATACAATATTAAAAACTGTTGCATGTAATGGTAAAAAGATTTAAATAATATAAAACATGAATCAGACAAATATATGTTAATTGTTTATGATTATGTTTAGAAATTTGTTTAGATGGTTCAAGACGGAGCAAGTAAGGGAGATTATGATCTAGGTCTTGTGGCAGACAGGACCTATCAAGTTTAGGGCGGACAATCACTGCTTCATCCCATGTTGTGACGTGCCATCATAGTACCTTTGACAACCCTAGTACTCCTGCCCCACTTGGACCTGGAATATATTATGACCCTGGTGCACTGAGGTCTTCTACCCAGACACCTCATATACTGACTGGGACTCTTCCTCTCCCATACCATGAGTTATACACTCCAATACCTTATCAATTATATTGATTTTCTCAGCTACCATCTTAGCCACCACTTACATCATATGACCCATATACACCTGGTTCTTTTGTTGATCCCCATATATCCGGTTAAGATCCTGTATTATTTAGAACTAAATGTTAGGCACCATTAAATGAGGTTAGGGGTACAAGGGTGAAGTTATGGACTTCTTTTTTCGGGCAGAGTGTTTCAGGAGTCCCGGCCGACTCATCTTATAGGAAGGCTGATTATACAACCACTAATTATGTTATTCCATCGTATTCACCTTGATTAGGGAGGAATACTAGTGATATAGGGTTGGAAGGAGATAGGGGCCAGTCTGAGCAGCATGACAAGGTCAGATCCCTCCATATTAGCGGGGAGGATGTTGAGGTTGGGGGAGAGGATGATGATCTTAACATGATTGAGGGCGAATGTGATGGTGATGAGGACGAGCCTATATATGTGGCCCCTACATCGTCATCTGGAGTCATGCCAGGACTGGAAAAGGTAAATGGTTGACTGGTAGTTTCAGACTTATGATGAGTAAGTTTACTAAGTCTAAAAAAAAAAAGACCTGATAAATCCATTCCTCCTATGATGCCTTCACAGAAGAAAAAGGCAAAGCATGCAAGTTGGGAGCAGATATGACCAGTTGAGGGAGGTCCACAGGTTCTAGAGCTTATTTCTTCATACAGTGGGCACGTTGCTGATTCTATATGGCATGGATTGGTAAATTTATGAATTAATTATTGCTCAATTTCACAGTTATTTTAATATTATTATTTAATATTTATATGCAATTTTTTTTAACATGAAGGAGCGAGGTATATTAAAGTTGCGGTCGTACTTTATTTCACTCATGGGCTAGAACCCTAGTTTACGAGATGTGACGGAGTTGGCAGAGGGTACATGACTCGTCCATTTGAGGTCTTGCATGTTCCAGTACGCTCATTCAACGCTATCATTTACTTTCGTTGAGCAGTGGTAGCCAAACACCAATACTTTCCACATGTCCTTTGGAGAGATGAAGATTACTTTAAATGATGTGGAGTTGATATTAGCATACCTGCTTATGGCAATATTGTGGATATTCAGTATTCTCAGGAGCAGCCATTCTAGATTGTTCAGAGCGATTTGAGTTTTACCTAATTAGGAGTTGTTATAAATGCTCAAGAGCTTGCATACGTTGTAGAGGATCTCGATAGTGGACTTTTCCCGGAGTTGAGGGTTGCATGTTACATTGTCTACATTCTTGGGAGTTCTCTCTTCAACGGTAAGAGTGGGATCATCGTGCATGCGAAGCTTTGGCCGCTTATGAAGAATGTTCGAGGAAGTGGGAGGTCTGCATGGGGTGCAGCGACCCTGGCATTCTTGTACCATAATCTAGGTCTAGCCTCGCATGTAGATGCGAATGAGTTAGTCGAGTGTTGGTCATTGCTTGATGTATTATTTACTCTTATGTGTTTATTTACTTTCATTGTTTATATATGTTTCTTCATATTTTAACTAATTAGTCTTGCTTCAAAAATATTTGCTTTTTTATGTATTTATTTACCCTTTTCATGTGTTATTATTTATATATCTTTCTTTATATTATAATTAATCATTAGCTTAAAAATTATTCATTTTTTATGTGTTTATTTAACCTAATGTGTAATTATTATTTATATATATTTCTTCATATTATTAATCATTAAATTCAAAAACTACTCGTTTTTTATGTGTTTATTTACAATTTACGAGATGTTGTTAATTTTACATATTATAATTAATCATTAGCTTTTAAATAATATATGTTTAGAGCAGTATTTATTTACTCTTTAAAATAATACATATGATTTTTATGTGTTTATTAGACCTGGATATATATATATATGTATATATGTATTTCCTATGTTTTCCCCAGCAGTGAGACCAGGAGTGAAGTTGGTTAAGCCCTACATCCAGTGTTACGAAATGTTGAGTAGAAATCTAAGCAAAGTTGTTAGACGTCCGCCTACAGTTAGATATGATGACTGTGGAGGAGGTACGTTGGACTATGTACAAGCCTTCAGAGATACAGGATGTATATGTTTTTACTTGGCATGGCATGCTTGTGTACCATGAGTATATTGAGCCATACATTCCTGATAAAGTTGTCCGGCAGTTTGAGTGGCGATAGTGCATTCCAGCACATTCTATTAGACCATTGGAGGCTCACATGCCAACAAAAAACAGGATGTACGTCGTGAAAAATATATTTATAGAGGCTTTGTGGCTAGAGGCATGATCACATCTACTTATAGAGTCTTCAACCATTCTGCCTGTCATATCCCTGAGTCAATGCACTCTCTCAGGATATAGAATCTTGACAAACTTCCACGTGGCATACAGTACTCGACACCTGGTAGGCCATCACCATCGGTTATCCTTTACAAGATAGCTCCTTTCCCAGATCCTGATACTAGTGATGAGTCCAGGATGTACAGAGAGATATGTCGTATCATGCAGGAGTTTTATTTTCATAGTGATTAGATGTCATATGTTGATGATTTTATATTATATATGTTTATTCGAGCATTTGGACATTTCTTTTATTATGTACTCGTAGTTGTATCAGTTTTATGTATTCGTATTATTATGTATTTAAGTTTTGGTGTTTCTATGATGCGTATTTCTTTTTATTATGATTTTCACGTGAAGACTATGATTTAATATTTTTTCGCATAATTTCTAGAAGTAAATATTCTTATAAACGCTTACCCAATAAAGTCTATACATATGATGATGAGAAAAAAATATAATAATCACTAAATGGTTACGTGAATAGGATCTCTTACTAGATATGCTCTAGTATATCTCGTATTCCAATCTACAATCCTATCCAAATAAGGATCAGGCGAGTCACTGACTCAATCATTACAGTGATATTGCTATTGCATGTGTAAAAAGGGCAATGGGCAGTTACTTCGCATGTGCAGCTTTAAGACACAATATTAAAAATAATATGAATAATAATATTATAGATTTTCACTAACCGCCATAAAATGCTGAAGTTTTGCCAAGTGACCGATAACTATTATATATCTAGTCCGATCCATCTGCAAGCGTAAAGGCAATACAATCATGGACCCTATACATGCAATTAAGACCACACACAAATTGAATAAATTTGCAATGACATAAAGAGAATCAGGTGTATCCAACCAAGTGCCAGACACTTGTGTGTAAGTTCATAATACCATTCAACTGATCGAAAGAGTGAAACGTACATGTTCGGATTACGTTCCAACTCAAAACACATTCACCTATGGACCTCAACCATTGATGTTCATCTCTACACACAAAGTACGCCACGACCCTATATCCACAATTTCTATTCCTTCTACGTTCTTCCAATTCTTAGTGAAAAGATAAATGAATATGGGAAATCACCGGGGAAAGGGAATGTAGTAGATGGATCTATAATGAAGCTTGGTGATGATAAACTACTTCATCCACTACTACGCCCTCTACCTCCACCTAGGGGTGTAAATGAGTCCAGACCTTCTGGATATTCCCAAACCCAGACACATACTTATAGGGAAACATGGACCTAGACTCAGACCCAAACCCTCTGGGTATAAAATTTATTGACCCAGACCCGACCCGCCAAGGTCTAGGGTAAGGTGGCTACACCCGTACTCATGTGATATTTTTCTATTTTTCTCTGTTAAATAAAAATATATATAAAATAATGTATAACCGTAAAATAAAAATTGTAACATGATTAACATAATTTCCTCAACATCTCTTTCAACAAATACAATCATTTGACATCTGTAATTCAAATGATTAAAAGTTCAAATATACAAAAAATCCTCACATTACATTAATTCAATAAAACAAAAGTTTTAATTCAATACAATGTATTAATTAGAGCATTTGGAGACCGCTTACTCCTATTGGTCTCCTACAAAAGAAACATAAAGGGGGAGCCTCTATGTAAGTCAATATAGACTATTAGAATGAGTATCAAAATTTCTGTATTTAAGTACTCTGTATCGGTTCTTAATAACAAAATGTAGGAGGTGACATACAAAATCTTATAATAATGACACTTACAATGATAAATTAATGTCGCGTGGCAAAAACCTAAAAGATTTTCCTTTAAATTCCACAATGCTACTAAACTTATCAACCAGAAAAATGAAATGTCTTTTCTTGGACATGCTTTTGTTTTGGGATGATAATACAAAATATGTTAGTATTTATAAATACTAGGTACTTATTCTGCTAGCTTCACAAGTTTACCGAGTGAGGTGTGAGATTTGACAGAAGTAATATCATATAAAATTTATAAATTATGTATTAACATAATATAATATATAAATATAATATAAATACATAAATATACTCTGATACCAAATCAGGTCCGGTGGTAGACTTCCATGTAAGAACCCAGGTTAAAAGGTACAAATTTTACATGAAATCCAGATCCGTCAGCATAATTATCAAAAGATAAAACCGGGATCAACAGCTTAACAACGGCTTAAACAGGCTAACCCTTATCTTTTAATAATTACGGCCAGTTCCAGATCTCATAACCCAAACCTTGAATCCTTACATTAGACTACTAGCCAACCAGACAAAATAAGGATCTTCACAACATAATTACAATGATATATATGATTGCATAGTTTAACATGGAAGGATTTAGCCTTTCATTAGGCTAATCCTAAATAAATATATAAAGTTATTAACAAGTAAATTAAAATAAGAAATAAGAAAGTAAAGGCTTACCAGGGATAAAGCAGAAAAACTTCAAACTTCTTATTGATAGAAAATTTTTACAATGAGAGAGGGGAGAGAAAGGCTTGACTACTACTCGTGAGGTCCTGCCTCCTTAGGATGAATTCTCATCCTTTTATAGACAAGAAGAGGGGCGGACGTCAACTAATTTATCTATTCTATTTTACAAAAGGATTTTAAATCCGTATAGTGCCTATCACTATTACATATAATGTCATTACTATTACATGGGTCCCTTTAAGAACAATAATTGCTATTACAATAATGTATGTCCACATGTTTACTTTATCTCTTTCCTTGCGGCATTTTCTATATCTTTGACCATGTGGTCAATATCAGCTTCGAAAAAATCATCCATATCTGGATCTTGTGATTCACCTACTAGACAGTCTTCATTTGAGGAGCCTGTCATAGATACATCGGTTTTATCTTCAGGGAGCAAATTTTTTACAAGCTCCTTCTTCAATTCTTCCATATAGGATCTGATAAGATCTTCATTTGGTATAACATCTTTTTGGAGTTTTAATCTGGTTGTTAGATGATGAAAAGGGCTGGTAGATTTAATTTCACCAGTGTCTTTCATTCTTTTATATAATTCAAATTTTTGCTGGATTTCATCCAGAATATTTTTGCCATAAATCTCTTTAGTTTCTGGGTCAACTTTAATCAACCTATCCCAAAATCTATTATGAGTAGCTCTTCTGAGACATGGAATATGTTGTTGGGTATAACCCACTTCAGGAGTCCACTTCCACACCCATGGTATGGAAAATTCTATAAAAAAGAACATAGAGGCTATTTCCTCCGAATATTGATCTAAACTGATATAATCAGAGATCTTAGGGGATATATTAATCCAGTCTCCATATAATGTTTTAAATTTTTCAGGGAGTATTTTCCCAGAGGTGCCATATATGGTCCACCATTGTATAAACCAATTTGGTAGGGGGCTATTATAAACATTCCCACATACTTTTATCAACCAAGTATGTTTTTTGGTTGGATTTTCATATAAAAATGCTTTATGAAATGCATCGATATAATCCCAATAATTATAGTTTAAAGATACTTTTGATTCAGGAATTGTAAATTCCTTTTCTCTGAGAGGAGATATACCCCACTCTTCTATGGATATAATCCTTTTAATTATAATTTTGCTGAAATTATAAACATTAGTAGTCCTGTTACCAGGATAAAAATGTGTTATGTCACAAGAGCTTACTTTAAGTATTTGCTCATAATATTGCCTCTGGTTATAAGACGTAGCAGCATATGATGCTACATCCAGGTATCTGTTCATTAACAACCATGGATCATTTTTCCATTGTAAATCTTTATTTTCCAAAAGAAATATAATTTCTTTGTGGGTATTATTATGGTAAGAGGTTGTATTATCCTCTTCGGATAAAACCTGGGAATCCAGAAGAGGAGGTTTCACCTGCCTGTTTCTTTTTATTAGCAATATATTGCTTGAATTCCTCATATAAGAGGGCATCATCATCTGTATTAACAATTTTTTCAGCTATAAGCTATTTGTTCCCCATTTGGACAATCACATTTTTCCCTTTGTGTTGAGAGGTATTACCTCTCCCACGGCCTCTAGCATTAGCTCCTTGTCCCTGCGGTATCATGCTGCAAAAATTCTCTGGTTAGAAAATCAGGAAGACTATTCTCTTCACCTTTTTTATAAACAATTTCAAAATCAAATGGGGTTAAATGAGCCTGCCACCTAGCAAACATCTGCTTAGAGACGTCATGTTTAAAATCTTTATTAAACATAAATTTGGCTGCTTGGCAATCCGTTTTAACAATAAATTTCTGATTATATAAATCATCTTGAAATTTTAAAATACATTTCACTATAGCTAAAATTTCTTTAGCAATAGTGGCATAATTCCTTTGACTATTAGTCCATTTACCTGAGTGATATCTCACTAAATTTTCTTTATTATTAACATGACAAATTTGGGTTAAGATACCTCCATAACCTAGATCACAGGCATCAGTTTCTATAATTTTCTGCCAATGAGGGTTTGCTAATATTAAGCAAGGCAAAGTTTTTACTTTTTCTTTTATTTTCTTGACTGTCTCAGTATGCTGAGAAGTCCAAGGCCTAGGATTCTTTTTTAGTCTATCATATAAGATAGCTGTATCAGAAGCTAAATTTTTATAATATGGTAGAATATAATTTAAACTACCTAAAAATCTTTGTAATTGAGTTTTATCCAAGACTTTATCAGGAAATTTTGAAGCAAAATCAATACTTCTATTTATAGGAATAATTTTTCCCTTATCAATATTATGACCTAAAAACCTAATATTAGTTTGAAATAAAATCATTTTTGGTTTTGAGAAAACCAAACCATTTTGTATTACCAATTTTTTAAATATATCAATGTGTTCAAAATGTTGTCGAACAGTTTTAGAAAATACTAGAATATCATCTATGTAGACTAGTATGAATTCACTATAAGGAATAAAAATATCATTCATAATCTTCTGAAATTCAGAAGGTGCATTTTTTAGTCCGAATGGCATCACTTTCCATTCAAAGTGGCCAATTGGAACATTAAAAGCTGTCTTATATTGGTCAGCTTCAGCTATCTAAATCTACCAATATCCTGATTTTAAATCAAATTTAGAAAATATAATTGCTTCATATAATCTATCTAACAAATCCTTTTTATTAGGGATTGGATGTCTAATCCATTTTAATACCTTATTGAGAGGTTTATAATTTATAACCAATCTTGGTACCCCTCTTTCAATTTCACTATGTTTATTAACACAAAATCCTGTACATGACCAAGGTGAATTTGATTCTTTTATTAATCCTTTCTGTAATAAAGAAGCTATTTCTTCTTTGCATAATTCCAAATATTGAGAATTCATTTGACAAGGTCTTGCGTTTGTCGGTATATGATTTTCATTAAAATCATCAATATAAGGTAAACTTACTATATGCTTTTTCCTATCCCAAAAAGCATTAGGATGATCATTTCATATCTCTAATGTGATATGATGGTGAATTTTTTTAATTTTATCCCGCAATTTATGATTTTGCAAAACTTCTTCAATATTAAAAGAGTTTATTTCACGAGTAAGAAAAGAAATTTGATTCTGCTTTCTTAGGATAAAATCTTTAATTTCATTTATAAATCTAGTATTTGGTTAAGTTATAAACTGAAAAGAAACGGGAGTTTTTTCATAAGTACCTATAAGGCAATCTGTTCCTATATGAGTAATAGGGAAAATCTTTTTTTATAAAAGGAGTCTCAAGTATAACTTGGTTAGTTATATTCTTAGCTAATAAAAAGCTTTCCGGAATGCAAACTTTATTGTTGCAAATATATGCACGGGGCAATTTAAAATTAATTTGTAATTTCTGCCCTCCTGCATGTCTTAAACTATGAGTTGTTTTTTCAAAATATTTAGTAGGAATTAATCCTTCTTGTATAACACTAATATCTGCTCCTGTACCTATTAATGCAGTAAATTCTTTGATTTCATCATGATTTATCAATAATGTGATTTTAACATAGAACTTAAAAGATGTGATAACAACTAAAACAGTTAGAAATTTTTCTTCACTAATCTTAGTAAGATTATCAAAAGGATTTGGTGTTTCCAAAGTATTATCCTTTTTAATTTCTAAATTAAAAATTCTTATATCTAAATTTTTATTAATTTGTTTCAACATTTTGATTTCATCTTTAAGATTATTAATTTCTCCATATAAATCATTTAATGTAGTGGGAGATTTTTTAGAATTCATATTTCTCTGTTTCATGAGCTTATAAACTTCTGTCATTGTATATGGATTATTATTTGTTATTAACGCTACATCTTCTGAAGTTTTACTAGTATTACTAGTAGATGGAGTATCATCTATTTGTTCAATTATTCTATACCTTAATTCTTGGTCTTTTATTAATTTTAAGAATTCTAAGATATTATTATTACTTAAAACATTAATATCAGAATCTCTAAACTGAGATATTAACTTATAATAATCATCTTCTTTCTGACTATCATCAGAAGTATGATTACCCTTTTTACAAGGTATACAACATTGATTATTATCTGAAGTTTCAGAATGATCAGTTATCTGATCTAATTCTGATTCTGAAGTACTATCTTCAGATTCATCAGATTCTATAAATAGTTTTTCTAAAGAATCTTTTAATTCTTCACTAATATCAAGACTATTAATCTTTTTCTTCATTTTGCACTTATTAGCATAATGTCCTATTCTTTTGCATTTATAGCAAACAATATTATTTTTATCTCTTCTTTTTTCTAATCTATCAGATTTTCTTTTTAATTTTTTAGCTAATTTTTCTTGAGAATATTTTCTCCTTTTCTTTTTAACATATTTGTCATCTTTCCTATAGTTATTAACTATTTTTCTTTGTGATGGAATTTCCATCCCAAACTGACTACAAAATTGTCCTAACTGATTCCTTTCAGTTAAGTTTTGTCTCTTAATTTGTTGATTTAATTTAATTTCATTACATAGAGCTATACCTTCTTGTATACAAGTTCCTATAAGGCTTCCATAAGTATAACTTTCATAAGGAATAGAGATTTGATTCTTCCTAAGAGCCTTTCTAACTCTTTCGGCAAATAAATATGGTAATCATCTATAAATTTGGATTTCCAATGAGTACTATTACTCTCGGGTAATTCCATAACCTTATTAAGGAAAGCATCTTTATACCATCTAAATTCTGTGAGTGTTTTACGCCTTGAATTTTGTAATAGGGTTCTAATAGTTTCACTATTATCAGATATTCTGCCTGTAAATTGTTCTAATATAGTAACGACCAGTGTATAAACTGCTTGTTCACTAGATCTACCATCTTCTTCTTGTTTAATACTATGATATATTTCTTCTTTATCTTGAGTGGATAGATAATGATCCCACCAACCTTTAAGTTGACCAGTAAAACCTGCAGTAATCATCTTTGCAATATTACTATCACCATTGCCCATCATTTTACTTATAGTGCTATACATCAGCATTCTATGAGTCAGATTATAAATCTGTTTTTCTGTATAACCGTCTAAATTCCATTCATAAATACATTTTCCATTGTAACTATTATTACCTATATATTCCTTTTCTTCATGTAGAATATCTACAGGAGAAGGTCTACTATAATAATTTATTCTTTGGGTTGGTCTATCAGCAAATCGATGTAACTTATTAATTTAATCATTTATGATTGGCTTATAATCCTTAGTTTCTGCTAATCTTTTAGAAAATTCATTCTCTAAAGTGTTAATATTCAATTTTTTGAATTTATGATCTAGCATCATTTCTAGATCTGACATAGTCTTTAATTTATAATCTTTTATTTCAGGAGGAGGCTGTAAAGGTGGTTTAACTATAAGGGCCTTTTTCTCTAAAGACTCTATAGGAGATTTTTCTAATTTCTGTAATAATATATCTATCCTTTTATGGAGAGATATAATTTGTCCTCCTAAAACATTTAAATAAATGTTTGTATAATTTTGTTGTTCTATTATTTGATTGATTTGTTTTACAGTAATACTTAAAGTATCATTTTCAAATATCTTTGAAAATGCTGAAAAACTAACAATATGATTATCTTTTTTCCATATAAAAAGGTTGTTGAGGAGGCAATATGCCTTTGATCATATTTCCATTTAAGAGTTTATAATCTCTTTCCAATACAGAAATATAAGGTTCAATATAATTAGACATAAACCATGGGACAAAGGGGAATAAAATATTTTGGTAGGACAGGAATTTATAGAATTCATCAGAAATATAATTTTTTAATTTATCATCATAATTAGGGAAAAAACACTTTCTAAATGGTTCCCATCTTGGTAAATTAAATTCTGTTTTAAGCTTTTGCCTGGCTTCAGATCCAGGGCTAAAATCAATTTTTGGTCTATTCATAATGAAAAATTCATCTTAGATTCGGTTATTTCCGCATTTTTAGTATTATAAATACCTTTCACAATATTGTCCTTATTTTTAATACCTTTTCAACATGATGATTATTCTCATCACGCTCACTTACCTGTCAGGTAGATACTCTGTAAGGAACATAATCCTTTTCCTCTGTAAGAGGTGAAATAAAAGAGTGTTCGGATCTGGTAGAATAAGTCGTTGGGATATGACCCAATCTAGATGGAGTATTATCCATCTGTATACAAACAATTCCTTCTGGAGTTTGTTCAATATGGTCTATATTATGTTCTGTTCTTGACTGGATATGACCAGTCCGTTCAAGTTTCCATTGTTGAGGCATTGGGATTTCATCCTATTTAATAATTCTTCTAGTAGAAATTTTATATCTATTAAAATTAGTTTCTATTAAAACAGTATCATTAATCTTTTTATCCATTATTTTACAATTAGGATTTAGTGTAAATAATGGTTTAAAATAAATTCTGTAACATATACAGATTAATTCTGATCCAGAAATATAATTATATCCATGAGTTTTAACATTTAATGTTACATTTAATGTTAGAGAATCAAGTATATTAATATCACTTAAAGAAAGTGAAAGATTAGGATAAACATTAAATATACCGGTCCATGTGCCAGACTAGATTGTATTACACCTATTAGTGATTGTTTCCAATTTAAATTTCTTGCATCTCTTAGGCATGCAATAAAACTTTCAGGTAAACCTTCTAAAGTTAAAGGTTTGAATGCAATTTGCACTAATCCAATATGGATAAATTTATATAAATCTTTATATCTATTTATATCAGATGATGATAATAATTTAATCTCAGTTTCTTCGTTATCTAAAGAGACTGATTCTTCAGTAGTTTTTACTACTTGCTTTAAGCCTAATTTTTCAAAAGTTCCTAACTGATATACAGTTTTTAAATCAATCCTAGGGATTGTCCACTTATTAAGTTCTTCTAAGTTTTCGGGAATATCCATTTCTTGTTTATGAGCATTTTTTATTTTCTTTTATCTTTTAATAAATTTATTTGAATTTTGAATTTAATATCATGTTAAAATGTAAATATATACAAATATGTATTATATATTTGTATATATATTATATAGTTATATATATAAATATATATTATTATATATAAAAATAATATAATATATATAAATATATGTTATTATTTTATTACCATGGGCATACGGGTATACGAATTTGGTTATCATCATACCTGTCCAAATCAATTTAATAGAATCTATACGGGTACGGTCTGCGAGTATAAAATTTTAATCTTAACCGCTATAAACATGTATAGACCTGCGTGGGTATGAATAAGACCCACCCCGTTTACAGTCCTACCTCTACTACCAGGGGCCCGTGGCGGTCTGACTCTCCTACGTATCCCGAACCAGATCCTGATCTAGACCCTGAACCAAATCCTGACTTATGTATCTTTCTATTTGCAGTAGATACGTGCTCCCAATATGACCTTAGGGGCAGATGTGAACGGCATACCAGGATCAGAGTGCAAGACCGGACTTAAAACCCTTTTCGCAAGACGAAAAATCTCCATAACTTTGGATATGAGTCCTGTACTAATCTGATCTAAAAAAATTGCAAGATCACCCATCTCCGCATCCATTTCCTTCTGTTGAAAAGATGGATGGGTCCATTCGATTTCTAGTGCTGTCCAAAAATAGTAAATATCGGACAAATTAATGGGAAGAAGGTGTTCGTACCGTGTAATCAACTCGCATGAACATGGGAGGCCGTGTGATATCCTTAAATAGTGTCTGCACAAATTCTTCGAATCATCAATGATCTCTAGTGATCTTTTTAACTCAATCCAAATCTTCTTTAATGCTAGATGACTAATGTTATTACTTATATTTTTTAATATCGGATTACTCTTGGCATTATACTTTCTTTAAGCCTAGAATACTCTAATGACTTATTAATCTTAGAAATTTGACCTTCAATTACGGAATCAATATTAAGGAACACTGTGTCAGAATCATCATGGCATGTTGAAAGCTACTGCTGCAAAACTGAATGTTCACTCTAAACTCGGTTGGCGGTCTCTACCCCCAAATGCAACACTCTATTTGTCCAAACTCTGACAAATTTATGAGCTAGAAATAAATAATGGAAATAATGCAAGAAATCCGGCCTTTTATGCCACTTCATCTTCAAATTATCCAATCTTTTATAGTACTATGCATCATCGATTTCATTGAGCAACTTATGCCATGTGCCATTTATGAACCGTGATGCCACCTCTTCCTCTTTAATCATCTCAGTTAATTTTGCCATGACTTTTGGATCAATGTGCCTTCTACATAGCATGTGTTAGGATATATTTTAACACTTTCTTGATCACAGGTATTAAACCACTTTCCTTATCGTAATAATCACCACCAGTTCATGTGAATTAATATCTTCCTCATTCCCTAATGACACTGCTGATGTAAAATATAAGTGATTAATCTGTTCAAGCACACATCTATTTGTTATAACTTGCTCGTTCCGCGTGAATACAATTGCTATAGTGAAGTTTTTACTGTTCGAAGTCATCCCAACGGCCTCCAACAATGGCATATTGTACCCAAGAAATAAAATACGAAGGACAAATAGGATATTTACAAACAGGAAATCATAAATTTAAATTTAAACCCTAAATCATAAATTATTAAACTTAAACTAAAATAATAAATATGAACTAATTCATTTAAATATTAATTAAATAATAACAAATTTAAAAATAATTTTATATATGAAAAAAAATCCTAAACCCTAAAAATATTATATTAAACATAAATTAAAGTATAAATTAAGATATATTATACTGGGATATTAAAATTACCCCAATGTAAATTAATAAAAAAATTAACTAATTCAACATAAATGTTTATTATAAATATTAATTAAACGATCAAGAAGATAATCCTATTAATATTATGACTTAAGCAATCAATATATATTTAATATTCAAGTCTACACTTAACAGAATATCTACAAACAACTTAATTGTCTGTTTTATATGTCGTATACATTATTAGTACATATGGCCTCGTTCTTATCATTTAAATCGATATCGGGTGTGCAACAACAATATCACTAAATATGTCGCTCCCATCACAGTTTCTGTAGAAGACCGTATAACCTCGTTGAGTACTTAAATAAAGAACTTCTTCTACTACATTGCCCCCTACATTATTTTCTTCTTCATCTTGGCAAGAACGTTGTATATAGTCTGTGCACTACATAAATTATATAAATTATATTATTAAACCCTACACAAAACCTTAAAATATTATAATAACATAATAAATGTAATGTGACATACCTCACATAACAATCCATATTTTGTTCTTGAAAAAAGCGTAACATATTACATGGTGGCATATGACTCTTCCTAAATTGCTCGATCTGTATCAGTTGCTCCCTTGTCAGTCTTGTAGCCTGAGTGCGACCGTGATGATAGACACCTATTGCATAGTTTTACCTCCCATCGTGTACAAAAAATAACCAGTTTTCGCTCGTGGCTATTTGCTCGTCTTTTAATTTAAAAGAGCAACTATACTTTTTAGTTCCATAAGGACCCCTCCTTTTTATGGGAGCTTCTTCTTCTTCTTCTTCCTCAACTCTCGTTTTCGTTCTTGATTTCTTTACACTTCTACGCTCACAAGCAATGTAACATACGGTCAACAGTTGGAAGCTCTTGATCTCAGATGTTGAGTGATAATCAAATACGTATTCACTTTCATCGCCGTTTCTTTTGTCTAATTCACCAATTCTAGGTTTTTTTTCTATAATTAGCTCTTTTTCCTGAAAAGCCACTAAAGTGGCCAAAAAATATTTTTATTCGTAATTTAGCCATAATGCACAATGGTTGTGTGTTATTCATTAGGATAATGTACAATAATTGTGCTTATCACTTAATTCCAGTTTTCCTCCTTAATCCGCTGATGTGGCAGATAACGCATAACTCTTGTGCGTTATCAGCCACATCAGTTTTTTATTTTTTTATGTTGGTTAAAATTTTGAAATATTTGAAACATGAATAACTCTGCGATCGGATGTCTGTTTAATGCATATGATCACTCGTTTCAATGGTTCTTGTAAAGATAAATGCAATGGAATTGTGGAAAAAGTGACAGACGCGTTTCGAGGCAAACAAATTGTCCCGTATAGTCGAAAACTTTGACGGGAAATAACTTTGCGCTCGGACATCCGATTAAGGCGATTCTTGTGGGTATTTTCTGTATTTTTTCAATATCTACGCGATGGCATTGTTTCCATCGACCGTTTGCAAAAAAAGTCATATTTTCATTTTAATTTACGTTTTTGTAATTTTTTAATACTTTCGCTCTTATTAACTAAAAAATTACGGCACCAATTTGAAAATTAAACAGAGGACCAGTCCTTTTTTTGCTCTAATTAAAAATTGAAATTATTGAAGTTGGTAAATATTATAATATGTAAATAATTTATTATTAATTAAAATCTCATTCATTTATTGAAATAAGGTTTCATGTTGGTCTATTGGTAAGTCTTCTTTATTATTTTCATAAGGTCAAGAGTTCAAATCTCTTATACTTTCCCTGTAAAATTCTGAATTAATGAAGAGATAACGTACAATCAAAGTGCATTATGACCAAAATAGGACTTAAAAAATAATATTGTAGCCACTTTAGTGACTTTTTTAAAAAATACGATCAATCTTCGTATTCTTCTAGTTCTAAATATTTTTCAAATGTATTCAGATCTGCGTCAGTCTGTTACATTAAAATATAATACGAAACAAATTAATAATTCATCTGTATAATTAAAAAAATTATAAAAAGCATAAAAATAACATTTAAGAAAATAAAAAAAATGCACTGATATGAATTTCTCCTAGGTGGGCGAAATTCTCTAAAAAATTTCTTAAACTTGGGAAATTACTTCAAAAATTTTGCCAAATTGGGCGACATTTGGGAGAAATTGAGTCAGTTGGAAAAAATTAAAATTTTAATGTTTTTTACCTCAAAATCGATATTCTTTTACAAAAGATCTCCAAATCATCTATATCTATCTTTAATTTATGTTGAATATGAAAAATTTGAGATTGAGGTGAAAGAGAAGTTAGAGAGAATTGGATTAGAGTGAGAAACTTGATAAAAAAATAATATTCTTTTAAATTTTGAGTTAATTTTATTAGCTCGGTCAAATGATCATGGTGTATATCAAATTTGATTCGATATCTTCCAAACTAAACTCTAATTATTATTATTATGGCCGTCTCTTTGGTACGTTGCTAATGTGCCTACTCTATTAATGATTTTTCTCCTTTTTATTAAAAGAAATCTTTTTCTTCCTTTTTTCTTTTAAAAAAAATCCACACCTCATTGAATAACAATAGATTTGCATTGGCTATCTTAATTGATTTTAAGTTGCAATGTTTATAATAATCATCAAAGTCCAAATTCTGATAGCGAAAGTATAAACATTTATATATTTTTAATGTGAGAGATAATTTTTTGTGCACTAAAGTCTGACTTATAGTTTGTAAAATTACTATCTCACTATAATTTATATATTTCATCTTAATGTCGGATAATTTAATAAAAACCTAATAATAGAAGATTTAACAATTTAATAAAATTTCATAACGATAACGAATCTCTGTCTCAAAAACAACAAATAAATAATGGATGCCTTTGAGAAACATTGGGGTATGGGTCAACAATGAGGCACGCAAATTTTAGCTATGCCTCTTGTTCCAAAAAATTGCACGTTCTCATTCCGGAATTCTATGTTTTTTTTTATTTCTCTTTTTGAAATTCCAAGTTGTGGAAAATTAAAACAATTAGACCCATGCTTTACTTTCAGCTTTGTTCCTGACTCATTTATTTTACTTATGTCTTTTTCCTTACAAAAAAGGCAAGTTTAAGATTAAAAGAAAAAAAAAAAACATAAAGAAAGTTCAATTTTAGTCTATAAAATCAAAGAATTTGCTGTTTTTGTTCATCAATGGCTTCCTCATCAACTCCACTCATTCTATTCCTCTTCTATTCTTCTATCCTCATCGTATCCGTTTCTTCAGCCAACCACAAAAAAACCCCATTTCAACCTTATGGACTTGTATTTCCAATAATCAAAGACCAATCCACAAATTACACCCAACACATTACTCGAATTTACCAAAGAACCCCATTAGTCCCTATTAGTTTAACCTTCGATTTAGGAGGTGAAAATTTATGGGTCGATTGTGGGAATAGATTTTACAACAGTTCTTCTTATGAACCTGCCCATTGTGGATCCAAAATCTGTAAAACATTTGGAGGTCTTTCATGCCGAGACTGCTGGGACGGCCCTAGGCCAGGTTGTAATAAAAATACATGCACCACTGAAATTCGTAACCAAATTACTGACCATCTTACACTTGGAGAGCTTGCACAAGATAATTTTGCGGTTCAATCTTTTAACGGGTCCAGCCCAAGCCCCGGACCACTTGTTTCTGTACCTCGTTTGGTTTTTGCTTGTGGAGAAGCTCCTCAATTAGAAGGTACTCCAGATCTTGTTCATGGATTTGCTGGATTTGGAAGGGGTAATCTTGGAATTTCTTCAGTATTGAGTAAAGCATTTAATCTCCCAAACAAATTTGCAGTTTGTTTGAGTAATTCAACTAGATCTACTGGGGTTATATTTTTTGGGGAAAAGCCTTATTTGGTAAATCCAAACAGGGATTTATCTGTTTATCTTCTGTATACTCCACTTATAATCAAGCCTTTTAGAATTCCAGGGGTAAAATGGAAAGATTGTAGTTCTCTTGATTATTGGGTTCAAGTGACATCAATTGAAATTAGTGGCAAAAAAGTGCCATTAAATACAACCCTTTTGACCATTGATAAGGAAGGATTTGGAGGAACAAAAATTAGTACAATTCATCCTTATACAATAATGAGCACCAAAATTTACAAAGCTTTTATAAAGGCTTATCTCAAAGAATTTGCTCATGGTAAAAGAGTAAAAGCAGTGGAACCATTTGAATTATGTTTTAAAGATTTACCAGATACACAAGTTGGACCGAGCTCTCCTTTTATTGATATTATTTTCCATAGTGAGTTTATTGGGTGGAGGATTTATGGTGCTAATTCAATGGTGAAAGTGGGTAAAAATGTGTTTTGTTTGGGGTTTTTGGATGGTGGTGAAAATAATGAAATTGGGATGATAATTGGTGCACATCAAATGGAGAATAATCTTTTCCAATTTGATCTTGTGAATTCTAGGCTTGGTTTTACATCTACACTATTGCGTGAACAAACTTCTTGCTCTAAATTTAATTTTAGAGGTTAAAATTTGAAAGATATGAGATATTTTGATCCAATAATTTTGTCGGGTTATATTCCTTTTCAGTTATTGATTAGTTGTAATTCATGAGAACTTTCACTGTCTTTGTTGTGTGTTAGAAAAAGAGAGGTTGAAATGCCAATTTTGTTTTTAGGAAAACAAGACCAATATATTGACCTTGCAAAGCTACACTAACGGTATAGAGTACAATGAGGGCACGGACGGACCTACACCCAGGCTAGGGTGGGCTGGAGCCCACCCGAGATTTTCTTTTTTTAAAAAAAATTTTATATTTTTTGCATTTAAGCTCCCTCAAAATTTTTTTTTTCAGTTTAGCCTCCTCAAAATTTTTTTTTTTCATTTTATAGACGAAATTCTGACAAAAATTTTTTTCCTCCAGCCCGCCCAATCATATTGACCTTGCCAATTTTGTTTTTTAGGAAAACAAGACCAATATATTGACCTTGCAAAGCTACACTAACGGTATAGAGTACAATGAGGGCAGGGACGGACCTACAAGCCCACCCGAGATTTTTTTTTTAAAAAAAAATTTTATTTTTTTTGCATTTAAGCTCCCTCAAAATTTTTTTTTTCAGTTTAGCCCCCTCAAAATTTTTTTTCCATTTTATAGACGAAATTCTGGTAAAAATTTTTTTCCTCCAGCCCGCCCAATCATATTGTTCTAGTTCTGTCCCTGAATGAGGGAATTTACCAAACTAGAAAAATTTAGGTTTGCAAAGTTCACAAAAACTTTGTGTTTTTTCAGGATGAGAGGTGAATATATTGTTGGAGTTATTGAAAACTCGTATAAATATAGATTTCTCGTTTATTATAAATCGAGTTATATATATAAAAGATTGAATCTTGCTCGTTTATTATAAATCGAGTTATATATATATATATATATAAAAGATTGAATCTCGCATTGGAAGATATTGGTTTTTTTATAAATAGAAACTTGATAATAATTTTCTCAAGGAAGAGGATGTATGTATGTATATAATTGAATCAATATAAAATTCTTTTATTTGTCTCCTTTAATATTCACTAGTTATGTTTTCTAAATTATAGATATATTAGTAAAAATATAATATGTTCTTTGGTGAATGTATATAAAACTAAATTAAAATATTATATTCATAATACGGAAAATAGATATAATACAAAGAAATGAATAGTCAAAATATAAATATAAAAAATTTAGTGTATTATTTAATTTTAAATTATTGTGTTTTCCCTCTATGGTTCCACAATGCATCTCACAACAAATTATCTTCCACTAAACTTAAAGAAAAAATCACTTTGAGAGCCACTGCCATGTTGGTTTCACAAATTAGTCTCAACTTGATAGTTTAGCGTGTAATTTTCAAAAGCTTATTGATACTCCATATGGTAGATGGAAATAATATACCCCACTTCTTGGCTAGATGAGTTTTTGACCTTAAGGAAACTATTTTAAAATGTTTCTTTAGCTGTTATTAATAATATTTGTTTGTTTTACTTTAAAATTTTAAATATTACCATAAACTTTAGAGAAGTATTAAACAATTATAATAACAAACTTAACAATCAAATATTTTAAAAGTTATAACGTAATTAAATATGATAAATTAAGATAATAATATTCATAATTTTAAATATATGTATAAACTTATTTGTAAAGACCGAAACCTAAACATTTGAACATGAAAAAAAAAAAATTGTCTAGTTTCATTTATTTATTTTTTATTTTTGAAAAGAAAAGGAGTATTCGTTAAATAGTTAGTTTATCAGTAACATATGAAAAGAAAAGACGTCCACGTTAACAATATTATTATACTTATGACTTTATTTTAATATATATATATATATATATATTATCTTTTCTTTCCAATAGTTTGTTTCTTCCCAATGGTTTGTTTGATTACTCTTTCATTTCATGTGCTCTTGTTACGGCAGTTCTTATCACAAAGCCAAGTCAATGACTAATGTAATATATCTCGGTGATTAGCTTCCTAACATAAAGTTACTTTTGAAAATTTACCAATCTTCTGTTATATCAGTTTTTTTCTTCTTTTGTTATATCAATTTTCTGAAATTTCGATAAAGTCCAATTTAATCTCCCTCTAAGAGTATTTGGGATCCACATTTTGTGTTAGAAGAGTCTCTCTCTCAAGAATTAGAGCCTAACAACTCAAAAAAGGATCTATAGTTAAGTTTGGCGGCTGTGGCTCACTTAAGGGTCGATTAATCGATAATTCCTCCTCCATTTTACCATAGAAATAATTATTTACACTGACATATAAGAATGAGAAACTTCATTCAATTAACAAATATTAAATGTTGAAAAGTTATCATCAGTGGACCAATATATTCCCAAGAAAAATACAGCATGTGCTGGGACTGATAACCTTGAAGTTGAGACTTCATTTCAAGCTTTACTGCAATTCATTATATCAAAATCTATGTTTTTATAAGATTTTAAAAGAGTTTTTCCCGTATAAAGATGTATATATATATATATATATATAACACAATAATTTAAGCATGATATATATAAAGTAAAGGTCTGGTGTCCCATTAAACAAAAATATAATTAAAGACTTCGAACTTCCTCATTAAACTTTGCTTAAAACTTGATCATTAGACAATAGAAAACATCTTAGCACTAGTACTTTCCTTTCTCATGGGATTGAAAAATGTAATTCTGATTTCTATATTGCTAAAGCTATAGGTGAAGTTGCTTAGGTTTTTAGTAACATTAAGGAAGTCCGACACGTACACTAAATCAAAACAAAAACTCCCCATCATTTTAATTGCCTTTTTGTCCCATTACTTGTGTACAACTAATGAGGCAATGAAGTCTGCTAAATCATCCAAGGATTTGTATGAATTGCCACCTTCCTGCACAGAAGCAAAATTTTTTTTTTTTTTTTTTTCAAATTCATGGCATTTTCTTTGATTTCCTTTCCTTCTTCATCCACCATAACTCTTCTAATAGACTTTCCAATGCTTTCTCTGTTCAAGGGATCATCCAACAAGATTCCCATCTTCCACACATGAGTCAAGAACATTGCATTTACCTTTTGGTCTGAAAAGCAAGGTTTGCGAATCATTGGAACACCTTGGCTAACACTCTCCAATATTGAGTTCCATCTATAATGGCTCCAAAATGCACAACTACAAAATGTGACAAAGCCTTCCTTTGGGTGCCCATTTCACTATTTAGCCCTTTTTTCCAGCATTTTCTTAGAAACTTACAGGCAAATCTTCTATCCATTTCGATCCTTTTAATTAAGCCAGGCCGAATCACCCATAAGAAGGGTTGCTTACTTTGGACTAAACCCCAAGCTATCTCAACTAGATCTTTACTCTCCAGTATAGCTAAACTGCCGAAAGTCACATAAAGAACTGAATTTGGAGATTGCTTATCGATCCATTCTATGCAATTCTTATCCTCCTCTGTTAAATTGGTGGGCAATTTTTGAACAAGTTTATGAAAAGGCCCGATTGAAAAAAATGGAATATTGTCTTTTTGTTTAAGCTCTGAAAGGATCCAACCTCAAGATCATGTAACGTATTCCAATAAAGGTGAGTGAACGTTTTGTAGAATTTTTCTGAAATTGGATTATAACTTCTGGAATTCTAACATGAAGGGGACTTGGTAGATCCTTGATCCTTAGAGGTTCGAGATTTGGCATTTTCTCTAGCAGTTGATACTCTGCAATTAAGAAAAAGTAAACATATGGAAAAGGAAATCGTTACACAATGTAAAGCAAGTTTTTTTTTTTCCCCCCTTTATGAGCGAAAAAAGGGGAAGCATTGTTGAAAGCCTTAAGCCTGGCTTGATAAATCTTAAACAAAAATATGAAGTATGAATTGTTTAATTTTTGAATTATAAATCTTAATTTTAAATGTGGAATTGATTAATAAATAATAATTATATGCAAAAAATAAAATAATTTGAACAATACGTATAATCAGACTTCAGAATTCAGTAAAATATTTTCACTAAAAATTTATAACTACAATTAAACACATCTTAAATAATGACGTGATCTACAAAAATTGTTATCAGACAAATTTGAATATTAAACATTTAATAATGCTTATTATCAAATACAATTAATTTGATAAGCTTTTAACTAATAAATTTTAAGAGGTAACTTAATTTATCAAATAAGATTTAACTGTAGAATTTACAAAAATAACATACAATACAAGATCATGAGAAATTCAATCCGTTGTTATGGGCGTATGCGGGACTCAATATTTTGAGGGTTGACAAGGGTTCAAGCCAAAATATAATGTACTCCATTCATTTTAAATACTCACTCCTTAAATCTTGTCTTTTTTTTTTTCTATATCCCAAATTATGATGTCATTCACTTTTTTTTTTTTTTTTATATCCCAAATTATGATATCATTCATAAAAAGGAATGATCGATAAACTTTTAATTTTTATTATACTCCTTATCATTATACATCTTAGTTACAAAATATCTCCATTTTTCAACAAATATTAATAAAACACCTATTATTCCAATAACTTCATATTTCTATTTTTCAAATTTCAAGACAAAAAATTAATTTATTTAATATCAAAGAAGGACATACGAAAAAATTCAAAAATGAAATTTTTATTAGTCTAATTAAATCTTTTAATCAGTGCGAAAATTGAAATGGACCAAAGATTCCATCGTTCTTTCAATGTCCATCTCACTTGCTTAATGTCCCTGCACATTTGCTTGTAAAATATGCATGCCACTTAGAGTATTTTGTTTGGATGGAAGAGACTCCAAATTTGATTATGCCAGCAATTTTGGCTGATATACCTTCTACCTAATAATATTTACGTTTTCCTTAAAAAAAGAAGGAATTATTTATTTTCTTTTGTCCTTCGGGATAAATTGTATTATGTTGTATACTTTCGTTTCATATTATCTGTTGACTAAATATATTTTTCGATTTTAAAATATTTGTCACTCTACTAAATTAAGAGATTATTAAATAATAATTTTCTATGTATACCCATATCGAATTGGATATAACAAATTCTCAAGAAATTTTTATTTGAACTATTAATAATAGTTAGGGGTGTGTACTATTCAACTAAAGTAAAAAAAAGAATCAAATCAATTTCTTTTTACTATTAGATTAGACCTATTCGGTTTTTGATTTATTCGATTCGATTATTTGATTTATTTGATGAATATAATTTGATTTTAAAATAAATAAAACAAACAAACCAATTAACAACCTTTCAATTGGATTCTAATTTATTTTTTTGGATTCAAAATTTCTTCCAATATGAATGCTTGACTGGTATTTCCATATTAATGTCTTGAATTTTAGAAAAGTGCCGCGTAAAGTAAGCTTAGGGGCGGAAGCAGAAGAGCTAAACCTCACCACACTAAGCTATGGGTGCAACAACATATGCTTATCATCATAAGCTATTTCAGATTATCCTCCTATCTACTTTTGAAAGAGAAAATAGCCATTGGTTAACCGCATAAAAAAAAAAAAAAAAAAATCAGATCTTGTACAGCATGGTGGCACCATCTATCCATGAGAAAAAAGTGTACATCGTTTAACAATAGAGTAGTTCCATAGTATGGTAAGTCACTCATGAATTCCTTCGCGAATCATTACTGTAATATAGCTTCTAGAAAGAACAACTTAAAGCAAGTGACAATGCGTAAAGGGTCCTTTTTCCAATGGCAGTTGGAAAGCCTAATTGACTAGTGCGTTGAATCTACGCTTGGGCAGAACCGTTCCACTTGCTGAAGCTTGCTTTCTCCGCTAGCTCTATCTTATGCAGTATGGTGGCCGGCCTTCCTACCATAATACCTCCGCAAAAAGTGACGAGAATTCTAGAGAGAGAAAATTAGCGAGAATTCTCGAGAGAAGAAAATATCGTGAATTTTAGAGGGAGAAAGATGTGTATGTGTAATAAACAATAATATAAAATTGTATAGCTAATAATAAAGTGATGAATATAAAAATCTTGTAAATTTATAATTAAAGTTTTTAGATTTTGATTTGATATTGGAATTTGTAGAATTGAAATAGATAGATTTTGTAACATTAGAATTGGAATTAGTAGATTTTTTAGATTTGGAATTGGATTTTGTAAAATAAAAAAAAATATTAGAGTCAAATCGTACCAAATCGAATCGGAATAAAAGTAAAATTTTTCGACAAAAAACCGAAATAAAAGCTAAAATAAAGGTCGAAATATTTGATTAAAAATCAAAACAAAACTCAAAATTTTCGACCGAAAATCGAATGCACACCATTAAGAATAGTAAAAGAGTAATTTAGTTTATTTTCTTTTGAATTTACCATCTTGAAGCAACAAATAATACTCCGTTTCATAATAAATGCATTTCTAGATTTTATTTTTCAAAATAAGTGTCCTTTTATAATTTTCAACAACCATTCATTGTACTTTTTCCCATTTTATCCCATCTCTCTCTCTCTCTCTCTCTCTCTCTCTCTCTCTCTCTCTCTCTCTCTCTCTCATTATTTATTTCTCTCAACTCTCTTCTTTTATATTTCTCTCTTTATATTCATGATGGATATATTAGTAAATTTTTTTCGATTTTAAAACCCATTATATCTGTGTCAAGAGTCAAAAAGAATTCTTATTTTGAAATGGAGGGGTATAAAATAGAGAGAGTAAGTTTTCAATTTTATCACCTCTCTAGCTTTGTCTCCCCCATTATTTAGATTCATAAAAACATTTTGGAACGAAGGATATTATAGAATTTTTCATGATTTTTAGACAGAGAAAATGAGCGTGAATTTTAGAGAGAAAAATTGAGCAAGAATTTTAGAGAGAGAAAGTAAGCGTGAATTTTAGAAAGTGAGCGTGAATTCTAGAGAGAGAAAATGTTAAGAATTATAGAGATAAAAAGAGAGCATAATTTTAGAGAGAGAAAGTGTGTGTGAATTTTAGAGAAAGTATTGTGAACTTTAGACAGAGAAGGTGCGTGTGAATTTTAAAGAGTGAAAGTGAGCATGAATATTAGAAGAGAAAGTGTCTTGAATTTTAAATGGGGAAAATGTTGTAAGTTAAGAGAAAGTGTCGTGAATTCTTAAGAGAAGAGGTGTCATGAATTCTTGAGTGAGCGTGTTGTGAATTTTAGAGAAAAAATAATTATGAGTTTTAGAGAGAAGGTATCGTGAATTTTTACATAAAGAAAATGTGGTGAATCCTTGAGTGAAATGTAAACCTAAGTTGTTGAAGAATATTTTCGACTACTCATAGAATTGCCAAGGTAGCTCTGATACCATGTTGGCATTTAGGTTTGGACTTAACTAATCCTAAAAGGTACCTAAAAAAGGGAGCATTGTCTAACTCTTTATAAAGAGTAATTATTTTCTTTCATTAGCCGATGTGGGATTCTCAGCCGAAGTTGATTCATTACAGAATCAACAAAATACATAACCGAGGGTCACATGAGTTGCACAAGCCACAACCCCTCAATCTCTTTCTTGATTCTCAATCATTTCAGACAAATGTTTGTTGAAAGGCTCCCTACAGTTGTTAATACCCAATATAACGGGCAACAGATCATGGAAAGTAGGGTTACAATTGGGCCCTAATTGGTCAGGCAAATTAACGAAGGTGAAGTTTGGATGGTTAAAAGGATTTGAAGGGTTGTGATCTGTGTGTGCAATAGTGATGGAAAATCCTTTGGAATGAAGCATAGAACCAAGCTACATCGGAGTAATGTGCCCTTGGAGAGGCAATGGAACTAGCACCACTCTCATTTATTTCTCTCCTGAGTACGGATCGACTTTTGCCCATTATTATTAGAGCCAAGAACAGAAAAGTATGAGCTTGCAGTTTTGTTCCCTCTCTTTTTAGGAAGAGAATAAGCAGCAATATAAAGAGTTGTTTGTTAATTTAATTAGGCCACGTTCAGGGACGGAACTAGAGCTAGGCTAGCCCACTCAGGATTTTTTTTAAAAAAAATTTTTATATTTTTTGCATTTAAGCCCCCTCAAATTTTTTTTTTCCGTTTAGTCCCCACAAAATGTAGGGACTGATTTATAAAAAAAAAAAACTACAGCAAAAAGCCTCAAATCAATTTCATTTTTTTGCTTCTTCTCTCTCCCCGTCTCCGATCTCCTCGTCCCGCTCCCGCACCGCACCGGCGCAGCCTGCCCTCGCGCAGACACACAGACAGCAGACAGCCGACCCTCAGCCCCCTCCCCCGCCCGCTCTCTCTCCGCTGTCCGCTCCCCCTCCCTCCCTCTGCATGCGGCGACAGACACCTCTCGGCTCGGCTCTGAAGATTCCGTCTCCCTGGTCGCAGACTCGCAGCAGCAGCAAGCAGCAAAAGAAAGCAATGCGGCACAGGAGGAAGAAGAAACGGTCAGCTCAGCAAGGTGTTTTAGCAGCTTCACAACAATCTTGAACCAAAAAAAGTAAGTTTTCAGAAAAAGTTCCATTTCTATGATTTTTGATTTTGAGTGCTAAATATTTTTTTTGGTAAATAGATTTTTTAGTGCTAAAATTTTTATGTTGTTATTTTATAGTGAAAAAATTGTCTAGGGTTTGGTAAAAATATGATTATCATGTAATTTATAGACTAATTAATTATTATGTTATACATGAAATGTGTTGAATTGTGAATTTAAAATATTTGAATATTATATAGGATTTTACTATGGAGAAATTTATTGGAAAATGGAAGAAGGGTCCTAAACCGGTTGAAGAAAAATCAGCTAATAAGGGAAATGTTAATACTGAAGATCGTGGGAAAAAGCCTCGGGTAGAGTTTTCGGATTTTGAAATTATTGGTGATCCAGGATTGCGTAAACCAATTGATAGTTATCCTTATGAATGTTATTTGTTTTTATATTAATCTTCGAATGTTCTAAATCAATTGCAGGTCATATTGGATTTCGTCTTCTGATCGTGTTTATCTCATTTGTTATCTCAAGATTCTGATCAAGATTCTCAGCTTTGATAGAGGTATTTATCCCGTGAGTGATGGGTAATCATTCCTCGTGAGTGATGGGTGATCACTCCTCATTGGTAATGGGCGATTACCTATTCTTTTGTTTTATTATATGTAGTATTAGAATTTGTAATGTTTATCCCGTGAGTGATGGGTGATCACTCCTCATTGGTAATGGGCGATTACCTATTCTTTTGCTATATTATATGTAAATTTTGAATTGTTTGAGTGTTTTTTGTACATGGAATGTATCATTTTATAGACGAAATTCTGGCAAAATTTTTTTTCCTCCAGCCCCCCAATCATATTGTTCTGGTTCCGTCCCTGGCCACGTTGGTGTCTCTGTTATCAAACACTATTGTATTAATCGTTATTATTTAACATGATTTAATAGTTTTGATTATAGAACATAATTTTTTTACTTTTAAAAATCAGAAATAAAAAATTATTGAAATTTTATTTTAAACGTGATTTTTTATTTATAAATTGTCTGATTTACCAAACATAGTATACTTCATAATAATTTTATATTTCCTATTTAGATTATTGAAAAATTACATTAATTACATTTCTTAATATTTTTGTTGTGTTTTTATGTATCTTTTATATTTTATTTCTATATTAATTAACAAATATTTTGTATAAAGAATATATATTATTGACTTTGTTTTAATAAGAAATTATGATTTTATTTATATATTTATATATTATGATAAATATAAATGTAAAATGTTAATATTGATATTTAATATTTCAATTCACATTTAAATAATATTCATATTTGTTAAAAAGGAGAAATAAAACTTAATTTAAATATAAGTGTTATTTTTTAGAGGTAATGATTAAGATCACGTTTGAAACTTGCGATTGAAACATCAATAAATTTTTCCAATCGTGAAAAAATCACGATTTGAAACGTTAAACTTGAATCTCTTTTGGCTATTAAACGCTAAAACTGATTCGGTGCCGAATGCTCCATAAATAGCTTTTGCAACTCAAAAGTACTTTTGAATTTTACAAAAACTAAATAGGCACATAATCTATAAGTATATAACATACATATAAATAATAACTATATAATTAGATAATTATATAGTTATATATAATATATAATTATATAATTATATATAATTATATATTGTATATTGTATATAATATATATAAGTATTTCATATATAGCACATTATATAAGTATATATACCCCACATACAAACACACACATGTTATCCTATACTTTCTTCGTTTCCATTTCTCTGTCACCTAGATATGCCTTTTCTTTCCAAACATATAATATATGTCCGTTTAATAATAAAAGAGAGTATTAAATAAAAATTTCTCACATATACTTTTGTACAACTTAATAAATGCTTAAATATAATTCAAATAAACTCATATTCCAACGTAAGAGCAAGTTAAGACAATTTAATCATTTCCTAAAGTGACACATAATTGAAACATAAAAAAAATGGTATATACTACATAAATATATAAGTAAATAATATAATACTATACTCAAGTTAAGAAACATAACACATATATTTAAAAATATATTTAAGAAAACATAATATATATATATAAATTTTATTAAAATTTTATAAATGTATAACATAATTTAAATATTAAAAATTGCATTACATAACGGGAACATGGTTTTTTTATAGGCAAATATTTGTTCGGATCCGGCCCAATTATCTCCAAACGTATCATTTTAAAATTGTTTGGTCAGGTATTATTTTAAAATTGAGAAATTAATCAGTCTCATCTGAAATGGATTTGCAATGACTATTCATTTATATATTTTAATTTAAAAAAAAAAATCAGCTATCTGATGCAATAACTTTATAATTTCTTAATTAATTTGTAATGGATTTGTAAAGGTCTATCCATTGAAATTAGCAATGGGTGTTTTCGCAAAATAATATTTTTCGTTGTTAACATGTGATTTGCTACAGATATGGCCATTACAAAAGGCTCCTTTCTTGTAGTGAAAATTATTTAATGATGATGTTGTTTATGTAATTTTTTGTTTTTTATTATTTATTTACTCTCTCTAATTTGGAAAAAAAATTTTCTCACGAGATTAATCATATGCAAATCTTGCAATAAATAGATTTCTTTTTAAAAGATGAAGATACCTTGTAATTGAGAGAGTTTTATAACTAGCACATATCTTCAATCTTCTTTGAGATTTTTTCTTACTTGAGTCCATTTTCAAGAAATGGGTACTAAATAGACCCAGTTTTTTTTTTTAATTCTAGAATTGGCCATAACGCACAGTTATTGTGCGTTATCTCAGGTGATAACGCACAATGGTTGTGCGTTATCCCTAATCACGCTGCTTAAGTCGCGTTAAGCTGCGCTTAATGCGTTAAAAACCAACGTAGTACTGACCAGGCGCTGATGTGGCGATAACGCACAGCCATTGTGCGTTATTCATGATAACGCACGTCCATTGTGCGTTATCATTCATGATTACGCACGTCCATTGTGCGTTATTAGGCGCCAGCTCAGCGCCATGTCAGTTTTTAACGCATTAAGCACGGCTTAATGCGACTTAAGCAGTGTGGTTAGGGATAACGCACTGTCATTAAAGGTTATTATGAGTGATAACGCACAATGACTGTGCGTTATGACATTATAAATACTAATACTACAGCCGCCTCCTTTCTTCTTCTCCTTCTTCCTCCTTATCTATTCTCTCTTATTTCCGGCTCCCCTCTTCTTCTTTCTTTTTTTCTTCTTATTTCTGCCTCCTTTCTTCTTCTCTTTCTTCTTCCTCATTTCTTCTCTCAATATTTCTGCTTTCTCTATTTCTTCCACCTCAATATTTCTGCTTTCTCTCTTTCTTCAACCTCCTTATTTCTTCTTATTTCCTTCTTTCTTTTTTTTAATTTCCTCACTGAAAATTTTCAGCCTCATTCGTCGCCGCCGCCGCTTGGTAAATTCTTTTCCTCTTCCATTTATTTTCTTCCTTCTTCTTATACTTTGACTTATCTTCTTCTAATACTTTTGTATTTAATTTCAAAATTTACAGAAAATTTAGTTAGTAGTTGAAGTTCAAGTTTGACTTTACGAGACTTTCTTTGGAGTACGAAGGTTATTAAAGATTTGGAGTGAAAAAGGTCGACTAGAGCTGCATTTTTAATTTTTGGTAAGTTTTTAGTTATTTAAATTAATTGGTGTATTATTTATTAATTTTAATTATTGTGTGTTTGAGCTTGTTATTTGTTGCTTGTTAATCATTTTTATGAATTTTATTTGTTATTTGTGTTAATTCATTTTTCTTGTGAAAGTGCGGGTTTGGATTATGTTTAAAATTGTTGTTATTAATAAATTTGTGCAAATTGGATAATTTTATGTATATAATTGTTTTTTGTGTTGGAAAAATGATCTTAGGGTGATGAATTATTTTCATGAATTTATTTGGATAATTAGCGTTTAATTTTTTTACTTTACTTTATGATTATTTGAATTTGTTTTAATTATTTAGATAATTATTTTGCATATTTCATATAAATTTTTGAGTAGAACCTGTAAGTTGAGTTTTTTTCTCTTCTGTTTTTTTTTTTTATTTTTTTTATTTTTTTTATTTTTATAAATAGTATAACCAAAACATGGAAATTTGGAGTTTAGTAATTAATACTTTTATTTAAACTCTAAAACTCTAATAGTGAATTTACGAAGTAGTAAAATACTTAAGCATAAAATATACTATAAGTAACCTTAAAAAACTTAAAAATTCTAAACATTAAATAATAGAAAACTTAAAAATCTATTAATAAAATCCAAAATTTTACATCAAACATTAAACTGTAAAACTATAAACTTTTTAATAGTAAACCTTAAAAAGCCAAATCATAATATTAAAATCCTATAGGGTTAAAAACCTTAAAAGCCCATAAAATTGATTTTTGAAACATTAAAGGATAAAACTACAAACTCTGTAACAGTAAACCCCAATAAACTCCAAGAACTTTAAAATTTATATTTTAAATATTAAACCGTGAAACTGTAAACTTTGTAACAGTAATCCCTCTTGCCTTAAATCTTAATATTTTAAACATTAAACCATAAAACTGTAAACTTTATAACAATAAATCCTAAAAAAAACTAAAATCTGAATATTTTAAACATTAAATCGTAAAATTGTAAACTATCTAACCTTAAACCCTTAAAATGATATTTTAAACATTAAACCGTAAACCTCCAAACTTTCTAACCGCAAACCCTAAAAACTCTAAAATCTTAACAATTTAAACATTAAAACGTGAAACTATAAACTTTCTAGCTGTAAACAGTAATAACACTTAAATCTTAATATTCTTGATAATTAACTATAACTTATAAAACATTAAAAACCCTGAAAACCCTAAAAACACTAAATTTGATATGCTAAAAATCATATAAACCCTAAAACCCTAAAATAAAGTGTACCATAAAGAACACACCTTAAAGAGTTTGGAATTAGAATTTATATAAAAATTTTTACTTTTAATATATCGATATTGACCGTAACTCAAACTATAAATAATGTTGATGGAAGAAGTCCCAGCCCACGAGCATCCGGGTCCCATAGTCCCTGATGTTTTATCGAGACAGCACGAGCACCGATCTGGTTTGATCTGGAGTGGAGACCACGAGACGTATTTTACTGATCTTCAGTGTAGGCGTTTCGGGCGCAACCTATTCCAGTGCTACAGTACGGCTCTCGGTAGGTTGGTAGAGCTTATTGACAGAAGTGGGTAGGGGGGAGTGTTTAGATGTGGTTATATTGGGCTGGATCACGCACTTATTACCGCATTAGTAGAGCAGTGGAAACCGGAGACTCACACATTTCACTTCACCTGTGGTGAAGTCTCAATAACCCTGCAGGATGTACAGGCACTATGGGGTTTAGGGATATTTGGTTTGGCCGTTACCGGCCCTAGCTAGAGTGTAAACCCTAAACAGTACTCGATTGAGCTTATCAATAGACTTCTCGGTGTGCGGTTCTCTCAGCCACTTTTTCGGATACAAGGTCAAGAAGGAACCTTTGGAAGCATGGATCATGAGAGCACTTACCGGTTCGAAGACTGATGATGATCTAATCCTGTGCGCTCGTGGATTTATTTTCTTACTCATTGGCGAACATATGCTGTTCGACTTCTCCGGGAACTTGGTTCATATGCGCTACCTCAATTTATTAGAGGATATTGATGCTATCAGGAAATATAGTTGGGGTAGCTATGTGCTTGGATTTTTGTATAAGCATTTTCGCACTACAGCTATGGGGGTGCACGACAGATAGGGGGAGCCTTAGTCTTACTACAGATTTGGGCGTGGTCACGTGTACCTGCATTGCGGCCTCAGTTGATGACGGATATTCAGGCCCACCTTCTTGCTCTTCTTTGGCTATATGGTGCATATCTTTTAATTGTAGCCAACTGCCTACGCACACTCTCGTGACATACATGGACCAGTTTGATTTCATGCCATCTGATTAGGTTCGCTTTTTAATATTTTGTATTATTTGTAATTAATTGAGATTTTTTTATGCACTTAAATTTTTATTGATTTTGAATTTTGACTTGACAGTTATATGGCTCCCTTATCTTGACCGTGCTCTGGTTCCATCTGACCTGTGGCCGGCAGAGGTCCCATTCATCTGTTATGAGATAGTGGAGTACCACTATCCTGGGCGTGTGATGGGCCAGTTTGCATGGGCTCAGATGGTTTCAGATGCATGTGATACTCGTCTAGACCTGCACCGTATCCAGCTTAGAGGGAATGACCACACTTTCTGGGGGACACAGCATGCTAGCCATGTAGAGGCCTGGCTACAATGGCGACTTCGCGTTAGGGATGGCCATGCCCTAGCTGATAAGGTGTTATCATACCCCAGTGACGAGTATATCAGATGGTATCAGGATATCACACAGGTTTACATCAGCAATCCATCTAACTGTGATACCCGTTCGCATGGATATCAGCCTGCCGGGATAGATAGACTGATGGTGGTACGTTCTACAAATACATTTTGCTTTTTTTAAAAATATTCTTTCAGTTCGGGTTTGATGCCAGCTTCCCAGTCATTTCCTAGTGGATCCGGGACATCGCAGATGCCTCCCCTCCCGGTTTAGGATATGAGCTCGGGTTCTCCTATAGATGACCTTGTAGAATCTGGTACAGTCCGATTACTCGATTGGAATGACTCCATGACTGACATACAGTTAGGCATGAGATTCGTTAACAAAGTGAAGGCAATAAGTGCGGTTCGTAAGTGGTCTATCAGTGTGGGACGTGAATACCGAGTTTTGAAAAGTATGATTGACACATGGACCGCAAGATGTTACCATCATAGTGACGATAATTACTGTTAATGGTACATCCGTATAAAAAAGAAAGCCACGCACAGTCGATGAGAAATAACCAGATTCTTAAAAGAACACACATGCCTTGTACAAATTGAACAAAATAAGCACATGAACTTGTCTTCAAAATTTATATCAATGTCAATACCTGTGTCGAACATCATTCAAGAAGTGAAAGTATTGTTTCAAATGGGCTGTACTTACAAGCGGGTATGGATGCTAGAAAATTTGCCATCGATAGGGTTTTTGGTAGCTGGGATACAACCTTCAATATTTTACCTAAATACTTACAAGTTGTACAGGATTTAAACTCAAGGACTGTATACGAATTTTTGCATCACAGAACAAGTAGTCCCCCTAATTATGTTTTCAAATTTGTTTTCTGGTGTTTCTCTCCATGTATAGACAGATTTCCATATTGCCGTCCGATGATTTCTGTGGATGGAACACACTTAAGGGGACCATACAAGGGCATGCTGTTAATTGCAAGTACGTGGAATGCAAATAATCACTTGTTCCCACTTGCTTTTACAATTATTGATAAGAAATCCTCCGAGAGTTGGAATTGGTTCCTTAAAAACTTATGAGAATACATTGTCAAATATCGCCACGGATGCTTCATTTCTGATCGCCACAAAAGTATTTTCTTTGCTATTCAAAGTCAACCTTTGTGGCAACCACCATTTGCAGTTTACCGGTTTTGTTTACGCCACATTCGAGCAAATTTCAACAAGACTTTTAAGAACACAAACCTAAAAAGCTTGATGTGGCAGGCTGAAACAGAAATAAAACAATGGAAATTTGACCATGTAATGAAAGAGATTCAAGAAAGAAATGTTGATGCTTACATTTACTTGATGAAGTTGGACCCAGAGAAATGGACACTGTTGCATGATGGCGGTCATAGATACGGTATCAATACAACCAACATTTCCGCAGCACTTAATAGTGTGTTAAAGAAAACTAGGGTTCTACCTTTAAAAGCCCTGGTTGAATTAATGTTCAACAAACTAGTTAAATACTTCCACCAATATCGTGAAGAGGCTGAAAATTGTGTGCATCCATTTCCAGCCCGAATTTTTGACAAGTTCTTGTGGATTGAAATGAAATCAAGAGAACACAAAGTTACAACTTACAATCCGCGAGAGGGAATATACATGGTCAAATTTCCAATCCAGGTTTCTGGTACGGGCAACAACATCTATACATTGAGGATAAATAATAAATCATGTAGTTGCGGAAAATGGAAAATGTATACATTGGAGGGATGTTCCTTTTAATTTAACATTTTATCCTCCAAACATGAAAAAGGAATGGGTTAGGAAACAGGGCAAACGATTTCAGGGGGAAATGGATTATAGAAATCCGGATCCTCCCCCAAGATGTGGCAGACATCGCATGCCGGGACATAATAGAAAAAATTATAGTAACCTCGGACCGAGCAATGTATAAGTTTGACATTTTCTTGAAACTATTGTAATAATACATGTTTCTATTAATGAAAATTTTCTTTCAATTTCTTCTAATTACTATATCATTGCTCTAAATTTTTACAATATCTTTAGGATTACTTCTTCAAATAACTTGAGATGAAATGGCTAAAAGTTAAATATTTTTCCAAGAAAACGATATAAATATTATCATCATAAATACACTTATAATAACTTAAATATAATAAGTACAGTCTTTTTAAAAAAAATTTATACAATTATAAGTTTTCCCAAAAGAAATTTTTATTAAAAAAATAAAGAAATTTAAAAAAATTACGTGGCTGATAACGCACAACGAGTGTGCATTATTGCCTAATCATAACACATAATCGTTGTACGTTATCAGCCACATCGGCTGATTAGTGGAAAAACCGTAATTATGTGATAACGCACAATGGTTGTGCGTTATCATTATAGATAATGCACAACCATTGTGCATTATGGCCAGTTCTAGATTTTAAAAAATTGCGTTATGGCCAATTCTAGATATAAAAAAAAAAAATTGGGCCTCTTCAATACCCATTTCTTGAAATTGGGCTCAAGTAAGAGAAAAACCCTTCTTTGAGGACCCATTTCAGTGCGTTGATTCAGAATTATTGGAAAATATACAACACATCCAAAAAATTCTCATATGGGAGATATTTGGTTTAGACCTAAACACTAATGGTAATGGAGAGTACTTATGACAAGTAGTTGGTTTGATTCTTACAAGTGCTGTGGCATGCAAAAATAGCGTGTCGATGTGGTGAGTTCTGTTCTGGTCAACAATGGTCTGGCAATTAATTGGAGCCTTTTAATAAATAACTTATGTAGTCCATTTTGTGTATAAACATGAGCGATAGGATGTTCACTAGTGATACATATAATCA
This sequence comes from Catharanthus roseus, assembly GCA_028651295.1. Taxonomy (NCBI): domain Eukaryota; kingdom Viridiplantae; phylum Streptophyta; class Magnoliopsida; order Gentianales; family Apocynaceae; genus Catharanthus; species Catharanthus roseus. The sequence goes on from JAPQWS010000104.1 coordinate 13,143,245, forward strand.
TACAATAGGTAACAAAAGTGTGGAAATTTTATCAACGTGAATTTTTGTAATGGATAATCAGGAAATTGCACCCGTAGGCAAATTATTTAGGTAAGTAATCACTGTAAATGCCAGGTTTCGAGATAATAAAAAACATATATTCGACTACCTAATTAATGCATCAATTAATGCGATAATGTATTGAAATTACTCACTTGAAGATAGATCCGCATATGTCGCTATTAATTTTTTGTAAAAATGCTAGAGATTCAACTATCACTTTTTTAATGAGGATCTAATCATTAGTTTCCCTTGACAACATGTAGAACAAAAGAATTAATTTGAATTCAAAACTGCTATGAATCGGGTTGACAAAAGCTAATGAATTTATTCATGAACCAAACACTAGAATAAGGACAAGAAGATCAAGGCATTTGATGTAAGTTTGGCATGCTTTCATTAAAGAAATCAAGACAAATAAGAGCTTTGATGATGAAGGAAAAGCCTCCAAGTTGATCTTAATCTGTACCATAAGCAAGGATTATCCAAGGGAGCAATTTGGATGTGAAAATGTCTAAGTATTGGAGGGGACCACACCTACTGCGGATGGTAGCCCTGCCCCTATGGTCATCGGTAGGCCTATGGACGGAATCGATTTGGAAGACAGCATCTTACTGCGTCCGGCAGGTTCCACCCTACTGTTGGCGGTAGTTTTTGGAAGGAAATGACCTTTGTAATTTTAGGCGGGATTTTATTATTTGAACTTGTTTTTCTAACTTTTAATCAAGGGCTTAGTGGATATTTTAAGCAAATGATCAATAGATTAGTTAGGTTTAAGCCTTAGCCTATAAATACCCAATTATAAGCTCATTTGTAACTAACTTTGATGAATTTTGTTGAAATTTGAGAGAGGATTCTCCAATTGTCTCTAGGGTTCTTCACCCTTCTTAGTTAGCTTGCTAAGGGTTAATGTCCTTAGCTTTGTGAACAATTTTTTTGCCTTAGATTGAAGAATCTATGGAATTAATTAATCATCCAATTCCTTTCTTTAATTGAGTCTTAGAGTTCTTGTTCTTAGATTCAATTAATCATAGATCTTCTAGTTTGTGTAGCTGGGACTTTAAGGCCTTAGTTTCCTCAAGGTTATTTCTATCGAATTGGGAATGAGTTTTGCTCTCAATATTGGGTTTATGAGGCTTAGATCCTCATAGGTTTTCCATTGGAGTGTTGAAACTACAAAATCCTCAATAAGGTTCTTTATCAAAGGAGGTGATCTTGGGAAGTTGTTGAATCAAATCAATAATCAATTGAAGATTCACTTCAAAGTGATATCTGAGCAACCTTCAAATGAAGGTCAATTTGTGTTGTAAGTTGTTTAAATTTGCTGAAAAAAAAAAAAAAGAAGAAGTACTTGATGATCTATGAAAAATTCCATGAAGGTCATGCAATCTTACTACAGAAAGATGGATCCGAAAATTGGATAAAGAATTGACTGAATAATTGCGAAATTGATTGATGTTTTGTGATGGAGATGTTCTTCTTCGAGTTAGGATTCAAAGAAATAATATTTACTTAATTTGGAGTTTAATTTATCAATTGAAATAATATTTACTTAATTTGGAGTTTAATTTATTGCTCTATTTGATTGAAACTTGAAATGTGATTCGAAGTCTCGATTGCAGGAAAAGTGTGAATTAATCCGAGTATATCTTATATTATACTGATTCCATTTGAATGAAATTATGCTTAAATTCCTCCTTGTCGAGTGAGTTATCTTTCTAAATTTATTTCACTTGATTTAGATTCGTATTTTTATAGTCATCGTCGTTTTGGTGACAGGGTGTCATCATCCCTTGTTTCTTGGAAAAATTTTCTTAGTACTCTTGTTTTCTGGTTTAGCCTATTTGTTTTGAATCGCTTTGTTTTTTACTTCTAATTGTTTTCTTGTGTGTTTCTATTTTTTTTTTTTTATGATCAATTGGGTTTGTTGGCTCTTTTCCATAAATTAAATTCTTCGAAATTCTTACACCTCAAGTGTTTGAAGCTTTGACTCTTGAACACTTATATCCAACTAAGTGCATTGATTGTTTTAGTTGCTTGGGATTGTTGCTCTTGGTTTTATTTGGTTAAGAAGTTTGAAGAATCTTATAGAGACTTGAGTGAAGCGTGTTTGGAAAAGAGAATAGGGTGAGCCTATTGTCATAAAAGGCAATAAAGAGCGCTAAATAGGAGTGAATTGAGTGATCATCAAAAAGTGTAAACACTTAGAGAGTGATTGGGAAGGTCATTTTCTTGTTTCCTAACCTTTTTTTGTAAGTTTAAAAATAATAAATAAATAGAGTACAATTGGTCTAATCCATTATGGAAAATGATTGGAGAAAAGAGCAAACAAGAGGATTATCAATCTAAGCTTGCAAGAGCTAAGCATAATTTCCATCATGGTAGTGGCAATGGATTCAATGCTTATGGTGGAAACAACCATGGAAATGGAAACTTCAGTCCTAAAAGACATAAATGGAGTTGGTAACTTCTCTTCTTACGCTAAATCTTATGGGCATACTTCTTATGATGATTATGGGGGTTATGATGGACATAATGCTAATTATGATTATTATGAGCATAGTCCTTATGATTGTTATGAAAGGTATCATCATATTTGTGGTAGAGGAGTTTACTTTGTGAGCTTATATGATGGAAAAGTCTATAGGAGGAAAAATGAATGTGAGTATGTAGTCCATCTCAGATGCCTTGTGGAAGGAAAAGTTGCAAATCTTATTATTGATGGTAGTAGTTGTGCTAATATGGCTAGTACTTACCTTGTGGAAAAGTTGAATTTTCCTTTTCTTGAACATCCTAAGCCTTACGTATGCCATTGATCAAATGATAATGGTGAGATCAAAGTTACTAAGCAAGTGTAAGTGTCTATTTCTAAAGGAATATATAAAGATGATGTGTTATGTAATGCAGCACCAATGCAAGTGGGTCATTTATTGTTTAGACGTCCTTGGAAAATGATAGGAAAAGCTATATACAATGGGGAATTCTTACAACTTCATCAAAGATGGCAAGAAACTCAGGGCCTCTTGAAATTTATGAAGAGCAAAAGAAGTTGAAAGAAAGGGTAAGAATACTTGATCAAGAGAAAAAGACAAAGAGCATTATAAAGGCTAAAAGCTATAGAGAAAAACAACTTTCTATGTCACCTCAAGGAGTTGCAAAAGTAGAAACCTTGAAGCCATCAATGACTAAAAAATTTTCAAAACTAAATGAGCTTCCACAAGCTCAAGAGGTAGTTGAAGAAAGTATTGTAATTCAGGGTGCGGAAGAGACATCCAAAGAGGAACCTTTTTGTATCATGAGTGGAAAGAGCATTGAGATTAAAGAAAAAGAAAGAGTGGAAAACAAAGATAGATTAGTTGAGAGATCATGTATCTTTGATTCCATCTCTATCTTTTCAAAAGAGAGTGAACATTTTGAGTATGCAAAAGAGAAAGAGAGTAAGCTTGAGAAAAGTGAAAAAGTAAAAGAAAATGAGTGCTTCATTGAAAAAAAAAAAAAAAAAGAGAGTGAAAAAGAAGAGCAAAGAGAAAAAGAGATAGTTATATTTGAAAAGAGTAAGGAATTGAATTTCTATGCTAATGACACTAACTCTTTCTTTGCTAGTGAATCCTTATATGTGCAGAATTTTAAAGATTCAAGTAAGGATGAAAGGAGAAAGCTTGTCTAAAAGTCCATCAAGACCATAAGCTTCTTTCCCTCTAATTCCTACTTGAGCTTTGAGATTTATTTTCTTCTCACTTATTTTTATGAAAAATGGATATCAATTTTACTTTCTCGACTCTTGGAACTTTAATAGAAAAGAAACAATTCATAGAGTTTAATTTCAATTCTTATGCAAATTCTAGAGTTGATGAATGCTATCTCAATATTGCTAATTATGTTTCTTATATGCTAGGAATAGAAGACAAAGAAGGAACATGGAGAAAGAGCTTGGAGCTATTCTTGAAGAATTATCAATAAGTCTATCTCTTAACCCTTCTCTCATGTGTTATGAAGTTTCTCGTGGAATTATAATTGTTTTTAGAGTATTATCTGTGAGCATATATGGAGATCTTTGTACTATTTCTTTTGGTGGTGGTCTCTTTCTTGTTGTACCTTATGTTTCTAAATATCTTTCTTCTCATGTTTCTCTTGAGGAACAGTTGATGAATAGTGGTGTTAAATTTGATCCTTCTTGTTATGGTTTTGGAATGCTAGATAATGCTTCCTTTGTTGATCCTAACATTGTTGGTTTTGGACTTGAATGTGCTTTGTTCGATGTTCTTCAGGATAAATATATAGGGAAGTATGATGAGCAATGTGACTATGTTTTACCTATCCTTGATGTTTTTATAAGGAATATCAATAGTTTATTTTTTTAAACCAACATGAGATTTTTTTGAGTAAGCAAATAGCATTTGTTAATGGTAAACATGAGCTTCCAATAGTGGTGACAACTTTTAAAACTTTGTTTGAAAATACATTTACATTTCAATTCTATTATTTACATTTTAAAGATTACTTATTGAAAGATTTTGAAAATCGAGTGGGAGCTAATCTTGAGTTGTTCAAAGTTAATCCTTTGACATTTGAAAAATCTAATTTGAGAAAGGAGGCCTTTGAACAAGTTTTCAAAGATTTTGTTGTTGGATACCTTTATTACCATAGCCCTTTTAAAGAGTGATTTTTAAAGTTATTCATATCATTTGATAGTTTTCCAAATAACTCTTGTGCATTAATTTTGAAACATGAATTTGAAGCTACAAGGAAATGACCCCAAGTTTTGAAAATTAAATAGATTATCCAAGACTTTAGAGTTCAAATTCATTCAAGGCTGACACTAGACCCATTAAAGAGTCTTGTTAGAATAAAAAAGGTGGTCCAAGCTATCCATATTTTCTTTTTTAATATCCTGTTATCAGCATATGCATTTTCTCTCTAAATAAAGAGAGTATTTATAGGTACACTTCTAATAAGATGAAGGAAAGTGAAGCTAAGTGTTTTTGGGTTTAAAATCACTAAAAGACATCACAATTGAACATAAATATAAATGAATAGTAAGATAGTTTAGGAATAGAAGTGACACATCCGGTGCCGGATTCCGTAGGGCTTTTGGTGCCATATCCATTTTGTCCAATCGGTTATAGCATTCTTTTCTTGATTCAACGCCTTTTGCTCTAAGTCTGTGGCGAGATACATTCTAAGCTTGTACATAGAAATCTAAGCTTTTATATTTGCATAACAATTTTAGATTTGGCTTATAGCTTTTCATAGAAGCTTGAATAATTTCATTTGGACATATAAATCTTGAATTATGACCCATTTATTGAAGTGTGCAAAAACTTGAATGCAATCAAACTATGTTGTGTTACTTCAACAATTTGCAGTACCAAACACATGACCCCTTTGATAGTCCAAGTGGTGATGCCTCGATATTTACTCTGGGTTTGACGCTAGATGCTCCATCACATCCGAGTGGAGCAGGCACATCATATGTTCAACATGACCCCTTCGACAGTCTAGGTGGAGATGATAAGATATTCACTTTGGGTTTGACACTAGACGCATCACACGTTCGACCACCTTCGAGTGTAGTAGGTACATCATATGCACCTCCACCTCTGAGTGCAGTAGGGTTGCCATTTGATGCACCTCCGCCTCCGAGAGAAGCAGGTTTATCTATGCCTCGTATATTTATATTCAGGGCATCTTCTTCCGATTCAAAGAAGTATGGTGATGAGCTAGCAGATGAGGTTACATAAGTACAGCTACTTGGCTTTGGACATTGTGTTAGGAGTAAGACGAATAGAGTTACTCCATCTGATTATCCTTAGTGTTTAGGGTTTGAATATTATTTATGATGCTTTGTTATATTTTTTATATTATTTCTTTATACTAGTAAAAATTTTGAGTTTTGCATCATAACATCCTAGAAGCCCATGTGAATACTTTTATTTCAGATAAGTAGTATAAAGAAATGACAAAATTTATATTTTTGAATTCAAGTCCGACAAAACCATGTGAATGTATATCACTTGATTTCACAACTCAAATAAGATGTCTGATTTAAACGCTTTTGAGTTCAAATCCGACAACCCTATGTGAAGCTTTTAATTACTTCATTTGACAACTCGAAAAAATTGTCGGATATGAATGCTTTTGATTTCAAAGCTGGTTCAAAAGCTTTTACTCACTTTATTTGACAACTCTAATTTATGGTTAGATTTGAATGAGTTTGAATGAAAATCGGACAAGTGCATGTAAAACTTTTATCACTTTATTTGACAACACGAAAAATTTGACAGAATTGAATGCTTTTGAATGAAAATCCTACAAGCATATGTGAAGCTTTTTATTCGGATAGCCTCAACCAAAAAAATACAAAAATCTTTATGATTATTTATATGGATTGAAAACGCCTAATGTCTCATTATACAATAACTTTGAATCATTTTCTTTCTATTTTATTTCCGAAACTTTTAATACCTTTCCTTCATTCATTATAAACAGTGAACACAGATGCCACTCCACCTGTTATAGTATTATTTTGATATTTGGAGCATACCAGAGATGTATTTTGATCTTTATTTCACCAGAGCAGCAAAGAAAAATGCATGTTTGACCGGATGGTGAGACATGCTCAACTTGTTACAAAAATTTTTAAGCATCGAGGAACGAATCTAAATTAGTGGCATATTCGAATGACAATGAGGGTGCCTTTATTTTTTGAATTGTATCAAATGTTTAATTATACTTTGTACAGTATGAACAACAATGATGAGATGCGTTACCTTTAGACTATTAGACCTGATATATTAAGTAAGGTATTCACATTCTACTTGAATTTGAACCGGTCCAGTCACATGTATTTTCAGATGTTTAGCAGACTCACGTATCAACGCATGAGGATCACTTAAATGTTCATCAACATGTCACAACAATAACACAGATGGTTTTCGATGAACCGTCAATGTTGTACCGAGACGTAAGGAAAATGATGAGGACGGTGACGACATTGATGGGGATTATGACGTATCAATTGCATCTGACGATGAGAATGGTGATAATGATGAAGAAGATGACGTTAGCACTCCCAAAAACACTCTAAAACTGCAGTGAATCAATGACAAAGTGGTCAATGGTTTAGTAACGCTTCGTATAATTATACATCATCCAGAGCCTGTTTGGATATGGGCTCGGGAGAGCAGATAGATGATCTCATCGACTTGGCACTATATGGTTGTTGGACTGGAACGATGAAATGACTTCTCTTCAATAAGGAATGAGGTTCGTTAATCAAACCCAACCAATTAGTGTAGTTCAAAAAAGGTCTATTCAGATAGGACGAGAGTTTAAAGTTGTTAAAAGTAAGAGCGACCAATGGACAGCAAAAAGTAATCATATAAGTGACTCTAATTTTTGTCTATGGCATATCCAAATAAAGAAGAAAGCAACCCATAGTCATTGGGAGATAACCAGATTCACCAAAGAATATACATGCCTTGTTCAAGTTATTCCAAACAAGCATTGAAATATGACTTCAAAGTTTATTCAAAACTGGCATAGCATCTTGTTGACAACGATCCCGAGATCCCTGTCTAAAAATTATCCAAAAAGTCCAAGTATTAATTCAGATGGGTTGTACGTATAAGAGGGCATGTTACACGCGGAAATTTGCGGTAGAAAGGATGTTCGGCAGTTGGGAGACAATTTCTTCAATTCTACCTAAATATCGCTAAGAAATGAAAGATTCTAATCCAGGAACTATGTATGAATGGTGGTTGCATCACAGAATGAGCATTCCCCTGAACTATGTTTTCAAATTTCTTTTTTTGTATTTCAAACCTTGTATAAATGGATTGCAAAGCTGTCGGTTAGTGATTTATGTGGATGACACTCATCTTCGGGGATTATATTAGGGCGTACTATTAATTGCAAGGTTGTGGGACACGAACAACCATTTGTTCTCACTGGCATTTGCATTTGTTGATAAAGAGTCATCTGAAAGTTGGAATTAATTCCTCAAACTTCTACGGGAAAATATTGTTAGGGGTCGGTATGTTTGTTTAATATCCGATCCCCACAAAGGGATTTTATCTGGTATGCAAAATCAATTATGTGGCAACCTTCATTTGTGGAGTATAGGTTTTATCTAAGCCATATTTGGGCAAATTTCAGCGAGACTTTAAAGTACAGTAAATTAAAAGTTTAATATGGCAGGGCGCAACCGAAGCTAAGCGATAGAAATTTGAACGTGCCATGAACGAAATTAAAAGAAAGAATGTAGAAGCTTATAACTATTTAGTAAAGATACTCTTGGAGAAATGGACACTCCTACATGATGGTGGGCACAGACAGGGAGTGATGACAACCAACATTTTAGAAGCACTTCACAATGTCCTAAAAAAGTTTAAGATCTTACCTTTAAAAGCCTAGTTGAATTAATTTTCAACAAACTTGTTAAGTACTTCAACCAGCACGGTTAAGAGGCCCAAAACTGTGCGCATCCATTTCCAACAAAAGTTTTTGACAAGTTTCTTCAGTTATACCGTATACCCACGAGCTGGTATTTACATGGTTAAATCTGTGATATGATTTGATGGTCGAGGCAACAATATTTACACTGTAAAAAATGAAAAATTGTGCAGTTGTGGCAAATGAAAATAATATACATTGCCTTGTTCTCATGCTCTTGCAGTCTGTAAAAATAATGGTATAAGACCTGATTAGCTTACGTGTTAGACATATATTTGTAGGAAACTTACAGATGAACATAACAATCAAAACTTTATTCGTTTGTGCATGAGGACTTTCGAAGAAACGCCCCTTACAATTTAACATTCTATCCTCCAAATATAAACAATCAACGAGGTCGAAAACAAGGTACAAGGTTTTGGGGAGAAATGGATTATCGAAATCCCAATTCTCCTCCAAGATTTAGTTGATGCCGAATGCCTGGACATATTTGAAAAACTTGTAATTACCATGGTTCAAGTAATGTATAAGTTTCTTTTTTTCAAAATATTATAATATTTTAGGGTTTATATTAATGATATTTCTTCTTTGAATTTCCTAGTTACTTTTTTTTTTCTAATAAATTCTTTTACTTAAATCGATTATAAATTACTATAGTAAAATTTGCAACAAACAACAAAAATATAAATTATACTTTAAATTACTTCAACTTACTTTTTTATAAACTACTTTACTTAAAACGGTTATAATTATTATTATAAAACATACACAAAATGACATCAATGAAAGAATACTTTAAATATCTAATTATTATTTTTGTCTTTTTTTTTAAAATGTCTAATTATCTATAAGTTTTGAAAAAAAACATAAATACTTTAAATCGGTTATAAATTATTATAGTAAAATATACAACAAGTCAAAAAAATATAAAATACTTTAAATTACTTCTTCGTACTTTTTTATAAAATATTTTACTTAAAACAGTTATAATTATTATAATAAAATATATACCAAATGACATAAATAAAAAAATACTTTGTCTTTTTAAAAAAAATTATAAGTTTTGAAAAAAAAATAATGTTGCAGATAACGCAACAAGAAATGCGTTATTCTTAAGTATAACGCATTTCCCGTATGCGTTATCAACCACATTAACTGATTAAGATGAAGAATTCTTGTTTAGAGATAACACACAATTTTGCCACACTCAGAATAAATAAAAAAATTTGCCACCACTTTAGTAGTTTTTTTAAAGAAAATAATGCTAAATATAGTAAAAAACCGATATATGCTTTGACAAAAGTAATTGTAATGATTTTGAAAAGTTCAAGTTCTGAAACATGCCTAGAAAATCATGAATTTCTAGCATGTTACTTATTGGAGAACAAGGATAGTTTTGCAATTTAGTTCCTTGAACAAACCAAGCAGGTAACTTGAAAGAAAGCTGTATTTCTACGATTGTACTTGGTTACGAGAAATAACAAACTGCTTGGTGTTCAGTTCTTATGTTTAATGGCTTACATTCAGCAAGTTACATGGTTTAATAAAAAATTAGTTCAATAAAATTCTTGTTAGGAAATGTCTTATGTCCTTCAAGATATTGAGATGATTATGCTAATAGCTACAAGTTCTATACTTTCTTAGGTTTGTTTTGGGTTTATAAACTTCAAGTTCTCTACTTTAGAAATTGTATTAGTTGTTGAATTTGAAAAGATACATCTCTTATAACTCTTAGTATGAGGTGTTCATTAATATGAGTATCTTGAGTCTAGAAATGCAAATTTTAAATTTTAAAGAATTTGAGCAAATGGATATTGTCTCTGTTTCTTGATAAATGGGCTTATCCTGTTTTTTTCCCCAATTTGGTGGAACATTTCACAGGCATATATGAAAGAGTTGGAGATGGAAGTGAAGCATTTAGAGGAAGAAAATCTAAGACTCGAAGAACAAACAGGTAGGATATTTGTTTTTTCAATGTCTCGCAGTAGATGCAGTTATCTGAGCAGGGACGGAATTAGGGCTGGCTCAGGTGGCTCGAGCTCTAAGAAATTTTGAAAATTTTAAAATTTTTAAATATTTTACATTCAAAATCTCCAGTTTTCTTTTTTTTTCCTATACAACCTCAAAACTTGTTATTTTATTTGTAAATTTGAAATTATTTAAATAGTTTTGTACTTGGAATGCATCTATAAAATAGACAAAATTCAAACAAAATTTTTATTGTTCTTCAGCCCCAACTGTCTTGATTCCATCCCTGTATCTGAGTACACCTCAAAGTCTGTGATTTGGTGCTGTCATATTGAAACTTAATTTTTGGATTTGAACGCTATCCTCTGGGGAAAAAGAGTTGAGGAATCTTTTCTCTTCTCTGTTCTTTTTTCTCCTTCCCATAGTACTTACAGTGTTGTCTAATTGAGTTGGTTGCTTAATTGCTGTATTATGGTTATTTTAGGAAGGTGATAAATATGGTTTCAACAATTTGGCTGGCTCATCTTTTAAGATATAATCAGTGTCCTTGTTTCATAAAAGGTTTTGCCAACTAGTACTACAAGTTGATATATTTTGTGATATTTCATGTGGTGATGACTGATGTGAATAAATAACATCAATATTTGAAAACATGCAAGGGTAAGTTTCACAGAAATATTCTCAAATTCATTTTTCAATTTTTTTGCAAAACCTCTCTTTATTGATGGAAGCGCCAAGTCACACACGAAATGTTCCTTGCATATGGTAAAACTTCACTTGCTAAAATTGAGCCACCTTTGGTTTTAGAAGAGTTTGTCAATCACGGTATTCTTTTTTTGAATGTCAAATCCTTTGTCTTGTTTCTTTTTCCTCCTGTACTAGCTTGAGATGTTTTTTTTACTAGCTTTTTCTATCATTTCCTTGATTGATTTTTGGTGGTGTGCTCTTTAAAGTTTATATTATCTGGGAGTCAATAAATATTGTAAAGCGGTAATTCTTATCAGATGTACGATTTATTTCTTATTTTTAAGGCCACAATAGTTAATACTCGCTAAGAACATATTTAAAGTATTCTTCATGCCAGATATAGTTAATTTATTAGATTGGAGAATATATTTGTCTTATATTTGATATTTGATAGTGAATTTTGTATAATATTTTATGGATATTGAATAGTAACTTCATATCTAATGTTTTTGACGGTTTTTAAAAAAATTTTGGGGTAGTTTTATGAATTATTAAAGTTCATATAAAAAATAATAATTTGATAGAATTTGGTCTAAAAAGAAAAGAAAAAAACTATATTGCGACTGAATATTTAGTTGCTATTTTTTGTGCTATTTTTTTGGCAACCAATTCGTAACGGAATATTTGGATGCAAATATTTTTTCGTGACCAAATGGGCACAATATTGTCGTAACATATAGGATATGAACGTCAAGACGCATGGTGACAACATTTTTTGCGACTGAAAATCTGGTCGTCAAATCTCTATTAGTGACGGCGTTTAGCGACTGAATATTTTCGTTACAATTTGGTTGTAAAACGTGAAATTGTGACCATATCTTTTGTCACAATTCCATCATTTTTTGTGGCGTTTAAGTGTCTTTTTGGTTTTCTATCTGTTTGTTCTATTTTTCATGTTCATGTGTTAAAAACTCGAATTGGGTTTTACAATATTTTATCAAAATTGTTGAGTTTTTCCTTGGGGTAGGAAAATTGTTCAGTCACTAGATTTGGTCAATACTAGTAGAGTGTAAAAGATTAATTTCACCTTGATAGAGATTGATCTAGTAGAATCCTTAAGGTTTTGATTTTAAAGAAAGTGGATATAAGCTTTTAGTCGAACCACTATAAATTTGTTAGTATTATCCACTTTTTTCTTTTATTCTTATGCTCTTCTGTCTTAATAAAGTATTCTATACTCAAGCTAATGGCGGGTAGAATATTATGATTCTTTGGTTTTATTTTGAGTTGAACTGATCTACAGAAAATGACAAAACGATTTTATAAGCTTAAGTTTTTTTTTTTTTCTTTTTGTGAAGTCCAATTCACCGTCCTCTTGGACTACTTTAGGACTTACATTTGGTATCAGAACAATCTGTCTCTTAGACTGAAAGCTAACAGCTTGGGAGAGGACTCATGGCTAGCTCACCCAGTATAATTGAGGGACAATCCATTTTACGACCACCATTTTTTAATGGGTCTACCTATTCGTATTGGAAGACTAGAATGAAGAACTTTATTCAGTCAACTGATGTAGAATGTTTGAAAGTCATTGCGAATGGACCATTTATTCCTTAGAAAATAGTTGACAATGTTGAAGTCGAAAAGAGGAAGATGACTTTGATGATAATGTTTGGAAGAAATGGGCTATAAATGCAAAGGCACTAAATCTTCTTAATTGTGCTTTGGAAGTGAACGAGTACAACAAGGTATCAACATTCTAAGTCAGCTAAAGATACTTAGAATAAGCTTGAGGTGAGGTTACTATGTAGGTAAAAGAGACTAGAATTAATATCCTATATTGAGATTACGAGCTATTTCAAATGAAGGCAGAAGAGGACATTACTTGATTAAACAACAGATTTACAGATATAGTGAATCGGTTAAAAGCTATTGGAAAGGAAATCACTAAAGAAGAGATGGATAATATTTTTTAAGGTTATTGACATAAAAAATGGAAAACTAAGGTAACAAATAATAAGTGGTAGAAAGGATCTAAGAAAGTTCTCATATGATGATATGATAGGAGATCTGCTCTCACATGAACTAATGATGGACGAAGGAAAGAATGTTCACAAGAGAAGAAGAAAGGCATAGCCTTAAAAGTTGATAAAGGAGAAAAGAGAAATGTTGAGGATGCGATGAATCTCATTACTAGAAAAATGAAAAGATTCTACAAAACTTTCAGAAAATACTGGAGGGATACTTAAGCAAAAGACAAGTCCAAATGAAAAGATGTAGTGTGAAGATGATACCTCGTCCCGTTTTGGGCTTTCTCTTACATATTGTAATTTGTGTGCTTGTAATTGATGATATCATTAGTTTGCTTGTAAGGAACTTTTGCTGTTCGGGAACTCCTATACTTTGGATTGTAATATCAAAATTGATTGCTTTTTTGAGTTCTAGTGGATTATATATATGACTTTTGTGAGGAAAAAAGTAGAACTGATCACATCAAAACAACACTGGTAGTAAGTTAAACTTTGGCATGAGTACAAGTAATTGCAAGTCAAGTTCAATACGCAAACATACCTTATTTCATAAAACACTGCTACACAACTAAAGCTGGTGGCTATAGGTAGGTAGTTCAACAGATTAACTAGGTTTTTGGGGAAAAAAATTAATAGAAATTGTTCTGCTCTTCGCCCCGTCACAACCGCTAAATTTATTGCCTATTTTACCCTGATAAGAAAGTTATGAAGAACCCTGGAGCACAATGGTTCTTCATATGATCATAACCTGAATTTAGGCAGAACTGAGACGCGCTCTCCTTCCTGGTTTGTGTAGGCTGTAACATATTCAAAATTGCTCACTTCCCTGTATAGAGCTGGATTATTCTCAGAGAGAAGTTCCTTAATTGGTCCATATGGTTTCAACATATGAGTTGAACTAGGATAGATGAAACATGATGTTGACACCCTGCTTCCAATTGATCTAGCCAGTACTCTATGCTCCACACTCTTGAATTTATCATTTGTAATAAGCTGCGAATGGATTTCAATACGAAAATACATCTTTGTAACATTCTACTATGAGAGAAATTAGTAAAAAGTTCCCTTCAACTATTTAGAATAGTTTCCCCAAACTGAGGTTTAACTTTTTTGTGGTCATTTATGTCCGCCACTGTGTACAAATGGTAAAAAATATCCTAATGTCGAAAATCAGTGTATTGTGTATTGTGATAGAACAGTTCATGTGTTGTGCACATGGATTATGAGGAAGGGTATAAGAGGAATAACAGATAAATTGCAGCTTCATTCTTTCACTCAACATGTGGCTAAGAAGGGATTGCATATATAATAAGTAATAAGTATTACTTCCGGCCGGAAATATAAAAGATTTTGCATAGGAATTAAAAATTAAAAAGACAATACAATTTTTTTGATAAGATATCTGTTTTATCTTCAATAAATATGGAGAGAAAAAGATGAAGAGGAGATAATAAATAAATTGAAGAGGTAAAATTGAAAGATAGACAATGAATACACATTAAAATATGTAAAAGTATACTTTGACCATCAAATTTAAGCTAAAAGTACTTAAAATCCCGAACTGGAGGTAGCGTTTTAGAGTTAGGTATTTATTAATGTTGCAAAAAAAATAGTGTTATGCCAATTTTACCCCTTCATTTAATAGCTTCAATGCAAATCACGTGAGCAATTCTGTCATTAGACACTGATTCATGCCATATTAGGATATTTTTTACCACAAGTAAATATTAGACGGTATAGTTAAATAGAAAAGATTAGTCCTTAAATTGGCAGAACAAAAAGGATTGAAGGGCATTTTAAACTAATTTCTTGGACTAATAATAACGTAACAGAAAAAATAAGATGTTACGGATCAAAGTGTAGAAGAATACCTGCATAAGATCTCCAATATTGACTACTAAAGCTCCTGGAACAGGAGGAACATCAGTCCACTGGCCTTGATGAAGAACCTGGAGGCCACCAGTGGTATCTTGGGATAAAATAGTCAAGAAGGTGGTGTCTGAGTGCTCTAATATGCCCAAGGTGAGGCTGGGTTCAGGGCATGGTGGATAATAGTTACACGCCAAATAATCGGTTTTCATGACCTCCATGTTTCCAAGATGATCGCTTTCAAGACCAAGGGCCTCTGATAGTAATTCTGATAATACATCCCTTAACTTGCTCATATGTTTCAGGTACTCAACAACTTCATTTCTGCAGGTAAAAATTATATCATAGTTTTGATGAGAACGAGGTTCTAATATCTGAGACAGAGAGATAGAATTTATTCTTGCAAGCTTAAAAGAAGGGAAAATTTCTTATTTTTAATTTTTTATTCGGAATCAAAAGATGAACAGAAACATACAAATTGGTCTAAATGAGTTTAGAACACGTACTAGATACAGATTTGATTATATTCAAAGAGTATGCGAATCATATCCCGAATAACACTAAATTTGGTTCTGAAACAAGGTACATCCATTTTTTATGCAGTAGAGTTTTTTCATCTTCATTACATAACTTTTAGTAGCAATAATTAAATATGCTTAAACTTGTAAATATAAATACAAATTACATAATTCATAATATAATATGGAAGGTTTTTTATAAAGAAAATTAAATAAATATAATGCTTACCACTTAGCGTAACTCATAGAATTGAAAATAATGGTCTTAAATATTAAACTCAAACAAATTAAGTATTCAAATTAATTATCTTTTAAAAATAAACTCAAACTAAGCAACCTCCAATACATATATTTTATAAATATATACATATATATATGCTTATATATATATATATACAGACACATATATATAAAATAGATTTGAATCCCTCGATCTGAAATAGCCTATTACATATTTGGATATGTTTTTATGTTAAAAAACAAATATAAACTTGATTATGACTAATTTATCTAGTTATTATCAAACGCCATTGTATCAAAATTTTACTTTTAACAATCATGATTTGAACAAATTACAATTAGTTTACGTATTTGAAAACAACTTTTACAAGTAAATGTGATAAATATTCAAAATGCGAATATTAAAATTCGTTTATAAATTATTACACATTTTCATTTTTTATTTAATACATTTTAATGCATTTTATTTATTTATTAATACTTAACCATGTTTTCCAAAAATAAAATTTTATTCTAAACCAAAACTATCAAATTTGGACAAAAGTTAGTGTTATAACAATTTTTCCAAATCTTGAAATATCACCATTGGAAAAACTCAACGTAATTGTGATTTGTCAAGCACCCACTAAACTAAACTTGCAATTTGATTCAGAAGGACTTTTGGCCAGCAAACGAAAAAAAATATGTCCAAAACACCCTCATAATAAGAAACCAAAAAAAAAAAAAAAAAGAAAAAGAGAATCAAGAATTGAAGAACCTGCAGACTTTAGGAATAGCTTCAAAGTCGATTAAATCATCTGGGAAATTAATGCTCAACACATCCCTCCAATTGGCCACATTGTTTTCCTTAAAATTTCCATGAATGGTATAAAACCTAACTTTTTTTCGGGTATCTGAGGAGTAAAGTTCCATCTTATCTTCTTTCAGTTGCTCGTGGAAACGCCGAGTTCCTGCAAGTAGTCCATCAATTACACTAATTGGCACTCCATGATTCACTATTTGGAAAAATCCCCAATTTTCTGATGCTCTGCGAATCTCATCGACAACCTCATTTCTTCTTCTAGAACAAAAAATCCCATGTCTTTCAATTCCTTGGAGGTCAACCATGGGAATCTGGAGCTTTACGCCGCCTCCGGCGTCGTTGTTACTGACACTTATATCTTCTTTCAGGTTGGAACTCTGTGATTTATGAATAAAAAACCTTGGGATTTTTACTATGCCGGAATCCACGAGTCCCTTAACACCTGCTCTTGTTTTTTCGAAGGATGCTACTTCCGAATCCCAGTCATATCCAGGTTGATTCAGTTCCATATCGACTCAAATTTCGCTTCTCTAGTTCTCTTGATCTGGAAGACTTGGGAGATCGGTTCAGGACGATGCAGGGTTAATTACGAGAACACTCCTATATATGTAACTTCATTGTGAATCAAGTATCTGGGTAGTACAGAATATTGAAGTGACAGGAGTAGGTAGCCATTTTCGGAAATTAGGCAATATAGTTTTTTTTCCTGGAATCTGCCTGCAATATTGTTAAATGTGGAACGCAAATTAATGTTCCTTTCTTCGATGCATGCAAATAGTACAGTAGTTTATCCGCATTTCTCGACAATGTTGGCCACAGGAATTCTTTTGTAAAATTAAATGACAAAAAATGTCCAAAAGCTCTAAATTCAGTTCCATCTCAGTCAACTGAAGTTTTGCTTCTCAAGTTCTTTTGATCTGGGTGATTCAGGACGATAAGAAATTAGAGTGCAAACGGGTCCAGACCTAAATCTATATCCTTATGCGAAACATGGATCTAGACTCAGACTCATATCCTTTGAGTATAAAATTTATGCACCTAGACCCGACCCTTTATGGTCTAGGACAGAGTCTGAGTATACCCGTAACCATATGACATTTTTATATTTTTTCTCTGTTAAACAAAAATATACATAACAATGTATACCTAAAATAAAAATTTTAACATGATTAACATAATTTTCTCAACATCTCTTTCAACAAATATAATCATTTAACATCTCTAATTCAAATTATTAAAAACTCAAGTACACACAAAGTCCTCACTTTCCTCGAAACCTAATAGATTTGCTGGAATAATGGAGAGTGATAGTCTTTTAGACGCCTGAACTCAAATTTCTCCAAATGGTAATCTAAACTCTCAAATTATTAGTTTTCTATAGAGGGTTCCTTATAGTTACACTAAACACCATATCTTTATGCTTGAATTGTTACTTCATTGCTTGCTTACTAAGTATAAGGGTAAAAACCTCTGAAAAAAGCATACTGATGATTGTTCATAATTTACAAGTACTGTGAGAGAGTGACAGTGAAGAAGAGTAGAGAGAGAGAGTGAAGAAGAGACTGAGTTAGAGAAATAATATTGTGTAAATTATGTATTAATAAAAAATATAAAAATAATATAATATATATAAATATATTATTATTTTATTATAACGGGTATACCGGTCTAGATATTATCACATCCTGCTCAAATCCATTTAATAAAATCTACATGGGTACGGGTCCGCAGGTATAAAATTTTAACCTTACTCGCTATAAATGGGTACCGACTCGCACAGGTACGGATAAGACCCATCCGATTTATAGCCCTAGTTCAAAGAATCCCCCTCCGTTCGTCGTTAATATCTGCGTAATCTCCTTTACCTCTGGCCAATTCTCACTTGCCTATGTTAACATTTAATTTTGACAAGTAATTTTCTAATTCAAGATTCATCCGATAAAATAGAGCTTAAATTGTGACAATTAATTAACTAATTTCCACTATTATTTGTATTGACCGAACCGACTTAAGGGCGTAAATGATACTCTATCCAATAAAAAGTATAAGAGGTTTTAGATATACAGTAGGTGATAAAAAAATAAGACGTTTTAGATGTATTTCATATGGTAAAAAACTTAAGGATTTTTATAATTTTTAATAAGTATTTATGGAACTTTTTTCATCTTAATCCATCTTTCTATTCATTTACTTCAGTCACACTATCTATTTATTTCCTCATTATGAAGGGTATAAAAAGTATTGTAATTAAAAATATTCTCTTGTTTTCAAGACCCTTAATCTATGGGAAAGATCTAAAACCCCTTTAGTAAGTTAATTGACAAATAATCTCTTCACACACATTTCGTATACATATATACACATCTTGTAAACTTAATATTTACTTGTGCAGGAAATACAAATTAGAACTGAGAAATCACCATTATAATATATCAGATGATGAAAATTCAAAAGAAAATAAGCGACGGATTTGCAGAGTTATTTAGAGTTGACGTTAATCTCACCTAAGTATTTAAATTTAATTAAAAATGATTGTTACATAACAATATTAACCTTATCAAATGTGTATACAGATGTAGAAGCCCACGTAAAAATGTAGTAAAGTCCTAAAAAATCTATCTTGAGGTCCTTCTAAAAACGTTAAGACGTACACAGGATACATCACAATGTGTTTTGGTTTCACACAAGAGATATGGGTAAGGATGGAGAAGCTTATAATGATGGTGTGTGTGTGTGTGTGAAACCGAACTGTTACGGTATTTTAAAAGAAATAGTTGAGGTATAATTGACTAGACCTGGTTCTACATGCAAGCAATCCTGCGAGTCTCGGGATTCAAAAGAGAGGAGGGACACCATCCAAAAGGTCATCTTGTTTCATTGTGGTTGGTTTGATTCTTCGGATAGAGGAATAAGGATTTATCATCAATAAAAAATTGTTGATTTGCACAAAGACTTGAGGTATGGAGGATATGATCCTTCGTGTTAGCCCATCAACCCGAGCAAGTCTCGTTCATCTCATATCTTGGCTCTAAAAGACTGGGACCGATTGGGTTAGTGTGATGAAATCTCAACCCCACCTAATATATGTTCCCTGTCAAGATGATGCGTTATAAGAGAATATGGATATTCACGATGGTTCGACAATGATGTGATGATTGAAGACATAGGACCTCTCGTCCATGAGTCTCGTTCGTTAGAAGAGTTATATATCGCAGTTGAGACATATTTTGAGAAAGTACAAAATGATGAAATTGAAATAGAATAGGATTCTGATGAAGAAGATTCCGATGAAAAGACCAACGAGGATTCTGACGCTGCATCTGATAATGATTTCAGTGAAGATCCCGACAGATAGAACATTGTAAGATTATGTTTTATTGTACTTATATTATTGTACTTGTGTTATCATTATAATTATTTTTCTTAACTTGTTGCACTAATGTTTATCATGTTTATTAAATGATGATATATTTATAATAAAACCTAATTACACTTATGTTTATCGTCTATAACTAATTCTATTTGCCTTACTTATGTACAGGTACGATGGCCAGAGTCCCATACACAGAAGGATATATTGCCTTCGATACAGACGGATCCATAGACTCCCACATAGCAGGATCCGTTGACTCTGGTACAGTAGGATCCCCCCATACGTACGGATCAGGATGTACCAACACAGACACAGGTATCGGCCAGTTCCGACTCTCCCGGTTCATCTTCCGCACCAACCACATTACCGTAATCATCTACGGCTCCTTCTACGAATCCTATGGCTTGGAAGCCGCCTCCCGGTGATACTTGCAAGTTATTGACCACCGGAATGTAGATCTGCGAGTTTAATAAACGTTAAAAAGCACATTGTTAAAATTATATAAACTATAATTAAATATAATTTATATATAACAATATTAATATATACAAACTACATCCCTTCAAGAGCTGCCACCCATATCTCAGTATTCATGCAGGAGCGGTTCACCGGCCCCTAGGACCGTTGATTTGAGGTCCTGCCCGATATTCGCGACATGTGTTTGGGAGAGTTTCTGGTAAATTAATCTAATATTGTAGTTGTTTTACTTCATCTTAATTTTTTTACAAGTCTTTAATATTTATATTATTTCGAATGTTTCTTTTTGAATCTTATATTGGTTATACTTATACTATGAGTATATTATTTTCTAATGTTTTCATATTTCGTTGAAATTTTAGAAAAAATGTATATGGAATCCGAGTTTATCCATGACCAAGTTGAGGCATGCATAGGAGGTCGAGGTCGGCGACCGAATGAGAGATTTTCTTTGCAATGCTCAAGCGGCAATGAAGAGGCCTGTTTGGATTCCTAAGATGTTCTGGGAGCAGATGATGACGCATTGGAATAGTCCTAAATACAAAGCATTTTCTGAATGGAATAAAAGAAACAGGAATAAGGGACGAGGGGTCGGGGAGCGGAGAAGCACACGGTTGGTTCTATATCCTTCACAGAGCATCAGTTAAAGAGGGTAAGAACAGATGTTTGATTTCATTATTCTATTTCGTTACTTTATTATAATGTAATTAATAACTTAAATTTTTTTTGAAGAAAGAGAATTTAAGGGAGAGGTTCTCCAAGACCAGATACTTGAAGGAACTCCACAAGCATTAGAGCAAGGATAAGACGCGGCAGTATGTAGATTTACATTCAGAGGAGTTTTAGGTAAATTTAGTTAAATTTATAACTTAAGTTTTCATAATTTTTTATAACTTACAACTTTAAATTTTATATAATATTTTATAACTTATTATCCAACTAACATTTCATATTATAGTTGAAATTTTACGAGGTCTGGCAGAAGGCCAAGGAGAAAGCTGCAGCCACGGGCGCTCCTTTGCAAGATGATCCCCAGTTGATGGCTACTGTATCTGCTGGATTGGACCACAACCGCTTATATGGAGCTGGTTTAGAGGTAGCTCATCTCAGAGCTGAGAGTAGTCGGGCCACAACTGGGTTGCCGCCTTGATGTTTGGAAGCAGAGCAGAGAATCATGAGACGGGTTGAGGCTAATGTTTCTAGGGTCTGCGCCGCCTTTGATGAGCACATGAGGCGGTTTACCGAGCAGAGCTAATTGCCATACACCCTGTTGTCACCGATGATGGATATCGTCAGAGCTACTATGATTATCATTCCATCGATGACAATAGCTATGGGGACCTTAGACGCGAGGGCATCTTCCTCTACTCCCCCTCCGCCCTTTGTTGATGTCCCGGGCACCAGCCCTATTGATCCTCCCCCTCGCTCTCTAGTGATGTTACGGATCCTGAGAATCTTTGATACTTGTATATTTTATGTCTTATGGATGTTTTAGTTCATGACACGTTATGGGTTTGATGTTTTTGAATAGATATTGTTTATGGATGAGTTTTATGAGTAACTATCGTTGTTGGTTTTTTGCATTTTAGGGAGTTTAGGGTTTGTTTTATAAATTATATTAAAATAAAACTTACTGATGGCAGACCGATGGCTAATCCATAGGAAACAAAGTTTTCGCAAAGTTAGAAACTGACGAAAAAAATTGCCGGTTACTGTCGTCTGCCTCATCGACGGATGGGTAACCATCGGAGATGTAGTCGGTATAACTTAGCGACAGCGAAGACAAGCCTGTCAGTATTTGTTTCCTACGCAACACTAGCGTTGGCTGATGACAAACTGTCAAAAAACTAAAACACCATCGAAAATGTCGTCAGGAACAGTAATCATCGACGGTTGGTCGTTGGTATGTTTTGTTACCGATGTGAAGTCTCTAATGATCATTCTGCCGTGGGACTGCCGTCAGGAATAAAGTGCTACCAATGAGACGCTGACGGGTTAACCGTCAGTATTTTTGTAGTGTCCAACCCTCTTCTACTTCAAGTCCTAGCTAAAGTCATCCCTGAATTATGTAGGACTTTCAAGCTTGTAATGTTAGCCTAGAGACATAAGGGGCTATCAAAGAAGGTAAAGGAAAAACAAGAAGAATGAGAATACAAGCTAATGTAACTGAAAGGAAAACAACCCGAGTTAACTATAACCTTTAAACCGTTTTTACTCAATTCTCAAGAAACACTTTACATTTTATTCAACTCACTCACAATCCCATAAACTCTATAACTCCTCAATCACTCAAATATCATGGAAGTATGTATGTAAGAAGAAGGAAATAAAGGATATCAAGAGATAAAAGGCTAATAAAATCTTCTTTTCAACTCATACTTTTTCTCTCTTTCTTTTCATTCTCTTTTCTCTTTTCACTATTTTTTCATCTTCCGCATTTTTTTTTTCTCTTTTTCACAAATGATTGATAGACTACAAGCTTTCTCACAAAGGGTTTCTCATATATATATATATATATATTTTTATCCAAACATCTAATTCCTTTGATACTTTTTCTTCTCGTTTGATTTCTTTCTCACATAGATTTCCCAACACACCCTTTCTCTCATAATGTTCTTTTCTCAATTTTTTCCCACACACTTATTTGTGAAAGTCTCTCAAACAGACTCAAAGGTATAGAATCATTAGCTCACCGATTGAGGGTTTATATTTAAATGTGAGTTGAAAGACAGAAAACAAGGGAGCGAATCCCTTGGCATGAAGCTCAAGAAGGGTACTAAGGATTTAGCGTTACAAGGATAGGCAAGAAGGCTCAAATGGATCAAAGAAGGCCTAAGACCATCATCTCCAAGATTAACAAAAACTAGACTTTTCATTTCAAGGTGTGGAAAAACAAGTTCTAGAATGATACTTTGAAAAATAAATCATAAAAGACAAGTTCCCAAGATTCATAAAGCATATAGAAACCATAAATTAAAAGCATATAAAAACTATATAACACAACTACTATGCCTATTCCATGTTTTAACAAGTTAAATGCACCTCTTTTAATGCTTTTCTAGTGACAAAAGAAAAAGGAAAATCTTTTAGGTTTTTTTTCTTAAGAATGATAAAAATAATTTATTTACAAAAACTAAATTAAAAAAAAATCTAAGATTTTTCATTGTTTTTGCAGTTTTTTAGATTTTTCGATTTTTTTTATATTTTAATAAAAACAAGCACTTTAAAACGTAAACAAAATAAAAATTAAAAAAAAACCTTAAAACAATTAAAACTTTCCCCACACTTAGAACCATATTGTCCTCAATATGGGCTGAAAACATAACTAAAACTAGAACATAAAAAAATAGAAACTAACACACCAATGAAAGGAAAACATAAAAACAAAATAATGAAAATAAAGTGAGCAGAGAGATAGAAAACTCCCAAGGGGCAGATCTACATAGAAGACCAACCCGACCCACTTGATTCTAGAATATCCAGACCAGGATAGTTAGGCTATCCAGATTGGATAGTCTCGGCTTGAAAATTCCTAAAGGTCGCTCCTCTTTCTGGATTTGGAAAGATAGTGGCTTTCCTTATCCGAAAAGCTCTGTTCTATTCTGAAAATTTCTGAATTTAGGCCCACTTCATTTATTTTTTCGATGTTTTGTCCTGTATATAGAAATTTCTAGCTCAGTAAAGGTATTTTTAGGACTGTGACGGACTCTCGTACTCACTTTGACGATATTAACAAACCAAAAATTAAAACATTAAGCAACAAAAGGAAAAACTAAAGTATTAAAGTACAAAAATATACAAAAGAGTTTTAATGTTACTCCCTTTAGGTGCCGCTAGCACCTTCCGAATCTTGAGAATCTGGGGATGTTTTGGCTCTTCCTTTTCCTTTTTGCCGAATCGGTACTCACATCATTAAACTCTTCTTCTTTGCTTTAGAAGAAGCACTCTTCCCGTTGCCTTTTAAGTTCTTTGGTCTTTTTGATGGGGTAGACTTGTTTTCCTAAAATGAACGAGGCACGTGATAATTAATATGATCTATAAGAAACAATGTGCCGTTATTATTAGAAGAGAGGGTTGGAGTTATTGAGAATTTAGAAACTATATTTTTTTCAACCCTTGTACTTAATTTCCCTTTGTCCATATCGATTAAATCTTTCAAAGTATGTTAAAGGGAAATCAAGAACCTCTTCCATGTCGAGGATCACAAAGTCTACAAGAAAAACAAGGTTTTTTACCTTTAACTAAAACGTCTTCTATAACCCCTCTAGGATGTCCTGTACTTTTATCCACTAAACTTATTGACATTCTAGTGGGTGCTGGGTCTCCTAGACCTAGCTTTTTAACCATATTATAAGATATGACATTTATGCTAGCGCCTAGGTCGACTAATGCTTTATCAATAGGAAAATTGACTATCATGTAAGGGAAAGAAAAAGTCCCTTCGTTGTAGCTTTTCCTTTTTTATTAGTATTGCAAACATTCTTCACTCAAAGTGTATCTTGACGCTTTGTCTAATCTCCATTTCTTTGAAAGCATCTTCTTAAGATATTTTACATATTTGGGGACCTGTGGAAGCAATTCACAAAGAGGTAAGTTAATTGCTTAGAGATATCAATAAACTTCCTCATCTCGCCTTTGCTTCTATCCCGATTAAAGGCCGCTGGATAAGGGATCTTGGGCTTATATGCTTCAATTTCTGGCTCGTTAGTAGTATTTTTTTTGTCCTTCTTGGGATGTGAAAATATTTAGTGCCTCAGTCTCCTCTTTCTTGGAGCTTATCTCTAGAGTCGCCACCATTGTTTCCATTTTAGGAACCTCTTCATTGTAGATTATCAAGACAACATTTACATGCTCTTTTGAGTTTACCTATGTGTTGCTCAAAGGAGTTCCTTGAGGTCTCTCAGAGACTAGCTTAGCGATTTGGCCAATTTAGGTTTCTAAATTCTAGATTGAGACATCTTGATTTTACATTCCTGCATCAGTTGCATTCATAAATTGGATGAGAATGTCTTCAAGATTAGACTCTGGTGAGTGACTTAAATGAGGTACAGTATAGGGCAAAAGTTGTATTAGTCTACGATTATGGAATCTTGGAGGATTTTGAGGCCTTTGTTGCATTTATTGCTCTAAGAGATATAATCTACTTGTTCCACAAAAGCATCCATGCTAGGACACTCATGATTTGGCTACCCCCCATTACCAAAGTCACAAAGCATTGCTTGTTGAGGACCCATATTCAATCTTTCGAATATTTTATCTATCATGGTGGCCAACCTTGCTCCTAAATGTGTTAGCATATGTACGCTATGTATTCTCGTCGTTTTTACCCTTAGTCTTGGCCCCCCCCCCAAGTTTAACTATTTAAAGAAACTTGTTCAATTAAGCCATACACTTGTTGGGGTGTCTTGCTATCAGTAGAACCACCGGTGGAAGCATTTATAAGTTTCCTAGCTCCAAAGCTAACACCGTTGAGGATTGGATTTGGATTCCCAAGTAGAAACAATGATGAGGACACTTTCTTATCAATTCCTTCTGCATTTCCCAAGTTTCGTATAGACTTTCTCCATCGGCTTGTTGGAATTTGAGGATTTTATCCCTCAATTTTGGGTACAGCCTAGGAAAAAGTACCTTACAAGAAATTTCTCCATTAAAGACTCCCATATTATGATGGAACCATAATGTAATGATATAAGCCACAACTTGGCCTTATCCCTTAAGGAGAATGAAAATAGGAAGAGTTTCATTGCATCATTCGATGCTCCATTGATCTTGAAAGTATTACACACCTCCAAGATTAGGCGATGTGTGCGTTAGGATCTTTGTTTGGTAGCCTATCAAATTGCACCTTGTTTTGTACCATCTGAATGATGTTGGGCTTAATCTCAAAATTGTTGGCGTCCACTACCAATCTTGGTAGCTCGGCCTCGTCCTAGTGATGGACGGCCTAGCATAATTTGCCATAGTGCATTCCACCAATGGTGGTGAAAGTGGATCCCTTATGTCCTACTCTTCTTTCTTGTCTAGAACTACCAACGTCGTTTTGCCCACTGTATTGAAATTAATTGCGCGGCGGGCCTTCCGCAGTGTTTTCTAGGGTTGCAGATCAAATTTTAACTAATGAGTTTTCCTAATGTTACCGTCCATGGCAATGGCGTCAAAACTTTGATGTGCAGTTTCTATCCTAATAAAATTATACTTTTAAGCAAGCGTACCTATCGGTGTAATAAGGTGAAGAAAGTACTCGGATTGTTGAACTCTTGGGTCAGCCAAGCACTAGTGCTTACTATGTCTCTACTTTTTAATTAAATAAAACGTTTGAAAATAATTTTTTTAAAAGAAGCAAATAGAAAGCAATTAAGCTAAGAAAGCAATTATAAGGTTTTAAAACAAATTTTGGGAAAAAACGTGTTTAATTGGTAAAATCCCCCTAAAATTAATTTTAATAAGAAAATCGTTGTAATTAATTAACAAAACTGGTTGGTTTAGGGTTTCACTCAAAAATTAGATAACCCTTATATCTAAGCGAATACCATCCTATTCAACTTAATTGTTTAGAGAAGAATGTCTTCTCACCCTAACTTGATTATGAACGAATTATAGATATAGTGATTCTGATGATCTAAGAATCATAATTATTATGTCTACTTAATTACCAATTCCTATGATTCAATTAATGCCCTAGATTAATCTTCCTTTACCAATTCTAATTAATCTTCTGGAATTACCAATCTTTAGAAAATTGGTAAACAAACACGAAAATTGAATAACCATCAGACAAGAATTAGATAATTAAAACACGAAATTCATATAAAACATTAACCAAGAATTCTAGGGTTCATCCCTATTCAAACACAAACCAAATTAGCTACTAAAAATTATTCAAAATATAAACTCATACACAAATTCATATAAAAGAAAGTATTTACGGAGCTTAGAAGAAAATGTTGAAGATCTACGATCCCAACAATTTCTCAAACTCGTCTTTCGAATTGCTTGAATAAATTCCCGAATTGGGTCTTCTTACAAAGATATAGAATTGAAACTAAGACCTAAACTTCCTAATAATCTAGCTAATGAAGAGTTTAAATAGAGAGCTTTGCCGCTAAAATCACTCTAATCCTTTCCTAAAATGGTTTGAAATCATATTATAAAAGGGAAATGAATGACAGCCCAAAAGGAAAACATAAAAAATTTCCTTCTAGCCCCTTCTAGCCAATTTCCAGATCAAGAAAGCTAGCTTTCCGAATCCGAAAAGCCTCAGCCCAAAAGTTTCATTATTTGTTCTATTTTTCAGATTGAGTATGTATGTTGCGCTTCTTTAGTCTTTTTGAACAATTTAATGAACGATTCAGGTCTTGGAGTGCCATATTATTTGAAGATAAATCTCGTAGCTTTCCAAAAAAATTTTAATCAGATTGATTAGAGTTGTATATCTCTAGTTATGACCATTTTACCGAAAGGTGTCAAATTGGAAGGTCATGTGAGAAAGTAAATATTTGCATAATATTTTAGATGAAAAATAAACTCATATTGTGACAAACTTTAGCTTTCTGGAAACTTCATGAAGTCCTCTACGCTCTTCAAGAAGGATACTTCTCCAATAAAGGTCATTAAAGTCATGAATGAGGTCAAAAGTCCACTAGAAGCTACATTACTCAGTAATGGACCCTATTTTTGGGCAGCTTGTTATTTCTTTTCCTTTTTTGCTTCGTTTATGCTCCAAAGACCTTTATTTTGACTTATTCTCAAGATATCTTCATTCCTGATGGATCTATAACAATAATAGAAGAAATGGATCAATACAATCTATTTTATAAACATTTAAGCACAAAAATCGATAAAAATGACAATGCTTAAAGGGTAAAAATTGGCTTATCAACTATTAGATATTATTGTCTTTTTTTAGTGTCCATAATATAAAATATTTCATTTCTTAAAATCTTTTATTCCAATTATCCTCAATTTACTTAAATTCTCATACTTCATAGTAATTAGGGTTAAACGAGTCCAGTTGAGCTAGGCTCGATACTTTTTTAATCAGCTCAAACTCAAATTCGACTATTTGTATTGAGTCCAATAATTTGTTTGCATTTCAAACATGTCATGTGTTTGACGTGAGTTACTGTAAACTTTACTGACTAGTACTCATATTTTCTTTTCCGGGAAAAAAGTATAGATATTTTCTTTTAAAAAAAATTTATAAATTAAATAAGATTTGTAGATGTCCATAAGAGGTAAGAATATGAGATAATGTCTATCTCTTAAAGAGATAGATATTCTAAAGATATAGATATCATGAAGATTAGATATTCTAAAGATAGATATTTTGAAGAGATAGAATTTAATTAAGAGAATCTATCCACCTATTCTATCTCTATCTCTTGTATCCCCTAAGCACTATAAATAGGACCCTTGGTCTTAAGTTGTAAATGTACTTGAGAGAGAAATCAATAAAATTCTCCACTTTCAATTCTCAATCTTCTGTTCTCTTCTATATATTCTTCTAATTATTCTATATATTTTATTATTTATTCTCTCTTTCTTTATACTTTATATTTGTATCATTTATTCTATTATTTCGATCGACGACATTGCGTCAACAAGTTTCATAACATGTTATGCACAAGACTCTACCATGAGTTGTTGCCTTCTCCAAGATCAAGAAATTTTGTAGCAGTGTTGTCTTGCAAACAAAGGTAGAGAGAGATACTTCTTTTACTAATATCTCGAGTATAAAATTTGAGCTTTTTGCTAATGATATTTTTAGAAAAAAAATTATACCTTTATCTTGTAATTATTTATGCAAATTCATCTACATATATAATGCGTCTAGAAGACACCATTAAAGAAAATTTATTTGGATGTAAGTGTCCTAAAGACATGATTAATAGAACTATAAAGTATCTTAGCCACCTAAATTAGTAAATTTTAGAAGAAATATACAACCACCGGAAGTTGATTGCTATGAAATTAACAATTGTAATTGCTTGTACTTGTAGCTAGAATATTTATCAAGAGCATAATTTTTTCACATATAGAATTTCTCGTCAATCAACATCTATAGAGAAAATATTATTGGTGGTGTGATAGTGAAATATATTATCCTTATGATATCTCAAGTATGCCCCTGTAAAGCAATATCAAGACCTTCATGAGACTAAATAGAATGTGAGTCATTGATGATGTTCGCCGACCAATTGATTTTATGTCATTCCCTGAAGTGAATACATTAAACTTATAATATATTTATAAAATATATTTGATCGTAACTACAACTGTGATGTAAATATTTATTACAATGACTCAACAAACTGTCAATCCATAGATTTCACCAGAAGTGAAAATAGTGAGAAAGGGAAAGAGAACATATGTTTCAACAACTTCATAAAATATTTATCGATGAGATTCAGTGTGCATATGAAATACACCATTTGAATTATTATTAAGTAACGTCTAATGAGAGATATGAAAGTGTTGTTTGCTTTCCAAAATTATGCTACTGATACTAATGATGTTGTCACTAATGATATCAAAATGGCGCATGCAAATGATGCCAAATTATTCAAAAATATCCAGATGATTTTTCTTGATGTATTTTATGGTTTTTAAAACATCAAATTACTTTTCTTTGTACTCTTTATTTTAATGTTTAGCATTAGTATTTTATATAATATAATGTTAGAAGAAATATCTCTGATTTTTTAAAACCCTGGATGAGTTAGGCAATTATAGACTCTAGAAGAGCTAGTGTATCGCTGACAAAATTGTCAAATTTGTAATGCATTCTTCTCAACAGAGTGTCATATAATATTATTTTTGGTCTCGTCTGATATCTTTAATCATCTTGAGAAAATGAGTAAGAAATATGCATTAATATTATTGTAAATACTACCCATTTATTCTTATTTCACCAAATAAATAAATTTGAGATACAATTGTTCAATAAACCAAAATTTTATTGAGTTTAATAATTTATTATTGGCATGATCGATTTGACCATCCCGAATTATTAAAATACAAATGAAATTTAGGAATTCATTAAATAATATGGAACCAGAAGTTTCCTAATACAATGAATTTCATGCGCTTATTTTAAATGAAAATTATGTTATTAATATCTCCAGTATTACTTTACTGTTGAATGTCTTAGTTTGGGATGAATAAAAAAAATTGTTAATCGATGCATCGAATAAGATAGTTGTATATATATTGTTGACTTATAACCCGAAGTTTACGATGTCTTAATGATGAGCTCATGCTTTAAATTCTCCTAAAGGCCTAATTTATCCTAATTATATTGGTTATGATATGTATCTATTGATATTAGTGTTGAACATCCTGCAGAATATGTTTAAACATTAAATGATCATGTAGACCATACATGCGTTAACACGAGTTATTATAAATGTAATAGCACTCGCTTTGTATTTTTGCCAGTAATTATTATGTATACTCTTCTTTGCTATTGGCTTATGGTAAAAAACCAAGTATTGTAATTTACAAATTAAATGTGCGCTATTCATTTTTATTCCTCCACAAAAAAGCAGATGGGTATATAAGTCGGAGAAAGAATATAAAAAAAGATTCATAATTTGTTGATTTTAAATATCCAAACAGTAAGAGGAGAAAATATGTAGTCTAATGAAAACATTTTTGTACCTCTAATAAGTTTTGATCTAGAAGTTCAAACGTCTATAGCCAGACATGTTTTCTGATCAACATTTGATCAATGACGCTACTAATATAAACTCTTCGCATATGAAAAGAGAAAATGTTTAGATGGTCATACTATAAAGTTGAGGAAATAAAATTCTAGAAGAATATTCCAAATATGACCAATTTATGTTTCTGGAAGAAATTCAGGTACGCGAGAAACCGTGATATTATGAGATCTCAACATAACATGTCATGGAATGAGGAATCACAAAAGTAGAAGAGTATTTAAGCGCATAGTGGTATTAGATTAGAATGATTCAAAGTCTGTAGACTCCGGATAATATAGAGTTCGTATGAGAATTATAAAAGTTAGTTTGGACAATCAACAAGTATACGTGAAGTATACATTATTACTAGAAGGAATTATACACCTTAAGTATAATCCCAAAAGGATACTGTTGAATATTTATTTATGATATGCGAACTACGAAATAAGTATTGATTATAACTCTTCGTAAAGGCCTGACATTACTTATGAAGAAACATTTCTAGTGGAGAATATGGTTAGTTTTCATAATAATGCCCAAAACAATTGATATGCATTTTTCTATTTGATCATTAGATAACATATTTATATGAACTCTAATGGACTTTTTATGCCTGAAGCATATAAATAAATTGTTCAAGAAGATTATATAACTAAGTCTTAGTGAATCATCATTGAAAATGATGATGAAAGATCAAGTCCAGTATGAGGAAACATTTACTCATCTTAATTAATTATATTTGCCACAAATATTGCTCCGTGAAAAGATATTTTTATTATACGATTTGCTAATTAACATTTTCATGAACTAATGTACCCCACATTAGGGGAAGAAATTCAGCAATAGAAGAATAATATTATATTAATATTCTATGCACAGGAATAAGTGAATTAGAAGTTCATAAGATTTGTCCATTTACAAATAATTGTGAATAAAGAATTTTATATACTTTCACCATAAAAGTTTTTAATATATACCCTTATTTGAGTACATGTTCTAGAAGAACAATGAATCTCATAAGTTTGAATGACGGTCAAAGCGTGATATACTTCTTGATTATAACGATATATATCCTCTAAAAGAAGAGGATTATATGAACAAATGTTATTCAAGAAGATTAAAAAAAAGATAAGTTTAATGATTAAGAGTACTAATATAAAGCTTTTGTCTTGATTAAGAAATTGCACGTTCTGAAAATGTAATTCATGGACATGGCATATGATTGCTATTTCAAGTCATTGAGTGATTACATATTGACAAAATTCTTTTGTAAAAGGATATTGAAGAGTTAATTGGTCCTGAAGCAACATGATTATGCAAATTAGTACATGTTTATACTTCTTTCATACAATTATATAGCTATTATGGTTCATCTTTAACTAATGACTTAGGAATATATATTAAACTTATTGTTTGATATCTCCTTCAAATAATTATCTCAAATTTAAAAAAAAAACAATCCAACTACAGAGATAGATATATAAGATTTTGATTATTTACATGCTCCACACAAATCATGCCATGCATTGACACATACTATGATTGTAGTATATAGACATATATAGTCGCCACTTCTTTGGCTTGTGTTGAAGGAATAACTAATTATGATGATTAGCTAAAATGTGTGTGATCAAGATGAAAACATATTATATTCGAGATTTATATATCCTCTTAGATGAATTCCAATTATATTATTGGAGATGATTATGAAGTTCGAGGATATACAAAAGGAGATAATATAAATATATCTATGCATGAGCTCCAAAAGAGATACAACAACGATGTGCAAACAAGTTTGATCACTGAAATCTGGAAGATTTATCCACTAAGACATTACCTATAACACTACTTGAGATCATCCCTGAACACGTATGTTTAGAAATCTCAAGTCACCTTATCAGGGAGAGTAATGCTTAGCATAGAAAATAGTGTACTATTTTTCCTTCACTAAAGTTTTTTCCCAGTGGATTTTTATCTAGTAAGATCTTAATGAGGCATATTCTTTATGTATTGAACATCAAAGGGGAGTGTTAAGAATTAAATAATAATTGTGAATATCCGAAAGCAATAAGAATATCGGAGATAAAGTTTATCACATGAAGAGATAGATATTCAGAAAATATATATACATCATGAAGATATGGATATCCTAAAGATAGATTTCTTGAAGAGATAGAATTTAATTAAGAGATAATTATAGAGTTTGAATCTTATCTTAGATATAATTAGATATGATCTCTATCCAGTATTACATATCTATCTCTTGTATCCCCTAAGCACTATAAATAGGGTCCTTAGTCTTTAGTTGTAAACATACCTCAGAGAGAAATAAAAAAAAATTCTCTACTTTCTCCTATTTTTTCTATATATTCGTCTAATTATTCTGTATATTTTATTTATTTATTCTCTCTTTCTTGATACTTTATATTTGTATCGTTTATTCTATTTTATCAATCAATGACGCTACGCTAACAAGTTTCATATTCCTATGTAATCTGTGGTATTTTCATGAAAAGAAAAAGGTACTCATAGTATCCTTATGTAACTAAAATAAATATATAACTCCTTTAGAAAAATAATATGTTATATAAACATATATGCATATATATATATATATGTAAATATATGTATGTATGTGCGTATGTATGTATGCATTCGGTTTCTGATTTTATTTTCGATTTAGAATTTGATTTTTATTTGAATTTTGAGAAACCGAACTAAAATATTTTTAGCTATAAAAAAACCAAACTTTTCCTCAACTTAATTCCATTCGATTTTCAATTTAAACCGAAATTTCGGGTTAAACATAGTAAATCTTATACACAATCAAGAAAATTTTATGCAAATTTTAACTCTTTCTTAGGAAATGACGAGCCTGCATGAATCTCATAAAATTTAAAAGCATTAACATAACAAAATGTTAAAATTAAATTCAAACAACTAATTTGGTTATTTTGGTTTACCTGTTTTGTAAAAGTGAAAACTAAAACCTAACCAAATATTTACACATTTTCAAAATTGAAAAATGTGAGCCAAAATACAAAAGTCAATTATATCTGATTTGGTAATCAATTTAAACTGAATATTGACACTACTAGAAAACTATGTTTTAGCAACTGAAACTATCGACTGATGCTCATTGATCGTAACTTTATCTAGTTACCGGCCAATTACGAACAGATATATAATCAGTCATTAACTAGATAAAATAACTGACCTACTGCAACTATTTTGGTCGGTAATTCTTACGGAACAAATTACCGACTGATTTGGCCATCAGTAATCGGTCATTAATGTATATAAATTTCTTTTTTTACATTTTGTTTATCAAAAACAAGAAAACCTAGCCCCTATTCCCTAAATTAATCCCTTTCTGAAACCCTCCCTTTCCCTTTCCCTCAACGTTCGAAGCCTTCCCTTCCCCTTTTCCCACGGAAACCACTACCAGCGACCCTCACCCATCGGCCACCCTGTTGTCATGAAGAAGGTATGGGTCTCTCTCTCTCTCTCTCTCTCTCTCTCTCTCTCTCTCTCTCTCTCTCTCTCTCTCTCTCTCTCAATCACTCCTCTCTCTTCAATTTTTTTTATTTTGTAGAAGTTGTTCGCCGTTGCCGCCACTAAAAGTTGCCGGTACGCTGCCGTTGTCCCACCTCCGCTTGAAATTGGATAGTGGAAGACCGAGACAGTACGAAATGTTCTATATTTTTTTCATCTATCTAGAAAGTTATGAATAATATTTCACCGTGAGAAAATGAGTAACTAATTTCTACAAACGTAATAATGCAATAGCTTGAGCTTGAAAAATACTTTTCTTTTTCTGTAATAATAAATATGCTTTGGTACTATTAATAGAAAATATTTTAATGACAAAAAAAACTGGAGATGGTTTTCTTTTCGTTTTTAGAAATGGAGATGCTAAGAATACAAGGCACAAGTTAGTTAATAATTTTAGTAGGGGAAGAATAAACATTATTCCTGTGCTCAATAAATGCTATGGGATGAACATATAATAAATTCCAACAATATTTTTTTTCAATAGATACCAAATCTTTCCCATAATTCTCTCTTGCAAATGAAGATTAATGCAGAAAATTAAAAAAAAAAGCATCAAACTGAAGAATCATACAGAATCATCAAGAAATTAAGTTAACCAATATAAGTTAGAAACAACCGGACCACAATTGGTCAAACTAAAGAAAAACCAATCAAGATTCGGATTCACTGAAGCAATTTTAAACTGAATTAGGAAGTGAGGGGGAGCATAACATACAATATAATTTTCTGATGGAAGAACTCTAATTTTGGCATTGAGAGATACTTTTTCAATTTTGCAAATGTAAACATCATAGCTTGGTGTGGAAGTTATCATGTTGATCAATGATCAATACTTACCAAAAAGTCAGGCAATGAAAAAAGTCAACTGTTAGAACGTGTTTTCTTTTTCAATGAAATTTACATTTACGTACCCATTCTCAAAAAATTGAAAAATGTATGTAAAAGAACAAACATCAAATTTTGGGGTAAATATTTCGGCCGCCCAATCTACATATATATATGTGATGTTCACTGGAAAACAGAGTTAGAATCTATCATATTTGACATGATAAATAAGAAGTATTTTATATTAAGTTACTATATATTCACCCACTACGATTACACAATTGTTGTTTTTCTCTATGTCCTTTTTTTAGGGAATTGTTGTTTTCACTCTATTTTTTTTAACTTAATTTGTTCTTATCAATAATATTATGAGATTTTTTAGTCTAGTGATATGAACCAAGATGATCAAGGAGATGAAAAACTTCAAAGAAGTATCACAAGAGCTAGAGAAAAGTGAATTAAAGATAAGGAAGATCAAGTTGTCCATGAATTGATGATAGCAACTGAACAAACTTTGAAAGATAGTCAAAGTTTAAGAATGGAGGCGTTGAAGATGATATAAACCTTTCTAAGTTGCGTATAGTTCAATCCCTAAACTTGGAACAACCAATGGAACAAATTGAAAGAGAACAAATCAAGAAGAGAGAAGAACATGACCTACGCCTTGTACCTACCATCCGAGGTAGGTTTCTGGAATAAAAGGGCTTGAAGGAAAACAGCATCTACCGTCAACGTTAATGTCCTGAATTTTGAATAAATTCGTTGTTTTGGGCAGATTTTAGGGGGGATAATAAAGCCAACTCGAAAATTTAAAAGTTTAGTGCAAAAAAATTCATTTTTAACAACTAACTTTCTCTCTCTAAACATATTCTCTCTAACTTCTCTCTAGCTCAAACAATTCAATCACAGATCTACAGAAATCCAACCGTTGAAAATTAAAAAAAATATTAGTCATCGATCTATACTCATTTATTTTAAATTTTATCGGTTTAAAATTTAAAAAAAAAACATTGGATTGAAATGAAAATTGACCAAAATTCTTTGTTGAATTTCTCCAACTTGGTGAAATTCCTTGAATAATTTTGCCAAGTTGGACAAAATTCAAAAAAGAATTTCACCAGCCTAGGCGAAATTCAATAGTTTCGGTATTTTTTAAAAATTTCTGTTAGTTATGTTTAAATTTATGTTTATTTGTTTATGTCTTTTAGTTATGTTTTTATAAATGTTTAAAATTATGTTTATTTTGTTTATGTTAATTGGAAAGAAAGAATTTGTGTAGGTATTAGGAAAACTTGAAACATGAATAACTCTACGATTGGAGATTTGTTTAACCCATATGACCATTCTTTTCAATGGTTCTCGTAAAGATAAGCACAATGGCATTGCCAAAAAAGTGATTGGACGCGTTTCAGAGAAAAAAATGTGTCTAGTAAAGTAAAAAACTTTGATGGGGCATAGTTTTACACTCGGAATTTTTGTCCGATCGAGGCGATTCTTATGAGAATTTCGATATTTTTTCAAGATCTACATGATGGAAACCCCGTAAGCAGCTTCTATCAACCGTTTCCTCAAAAACTCCATATTTTAATTTTAATTTACATTTTTAGAATTTTCTAATACTTTTCCTTTTATTAACAAACATTTCAGCACCAATTTGAAAATTAAATAGATGAGCAGTTATTTTTTGCTCTAATTAAAAGGAACAAATATTATATTCATTGATTATGAAATCAAAAGACAAGAAAGATGTAGAAAGAAGAAATCTTTTGGTTTTGAAGACATATCACTAAGTCTTTCTTTAAACCCTTTTCTTTTATACAATGAGCTCTCTTTTAAGGAGTTAAAGTTGTTCTTACAGTTGTATTCCTTTTATGTGACTTTGGTTGGAAATGTGATGGTTAATCCTCTCACTTGTGATCTAGCTTTTGATATTGATCATATGCTTAAATGCTCTTCTCCATATGCTTATCTTGAGAAACAACTTTTGGAAGTATTGCTAGAATTAAACCATCTTACCATGACCTTGAGTTGTTACATGATAATCTTTTCTTTGATCTTCTTGTTGCTAATTTCTCATCGTCTTGTGCATCTATATGGAGTAATATTCACATTTTCTTTTGATCTTTTGTTGAAAGTTGTTTTGACGAGAGAGTTAGTTGGTTCCCTTGGTCTATATGTAGTGATTTTCATGCTAAGTTAAAGGAGAGCTTGTTGAGAATTGTGATTATGATCATCTTTATTTTATGATTTTATGTAAAATTTTGATGGGTTTATTCTTTCTAGTTAACCCTCGAGCCTAGTTAGTCATAAATTTTAATTTCCTCATAATGAACAAAAGTTTTTAATTGTTGATGGATTTTTTAAAGCTTTGTTGTTAGGAAAATTCCATGGGTTTCAATTCTATTTTCATGTCAAGGAATTCATGTGCTTGGTATTTTGTGGAAAGAAAATGAACGTTAGTACTAAGTTGCTTAAAGTTCATCTTTATGATCTCGTAAAAACTACCTTTGAAAATGGTATTTTTCAACTAGCATTGAAAGATCTTGATGAGAAACTTGTCTACCTTATTTCCTTTATTGATTATCTTTTGAAACATGACATTTTAAAAGACTTCTTAGTTCAAAAAATAACTTCTTGTGTCAAGCTTTTGTATGAATTCTTTGGTGGCATTTTGATTTATTCTCTAATCTTCAAGGAGTTTTTGGACGAGTTGATTTCACTTCTCTATTGCAAAGAGGAACTAGGTGGTCTTTCTCCATTGGAGGAAAATGGAACATCAAAATGATGTAGTTGCCGGTGCGGCATTGAAATATGCTACTCATCAAAATTATGTAGTTGCCGACACGACATTGAAATGTGCTACTCATCAAAATTATGTAGTTGCCGGCACGGCATTGAAATGTGCTACTCATGATAAGGAATCCTAAGCATTGTTTCTCCAAGAACAAAAAAAGTTCAACAAGAGGTATGCTAGATAGATGAATCCATACAGATATTCCATACGTTTTTTGGAACAAGAGAGGTAAAGAAAATGCAGTAGCCAATGCTTTGTCAAAAAGGTACATTCTATTCTTTACTTTACAAGCTCAATTATTTGGTTTTGATATGCTTAAGGAAGTCCCTGCTAATGCTAATGGGTTCAAGGATATATTTGATGCTTGTTTGGTTGTACATAGGGACGAGTACTTTATACATGATAAATTGGTAAATTGTGCATTCCTTCTTGTTACTGTAGATTGTTGTTGGTGAAAGAAGCTCATAATGGTGGTTTAATGGATTGTTTTGATGTTTCCAAGACTTTTACATCAGCATTTCTTTTCGCTTGGTATAAAAGAAGATGTAGAATGATTTATTGCTAATTGCTTAGAGTGTAATAGAGCTAACTCCACATCTTTGCCATGTGGACATTATAATTCTTTGAATGTGCCGTATCTATGGAGTTTGTACTTGGATTATTTTGGTTGTCTAAAGGCATAGATTCTCTATTTGCTGTGGCTTATATTGATGAGATCTTAATTGATAGAAAACTTATGCATTTCCTTGGCATCATTTTAATCGATTTTTGTCCATTTTGAGGAATGCGAAACTATATCCTAACCTTGGAAATTATGAGTCTTGTGTAGAAAAAGGTACTTTCCTCGCTATGTGTTGATCTTTCAAGGTTTCCAAGTGGGTGCAAGTATAGGGCAAGCAATTCAAGATTGGCTTATTTCCAAGAGTGCATTTGAAGATGAAAGCTTACATGGTCTCACAAGCTTCTATAAGAAGTTCAACAAGGAACTTAACATTTTGGCTAGTCTCTTGGTGCATGTACCCAAAGAGAAGACGAGTTTTCCGTGACAACTTTGTTTACTGCTTGTTGGGAGTGCTTACAATGAAGCTTCTTGTTCTACTAATCTTCTTCTTTCTTGTGAAATTGATGTGACAATTTTCTAATGTCTTTTGTTTTGGTTTTGTTGTCCATAGTCATACTTTGAGCTTGAATGAATTTAAAAAGATAGAATTTGTCAAGCATATCCTTTTCAAGGATCATGAAGTTATCGTAATAATCCACAAGATGTTTGAAAATACACAATTAGTCTTTGATCCCGGAGGATGGATTAGGATCCTTTAGATTCGAATGATGTTCTTTGCTTGATGTTCAACCTGAAGCGCCATGCACATCTTTGCATGCTTTAGTGCTTCTATTCTTACTTTTTTGGTTGATTTTTGTTTTGTGCTACATTCCATGTTTTCATATGTATTTGTTTGATGTACGTCAAGATTCGAGGATGAATCGTTTCAAAGGCGGGGCAGATGATATGAATCGGGAAATCCAAGAAGCTAAATATTTGTTGAATGGACTATACACATGTGAGGTTGAAAAAAATCAAAGCTCTTGAAGATAACAACGGGACTGTTTACACAATGGAAGCTTTGAAGTGCACACTTGATGAGCTTCAAGATCAAGGAAAGCATCCCAAGTTGTTTATAGTGTGTTCAATTATCAAGGGGCAATCAAGAAACAACTTGGGAAGTAATTGGCTAAGTATTGAGAAGAACATACCCTACTGCTGACAGTAGGGTTGCCCCTACCGTCGTGGGTAGGCTTCTACCGAGGAGAGCTTGGAGATCGCCTACCTACCGTGGATAGTAGGTCTTACCCTACCATCGCTGGTAGGTCCCGGAAGGAACTAGGCTTAACCGCCCTTTTGGGAGGGGGGGATTTTGTAATTCAAGTTGGTTTTACAGCTTTTAATTAAGGGGTTTATAGGTAATTTAAGCCATTAATCACTTGTTTAGCAAGGGGTTAATGCTTAGTCTATAAATATCTCATTATACATTGATTGTAACTAACTTTAGGAATTGAATGAATTTTGCTAAAATTCTTGGGAGAGAAACTCTCTTAGTCTCTAGGGTTCTTCCCTTGCTTAGCTAGTTCACTAAGGGCTAATATCCTTGGTACGTTGAATTGCATTAGGTTGATGAATCTATTGAATTCAATTGATCATCTTAATTTCTTTTATTTATTGAATCTAGAGTTCTTGTTCTTGATTTAATTTGATTCTAAGGTCTTGTATGTTGTGTGGTAGGGGTTTTGAGGTCATAGTTCCCTCAAGGTTTTTGCAATCAACTTAGGAGAGAGTTAAACCTCTCAATGATAAGTTTATGAGGCTTGTTCCTCATAGGTTTTCCATTGGAGTGTGGAGGTACAAAATCCTCAATACAAGTACTTCATGAGGAGGTAATCTTGGTAGGATTTGGATCCAAACAACAAGCAAAAGAGGATTCATATCAAAGCTAAGGTCATGTCAATTGCAAAAAAAAAATAATTTTCTGGAGTTTTTTTTTTAACTAAAATCGATATTTTCTTGCAAGAAATCTTCAAAATCATCATAATGTATCTTCAATTTATGTTGAAAGTTAATATTTGAGTGTGAGGTTAGAGAGAGAAAATTGGTGGGAAAAAATGAATTTTTTCGCATTGAACTTTTTTATTTCTGAGTTGGTTTTAATGACCCCCGGATTTTAATGTTTAAACCCTACTTTTCAGTTGTTGATTAAGGGTCTAATTGGTCATTTAGAATCTTAAGTCAATAATCAATATAAATATGCAATTATATCCTACGTTGTAAAAACAAGTTGATGATTATATGAAATTTAAGAGTACTCTCTTAGGGTTCTTAAATTTTGAGGCTTTCTCCTTGAACTTCATCTAGGGTTTGATCATTCCTTAGATTGATTTTATTGAACACTTGGATTAGGATGATCCAAGAGTTCTCAATTTGATCAGTAATTCATTTTCTAAGATCTCTACATCCGTATATTTGTCTAATTAGGTCTTCTTTTCACAAGCTAGTTAGGTGTTGGATTTAGCATATCCAATGTTGAATTAGAGTGTGGAGGAAAGATCAGCTACATAAATTCAAGAGGTCATATGTTTGGTATACTATGGTTGCTTGGGAATGAGGTAATTCAAGTCCTATTGAAGGCAAAAGATCTTTGAGAAGCTTAATTGAAGGATTTTTTATCTTCGCAACAAGATTCTCATCATTTGGTATTAGAGCCACCTTGAAAGTAAGCTTAATTTGTGTGTTATTTGCTGAAAGAATTCGTGTGTATATATATATGTGTGTGTGTGTGTGTGTGTGTGTGTGTGCGTGTGATGCTCTATAGAAAATACATGAAGAACGTGAAATTCTCGGACCGAAAATTTGATGCCATAAGTTTGGCTTGATTGGAAGTAGTATTTGTTGTTTTGCTAGCATTTTATACGGATTTCAAACTCTATGAGTTTTTGATCAATTGCAATTTGTTTTTTGGAGTTGATTTTATGGATCGATTCAATCAAAAGTTTGAAAGTATCCAGAAATTGGATCTTTTCTGAAAGTGTGAATTAATCTAATCATATCTCGTTTATACACACCCAATGCAATTGAAAGTTGTGCTAAAATTCATCTTGATCGAGTTGAGCTTCTTTCTAAACGAATTTCACTCGATGTGGAGTTGTATTCTTTAAGTTATTGTGATTTTAATCACAGGGTGTTAGTGACGCCTTTTTCCTGCAATAATTTTGTTTAATACTCTTACTTCTTTGTTTAGCCTAGTTTTGTTTTGTGTAGTTGTTTTTGGACTGTAATTTCTTTCTTTCAGTGTTTATTCCTCTTTGCTTGATCAAATTGATTTCGATTGGCTTTTATTGCTCTTGGATTGTTTTTGGAACTTTAGTGAAATTCCTCTTTGAACTTCTTTAATTCCTGAACTAAGTGCTTCATTAGAATTTATCTTTGGTTAATTGCCTTTTGGTTGTGGGGGAGTAATTTTGAAGAATCAAAGAACTCTTGTGAGGTGAGAATTTTGAAAAAAAAGGCAAGAGGGTGAACTTATGCTATAAAAGCCATAAGAGAGCCAAACACGAGGGAATTGAGTGATCATTAAAAGAGAGCATTACACTTAGGGGGTGTCTGTGAGGTCCTATTACTTGTTTCCTTTGTTTAATTTGCAGGTTTACAATGTCAAAGGATGGTCATTTACCTAGCCCATCTCATCATGAAGGCACTAGTGATCCTACAAAGATAAACTTGAATGAAACTTTGGAATCTATGCAACAATCCATTGAGGGTTTGGCGAGACAAATCCAAGGTGTGGTTAGAGATGTTGAAGAGTTAAAAAAGGGGAAGAGGAGTGCCGCAATAGAGCAAGGAATTGGGGTGCAACATTGGAGGAGTTTTGTCACCTTATCATCAAAGGGCTTATAAAAATGCACCTCCTTACAGACATTATGACATTTCAACTCAAACCTTCTATCCATTTCATGAAAGTGGATACCAAAGAAGGCAACCCACTAGACGTAGAAGAAGAGGAGGTCTAGGAGGAAGGGGATACAATAGACTACAAGAAGAGGTACTAAGATATGAAGCATGGCATGAAAATAACTTGATTGATGAGTATAGAGAGAATCCTAATATTGGCCAAGCATACTTTGGTGGCTATCATGATGGACAACAATGGGATAAAGCCTTAGACAAGATCAAGTGGAAGGTGCCTAGCTTCAATCGGGAAAGTGATCCAAATGTGTTCCTTGACTGGGAACGTGAAATGGAGAACCTTTTTATAGTGAGAAATTAAGAGAAAACGTCAAGGCTAAGTTAATCATTGCCAAATTTTCGGGTTTATGCACTTCATTGGTAGGAAAGGTTGTCACTCAAAGGATCAGAAATAGACTACAATCGGTTGAAACATTGACTAAATTGAAGATTTTATGAGAGGAAGATTTGTATCAGAGCATTATTCTAGGTAGCTTCACTAAAAATTGATGACTCTTAGGCAAGGTAGCAAAAGTGTAGAGGAGTATAGGCAAGAGATGGGGTTATACACTTTGAGGTTGAGCTAGGAGGAGCATAAGTATGCTTCTATTGCTATATTTCTAAGTGGTCTCAATAGGGACATTGCTAATCCATTAGAATTTTACCCTTACACCACTTACGATGAAATGTGCTATTTAGCAACCAAGATTGAGACTCGAAGGAAAAGAAGCGTTTCCTCTAAAACTACTCTTCCTTCTTCAACAAATATAGTGTCTAAACCTCAAGCATCTACTTTCAAAGGTTAGCCAAAGAAGGAAGAAACACCTAAGGTGGGTTTCAAATATAATTCTAAGCCTAAGGTGGAAGAGAAAAGTGATTGATCAATAATCCAACTAGGTGCTTTAAGTGTAATGTGTTGGGACATACATCTATCATTTGTCCTAGCTAGAGGACTTTGATCTTTCATGAAGACTTGAATGGTTGGATTGAAAAAGATGATGAAGATTGTCTTGAGAACATTGTTGATGATGGAAGTAGCAATGAAGATGGAACCATTGGGGATGCTTCTCTAGATACCGAGGAAGACATTTTGAGTTTGTTGACTATAAGGTCTTCGACGACACAAGTTACTAAAGATGACTCAAGCCTACAAAAGGAGAATATCTTTCATACCAAATGTACGGTAGAAGGTTGATTTGCTAACCTCATTATAGATAGTGGTAGTTGTACAAATGTCGCTAGAACTTATCTTGTAGATAAGTTGAAATGACCCACTACTAAACATCCTAGTCCCTACAAGTTGCATTAGTTTAATTATAGTGGCGAAATTAAGGTGGTGACACAAGTGAAGGTGCCTATTGTTATGGGAACATACAATGATGAAGTGGTATGTGATGTAATGCCTATGCAAGCTTGTCACTTATTGTTAGGGCGTCTTTCGCAATTTGATAGAAAAGCAATTCACCATGGAGAAAAGAACACTTGTTCTTTTGTAAAATATTGCAAATCCTATACCATGAATCCTCTTACACCTCAACATGTTAGAGAAGAACAAAAGAAAATGAAAGAAAGAGAAAGAATTGAGAATGCACAAAAGAGAAAAATCACTAAGGAAGGAAAAAGAGTTGAGGAAAAAGAAATGAGTGTTGAAAGACAAAAGAGGCAAAAGTAAACAGTGACAAGAAAATAAGTGAACAAAAGAAAGAGAGTGTTACAAAAGAAAAAAGATGTTTCTATGCAAAAAGAGTGAAATCATAAAAGCTATTGAAAACGAACAGTTGGTGTTACTCTTATATTGCATGGAAGC
Organism: Catharanthus roseus; assembly: GCA_028651295.1. Classification (NCBI taxonomy): domain Eukaryota; kingdom Viridiplantae; phylum Streptophyta; class Magnoliopsida; order Gentianales; family Apocynaceae; genus Catharanthus; species Catharanthus roseus. The sequence continues at coordinate 13,187,878 of JAPQWS010000104.1, forward strand.
ATTCCTTTCTGCTTATGATCATTTATCTTTATTATCTAGTGCTATTATGAAGGTGATTGAAGAATTCAAAGATTTCTTTCCTAATGAGATACCCAGTGGACTCCCTTCTTTGAGAGGAATTGAACACCAAATTGATTTGCTACCCGGTGTGGTGTTGACAAATAGGTTAGCATATATGAGCCCTCCTAAAGAGAACAAGGAGTTAAGGAGACAAGTGGATGAGTTGCTCTCTAAAGGCTATGTAAGGGAAAGCTTGGGCCCTTGTGTCGTTCCTAAGAAAGATGGTACATGGCTCATATGTGTAGATTTTACATCATTAATAACATTCGATCAAGTATAGACATCCCAATCGTAGATTAGATGATTTGCTTGATGAGTTGCATGGCTCTCAAATCTTTTAAAAGATAGATTTAAATTCGGGTTACCATCAAATTCACATGAAAGAAGGGGTGAATGGAAAATGGTGGCTTTCAAAACTAATTTTGGTTTTTATGAGTGGTTGATCGTGCCTTTTGACTTAACTAATGCACCTAGTGCATTCATGAGACTCATGCATCATGCTATGAGGGATTTTGTTAGGAATTGACCAGATTCAAATGGGAAGAAAAACAAGAGAAAGCTTTTAAATTTTTGAAAGAAAGTGTAAGTCCCAACATAGTCCAAGAGGTGGGTGGGGGGTTGAATTGGACTATTTAAAAGAAAATAGCACTTCAAAGATTTTTGTTATTTTCTTGTTATTAGCTCACTAAACTTAGCTTTACTTTGAGAAGATGATCAATGGATATTATAAACCATTGGCTTAACTCTAAGATCCTGATCATAACAGTTAAGAAAACTAGAAAATAGAAACCGATTAAAATGAAAGACACAAGAATTTTTATAGTGGTTCCGTTAGATACCTAAATCCACTTTCCTTGACAAAGACCGCAAAACCCAAATTACACAACTAGAAGACGCAAAATCAATTGATTCAAAGAAAGGAAACTCTATGTATTGACTAATGAAAGGAATTTGAATGATCAATTGATTTCATAGATACTCAGTCTAAGGCTCAATTGTTCACATGGCTAAGGAGATTAACCCTTTAGCAAGCTAGACTAAGAAGATGAAGAATCCAACAAGAAACTTAGAATAATTCTCTCATATTTTTAGCAAATTCATTATTGTTCCATTACATTGAGTTATAATGGGGTATTTATAGACTAAACTCTAGACCTAGCTAACCTATGGTTAAATGACTCAAAATACCCATTAAAACCCTTGATTAAAAACGGAAAAGACAAGCCAAATAACAAAAACTACTTAATTAGAATACACTAAGCACTTATCTAGCCGAGACCTATTATCGACATTAGAGGGAACCTACCGTCGTGGTAGGTATAAGAATTACAAAGAAATAGCTAGCAAAAGCCTAGTCGTCGGTAAGGTCTTTTCATCACATACATGGCCAATTTTCAACTCCCAATTGTTCCCTTACGTAATCCTTACTAATTGAACAAATGTTGAACAACTTGGAACTCTTTTCTTGCCCTTTAAACTCTTCAAACTTGTCCTTCAAAGCTTCCTCCATGTAAACCATGACATTATCCTTATTACCACTCGAAGCCTTGAGTTCTTCATTCTAGCTCTAGTGATTGGTCAAATCTTCTACTCCATAGATGCTTGACTCTTCCGATCTATATCATCCACCATTCCTTTGAAAAGATTCATCCCCGAATCTTTACTTACATTAAAAAAAGAGACAAATCAAAAACATTAAAGGTGGCACTAATATTGTATTCACCCGAAAGATTAATTCTATAAGCATTATCATTAAGACACTGTAAAACTTGAAAAGGTTCATCACCAAAATCATCATGTTTGTTCTTGCATTGAGAAGGAAAACGCTCCTTTCGAAGATGAACCCAAACCTAATCACCGGGTTCAAACACTAAATGTTTCCTTCAAACATTCCTTGAAGCCACCAATTTCTTGTTCTTGGATGCAATAGCTTCATGCACCTTAGAGTGAATTGATTTAACAAACTCTGCCTTTTGTTCTCCGTCCATGCTCATAATATGATCTACAGGCAAAGGAACCAAATCAAATAAAGTTAAAGGATTGAAACCATAAACAACCTCAAAAGGAGAAAATGAACTAGTAGAATGTTTAGCTCTATTGAAAGCAAACTCAAAACGACGAATGAATTCTTTCCATTGGCTCAAATTCTTCTTAAGGATGGCCTAAGAAGTTGCCCAATGATCCTATTGACTACCTCCGTTTGGCCATCGGTTTGTGGTTGGCAAGCTGTAGAATACAACAAGTTAGTGCCAAGTTTTCTCCACAAGACACACCAAAAATGACTAAGAAACTTAACGTCACGGTCCGAAATAATGGTTCTAGGAATTCCATGGAACCACACTACCCAAGTAAAGGACAAGTTCTATACATGTCTAGCATCATCAGTTTTCTTGCATTGTATAAAATGAGCCATTTAGAAGACCTATCTACCACAACAAAGATAGAATTCTTTCCTTCTGGAGATTTAGGCAAACCAAGAATAAAATCCATAGAAAATATCAACCCAAGGAACTTTAGGCACTTCTAAAGGAGTATAGAAACCATGAAGCAAAGAAGTTGATTTAGCCCTCTTACAATCTAACCAGTTTCAAATGAATCTTTCAACATCTTGCCTCATTTGGGGCCAAAAGAAATGCTCATGCAAGATAGCATAAGTTTTAAGAATACCAAAATGTCCCATTAAGCTACCACAATGAGCCTCTTTAACCAATAGAAACCTAATGGAACAAGATGGAATGCACAATCTACCCTCATGATAAAGAAAACCATCATGTATGAGATACTTATCATTAGGCACAAGCAAGCAATCCTCAAATATTTCTTTAAAATCTAGATCACTATCAAATAAATTCTTAAGCATCTCAAAACAAAGAATTTGAGCTTCCAAAGTAGAGATAAGAGTATACCTTCTAGACAATGAATTGGCTACAATGCTTTCTTTACCTTTCTTGTATCGAATGATGTATGTAAAAGTTTCAATAAACTCCATCATCTTGCATGCCTCTTGTTTAGCTTTTGTTGTCCTTTGTGAAACTTCAAGGACTCATGATCGGTGTCCACCACGAACTCATTTGGCCACAAATAATGTTGACAATGCTTCAATGTCCTCACAAGTGCATAGAGCTCCTTATCATATGTCTTGTAATTCAACGCCGCACCAGTTAACTTCTCGGTAAAGTAAGCTAAGGGCATCTTTTCTTGCGTTAAGACTCCTTCAATGCCTACAACCGAGGCATCACATTCTTTCTCAAACATTTTGTCATTACATTCGAATGCCTTCTCTTGCGTCTCCTCCCACTTGAAACCATTCATCTTTTTAATCACATCTGTCAAAAGACTAGCAATAGTGCTAAAATCCTTGATGAACCTCCTATAGAATCTTGCCAATCCATGAAAGCTCCTCATTTCAGATACGTTCTTTAGGAGTAGGCTAATCTTTGATTGCTTTGACCTTCACTTGATCAACTTGAAGTCCTTGAGAGCTCACAACATAACCTAGGAAAGTCACTTTCTCCAAGCAAAACTCACATTTACAAAGGTTAGCATAAAGTTTCCCATTTCTTAAAACTAATAAAACATGTTTCAACTGATGCAAATGATCTTCATAAGTTTCACTATAGATCAAGATATCATCAAAATAGACAACAATAAATTTACCAATAAAATATCTCAACACATGATGCATAAGTCTCATGAATGTACTAGGAGCATTAGTTAATCCAAAAGGCATAATCAACCACTCATAAAGACCAAAATTAGTTTCGAAAGCTGTTTTCCACTCATCCCCTTCCGTCATTCTAATTTGATGGTAACTCGATTTCAAGTCAATTTTAGAAAAGATTTTTAAACCATGAAACTCATCAAGTAAATCATCTAATCTAGGAATAGGATGTCTATACTTGATAGTAATATTATTGATGTCTCTAGAATCTACACACATGCGCCACGTACTATCTTTCTTTGAACTAGCAACACAGGAATGACACAAGGGCTCAAGCTTTCTCGCACATACCCTTGGAAAGAAAATCCTTAACTTGTCTCCTTAGCTCCTTAGTCTCTTTGGGGGAACTCCTATGGGCCGGTCTATTTGGCAACACTGCTCCAGGTACCAAATCAATTTGGTGCTTAATTCTTCTCTAAAGAAGAAGTCCACCGGGTACGTCATCAAGGAAGACATCCTTGTATTCCTCAATAGTCTTCACTATGGCATTGCACAAAGAAAACAAATGATCATTAGTAGACACAAAAGCACCTTTGCAATAAAGAAGTAAAACCATCTCTTCTTTTTCAATGGCTTCTATGATCTCACTCTCTTTTGCATAGAATCACCTCTTTTCTCTCTTTCCACTTTCGGTCTTTTGATCACTCATTTTCTTGTCTCTACTTAATTTTTCCTCTCTAGGCTTTTCCATACTCACTTTTTTTTCATCAACTCTTTTTCCCTCTTCAATGCTCTTTTTCTTTTGCTCACTCTCTGTTCTCTCTTTTTCTCTCATTTTCTTTTGTTCCTCAAAGACTTGACTAGGAGTCAAGGGATTCCACATGAACTTTTTCTAATCCTTTTCAAAAGTGTAGGTGCTCTTCACACCATCATGAATAGCCCTTTTATCATATGGCCAAGGTGCCCCAACAACAAATGTCCCGCTTGCATAAGAACAACATCACAAAGAATATCATCATGACATGCCCCTTTAGTAAAAGGTACTAGCACTTGTTTATTGACCTTCATTTCTTCACTATCACTTAACCAATGAAGCTTATAGGATCTAGGATACTTAGAAGAGGTAAATTCAATTTTTCAACAAAATATGTTCTAGCCACATAGGTGCAACTACCACTTTCAATAATAATGTTAGCAGTCTTACCTCCCACTAAGCATTTAGTGTGAAAGATGTTTTCCCGTTGGACACTTGCTTCTTCTTCCAATACTTGAGTAGACAAGGTTCTAATAGTGACCAAACTCAGTCCTTCTTAAATGGCTTCATAAGAATCAATCTCTTGATCTTCATTAACTTCTTCCTTTTCAATCAACTCATATTGGCAATTATATTCTTCCCTTTCAATCCAACCATTCAATTCTTCAATAAAAATCAAGGTTCTCTTGGTAGGACAATTGGTAGCAATATGGCCCACACCATTGCACTTGAAACACCTTGTTGCATTGGGGATCAACCTTCCTTTTTTCTCCACCTTAGGTTTAGAATGATCTTTCAATGTCGCCTTAGGTGTTTCTTCTTTCTTTGACCAAGTCTTGTAGGTTGACGCTTGAGGTTTAGGCACTACACTCCTTGAAGAAGATAGATTAGTTTTAGATAAACCTATCCTCTTCTTTTGATTTTCAATCACGTTAGCCAAGTGACACATGTCTTTATAAGTGGTGTAAGGGTACAATTCTAATTGATTAGCAATGTTCCTATTAAGACCACTTAGAAATCTAGCAATTGAAGCATCTTTATCTTCCTCCAAGCTCAATCTCAAAGTGTACAATTCCATTTCTTGCCTATACTCTTCAACAATTTTGTTGCCTTGCTTAAGAGTTATCAACTTGTAATTAAGCTCTCTATAATAATGTGCTGGGACAAATCTCTACTACATGAGTGACTTCAAATCTGTCCAAGTTTCTACTGGTGGTATACCATTTCTCAACATTTAAGTGACAACTCTTTCCCACGAATGGAGTGCATAACCAAAAATTCGGCTATGACTAGCTTCACCTTGACAATGTCACTATAGTTCCTAACCATGAATAAGACCTCCACTAGTCGTTCCCAATCAAGGAATACATTTGGATCACTTTCCCCCTTGAAGCTTGGCACCTTCCACTTGATTTTATCTAGAGCCCTATCCTCTTGTTGATTACCATAGTAGCCTCCATGGTTGGTTGGCCAATATTAGGAAACTCTCCAAAATCTTCAAACAAATTATCATCTCATCATGCTTCTTCTCTTGTTGCCTCTTCATGTGGTCTATAATATCTTCATCCATCTCTAGCTTGTGGCCTTCCTTGATGCCCGACTTCGTTAAAATGGATAAGGTTTATGAACCAGTGTGTCATGGTATCCTTAAGTAGACATATTGTCATAATGTCTTTGATGATGAGGTGAATTAAATCTTCCAAAATTATCTCCAACTCTTTGCTCTATTGTGACACTACTCTTACCCTTCTTAAATATCTCTAACCAATCTTTTAATAGATTGTTGTATTGATCGGAAAGTCTCATCTAGATTCATCCTAGAAGGATCACTGATAGTGTAAAAATGAAACAGAGAATCCTGATCACTACAGTGCGAGAAAAGTGAACCTAGCAAAGCAGAGGTGAGTTCAACTTCAGTGTCAAATCTCTCAGGGATGGACGAAGGTTCAAGTACTACTCGTGTTTCTAATGTTTAACCGAATAAAAAGGTTGTCGTTGAGAAAAGTAGAAAAAATAAAAGCAAGTAAAAGAAAGCAATAGTAAAATGATTTTAGAAGATTAATAAAATTAAGAGTTTGGTTTAGTGGAATTCCGTAATCCTTGTTACTAGCTCAATTGGAAAAGGCTTAATGAAAACGATGTTTGAATTAATTAAGTTGGGTCATCACTCTAAAATCGAGCAATCCCTATCTCCAAGACGAAACCACCCTATTCACTAACCCTTAAAGGAAAATCTCTTTTCTCCCTAACAAATTATGAGTGCCATAAACTTAGCTGGTTCAAAAGATCTAAAAGTGCAAAATCGTATCTCTAGTCGATTTCCCCAACTATCCCCCAATCGATTGCCTTAGATTGTTCTTCCTTTCTCAATTCCAAACAACCCTGCGAATAATCTAATATCGCGACAATTAAATTAAAAAGAAACGCAATTGGAAGGCAACTTAAATTAAAAAAAGCATCAAAATCAAGAAATCAAACTAAGAACTTCATAAACAAGATATAGGGTTCAACCCCAATCCAAACAAGAAAAACTACTCACTATTCATATTAATGAAAACTGAAAATAAATTAAAGAATTCAATAACAAAAAAGTAAAAAGAAAGCTTAGGATTTTAGTCTTGAAGTCGAACTCAAATCCTAAACGTCTTCTAAGATTGTCTCTCGCGTTACCAAGTCAAAAATCGAAATCTTGAATCAAAGCCTTAAATTCTTGAATTCAATAAAGTAAATCTTGCAAAAAACTTGAAATTCTATAAATAAAGAAAATATAAAAGCTGAAATTTTAAAGAGTGTTTAACTAATCTAGCCTAATTAATTTACTCCTGATTTAATATCTAATCTAACCTAAATCTAACCAAAAATAATTGTCTATTAAACTATGTTATTCTATCTGAATTTTTTCTTACAATGGTTGCACAAAAGCCCTATACATAGAGTTAAAAATACAAGAACTCCGTGCTAAAGTTGGAGTAGGAATAAAAAAAATCGAGTTTTGAAATGTGGGATTCCCCCCTTGCAAGCCTACCTACTGCCGACGGTAAGGTGAGGCCTACCGTCAACGATAGGTCCTAGCTTACGGCTTCCCAGGCATTTTTGGCACCTACCGGCGATGGTAGGTTGCGCTGCCATCCGGAGTAGGTGTTGCTACTTTGCCGACGGCTTCCATTTTCATTATTTTCGCTTCATTTTCATCCATTCTTGTTTTCTTTTCATCATTTCTACTTTCGGAGGATACCTATACAAGAATAAGAGATATTTAGCTCAAATATATATTTTTACATATTAAAAATACCGAAAACGATGAACTTAACATATAGAAAATATAGACAAAAATGCACTTATCAATCACTCATTCCTCCTTAATGAGATTAAGTGGGTAATTGGCCTTCTATAGACATTATAAAACCTGCAATTCAAACAAAGAAACAAGAAAAGAAACAAAGGACCTCCCAATCACTCCCTAAATGTGTCACTCTTTGATGATCACTCCAATCACTCATGTTTAACTCTCTTAATTGGCTTTTAACAATATAAGCTCACCCTCTTGCCTTTTTCAAACACTCAAAACCTAAGATTTTATAATGTCCTTCAATCTCGTAGCCAACTCAAACAAAGAGCAACAATCCGAAGCAAGTAGCTGCATAAGGGGTTCAATGAGGCAAAATATCAAACACTTGAGGCATAGGAATTTTGAAGAATGAAATCAATGGAAGTGAGCAAAAAATAAGATTGATCATCCATAGAAGACTAGAAACACACAACAAAACAACTAGAAATAAAAAACAAAGCAATTCAAAACAATTAGAGTAAACAAAGAACAAAAATAGTACTAAGAAAATTTTTTCCTAGAAAATAGAGTATGATGACAACCTTTTATTAAAACGATTCCAAATCAAATGAAAAATTCAAAAATATTCCTCACTCAATGAGGATTAATTTAAGCACAAATTTCACGTGAATTTAGTAAATATATTGTAAGATACGCCCAAATTAATCGACACTTTTTCTGCAGTCAGAACTCCGAAACACATTTCACAAGTCTTTCCAATTGACCAATCAATTGATCTCCTAATTCAGCACAACTTTTAAAATGAATCACAACTCAAAGGTGAACATCTCCATCATAAAACATCAAGCAATTTCGTAATTAATCAGTAGAATTTCAATGAAATTTGGGACCTACTTTTCTATACGTAGTTTTTGCATGATCATCATGGGAATCTTATAGATCATCAAGTACTACTTCTTTTTATGAATTCCAATGAATTTAAACAACTAAAAACTAAAATTGCCCTTCAATTGGAGGTTGCTCTGATACTACTTTGATGTAGATCCTGTTTTATTGTAAAATTGGATCCAAATCCTTCCCAAGATCACCTCCTTTGATCGAAGAACCTCTATTGAGGATTTTTAAATTCAAACACTGTAATAGAAATCCTATGAGAAACTAAGTCTCATAAACCCAATACTGATAGGCTAAATTCTTTCCTAAATTGATAATTAGACCCTTGAGTGAACAAAGACCTCAAAACCAAAATTACACAACTAGAAGACCCAAAATCAATTGATTCAAAGAAAGAAAACTCTATGAATGAACTAATAAAAGGAAATTCAATGATCAATTGATTCTATAGATACTTCAATTTAAGGTTGAACTGTTCACAATGCAAAGGTCATTAACCCTTTAGCACGCCAGACTAAGAAAATAAAGAACCCAAGAAGAAACTTGGAATAATTCTCTCATCTTTTCAGCAAATTCATCATTGTTCCATTACATTGAGTTATAATGGGGTATTTATAAACTAAACTCGAGACCTATCTAACCTATGGTTAAATGACTCAAAATACTCTTTAAATCCTTGATTAAAAACTAAAATGACAAGCCAAATAACAAAAACTACTTAATTAGAACGCATCAAGCACTCATTCAGCCGAGCCTTACTGTAATGGTAGGTTTAGGGAGACCCTACCGTTAGTGGTAGGAATATGAATTACAAAGAAATCTAACAGAAGCCTACAAGTGAACAACTTGGAAGTCCTTTCTTGACCTACAAACAATTGGGGTCTTTTCTTCACATACTTAGCCAATTTTCAACTCCTAATTGTTCCCTTGAGTAATCCTTGTTGATTAAACAAATGGTGAACAACTTAGAAGTCTTTTCTTGACCTATAAATTTTTCAAACTTGTTCCTCAAATGTTCCTCCATGTAAGCCACCATGCCACTATTCTCATTTTCATTAGGAGCCTTGAGTTTCTTCATTTGAGCTCTAGTTATTGGTCCAAGCTTCAACTCTAAGGATGCTTTACTCTTTCGATCTACATCAGTTCACAACCACAAAACTTACACTCCTTTGTATTAGAGTCTTCTTTCCAATAATGCAAACAACTGTGAAGACATACGTCAATCTTCTGAACCAGGAAACCTAAGCCGGAAACTAACTTTTTTGTCTGGTACCAATCATCAACCGCCTTATCATTTTCTGGGAGTAATCACTTAACGTGTTCCGCTACCTGATCAAACGACTTCTCAAACTAGTTGTTCTCAGATTTAATGTTAAACAACTCTGCAGTCGCAGATAACTGTGAACTTTGTGTACACCATTCATATAATGGCATGTCTAGTGATTTTAACATATCATAAAATTTCTGTGCCCTGGATTGGGTGCTTCCTCATAAGTATAGTTGGACAAATTGCGGTAGAAGCTCAGTCCAGCTACATCAAATATCATCTTACAATACATGCTACATTCTCTATTTCTACTCAAACTTGTTTCCCTTACAATACTCATATTTGTTCTCATATTCATTCCCCACACTGCTTCTCCATGGCATGTCAAATTATGATAATCAAGCATAAACCTCCACTTAAACAAATGCAGCTTTAAATCAACCACGATTATTAAGTTCCCATTTTGGTAGTTCACACACGGACACCTTATCTCATGTTCCTTGCCATGATTTGTTGAAAGACACCAATCTATAAATCGGTGTAACCCATTCACAATTTTGCTACTAAGTCCCCTAACCTCGGGCACACATCTTGATGTAGATCCACTTTGATTGTAGTTTGGATTCTACTCATTCCCAAGGATCACCTCCTTTTCTTGAAGAACCTCTATTAGGGATTTTTAAACTCAACACTCCAATAAGAAACCTATAAGGATCTAAGCCTTATAAATCTAATATTGAGAGCCTGAATTTCTTTTCTATATTGATAATTATAACCTTGGGAAACAGAGACCTCAAAACCCTAATTACAAAATTAAAAGACCTAAGATCAATTGATTCAAAGAAAGGAAACTCTATGAATCAACTAATGAAAGAAATTTGAATGATCAATTGGTTCTATTGATTCTACAATCTAAGGTAACAATTTTTCACAATATTAAGGACATTAACCCTTAGCAAGATAGTCTAAAAAGGTAAAGAAACCTAGAAGCAATTGGAGAATCTCTCTCAAATTTCAGCAAATTCATCAATGTTGTTTACAAGAGGAGGCATAAGTAGGTATTTATAAAGAAAACCTAATCCTCTTCCTAAAACCTAATGAGTATTAAAGATACCTAAATAACCCTATAATAAAATTTAATTACAAATTTGGAAATAAAGGAACTGAGAATTAATCCAAATGTAACTAGAATTAACCAAAAATGAGTTGTAGACTTGACCAAGCCAGGTTCGGCCGAGAAGGTTGCTGGGTCTGGCTATTTAACTTTTAAAATCGGCAATTCTAACCAGAGACCTACCGAGAAAGGTAGGGTGGGGGCCTACCATCACCGGTAGGCTTTGTTTTAGCCTTTCTACTGTGATTTTGTATCCATCAGTTATCGGCTTTGTTTGACCTTAAAAAGTTCAAACGGGTTCTTGATGTCTTCAGTAAACTTGTAGAGAATTATTTAATATTTCCAATGAAACTTGAATCTCCTCAATCGTACTCCTATAGTGCAAGTTATGGCCATTTTACCCAAACGTGTCATCTTTGCAATTGAAGGTAGAGTGTTTGGTTTAATACTGGTGATAGGATATTCAAATGAAAACATATATGCATGAGCTATACTATTCTGGAAACTTCAAGAAGTCTTTTACAATCTTCATGAAGAGCACTTATTCATTTGAAGTCACTATAATACCTAAATGGAGTTCTGCCAAAACTAGTCCAGAAATTCCATTTTATCTCTATTTTTACCATTCTTCTCGCTTTAACTCTTGCACTTGAATCTTCCAAGAATTCATAGATATTCGTGGTCCTATCCGTGGTTCAACTTCTATCCTACTCCGTAACTTTTCTACATTCAACGAAATACAAGGAAAAAGATTAATCTTATTCAGAATAAGAAGGAAGCGATGACATATGTTTAAAGTAAGAAGGAAGCGAAGAAATATAGTAAAAGTACAAATGAAACGTGTTAGCCCTAAGGACATTCTTGTATATGTTTTTTTTATTATGATTAACATATGTTTGTGTGATGAGTATAGCTTAGTCTCTATAGAACAAAAGAAGCATTTTTGGAGTCTCAAGGCTTGGCAATTAAAGCATAATGAAGAAGGAGAGATCAAGCAATTCCAAGATCAAGGCATTGAAGACCTTGAAGACTTATGTCTTAGTTAGGGATATGCTAAGGTATTTTGTAAAAATACCTAACTCTCATCTTTGTTTGTTGATCAAGTGTGAAGTTCCTTGGATGAATTTCTTTTTATAAACTATTCTTGAAAAATCCATGTATTCTTGATAGAGTTTTTGATGCCTTCGAAAGTTTTCTTATCTCTAAAAGTGTATCAAGAATACATGTTTTGAAGTGTTTTGAAATGTGAAGGAAATTTCTTTTTGTTTAAGAAAAATTGTCTTTTAAATCCTTCTGAAAAAAAGAGTCATCCGATTTTTAAAAATGGTCATCCGATTTTCAAAAAGGGTCATCCGATTTTCAAAACCGGTGATCCAATTTTCAAAATCGGACGTCCTATTTTAAAATCGGCCGTCCGATTTTTAAGAAGGATCATCTGATTTTTATAGGATGTGTCCGAATCTTTCTGTTTCAAAAATCAGTCGTCCTATTTCAGAAAAGGGCTCATCCGATTTTCTTAAATCGGATGTCAGTTTTTTTTAGAAACCAGTTGTCCGGTTTCTTTTTTACTGTGAAAATATTACCGTTACACAGTGCAACGGTAACTTTCTCTCTCCTTCATATATATATTGATTTTTGATCAGCTGCAAAAACAATGGAGGTTGGATTGAAATTTGATTGAGATTATTTTAGAACATTTAAAGAGCTTTAAAAGTACATTCTTTCAAAGATCTTCATCTCTTACATACAAATAGAAAAATCTTCTTGGAGGTTCATTGTTGATCATCCATCAAAGAAGAAGTAAAGAGGAGTTTGTAGAAGTATTCCATTGAGTTGTCTCTTCCTCTTCTCAAGCTCATTTGGTTACATTGTTCCTTACTCTTCGTATTCTTTTATTGTGATCAAAGGTTTGTGGAAAACCCTTTGGGTGATCCTTTGATAAATTTGTTGTATTGTTGTGTTGTGTAAACTTTGAGGTTTTTGTGTAAAACCCTTGAAGGGTGATCCTCATTGTGTTGTTGTGTAACCAACTTTGAAGATTGTGGATTTGTGAAATCCTTGGGTTGAGTCTCAAGGTAGTGGATGTAGCTCTTTGAGAGGATGAACCACTATAAATGTTGTGCATGTTCTTTAAAGTTTAATTTTATGCTCATTGCTTGATTGGCAAAACTATAAGATTTTGATTGCTGTGGATTCTTATCAAAAAGAGTTTTAGAATTCTTTCACAAACAAATTGGAGGTTTTTCTTTCTAATCACACAAAAGATTTTTTAAAATTAGCCAAAAATCTTATTCACTCCCCCCCTCCCCCCCCCCCTCCCGCTCTAAGGTTTTTTAAAACGTTCAATGAAATGCTCATCCAATAGAAGAACAAAGATTTCTACTTTTGATTTTACTTAGAAGTAAAGAGAAAATAGAAGCACAAACACTTTTATTTCTAAATTTTGATACCATTGAAACATTCATGAATAGAAGAACTAATAATACTACTTTTCATTTAACTTGGAGGTAAAGAGAGAATAGAAGCACAAACACTTCTATTTTTTCAATTTTGATACCTACGCAACGTTCAAAAATAGAAGAACAAAGACCTCTATTTTTTATTTAACTCAGAAGTAACGAGAGAAGAATAGAAGCACAAGCACTTCTATTTTTTTCTTTTGATGACTTATAATAATACTTAATATCTACGTATCATTCTGTAAGATTTGAAACAAAATTTGACAGAGTCTTCCCTATAATATGGACATTTTCTGTGTTTTAAAAGCCACTGAAATGCAACATATACAATTTTAAAGAGTCCGGGCCCCCTCATAAATAATTAAACATTAAGAGTCAGGACTTCCCCATAAAATTGAACATTAAAGAGTTCGGGCCCCCTCTTAAGCAATTAATTAACAAAAAATGGTAATTAAACACAATTAAAACTACTTCAGGTTTCTAATATACTTCATGCTTTACAAGTTTAGCAATCCTAAAGTTTAATCAAAATTCAATTCTAATATCTAGTCATTCTTGATTTCATAACCAATTTAAATCAAACCAACAAAATTCCAAAACGTAAACAAGCAAAAACTAATCAAAGATCAACCCATAAACATAAGAATTTAAGAGAAAGTCATACATTAGAAGCAGAAGAAAAGAAGCAAAACTTTGATGCTCAACCCTCTGGTGTTTGATGAAAAAGTTCCCTATAAGATTTCAAGAGATAAAAATCTTAGAAATTATAACCAAAATGACTTACAAGGCATAATTAGAGAGATGCATAGTGCGTTGTTTAACATTGCAAATGGACATACCAAATTCCTCCACAAATGTAATAACGAAATTAGGATGCATAGTGCATTATTTAACATTTCTAATAAATTTAAGAACTAGTTGTTTCCACAAGCATACTATGAAAATATGCTATCCCGGTTCAAAAGTAGCAAATAATTCCAAAATGTATTTTAAAGATGGTTTATAACATGTATATAAAGATGTTTTATAAAGATGGCTTACATGTAAAAAATATGATATCTAAGGTCATAAATATCAAACAACAACAAATTTTTCCTTGTGAAATATTCTAATTATTTGTGTTTTTAATTGATTTTTGGCAGGTATATTTAGAAGTGTATTACGATTCAGAAGCACAAGAAATCAAGAAGTCAATTGGACAATTTTCTAGACCAACTAATCAATACCACTATCCGACTTTCAAGTGTTTAGGGAATGGGAATTTTGACAAATGAAAGTCTTTTTAGTTTAAAAGAAAATTTCTACTAAGCTTTTTTAACCAATTATTTTTTAATTAAAAATCATCATGACTATTTGAATTAAGGAAATAATTGTCTAATACACCTCCTAATAGAGATCTTCTTCTACACTTCTTTCATATTAAGTTTATTAACAAATTTTATAAAATAAAAGATAGACCCTAAATAAAAACTAGACCCTACCATCTCATGTAAGAATTCGTAAAATCATATAAGAATGTAAAGGTGAATTTGAATTGTAACTAAATATTCAAAACAAATTTCCACTTTTTTAGCTTAATTTCGAAACGTGCATTGCTCGAATGAATTCAGTGCAAATAACTCATGAGGAGAGATTCTAGACCATGATAGTGAGTAAAAAATTTCACTCATTCACCATTTTATGTTTTGATTCGTATGCATATGGAAGACATTTTTAAATCATACCACACTCAAATTAATTCATATTTGAGTAGGTGACCTAATTTAGGTCATATTTCGACAAACTGACGACAGCATACCAATCACAATGCTTAAAACATTTGCGACCATCAACATTGGTTGGTTACACTTTGCTATTTTGTAAAACTTAGCGACCGATCATCACATGTCACGAAATGGTCGCTGAATTTGCGACAGTCATCATCGGTTGCAAAGCTGTCATAAAAGGAGCAACCAACAAGAGCGGTCACTGTGAAGTTTATTTGATATTTTGGGTTAATGTTCATATTTGGCTCTTAAGAAATAAGATGGGAAGAATTGGAGGCTCTATTTGCTTAAATCATTTTGTATGAATTGGTTGAAACTGTGTATGTCATGGGCTTCGATGTTCTGATTTGTAGATTTGTTATTTTCGTAAAGGTTTGTTCATAAATGACTACAAAAGTAGTATAGCTCCGACTCAAATCCTTTTTGGACCAAAACTCTTTGTGGACATAATGCTTACAAGAAAATGATATTTACTAGATAATGGGCATTTGTGTTATCACCTTATTTGATTAGGCTCGTACATCAACAATGCTCAAAGGTTTTAATGATCCGGTCGAAACTGTTGCAAAGGGTTATTGTAGGTCCTCCTTTGGGTCCTAATTTTTATGAAGTAAACATACAAGTTGCAGTTGTTAGAGAAGAGTATTTACTCCGACCTCATGTTCTTTTTGACACTATCGGGGATGATCTTTGAGTTTCCATTGCTTCGCCAAAGAAGTAGGTATACTAATAACATTCTTTTGTTGCATATAATACATATTGTTTATCAATAACTAATGAATAAATTTTATTAAATGTATGCAGGTCGTACGAGAGGCATTCTCCTAAAGTGAGGTCTCCTTGTGGTTGTGCAGGACAAAGAATGAATTTAATTTCCACAATAGCTTTATTCCAACTTGCGAAGTTAAATATGAAGAACTAAGTATTGTTTTTTTAGGAGAAGTAGAGTATTGTTAAGTACTTAACCTAGCTTTAATTTCAAATATTTTGGGATTTATATACTTAATTCTTACAGATTCAATGCGTAACTTTCCTTTAGTGCATAATGTATTTAAGAATTATATATATAAAATGACGTTTTATGTTTTTAGAATAACAATGACTTACAGGGAAGTTACTTGTCTAAGATTTTATATATAAAATGTCATAATTACCTAAATTTAGTGACATTTTTTAATATCATTAAATTTTTAATGAAATTATTTGTGCATTAATTGAATAAAAAACAATACAATTATATGTTAGAAAATATAAAATTATTATATGGTTTGTCTGATAATAAATGACATGGCAAGTGACACAATATAAAGGAAAAACGTATATAGGAAGTGTCAGGAGCTGTATATATTAGACATTTATAAGTGTAACCGTTAAGACATTTAACAACGTTTTCGAATCACATAAATGTCTAATGATGTAAATTTTTGTCTTATAATGCCTTTCTTAAACATATCCATGTGTTAGGAAATTATTTTTTAGAAACAAGCATATGTGTTACAAAATATTTAAAATTTATGATTGGTATAACTTTGTTTTGACAAAATAGTATATCGCTAAAAATGTGAATCCCAACATATATAAAAATAGCATAAAATCTAATTAATGAATCTATTAATAGTGTTTGTAAATATTAGAGACTTATTGCGCTATTATGTGTGTTGCAAAATATTTAAATTTTATAGTCATTATTATTCTATGTTGAAAAAGAATATGTTGTTAAAATGTTAAAAATATCATGTATAAGTAGCGGTTACGCGAGGGGAGCTATAAATGTCAGAGACCTTTTGCGACATTTGTATGCTCATTGTTTACTTAATTTCATGAAAGGCTAAGTGTTGTGATATATAAAAAAGTCATGAAATGGATAAATTCTTGTTGTGAGAAAAAGTAATGCAGTTGGTCCTTTCTAGTTCTTACACGTGCAATGACATTATCAAAGACAGCTATCAAGAATATCATTTGTCCCCGTAAACCTTCACATGATAAACATCTTTTCTGCTCGTCTTATTAGCTCGAGTCTTGTAATCACACTTTAGTTCAACTCTTTTTCTGTCTTCACAAAAGAAACTTAATTAAAGCACACAACTCATTTTGTTATTCAACAAAACTTAAGCAATATATTGACCCTTGAGCCAACATTCTAAATATACCATCATTTATTTCATTGGAATTTGATAGTCTTTGACTCTTGGGAAGCGGTGAGGAAAAAGAGAAAAGGGTAATTTGAGTGCTTGAGATTAAAAAACATCTTCACTTCGAAAATATTAATTTGTGTACATAAGTAAAAAAAAAACTTATATTTCTGAACGGATGTAGTATTTGTTGGGGACCAAACCTAAAATGGATAAAATATGTTTAGGACCAAACCCAACATTTAGTTTTATTTGAGAATGGAAAAAAATAAAAGGTGCAATAGTGAATTAGAATTAAAATTTATTTAGGATAGAAGCTGCAACAATTTCGCTGAAGACAATTTTTTAAAAAAAACTAAAACTTCAGCATTAAGTAATTCTCATCCCACCCTATTCAATCAGAAGGTGGATACTTCTCGTCATCTTTGTCTTCACTAGTAGTCTCCGGAACATACATATCTTTGTCATCACCGGTCGCCTAATGTGGGTGAAAAAGAAAAAGGTGAACACAGGCTATTAACATGCGGTAAACAATAATGAATGGTGAATAATTTGAAATACTATTTCAGCACCCGCACTTCTAACTCTTTACACAATGTAGCTCTATTCTCTGATTATCTTATGAAGACATATGTACATTGTCTTAGTAAGTCAATAAACCAATGGCTCGGTACCCCTTTTTAACTAAGAAACCATGTTGGTATAAATGTACGAATGTAGAGGAGATTAAAATTCGTTTTTTAATTCGCACATACAGTGTCAGCACGATTTGTTTGAAGGCCTTCCAGGGTGTTAGGTGTCCAGTTCAAAATCTCAACTTTTGTGGTATCGTCAACTTGAACTCTATTGAAATTCCATTTCAGATGAAATGGTGGAAACCCATACTTATCCATGTATAAGTTACCGGACAAAGATAATTTTTTTTTGGCATTTTGAAGGACACTTTTTCTTGGACACATCACAAACGTTAATGGACCTATTAGTCTTTCCTTAAAAAAATCATTGTAATTTCTAAATTCAGTGGTTATAGGTATGACACTCTCAATTGGAATCCTTTCATATGTGCAGTTGCATATTTATCTTTGATTAGCTCGGTGCAGAGCGTTCAAGATGGAGGTGGACCGAGAATGACTAACCGCCCATCTTTGCAGACTTGTCTTGTGATGCACTCTGCTAAATAAAAGAAACTGCCCATTGGACCATCTAGTAGCGCCCTCATTGAATTTAGTCTAAACATAGTGTCGTACTCTTAAGGCAAGTCAAACTCCTCCCATGATCTCCACTTTATCTTTGTGAAATAAGATGGTAAATTTTGCATCAAATCATTTGTAAATGGGCATCAAATTCATTTTTTCTGATCACAAATGAATTAAATGCATGAAATGGAAATGGTATATATTTATGTTCGAATTCATACACATTTACGATTATGATAAACTCCAATAAATTAGCTTATATCCCAAGAAATTCATAAATATGTTCATAAATTAGACAAAATAAATTAGTTCAATATTTTCTCCCAAAAACTACATTCACAAACTAGAAAAAGACATTGGTATAAATTTCGTATTAAATTGGCATAATCCTCATCAGATTTCACAAATTTGTCGTTGCACTTCCATATAAAATTAACAAATACCTCATCTTCTTGTAAGCTGTCTAAAGATTTTCTAAAGTTAGAGAATGAGAATCCATTGCCCTAACCCGATTTTCTGTTTGCCCTCTTAGCATCCAAGGGAACACATCTTCGTCCTCCATTTGTAGCGTTAATGGACCTATTCTGAGGACCTCATACGCCCAAACATAGAGGAAAGAATATGTTCAACATTTACCCTCAGAAGATTTAAATAATGAGTTTAGAGATTAAAAACTTTACCTCCTTGACGAAACTGTAACCCCTAAGCCCTTTATCTTTTGTCTAGAAATATCACACATAGATATATGACGTAGAATCACCACCCCAATTGTATGAACCAATTTCCTCTACTACTTCCGAACCCCTCAAACACCACAAGTGCACTGTGTCACTTGTGTTGCTAAATAATGTTCTCCCAAGAAGCATCAGCATGAAAGTTTTAATCGTTTAATGAATGTGACAAATGTCCATTAATTCAATGACTCGGTTATCAAGTACATGGAGTAATTCCACCACCCTGACAGCATCATCGGCAATAAATTTCAAAACAAACCCCAACATAGCCTTGGGTCTACTACGTATCTCTAAACGCCAAGGAATTGGCTTCCCGCCTGCCCTCATTCCAGTAAACAATGTAAAATCTATTGGTGTAAGGGTTACCTCATCCACCGGGAGATGGAAAGTGTTTGTGGAGTCCTACCAACGTTTGACAAGGACGTACGGGATCTTCCTATCACAGCTCTACAATCGGAAAGGTGTAAAGAAATACACCAAAACTGGGATCCACGAGTTACTCTAGTACCATGTTTGGCTAATTATGCCATGCCTGGCTTATCTTCACCGTCGAACCTCTTGAATAAATTGGATGTCCTTCCTGCACAATCGCACATTAAATAACTTTAAATACAAATTTAAATAGAAAATGTGAGTACATGTTAAATTTAACTCACCTTTCCTGGTATGAAACAGGATGATAAGTGCGAATCTGGATCTCTTATCATCTGACTGGAAGGATATACTTTTACTAGTGGTCGATAATGAGGAACTCGGCGAATCGCTGGCCCATACCTAGCACTATCTAAGCTTTCATAAGAAGTTTATTTTCCTCCACCTTTAGAAACCATCTAACCGGTTCAATTTCGAACGAGTGGAATCAAAACTGAATGGGCAATTAATTCTAGTGTACCCCAAAAACAACCTTCTACTCAAACTAAAATAATTGAATTACAAAAAAATCTAGAAAAACAAACCACTATTTCCTCGCGGGCATATATAATCGTAGAAGAAGGAGAATAAGGACATGTAGGGAAAGGGGAAATAAACCAGTTAAACTACCGTAAAAGGATATAAGACTACTTGAGGTAGAGGAAGACAAATTAGGTACCAGAGATAATTACTTTTTTCCTGGTTATCATTCACACAATTAAGAAAATAAAGAAAAAAAAAAACCAGTTATAACATTTTTACTCACACCACCTGTACATGCATGAAACACATAATTAATTAAATAGTATATAAATACATATCGATTTCATTATTCTTATATCCATAGCATTAAAAACTAACACCAATATCCATACAAACCTGTTTCAATCCGATAGGTAACTGTTCAAAATGTTCAAATCGAATTCAGGTAGTGCTCGCTTACCACGGCTACTATTCTTTTTCACTTCTGGACGCATACCCTTATTATGTCGATACTTCGACCTAAATGTATAAAGATTCAACCGTAAATATATATATAAACACATAATCTAATTTTGAATGTAATCATATAATTTAAACATTAAATTTTTTTTACATGCATTTCCAGCACTTCACAAATTTTTTTTCTTCTTTCGATCGCCTTTGGTTGTTGTTATTACAGGATCCCGAACTGCATGTATGTCGCTACTAGTGCCGGCCTTACCCTCATCTGAATTATTCTTTAATCTCAAACACCTCAAGTGTTCTATTTCCCAAATAATTTTGAATTGTCTTCCGACTGAGAAGCATAGTAACACATCGTTTGGCACAATCCCATGAGCATTCCAAGTCTATCAAGTTGGTTGGTCTTTCGAGATGCTCTAATCCATTACATATCACCTTGTCCATTGCATGCACCTCGACTCCATCTTCTGAGAATGCAACACTTTGGAATTCGTTTCATGTGTTCTACAACCATTATCCAAACAATATGAGAACATGAATACCTTTTGACTTCAACTTAAAACACATGCATTCAGTATTTCAAGAAATCTTGTTAAATTCAACAACCCATGTCAATTCCGGCTTACTATACTTGGAAAGATAATACTTTACTCTTCCTGTCCAAACAATTTTATCTACCTCAAAGTATAACCCTTGTCTTCTTATTTATTTCAGACTATCCAGAACACCTTCCTTGTATAAACCTCTGTTGTGTGCATTTCAATAGCAGCTGAATCCGGTGATCGTACAATTGATGTACTTTCAGTTTTAGCTGGAGCCATAGCTATTACATTTCGAAGTTGTGCAGTTGCCGAATCAAATGCTCTCACAAATTCGTACAATTTCATTTTATCATTCAAGTGAGAGTTTAAAAAGGCATTCATTTTCTCAAATATTTGAGCACTTTTTTTCCCAACAAAAAAATATCCTCTGAGGTAGGGTTCGACCTGTTCGAGCTTTGCAATTGTAAACCCATTCCACCCAAGCATTCTCTAATCAACTTTCTTGAGCCAATTTTTGCCATTCAGAATCAAATGGATTGGTATGACTCGGATAGGCATGAGAACATGGAGAGCTTCCAAAGATTTTGAAATCCAAAGAAACAAGCTTAGAAGAGTTTGAGGCTACAAAAAGCTAGAACTACCATCGACCACACCATTGCCGGTAGGATACCGTCAACCCTACCATCGCCGGTAGGGTTCTGACCCAAAATTGTTTTGAGGATCCGATCTTTCGTCGATAGTAGGTCTCGGGAGCTAAAGGTCTTGAAGAAATTTAACTCCTTTGATCCATCACTTTGATTGTTAAGTTTATTTTGACTTGTAATTAAGTGGTCAAAGTGCCCATCTGCTTATCATAAGCTAGATTAACAATTAAGGTTAAAAGTTAAGGATGTGGAGCATATATATATATATATGTATGTATTTTTCAGCCATTGAACATAAGAATAAAGAAATGAAATATTGGAAGAGTCTTGAGAGATAGAACCTAGGATTCTTTGTTTCTTTTCCTTCCTTGTAATTAGGAATTTCTCTTGCGAATTTAGTCTTGGATAACTTATTTACTTTCAATTGGATTCTTGGCCTTTATGTGGGTAACATTCTTGAACCTTTTGTCGTTGCAAGTCCTTGTGAATTGAAAAGTTCATGGAATTTTAAAGGAAATTTCTATTGGATGAGGTTTTATTTTGTTGTTATACATGAATGTCTCTTAAGAGACTTGGAAAATAAAAGTTTGAACTCCCATGTCCTTTTAAGGAGATGAAGAGTTATATTATGGGAATTCATGGATGGGTTTTAGGCTTTCAAAAGGATGAAAGTTTTCAATTTCATATTCCATTTAAGGATTATGGTTTTAAAGTTTCCTTCGAAACATTCTTAACAACTGTGTTCTTTAGAAGTTGTTTCTTAAACCTCATCCCTCAAATTTTTATAAAACTCTCATTGTTTGGAATTTTGAAACTTTCTCTAACTTCTTATTCATAATTCTTAAATCCTTTCAAGACCTAAGCTTCTACTATCATATTCCATTTAAAGAACTTTTGAGAATTGATGTTTTTATATGGATGCATCTACATGATTTCCTTGTTTATCTTTGTGCCTATCTTGAAAGAAATAATGTAAAACTATTGTGGCCTGAACTACAAGATTTCTTTGATTTTAATTGTGTTCTTTTTTAAAGAAGACTTGTTATGCTTTGGTGGCATTTATGTGTTTATTCTGTGGATAATTCGTCTTTGATCTTATTTTTCTATGCTACTATCACATTTCATAAACCTTTTAAGGAAGAGCCGCAAAGCTTGCTTTTCTTATGTTCTAGACGATCATTTGCTTTTACTTGCCAAGTTTTACTTTAAATTATTCATAGTATTCTTCCTTTGGTTCATATAATCTCTAATGTTCCTTACCTCTTATGGTTATTTTAAGGTACGGCTTCGAGGATGAATTCTTTCAAAGGAAGGGCGGATGGTATGACCCGAGATAGGCATGAGAACATGAAGAGATTCCAAGGATCGATTACGAGGTCGACAGCATGGAAGATAGACTTGGAAATGTAAAGAAACAAGCTTAGAAGAGTTTGAGGCTATAAAAAGCCAGACCTACTGTCGACCCTACCGTTGCTGATAGGATTTTGGCTAAAAACTATTTTGAGGATCCGACCTACCGTCGACGGTAGGTCTCAGGAAGCTGTAGGTCTTGAAGAAATTTAACTCCTTTGACCCGTCATTTTGATTATTAAGTTTATTCTGACTTGTAATTAAGTGAGCTAAGTGCCAATCTACTCATCATAAGCTAGATTAACAATTAAGGTTGAGAGTTAAGGATGTAGAGCACTATATATATGTATATTTTTCAGCCATTGAACATAAGAATGAAGAAATGAAATATTGGAAGAGTCTTGAGAGGTAGAACCCAGGGTTCTTGGTTTCTCTTCCTTCCTTGTAAATTAGGAATTTCTCTTGTATAATTCTAGACAAGCAATCCTTGAATCTTCAATTTAAGAGTTCTAGTCTAATTTCCAAATCCTATTTATCCCTTGAGGTGCCAACTCCATAGTTGGTATTACTTGGGGACATGGTTCTTCTTAGAGTGTGAAGGATAGGTGAGGCTTTTCCTAAGCCTTGTTGATTTGTTATATATAAGAAGATCTTTTTGTTCCTTCTTATTTTATCTTTCTGCAATTTTATGTTTATGTTACTCATTTCTCCAAAACAAACCATCAAGGGAATTCTTGGGAGTACATGATCTTCAAGGGCAGCTAAGGAGGATCATACCACTAATGTGAGATACATTTTTTTCTCACTAATTCTACGAAGTCGTCATTAAATTCTTTACAATGCACGCGACTCTGAGCATTCCTTTTCAAATGCCAACTGCATAACCTATGTACAGATCTAGGTATCAACTTTACAGCTTTTTGCGTTGCTTTATCTCCATCTGTCAATACCGATATAGGCAACTTCTCATCCATTCCTCAATCAACATTGATAAAACCTATTCATATGAATCAACATACTCATCAGATAATAGTGCGCATACAAATACACATAGTAAAATAATTGTTTACCCTAATAGAACAACAAGCAGTTTTTATAAATATTTGTTTAATAAGTTGCATAAAATATCAACACATCTCCAAAACACTGGTAATCTCAATGTGATTGTGAATCTGTCCAAAATAGTTTGCTTAGCCTATTTTCTTTATCTATATTAATCTTGAAGAAAAAATTCGGGTCAGCATCTTGTTTCATTAATAGGTATGCTATTATGCTCTCTGCATCGCCATTCACTGTTTCTTTCCTTTTTGTTTATTGACTTGGTGTTACACATCTTTAATTGTGAATCTTGTTTTATCATAGCCTCCTGATTGCAACACAGATAACTTCATAATTTTACTTGTCTTAATACGTATACCACGCAATGTCATTGCTAGTGCAAGGTCCAATTCGCTCATGTTACGATGTGATCTTAGGAGTTGAACATGTTCTTTTGTTGACAAAGTATAGTTATGTTTCTTCACAAACTCTATCGAAACATATTTCTTTCTTATATTATCATAGTTAATTCTAAAATATACTTCACATTCGACCCGAGTTATTTCTTTGTGATTCCTACACCAATCATTTTTTTATACATTTCTCTGATATAAATTCTTCTTAACTACGATGCCATTTTCTATGTCGGACACCCCTTCTTTACTTTTTTAGCGTCCTCTTTTCGATACGAAAATCCAACATATCTACTATCCATACTATAAAATAATTCTGCTTCTTCAATTGATTCAAATGTCATTTGCAATACTTGATCCACAGATAAATCATTATCTATTACATGTCCAAATATTTCTTCCATTCTGTTGACACTATAGATTCAATTGGTATACTTTGACTGCCACTTGGTGCATCTTTTTGTACATACTTTTCCTCTTCTGCCAATTTGTTTTTATCTTCTGATTCATAATAACAGTCCTCCTCCAATTTTTGATTTCTATCATTGTAGCCAATGTTCAATTCTAAATTTCCATCACACTCCTCATTCAAATCAAACATAATCCTTTTTCCTTTTTTTGTCTCTTGCATCCATTTACATTTCTTTTACACAATGAATGCTTAAATTAATTTCTTCGTTGATAAAATATATCTAACATAAATGTAGAAAACAATACCTTTTCACCATAATAAACAAACTGTAAACTTCTTTCATGAACAACAAATAAATTATTTGAGTAATCTCCAAATTTTGTAAGCAACAAACTTTCATTTTGTTTAAAGTTGAACAAATGGAAAGTCAATTCTGTCATCGCATATTATATCACAAATTAATTCTTATATTAAATATGAATTAATGTGATTATAATTGTAGGCTTTACAGCCCATTTCTTCCTAATATTTTTTTATTTTTCCAGCCCAATTTTCTCCCCCATTTGACCCCATGATGTTCTGGGCCTCAACCAAAGTGGAATAGGCTAATGGACTGCTTCTGAGCTGCCTCCTTGATCGAGTCTTTAGGGATGCCCGCGGCTCGGGTTGGCCACCCGAGTCGTCTGCTCAGCTCCTCTTTAATTGATTGTTGTCTCTTCGTTTCTTGTGTAGTCTCTTGGACTCCTCCTCTTAACCGCCTCTCATTCTCTCTGTGTCTTTTGGAGTCTTCAAGACTCTTGTTTTCTTCTCCTTCTCTTTCGGCTCTGCCACTGCTGTTCTCTCTGTTCTGGTGCTTTTATGTTATTAACCAGTCTTCTCCTTTGTCACCATTGTTTGTCTGTTGGTGAGGCTAGAGAGATAGCCGTAAGGAAAGAAGAGAGAGAGAGAGAGAGAGAGAGAGAGAGAGAGGGGTAGTATATTGCCGATGATTTCTTCCCAGTTGAGGCCCATTTCCGAGGGTTATAACCCCGATCATCACTTTTCTTCACTATCGACGCCTCGACGCGGCAGCACTGCTCGACGTCCGATTCTGGTTTGATAACCTCTCGGTTTAAGCTCCTCGGTCATCCCTTTGATTTTTTGTTGGCCGCTTCACGGCGACAGTGGTGAGCAAACCGTTCTTTGATTTATTTGGGTTATTTTTATACTAATCGGGTATTATTTTGCAGATTACCTTATTATTGTTCTTTAGCTGATTTCTGTTCATTGAAAAATTGAATCTTTCTGTTTTTCTTCCTCTGTAATTTATTCTTTGATAAATTTGTAATAGTAATAGTTAATTGTAATAGTAAATAGGAGTTGTTTTCTCCAACATAATTAAAAATTAAATTCTCAAACCAATAAATTGTTCATTATACAGTTTGTCTTCTTAAACATAATCAATTTTAATTTACACCAAATTAGCATTCTTACAATCACAAATAAAAACATGAAAAAATACTTTTACTTAATAAAAATTACATTTCTTACAAAATATGCCAACTGAAAATTTAGTACATATAAACTCAAAACAACCCAATTAACTTAACAAAATTTGTTTTGGCTGAGTTTCCATACCTTCCAACTAACTAAATCATTCGATACATTTCTAGGGTGCAGTGCTGAAGCTCCTCCAGACACAGTTCACCAGATGAACACCACCATACCACTGTCAGCATAAGCACTGCTAAGAAGTGCTAAACAATGCCGAATAAAATTCTTCGTTCTTGGCTCGTCGGAAATTCTTCTTTGTTCTTGGCTCGAACTAATGAGCAATGGGAGACAATAGCTTAAACTGATGAACAAGTCCCCCTTTTATTTCCATCTTATACACCAACCTCATCCTTTCGTATTAATTTCCTATACTTGTAAATAATACGAAAATAATTAATTTCTTCTCCTACATAGCTTTGTTCTCGCCGGAAAGAAAACTTCACCGAACGGGTTTCACAGGTTCGGGCCCATGACTTTCTTTTTCCCATCTCACAACTGACTTCCTCCTAGTAAATTAATCTTGAAGCAGAAAACTGTTTCGGTGGTTTACTAGCAACCTAACCTTGCACTAGAAGATTGTTTGGATAGTTCACTTTTCTTATATACTCTATTCTTAATTCAACAAATGAGAATAAAAATAGACGAATATAGATGAAAATAGGAAAAAAGTAAGTATTTAATTGAAAACAAGTAACTTCTAAAAATCTTCAAAATAGCAAGAATTCACTAAGTACTTTATTCTTTAAACACTATACACCTTCAATGAAGTCTAACATTCTCTATTTATAGAGGGAAAAAGGGGTAGGTGATTATCCTAATCAACTAAATAAAATCAAACCTAAACAAGTTCAACAAAATAAAAGATTCTATCCTAACTAAGCCAACTAAGAAAATCTGTGAACTTTGAATTCCTAGTAGCACGTGTACACACCTTATACACCTCTTTAAAACTTTTTAGAAATTCCAACAATTACTAAATAGCCTTCCTCCTTTTTCTCCAATGATGACTTTTTCTTCACAAAATCTAAACAAGAATAAGGACCAACTAATTTAAGCAATTTAAACTAAAATAAACATGTGAAAATCAATTAAAAAACCATATTAAATTAGGCCTATCAAAACATAAAACTAATTAGCCACTAAACATTATTATAAAACATAAACTCATCGACAAATTTATGAAAAAGAGTAAGTTTAGTGAGCTTATGAGAAAAGATCCATGATCCCGGCAATTGTCCAAGCTTGTCTTTCCATTTGATTGAATAAATCCCCCAAATTGGGCCTTCTTACCAGATATAAAACTGAAACTAAGACCTAAGCTATTGAATTAATGTGTTTGATAGGGTTTATATAAGAGGAAAAAATCTCCAAATCCTACTCTACAATTACTCTAATAGCTTTCTAAAAAGTTTTGAATCTAATTACAAAAAGAAATAAAATAAAAGTACAAAAGGAAAAACTACCAAATTTGCAATTCAACCCTATCGTGACTATCCGAGCTAGGATAGTGAAACTATTCGGATTCGGATAGTTTATGGAAAATTCTTCTTCAATTGAATACTCAATATTCGGACCCGGATAGTTGCTATCCAGATCCAGATAGTGCTTGTGTTATAGCAAATCCAGTTTTGTCTGTTCTTCTCTGTTTCCAACTCCAAAGTCCTTCATTTTTACTTATTTTCAACAAATCTTTATTTCGAAGGTACCTATAACAGTAAGAGAAGAAACATGATCAAATAACTCTATTTTCTAGACATTTAAATATAAAAACCGCTAAAAAGAACAATACTTAAGAAGGTAAAATGAGACTTATCAAATAATTAATTTCCCTACTGTTGGGGAAACAAGGGGATAGACTAGGTCCATTGGACCTGTCCCTACTTTTAATATTAAAAATCTAATGTTGAAGAAAAATACCTCTAATTACTATTATAAAATACTAATTACTATTACAAACCCCAAATCAGCGGAAGAATAAAAGGAAATATATAGAAGATATCATTGAGTACATAACTGAGCCTATGGTCATTCTGTAAGGGATATTGGCCATATCTATTTTTTCACTTTCAGTTTTAGGACAGGTTTTGTCGGCAAGTTCAAAGTGGCTAGCAAGAAGAGTTGTAACGGGTTTACATAGGTGCATTGAAAATTTGGATACAATTTTCTGAAGGAAAGGCTTTTGAGATAGAAAAAGAGAATGATCATGTCTATCTCTTGAGATACTCATCCCAAGAATTTTGGATGCAACCCCTAAATCTTTCATATCAAACTCAGATTTCAGCAGCAATTTCAGGTCATCAATCTTAGCTTTGTGACGACAAACTATTAACATATCATCCACATACAGCAACAAATAAATAGCAGAATCCACATTATTACCAGAAAAATAAAGACAACTATCATAGTTGCTTTTTGAAATACTAATTTTAGACATAAAGGAATCAAACCTCTTGTACTATTGCCTTGGAGACTGTTTCAGCCCATATAAAGACTTTTTCAAAACACACGCCATGTGTTCCTTACCCCTTACCTCAAAACCAGGTGGTTGACGTATATAAATGGTTTCTTCAAGATCACCATGTAAAAAGGCAGTTTTCACATCAAGTTGTTCAAGATTAAGATCGTAGAAGGCAACAAGAGCAAGAACAATCCTAATGGTTTTGTATTTAACAACAAGAGAAAAGATTTTATTAAAATCAATGCCCTCAACTTGTGAAAAACCTTTTGC
The DNA here is from genome assembly GCA_028651295.1 of Catharanthus roseus. Taxonomy (NCBI): domain Eukaryota; kingdom Viridiplantae; phylum Streptophyta; class Magnoliopsida; order Gentianales; family Apocynaceae; genus Catharanthus; species Catharanthus roseus. The sequence goes on from JAPQWS010000104.1 coordinate 13,217,220, forward strand.
AACAAGTCTGGCCTTGAACCTAGGAGATTCGTTAGAAGACTCTGATTTTTTTATTTTGAAAATCCATTTACAATCAACAAGTTTTTGTTTTGAAGATTTTGGAACAAGAATCCAGGTTTTATTTTTGTTTAAAGAAAACATTTCTTCTTCCATCGCATGTAACCATAAAACGAGATTGAGACTTTCCAAAACCTCAGTAAAACATAAAGGTTCTTTTTCCTCTACATAAGATGCAACAGCAAAAGCATATGATACAATGTAGGAGTTGTTAGTATATGCCCTAAGACCAATTCACTCACATTTATGATCTATGAAGCATGTATTTTTTGAATTGTATTTTATGCTCTTGGTCATCAAGTATGTGACTTGATTGTAAAACCCTTATAGCTAATGAAATACTATTCTTATTTGTCCCTAGTTTATTACATCTTGTAAACTAGTGTGAAGTTGATTGATGGTCAAGTTTTACTGATCATGAATATGAGATAAAAAAATCAATTCATAAATACATATTGAGAATATTGTATTGGACATGACCCAAAGTGAAGAAGAAATATTGCATGGGTTTAAGTTATAAGTATTTCTTCTCAGTTTTACATTTGGTGTCCTTTGACCAAATGTTTCTAATGTTTCTTGCATGGGGAGAAAATATGTTTTGACATAGTCAAACATCACTTTTAATTAGGTGATCATTATGACTATTGGTTGGCTTATTTTCTCGTCATGGCTTGAATATTGGAGATAGTGAAAGGGATTTGTCCCTCTCATTTTAGAGAGAGATATCCATGGGCCCCTTGATAAGGAAGACTGGAAAATATGCATGATCATACTCAAATAAGTATTAATAAGGTGTTATTAATATTATTTGTTGGAACAGTCTGCCTGGTGATCAAGTAAATGGTTAATTAAGTTTTATAAGGATGACTTGATCCATGCCTTACACTTAATTAGGATATCGTGTGACAAAAGGACTAAATATTAAATATGATGCTAGGTTATTATTACATTTACTTAACTTGGGTAAGCATAATGTCTTGCTAGAGGCCGCTTATGTTTTGTGAATAAATGTCTAGGATATTTTTCATTCACTGCCAACGTTAAGTGAACCTACAGGGTCACACGTAAAGACGATCTTGTGAGCATAATATCCACGTTCAATTAATTTAGATTGTGTCCAGAGTTGTTGAACGTATACAAAAGGGGAATCAGATTCCATATTGTATTTTCTGGTAAGTTAATAAGTAATTAATTTTATTAAATCGAATAAATGAAATTAATTACTTAATATTACTCATCCAACCGTTGGATGGTTATAGGAATAGACGGACGAGATTAAACTGTCATTAGATGACAGTTAGGGTTTTGATATTGACAGCTATAAAAGGTTATGTTAACTTTTTCTTGGTGGTCGTCCTTTATCTGATTAAAGAAAAACAAAACCCTAAACCCTAGAATGGCGATATAGTATCTGGCCTCCTCTCTCCGAAATACGACCGATTACCAGATAGTTAGGATCAGTTCTGAACAGTTTTCAGAACACAGAAGGGGCTAGCATCCCGATCGCTTGCAGAGAAGTTCGTCGCATGGATACCAGTAGAGGGCGAAGCGTATAAAGCAGCGCCTCCACAACGAACAATCAAAACATTGAGGTAATTTCTATCCAATTGGTTTTTCTAGTATGTGCAGATCCCGTTGGTGGATTTTCGTAGTTTTATTTTATTTTGTTTTTGCCTACGGAGTCCAACAGGAGTAACCATACCGAGGATGATCCTTTGGTACCCTACGGACTCAATCTCTAGCTAGCTGATAATCCCTAAGAGCTTGGGTTTGAGCCTCAGGATGTTCCTCTTCCTCATTAGAACCATCTAGAATAGGGTCAAAAGTTTCGGGAACAGGAGTACTACTGGAAGGAGCAGAAAACTCATAATTGGTTTTAGGTTCCTGAGGCGGATCTAAGGAAGTTTTGGAGATGGTCTCCACCTTCACCGGAATGCTACTAGGAGTGAGAATACTAGGAGGATTATCGGTGCTGGATTTATCCTTAAGACAAGGTATCTCTAACTCGTTCAGGATGACATCCCTGCTGATAATAACCCTCACCCCTGGTTCACCTTTTAACCACACTCTATAACCCATTACCCCACTAGGATATCCTATAAACACCCCTTTTCCAGACCTAGGATCTAGTTTTTCCTCTTTTTGATGAGCAAAGGCTGTACAACCAAAAACTCTCAGATTAGAAAGATTAGGAGGTTTATCACACCAGAGTTCTATAGGAGTCTTAAAGTTTATAGTTGTGGATGGAGATCTATTGATGAGGTATACTGCTGTACTAACAGCTTTACCCCAGAAAGGTTTTAGGATACCAGAAGAAACTAAAAGATACCTGACCTTATCCATAATGGCACGGTTCATCCTTCGGCAACTCCCTTTTTTTGTGGGTTATGTCTAACCGTTCTATGGTGTAAAATGCCATGCGATACACACAAGTCAGAAAACTTTCGGTTACAAAATTCAAGACCGTTATCGGTCCTGATAGTTTTTAGTTTATTTCGAGAATGATTTTCGGCAAAACGTGTCCATTCACAAATTTTTTCAAACGTTTGGTCATTGGTTTTTAAAAGAAAAACCCATACATGCCTAGACAAATTATCAACAATAGACAAGAAATAAACGTTACCACCATAAGTCGGAACCTTCTTAGGCCCCCGCAAATCACAATGCACATAATCAAGAGGTACCGAAGACTTGTGTGTGCTTGTTGAAAAATTGATTTTTTGTTGTTTTCCCAAAACACAGTGATCACAAAGGAATCAATTTTGTCACCACATAAAAGTTTTTGTTTTTATAAATGATAAAGCCCCTTTTCACTAATATGGCCGATACTCCGATGCCACAACATATTTTTCTCAGGGACAGATTTTGAAACCAAGCTAGTGGAGTTGCAAACTATTTTACCAAGAAGGATGTATAAATTTTCCTTTTTAAAACCTTTTAGCATGACTAGGTTTCCTTTGCAAACGTGTAAAATTCCGTTTTTGGATTTAAAAGAGAGACCCAGAGAGTCTAAATAACTAAGGGAGATAAGATTCTGACGTAAGTCAGGCACGTATCTCACCTCAGTGAGTTTTCTAGTCACACCATCATGCATTTATATGAAGATATTACCAATGCCTTTAATTTCGCAAACCTGATTATTACCCATAAAAACCTTTCCTTGGTTTAAAGGTTTGAACTCAGAAAACCAATGTTTGTTAGATCTCATGTGAAATGAGCAACTAGAATCAAGCACCCAATGATTAACAACATCAGTACATGAATGAGAAAGAGAAACACACAAAACCTCAGAAAACGTAGAGTTAACATCTGATTCAAAAACGTGAGTTTTGTCGACTTTATTACCTTCTTTACCATGTTTACGTTGTTTCTCGTCTTTGATTCGTTTAAAACACTTATTTTTCTTATGCGCTTCTTTCCCACAATAAAAGCATTTTACTTTGCTTTTCCCTCGTCATTTGGAACGGCTTTTAAAACGATGACTAGTAGGTTCTCTTCGGTCAATCCTTCCTCTCACAAAAAGATTTCACCATGAGATTTATTTTCTTTTTCCAAATCCAAATCTTTTGATTTTAAAGCATTTTTGACATCAGAAAGAGACAAATCATCTCTGCCGTATTTACTAGCATATTTGACATCGTTAAAAGAATCAGGCAAGCATTTAGTAAAATAACTGCAATATTTTCACCAGAGATTTTCTCTCCGACGTTTTAAAGTTCCAAAATGATTTTATTCAAATCATCTATATTTTCATAAAATGATTTTGTCCCACTCATTTTGAAACCGAAAAGCTGTTGTTTTAAATAAATTTTATTAGAAAGAGATTTTCCCAAATATAGTTTTTCCAATTTTGTCCAGATTTCAAAAGCATTGTCTTTTTCATCAATTTCTCATAAAATGTTATCAGTCAAATGCAAGGTGAGGCAACTATGAGCATCACCTAGTTTTTCCTTAAGAATTTCGCCCTTCCAAGATTTCGGATACTCTTCAAGGCTGCAAATAGCGGGAGCAATTTTATTTTGTACCAAAACTTCTTTCATTTTCCTTCGCCACATTACAAAATCAGATTTGCCATCAAACCCATCGGTTTCAATTTTTGGAACTGAAATATTTTAAAGGCAAATAGGTGTAATTCAGTGGTTTAGGAAAAATGAAAGATTTGAAAACATTTTGAATAAAATTGTCCGGATTTTCCTCAAAAACAAAGAAAAAACTTTCAAAGAAAAATATCGTTGTTTGTTTTAGTTTGTTTGATAAGGTTTGGTTTTCATTATACAAAACAGTGTAACAGAAAACACAAACAAGAATAACTAATCATAAAACAAGGAAACAAACTGTATAACGAGAGAAAAAAAAAACGCTGAAACAGACCGATCCACCAAACAGCAAGAAAAAGACAGGAACAAAAAAATATAAAAAAACTTTTGAAATCAGAAAGAAAAACTGCCAAGACACAGATACTTGAAATCTCATGGATTCAAGCCAGACTTGGATTTTTGTTTTTGAAGAAGAAGAGAAGGGAAAAACTAGAATAACAGAATAAAGGGAAAAACTGAAGTAGAAATAATAATAATAATAATAATAATAATAATAGTAATCACAGTAATAGCAAGAATCGGCGGCAAGCTGTAACAACCAACAACCAGAAATATAGAATCGGCGGCAAACCGAAAGAAGTAAACTCAGAAGCAGAGAACAGAAACCGGCTACAAGCCGAAAGAAGTAAACTCGGAAGCAGAGAACAGAAACCAGCTACAAGCCGAAACAAACAAACAGAAACAGAAACCGACAGCAAGTCGAACAAAAGAAACAATAATAATAAAACTGTAAGAACAGAGTGAGTAAGAGGAACTTCACTGGCCGGATCTGAGGAGTTTCCTCAGATCCAAAAGGTTGTTGTCAGATGCTAGCACCGATGAGCTGGAACCAGGCTCTGATACCACTTGTTGAAGAAAAATACCTCTAATTACTATTACAAAATACTAATTACTATTACAAACCACAAATCAGCTGAAGAATAAAAGGAAATATACAAAAGATTCAATTTTCAAGAACAGAAACAGTAAAAATGTGTATTAAAGGCAATCTACAAAATCAACACCCGGTTAATACCAAAGGAAAAGCAAATGAACAAGGAGTTGTTCCACTTACCACCGCCGTGGTGAAACCTACGGCGGAAAATCAAAGAGATGACCGAGGAGACAAAACCCAACGGTCACAAGAAATGCAAACGGTCGCCGGCAACACCGCGTCGAGGCGTCGAAAGTAAGCAAAGGAATGATCGGGTATTCTACCCTCAGAAATGGCTTCAGCCGTGACGGAAGTCACCGGCAACCCTCTTTCTCTATTTCTCTCTCTTTTCTTTTTCTCACAGCTCACACTCTAAGCACACCAACAGATAATCAAAGGTGACAAAGAAAACCGGCGAATAATAGAGAATCATAGAACACCGGAATAGAGAGAGGGGAGCAGTGGCGGTGCCGCAGAAAAAGGAGAAAACCAGAGAGTCCAAAAAAACTCGAAAGGCAGAGAGAATAAAGAGAAGGTCAAGAGGAGGAGAGAGAGAGAGAGAGAGAGAGAGAGAGAGAGAGAGAGAGTGCACAAAAACCGAGAAGGCAGCAGAGGGCGAGCGCGGGCGCCAACGGATGGCCCAGGTGGCCAACCCGAATCAGCCCAAGCATCCTTGACCCAGTCAAAAGCCTACTACAGGTTGAGGCCCATTATCATCATTGGGTTTAAGGGGAAGGAGAAATTGGGCTGGAAAAGAAGAAGATATTGGGAGAACATGGGCTTGAAAAGCCTACATCTAATAACACTCCCAACCACTCTATCTCTCCTCTTTTCAATTTCTCTCCATCTTCCTCGCTCATTCCTTCCCCATCCTTTCTTTCTCTCTCTTCCTCTCCCTTAAAATATCCAATAACCTTCCCAACCACTCCATCTCCCTCACTTATTCCTCCCTCTCCCCCCCTTCTTCATCTCCCTTAAACTTTCTTTTATAGTTTTCCACCACTGCAATGAAGAATTGTAGAAAATACACAACAGAAAACAAAATTTCTTAAGGACTTATAACCAATAACTTCCCTTTTTTTCCTACCACATTTCCTAGCCTCTCTTTTTTTCTCTATGAGTTCTCCTTTCTTCTCCTTCTTCCTATTGGAAGAAATCTCTGGGAATATTTATGCTTTTCCTTCCATTACCTCACTACCACCATTGCACACTACCACCACTACACACCACCAGCACCATCATCGCCACCACCCTTCATCCTCAATTTTTTCTTTTTTATCCCCCCTGGAATTCATCTTTTTTCATTTATGTTAAAATAAATTGGTAAACTACTTCCAATTTTCTTGCTTTTTGTCTTTTTATGATCTTTTCCTGCTATAGTTAAGATAGAAATCAAAAACCCAAAGATGTAAATTGAAGTTTTTTTAATACGTAAATTGTGATAGTATTTCTCATAGAAAAAAGCTCTATTTCAAACAATAAAATTGTTCGTGAGTGTGATTTTGAATGTAAATGTAAGCTTTATCCTTTATTTGGGTTTACAAAATCTTGATTTTTCTCATTTTTTTCTTGCTCGTTTTTTGTACATATTATGAAGATTTGAACTGGGATGTAGCAAGTAATTTTGCCCCATTTTTATTTTGTTGTTTTGCAACCCATCATTGTAAGGGTGGTGCAGGTGGCGTTGGGGATAGAATTTACAAAGTTGAGGTTGGGAAGAAAGTTTGCACTGTGCACAGTAATGGATTGGGAAGAAGGATGAGAGAAAATTTTTTTTTTTCTTGAATAAAGAGGGAGGACAAGAAAAATTTAAAAAAAAAAAAGAATAATAAAGTCAGAAAACTTGGCTGACTAAAATTTTTAACATTTCTTGAATATGTAAGATTACTAAAATGAAAGGGGAATGAATTTCCATAGAAATCTTTTAAAGTGGAAGTTTAGAATGATAAATAAAGTATAAAAATAATTATGAAATAGAAGGCTTGGATATTGTAAAAAAAATACGAAAAAGAAAAAGTTATTTTCTAAACAATTATGTTTTCTGGATGGAAAAAAAAAAGTTAAGCATTGTTTTCTTTAGAATTAAATAGAAGAGAAAAGAAACTTTACAAATAAAGAAATAAATGGGAGAAAAATAAAATAAATAAATAAATGGATGAGATAGTAGATATAAAAGTGATATATTAGATATAGGAGAAAAATTGAAAAAAATGAAATAATGATAAAAGAGAAGACACAATTGAGAGCGTGATTGAATTTTTTAATATTAAAAGTGGGATAGGAGCAATGGACTCGGTCTATCCCCCAATTTTCCGACTGTTGGAACACGGTCTTTGAAACTACCTCGGCCACGTGTACACCATCCAGTACCTATTGCTATTTCATATAAACCACCTTGCTGGTAACATAAAGTTTAACCAATTAGAAATATAGTAATAGCTGATATTTGAGAAACCCAGAAAACTAAAGAGTTAACCACTAAAAAGATTATTTGAACACTTAAGTTGGGAAGCATGCCCTTTATGCTGTGCCAAGTTGGCGACTAGCCGGGAGCTGAAACAGCCTCTACCAAAACATCAACAGTTGAGTTAGAGACATGTTAGCTCCACTTATATAATATAAGGTTAAATAACATTGTATTAAATACTACTAACTCCACTTAATAATATAAGGTTAAATTATGTTTGCCCATAAATTAAGAAAACATAAATTAATATATTTTTATAACAAAATATCTATAATACCCCTTCATTTATTTTATAAATTTCTTATTCCAATGCTCTATCCTCTCTCTCCTCTCTCTTCTTTCCATATTTTAAGGTTTTATTAAATGTGAGTGGCATTAGGTATAAGAATTGCTAAGTAGTAATACATTAAATGAATATGGGTACTCTTGAGAAAGGGAAAAGTCCATAAAGGGAAATCACCTTATATTATGAAATTCCAAATATGATAACTTAACATTGTATAACAGAGGTAGTACCTATGATAAGAGATGAATTATTTTGCACTTTTGTACTTACATACAAGGATTAAAAAGGTAAAAGACAAGGCAGCTTTGGAAGGGAGACATATACCATCCATGCCCTAAATGAATAATGAGAGTGGAAAGAGATAATGAGAAGTAAATGAAATAAATGAATCTGGATAGTTAGAAATTACTCCCTTCAGTGAAGTGAAAAATAGAGGGGGTTTTAGACCCATTAAGAATGGTCAAGAATATAAGAAGTCTTACAACTTTCAATAAATATTTATTGAACTTCTTCTATTTCTACACATCTTCCTATTCATTTATTTCACCCTACTATCTATCTCTTTCCTCATTTATAAACGGTATAAAGATTATTGTAGTTCAAAAATTGTCTTGTTTTCAAGAACATTAATTTGTGTACAAATATCTAAAACGTCTTATATTTGTGACTGGAGGGAGTATGTAATAAATACCTTTTCATATGTTAAAGGCTACCCATTTCGTAGAAATATATAGGTGTTTATATGGTGTTTGAGCATGACCTAAACTACCATCCATTTTTGGTTCAAGTAATTGGTCTTGAGATAGTCACCCTAGGTGTGACTCCTAAAGGTTGAACTTCTATGACCTAAATATTACAAGTTGAATTTAAATTTAAAACCTTGGATTCGTGCTTAATATTTATATTTTAATATCTTTAATATTATTAGTTGAACTTCAAATTTTTCAAGCTTCTTACACTTGCTAGAAATTGAGTTCTTCCACTCCTTGTCCTCCACGATGCTGTAACTACTTTTTCATATACCACTTCTTCTTCTTTTCACTTTGCCAACCAAGAGCTGTATTTGTAACAGATTATTTGAAATGGAAACAAGACAAATACAAAATGACAGACCACATTGTACTGCTTTTTCCTATAACCATTTCAAGATATCTTCTTTAAATCAGCCCACTAATTTTCTTCCATGTGGCATCGCTACAACTGTGAAGAATTGGGAGATATTTGCTGGTCCCCCCATATCTCCAGCTAAGCTACCGTATTTCTTCTCACGATTTAGCACACAGTAGCTCTTCTCAAATTCAGTAGCTCCACATTTCAAACTTATCACATGATTAGCTTACTAAGAGAATATTAATTGTTAAGCTAATTTTGTTACTTATCAAAATCAATCAACCTATTAATTCCTTGAGCCAATATTCTCTACCTTATTGATCAGTGACAAAAACCTTTTTATTTGTTTAAATTCAAAACATAGAGAAAGCCCCCTCTGAGCAAAAGACATAACAAAATAAAAAAATTAAAATCTCCCCCTTAATAAGTGATCATCTATCCAATGTCTATATATTAGAATAACCATCCAAGAGAGAAAAAACATCCCTTAAGTAATCTGAAGTACTAACAAATGGAGACAGAAATAAAAGATCAACCAATTAAAGATAAGATACTTCAAGAACATTACTTATTACTAAAGAAATAGAAATGAGATGAAAGAAGGAAGATCCAATCAACACATTAGAACATAGCAGAACAACAGAAACCATGACAAGTAGATTATCAAAGTACAGAAATATGATTTCTCCCCCTTTTTGTCACACATCAAAGAGGGATAAAAAAGTGGTCTTAAGATACAAAAAATATCCTATTTAACACCAACAAAAATTCATTGTTTTGAAAATACTGCAATCAACATAATTTCAAAGAGTAAGGCCTTGATCAAAATAAAAAGTAGGGAAATATATGCAGTAGATGTCAAGCTAAATTTCAAACAGTTTAACTGCTAATTGCACCACCAGACTTGGGCTTGACACCACACTCTGGGGCAGAAAGAGGCATAGCAGCAGTAGAATAAATTCCTTAAAACATATATTCTAGAAAAGAGACAGTAAGAAAATGAAGGCGGTGGTTGACCATAGAAAGAAAAGAGTGTAGAAAGGGTGTTCATGTAATGATCAAACATAAGAGGAGTTATAGAGTAAGGATTTGAAGCAGATGGATTATTGTCCTCAGCTGTCTCCTTTGTTTCAGTTTTCTCCTAATCAATAGCTTTTGAAGGCTTTTTTTTTTTTGTCTTAGGCTTCTTATTTCCCAAAAATTTCTTTTAATCTTTCACAAAAGTCATAAAAGGACTAACCTAAATCATCAACCCTTTCCATAATTCCTTCATACATATCCCAGATCTCTTTCAACTCATCTTCCTTTCCTTCCATGCTTATTCTCTTCTTTCTCTCTTGTTTGTTTTCTTCAACAACAACAAATTTTTCTCCCTCTTTCTCATTATTTTTACTTGACTCACTCTCTTCTTCTTTTGCTGTTCCCTTGCTCTCATTTTCTTTTTCACTTTCATCAATTTTCTCTTTTCCTTCCACAGTATTTATCTTCTCACTCTTAGTTTCATCAAACCTTTCCTCTCTTTCTTCCTCTTTGTCTACCCTTTTAAGCTTTTTCTTCCCCTTTTTAGATTTTTCTTCTTTTCCCAAGTTGATTTCCTTCTTCACTTCTTTTCCCATCAAAGTCCTACTTACAAAACTCTCATCAATCACTAACTTCTCACTCAAGTTTGTGTACACTTCCTGACTCAACTCAACTCCTGGGAACCTAAATAGCTCAGTCAAGATCATTCCATAAGGCAAAGCCTTGTTCTCTCCTTTCTTTACCTCTTTCATATTCTCCATCAATAAGAAGCTAAGATTCAAATCTCTCTGCTTTTGTATATGCCAAATCATGCATAATTCACCTGCATTCACATATTCACATCCTTTTATTTCAACAGAGAAAGATTCTTCATCTACTTCTTCCAAAGTTGAATAAATCTCTCACAAGATCACTATACTAAACTTGTTTTATTCTAAAAAACCCTAACCATCCCTGGTATCTAACCAACCTTTATAAGGACACTTTGGTGCCCCAAAATACTCCCAGTCAATAAATCTTTATTTTATGATTGTATTTCCTAGTCTCCCCTTCTTACTTACTCCTACTTCTTTTGGAGTTGTTGAAGCTTCTTCTTTTACACCATCTGCCCTCATTTGCAGAAGAATTTTCTTTAGCTGAGATGATTAGGGCTTTTTAGACTGAGAAGATTTTTTCTTAGCAACTTTGGGAGACACGAGAGAAAAACTAAAGGAATAAGGAAGGTAAAGAAGAATTATTCAAGCAGAAGAGAGTTGAAGAGATGAAAAATGGATGAACTCTTAGTGCTCATCCTCTCTTTATATTGGGATACTTCTTTTTACCAAATTTATGGTTAAACGAGATTAGAGAACGGCTGAATATATCTTGAGGAAAGTAAAGGTTAACACGGTTCCCTAATATTATGTATCTTCTCAAGATACTAACACTTAAAGAATCGGTACCATTATACCTTTTCATAGAAGTAATTAGCTCTGAAGGAAACGAAGAGGCTGCAAATATTGTTCCATGCATTTGTCCAATAAAAAACTATCACTCATTAAAACTATATTTATTGCAGCAAACTTAGTTCAAAAGAAATTCAGCTAGCATAAAGTAAGACTCATGTGGAGACAAACGAAAAGAGAACACTGATCTAACAAAAGACAAAAAGACATACACAGCTAGATTCTCCAAAAGTTAGACTAACAGAATTGTCAAGCCAGTAAACTTTTTCTGATTGAATACAACTAATAGTATTGTGGACATAATAAGATTGACCAAAATTTACTGTAAGTAGAACTTAAGACAAATTAAACGAAGTTCATATCTAATCCTAGTAAAAGATTCTTCGCAAAAGGGGTTTTGTAAAAATATCTGCAAGTTGTTTATCTGAAGGAACAAAAATTAGCTCCATTGTACCTTCCTCCACATGTTCTCTTATGAAATGATGTCTGATCTCAATGTGTTTTGTCCTTGAGTGTTGAATTGGATTCTTAGTCAAATTAATAGCACTTGTATTGTCACAGTAAATAGGAGTTTGATCGTAGATCATGCCTAAATCAGAGAGTTGATGCTCTATCCATAGTAGTTGAGCTAGACAGCTTCCTATCTACTCTACTTCCTGCAAAATTGGCATCATAGTAACTTTTTAGCTCAATTGTGCCTTCCTTTGGATACTATAGTACCAACTCCATCGTTCCTGCAAGATACCTAAATATTCACTTCACCGTAGTGAGATGTGACTTTTTAGGATTAGCTTGAAATCTAGCACAAAGACATACTGTGAATTGAATGTTTGGTCTACTAGCAGTAAGATATAAGAAGGATCCAATCATACCTCTTTATTCTTTCTAATAAGTAGCTTCATCTTTCTCATCTTTATCTAGCTTTTCTGAAGTACTGATGGGTGTTTTAAAAGGTTTAGCTTCAGTCATTCCATATTTCTTTAGTAGCTCCTTAATATACTTAGTATGATTGATAGCTATTCCTTCCTTCAATTGTTTAATCTAAAGTCCCAGAAAGAAATTCAGCTCTCCCATCATACTCATCTCAAACTCACCTTGTATTAACCTAGAAAAACCTTGACAAAGATTAGTATTTATACCTCCAAAGATAATATCATCTATATGCACTTGCATAATTAAAATGTCTTGTGAAAAAATTTTATTGGAAAAAGTCCACACCACCTCTTGAAAAACCATTTTCCAGCAAAAAACTACTCAATCTTTCATACCAAGCTCTTGGAGCTTGTTTAAGACCATACAAAGCTTTAATGAGTTTAAACACATGATTTGATCTCTCAAAACTTTCAAACCCAGGTGGTTCTGCACATAAACTTCTTCTTTTAAAAGACCATTTAAAAAGCACTTTTCACATCCATTTGAAACACCTCAAAACCTTTAAAACATGTAAATGCACATAACATGTGGATAGACTCTAATCAAGCTACAGGTGCAAAAGTCTCATCAAAGTCAATTCCTTCCTCTTGATTATACTCTTAAGCTACCAATCTTGCCTTATTTCTAACAACATTCCCTTGTTCATCTAGCTTGTTTCTGAACACCCATTTAGTTCCAATAACTAATTGAGCTGTTGGTCGTGATGCAAGCTTCCACATATTATTCCTTTCAAACTGATTCAATTCCTCTTGCATTGCAAACATCCAATTCTCATCTTCTTGTGCTTCCTCAGACACTCTAGGTTCAACTTGTGATATAAAAGTCACATTTCCAATCATTTTTCTAAATCCACTTCTTGTTATCATCATTTCTTATGGACCAGCGAGCATATCTTCCTTTGAATGATTCCTGTGATATCACTATTCCATTGGCAGATCACTCTCAACATTTGTAGTAGCTTTATCTTTAGCTGGTTCCAGACTAGCTTCACTTACTTCATCATTATGTTCCTGACTTGAACTCGGTCCTTGCTGACTTGAGCTTTCTTCTTCTTCATCTCCTTTTCCATCCTCTTTCTCTATGTTTTCATTGAACACCACATGAATTGATTCCTCAACAACTTGATTTTTCTTGTTGAACACACAATAGGTGATGCTTGCTTCTGAGTATCCTAAGAATATATCCTCTTCAGACTTCTCATCAAACTTTCTCAACTGGTCTTTATCATTTAGAATGAAGCATTTGCATCCAGACACACTCAGATGTCCTATGTTTAGCTTTGTACCTTTCCAAAACTTATAAGGAGTTTTCTTGAGAATTGATCTCACAAGTGCTCTATTCTGAATGTAGCTTTCTATATTTATAGCTTCTGCCCATAAATACTTTGGAAGTGCTCTTTCAGCAATCATAGTTCAAGCCATTTCTTTAAGCGTTCTATTCTTCCTTTCTACTACTCTATTCTGTTGTGGAGTTCATGGAGCTGAGAAGTTGTGTTCAATTCCATTTTCTTCACAATATACTTGAAGCTTTCAATTTCCAAATTCCTTCCCATAATCACTTCTGATAGCCTTAATATCATACCATTTTTCATTCTGAACTTTCTTACAAAATACAAAGAACTTTTTAAATGCTTCATCCTTATGTGACAGAGAAAGTGTCCAAGTGAATCTCGAGTAATCATCAATAATCACGAAGCAATAAGTCTTTCCTCCTAAGATTTATGGTGAGATAGGACCAAACAAACGAAAGTATATCAACTCAAGTGGTTTTATAGTTGGCACAACTCCTTTTGCTTTGAAGGATAGTCTTGTTTGTTTCCCAACTTGACTTGCATCACAAACTTTATCTCTTTCAAACTCAATTTCTAGTAACCAATTTACTAATCCCTTTGTGATGAGTTTGTATAAGATACTCATACTTGCATGTCCTAGTCTCTATTTCACAACCAACTTTCATTCACAACAAAAGCTAAACAAACTACATTAGCTCTATTCAGCCTGGTAGTTCCAGAATATACACATTCTCAACTCGTTTTGCCTTCAGAATCACTTTATCATCTTTCAATATATTGTGCTCTCTTTTGCTGAAGTTCACATCCAATCCCTTGTCACTCAACTGACTCACACAAATCAAATTGAATTTGAGTACTTTTACAAGTGTGACAATTTTGATTTTTGGATCTGTCCCTACAGTTCCTTTTTCAATAATTTTTTCTTTATTGTTATCTCCAAAACTTACTTCTCCACATTATTTTTCTCCAGCTTGGTGAACAAATTTTTGTCACATGTCATGTGTCCTGAGCATCTACTATCGATGTACCACTAATTTTCAGCTCCTTTGCTCCTAACACACTTCTGTAAGACACTTCTCCAAAACAAAATTAGTTTTTCTTAGGTACCCGAACATAGTTGGGCCCTTGATAGTGAGACTTCTAGTTTGAACATGAACGTATATAATTTTCTTTCCAAAGTAATTAAATTATGATAACAGTTCCTTGCCATATGACCATGTTTTGAATAGTTATAACACACAATTGCAAATCTCCTCTTCTGAAAATAGTTTTTCTTGCCATTATAAAACCATGGTTTTGAGTACCAATGTGTGCGAACTTATTTTTCTTAAAATGTATGTTTCTGTTTTGATGAAAATTTTGTTTTCTTCTACTTTTTTTGACAGCATGATTTTGAAAATGTGTTTAGCTATCCTCAGAAACTTTTTTCTATTTGAAGCACTCTTTTCAAAGCTTTTTCAATACCATCTGCTATAATTTCTACATGAACTTTTTTAGTGATCTCCTTGTCCTCTTTGGTTTTTCCTTCAAACTCATGCACGAAGCCTAACCCAGATTAGTCACAAGAGGATCTCTGGTTTCCCAACAATTTGTTTAAGTTTTCCTTTCCTTGTGTGAATTTTTCAAAGCCTAGACTTAACTTCCTATGCCCATCCTTTATTTTCACATTTTCTTTCAAAAGATTTGAGATTTTTTCATCTGAGGATTTCAAGGTAGTTTTCAAAAGATTCAATTCAAAGTTTTCTTTTTCATCTCCTAACACATGTTTTCCAAAATTACTTAACTTGATCTTATTCTGTTGAGCTTCATATTTTTCAGCAAGATTCTTATATTCAAGAAATATATCTTCAAAGGCATCATGTAATTCTTCATAAGATTTATCAAGGATAATTACCTCTGTGGATCCTTCTTTGCTTCTTTTGTTGCTTTTGCTTTCATCAAATGCCATTACAGCACATTAGAGCATTTTTTGCTTCTTTCTCATGATCTTCACTTTTTTTGTCATTTTTATCCTCACTTGATCAAATCTCTAAGTCACTCCATGTTCCTGTCATCATTGCTCTATCCTTCTTCTTTCTTTTTTATCTTTGGACAGTATGTTTGAATATATCCAGGCTATTTGCAATCGTAACAAACAGCTTCAGTACTTTCATTCTTCTTTTCATCATCCCTGGTTTGATTGTCCTTCTTGTACTTTCTAAAGGTTTTATAAAATCTTTTCATTTTTCTGGCAATCAAATTCATCTCTTCCTCCATATTTTTCTTCTCATCTTCTTCAACTTTTAAGGTAATACTCTTTTCTTCTCCTGAGTGGTATTCTTTCCTTTATCCAATATTTACTCATAAGACAATAGAGAACCAATCAAATCATCATATAGAAATTTGGCAAGATCTTTGGTGTCACCTAGAACAGTGACCTTTGTTTCCAGCTTGTCTGTTAATGATCTTAAGAACTTTTTAACCATTGCTTCTCCAATAATATCCTTCCCAAGATCCTTTAACCGATTTACAATATTAGTAAACCTTTTATTAAAAAATCAATGAAGGATTCATCAAAATTTATAAAGAATAATTCATAGTCTCTAAACAAAATATTGATTCTAGGTAACGTTCATAGGTAACGTTCAGTTTGTTCCAAACTTCTTTTTCCGATTTGCATACTGAAACCTTATTAGAATTCATTCACATCCAGTGCACAATGAAGGACATTCAGAGCTTTGGCATTGATAGAACATTTCATCCAATAATTATCATCGAAGTCACTTTCATTCTTTTCAACTACAATATTATCTACTTTCTTTGGAATGAAAGGACCATTAATAATGACCTTCCAACGTTCTACATCAGTAGACTGAATGAAATTCTTCATTGTAGTTTTCCAGTATGAATACTTGGTTCCATTAAACAATGGAGGTCGAGATATGGACTGGCCCTTTGGTAGGTCCGTCGAGCTAGCCATGGATACTCTCTCGAGTTGTTAAGCTCAAATTCTTGAGAGACACAGATCTCATACCAAATGTAAGCCCCTAAAGTGCCCAAGAAGGGAGGAGAGGGGGGGAGGGAGGAAGAGGGGGAGGGGAGTGTCGAATCAGACTAATAAGAAAATTTAAAACTAAAAAATTAACTATAAAGTTTTTGTATTGATTTTCTCAAAGGACTACCTCACTAACTTAACAATTGTAAAATTATTAAATTCATTCTTCTTGAATGCCATTAGCTTGACTACTAAAGATTGATTTCGAACAGTTTGGCAAAACAATCAGTAGAAAATATTCCAGAAATATAAATAGCAGAAACTAAAGAACACAAGAGAATTTATAGTGTTTTGGCTAATTTCATACATCCACTTTTTTCAAGATCACTTTCTTGAAGATTCCACTAATACAACCAATCTCGATCAGGGTGAGATGAAGCCCTTACAAACACTAGATTTTCTTTAGTCTAGGAACTAATTGTTTTCTTATCCCAAAAAAAATCATCTGCAAGTTTTTATATGTACCTTGCAGCCCAACATCAAGTTTGTTAAGGAACTTGAATAAACCAAACGGAAATGAAGAAAATACAGAAAATCACTCTTTGAACATTAAAGAACAAAAGCTATTCTACTCATAAATTCAACATTTTTTCTCTTCTTCTTAGCAGGTGCATTCTTCTTGAATATCTTGTAGAGCTCTTAGTAACTCCCATGAAAATGCACACCCTTCTTTGAGCTTTTCATACTTGCTAGGAATTGAGTTCTTCAACTCCTTGTCCTCTATGATGCTGCAGTTGCTTTTTAATATACCACTTCTTCTACGTTTCACTTTACCAACCAAGAGCTGTATTTGTAACAGATGACCTAAAATGGAAACAAGACAAATACAAAAGGATGGATCATGTGTTACTGCTTTTTCTTTATAACCATTTCAAGATATCCTCTTTAATTCAGCCTACTAACTTTCTTCCATCTGGCGTCTCAAAAGCTGTGAAGAATTGATAAATATTTGTTGGTTCCTTATATCTCCAGTTAAGCTTCCGTATTTGTTCGCACTATTAAGCACACAATAGCTCTTCTCAAATTCATTAGCTCCGCAGATCAAACTTATCACATAATTAGCGTAATAAGATAATATTAATTGTTAAGCTAATTTTGTTACTCATCAAAACCAATCAAGCTATTGATTTCCTGAGCCAATCAAGCTAATTTTTTGGTGTCCATCTTTCAAAACTTTATCTTCTCTCTCCTTTCTCTTTTCTCCATCTTTCAAGCTTTACTATGAAATGTGAATGGGTTGAGCTTTTGGGAATTGTTAGGTAGTGATACATTAATTGAATAGCACATTCTTGGAAAAAAATTATAAAGGAAATTTCACAACACTACCTCCAGTCAGGAGTATAAGTCATTTTAGACTTTGTATACGAAATAAGGATTAAGAAAACAATACAATTTTTAATATTAGATACTTGTTTTACCCTAATAAATAGAAAGAGAATAAGAGAGATAATAAATAAATTACAGAGAGTAGAATTAAAAAAGACAATAAATATATATTTAAATGTTAAAAAAATTATAATTTTAACTATTTAATTTAAATTAAATATATATTTGTGATCAGAGCTAGTGATATTTAAAACTTAAAATATAACAATTTCATATCATAATACTCTCCAAGTATAGAACGGAGATGTGCATGCAATATTGTAAATGTGGAACGCACATTAATGTTCATTTCTTCGAGGCATGCAATAATACAGTAATTTGTCTGCATGCAATGTTGTTAAACGTGGAGGCATGGAAATTAATGTTCATTTCTTCGAGGCATGCAATAATACAGTAATTTGTCTGCATGCAATGTTGTTAAACGTGGAGGCATGCAAATTAATGTTCATTTCTTCAAGGCATGCAACAATTAAGTAATTTGTCTGCATGCAATATTGTTAAACGTGGAACGCATGCAAATTAATGTTCATTTCTTTCATGCATGCAATAATTCTGTAATTTGTCTGCATTTCCTAACATTTCACATGTTTCCACTTTCCCATCATTAGGAAAATTAAGGACAAAATGTTGGTTGTCCACACTCCTGGAAAACTCAAATGCCCTAAATTCAAAATCACACACATTATTGACCAACTTCTCTGTGATTTGTCACCTTCCGAATATCAAACAAATTAAAAAAAATATAAAATCAAAAAATTCTTTATTAATATTAATCACTCACCAAATTTAATTACATTAAAAAATTCAAAATTTAATTTAAAATTTGTTTGGAATAATGAATGATGGATGGAACAAATATTAAAAAATAGTACTCCCTCCGATTAGAAATATAAAAAGTTTTGGACTTATGCAATTGAATTAAAGATGCTAAAAACAAGGCAAGTTTGGAAACAAAATATCCTCCACAACCTTGATAAATAAGGAGATGGATAAATAAGAAGGGGTAGAATAAAAGTTAAAGAGTTGAGTAAAGATGAAAAAAATACATTATATACTCATTGAAAAGTTTATCATCCTCAAAATCTATAAAACCCCTTAGTATATTAGTGACAGGAAGGAGTAACTATTATTGCTAAAGAATTATTGCACTTTTCCATGAGATTAGGATTGAGATAAAGGTTGACATGTTGAAATGGTATAATAGGAAGACTTTAGTTAAAATTTCATTGTTTTCACACCATAACAAATAAAAAAAATTGAAATTCTCACAATATGACAAGTAAAGAATAGAAGAAATATGAAAATTTAAAAATATCTGGACAGTTTAAACATTCTAGTAGATGGCCTTACAAAAAAAAAAGTATGGAGAATATATATTGAATTCTAATTTTTCTACATTCATTTTAAGGATATCTATTATGTTCTTCAATTATTAATTTTTTTATTACCCAAGTTGCTATATCTATTAATCTTATCAATAATGCTCCATAACTCTCTTCAATAAATTTCTCTCTTTCATTATGGAAATTATGGTATATATTGAATTCTAATTTTTATAAATTCATTTTAAAATATTTATGAAATTCAATCTATATCCTTCCTAATTATCTTTATAAATCTCTTATATGACTTCAAAGTAAAGGTTAATAAACACAAAATATCAGACCTAAGACTTTCTTCAAAATTCATTCCAATTTGGTTTTGTTTATTAATTATGTTCAATTATGTCTTTTTCAACTATCTTGATGTTTGTTTTCATTCTTTTTATCTATGAAATCGAATTGATGGAATCTTCAATCCATAGTTAGATTTTCCGTAAAAATTGAATTTACTGTTTCTTTTCTTTACTTCGTTGTCTTATTGTTTAAGAATCCTTATTATTTCTCTTTATTTTGAAAATGTTTATATGTTTTGTTGTAAATCATCTTTGTTTTTCATTATATAATTGTCTTAATTGATCTTGTCAGGTGATATGAGCGGATCAAGTAATCTTCACGCAACACCAAGGAAAAGATGCAACTGAGCAGAATAGAGATTTGCAGAATTAGAGGAATAATGAAACACTAAACTATGCTATTAAATATGCTATTAAGCTTATAAACTTGGGCCATTAATTTCTTTAAAACTTTTATACTACCTCTATTTTATACTATAAAATAAAATTGTCATATTTTGCGTTTCATATTATAAGACAAATTTCCTTTATAAATTTTTTTTGGGGAAAAATACCCCTATTTAATTAATACATCACTACCTAATACTTCTCAAAACCTAAACTCATTCATGTTTGAGAATAGCTTGAAATATGGAGAGAAAGGAGGGAAAGAGAATATAAATCCCTCAAAGATAGAGTTTATTAAATTAATATAAGGGTATCAAAAGTATTTTATTCTAACAATACATCGATTTTAGATTTCTTATTTATGTGAAACAATAATTAACCTTTGAAATTGTGGTATTAATATCTATTGTCCTAACATAATATTGGTGTTTAGTTAGGCTTAGGGGTTCCCCCCGGCTCTTAAAACTTTTATTTTATTGTGGACTTAGTCCATAAACTTGAATTTGTTACTTTTAGTTACCCAGACAATTTATTTTTGATGAACTAGGTACGTCCTTCTAATTTTACCGTTAACCAATTCTTTTATCCGTCAAGTGGATGGCATTTTCATCCAAAAAAATACCCTTAAGACGCATTGAGTTACGATTCAAGTAAAACCCAACTTGATCCACCCATTTGTCAAACCCATCCCACTTAACAAATTTCTCAATCATATTTTCATTCACACTATTTTCCAAATAGAATTAGGGCTTTTACACTTTAATCTTCTAACCATCTTCCAATCGTACAGTCGTGCAATGAGAAAGAAACAAGTTCCTCAAAAGCGAACCTGAGGTACATGAACCTTTGGTCGGGACTGGCAATACCAGGCAGATACATTTGGAACAATCCTAAGTCGAATGCTCGATATTGTTGCTATGTAAACGTATTTTGAGTAAGTTTTAAACGTTTGTGTATTAGGGCTTTAATAACATGACATCGTGAACTGCTTGTTGAAGTAATAATGTAGAATGATTTGGAATAAAAGTGATGAAGAGAAGAGAGCATTGTTTTAGTATTTGGATTCACTGTCGTTCAAAATTTTTACAAGTAAGGCTGAGAAAAGAGGAAAGTTGTTGGAGTGGATTAAAAAGAAAAAAATTCTAACAAAGAAATACGTATTTGTTCTCATAGTGATGTCAGGACAAATTTTTAATTTTCTATGTTTTCTTTAGTTTTTTTTTCTGTGAACTGAATCAGATATATAGTTGCTTGGAAGGTCAAATTGGACTCCGTTGATTCTTTGTAACTTTGATGAAATTGAGGTTGATTCAAGTATTAAATGCATGTTGTAGTTAGATCTCAGCAATCGACAAGACATAATGAAAACTGAACTCAGTTAGTATATAATCTAACTACCCTTTGTTATATTATCTACATATTTACATGCTAATTGTTTTTCTCTGTTTTATATTCATAATTTTGTGTTTGAATTGCTAAACTCATAAGGTGTTGATGTTTGTAAAGAACGAGTGAGGCAGAATCCTATTTTGATTCTAAAGGCAACTTTGTAAATGTTTTTTACTTCTATATTTGTTTTTGTTTTGTTTGTACTGACTGATGGCAATTTCTCTTAACAAAAAGGAGCTTTTGGGTCAAATCAATGCTTGCGGAAAGTGCAAGCCTTTAGCTCTCACAGTTGACGCAACCCCGTACCGATGCCTCCTTCTGTATTCTATAGAAGTATAAGAGGGGCTTTCCATTGAGATAGGAACAGAAGTTACATCCCGCTCTCACTCTCAATGAATGTCTCATACTTGACCTATCGCTTCGTTTGTTAAAACTGCTAAAACTTATCTAAGCGCAACTCATAAACTAACCAACACATCCAACACTTCGTTTTAGCACATGATAATCAATGGTATGTGTGTGTGCAAACTTTATGTTCAGTTTTAAAAATATGCAAGAAGAATTTCAAGAAATCAAGAATATGATTCACTTTATCAAGCTATACTCGATATGCTTGATTATTCCAACATCTTTTGCTCCAAGTACTAGTCAAAGTCATCCCTAAATTATGTAAGATTTTCATGCTCATAACATTAGGCTAGAGAACTAAGTGGCTAACAAATGAAAGTAAACGAAAAAAAGAATGAGAATATGAGCTAACACAACTGAAAGGAAAACCGCTCGAGTTAACTATAACCTTTAAGCCGTATTCACTCAATTCTCAAAAAATACTCTACATTTCATTCAACTCATTCACAACCCCATATCAAGGCATATACTTGTTAAGACATCTTGCTATTGGTAGAGCCACGGGCAGAAGCGTCTATATGTTGCCTAGCTCCAAAGCTAACTTCGTTGACTAATGATTGAATTTAGATTCCCGAAGCCAAACCATGATAAGGATACTTCCTTATTAATTCCTTCCACCTTTCCCAAGCTTCGTATACACTTTCCCCATAGGCTTGTTGAAATGAGAAGATTTCATTCCTCAATTTTGTGATGTAGCCTAGGGGAAAGAATCTTCCAAGGAACTTTTCTGCCAAAGATTCCCACATTATAATGGAACTCGGAGGTAATAGTTTGAACCATGACTTAGCCTTATCCCTTAAAGAGAATGGGAATGGACAGTTTTATTGCATCCTCCAATGCTCTGTTGATCTTGAAAGTGTTCCGCACCTCCAAGAAATTGGCGATGTGTGCATCAGGATCTTCATCTTGTAGCCCATCGAATTGAAGATTGTTTTGTACCATCTATATGATGTTGGGCTTGATCTCAAAATTGTTTGCATCTACCACCGGTCTCATTATGCTCGACCTCGGCCTAGTGATATAACGGCCCAGCATAGTCTGCCATTGTACATTCTGCCATTAGTGGTGGCATTGGTATATCACTTGGGTCCTCCTCTTTTGCCTTGTCTAAAACTACCAACGTCATTTTGTCTATCGTATTAAAATTGATAGTGGCAATCTTTTCATAGCATTTTCTCAGGTTCTGGATCAAATTTAACTAACTCACCCCTTTTTCAATGGGGGCATAAACTAGTTGAAAGGAACATACAACAAAACAAATACAAAATTGGTGAAGTTAAGACATAGAAAGTGAAGAGTCAAGAAAATCCAAACAAAAGCCATAATCTAAAATAGGAATAAAAAATAAATAAGAAGCAAGCAATTAAATCAGTAAAAAAAAAAATAGTGTTCCGCATGTTACCGTCTCCGACAACGGCACCAAAAACTTGATATGTGGTTTCTATCCTAAAAAATTTTGCCCTTTTAGGCAAGTATACCTATTGGTGTAATAAGGTGAGGAAAGTTCTCGAATTGTTTAATTAAAGGGACGGCCAAACACAAGTACTTACTATATCTCTACTGTTTAATTAAATAAATCTTTTAGAAAGGATCTTTTTAAAGCTAAGAGAAATTTAAAAGACAATTAACAACTAAGAAAACAATGAAATGCTTTTAAAGCAAGTTTGGAAAAGAGTATTTAAAGGATAGAATCTCCCTAGAAACTTAAGTTAATTTTATTTAGAAAATCATTGTAATTAATTATTAAAACCCATTGATTGGATCTCACTTATATATCGGATAATCCCTATTCCTAGGTAAAAATCCTTCAATTCACTTAACCATTTAGAAAACAATTCATTCTCACCGTAACCCGATTACGAATGAATATAGATTATGATGATTTTAGTGATCTAGAAACCGTAACAAGTATTCCTACTTAATTATTGATCCCTATAATTCAATTAAATCCTTAGATTAATCTTTTTTGGTTAGAGTGTAATTATTCTTGTGAATTATCAATCACCGGTAAATCAGTAAACAAACAAATCATGAATTAAATAACAAAAACCAGAAATTCATATAAATATTAACTAAGAATTCTAGGGTTCATCCCCATTTAAACATGACGAGCGTCGAAATTACCGAAAATGAATTATTAATTTTAAGATTTGTAGAACAATGGTGAATACACGGTCGAAGCCAAAGGAAGCTTAATTCCTTCACAATAAACTGAATTAAAAAGGAACATTTCAAATGGGATGGTTTAAAAATTATTAAGTTGGGTGAAAGTTTCTTCAAATCAAAGATAAAGTTCGATTAGTCACTATTCAGGAGTCTAAAAGCCTTTTCCTATTCTAATAAAAATAAACAGATTCGATTACCTTAAAAAATGAAGGAATCAAACACTCAAAGACACGAATTATCGGAGAAGCCACATAATTTAAACTGCCAAATGAACTCGATTGAGAAGCAATTACCATTCACTTGATATTGTCTAAATATCAGTGCATAACCTGTAACTTATCAATTGCTCATAAGCTGTAACAATTGACTAGTCCTACTTTCTCCTAGTAAATTAACCTTGTAGCAGAAGACTATTTAGGCAGTTTACTAGCAACCTAACCTTACAGAAAAAGGTTGTTTAGATAGTTCATTTTTCTTATGTGCTCTATTCTTAATTCAACAAGCAAGAATAAAAATAGAAGAATATAGATGAAAATAGGGAAGAAGTAAGTATTTAATTAGAAAGAAGTAACTTCTACAAATCTTCAAATTAGCAAGAATTAACTAAGTACTTTGTTCCTTAAATACTCTGTACCTTTAATGAAGTCTAGCATCCTATATTTATAGAGGGAAAAAAGGGGTAGGAGATGATCCTAAACAAGTTCAACAAAATAAAAGATTCTATCCTAACTAAGTCAACTAAAAAAATCTTTGAACTTTGAATTCCTTATAGCAAATGCCCACGCCTTATATTGCTCTTTAAATCCTTTTTAGAAATTCCAGTAATTAGTCAATAGCCTTCCTCCTTTTTCTCCATGATGACTTTTTCTGCACAAAATCCAAACAAGAATAAGAACCAACTAATTTAAATAATTAAACTAAAATAAACATGTGAATAAATTAAAATAGCATATTAAATTAGGTTCTATCAACACACAAAACGAATTAGCCACTAAGCATTATTATAATACATAAACTCATAAACAAATTTATGAAAAAGAGTAAGTTTAGGGAGCTAAGGAGAAAGGATTGAAGATCCACAATCCTGACGATTGTCCAAGCTCGTCTTTTGATTTAGTTGAATAAATCTCCCAAATTAAGCCTTCTTACAAGATATAAAACTGAAACTAAGACCTAAGCTATTGAATTAATGTGTTCAATGGGGTTTATATAAGACAAAAAAAATATCCAAATCCTACTCTACAATTACTTTAATAACTTTCTAAAAAGGTTTTTGAATCCAATTACAAAAGGAAATAAAATCAGAGTACAAAAGGAAAAGTTATTACAAAATTTGCAATTCAGCCGCTATGAGCAAATATCCAGACTAGGATAGTGAACTATTTGGATCCGGATAGTTTCTGGAAAATTCTTCTTTAATTGACTGCCCACTATCCGGACTAGGATAGTTGCTATCCGATCCAGATAGTGCTTGAGTTCCAGGAAATCCGATTTTGTCCATTCTTCTCCGTTTTTTATTTTCTGCTCCAAGGTCTGTCGTTTTTACTTGTTTTCAACGAATCTTCATTCCAAAGGTACCTATAACAATAAGACAAGAAGCAGGATCAAATAACTCTAGTTTCTAGACATTTAAATATAAAAAATGCTGAAAACGATAATGATTAAGAGGGTAAATTTTGACTTATCAAGTAATTAATTTCCCTACTGTTGGGGAAAGCTAGGGGATAGAGTAGGTCTATTGGACCTGTCCCTACTTTTAGTATTAAAAAATCCAGTAACACTCCCGACCACTCCTTTCAATCTCTCCATCTCCCTCACTCATTCCTTCTCCCCCATGCTTTCTTTCTCTCTCTTCATCTCCCTTAAAAAATCCAATAACACTCCCAACCACTCCATCTCCCTCATTCATTCCTTCTCCCCCATTCTTTCTTTCTCTTTCTCTCTTCATCTCCCTTAAACATTCTTTAGAATTTTCCACCACTGCAATGAAGAATTGTAGAAAATACACAACAGAAAACAAAATTTCTTGAGGACTTATGACCAAGATATTCCCTTTTTTTTTCCTAACACATCTTCTAGCCTCTCTTTCTTTCTCTCTAATTTATACTTTTTTCTCCCTCTTCCTAATTGGAAGAAATCTCTCGGAATATTTATGCTTTTCCTCTCTTTACCTTACTACCACCATTGCACACCACCACCACCTTCGCCCGCCACCACCCCTCATCCTCAACTTTTTCCCTTTTTTCCATTGGAATTCATCTTTTTTTTATTTTTGTTAATATGAATTGGTAAACTACTTCAAATTTTCTTGCTTTTCTATTTGAATTTTTATTGCTAGTATAGTTGAGATAAAAATTAAAAACCCCAAGATGTAAAGTTCTTTTATCTGTAAATTGTATCAGTATTTCTCATAAAAAAAACTCTATTTTAAGCAATAAAATTGTTAATGTGAGAGTAATTATGAATGTAAATGTAAGCTTTATCCTTTATTTGGGTTTACAAAATCTTGATTTTTATCATTTTTTCTTGCTTTTTTTTTTTTTTTGCGGTCATATTATAAAGATTTGAACCGGGATTTAGCAGTTAATATTGCCCCATTCTTTTTTTTTTTTTTTTTTTGGCAACCCATCATTGGAAGAGCGGTGTAGGTGACGTTGGAGATTGAATTTACAAAGTTGAGATTGGGAAGAAAGATTGCACTGTGCACGTGGATTGGAAGTAAGGATGAAAGAAAATTTTTTTCTTTTTTTGTTTCTTGAATAAAGAGAGAGGACCAAAAAAATGAATAAAAAAAGAAAAATAAAGTCAAAAAACTTGGCTGCTAAAATTTTGAACATTTCTTGAATATGTACGATTCCTAAAATGAAAGAGGGAGTAAATTTGTATGGAAACCGTTTTAAAAAACTTTTTAAAAGTGAAAGTTTAGAATGATAAATAAAGTACAAAAATAATTAGGAAATAGAAGGCTGGGATATTGTAAAAAAAATAATACCGAAAGGAAAAAGTTATTTTCTAAAAAATTATGTTTTCTAGATGGAAAAAAAGTTAAGCTTTTTTTTTTAAAATTTAGAAAAGAAAATAGAAGAAAAAAGAAAATTTACATATAAAGAAATAAATGGGAGAAAAATAAAATAAATAAATGGATGATATAGTAGATATAAAAGTGAATATTAGATATAGGAGAGAAAAAGAAAAAAAAGAAATAATAGTGAAAGAGAAGAGATAATTGAGACTGTGATTAAATTTTTAATATTAAAAGTGGAATAGGAGCTATGGTCTTGGTCTATACCCTAATTTTCTGACTGTTGGAGCCCGTTCTTTGAAACTATATCGGGCACGTTACACCATCCATTACCTATCACTATTTCATAGAAACCACCTTGTTGGTACCATAAGTCTACCTAATTAGAAATACTAGAATAGCTAATAGCTGAGACACCAGAAAACCAATGAGTTAATTGTTAAAAGATTATTTGAATAGTCAAGTTGGAAAGTAGGCCTTTTATGTTGTGCCAAGTCAGTGACTTACAGGGAGCTGAAACAGCCTCTGCCAAAAAATCAACAATTGAGTTAGGGGCGTGTCAGCTCCAATAATAACATTAAATTAATAGAGATATTCTTGAGAAAGAAAAGATTTCATAAAGGGAAATTACCCTATATTAAGAAACTCCAAAACTGCTAAATTAGCATTGTATTGTGAAATGGAGGTAGTATTTATGATAAGAGATGAATTCTTTTGCACTTTTGTACTTATATGCAAGGATTAAAAAAGTAAAAAACAAGGTAGCTTTGGAAGGGATACATATACCATCCATGCCCTAAATGAATAATGAGAGAGGAAAGAGGTGGTGAGAAGTAATGAAATAAATAAATGTGGATACTCAGAAATTACTTCCTTCAGTAAAAAGTATAGAGGTTTAGATCCATTAAGAATGATCTAGAATATAAGAAGTTTACAACTTTTAATAAACATTTATTGAACTTTTTCTATTTCTACACATCTTTCTATTCATTTATTTCACTTCCACTATTTATCTCTTTCCTCATTTATGAAGGGTAGAAAGAGTATTATAGTTCAAAAATTGTATTGTTTTCAAGACTCTTAATTTGTGTGCAAATATCTAAAACCCTTATATTTACGACCATAGGGACTATGTAATAAATACTTTTCCCTATGTAAAAGGCTACCATTTCCGTAGAAATACATAGGTGTTTATATGGTGTTTGAACATGACCTGAATTACCATCCATTATTGGAACTAATTGGTCTTGTGATACGTCACCCTAGATGTGACTCCTAGAGATTGAACTTCTAAGACCTAGATATTTCAAGTTGAATTCAAATTTAAAAACTTGGATTTGTGCTTAATATTTATATTTTAATATCTTTAATCATATTAGCAGAACTTCAATTTTTTCTGGCTTCTTACACTTGCTAGAAATTGAGTTCTTCCACTCCTTGTCCTCTACGATACTGCAGCTGCTTTTTCATATACCACTTCTTATTCTTTTCACATTGCCTACCAAGAGCTGTATTTCTAACAGATTACCTAAAATGGAAACAAGACAAATACAAAAGGATGGAATATATGATACTGTTTTTTCTCTATAACCATTTTAGGATATCCTCTTTAATTCAGCCGCTAATTTTTTTTATGTGGCATCTCAAAAGTTGTGAAGAATTGAGAGATATTTGCCGGCCCCCCATATCTCCAGCTAAGCTTCCGTTTTCTTCTCATGATTCAGCACGCAGTAGCTCTTCTCAAATTCAGTAGCTCCACAGATCAAACTTATCACATGATTAGCTTAATAAGAGAATATTAATTATTAACCTAATTTTGTTACTCATCAAAATCAATCAAGCTATTGATTCCTTGAGCTAACATTTTTTCCTTTTTTTGATGAGTGACAAACCCTTTTTATTTATTTAAATTTAAAACACAGAGAAAACTCCCCCTTAGTAAAAGACATAACAAAACTAAAAAAAAAAATTATTACCCTTAGTAAGTGATCATCTATTCGATGTCTATATACTAGAAGAACCAACCAAGAGGGAAAAACGCATCACTTAAGTAATTTGAAGTACTAAAAAATGGAGACAGAAATAAAAGATCAACCTATTAAAGATAAGATACTTCAAGAACATCACTCATTACTAAAGAAATAGAAATGAGATGAAACAGGGGAGATCCAATCAACACATCAGAACACAGCAGGATAACATAAAACATCACAAGCAGATCATCAAAGTATAGAAATATGATTTCTCCCCCTTTTTGTCACACATAAAAAAAGAGGGATAAAAACAGGTCTTAGGATACAAAAGAAATCCTATTAACTCCAACAAAAATTTGTTGTTCTGAAATACTGCAATCAGCATAATTTCAAAGAGTAAGGCTTTAATCAAAATAAAAAGCAGGGAAACATATGCAGTAGGGGCCAAGCTAAATTTCATTTAGTTTAAACTGCTACTTGCACCACCAAACTTGGGCTTGACACCACACTCTTGGGTAGAAAGAGGCATAGCAACAGCAGAATCAATTCCTGAATACATGCTCAAGAAAAGAGACACTAAGAATATGAAGAAGGTAGTTGACCATCGAAAGAAAAAAGTGTAGAAACAGTGTTCATATAATGACCAAACATAAGAGGAGTCATAGAGTTAGGATTTGAACCAGATGGATTATTGTCCTCAGCTGCCTACTTTGTTTCAGGTTTTTCCTGATTAGTAGATTATGAACGTTTTTCTTTATTGTCTAAGGCCTCTTTTTTCCAAAAAAAATTCTTTTAACCTTTCACCAAAGTCATAAAAGGACTAACCTAAATCCTCAACACTTTCTATAATTCATTCATACATATCCTATATCTGTTTCAACGGATCTTCCTTTCCTTCCATGCTTATTCTCTTCTTACTCTTGTTTTTTTTCTTCAACAATAGAAACTCTTTCTCCCTCTGTCTCATTATTTTTACTTGATTCACTCTCTTCTTCTTTGTTTTTTCCCTTGGTTTTTTTTCTTTTTCACTTTCATCTATTTTATCTTCTTCTTCCACAGTATTTATCTTCTTACAGTTTCGTCAGATCTTTTCTCACTTTCTCCCTCTTTGTCTACCTTTTTAAGCTTTTTCTTCCCTTTTTTAGAATTTTCTTCTTTTTTCCAGTTGATTTCCTTCTTCACTTCTTTTCCCATCAAAGTTGTACTTACAAAACTCTCATCAATCACTCCCTTCTCACTCATGTTTGTGTATACTTCCTGACTCAACTCAACTCCCAGAAACCTAAACAGCTCAGTCAAGATCATTACATAAGGCAAAGCCTTGTTCTCTCCTTACTTTACCTCTTTCATATTCTCCATTAGTAAGAAGCAAAGATTCAGATCTCTCTACCTTTTTCTATGCCTGATCATGCATAATTCACCTGCATTCATATACTGATAGCTTCCATTTTTAGGAGAAACGTTACTTGTAATAAGCTTCAGCAAGACTCAATTGTGCAGTTTCATTTGCGAATAAATAACCTTCACATTCTTCTTTACTTCAGAGTTTCCTAGAACCTCTCTCTTAAAAACCCACTTATTGTATACTTTAACACAAGACAAATCACTCTTTCTAGAAATCTTAGCACCAAAGTTTGGAGTTCTATAAGATTTACATAGAGTGCCCAGAGTTATTAGATACTCACATCCTTTTATTTCAACAGAGCAAGATTCTTCATCTACTTATTCCAATGTTGAATAAAAATCTCTCACAAGATCACTATACTAAACCTGTTTTATTCTCAAAAATCCTAACCATCTTTTGGTATCTAACCAACCTTTATAGGGATGCATTGGTGCCCCAAAATATCCCAGTAAATGACTCTTGATTTTATGATTGTATTTCCTAGTCTACGCTTCTCACTTACTCTTCTTTTGGAGTTGTTGACGCTTCTTTTTTGACATCATCTACCTTTCTCTTTTGAGAAAGAATTTCCTTTGGCTGAGATGATTAGGGCTTTTTAGACTAAGAAGATTTTTTCTTTGAAGCTTTGGGCGCCATGAGAGAAAAAATAAGGGAATAAGGAAGGTAAAGAAGAATTATTCAAGTAGAAGAGAGTTGAGAGATGAAAAATCCTTGAACTCTGAGTGCTTGTCCTCTCTTTAGAGGACGTCAAAATATATCTTGAGAAAAGTAAAAGTTAGCATGGTTCCCTAATGTTATGTACCTTCTCAAGACACTAACACCTAAAGAATTGGTACCATCATACCTTTTCACAAAAGCAATGAACTCTGAAGGAAACAAAAAGGCTGCCAATACTGTTCCATGCATTTGTCCAATCAAAAACTATCACTCATTAAAGCTATATTTATTGTAGGAAACTCAATACAAAAAAATTCAGTTAGCATAAAGTAAGACTCATGTGGAGAAAAAACGAAAAGAGAACATTGATCTTACAAAAGACAAGAAGACATATAGAACTAGATTCTCCATAAGTTAGACTAACAGAATTGTCTAACTAGTAAACTTTTTCTTATTGAATACAACTAATGGTATTATGGACCGCCATTTATTGTAATGAGAACTTAAAGATAAATTAAACCAAGTTCACATCTAATTCTAGTAAAAGATTCTTCACAAAGGGGTTTTGTAAAAATATGTGCCAGTTGTTTATCTGAAGGAACAAAAATTAGTTCCCCTGTACCTTCCCCCACATGCTCTTTTATGAAATGATATATGATCTCAATGTGTTTTGTCCCTGAGTATTGAATTGGATTCTAAGTCAAATTAATAGAACTTGTATTGTCACAGTAAATAGCCGTTTGTTTGTAGATTACACCAAAATCAAGGAGTCGATGCATTATCATAGTAGTTCAGCTAGACAGCTTCCAGCTAAGATGTATTTCTGCCTTAGCTGTGGACAAGCTAACTGATTCTTGTTTTTTGCTATACCATAAAACAAGATATTCTCCTAAAAATTGACGGGTTCCAGAAGTACTCTTCCTATCTACTCTACTTCTCAAAAAATCGGCATCACAGTAACCTTTTAGCTCAATTGTGCCTTCCTTTGGATACTACAGTACCAACCCCATCGTTCTTGTAAGATACCTAAATATTCTCTTTACCGTATTGAGATGTGACTTTTTAGGATTAGCTTGAAATCTAGCTCAAAGACATACTGTGAATTAAATGTTTGGTCTACTAGCAGTAAGATATAAGAGGGATCCAATCATACCTCTATATTCTTTCTGATTAGTAGCTTCACCTTTCTCATCATTAGCTAGCTTTTCTGAAGTACTAATGGATGTTTTAACAGGTTTAGGTTCAGCCATTCCGTATTTCTTTAATAGCTCGTTAATG
This sequence comes from Catharanthus roseus, assembly GCA_028651295.1. Lineage (NCBI taxonomy): Eukaryota > Viridiplantae > Streptophyta > Magnoliopsida > Gentianales > Apocynaceae > Catharanthus > Catharanthus roseus. The sequence continues at coordinate 13,249,619 of JAPQWS010000104.1, forward strand.
TACTTAGTCTGACTGATAGCTATTCCTTCCTTTATTTGCTTAATCTGAAGTCCGAAAAAGAAATTCTGCTCTCTCATCATTCCCATCTCAAACTCTCCTTGCATTAACCGAGAAAATCTTGACAAAGATTAGTATTTGTAACTCCAAAGATAATATCATCTACATGCACTTGCATAGTCAAAATTTCTTGTGAAAATATTTTAGTGAAAAGAGTTTTATCCACACCACCTCTTGAGAAAGCATTTTCCAGTAAAAACTTACACAATCTTTCATACAAAGCTCTTGGAGCTTGTTTAAGACCATACAAAGCTTTGATGAGTCTAAACACATGATTTGGTTTTTCAAAACTTTCAAACCCAGGTAGTTGCTCCACATAAACTTCTTCCTTTAAAAGATCATTTAAAAAAGCACTTTTCCAATCTATTTGAAACAACTCAAACCCTTTAAAACATGCAAATGCACATAACTGTGGATGGACTCTAATTAAGCTACATGTGCAAAAGTCTCATCAAAGTGAATTCCTTCCTCTTGATTATACCCATGCTCTACCAATCTTGCCTTATTTGTGACAACATTCCCTTGTTCATCCAGCTTCTTTCTAAACACTCATTTAGTTCAAATAATTGATTGAGTTGTTGATCATGGTACAAGCTTCCATACATTAGTCCTTTTAAACTAAATCAATTCCTATTTCATTGCCAACATCTAATTCTTATCTTCTTGTGCTTCCCCAAACACTCTAGGTTCAACATGTGATACAAATGCCAAATTTCTAATCATTTTTCTAAACCCACTTCGTATTGTCATCCTTTCTAATGGATCAGTTAGCATATCATCCTTTGAATGATTCCTATGGTATCTCCATTCCTTTGGCAGATCAATCTCAACATTTTTAGTAGCTTTATCTTCAGCTGGTTCTAGACTAGCTCCACCCACTTCATCATTATGTTTCTGACTTGAACTTAGTCCTTGCTTACTTGACCTTTCTTCTTCTTCGTCAACTTTTCCATCATTTATCTCTATGATTTCACTGAACAACCTTAGAATTGATTCCTCAACAACTTGATAAATCTTGTTGATATGCTTTGTTTGCTTCTCAATATCCTAAGAGTATAGCCTCATCAGACTTCTCATCAAACTTTTTCAACTGATCTTTATCATCCAAAATGAAGCATTTGTATCCAGACACTCTCAGATGTCCCATGTTTAGCTTTCTACCTTTCCATAACTTATAAGGAGTGTTTTTGAGAATTGATCTCACAAGTGCTCTATTCAGAATGTAGCTTGCTGTATTAATAGCTTGAGCCCAGAAATACTTTGGAAGTGCTCTTTCAGCAATCATAGTTCAAGCCATTTTGTGAAGTGTTCTGTTCTTCCTTTCTACTACTCCATTCTATTGTGGAGTTCTTGGAACTGAAAAGTTGTTCTCAATTCCATTTTCTTCACAGTACACTTGAAACTTTCGATTCCCACATTCCTTCCCATAATCACTTCTGATACCCATGATACCATACCTTTTTGCATTACGATCTTTCATAAGAAACACCAAGAACTTTTCAAATGATTCATCTTTATGTGATAGAAAAAGTGTCCAAGTGAATCTCGAGTGATAATCAACAATCACGAACCAATAAGTCTTTCTTCATAAGCTTTGTGGTGAGATTGGACCAAACAAATCAAAGTGTATCAACTCAAGTGGTTTTATAGCTGACACAACTCCTTTTGCTTTGAAGGGTAGTATTGTTTGTTTCCCTGCTTGATATGCATCACAAACTCTATCCCTTTCAAAGTGAATTTCTGGTAACAAATTCACTAATCCCTTTTTGATTAAGTTTGTATAAGGTACTCATACTTGCATATCCTAGTTTTCTATCCCACAACCAACTTTCATTGACAACAAAAGCGAAACAAACTATATTAGCTCCATTCAGCCTAGTAGCTTCAAGAATATCCACATTCTCACTCGTTTTGCTTTTTAGAATTACTTTCTATCTTTCAATATGTTGCACTCTCTTTTTCTGAAGCTCACATTGAATCCCTTGTCACACAACTAATGCACAGTAATATTGAATTTTTAGTCCTTTTACAAATGAGATATTTCCAATTTTTAGATCTGTCCCAACAGTTCATTTACTGACAACTTTTCCTTTACTGTTATCTCCAAAACATACTTCTCCGAATTCTTATTCCTATAGCTTGGTGCATAAATTTTTGCCACCTATCGTGTGTCTTGAGCATCCAGTATCGATGTACCTAAACAAAATTAGTTTTTCTTTGGTACCCAAAAATAGTTGAGTCCTTGATGGTGAGACTTCCATTCTGAAGATGAATATATATATATATATATAATGGCTTTTTCCCAAAGTAATTAAAATTCTGGTAGTAGTTTCTTGCTATATAACCAGGTTTTGAACAGTTATAACCCACAATTGCAAATCTCCTCTTCTGAAAATGGTTTTTCTTGCCATTATAAACCAAGGTTTTGAGTACCACTGTGTGCAAACTTATTTTTCTGAAAATGTATGTTTCTATTTTGATGAAAATTTTGTTTTCTTCTACTTTTTTTGACAGCATGATTTTGAAAATATGTTTTGCTATCCTCAGAAATTTTTTCTTTTCGAAGCACTCTTTTCATACCTTTTTCAATACTATCTGCTATGATTTCCACATGAACTTTTTAGTGGTCTCCTTGTCCGCTTTGGTTTTCTTTCAAACACATGCACGAAGCCTAACCTAGAATTGTCATGAGAGGATCTCTAGTTTCCCAACAGTTTATTTGAGTTTTCCTTTCCTTGTGTGAATTTTTCAAGCCTAGACTTAACTTCCTATTCTCATCCTTTATTTTCACATTTTCTTACAAAATATTTAAGTTTCCTTTATCTGAGGATTTCAAGGTAGTTTTCAAAAGATTCAATTCAGAGGATTTTTTTCAATTCCTAATACATGTTTTTCAAAATTACTTAACTTGATCTTATTTTATTGTGCTTCATATTTTTCAGCAAGATTCTTATATTCATGAAATAGATCTTCAAACGCATCATGTAATTCTTCATAAAATTCATCAAGAATAATTACCTCTGTGGATCCTTCTTTGCTTCGTTTGTTGCTCTTGCTTTCATCAACTGCCATTAAAGCACATTAGGGTATTTTTTGCTTCTTTCTCATGATCTTCACTTTCTTTGCCATTTTCATCCTCACTTAAGCTAATCTTTGAGTTATTCCATGTTCCTATCACCATTGCTCTATCCTTCTTTCTTTTTACCTTTGGACAATATGTTCAAATATGTCCGGGTTCTTTGCACTCATAACAAACAACTTTAGTACTTTTTTCTTCTTTCCATCATCCTTGGTTTAATTGTCCTTCTTGTAGTTTCTATAGGTTTAATAAAATCTTTTCATTTTTCTGGCAATCAAATTTATCTCTTCCTCCATATTTTTCTTCTCTCTTATTCAACTTTTAAGGCAATACTCTTCTTCTTCTTCTTCTGAGTGGTATTCTTTCCTTTATCCATCATTAACTCATGAGACAATAGAGAAAAAATCAGATCAACATATGGAAATTTGGCAAGATCTTTGGTGTCACCCAGAATAGTGATCTTTGTTTCCCACTTGTCTGTTAATAATCTTAAGAACTTTTAATCATTTCTTTTTCAATAATATCCTTCCTAAGAGCCTTTAACCGATTTATAATGTCAGTAAACATGTTATTCAAGTCAGTGATGTATTTGTCAGCATTCACAAAGAATAATTCATATCTCTGAACAATATATTGATTCTAGTTTTTTTTACTTGACTAGTTCCTTCATAGGTAACCTAAAGTTTGTTCCAAACTTCTTTTGCCGATTTGCATACTGAAACCTTATTGTATTCATTCATATCTAGTGCACAATGAAGGAGATTTAAAGCTTTGGCTTGATAGAATATTTCATCCAATCATTATCATCAAGTCACTTTCATTCTTTTCAACTTCAATATTATCTACTGTTTTCTTTGGAATGAAAGGACCATTCATAATGACCTTCCAACATTCTAAATCAGTAGACTGAATGAAGTTCTTCATTCTAGTTTTCAAGTATAAATAGTTGGTTCCATTAAATAATGGAGGTTGACATATGGATTGTCCATTTATTAGGTTGGTCGAGCTAGCTGTGGATCCTCTCTCGAGTAGTTAAACTCAAATTTTTGAGAGAGACTGATTTCACACCAAATGTAAGTCCTTAAAGTGTCAAAGAAGGGGGGGGGGAGGGGATTTTGAATTGGACTGATAAGAAAATTAAAAAATACAAATATTAACTATAAAGTTTTTATATTAATTTTCTCAAAGGACTAGCTCACTAACTTAAGAACTGTCAAATTATTAAATTCATTCTTCTTGAATGCCATTAGTTTGACTACAGAAGATTGATTTAGAACAGTTGATAAAACAATAAGCAGAAAATATCGCAGAAATATAAATAGCAGAAAATAAGGAACACAAGAGAATTTATAGTGGTTGAGCTAATTGTCTATATCTACTTTCTTCAAGATCACTTTTTTGAAGATTCCACTAACACAACCAATCTCGATCAGGGTGAGATGAAACCGTTACAAACACTAGATTTTCGCTAGTTTAGCAACTAATTATTTTCTTATCCCGAAGAAAACTATCTACAAGTTTTCATATGGACCTTGCAACCCAACATTAAGTTTCGTTAAGGAACCCGAATAAACTAAACAGAAATGAAGAAGAAACAGAAAATCACTCTTTGAACATTAAAGAACAAAAGCTATTCTACTCATAAGCTCAAAACTTTTTCTCTTCTTCTTAGCAAGTGCATTCTTCTTGAATATCTTGAAGAACTCTTACTAACTCCCATGAAAAATGCACAACCTTCTTTGAGCTTTTCTGCCTTTTTATATTTGTTAGAAATTGAATTCTCCCACTCCTTGTCCTCCATCATGCTGCAACTACTTTTTCATATACGACATCTTCTGCTTTTCACTTTCCAACCAAGAGTCGTATTTGTAGCAGATTACTTGAAATGGAAACAAGACAAATACAAAAGGATGGACCACATGGTACTACTTTTTCTCTATAACCATTGCAAGATATCCTCTTTAATTCAACCCACTAATTTTCTTCCATCTGGCATCTCAACATCTATGAAGAATTGAGAGATATTTGCCGGTCCCCCTATATTTCCAACTAAGCTTCCGTATTTCTTTTCACGATTCATCCCACAATAGTTCTTCTCAAATTCAGTAGCTTCCCAAATCAAACTTATTACATGATTAGCTTAATAAGAGAATATTAATTATTGTTAGTATATGCCCTAAGACCAATTGACTCACATTTATGATTTACGAACCATGTATTTTTGAATTGTATTTTATGCTCTTGGTCATCAAGTATGTGACTTGATAGTAAAACCCTTATAGCTAATAAAATACTATTCTTATTTGTCCCTAGTTTATTACATCTTGTAAACTAGTGTGAAGTCGATTGATGGTCAAGTTTTACTGATCATGAATATGAGATATAAAATCAATTCATAAATACATATTGAGAATATTGTATTAGACATGACCCAAAGTGACGAAGAAATATTGCATGGGTTTAAGTTATAAGTATTTCTTCTCAGTTTTATATTTGGTGTCCTTTGACCTAATGTTTCTAATGTTTCTTGCATAGGGGAGAAAATATGTTTTTACATAGTCAAACATCACTTTTAATTAGGTGATCATTATGACTATTGGTTGGCTTATTTTCTCGTCATGGCTTGAATATTGGAGATAGTGAAAGGGATTTGTCCCTCTCTTTTTAGAGAGAGATATCCATGGGCCCCTTGATAAGGAAGACTGGAAAATATGTATGGCCATGCTCAAATAAGTATTAATAAGGTGTTATTAATATTATTTGTTGGAACAGTCTGCCTGGTGATCAAGTAAATGGTTAATTAAGTTTTATAAGGATGACTTGATCCATGCCTTATACTTAATTAGGATATCGTGTGACAAAAGGACTAAATATTAAATCTGATGCTAGGTTATTATTACATTTACTTAACTTGGGTAAGCATAATGTCTTGCTAGAGGCCGCTTATGTTTTGTGAATAAATGTCTAGGACATTTTTCATTCACTGCCAACGTTAAGTGAACCTACAGGGTCACACGTATAGACAATCTTGTGAGCATAATGTCCACGTTCAATGAATCTAGATTGTGTCCAGATTCGTTGAACGTATACAAAAGGGGAATTGGATTTCATATTGTATTTTCTGGTAAGTTAATAAGTAATTAATTTTATTTAATCGAATAAATGAAATTAATTACTTAATATTACTCATCCAACCGTTGGATGATTATAGGAATAGACGGACGAGATTAAACTGTCATTAGATGACAGTTAGAGTTTTGATATTGACAGCTATAAAAGGTTATGTTAACCTTTTCTTGGCGGCCGTCCTTTATCTGATTAAAGAAAAACAAAACCCTAAATCCTAGAACGGCGATATAGTATCTAGCCTTCTCTCTCCGAAATACGACCGATTACCAGATAGTCAGGATCAGTTCAGAACAGTTTTCAGAACACAGAAGGGGCTAGCATCCCGATCGCTTGCAGAGGAGTTCGTCGCGTGGATATCATTAGAGGGCGAAGCGTACAAAGCAGCGCCTCCGCAACGAACAATAAAACACAGAGGTAATTTCTATCCAATCAGTTTTTCTAGTATGTGCAGATCCTGTTGGTGGATTTTCGTAGTTTTATTTTACTTTGTTTTTGCCTACAGATTCCAACAATTATTAAGCTAATTTGTTACTCATCAAAACCAATCAAGCCATTGATTCTTTGAGCCAATCAAGCTAATTTTGTGGTGTCCATCCTTCAAGACTTTATCTTCTCTCTCCTCTCTCTTCCCTCCATCTTTCAAGCTTTATAATGAAATGTGAATGAATTGAGCTTTTGGGAATTACTGGGTAGTGATACATTAATTGAATAGGGTATTCTTGGAAAAAATATTATAAAGAAAATTTCACCTTACACTACCTTTGGTCTAGAGTATAAGTCCACTTAGGCTTTACACATGAAATAATGATTAATAAAACAATACAATTTTAATGTTAGATACCTGTTTTAATGATTAACAAAACAATATAAATAGAGAGATAGAAAAAGAAAAAGAGATATAATAAATGAATTAAAGAGAATAAAATTAAAAAATAGACAATAAATATGTATATATTCAAATGTATAAAAAAATTTATAATTTGCACCATTTAATTTAAATTATATATTTGTTATCGGATCTAGTAATATATGAAACTTCAAATATTAATATTACGAGTATAAAAGGGAGATGTGCATGCAATATTGTTAAATGTGGAACGCAAATTAATGTTCATTTCTTCGAGGCAAGCAATAATTCAGTACTAGCTTGTCTACATGCAATATTATTAACCGCGGAGGCATGCAAATTAACGTTCATTTCTTCAAGGCATGCAGCAATTCAGTAATTTGTCTGCATGCAATATTGCTAAACGTGGAACGCATGCAAATTAATGTTCATTTCTTCCAGGCATGCAAAAATTCTGTAACTTGTCTGCGTTTCCGAACATTTCACACGTTTCCACTTTCCCAATATTAGTAAAATTAAGGACAAAATGTGGTTGTCCGCACTCCTGATAACTCAAATGCTCTAAATTCGAAAACGCATTATTGTTATAAAAAAAGTAAAATCTCTAGCTTAGAAAGTTTCACCAGATGGCAAATATAATATATAAATCATGATAACTTAGAGGTTTTGCACATTGGAGGTCGGATCCTCATACATATAAGGATCCACCTCTCATATTGGAAATGTTGAAATTCTAATAGTGCCACTGCCACAATTTGAACTTTAATCTTTGTTACCAATTCTGGAGTCTCAAAACCAACTAAGCTATGTCCATACAGGCTCATACACATTATTGACCAAATTCTTGGTGGTTGGTGACGTTTGGAATATCACACAAACTAAAAAATATAAAATTAAAATTTTTTATTTATTTATATGCAGTAAATTAAATTACATTTATCATCAATCACTCATTTAATTTAATTTAAATTTAACTTGAAACTTGTTTAGGATAATGAATGTTGGGTGGAACGGATATTAAAAAATAGTACCCCCTTAGATTAAATATAAAGAGTTTTACACTTATGCACATGAATTAAAGATATTAAAAAACAAGGCAAGTTTGGAAACAAAATATCCTCTATAACCTTAATAAATAAGGAGAGAGACATAGATAAGAATGGTTGGAATAAATGTTAACGAGATAAGTAAAGATGAAAAAAATAAACTAAATGCTCATTGAAAAGTGTAAAAAGACTTATATTGTTAATCATTCTCAAACACTATAAAACCCCTTATTATAGTAGCGACCTGAGGAAGTAAAAATTATTGGTAAGGAGTGATTGTACTTTTTCATCAGACTAGGATTGAGAAAAATGTTGACATGTTCAAAGGGAAAAATAGGCAGGATTTAATTAAAATTGCATTGTTTTCAACAGCGTAACAAGTAAAAAAAAATTGAAATTCTCACAATATGACATAAAAAAAAAGTAAGAAATATTAAAATTTGAAAATATCTAGACCGCTTAAACATTCAAGTATATAGCCCTTACAAAAATGGTATGGAAAATATCTATTGAATTCTAATTTTTCTAAATTCATTTTAGGAATATCTATTATGTTCTTCAATTATTCATTTTTTTTATTACCTAAGTTTCTATATCTATTAATCTTATCAATAATGCTCCATAACTCCCTTTAATAAATTTTTCTTTTTCATTATGGAAACTATTGTATATATTGAATTCTAATTTTCCTAAATTCATTTTAAAAAATTTATTAAGTTAATCTAAATCCTTCCTAATTATCTTTATAAATCTCTTATATGACTTCAAAAGTAAAGGTTAATAAACACAAAATATCAGAGCTAAGACTTCCTTCAAAATTCGTTCCAATTTGGTTTTGTTTATTAATTATGTTCAATTTTTTCTTTTTCAACTATCTTGATGTTTGTTTTTGTTGAGAATCTCACATCGGCTAATTAAAGAAAATAATTACTCCTTATAAAAACTTGGGCAGTCCTCCTCTCTTAAGGTACCTTTTGGGGTGAGTTAGGTCCAAGCCCAAATTCTTTCATGGTATCAGAGCTAGTTGTTTGGCTGCCCGAGTTGGTCTGCAAAATTCCACGCACCAGATGTTCATTCCTGGGCGTGAGGGGGTGTGCTGAGAATCCTACATCGGATAATTAAAGAAAATAATTACTCCTTATAAAAACTTGGGCAGTCCTCCCTTTTTGAGGTACCTTTTGGGATAAGTTAGGCCAAAGCCCAAAATTTCTAACATTGTATCAGAGCCAGTTGTTAGGCTGCCCGAGTTGGGCCACCCACGCAGATATCCAATTCTGCAAAATTCCACGCACCAGATGTTCATTCCTGGGCGTGAGGGGGTGTGTTGAGAATAGTCCTCCCTCTTGAGGTACCTTTTGGGGTGAGTTAGGTCAAAGCTCAAAAATTCTAACATGGTATCAGAGACAGTTGTTGAGCTGCCCGAGTTGGGCCACCCGCGCAGAATTCCACGCACCAAATGTTCATTCCGGGGCGTGAGGCGGTGTGTTGAGAATGCCACATCGGCTAATTAAAGAAAATAATTACTCCTTATAAAAACTTAGACAATCCTCCTCTCTTGAGGTATTTTTGGGGTGAGTTAGGCCCAAACTCAAATTCTTTCAGTTTTCATTCTTTTCATCTACTAAAGCGAATCGATGGAATCTTCAATCCACGGTTAGATTTTCGATAAAAATTGAATTTACTTTTTTTTCTTTAGTTCGTTGTCTTATTGTTTGATAATCATTATTATTTCTCTTTATTTTTAAAATGTTAAATATATTTTATTGTAAATCATCTTTATTTTTCATTATATAATTGTCTTAATTGATCTTGTCATGTGATATGAGTGGATCAAGTAATCTTCACGCAACACCAAGGAAAAGATGCAATTGAGCAGAATAGAGATTTGCAGAATTTGGTTTAAGAGAGGAATAATGCAACACTAAACTTGCTGTTAAGCATATAAACTTGGGCCGTTAATTTCTTTAAAATTTTTATACTACCCCAGTCCATACTATAAAGTAAAGTTGTCATATTTTAGATTTCATATTATAATTCAATATTTCTTTATATTTTTTTTCCCTGAAAATACCCCTATTCAATTAATGCATCACTATCTAATAATTTCCACAACTCAAAATCATTCACATTTGAAAAGAGCTTAAAATATGGAGAGAGAAAAAAGAGAGAGAAGATAAAACCCTGAAAGATGGAATTTATTAAATTAATATAAGGATATTAAAGGTATTTTACTCTAACAATACATCAATTTTAGATTTCTTAGTTTATATGAAATAATAATTTAACCTTTGAAACAGTGGCATTAATATCTATTGTCCTAACATAATATTGGTTTTCAGTTAGGCATATAGGTGTTTTCCCCCTTAAAATTTTTTTATTGTGAACTTAGTCCATAAGCTTTAATTTGTTACTTTTAGTTACGCAAATAATTTATTTTTGATAAACTAGGTACGTCCGTACAATTTTTCCGTCAACCAATTCTTTTATCCGTTAAGTGGAGGGTGTTTTCGTCCAAAAAAATAGCCTTAAGACGCATTGAGTTAAGATTCAAGTAAAACCTAACCCGATCCACCCATTATTTGCAAAACCCAACCCACTTAACATATTTCTCAATCCTATTTTCATTTCCGCTATTTCCTAAATAGAATTAGGGCTTTTGTACTTCAATCTTCTAACCATCTTTCAACTGTGAAATCGTACAATGAGAAAAAAATAAGTTGCTCAGAAGTAAACCTGAGGTATATGAACCTTTGGCCAGCACTAGCAATATAACAAGCAGATACAACTGAAACAATCCTAAGCCGAATGCTTGATACTACTGCTATAAAAACGTATTTTGAGTAAGTTTTAAACATTTGTATATTAAACAGGACATTGTGAAATTATTTTTGAAGTAATGATGTAGAATGATTTGGAATAAAAGTGATGAAGAGAATAGAACAATGTTTTAGTAATAAAGGTGTTGGAGTGGATTAAGAAGAAAAAAAATTCTAACAAACAAATATGTATTTGTTCTCATACCTATGTGGTAAGGACAATTTTGAATTTCCTCTATTTTCCTTATTTTTATTTTTTTACTGTGAACTGATTAGATATAGAGTTGCCTGGAAGGTCACATTGGACTCCGTTGATTCGTTGTAACTTTGATGAAATTAAGGCTGATTCAAGTAGTGAATGCATGTTGTTGGATCTCAGCGATCAACAAGACAAAATGAAAACTGAAATCAGGTAGTATATAATCTAACTACCCTTTGTTATATTATGTACATATTTTTACATGCTAATTTTTTTCTTTGTTTTATATTCATAGTTCTATGCTAGAATTACTAAAAAATCAGAAGGTGTTGATGTTGAAAAAGAAAGAGTGAGGCAGATTCCTATTTTGATTCAAAAGGCAAGTTTGTAAATGTTTATGATTTCTATATTTGTGTCTTCTTTTTTTTTGTACTTATTGGTGGACTACTCTAATGAGAATCCATTATTATTGTTAAGTTCCCCAACAAACAAATGGAGAAGATTGTGGGTGCTATGTGTTATACTATGCACACTTATTTTTGGAAAGTGCTCCTAAAACCTTTAGCAAAAGTGAAGGTTATCCATACTTTATAAGCGAAATGAATTCATTTTTCATGTGCTATACATAATGCATTCATTTTAATTTATTCCATGTATTTTGTAGATGAATAAGAGCCGGTTTACAGTAGACATGTTGATTGATTTTAGAAGATATTTTGGGGGAACAAAATGCGGTTGAAACCAGTGAAGATGTAATATATTCTGAGTTGTATTCAGTAGAAGAAAACTTTGGATCAAAAGTTAGAGGAGCCAAAGAATTTGGGAACTGAGGACCCAGAAATAAGGATGGTCGTATGGAGGAGAAAGAATTAGTATCTAAATTTGTTGGTTCTAATTATGATTTAAGTGATGAGGATGATCTACGTGCTGAGCTTGTAGAAAAATAAGTTCAAGGCTTTTATGAGGTATGTGTGAGAGAAATGAGCAAAAAGAAAGATCAAATGGATGAAGTAGAAGCTGATGATGGAGGACAACTCACACAATCGAAGGAACTAGGAAAGAAACCAAAAATTGATGGTGTAAAGTGTGAGGATCAAACTTGGGGTTCAAGTAGATGAAAATATGACCGAAAAAGAATAAAGACGAGGAAAAGAAAAGTTAGAGGAACAACCTGATGCTGAAGCTGCTGAGGTAGCTGAAATGGATAGATTAAAAAAAAGAAAAGGAAAAGAGAAGTTAGAGGAACAACCTACTGATTCACAAGTGAGAAATAGAAGGGGGTATAAGAGGGGCAAGGACATAATGGTATATTCACTCAGAAGTGGATTTAACAGAAGATCCCAATTGGAAAAATCCTAATGAGTCAAGTAGCAAGGATGAAATAGATTCAGACTTTTATGGTACAAAGAGCAGCAATGAAGATACTGATTGTCCAACAAAGCACAAAAGGAAGTTTCCAAGGTTTCATAGTGAATACAAAGGTGAGGATCCTAAGTTTATTGCTAGGAAACTTGTAGGGTTTACATCCCATTTCTTCCCAATATTTTTTATTTTTCCAGCCCAGTTTTCTCCCCCATTTGACCCCATGATGTTCTGGGCCTCAACCCAAGTGGAATAGGCTGTTGGCCTGCTTCTGGGCCGCCTCCTTGACCGAGTCTTTAGGGATGCCCGCGGCCCGGGTTGTCCGTTGCCGACCCGCGGCTCGTCCGCTCGGCTCATCTTTAATTGATTGCTGCCTCTTTGTTTCTTGTGTAGTCTCTTGAACTCCTCCTCTAAACCATCTCTCATTCTCTCTGTGCCTTTTAGAGTCTTCAAGACTCTTGTTTTCTTCTTCTTCTCTTTGGGCTCTACCGCTGCTGTTCTCTCTGTTCTGGTGCTTTTATGCTGTTAACCAGTCTTCTCTTTTGTCACCATTGTTTGTCTGTTGGTAAGGTTAGAGAGATAACCGTAAGAAAAGAAGAGAGAGAGAGAGATAGAAGTAGTATATTGCCGGTGATTTCTTCCTGGTTGAGGCCCGTTTCTTAGGGTTATAACCCCGATCATCACTTTTCTTCACTATCGACATCTCGACGCGACAGCGCCGCTGCTCGGCGTTCGATTCTGGTTTGATAACCCCTCGGTTTCAGCTCCTCGGTCATCTCTTTGATTTTCTGTTGGCCGCTTCACGGCACGGTGGTTAGCAAATCGTTCTTTGGTTTATTTGGGTTATTTTTATACTAATCGGGTGTTATTTTGCAGATTACCTTATTATTGTTCTTTAGCTGATTTCTGTTCATTGAAAGATTGAATCTTTCTATTTTTCTTCCGCTATAATTTATTCTTTGATAAATTTGTAGTAGTAATAGTTAATCGTAATAGTAAATAGGAGTTGTTTTCTCCAACAAGTGATATCAGAGCTGAGTTCCGGCTCCCTGGCTTCGACATCCGACAGCAACCTTCGGATCTGAGAAGTTTCTCAAAATCCGGCCAGTGAAGTTCCTACTACCCTTCTCAGTTTTTTACAGTTTTCTTATTTTTCAGTTTATTCTTCTTGTAGCCGAGTTTCTGTTTACTGTTTATCAGCTTGCCGCCGGCTTTATATGGTTTACGTGTTTCGGCTTGTAGCCGATTACTGTTTTTTTTCTGTTTCGACTTGCCGTCGGTTCTATTTCTGTTGGTTGTTGGTGTGACGGCTTGCTGCCGATTTTGTTGCTACTACTGCATTTCTATTACTTTCTATTTCTGTTTCTGTTCTTTTTTCTTTTTGATTTATTATTCCAGTTTTTTTTTTTCTTGTTGTTTTTCAAAAACCAAAACCCAAGCCTGGCTTGAGTCCAAGAGAAATCAAGTATCTGTGTCTTGGCGGATTTATTTCTGATTTCAAAAGTTTTTCTTACTTCTGTCTTTTTCTGTTGGATCCGTCTATTTCTGTTCTCTTTGTTATTATTCTTTTTGTTACTATTTTTGATTAGGAATTTCTGTGCCTTTGTGTTACACTGTTTTGTAATCAAAACCAAACCTAATCAAATGAAATTAAAACAAACAACGTCATTTTTCTTTTGAAAATCTTTCCTCTGTTTTAAGGAAAATCCGAATAATTTTTATTCAAAACTTTTTGAAATCTTTCATCTTTCTGAAACCACCATATTACATATATTTGCCCTTAAAACATGTCAGTTCCAAAAATTGAAACTAATAGGTTTGATGGAAAATCTGATTTTGTAATGTGGCGGAGGAAAATGAAAGCAATTTTGGTACAAAACAAAATTGCTCCCGCTATTTGCAGCCCTGAAGAGTATCCGGAATCTTGGAAGGGCGAAATTCTTAAAGAAAAACTAGGTGATGCTCATAGCTGTCTCATCTTGCGTTTGACAGATAACGTTTTACGGGAAATTGATGAAAAAAACAATGCTTTTGAAATCTGCACAAAACTGGAAAAATTTTATTTCGGAAAATCTCTTTCAAATAAAATCTATTTAAAAGAACAGCTTTTTGGTTTCAAAATGAGTGGGACAAAATCACTTTCTGAAAATATAGATGATTTAAATAAAATTATTTTGGAGCTTCAAAACGTCGGAGAGAAAATCTCTGATGAAAATGTTGCAGTCATTTTACTAAATGGCTTACCTGATTCTTTTAATGATGTCAAATCTGCCATTAAATATGGTAGAGATGATCTTTCCCTTTCTGATGTAAAAAATGCTTTAAAATAAAAAGATTTGGATTTGCAAAAAAAGAATAAGTCTCATGGTGAAAATCATTTTGTAAGAGGAAGGATTGACCGGAGAGAACCTCCTAGTCATCGTTTTTAAAAGTCGTTCCAAATCACGAGAGAAAAGTAAGGTAAAATGTTTTTACTGTGGGAAAGAAGGGCATATGAAAAACAAGTGTTTTAAACGAATCAAAGATGAGAAACAATGTAAACATGGTAAATTAGGGAATAAAATTGATAAAACCCACGGTTTTGAATCAGATGGTAACTCTATGTTTTCTGAAGTTCTGTGTGTTTCTCTTTCTCCTTCATGTACTGATGTTGTTAATCATTGGGTGCTTGATTCTGGTTGCTCATTTCACATGATACCTAATAAACACTGGTTTTCTGATTTCAAACCTTTAAACCAAAGAAAAGTTTTTATGGGTAATAATCAGGTTTGTGATATAAAAGGCATTGGCAGTATTTTTATAAAAATGCATGATGGCGTGACTAGAAAACTCACTAAGGTGAGATACGTTCCTGACTTACGTCGGAATCTTATTTCCCTCAGTTATTTAGACTCTTTAGGTCTCTCTTTTAAATCCAAAAATAGAATTTTACGTGTTTGTAAAGGAAACCTAGTCATGCTAAAAGGTTTTAAAAAGGAAACTTTATACATCTTTCTTGGTAAAACAGTTTGCAACTCTATTGATTTGGTTTCAAAAACTGTCCCTGAGAAAACTAT
This sequence comes from Catharanthus roseus, assembly GCA_028651295.1. Classification (NCBI taxonomy): domain Eukaryota; kingdom Viridiplantae; phylum Streptophyta; class Magnoliopsida; order Gentianales; family Apocynaceae; genus Catharanthus; species Catharanthus roseus. Next base: position 13,265,210 of record JAPQWS010000104.1, read on the forward strand.
GCTGTGGCATTGGAGGATTGGCCACATTAGTGAAAAAGGGCTTTATTATTTACAAAAACAAAAACTTTTATGCGGTGATAAAATCGATTCCTTTGTTTTTGTGATCACTATGTTTTGGGAAAACAACACAAAATTAGTTTTTCTACCAGCACACATAAGTCATCTGCACCTCTTAATTATGTGCATTGTGATCTGTGGGGGCCAGAAAAGGTTCCAACTTACGGTGGCAACGTTTATTTCCTTTCTATTGTTGATTATTTTTCTAGGCATGTATGGGTTTTTCTTTTAAAAACCAAAGATCAAACGTTTGAAAAATTTTGTGAATGGAAATATTTTGCCGAAAATCATTATCGAAATTAAACTAAAAACTACCAGGACCAATAACGGTCTTGAATTTTGCAACCGGAAGTTTTCTGACTTATGTGCATCACATGACATTTTACATCATAGAACGGTTAGACATAACCTCCAACAAAACGGAGTTACCGAAAGGATGAACCGTACTATTATGGATAAGCTCCGTTGTCTGTTAGTGTCTTCTGGAATTCCAAAACCATTCTTGGGTGAAGCTGTTAGTACAGCTATATACCTCATCAATAGATCTCCATCCACAGCTATAAACTTTAGGACTCCTATAGAACTCTGGTCTGGGAAACCTCCCAATCTTTCTAATTTGAGGGTTTTCGGTTGTGCAGCGTTCGCTCATCAAAAAGAGGGAAAACTAAATCTAAGGTCTAGGAAGGGGGTGTTCATAGGATATCCTAGTAGGATAAAGGGTTATAGAGTATGGTTGAAGGGTGAACCAAGGGTGAGGGTTATCATTAGTAGGGATGTTGTCTTCAACGAGTTAGAATGCCCTGTCTTAAGGATAACACCATCACCGATAATCCTTCTTGTGATCCTTCTCCTAGTAGCATTCCGATAGAGGTGGAGACTATCTCCCACTCTAGAGCCACCTCAGGAACCTGAAACAAATTTTGAGTCTTCTGCTCCTTCTAGTAGTACTCCTGTTCCTGAAACTTCTGACCCTCTTCTAGATGGTTCTAATGAGGAAGAGGAACATCCTAAGGCTCAAGCCCAAGCTTTTAGGGATTATAAACTCGCTAGAGATTGAGTCCGTAGAGTACCTAAGGATCATCCTTGGTATGGTTACTCCTACATTGTATCATATTCTTTTGTTGTTCCTTCATATGTTGAAGAAAAAGAACCCTTATGTTTTTCTGAGGTTTTGAAAAGTCCCAATCGTGTTATTGTTGCATGCTATGGAAGAAGAAATGTTTTCTTTGAACAATAACAAACATGGATTCTTGTTCCAAAACCTTCAAAACAAAAACTTGTTGATTATAAGTGGATTTTCAAAATAAAGGAGTCTGAGTCTTCTAATGAACCTCCGAGGTTCAAGGCTAGACTTGTTGCAAAAGGTTTTTCACAAGGTGAGGGCATTGATTTCAATGAAAATTTTCTCCTGTTGTTAAATACAAAACAATTAGGATTGTTCTTGCTCTTGTTGCTTTCTATGATCTTAATCTTGAACAGCTTGATGTGAAAACTACCTTTTTACATGGTGATCTTGAAGAAACCATTTATATGCGTCAACCACCTGATTTTGATGTAAAGGGTAAGGAACATATGGCTTGTCTTTTGAAAAAGTCCCTATATGGACTTAAACAGTCGCCAAGGCAATGGTACAAGAGGTTTGATTCTTTCATGTCCAAAATTGGTTTTTCAAAAAGTAACTACGATAGTTGTCTTTACTTTTCTGGTAATGATATGGATTTTGCTATTTATCTGTTGTTGTATGTGGATGATATGTTGATAGCTTGTCGTCACAAAGCTAAGATCGATGAACTGAAGTCTCTGCTAAAATCTGAGTTCGATATGAAGGACTTAGGAGTTGCATCCAAAATCCTTCGGCTAAATATTTCTAGAGATAGACCTGATCGTTCTCTCTTCTTATACCAAAAAACTTTCCTTCACAAAATCGTATCCAAATTTTCAATGCAACTTTGTAAACCCATTACAACTCCTCATGCTAGCCACTTTAAACTTTCCGACAAAACTTGTCCTAAAACTGAAAGTGAAAAGAGAGATATGGCCAATATCCCATATAGAATGGCCATAGTCTCAATCATGTACTCAATGATATCCACCTGTCTTGACATTTATTTTTCTATAAGCCTTCTTAGAAGATTTATGTCAAATCCTGGAAGAGATCATTGGGCTACTCTCAAGTGGCTCTTACGTTACCTAAACGGAACTGTGGAAACTACCACAATTTGTCTAATTTTGAATTAATTGGATTTGTTGATTCTGATTTTGCAGGTGACAAGGATGGTAGAAAATCTACCACTTCTTATTTCATTACCCTTGCAAGTAATTGCATTTCGTGGAAATCTCAACTGCAGCCTGTACTTGCCTTGTCAACTATTGAGGCTGAGTATATCGCAGCAACAGAAGCAATCAAAGAAGCCATTTGGCTTCAAAGGTTGTTGAGTGAATTGAATATTTTAAATTCCAAAGTTATTATTTACACTGATAGTCAAAGTTGTTTACATTTGTGTAAAAATCCAGTCTATCACGTACGGACAAAACATATTGATGTCAAATATCACTTTATTAGAGAAAAGGTCTCTAGTGGTACTGTTGACATAAATAAGATTTGTACTGATAATAATCCTGCTGATTTTGGTACTAAAATTGTAAACACTGATAAATTTATTTTTTGCAGGGACTTTCTTCATGTTCAAACAGTTTAACTCAAATTGGGCCATCTTTCAGCAATGGAAAAATATTGTTCGACGTGGAGATTGTAGGCTTTACAGCCTATTTCTTCCCAATATTTTTTATTTTTCCAGCCCAATTTTCTCCCCCATTTGACCCCATGATGTTCTGGGCCTCAACCCAAGTGGAATAGGCTGTTGGACTGCTTCTGGGCCACCTCCTTGCCTGCTTCTGGGTTGCCTCCTTGACCGAGTCTTTAGAGATGCCCGCGGCCCGGGTCATCCGTTGGCGACCCACGGCTCGTCTGCTCGGCTCCTCTTTAATTGATTGCTGCCTCTTTGTTTCTTGTATAGTCTCTTGAACTGCTCCTCTGAGCCGTCTTTCATTCTCTCTGTGTCTTTTGGAGTCCTCAAGACTCTTGTTTTCTTCTCTTTCTCTTTGGGCTCGGCCACTGCTATTCTCTCTGTTCTGGTGCTTTTATGTTGTTAACCAGTCTTCTCTTTTATCACCATTGTTTGTCTGTTGGTGAGGTTAGAGAGATAGCCGTAAGGAAAGGAGAGAGAGAGAGAGAGAGATAGAGATAGTATATTGCCGGTGATTTCTTCCCGTTGGAGGCCCGTTTCTGAGAGTTATAACCCCGATCATCACTTTTCTTCACTATCGACGCGGCAGTGCCACTGCTCGACGTCCGATTCTGGTTTGATAACCCCTCGATTTCAGCTCCTTGGTCATCTCTTTGATTTTCTGTTGGCCGCTTCACGGCGGCGGTGGTGAGCAAACCGTTCTTTGATTTATTTGGGTTATTTTTATACTAATCGGGTGTTATCTTGCAGATTATTTATTGTTCTTTAGCTGATTTCTGTTCATTGAAAGATTGAATCTTTCTGTTTTTCTTCCGCTGCAATTTATTCTTTGATAAATTTGTAATAGTAATAGTTAATTGTAATAGTAAATAGGAGTTGTTTTCTCCAACACAACTCTTTCCAACTATTGCTATCTTGAAAAAAGTCAGCGCCACAACATGGAATCACTCATGGGAGAGAGATAGAATTTCAGAGGAATGAGAAGACAAAGGTTGCAACAATTTGTGGAGGAGGAAACTAGAAATAGAGGGTTCATGTTTCTAAGATGCCGGATGTGCTAACTTTACAAATCAAAACATTGAACAATCAGCATGATTATGCAAGATGTATGATGCACAAGCTCGCAACAGTCAAATACTTGCATAGAAGTACATCAACACTTTCAAATCATAAACCTCATTGAATGTTGGGAATTTGCAGACAGAGTCTACACTAAGGTGAATGTGCATGTTTCCAGTTGGATGGTTTATAGGATAAAAAAAGAGGCAAGATTGATGCTTGAAGGAAGTTATGAAGATCAATACAAGCAGATATGGAATTATATTGAACAGATTAAAAGACGTAATCCATCTAAAGAAATTAGAACGAACAACTATGTAGACGAAGAGACAAATAAGCAGCATTTTCAGAGAATATATGTTTGCCTAGATGTATTGAGAAACGTCCTTAGGGCTTGTTGTAGAAAGGTAATTGGGTTGGATAAGACATTCCTGAAAGGTCCACACCCCGGTACTTTACTCACTATAGTTGCAATTGATGCAAATAATAAGATGTTTCCTTTCATTTATGTTTTATGTTGTGGTTGCGGCTGAGAACTATAACTCTTGGACTTGGTTTATTGAGAGGTTATCTAAAATATGAACTTAGCCTTTACAAAATGGAAAATTGGTGCATCATGAGTGATAGAAAAATGGTATTTTCTTATGTTGTTTGCAAGTTTCATTTAATATGATATATGATTCAAATATGAAAAGAACTTACCTTTTGAATTGCAAGGACTTATTCAAGCTGTTAATGAGCTACTGCTTAACATTGAACATAGGCATTGTGTTCGCCATTTGCACAATAACTTCAAGCAGGCCCAGCCAGAAGAAGATTTAAAAGATATGTTCTGGAAATATGCCAAAGCAATATAGAAGAAGCAATTTGAAGTAGATTTGTTATGGCTGAAAACTTTTGATGACAAGGCATTTAAATCGTTAGAATAGAGTACACACCCAAAGTATTGGAGTAGGGCATATTTCAATGATACTGTGAAGTGTGATAATCTACTCAACATTCACAGTGAATCTTTCAATTGGCAGATCTTACAAGCAAGAAGCAAGCCAATACTTGGATTACTACAGGATATTAAGGTATACCTTATGATGAGAAATCAATAAACAAGGGATTGGATTGACAGGCAGAAAGTAGAATTTCGTCCAAGAATCATAAAAACGCTTGAGAAGTTGAAGAAGGAAGCAGCAAGTTGATTTCTTGCTTATGTTGGAAGGGTCACAGTTCCAGGTCAGGTAGTCAAACATAGATTAATTCACAGTTGATATTGACAAAAAGATCTGCAACTGCAAGAAATGGGAACTTGCAGGTATTCCTTACATCAATGCTATTGTTGGCCTAGAAATAAAAGGGGAAAACCCTGAACAATATCTTGAGAAGTGGTATTCTATTGAGGCATACAAATGTTATAGGCTTAGTTCAAACCTGTTGCCATTACTGCCTCTGGAGAAGACAAGGCTGCCACAAAGCCCCCCTTCTCTCCCCCCCTCCCTCCCAAAAAAAAAAAAAAAAGAAGATTAGAATACGTTCACATATTGTCTAATATAGGGAGAGTAATTCGCCTAAAATACATATGATAATAATATACTACTTTATCTAAGAGATTTCTACCATATGTGTAAAAAGTAATACAATCAATACAAATATTTACAATTAAACATTATTTCCATGTTTTTTAATATTCCCATGCATGCTAAACATGTGAAAATATTCCCAATATATATATAGAAATAATTAATTAAATGTTGCATTGTTTTCAAAATATGATAAGTTAAAGGTTAACAACATTTTTCTCCTTAGGTTATGTGAAATTACAATTTCATCCCTCTATTTTGTATAAATTATAAATGCATCCTTATTATTTATATTTTATAACTTATTAATCCCTACTACTAATTTCAATGAAGAATTTTTATCAGAAAATAATGATTATGCGTTAAAAAGTTTAAGATCTTCCCACAATATCATTTTACAAGTTTACTTCTTCTTTATTATTATATATAAAGATAATAATATCCTTTATTACGGAAACTAGACTAATTAAAATTTTTTTAGCAAGGGTATGATTATATTTATATACCATAACAAACCAGAAGTAAATTTTTTACCGCATAATCATTATTTTCTGATAAAAATTTTTCATTGCAATTAGTAGTAGGGTAATAAGTTATAAAAATACAAACGATAAGGATGTATTTGTAATTTATACAAAATATAGGGACAAAATTATAATTTGGACCACCTCAAAGAGGAAATGTAATTAACCGTAAGTAAAAAAAAAGGGTATGGACATGGGTAAAATGTGACAAGTAGAAAAATAAATGAGAGAGGGAGTACTTTGGGTCTTTGCACAAAAGTAGTAAATTCTGATATCAATATACTTCTTAAAATTAATTTATCATTTAGGTGTCATATTTTATTGTTATACGTAATTTTAAAATGTCACATAATGAAAATAATGTGCTGTGTAATAAATTTTTGTTTATTATGCCTTTCAATAAAAAACAAGTTTTAACTTCTCTTAACATTTCTGTCACGAAAACTTATAAAAGTAACAATGGAATGAGAGATTTATCTGAAGGATCTATACTTTCTATAAGAAAAATTGTTCGAAATTCCCTATTTTCAAGGGAGTGATGGTTGAAGTGTGACAAGTAAAAATAAAGGGAGTAAAATACCTCGAATGGGTTTCTCATGGAAAAGAGAGAAATAAATAGAGAATGTAATGGGAAAAGATAGGAAAAGAGAGAAATAACTCTTTCTCAAGAATATACTCTTGAGAAAGAGTTAATTAGTTATAGAATGAAGTATTAGTATGAGTGGTATTAGGAGATTTAAGTCTTAGTTTTGTTCCTGGAGGGTACAAGGAGGGGAAGGGGTAGGGGGAATGGCACCATTTACTTTCATTAGGAGAAGTATAATCATTTACTTCAAAATTGTTTGGTAAGAGTGGATGAGAAATAAATCACATTTACTTCCCTTTGTTTAGTTGGGGAGTGGGAGAGCCCCACCTCTATATTTACATCTCATCCATTTTTACGTTACAACAAAACAAGATAAATAGGACATTTACGTTCTAATTTACATCCTCTCCTACTCTCCGCCCTAATTTTACGCTAACTAAACTAGGCTAAAGTACTTTGAGGGTCTTGGGGACTGATTGGTAATCATTAGCTGAAGGAGAGTTTATCAAAAAATATGACAGTACTTGGAAAATTACTTTTTAAAAAAGAAAGATAAACTGAGTATGAATAAGTATGAATAGTCTTAAATTATTTTTAATTATTTTTATTCATAACCATTAACTTTTCTTTTAATTATTTATATCCAAAGCTTTTCTTTTATTTTCTTAACTATAAATTATTTTTTATATTGCAATTGTATAACAATTTTATCATTTTATATTAATATTTTGTGCATTCTTTTCACATCTTTATAACCTAACGTAAAATGTTTTGTTATTTTTTACTATTCTATTGAATCCATGTGTCAAAACGCACCGAATCTCATTGTGAAAATCTTTGAATTGCTATACTTGCAATGTCAAAAATAATTCATGCCTATGAAAAGATAAAATAAAAATTCATGAGTAGCTATGAACACAAAATCAAAATAGTTTAAAGCTATCAATTGTTTAAAATTTTAAAAAAGATAAAACTCCCTCCTTTTATTTTTCTTTTCACTTGTCACATTCCATAAATTCTTTCGTTTTTTCTTTTACTTGTTAAATTTGAAGACAATATAAAATTTATTGACTTTTTTGTATTAAAATCTCTCATTAAAAACAAATCAATTTCAAAATTTTTAATTCTTCTATCTTTGAAATTTGTAGAAATAATAATGAGGAGATAAAAGAATTTGAGGAGCATTCTAATCCATACGAAAAATATTTAAAATTTTGTATTTTCCTATACAAAATAATGTTCAAAATATGACAACTAATAAAAAACGAGTATGATCGTAGCTTTAAATTTTAAGATTGTTTTAGAATGACTATTATTTTGTCAAAATTGTAATTTTTTCTAGAAGAAAAATTATTAGAGAAATGGGCTATAAATACTCTGAAGCATTTTACGTTTTTCTCTTTATGCTATAAATATTTTATTTAAGCTTTTTATACCCTCAAATACTTTTTGATTTGCTTATTGTTATAATTATAGTGAAAGATGCCAGAATATAGTGGCTGTAAAAACGTCTCAATCATATACATACTAAAAAAACTCATATTTAACTTCTCTCCTAGATCTCTCTAATGTTAGTTGCACATTATGTAATGTTATGAATTATGTAATTTGTATTGGTATTCGCAAATCTCGTATATTTAATTAATATGCTATTAAAAAATATTTAATTGAGATAAAAATTATAGCATGAAATAAAATCGAGTCTACTTATATCAAATCTAAACCAATTAGGATAGTTACGAATTTATTAAAATGTAACACTACCAATATGAATACATATCTAGTACCCTCTATACGTAATGCTGATCTGAATTTGGACACTTTCAGATCCAATTAGACCCATTTCAAACCTTCCCAAAAGCAATATGTCAGACTTGGATTTGTTTCTCCTGTTTGTCATGTACTCAAACCCATGGGTCAAGTTCCATCATTTCTTTGGAAAAAATTCACATTCGTTAATTATGTAATGAATGAATCATGTATATAACTTTGAGCAATTTCCTTTTAGCGTAGCTTTTAAACTGAATTAGATATCTTTTTAACGTATTTTTTTAAAATAAGTTAGAGATTTAAGTTCAAATTTGAAATTATTGACATTTACTATTATAAGTTTTTCGCTATGTGTTTATTGAGGTGTCATTGTCTCGTTGAAGCACTACAGAACCACGGGTAGGGAAAGACTCAATTCATCATAAGGGGGCCTACCACCTTTTCATTTCTCAAAAAATATATTGAATAAGTATATTATAATAGTATTTAAAATAGAATGAGAAATTATTTATTTCTTCTAAAAAATAATTTTTCCTCTAATTATTTAACTCTAATTCCGTTGATGATTACGGCGAAGATTGTATACTCCTCCAATTACTCATTGGGACCGAACAAAACAGTTTTTTTCTGACATGGACACAGTTAAATTTATTGGGCACTAAAGTGGCTTAGTTTTTTTTTTTTTCCTGGGCAGGCCATAACGCACACTCATTGTGCGTTATCACATGAGATAACACATAATGAGTGTGCGTTATCCGTAATCACCGCGTTAACCCGCGCTAATTGCGTAGAAAACTGATGTTGCACTGATTTGGCGCTGATTTAACACTGATGTAGCGATAACGCACGGTGATTGTGCGTTATCATCCTTGATAACGCACAGCCATTATCCGTTATTAATGTGAGCGGCCGCCCCCTTCCCCTTTTCTTCTTCTTCCTTATTTTTTCTCCCCTATTTCTTCTTCTCTCTATTTTTTTCAGCCTCATCTCCCCTATTTCTTCTTCTCTCCATTTTTTGCAGCCACATTCCTCCTGAGCTTCTTCCTCAATTTTTTTCAGCCTCTTCCCTCTCATTCTTCATCCTCTATTTTTTTCCAGCATCTCTACCTCCTTTCTCTTCCTATATTCTCTCTGCCCCACTTTTCTTCCTCCTTTTTTTCAGCCCCTCCGCTTCAATTTTTCTATTTTCCTCCGTCGCCGTCGCTGCTCGATAAGTTGTTTTTTTCTTCCTTTGATTTTTTATTTCTTATTATACTTTGATTTCTCTTCTTCTAATAATTTTGTATTTTAGTTCGAAATTTACAGATCTACGAGACTTTGTTTGGAGTACGAAGGTTATTAAAGATTTGGAGTACTAAAGCTGCATTTTAAATTTTCGGTAAGTTTTTAGTTATTTAAAATTTTGTTTGTGTATTATTTATTAAGTGTAATTATTTCGTTATTTGTTGTTTCTTAATATTTTTTATGAATTTTATTTATTAATTTGAATTAATGTATTTTTTGTGGAATTGGGTTTTGGATTTATGTTTAAAATGGTTGTTATTAATAAATTTGTACCAGTTTGTTAATTTTATGTATATAATTATTTTTTAATTTAAAAAGTGATATTAGGGTGATGTATTATTTTCATGAATTTATTTGGATAATTATGTTTAATTTCTTGCCTTACTTTATGATTATTAGATTTTTTTTAAAATTATTTAGATAATTATTTTGCATATTTCGTACAAATTACTGAGTAGAAAATATGGGAACATATAATTCTATATTTTTAACCTTCGTTTTTGTAAACAGTAGAAAATACGAAACATTTTTGTTGTAACTTAAAATTTTCTAAAATTTAAATAATAGAAAACTTAAAAATCTATTATTAAAATCCAAAACTTTATATTAATTTTTTTTTTTTTTTTTTTGTGGAAGTGGGGTTCGGATTTATGTTTTGAATTGTACCTATTAATAAATTTGTACAAATTTGTTATTTTATGTATGTAATTGTTTTTTGCATTTAAAACGAGATAGTGGGTTTAGGATTTTTTTCATGAATTTATTTGGATAATTCGGTTTAATTTCTTACTTTATGATTATTACAAATTTTTTTAATTATTTAGATAATTAATTTGCATGTTAGAAAATATGGGAACCTGTAATTCGATATTTTTAATTTTTATTTTTTTAAACAGTAGAAAATATAGAAACTTCTTTTTCGTAACTTAAAAATTGTAAAATTTAAATAATACAAAACTTAAAAATCTATTATTAAAATCCAAAATTTTATATTAAATTTTGTTTTTTTGGTGAAAGTGGGGTTTGGATTATGTTTTAAATTGTTGTTATGAATAAATTTTGGCATAAATTTGATAATTTTATGTTTATAATTGTTTTTCGCATTTAAAAAGTGATCTTAGTGTGATGAATTAGTTTCATGAATTTATATATTTGGATAATTAGGGTTGAATTTTTTACCTTACTTTATTATTATTTGAAAATTTCTTAATTACTTAGATAATTATTTTGAATATTTCGTATAAATTTTCGAGTAAAAAATATGGTAACCGGTACTTGGAAATTTATAAATTAGTAATTAATACTTTTATTTAAACTGTAAAACCGTAATAGTGAATTTATGAAGTAGTAAAATGCAGCTCAATAAAATATACTATAAGTAACCTTAAAAGACTTAAAAATTCTAAAATTTAAATACAAGAAAACGTAAAAATCTATTATCAAAATCCAAAAATTTACATCAAACAATAAACCGTAAAACTATAAACTTTTTAACAGTAAACCTTAAATAACCAAAATCATAATATTAAAATTCTACAGGGTACATTATAAAAACTTTAAAAACTCTTAAAATTCATTTTTGAAACATTAAATCGTGAAATTGTCAATGTTTTAAAAGCAAACCCTTAAAAAAACTAAAATCTGAACTTTAAAAATCTTATTTATTTAAACATCCCTAAATTTTACATCCGTGTTTATTTAGAATATGTTTAAAACTTTTTAATTTTAACATATAGATATTGACACTATCTGAAAATAAAATTAATGTAGATGGAAGAAGTGTCAGCACACGTGCATCCGGGGCCCATTGTCCCTGATGTATTATCTAGCCAGCACGAGCACAGATCCGGTTTGATCTGGAGTGGGGATCGCGAGACATGTTATACTGACCTTCAGTGTAGGCGTTTTGGGCGCAACCTATTCCAGTGCTACAGTTCGGCTCCCCATAGATTGGTTGAGATTATTGACAAAACCGGGTTGGGGAGAGTCCTTAGGTATGGTTACATTGGGTTGACCATGCACTTATTACATCGTTGGTAGAGCGGTGGAGACTGGAGACTCACACATTTCACCTGACGTGTTGTGAAGTGTCAATAACACTGCAGGATGTACAGGCATTGTGGGGTTTAGGGATAGACGGTATGGCCGTTACCGGCTCTAGCTGGAGTGTAAACCCAAAATAGTACTGGATAGACATTATCGAGAGACTACTTGGTGTGCGGTTTGTCTCTCAGCCACTTTTCCAGATACGAGGTGAAGAAGGAACCATTGGAAGTATGGATCCTGAGAGCGTTCATCGGTTCAGAGACCAATGATGATCTAATCCTGCGTGGACATATGCTTCCCAACTTCTCCAGGAATTCGGTTCACGTGCGCTACCTCAGTTTATTAGAGAATTTTGATGCTATCAGGACATATAGCTGGGGTAGCTGCATTCTTGGGTTTTTGTATAGGCAGCTGTGCACGGCGGCTTTGGGAGGCGTACGACAGATTGGGAGAGCCTTAGTGTTAGTTCAGATTTGGGCGTGGTCGCGTATACCTATATTGCAGCCTCAGCTGATGACGGAGATTCAGGCTGACCCTCTTGCTTCTCTTGGTGCAATATGGTGCATAGCATTTGACTGTAGCCAGCTGCCTATGCACACTCTAGTTACGTACAGAGACCAGTTAGATTTTATGCCATCTGATCAGGTTCGCTTTACAATAGCTTGTATTATTTGTAATTAATTGTGTTCTTTTTACGTACTTACATTTTTATTGATTTTAAATTTTGACATGACAATTTATGTGGCTCCCTTATTATGACCGGCTTCTAGTTCCATCTGACTTGTGGCGGGCAGAGGTCCCACTCATATGTTATGAGATAGTGGAGTACCACTATCCCTGGCGTCTGATGGGCCTGTTCGCACGGGCTCAGATGGTTCCAGATGTAGTTGATACTCGTCTGTACCTGTACCAGATCCAGCTGAGAGGGAATGATAACACATCTTGGGTTACACAGCATGCTATCCATGTCGATACCTGGAACTAGTGGCGACTTCGTGTTAGGGATGGTCCTACTGTAGCTGCTGCGGCATTGTCATACCCCAGTGATGAGTACATCAGATGGTACACAGGTATCACACGGGTTTACATCGGCAATCTAGATAACCGTGATACTCGCTCGCATGGATATCAGCCTTCCGGTGTGGAAAAACAGATGATGGTAAATTCTTATGCATTTCAGTTATTTATGTTGAATTCTAACGTTTTAATTAATTAATTTATTTAATTTGTTAAATTTTTTTTTTTTTTAGACTTCTATGTTGCAGGAGGTGGATGATATGGCTTTAGTGGCGATTCCGGAGCCACCTTCATCTCCTTCACAAATGGCCGCGGTTATGAAGAAAGTTTAGACGATAATCCGGCGGTGTATGGTCTCCATCGGGGGTAATTTGGGATGCACTCCTTCACAGCACGATATCCAGGAGACGTTCCCTGTGCAGCCGTTGCGTCGCCGTCCCCGCGAGCACGTACCTGACAGAGGTGCTCCTGGAGTTAAAAGGGGTGCTCGGAGACATCCTGGCCGGGGAGCAGGAGGTGGACGCCCTCCTGTACTTCCTGCTCCACAAAGGCACGAACATGTCTACCTCTGCCCATCAGTGGTTGAGAGGGGTGAGGGATCTGGTAGTGGTCAACCGTATGACGACCCATTTGCCAACCCGAACCTAGACATGCCTTCTTTTAGTTTGGGTTTGACGCCAGTTTCCCTGCCACACCCTAGTGGATCCGGGACGTCGCAGATGCCTCCCGCGCCTGGTTTAGGATTTGCATCATTTCAATGAGCGCATTCTACACCCTACGGGTTTTCCGGGTTTCGGGCACCACCTCCTCCGGGCATAGCCCGTTCATCAACGCCACATTAGCCTATATCTCAGGCATCCTCGTCTTACGAAGAGGAGAGGTAGGATGACATGGATGGTGTTTAGCCTCTCAGCTTGGGGCATCGTGTTTGTAAGAAGACTGTGCGGTTCATGCCATCTGACTGGCCTTAGCTGTAATTATTATTTTCTAGTTTTCATTGTCAGTTATATGTAATTTAAATTTCTGTATAAAGTACTCAGCTATTGTTTATATTATTGATTTTTTTGTTTTACGTATCTTAACTATATGACATTTTCAGTTTGAGAGTTAAAATCCTAAACCAAAAGTTTAATACTAAGAATTTTAACAAATCTTTAATTAGCTTGAAAAAAGGGAATAAATAGTGGTAAATGTGTAAAAGAAAAAAGTTTGCTTAGAAAAAAAAAAGGGGGTAAAACCCTAAAAGAAAAAAGTTTGCTAGAAAAATTTAAAAAAAAGTGGTCAATTTGTAAAAGGGAAAGAAATTTACCTAGGAAAAAAAAATCTCTAAAAAAAAAAAGAGGTCAATTCGTAAAAGGAAAAAAATTTACCCAAGAAAAAAAATTCCAAAAAAAAAAAAAGGTCAGTTTGTAAAACCCTAAAAAATTTACCCAGGAAAAAAAGTTTCATAAAAAAATAAAAAAAAAATTAAAGCACTGAGGTTAACGCACAACTGTTTTGCGTTATCTTTGAGGATGACGCACAACAATTGTGCGTTATCCTCACTTGTCACCTCCTCTTCTCCTCTTTCCCAGTACAATAATTCATTAACACCTCCTCTTTTCCTTTTTCTCAGCACTTTTCAAGTACAATAATTCATCCCCTGCCATTTAAACAGCTCTTTTCCATCACAATAATTTAGTTGCAAGGACGTCAAAATAACTCATCCCGTGAACCCAGCTCATCAAAGGACAATAATTCATCCCTCCAATTACTTTTCTCTTTTTATCGACAATCCATTCTCTGCCAATGTATCCTTATAAATAGATACATTTATTCATCCTTCTCTACATCTACTAAACACATAAACCATATCAAACTTACCTCCCTTAACATTCCAACCATTCTTTTTCAATTCCCGAACCCTTACAGTAAAATAATTTTGAAATGGAAGCAATTAACCCTGTTAGAGTACATCTATTTTAGGATTCTTAAATTGCAAGGGATGCATACGGTCCTTATTTTACAGGAACAATTCGAAAAAGTTGGATATTGCTAACGAACCGAATTATTTCACATGTGGAACTAGTAAAAAAAATATTGAAATATCGAGATATGGATCCCAATCTCTGGAATGTTCGAATTATGATGAGGGTGTCTTTGAACTACGAGGTGCATCGTATGTTTTACTTTAATCTATATAGCATGAACAATGATGAAGAAATGCGCTATTTATGTGCTATTCCGGCCGACTTATCGAAGGAAGGAATTCATATTCTTGTTGAATTCGAGCCTATCGAACAATAAAATATCCAAGTACACACGACAGAAACACAACAACTTTGCCCGAACATATTACGGCTGTAAAACAAATGGTTTCTGATTAACTGTCTATGTTGTACAGTACCGTAAACAATGATGACGATGAGGTTGACGGGTCAGACGGAGATGATGTCATTTCTAGTCAATCTGATTCGGATGATAACAATGACCCGGAAGAAGGAGAGTTCCATCCTCCCTTGAATCCTAAAAATCCTATCAACCCGGTCACCCAAAACATAGTGCAACAATGGGAGAGCAACCAATGGTTCAGCAATGCTAGGTATGACTACACACATTCTGGAGCATTCCTAGATATGGGCTCAGGTTCTCCTATAGATGACATTGTAGAATCTGGTACCGTCCGATTACTCGATTGGAACGACTCCATGACTGACCTACAGTTAGGCATGATATTCTTTGATAAAGTGCAGGTAGTAAGTACGGTTCATAAGTACTCTGTTAGTGTGGGGCGTGAGTACCGAGTTTTGAAAAGTAAAATTGATACGTGGACTACAAGATGTTACCATCACAGTGACGATAATTATTTTTCATGGTATATCTGTATAAAAAAAAGAAAGCCACGCACAATCGGTGGGAAATAACCAGATTCATCAAGGAAAACACATGCCTTGTAAAGATTGAACAAAACAAACACAGAAACTTATCTTCAAAATTTATATCAATGTCTATATCACACCTAGTTGCCAACGATCTTGAGATACATGTTTCAAACATCATTCAAGAAGTACAGGTAATGTTTCAAACTGGTTATACTTACTAGCGGGCATGGTATGCTCGAAAATTTGCCATCGAGAGGGTTTTTGGTAGCTGGGATACAACCTTCAGTATTCTACCTAAATACTTACAAACTGTATAGGATATAAACCCGGGGACTGTATACGAATTTTTGAATCACAGAACAAGTAGTCCCCCTAATTATGTTTTCAAATTTGTTTTTTGGTATCTCTCACCATGTATAGACCGATTTTCATATTGCCAACCGGTGATTTCTGTGGATGGAACACACTTAAGGGGACCATATAAGGGCGTGCTGTTAATTGCAAGTACGTGGGATGCAAATAATCACTTGTTCCCACTTGGTTTTGCAATTATTGATAAGGAATCCTCCGAGAGTTGGAATTGGTTCCTTAAAAACTTGCGAGAATACATAGTCAAAGATCGCCACGTATGCCTCATTTCTGATTGCCACAAAGGTATTTTCTCTACAATTCAAAGCCAACTTTTGTGGCAACCACCATTTGCAGTTCACCGGTTTTGCTTACACCACATTCTAGCAAATTTCAACAAGACTTTTAAAAATACAAACCTAAAAAGCTTGATGTGGCAGGTCGGAACAGAAACAAAACAATGGAAATTTGACCGTGTAATGAAAGAGATTCAAGAAAAAAATGTTGATGCTTACATTTACTTGATGAAGTTGGACGCAGAGAAATGGATACTGTTGCATGATGGTAGTCACAGACATGGTATCATGACAACCAATATTTCCGAAGCACTTAACAGTGTGTTGAAGAAAGCTAGGGTTCTACCTTTAAAAGCCCTGGTTGAACTAATATTCAACAAACTAGTTAAGTACTTTCACCAACAAAGTGAAGAGGCAGAAAATTGTGTGCAACCATTTCCAACTCGAATTTTTGACAAGTTCTTGCGGATTGAACTAAAATCAAGAGAATACAAAGTTACAATTTACAATCCGCGAGAGGGAATGTACATGGTCAGATCTCCAATCCGTATTTCTGGTATGGGCAACAACGTCTATACATTGCGTATAAATAATAAATTTTGTAGTTACGGAAAATGGCAAACATATATGTTGCCTTGTTCTCATGTTCTTGCAGTGTGTAGAGAAAATGGGTCAAGAACACATACTTATGTGCCGGAGATATATTCGCGACTAACGTACAACAGAACTTAACAAGTAAATTTTCACTCGGTCTTGAGTGAGAAATTTTGGAGGGATGTCCCTTTTAATTTGACATTCTATCCTCCAAACATGAAAAAGGAATGAGGTAAGAAATAGGGCAAGCGATCTTAGGGGGAAATGAATTATAGAAATCCGGATTCTCCCCCAAGATGTGGTAGATGTTGCATGCCGGGACATAATAGGAAAAATTGTAGTAACCCCAGACCGAGCAATGTATAAGTTTGACGTTTTCTTGAAATAGTTGTAATAAAAGATGTTTATATTAATGAAATTTTTCTTTGAATTTCTTCTAATTACTACATCATTGCTCTAAATTTTTACTGTTTCTTTATTATTACTTTTTCAAATAACTTGCGATGAAATGGTTAAAATGTAAATATATTTTCCAAGAAAATGATATAAATATTATAAAATAAGTTAAATATAATTCATTACAGTGATTTTAGTGATTTAGAAATCGTGACTAGTATTCCTGTTCAATTACCAATCCCTATTATTCAATTAATGCCTTAGATTAATCTTTCTTTGTCAGAGTCTAATTAATCTTATGAAATTAACAATCACCCGAAAATCGGTAAAAAATCACAAGTGAATAACAACCGAACAAGAATTAAATAAGTAAAACAAGAAATTCATATAAAATATTAACCAAGAATTCTAGGATTCATCCCCATTTAAACACAACACGAACTAGCTACTAAACATTATTCTAAACCATAAACTCATAGACAAATTTATGAAAAAGAGTAAGTTTAGAGAGCTTAGGAAAAAGATTGAAGATCTACGATCCTGGCGATTGTCAAAGATCTTCTTCCGATTTACTTGAATAAACTTCCCAAATCGTGTCTTCTTACAAGATATGAAACTGAAACTAAGACCTAAACTATTGAATTAATGTGTCTAATGGGGTTTATATAGGAGAAAAAATCTCCAAATCCTGCTCTACAATTACTCTAAACCTTTATAAAAAGGTTTTTGAATCCAATTACAAAAGGAAATAAAATTAGAATACAAAAGAAAAGTTACAAAATCTGCAATTCAGCCCTATGCGCGACTATCTGGATCCAAATAGTTTCTGGAAAATTCTTCTTCAATTGACTGCCCACTATCCGAACCATAATAGTTGCTATCGGGATTCAGATAGTGCTTGTGTTTCAGCAAATCCAGTTTTGTTCATTCTTCTCTGTTTTCTTTGTTTTCAGCTCCAAAGTCCTTCATTTTGCTTATTCTGAACAAATCTTCATTCTAAAGGTACCTATAATAATAAGAGAATAAACGAGATCAAATACCTATATTTTGTAAACATTTAAATATAAAAATCGATAAAAACGATAATGCTTAGAGGGTAAAGTTAGACTTATCAAACTCCCCCACACTTAATTGTTGATCGTCCTTGAGCAAAGGACTAAAAGAAAACAAAAACTAATTGGTCACTTTCATAGGTTTCACGATTGCACTTAGCGAGAGCGACAAGCCCTTTAAACCCCTAAATTACCAAAAAGGAGGAGTAAGGTCTCGTAAGTTTTTGCTGATGATATACCCACAAAATCACACTAAATGAACACTAAAAACCTTATAAAGCAAACTTACAAAATCTAAAATTGTAAAAGAACAAAGACATGTCACTTTGAAAACATAGTCGAAGGTTACAAAAACTGCTAGAACTTACCTAGGCACAACTCATAAACTAACCAACACATCTAACATTCCATTTTATAATCAGTTTCAAAAAAATATGCAAGAAGAATTTCAAGAAATCAACCATATGATTCACTTTATCGAGTTGTACTTAATATGCTTGATTTTTCCAACACATTTTTGCTCCAAGTACAAGTCAAAGTCATCCCTGAATTAGATAGGACTTTCATGCTTATAACATTAGGGGTAGGGACATAATTAGATAAACAAATGAAGGTAAAGGAAAAAAAAGAATGAGAAGACGAGCTCATACAACTGAAAGGAAAACCACTTGAGTTAACTATAACCTTTAAGTCGTATTTACTCAATTCACAAGAAACATTCTACCTTTCATTCAACTGACTCACAACCCCATAAACTTTATAACTCACATCAATCATTCAACTCAAGGAAGTATATATATGAGAAGAAAGGAATAACGAGTGTCAAGGGATAAAAGACTATTAATAGTTTCTTTTGAACTCATTATGTTTCTCTCTTTTTCTTTTGCTTATTTCTTTCTTTTCATTCTCTTTTTTCTTTATACTATTCTTTTCATCTTCCTCATTTTTTTTCAACAAATGATTGATAGAATACAAGCTTTCTCACAAAGGGTTTCTCACATTTTTATTTCATTTAGACATCATATTCCCTTAAGACTTTTTCTTCTCGTTTGATTTCTTTGTAACATAAATTTCTCAAAATACTATTTCTCTCATAATTTTATTTTCTTACTTTTTTCCCCACACGTATTTGCAAATTTCACTCCAATTGACTCAAAGATATAGAAGATTAGCTCATTGATAGAGGGTTTTATATTTAAATGTGAGTTTAAAGACCAAAAAAAAAAAAAAGAAGGGAGCGAATCCTTTGGCATGAAACTTCAAAAAGGGTACTAAGGATTTAGCGTTAAAAGGGTAGGCAAGAAAGGCTCAAACGAATTAAAGAGGACCTAAGAACATCATCTTAGCGGTTTAAAAAAACTAGACTCTTCCTTTCAAGGTGTGGAAAAACAAGTTCTAGAATGATGCTTCCAAAAACATATCATATAAGACAATTTCACAAGATTCTTAAAGCATATTTATACTTCTAAAATAGAGCATTATGCATAAAAATTGTCAACTCACAAGGTATAAACAAAAGAGGGATGAGAAGTTAACTACATATTATGCCTGTTCAAAGTTCTAACAAGTTACTTGCACCTCTTTTCATGCTCTTCTACTGACAAAAATAAAAAGAAAAATCTTTTTGGTTTTTTCTTAAGAATGTTAAAAACAATTATTTACAAAAACTAACTTTAAAACAAAACAATTTTTGAGATTTTTCAAAATTTTTCAATGTTTTCGTAGTTTTGGAGATTTTTCGATGTTTTTGGTATTTTTATAAAAAAAACAAACACTTTAAAACGTAAACAAAATATAAAACAAAAATAAAACAATTAAAAATCCCCCCATTCTTAGAACAACATTTTCCTCAATGTGGGGTGAAACATAACTAAAACAAGAAGATAAAAAAATTGAAACTAACACACAAAAGAAACGAAAACATAAAAACGAAAATAATGAAAATAAAGTGAGGGAGATAGAAAACTTCCTAGGGGCAAGATCTGCATAGAAGACCGACCAGACCCTCTTGATTCTCGACTATCTGGACTAGAATAGTAAGACTATTGGATCCTGATACTCTCTGCTTGAAAATTCTTGAAGGTTGCTCCTCTTTCCGGATCCAGGAAGCCCAGTTTTGGCCTGAAAATTTTTGAATTTAGGACAATTTCGTTAATATCTTCGATATTTTGTCATGCATATAAAATTTTTAGCTTAGTAATGGTGTTTTTAGGACTGTGATGGGCTCTCCTACGCACTTTGATGATTTTAACACAAAAGAAAAATTAAAAGATGAAGAAAAAAAAAACGATTAAAGTACAAAAAATATACAAAAGAGTTTTAATGTTACTCCCTCTTAGGTATCACGGCACTTCCCATATCATGAAAATCTGGTGACATTTTGGCTCTTCCGTTTCCCTTTCTGCGAATTGGCACCCACGCCTTTAAACCCTTTTTTAATTTATGAGAAGTATTCTTCTTCTTGCCTTTTGAGTTCTTAGATTTTCAGATTGTTTAGACTTGTTTTCCTGCATTGAACAGGGCATCTTAAGATTGATATGATCTATAAGAAATAATGTTTCATTATTCATAGAGGAAAGGGATGGAGTTATCAAGAATTTAAAGATTACTTCATCAGCTCCAATCCTCATACTCAATTTCTCTTTGTCTATATCGATTAAAGTTTTCAAAGTATATAAGAAGGGACTTCCTAATATTAAAAGGAAATCGAAATCTTCTTCCATGTCAAGGATCACAAAGTCTCGAGAAAAATAAGAATTTTAAGTTTAACCAAAATGTCCTCGATAACCACTCTAGGATGCTTTGTACGTTGTTTGATAAACTTATTGACATCCTAGTGGGTGTAGGATTTCCTAAACCTAGATTTTTACACATATTTTATGCAAACTCTTAGGTCGGCTAATGCTTTATCAATAGGAGAATTCCCTATTATGCAAGGGAAAGAAAAACTCTTTTCATCGTTTAATTTTTGTGGCAGCTTGTCCTTCTCGATCAGGATTGCCGAACATTCTTTCCCCAAGTGTATGTCCATGCTTTGTCTAATCTCCTCTTTTTTGAAAGCATCTCCTTAAGACACTTCGTATATTTAAGTACCTGTAGAAACAAATCACAAAGAGGGAAGTTAAGTTTAATTGTTTAAAAATATCTTAAAACTTCCTCATCTCGTCTTTGTTTCTCTACCGATTAAGGACTGTCGGATAAGGGACCTTAGGCTTGTATGCTTCAATTTCTGGCCCCTTAGTAATCTTTTCTTGGCCTTCTGGGGTTGTTGAATTATCAAGTGTCGTCATCTGTTCTTCCTTGGAGTTTGCTTTATTAGTCACCACTATTATCTCCTCTTTAAGAATTTCATCATTGTAGATTATCGAGGTAGCACTTACATGCTCTCTAGGTTTTATTTTAGTATTGCTCGGTAGAGTTCCCTGAGGTATCTTGGAAACTAGCTTAGCAAATTAACCAATTTGAGTTTCCAAATTCCGAATAGAGGCATCTTGATTTTGCATTCTTGCCTCAATTTCATTCATGAATTTGATGAGCATGTCTTCGAGATTCGACTTTGGTGGTTGATTTGAATGAGGTGCATTATAGGGCAACGGTTGTGTTGGTACGCGATTTTGAAGTCTCAGAGGATTTTGAGGTCTTTATTGCCCTTGATTACACAAAGAGAAATTCAGGTGGTTGCACCATTCAGGTTATCAATATTGGAATAAAGATTATTCTCTTCCCTATTTCCTTGGATATAATCAACTTGTGACACGAAAGTATCCATAATTTGGCACTCATGATTAGGGTGCCCTCTATTTCGAAAATCACAAAATATTGCTAGTAGTGGACTTGTTGGTACCGTATTTAATTTTTCGAATTTTTATCTATCATGGTGTCCAACCTTGACTGTAAATGTGTTAGCGTATCTAAGCTATATACTCTCTCCATTTTTTCCGTTGGTCTTCGGCCCCCTAAGTATAACTGTTTAAATAGATTTGCTAGATCACTTTGTATACTTGTTAAGGTGTCTTGCTATCGGTAGACCCACGAGCAGAAACATCTATATATTACCTAGCTCTAAAGCTAACTCTGTTGATGAATGATTGAATTTAGATTCCCAAATTCAAAGCATGAAAAGGATACGTCCTTACTAATTCCTTCAACCTTTCCCAAGCTTCGTATAGACTTTCCCCATAGGCTTGTTGGAGTGAGAGAATTTCATTCCGCAATTTTCCGGTGCAGACGGGGGGAAAGAATCTTCCATGGAACTTTTCTGTCAAAGATTCTCACGTTGTAATGGAACTCGGAGGTAACAGTTTGAACCACGACTTTCCCTTATCCTTTAAAAAGAATGGGAACGGACAAAGTTTTATTGCATCCTCCAATGCTTTGTTGATCTTGAAAGTGTCACACACCTCTAAGAAATTTGCGATTTGTGCATTAGGATCTTCATCTTGTAGCCCACCGAATTGAACATTATTTTGTACCATCTATATGATGTAGGGGTAGATCTCGAAATTGTTGGCGTCCAACATCGGTCTTGTTATGCTCGGCCTCATCTCAATGATGGACGATCTAGCATAGTCTGCCATCGTACATTCCACCATTGGTGGCGGCGGTGGTGGATCCCTTGGGTCCTTCTCTTTTGCCTGGTCTAAGACTACCAACGTTGTTTTGTCTGCCGTATTGAAATTGATAGCGGCAGGCTTTCCATAGCATTTTTTCAAGTTCCCGATCAAATTTAACTAATTCACCCCTTTTTCAGTGGGGGCATAAACTAGTTGAAAAGAACGTACAACAAAACAAATACAAAATTTTTGAATTTAAGAAAATAAAAAGTGAAGAGTCAGGAAAATCTAAACAAAAGCCACAATCAAATAGAGGAATAAAAAACAAATAAAACACAAGCAATTAAATCCGTTTAAAAAATAGTGTTCTGAATGTTACCGTCCTTGGCAATGGCGCCAAAAACTTGATGTTTGGTTTCTATCCCAACAAAATTCCGTTTTAGACAAGCGTACCTATCGGTGTAATAAGGTGAGGAAAGTCCCCGCATTGTTGAACTGGGAGGACGGCCAAGCACTAGTACTTATTAAGTTTCTACTGTTTAATTAAATAAATCTTTTGGAAAGGATTAGAGAAAATTAAAGTACAATTAACATCTAAGAAAACAATGGTTTTTAAAGCAAGTTTGGAAAAGTGTATTTAAATGGTAGAATCCCCCTAGAAACTTAAGTTAATTTTATGTAGAAAATCATTGTCGAATCTCACTCATATGTCGGATAATCCCTATTCCTAGTGAAGATCCTCCGATTCACTTAACCATTTAGAGAAGAATTCCTTCTTATCCTAACCCGATTATCAATAAATATAGATTATAATGATTTTAGTGATCTAGAAACTGTAAAAAGTATTCCTACTCAATTATCGATCATTATTATTCAGTTAATGCCCTAGATAAATCTTCCTTGGTGAGAGTCCAATTAATCTTGCCGAATTACCAATCACTAGTAAATAGAAAACAAACAAATCAAGAATTAAATAACTAAAACAAGAAATTCATATAAAATATTAACTAAGAATTCTAGGGTTCATTTCTATTTAAACATGACGAGTGTCAAAATAACCAAAAATAAATTATTAATTTTAAGATTTGTAGAACAATGGTAAACACCTAGTCGAACCCAAAGGAAGCATAACTCCTTCACAATAAACTTAATTAAAAAAAAAAAAGATTTCAAATGCAATGGTTTAAAAATTATTAAGTTGGGTGAAAGTATCTTGAAATCAAAGATTAAATTCGACTCTTAACTTTTCAGGAGTGTAAAAGCCTTTTCCTATTCTAATACAAATAAACAGATTCGACTACCTTCAAAGTGGAAGGAATCAAACACTCAAAGACACGGATTATTGGAGAAGCCAGATAATTCAAACTGCCAAACAAACTCGATTGAGAAGCAATTACCATTCACTTGATATTGTCTCAATATCAGTGCACAACCAATAACTTATCAATTGCTCATAAGTTGTAACAATTGAGTAGTCCTATTTCCTCCTAGTAAATTAACCTTGCAGCAGAAGACTGTTTAGGCAGTTTACTAGCAACCTAACCTTGTAGCAGAAGATTGTGTTGATAGTTCACTTTTCTTCTATACTCTATTCTTAAATCAACATGCGAGAATAAAAATAGAAGAATACAAATGGAAATAGGAAAGAAGGAAGTATTTAATTGAAAAGAAGTAACTTTTACAAATCTTCAAAATAGCAAGAATTAACTAAGTACTTTGTTCCTTAAACACTCCACACCTTCAATGAGGTCTAGCCTCCTCTATTTATGGATGGAAAAAAGGGCAGGAGATGATCCTAATCAGCTATAAAACCAAATCTAAACAAGTTCAACAAAATAAAAGATTCTATCATAACTAAGTCAACTAAGAAAAATTTTCAGCTTCGAATTCTTGATAGCACGTACCCACGTCTTATACAGCTCTTTACATCTTTTTCAAAAATTCCAGCAATTAGTTAATAGCCTTCATCCTTTTTCTCCAATGATGACATTTTCTGTACAAAATCCAAACAAGAATAAGAACCAACTAATTTAAACAATTAAACTAAAATAAACATGTGAAAATCAATTAAAACAAGTTATACTCGAGTGTCGGATCTCTTGAGGAACAGTAAAGGTTTAAGTCCTAATCGCGTCTCTAATGTTTAGTCTAAGAAAAATCAGTTTTAAAGAAAAATTAAAAATTGAAAAAGGTTTAACAACTAAAGAAAACAAGCACTAAAAATTAAGGTTTAAAAGTTATAAAAGCAAGACTAATTCAATTGGAAAACTTTAAAGAAAATGATGTTGAATTAATTAATTTGGATCATCACTACTAATCGGAAAATCCCTATCTCTAGGCGAGAGCAACCCTACTCACTAACCCTTAGCGAAAAATCTCTTTTTTGCCTAACAAATTATGAGGGAAGTAAATTTAGGTGATTTAAAGGACCTAAAAGTCTAAAATCGTATCTTTATTCAATTGCACTAATTAATCCCCAATTGGTTTCTCTAGAACACTCTTCCAGTGCAATAGTGCCCGTCAAGAAGTTGGAAGATGAACCAACAGTCTCACCAATCAACAATCCTCTCTTTGTAACATTTTCACCACCACCAATGGCAGAGCGAACGATGGCTGGACTATGCCCAACCGTCCATCTCTTGGACGCAGTCAAGTATAGCAAGGCCAAGGGTAGAGGCAAACAATTTCGAGATAAAGCCGAACATAAGGCAGATGCTTTAAATCAATGTCTAATTTGACGGACTTCCGGATGAGGATCCAAACGCTCGTATCGGAAATTTCTTAGAGGTGTGCAACACTTTTAAGATAAATCGAGTTTCTGAGGACACTATCTGGCTTCGCCTCTTTCCGTTCGCTCTAAAGGAGAAGGCGGAGTCCTGGCTAAAGTAATTACCGTCAAGATCAATAACTTCATGGGATTCATTAGCGAAAAAGTTCCTAGAGAGGTACGTTCCTCCGGGGTGAACAATGATGTCAAGGAATGATATTCTTCATTCCAACAAATAGACGGAGAAAACCTCTATGAGGCCTGGGAACAATGGAAGGAGCTTGTGAGGAAGTATCCCCATCATGGTCAAGATTTGGGGATACAAATTCAGAGTTTTTACAATTGAGTATAGTTTGAGGCAATAGAGTTGATACACGTCTCAGGTAGAGGGTCTATAGACCACAAGACCTCTCAATAGGTGTATGATCTTATAGAGCAAATTGCCATGAACAGTTATACCTGGGGAGGGCAAAGATCGAAACAGAAGACGACTGGAGTACATAATGTGGACACGATTTCTTCTTTGGACGCAAGATCAACGATAGTTAGAGAGTAGAAAATAGGAAACATAACCGTTCCATCAGCATGCAAAATTAATCAAACAGTCATGTCTATGATTTTTGCAATGGTGGGCATCTGAATCATAAATGTCCCAGTATGGAAGGATTGAATGAGCAAGTTGATTTTGTATAGGGGAACCAACCTGGTAACAACCCCAATTCAAATACATATAATCTAGGATGGAGAAATCATCCCACTTTCTCTTGGGGTGGTCAAGGACAACAAAGACCATATCAACCCCTGGGTTTTCAAAATAGGGGTCCTCCTCAACCAATCCCATATGAAGCGGCCCCACAACCATCATCTACCAGCTAAGGCAAATTTGCAAGAATTGATGGTAAAATTCTTGAGTGCGATTGATAATAGGATGAATACTATTAAGGCGGCCCAAAGATATCAAGAAGCCTCCATTAGGAACCTGGTAAAGCAGATTTGGCAGCTAGTAAAGATAGTGTTTGAAAGAACTCCGGGAACCTTTCTGAGCAACACAGAAGTAAACCTGAGAGAGCATGTAAATACTATTTCATTAATAATTGATTAGAAGGTTCCTCGAACTAAGAAAGAAGGGATGATTGTAGAAGAAGAAAGCTATACTGAAAAAGAGAGGCGATCATCCAAAAAATTAGGTAAAAAGAGGAAGATAAAGGCAACAGGAAATCGAGAAGTGCTTGCTATAAACCGAAGATCCCATTCCAAGACGCACTTGTTTAAGACTGCAATCAAGGTGAGATGAGGGAGCTTATCAAATTATTTGGTCAATTAAAAAAAAATAACCTTTTGTGATCTCTTATAGTAGGTACCCAATATGCAAGATATTTAAAGGAAATGCTCACGAAGAAGGACAAGCTTCAGGAAGCATCAACGCATATACTTGGTGAAGAGTATTCAGCCCTCCTAATAAAGAAAGATCTACTACCACAAAAGCTAGAAAACACAGGGAGTTTTTCTTTCCCTTGCACAGTTAGTAGTGTTATTGTTAATAGGGCTTTAGCCAATTTAGATGCGAATATCAATGTTATTTCTTCTTCTATGTGTAAGTGTCTAAGTCTAGATACCTTGAGACCTGTGAGGATATCAATCAATCTGGTAGACATGAGTATTAGACATCCTAAAGGGTTAATAGATGATGTGTTGGTCAAAGTCAAAGATTTAGTATTTCATGTCGGCTTTGCAGTGCTAGACATGGAGGACGACGTTGATTTCCCCATAATATTCTGTCGCCTTTTTCTGAATACTTCGAAAGCATTAATAGATATGGAAAAGGGGAAATTAGTCCCGACTCCTACATCTAAAACCCAAGATACTTTATGTATTAACGATCATAAAACTAATGAAGTATCTTTAAATGTGCAGGAAATCCCCATAAAGAAGGGAAAGAAAAAGCCAAAAAAGAAGCATAAAAAAACGGAAGGCAAATTGCCTCTAAATTGAAGGCCAGCTTAATGAAATGGGTGTCAGTAAAGTGCATTGAGGAAGAGAATCAAACGAAACACTCGTATTTCTATGATCTAGGAGGTGCACTGATGTAGATCGGGAAAGCCAATAAGGTAAAGATTTATTGATCGGACCATTCACTTGTGCAAGGCCGAAGAACTACATTAAAGGTTTTGAAGATCAAGTTTGAAGAGTTTGAAGGCCAAGGAAAGACATCTAAGTTGTTCACAATTTGCTCAATTAGCAAGGATCATTCAAGGGAACAAGATGGTGAAAATGGCTATGTATGGGAGAAAAGATACCCTACCACCAACGGTACATGTTTCTCAGATGTTTCAGATACTTAGAGATACTTAGAAATTCGTAGATAGATTAGTTGTAGATTAGTTAGGTTAGGTTAGATTAATTAGGTTAGATTAGGCTAAACACTCTTTAAATTCAAGCTTTTATACATTCAATTGGTTAGTAAAGTTTCAAGATTTCTGCAATCTAGTTTCTTGGATTCAAGAATTGAAGACTTTAATTTCAAGATTTTGATCTTCAACTTGGTGACTCGAAAGACGAGCTTGGGAGACATTTGGTATTTCAATTGCGGCTTCGATTTTCAATGCTAAGCTTTCTTTTCCTTTTCTTGTTATTGAATTATATGTTTATTTTAGATTTTATATAATGAATAGTGAGTAATTCGTTTTTTTTTGCATTGGAGTTGAATCCGAGTTCTTCATTATGAAGTTCTTGGTTTGATTTCTTGATTTTGATGTTTGTTTTAATTTATGTTCTTCTCCAATTGAGTTTGTTTGTAATTTAATTCTCACGAGTTTAGATTATTCGTAAGGTTGTTTGGAATTGAAAAAGGAAGAACAATCTAAGGCAACACCAATTGGGGATTAACTGGGGCAATTGACTAGAGATACGATTTTACACTTTTAGGTCTTTTAAATTACGTAATTTTATGGCACTCATAATTTGTTAGAGAGAAAAGAGATTTTCCTCTAAAGGTTAGTGAGTATGGTGGCTTTCACGTACAGATAAGGATTGCCCAATTTAAGTGATGACCCAACTTAAATACTTCAACATAGTTTTCATTAAAGTTTTTCCAATTGAATTAGTAACAAGGATTAGAGAGATTCCCCCATCCAAACTCTTGTTTTTATTAAGTTTTTAAAAAATCTTTTATTATTTGTTTTCCTTTAATTATTTCAGTTTTAAGTTTTTATTTTCTCAATGGCATCATTTTTTTTATTAGACTAAACATTAGAAACACGATTAGTACTTGAACCTTCGTCCGTCCTTGAGAAATTCGACACTCGGATTGAAACTCAGCTCTGCATTATTAGGTCCACTTGTATTGCATTGTAGTGATTAGGGACATCCCTGTTTTATTATTTCCCACATCAGCTGTCAAAATGAATTTTGGTCTTTATGAGTAGCTAGTTATGCCTTTTTGATTAACTAATGCTCCTAGTACATTCATGAGACTCATGCATTATGTGTTGAGGAATTTAATTGGTAAATTTATTGTTGTCTATTTTGATGATATCTTGATCTTAGCAAAACTTGTGAAGATCATTTGTACCATTTAAAACAAGTTTTTTTTTTAGTTTTGAGAAGTGAGAAGTTATATGCTAACCTTGGAAAATGTGAGTTTTGCTCGGAAAAGGTGACTTCCCTAGATTATGTGGTGAGCTCTCAATGTCTTCAGGTTGATCAAGAGAAGGTGAAAGCAATTAAAGAATGGCCTACTCCTAAGAATGCATCCGAAGTGACGAGTTTTCATGCATTGGCAAGTTTCTATAGGAGGTTTATCAAGGATTTTAGCACCATTGATAGTCCTTTGACGAATGTGATTAAGAAGATGAATGGCTTCAAATGGGAGGAGAAGAAGGAGAAAGTATTTGAGTTGCTAAAACCAAGGTGTAGTAGTGCACCTTTACTTGCACTACCTAACTTTGACAAAATGTTTGAGATAGAATGTGATGCCTCGGGTATGGGCATTGGAAGAGTTTTGACGCAAGAAAAGAGGCCCTTGTCTTACTTTAGCAAGAAGTTGACCGGTGCGGCAATGAACTACACTACATATAATAAAGAGCTCTATGCACTTGTGAGGACATTGAAGCATTGGCAACATTATTTGTGGCCTAACGAGTTTATCTGCATGCCGATCATGAGTCCTTGAAGTTTCTCCAAAAACAACAAAAGCTGAACAAGAGGCATGCAAGATGGATGGAGTTTATTGAAACCTTTCCATACATCATCTGATACAAGAAAGGTAAAGAAAACATTGTTAGCCGATGCATTGTCTAGAAGGTACACTATTATCTCTACTTTGCAAGCTCAAATTCTTGGTTTTGAGGTGCTTAAGGATTTATATGCTAGTGATCTAGATTTTAAAGATATATTGCTTGCTTGTGACTAATGATAAGTATACCATACATAATGGTTTTCTTTATCATGATGGTAGATTGTGCATTACATCTTGTTCCACTAGGATGTTGTTGGTTAATGAGACTCATTGTGGTAGCTAAATGGGGAATTTTTGTATCCTTAAAACTTGTGATATCTTGCATGAACATTTCTTTTGGCCACACATGAGAAAAGATGTTAAAAGATTCTTTGGAAATTCCTTAGAATGTGAAAAGGCTAAATCTACTTCTTTGCCTCATGGTTTTATACTCTTTTGGAAGTGCCTAAAGTTCTTTAGGTTAACATTTCTATGGATTTTATTCTTCGTTTTCCTAGATCACCGAAGGGTATGGATTCTGTCTTTGTTGTAGTAGATAGGTTTTCTAAAATGGCTTATTTTATACCTTGCAAGAACCAATGATGCTAGTTATGTTGCAAACTTGTTCTTTACTTGGGTGGTATGATTTCATGGAATACCTAGAACTATTATTTTGGGTTGTGAGACCGAATTCCTCAGTCATTTTGGCGTGTTTTGTGGAGGAAACTTGGTAGTAACTTATTGTATTCTACAGATTGCCATCCATAAACACTACAAAAAATTGGTATATTACCGATAGAAATCACCGACGGTGACTTATTCTGTCGGTGAGTACCGATGACAGACCGACGATACTTCGTGTGTCGTTGTGTTTTTAGAAATCCAACAAAAATTTGGAGGGAAAGTTTGCGGAAAAAGTGACGGTAAGGTACCGATAGCTCCTTCCGTTGGTTTCTTAGTGTAGCAACGGACATTGCTACAAATTATTAGTCGTCAGTAATAAAATGAAGTTTCCATTAGATTACCGATGGATGCGTCAACATCGTCGGTTCATGAATGTTTTCCTACGGTTTTACCAAAAATATTTCTATCAGTACTTATGAGCTATCGGTAATAAAGTCAGATATGTTAAAATCGGGCAAACCCTTTCTCCTCTGAAAACATTTCATCCTTCCTACCTCTCAAACCCTCCCAACCCTCCCGCCAGTCACCGACCACCCGATCCTCACCGTCGACGCTTGTTGCCGACGCCACCACTGACGACTCTCCGTCCTCTCTACCGCCGACGACTCAGGTAATCTCTCTCTCTCTCTCTCTCTCTCTCTCTCTCTCTCTCTCTCTCTCTCTCTCTATTTCTCTTTGTTTAGGAGTTTCATCATTTCTTCTTCTTCTTTCTTCTTCTTCCAGTTGCTGCCTTTGACTCTTGCCATTGCCACCGCCACTAAAAGTCCATCGAACTGCTACAAGACCGACGGGTACCTCCGAACTTTTTTTTCCACTTTATCTTTATATGATTTCTTTGAATTGTGTACATATGATGATAGAGGAAGTTCTTTGATTTCATTCATTGTGAGTAGGGAAGTAAACGGGATGGGTCTTACCCGTACTCGAGCGGTTCTATACCCGTTTATAGCGGGTAAGGTTTAAATTTTATACCCGCAGGCCCGTACATGTACCCGTATGCATATAGATTCTATTAAATTGGTCTGGGCAGAGTATGATGATACCTAGACCTATTTACCTGTATGCCCGTTATAATAAAATAATAATGTATATTTATATATATTATATTATTTTTATATTTTTTTATTAATACATAATTTCTCTCAATCTCACTCTTCAGTCTTTACATCTCATTCATTCTTTCTTTTCTTTCTGTAGTCGTTGTCGGTTGCTCTCTCTCTCTCTCTCTCTGTCTCTTTCCTCTCTCTCCTTCACTGCTTAATTAGTTCACTATTCTGAGGTCTAGAATTGATTGATGGGATTTTACCCAACTCTTCTTCATCACAAAAACTAATGCCAACTGCTTGTTTCTTTGGCTTTATAACTAGTATTGAATTCAAATATATGTATTCTAGTTCATGTTTCGTGCATATATCTATTGCCAAATTTAGGACTTGGAACAGAAAATGAGCAGGGCTTTTTCTGCTATAGTAAAATTGCAGGTTAAAATAAAATGTCCATTCAAATCAAAGGCTAAAACCAACAGAGTAATAATGGCTTTATATATTTTTGTTTAACAGGGAAAAAAATAGAAAAATGGCATACAGGTACGGGTATACCTAGACCCTACCCTAGACCCTGGAGGATCGGGTCTGGGTCCATAAATTTTATACCGAAAGGGTTTAGGTCTGAGTCTTGGTCTATGTTTCACTATAAGGGTTTGGGTCTGGTACAGGGAGTACCGTACCTGTTTACACCCCTAATTGTGAGTTGTGATTTTTTGGAAAAAACCTGAAAAAAGAGTCTTCATTTTCTTCTATCCATTTGAATTCTGAGTTTTAGTTCTCAATCATTTTAGTTCTCAATCTTTTATTGTTGTTTAAAAAAAAGCTGCTATTGTTTTGTTAAATTAGAAAAGATTTGTTCTCAAAATTGTTCTAATTTATGCAAAATTTAAGTTAATTTTTTATAGGTCTAATAACAGTCACTTTTGTAAATACAGAGGAGGGATTCAATTATTTTGGTTCTACTTTTCAAGTCTACTGATTCAGTTTCAATTCCAACTCTCAATCTAATGCAACAAAATAAGTGGTTCATAGAGAGTTATAAACAACATTTTCTTGGTAAATTTTGGCATATTAACTTTCATTATCTTTTGAGATTGTACACTTCTCTTTTTTTGTTAAATGTAGAATTCAATGTTTGATTTGAGCTTTAGCTTCTCGTGTTCTTCTTTTCCTTGTCAGAATCCTTTGTGAAAAAATCGCTACAATAATCTCCTAAAGGGTGCTCAAAAGATAACTGCATTTTGTGTTTCCCCAATTATTATACTAATTTTTAAGAATATTTGCACATTTGTTTGAGTAAATTTGGGCAATCTTTAATTAGTTGATGATAAGAACGAATTAGAGAGTACCCAAAAAAGAATGAATCCCTATGCTAAATTTATTTTTTTTTCCAAAGTCAATCTTTGTATAGGGGAGTAGTTTATTCCCAGATTTATTGATTGGTATTCTTGTTTATGGTAAGAATAATCTATAATTAAGCACTTCAAATTTTTTATATATGGTGTTATGTGTTAAAAGATGAGATTCTTGATTTTACGTTAACATTGACTATATGATTATCGACTGTACAACAAATGAACAAAGTGATAAAGTAGTACAATATCATAATGATAAAAGCAGTTGAAGAGATAGTGACTTCGAACCCAATCAGATAAGAGTTCATTCGAACTATGTCCCTCAATATATTTATAAAAATAAAAAAATAAAAAAAAAGTTGCGAAACAAAAAGTATTGAGATTGCATTTGGTTTATATTTAAGAATGAAAACAATTTTATTTTTTTACTTTTACCTTTCTCGTTCTTTCTCACAAATAATGCATCTTTCATGACTATATCACATCTCCTCTTAAAAATAATTATGATGTTGCACAAAGGGCGTCTCTTGAAGAGAAAAAAACTTTTGAGATTAGACTAACATCTCTCATTTCAATTGCGAAAGTGGATGCTATAATTCCTTTTTTGGTTATATAATGGTTGTCTAAAGTTCTCAAATAGGGTTTTCACCTTTTTGAATGGCGTTCGTAAAAAATATGTAAAATCACGCACTATAACTTAGTATAACCTTAACTTAACTCTAATTTAATTGAAGTTGCTAATCATTATATAAATTGATTATTAATTTGAAGAAAATCAATACTTTTGTTTGATGAAAGGAAATGGACTTCTTATTCTCGGGTATGGAAGTCACGTTATATAAATACTTTCTTGCTTTTATTTATAAAGGTATAGTATGGTGATTAAGTAATTTTAGTGTTTAATATTATTATCTTTTTTTTTTCTTATAGCTTTGTTTGTGAGGATTATTCAGCGGTTTTGTGCGTTATTATATACAAGTTAGAGGTATGTTTTTTTTAGTTTAAACTTTGTTTTATAGGGGAGTCCTGACTCTTTAAAGTTTTACGGGGAGCCCTGACTCTTAAAAGTTTTACGGGGGAGCCGTAACTCTTAAAAGTTTTACGAGGGAGCTCTAATTTTTTAAAGCTTCACGGGGAAGTCCCTACTCTTAGTTATTTGTTTGATATCTGTTTATTGCTTGTTTGAGTGGCCTGTGTGCCTGGAAAATGTCTGTAATACAGTGGGAACTTTGCCAAAAATTTTTCTAAACTTATAAAAAACTTAGAATTTTTAGTCATGACTTAACAGTGAATTTGAAACGAAACGAAGTTGAACCTTTGTAATCTTTTAAGGGAAACTTTGTTTGGAATATAAACCGTAAACCATAAACCGTAAACCCTTAACCGTTAACCCTAAACCTAACCTATACCGTACAACCTAAAATCGAAACCCTAAACCCTAATGATTATATAACACTGTAAGGGAAATTTGGTTAAGATTATAAACCCTAAAACCCTAAACCCTAACCGTAAACCCTAAACCCTTAACCCTTAACCTTTAACCCTTATATAAGACTTTTAAGTACGTCTAAAATTTAAACTTTATAATCATTTTATAGAAGTTATGGAACTAACAATTCTTTTTCCTAATCATTCTCAGAAGATATAAAAAAAATATACCAGATTGTAGTTGCATGGATAGAG
Source organism: Catharanthus roseus (assembly GCA_028651295.1). Taxonomy (NCBI): domain Eukaryota; kingdom Viridiplantae; phylum Streptophyta; class Magnoliopsida; order Gentianales; family Apocynaceae; genus Catharanthus; species Catharanthus roseus. The sequence continues at coordinate 13,299,722 of JAPQWS010000104.1, forward strand.
AAAGAGGGCACGGGATAAAAGGTCTTACAAGTCAATTCATCAACGGGGTAGATTGTTTTACTCTTCAATGTATTGAATCCAATAATGGACATGAAAATACATTGCATGTTCAAAGTGTAAAAACAAGAAGAATATACATTCAAAGATTGTGAAAGAACATCTACTTGTTATCATAATTGGATAGCTCATGGTGAAAACCTCTGGCCACATGATGAGGAGCATATTCTTTAGGAACGAGCTGCTTCACTCTAGTTTTGATATTGGAGTAGAAAGTTCACAGTCATTACTAACTAAAAACAACTTGTATCGTGAGATGATATTTGATTCAACCAGTCTGAACATTTTACTTCAAGATAAACCACCTAATCCTGAGGCGAAAAGGTTTTTTGACATGTTAAATGCGGTGGAGACACTGTTGGTTGATGGGCATGATAGGAGTAAAGTGTTATCTGTGGTTGCTGAGTTGTTGTACATTAAGTCCAAGAACCAATGGACTCAAAAGACGTACAATGATGAATTTGCTGCCAAGAAATCATATAGTCGAAGATTGGTACACGATGCAGAAATTGATTTCTAGCTTAGGATTGCCTGAGCAAAGGATTGATATTTGTTCCAATGGTTGTATGCTTTATTGGAAAGAGGACACCGATAGATAGAACAGAATGTAAATTTTGTGGTAGTCATCGGTACAAGATATGTAGGAAGAAAAGAGGGAAGAAGAGGAAATTGGAGCCGAAGAAACCGGTGGAAACGATGTTTTACTTTTTGTTAACTCCTAGGTTATAAAGATTGTATGCATCGAAAAGAACTGCTGAGCACATGAGTTGCCATACAGAAAGCTACAGGAGCAGGATTTGATGAGTCATCCTAGAGATGGTGAAGCATGACAGCATTTTGACAGGATTTACTCTGACTTTTCTACAAAACCGAGGAACGTGAGGTTTGGTTTGTGTACGAATGGGTGTTTTCCTTTTAGAATGGCAAGAAAGACATACTCCTTGTGGCCAGTAATGGTAACATCGTAACTTGCTGCCTTAGATGTGTATGAAAAAGGAGGTAACTTTCTTGACGGTTCTCATCCCAGGTCCAAAAATTCCGAAAACTAATTTGGATTTTTTTTTTTGCAACCATTGATAGAAGAGGTAAATTAGTTGGGGGATGCTAGGACCCTTACTTATGACATTTTGAAGAAATAGAATTTCCAAATGAGGGACTGATAAGTGCATAATTGTCTATATTTTCTATATGTTAATTTCATCGTTTTCAGTGTTTTTAATATGTAAAAGTTTTTTTTTTAACGTTAATGATTCAACTTCGGCTTCAAGACTAAAACTCTAAGCTTTCTTTTACTTTCTTGCTATTGAATTCTTTAATTTAATTTTCAATTTTTATTAATATGAATAGTGGGCAGTTTTTATTGTTTGGATTTGGGGTTGAACCCTAATTCTTGTTTATGAAGTTCTTGGTATAATTTCTTGATTTTGATGCTTGTTTTAATTTAAGTTGTCTTCTAATTTATATCTTGTTAATTTAATTCTCACGAGATTAGATTATTCGCAAGGTTGTTTGGAATTGAAAAAGGAAGAACAATCTAGGGCAACAAATAGGGGGTGAATTGGGGCAATTAACTAGAGATACGATATTGTACTTTTAGGTATTTTAATTCACTTAAGTTAGTTGCACTCGTAATTTGTTAGGAAGAAAAGAGATTTTCCTCTAAAGGTTAGTGAGTAGGGTGGCTTTTGTCCTAGAAATAAGGATTGCACAATTTTGAGTGGTGACTCAACTTAAGTCAAACATCATTTTCATTTAAGTATTTTCCAATTGAGCTAGTAACAAGGATTAGGGGGATTCCACCAAACCGAACTCTTGTTTTTATTAATATTTTAAAACTGTTTTATTATTGCTTTCTTTAATTTATTTTATTGTTTTTAAGTTCTTCTCAACGACAGCCTTTTTATTCTGCTAAACATTAGAGACACGAGTAGTACTTGAACCTTCGTCTGTCCCTTAGAGAATCGAGACTCGGGTTGAACTCACCTCTACTTTATTAGGTCCACCTACCTGGCATTTTAGTGATTAGAATTCCCGATTTTTTATTGCTTGTTTTATACTCATCAAGTTTTTGGCGTCGGTGCCGAGGAACGACAAGTTTAAGGAAAATCATTTATTTGGTGCTTTAGTCACTCTTGGTTTTGTTGTTTTGCTTTGTTCTAAGTTGTTGTGTTTTGGGTGTTTGTGGTATGGATGTTGTGTATTTGGCATATTACTTCTAGAACCTGTGTTAATTGCTCATTCTATTATTTATTCCAGGTTTTTCAAATACGAAACGAATCCCGATGACACTGCAGAAACCCGACAGGTATCGATGTTCGAACAAATGATAGAAAAGATGGTCGATATGCCTCGATATTCATATTATCAGTCAGCCATGTTTCAAGAAAACTGACAGGGGTAGGATACGTATTCTAGCTAGTATATTTCGAAATGGAGGACACACTTAAACGATCCTTGGAGAGATTATGCTCAATACTCGACATACAATTATACTCCATCAGTACATTTATCACCTCCAAGACCTAATCTAGAAGAGCTTGTTTCGAAGTATATCGATTCGTTGAATGCCGTGGTGAAAAGAATGGAAGTAGTTTTGGGAAGCCAAAGGTTTTCTTCAAAAACATAGAAAATCACGTCGAACTTATAGCAAAGAGGTTCGTTGAAGAACCTCTTAGTCATATAACTAGTAATACGGTCACCTTACGGGATTTATAAGAACAAGTTATGACGTTTCCAATGTTTATGGATGACGATGATAAAACTGCTCAAGAACTGGAAGAGTATACTTTCCGCGAGAAAGAGGAGGTTCAACAAGAAACAATGGAAAGAAGGCAAGACATCTCCTATCATTCAAAGAACCTCCTCAAATTACAACTAAAGAGGAAGAAAGTAAGAGAGATGAGCGCTTAACAAAGAACAAAAGTGAGTTTGAGGAAGGTGAACTAGAAAAGGAAAACAAGAATTTTGTGTAAAGTCATGAGGATCACAAAGAAAGGTGACAAGAAACAGAGATAGAAGATACTGAAAAGAGTGAGGGAGTAAATCCACTTACTCATGAAACTAACTTTGTTCTTGTTAATGATTCTTTATATCTTAGGGAATCGTGCAACTAACTCAAGGAGAATGATGAGGAGAGGAGGCCTCTCATGAAGTTCAAAAGAAATTTCGAGAATGCCAAAAGAGACCAATCCTTATGCTATGAAAAAGCATGAATGAGTTTTTCTTCGACCTTAACCCTCATTAATCTTCTATTTTCCTTTAAAGAGTTGAAATTGCTTGAATTATAATATCTTTCTCAAACTCAATTTTAAAATTTTGAATTCTCGTCTTACATGTGGTTTCAAATTCTTTCACTTCCATTACAAAGAGTTTCTTTCTCTTTTCCTTCTTTTATTTTCTCTCTTTTCTATTTATGCTTTCTTGTATTATTTAATTTTTTATTTTATGCTCTTTATTTGTTTTTCTTTTTCTTTTTCTGTCTTATTTTTGTGTGGAGATGACTTCCTGATATGCTTTAATCCCTTTATGTCTGCGGGATTGCTTTCCATGTATGTGTTTGTTTTTGTTTTTTCTTTTAGTCTAACCCCCACATTGAGGACAATGTGAGTTAAGTGTGGGAGGTATTTTCGTCCTTTCAAGTTTTTTTTTCCATTAGTCTCTTTTATTCTTTTTCTTTGTTTAAGTTTTTTTTTTTTTTTTTTTCTGTTAGTCTCTTTTCCTTTTCAAATTTCTTATAAAAATCCAAAAATATTTTAATTTTTGTCACTTTTAGTAGAGTACACAACTAAAAGTTTCCTCAGGTTTTTCGAAAAAGACTTGTTACTTAATTTACTTGGAAAACCATATTTACTAAAGTTCTTATATGATCAATGGTTTTTACGCACTTACGAATGTTGTTGAGTAATAGAAGTTTAGGAATCTTGGGTTATTGGCATTATGATAACGTTTCTGAAATTTTCCTGCAATTTTTATAATTTGTTTATTTTTAAATGCAAAGAAGTCTAGTCTAGGATTGTCCTAGAGATGATGGTCTTAGGCCTTCTTTGAACCGATTGTCCCTTTCTAATCATATATCCTTTGTGAAATTAATCTGTAGTTCCCTTTTTGTGCCCTCATGCCAAGGGTTATACTCCCTTCTTTTCTTTGTTCTTTTAACCTTTACTATATAGAACCTGAATTCGTGGAGCTAATGGTTAGTATGGACTTTTGGCCATTTTAAGTGAACCTCGATTCTTAAGCTATTGGTTAGTATAGACTTTTGGCCGTCTTGAGTGAAAGAAATGAATAAGTGTGGTGGGGGGGAGGGGGGGGAAGGGGAGAAGGAAAAAAAGAAAGAAAATTCGTATTGTATAAAAAGAAAGGGTATTTTTTTGGGTATTTTCATATGTTAAGTGTTTTGGCTATTGAAAAGAAAGAAAGAAAGAAGGAAAATTAATCAGGCTAGAAGAGAAAAAATTGGAAAAAAAAAAAAGATAAAGAGCCAAAAAGATGAAAAAATTGGCAAAAAAATGAAGAAAATTATGTGCCTTTATTTTTATAGAACAAATCTTGAAAAACTCAAGCATCATATCTCTCTAAATTACTCTGGCTATTATTGAAAATCTTGAGAAAAGTATGTTATTAGATGGATTGTTATCAAAGAAGAACGAAGTAAGTTGTACAAAGATAAGTGAGAAAAGTGTAAACGGCGACTGAAAAGTGTTATTTTATTTCATTATCTTATCCTTTCGGTTGCGTTAGCTCTATCTCATCTTTTGTCTCCTTTTACCTTCGTTTGCAACCTACTTATGCCCCCAGCCTAAAATTACAAGCCACAAAGTCCACCTAATTCGGGAACAACCTAAACTAAACTTTTAAGTGGATAATTGATAGAAAAAGTATGAATCGTGTGCATTGTCTTTGAAAATATTTCTTATCGCTAATCACTTAAAATTCCTACTTTTCTTTTAAAGATGGCATGAGCAAAATTACACTTACATATTGTTGATTGGTAATGATTTTGGTGGTTGGTTAACTTAGTAATTTGTCGTTTGTCTATTTCTATGTATCTTTGGAGTTGGATGTTGATGTACTATATTGAAGTGGTATTATTCTTTTATTTTTCTAAGTTTTATGTTGTTTTGTTTTGTTTTCGTTTTTTGAAAAGCTTGTTTTGGAGTATGAATGCTTGAAATCGTTTTTAAGTTATATATTTTATTCGGCTTATAACATTTTCGTCTTTAGCTTAAAAAGTTTTGTATATTCTTCGTTTTGTCTGTTTAGTTTGTGTTTCTCGAGGACAAGCAACAGAAAAGCGTGGGGGTATGTGATAAGTGCATAATTGTCTATATTTTTTATATGTTAATTCATCATTTTCGGTGTTTTTAATATGTAAAAGTATATATTTTAGCTAAATACCTCTTATTCTTGTCTTAGATGCTCTTCGAAAATGAAAACGATGAAATGAAGTAGAAACGGACGAAAAAAGAGCAAAAACGATGAAAACGGAGCCTTTGGCAGAAAATCATAAACCTACCGTACCGCGTGACATAGGCTCACCTACTATCGCCGGTAGGTGCCAAGGACAAAAGGCCAAGAGAAACCCGAGGCCTGTGGCAAATGGTAGGCCTCATCCTAACGTCAGCGGTAGGTAGGATTGCAAGGGGGTGATTCAAATCTTTTTTCAAACTCGATTTTCTTGATCATACTCCAACTTTAGCTTGGGTTTCTTGTATTTTCACCTCTATATATAGGGCTTTTATGCAGCCATTGTAACATACAATTTAGAGAGTTTAATAGACAATTACTTTAGATTAGATTTAGGTTTGGATTAGATTTTAGAATAAAAGTAGATAAATTAGGTTAGATTAGTTAAACACTCTTTAAAATTCCAACTTTTATATTTTCTTTAGTTATAGAATTTCAAGTTTGTACAAGATTTACTTTCTTGGATTCAAGAATAAAGAATTGTATTAAAGATTTCGATCTTTGACTTGGTGACTCGTTAGACAATCTTAGAAAATGTTCGGGATTCAGTTTCGGCTTCAAGACTAAAACCATAAGCTTTCTTTTACTTTCTTTTTATTGAATTCTTTAATTTAATTTTCTGGTTATTAATATGAATAGTTAGTAGTTTTTACTGTTTTGATTTGGGGTTGAACACTAATTATTGTTTATGAAGTTCTTGGTTTGATCTCTTGATTTCGATGCTTGTTTTAATTTAAGTTGTCTTCCAATTGCGTTTCTTGTTAATTTAATAGTCGTGAGATTAGATTATTTGCAAGGTTGTTTGGAATTGGAAAAGAAATGACAATCTAGGGCAACCAATTGGGGGTTAGTTGGGGCAATTAACTACAGATAGGTATTGGAATTTTAGGTCTTTTAATTCACTTAAGTTAATTGTACTCATAATTTGTTAGGAAGAAAAGAGATTTTCCTCCAAAGGTTATTAAGTAGAGTGGCTTTAATCCTAGAGATAGGGATTGCCTGATTTTATTAGGTCCACTTTGTAGTTATTAGAATTCCCCGTTTTTAATTCTTGTTTCATACACATTAGGGACGCACTTCTTTGGACGGGTTAGTGATTTCCAGGCATACAGTATATTGAGCGGTTGGAGTAAAGCAAGAGCATTGGCTTGTCCGTATTGTACGGAACAGACACAGTCCTTTCAATTGCAAAATGGGGGAAAACAATCTTGGTTCGATTGCCATCGATGTTTCTTGCCACCAGATCATCAATTCAGACGAGATTCGAGGTCTTTCAGGAAAGGTAAAGATGAGGACCGCTTGTCGCCTCTGCCACAACTTTCGGGATAGGTCATATGTGATAGGGTCAAGAGTTTATAAAATTACCGATACAAGAAAGGAATTAGGCAAGGAAGATGGTAGGGGAAAGGATCACAGGTGGACAAGAAGGAGTATATTTTGGGATCTTCCTTATCGGGGTACATCTTAGTCCGCCATAACATGGACGTGATGCACAATGAGAAGAATGTGTTTAACAGTGTATTCAGCACTGTGATGGATGTGATTAGGAAGTCTAAGGATAATATCAAGAATAGACAAGACCTACGTTTACATTGTAACCGACCGGACTGTTGGAAACCGTAGGCAAAAACAAAATAAAATAAAACCACGGAAATCCACCAACAGAATCTGCACATACTAGAAAAACCGATTGGATAGGAATTACCTCAATGTTTTGATTGTTCGATGTGGAGACGCTGCAGTTTACGCTTCGCCCTCTACTGGTATCCACGCGACGAACTCCTCTGCAAGAGATCGGGATGCTAGCCCCTTTTGTGTCCTGAAAACTGTTCAGAAGTAATCCTGACTATCTAGTAATTTGGTCGTGTTTCGGACAGAGGATGCAAGATACTATATCGCCATTCTAGGGTTTAGGGTTTTGTATTTCTTTTCATCAGATAAAAGACGGCCGCCAAGAAAAGGTTAACATAACCGTTTATAGCTGTCAATATCAAAACCCTAACTGTCATCTAATGACAGTTTAAACTCGTCCGTCTATTCCTAAAATCATCCAATGGTTGGATGAGTAATATTAAGTAATTAATTTCATTTATTCAATTAAATAAAATTAATTACTTATTAACTTACCAGAAAATACAATATGGAATCTGATTCCCCTTTTGTATACGTTCAACGAATCTGGACACAATCTAGATTCATTGAACGTGGACATTATGCTCACAAGATCGTCTATGCGTGTGACCCTGTAGGTTCACTTAACGTTAGCAGTGAATGAAAAATGTCCTAGACATTTATTCACAAAACATAAGCGTCCTCTAGCAAGACATTATGCTTATCCAAGTTAAGTAAATGCAATAATAACCTAGCATCAGATTTAATATTTAGTCCTTTTGTCACACGATATTCTAATTAAGTATAAGGCATGGACCAAGTAATCCTTATAAAACTTAATTAACTATTTACTTGATCACAAGGCAAACTGTTCCAACAAATAATATTAATAATACCTTATTAATACTTATTTGAGCATGGCCATGCATATTTTTCAGTCTTCCTTATCAAGGGGCCCATGGATATCTCTCTCTAAAAAGAGAGGGACAAATCCCTTTCACTATCTCCACTATTCAAGCCATTACAAGAAAATAAGCCAACCAATAGTCATAATCATCACCTAATTAAAAGTGATGTTTTACTATGTCAAAACATATTTTCTCCCCTTGCAAGAAACATTAGAAACATTAGGTCAAAGGACACCAAATATAAAACTGAGAAGAAATACTTATAACTTAAACCCATGTAATATTTCTTCTTCACTTTGCGTCATGTCCAATACAATATTCTCAATATGTATTTATGAATTGATTTTATATCTCATGTTCATGATCAGTAAAACTTGACCATCAATCGACTTCACACTAGTTTACAAGATGTAATAAACTAGGGACAAATAAGAATAGTATTTTATTAGCTATAAGGGTTTTACTATCAAGTCACATACTTGATGACCAAGAGCATAAAATACAATTAAAAAATACATGCTTCATAAATCATAAATGTGAGTCAATTGGTCTTAGGGCATATACTAACAATCTCCCACTTGCCCTACCACCAATTTGACATGACTCTCAAACCCATTGACCTAGTATGACTCTCATGGTTAAGTTGTGGGAGTGGCTTTGTCAATGGACCTGCGACATTGTCATTGGTGTCTACTTTACAAATTTTAACATCTCCACACTCAATAATTTCTCGAATGAGATGGAAACGCTTGAGAATATGTTTGGATCGTTGATGAGATCTAGGTTCCTTAGCTTGTGCAATGGCTCCTGTATTATCACAATATAGGTCCACTAGGTTCATAATGCTAGGAATTACACCTAGTCCTGTGATGAACTATTTGATTCAAACTGCCTCCTTGGCTGCATCAGAAGCAGCCACATACTCAGCCTCTGTATTAGAATCGGCCACTTATCTTGCTTTGAACTCTTCCAGCTCACATCAACTCCATTTAAACAAAACACAAATCCAAATTGCGATCTAAGTTCATCTACATCAGTCTGAAAGCTAGCATTCGTGTAACCATTTACAATAAGCTCTCCTTCCTGACCTCCGTAGATCAAAAACATCTCTTTAGTCCTTCTTAAGTACTTGAGATTATTTTTTACTGCAGTCCAATACGGTTCACCAGGATTTGACTGGAATTTGCTAGTCATGCTTAATGCATACGAGACATCTAGGCGAGTTCATAACATGGCGTATATGATAGATCCAATTGCGGAAACGTAAGGAATCTTACTCATACGTTCTATATCCTCCCTTGTGGTAGGACTTTGAGACTTACTGAGTTTAACGCCATGTGACATTGGCAAGAATCCTCTCTTAGAATCTTGCATACAGAACCTTTTCAGTACCTTGTCAATATATCCACTCTGACTTAGGCCAATTAAGTTTTTAGATCTATCTCGATAGATCCTAATGCCTAGAATATAGGCTACTTCGCCTAAATCTTTCATTGAAAAACACTTTCCCAACCAAGTTTTTACACTTTGCAAAGTGGGGATGTCATTCCCAATTAACAAGATGTCATCAACATAGAGTACTAAGAAGACTACTGCATTTTCTGTAACCCTTTTGTAGACACAAGGTTCATCATTATTCTTGATGAAATTGAATTATTTAGTTGCATTATCAAAACAAAGATTCCGACTTCGAGACGCTTGCTTCAAGCCATAAATGGATCTTTGAAGTTTACACACTTTACTAGAATTTGAAGGATGAATAAAACCTTCAGGTTGTGTCATATACACATCCTGCAGTAGATTTCCATTAAGAAAAGCAGTTTTAACATCCATTTGCCATATTTCATAATCATAATATGCTGCATTGGCAATTAGAATTCTAATTGACTTAAGCATTACAACTGGAGAAAAGGTTTCATCATAGTCTATACCATGAGTTTGTCTATACAATTTTGCTACCAATCGTGCTTTGTAAGTGTGCAGATTGCCATCCATGTTAGTTTTCTTTTTGAAAACCCATTTACACCCTATAGTCTTACAACCTTCAGGTAGATCAATCAAAGTCCAAACTTGATTATCATGCATGGATTGCATTTCTGATTTCATAGCCTCTAGCCATTTGCTAGATTCAGGACTATGAATAGCATCTTGGTAGGAATTAGGTTCACCTTGATCAATAAAATTAATATTATGATTCTCAGTCACAAGAAATCCATATCTCTGTGGTATCTGAGGAATCCTAGCAGACCTTCTTGGTCCTTGTGTCAAAGGTTCAGGCTCAGTATGAATACGTGAGTCCAACTAAGTGTCCATACTCGGTTCAGAAATGGTCTGCTGTCCTTGAGCTTCTTCAAGATGGATTCTACTCCCGCTAACTCTTTTGGAAACGAATTCCCTTTCAAGGAAAATTCCGTTCTGAGCAACAAACAGTTTGTTTTCAGATGGAAGATAAAAGTAGTATCATTTAGTTTCCTTAGGATATCCCACAAACAGACACTTACCAGATTTGGGTACTAGTTTTTCAGATAATGATCACTTCACATAAGCATCACATCCCCAAATTTTGAGAAATGCTAAACTAGGTTGTTTCCCGGTCTCTATCTCATATGGTGTTTTCTGAATAGCTTTAGATAGAACTCTATTTAATATGAATGCAGCAGTTTCTAGAGCATAACCCCACAAAGAAATTGGAAGATCTGTTTGACTCATCATAGATCGAACCATATCCAATAGAGTTCGATTTCTGCGTTCAGACACACCATTCCATTGTGGTGTTCCTAGTGGAGTTAATTGTGATACTATCCCACAATTTTTTAGATGTTCGTCAAACTCTTGGCCTAAGTATTCACCACCTCGATCTGATCGAAGTAATTTGATACTCCTTCCAAGTTAATTCTGTACTTCATTTTGAAATTCCTTAAACTTTTGAAAGGAATCAGATTTATGTTTCATTAGATAGACATAAACATATCCACTGAAATCATCTGTGAATGTAATGAAATACTGAAAACCTCCTCTGGCTTTTGTGTTCATCGGCCCACATACATCAGTATGTATAAGTTCCAATAAATCTGTAGCCCTTTCACTTTGCCCTGTAGATGAACTTTTAGTCATTTTGCCCAATAAACAAGAATCACATTTTTCATAAGACTCAAGGTCGAATGAAGATAAAAAGTCCATCTTGATGGAGTTTGGATATGCGTTTCTCATTTATATGGCCCAAACGACAATGCCAGAAGTAAGTTTGATTTAAATCATTAGATTTAAATTTCTTTGTATTTATGTTATAGATGGGCTTACTAATGGAATCATGTAGGTTAAGAATATAAAGTCCATTACATAAAGAGGCATCCCTATAGAAAATACCATTTTTATAAATAAAACTTTTACCATTCTTAGTATTAAACTCAAAACCATCAATATCCAAACAAGAAACTGAAATGATGCTCCTACTCATAGCAGGAACATAATAAAAATCTTTAAGTTCAATTATAAGCCCAGTAGGCAAAAGTAAATCAAATGTCCTTACAGCTACAGCAGCAACTTTTGCTCCATTTGCAACTCGCACGTCCACCTCTCCCTTTGCCAAAGATCTACTCTTTTTGAGTCCCTGCACATTTACACAAATTTGAGCTCCATATCCGGTATCTAATACCCATGAAGTAGGAGTAGACATATTAATTTCTATAACGAAGATACCTGAAACGGCAGTCTTACTGGCCTTTTGCTTCTTCTTTTCTTCCAAGTAGAGCTTGTAATTCCTCTTCCAATGACCAGGTTCATTGCAGTGGAAGCAAGTCCCTTCCTTTGGTGGTTTAACCTTGGGTTTGCGCTTCTGCTTGCCTTTACCCTTTTTGGCTATATCCTTTCCCTTTCCCTTTCCCTTGTTCTTCTTGAACTGCCTCTTCTGAACCATCAAAACATTAGGAGTAGACTTCCTAATATTTTGTTCAGCTTGCTTGAGCATCCCGTGCAACTCATTTATGGACTTTTCCATATTATGCATACTGAAGTTCATAAAAAACTGATTGTAGTCAGAAGCCAAAGAGGCCAAGATCATATCAGTAGCCAAGTCATGACTTACAGGTGCTCCAAGTTTTTCTAGCTGATCAAAATACCCTTTCATCTTAAGAACATGAGCACCAACTGAAGTGCCAGGGGTCATTTTGCAGCTATTCAACGCCTTAGTGGTAAGATATCTCTCTTGACGTGCCTGCTCTTGGAACATTTCCTTGAGCTGTTTTATCATCTCATAAGCCTCAACTTCCTCGAATTGCTTTTACAACTCAGATTCCATTATAGCCAACATGAGACATGTCACATCGTTAGAATCATCCTTGTGCTTACTATAAGCATCATTTTCGACTCTAGGGGCGTTGTTAGCTAGTTGATTAGGGATAAGGTTCTCAAGTAAATATAGCATTTTTTCTTGTTTAAGGACAATCCTTAAATTTCGTGCCCAGTTAAGAAAGTTAGTCCCACTAAGCTTATTCTTTTCAAGCACGGATCGCAACGAGGTGTTTGAATTGTTTGAGGCCATTATCTACATAGAATTTGCAAAGTAAAATAAAATAAATGAATCATTAAATTTTCCCTAAAATATTCAACACTTGATATCGATCATGGGTATAAAAATTCATTTTATTCTAATCATAAGTAAGCTTTGGCTTAATACCCATAATTAGAGAAAAATGTAATAATGGGATTTACATCTATATGTACCTGCAAAATCCCATATGATGTCCTAGGAAATAGAATTAACCTATTCTAGTAAAGCTTGATAATATTACATCAATGAAAACAACGACATGTAGGCCGTATTTAATAACATACAATCCATTAACAAAATAAGACAATCAATCACAAGAGGTAAAGGGCCATGCTATGCACCATGCATGTAAAGATAGAAAGAAACATGCCAAAAACAAAAAGGGGATTCCGGGGGGGAAGTCCCCGGAAGAAAACGGCGGTCATAAGTCCATCGAATGAAAATTCCTTTCTAACTCATTGAATGAGTTACTGCCGTCATAAACCCTAAAATCATGCCGCCAGAAATTTTGTTTAAAAGTTAAACATTAAATTATGTGATTCTGCATATTAGTTTAACAATTAAATTGCATAGATTACAGACTGTACGCCAAACAATTTGGCAGTAACAATATTCTGTTTAATTAATCGCATTAATAAGTAAAACAGAATATGAAATATGCAAATCCTATAATTCAATTTACTCTGATTATTACACTAATCAGAAACCTTACCATAAGGCCGATTGAAAACAACACATTTAATCAAAGCAGTAACAGATAAAATTAGTAAAACTAGTATGTACGAGGCTCACTGTTGAAAATCGTAGGCAAAAAAATAAATAAATAAAACTACGAAAATCCACCAATAGGATCTGCACATACTAGAAAAACCGATTGGATAGGAATTACCTCAATGTTTTGATTGTTCGATGTGGAGGAGCTGCAGTTTACGCTTCGCCCTCTACTGGTATCCACGCGACTAACTCCTCTGCAAGAGATCGGGATGCTAGCCCTTTTTGTGTTCTGAAAACTGTTCAGAACTAATTCTGACTATCTGGTAATTTGGTCGTGTTTCGGACAGAGGAGGCAAGAAACTATATCGCCGTTCTAGGGTTTAGGGTTTTGTATTTCTTTTTATCAGAGAAAAGACGGCCGCCAAGAAAAGTTTAACATAACCTTCTATAGCTGTCAATATCAAAACCCTAACTGTCATCTAATGACAGTTTAATCTCGTTCGTCTATTCCTATAATCATCCAACGGTTAGATAAGTAATATTAAGTAATCAATTTTATTTATTCGATTAAATAAAATTAATTACTTATTAACTTACCAGAAAATACAATATGGAATCTGATTCCCCTGTTGTATACGTTCAACGAATCTGGACACAATCTAGATTCATTAGATTTAGGTTTGGATTAGATTTTAGAATAAGAGTAGATAAATTAGGTTAGATTAGTTAAACACTCTTTAAAATTCTAGCTTTTATATTTTCTTTAGTTATAGAATTTCAAGTTTGTACAAGATTTACTTTCTTGGATTCAAGAATGAAGACTTGTATTAAAGATTTCGATCTTCGACTTGGTGACTGGTTAGACAATCTTAGAAGATGTTCGGGATTCAATTTCGGCTTCAAGACTAAAATCATAAGCTTTCTTTTACTTTCTTTTTATTGAATTCTTTAATTTAATTTTCTGGTTATTAATATGAATAGTTAGTAGTTTTACTGTTTTGATTTGGGGTTGAACACTAATTATTGTTTATGAAGTTCTTGGTTTAATCTCTTGATTTCGATGCTTGTTTTAATTTAACTTGTCTTCCAATTGCGTTTCTTATTAATTTAATAGTCGTGAGATTAGATTATTCGCAAGGTTGTTTGGAATTGGAAAAGAAATGACAATCTAGGGCAGCCAATTGGGGGTTAGTTGGGGCAATTAACTACAGATAGATATTGCAATTTTAGGTCTTTTAATTCACTTAAGTTAATTGTACTCATAATTTGTTAGGGGGAAAAGAGATTTTCCTCTAAAGGTTATTAAGTAGAGCGGCTTTCATCCTAGAGATAGGGAATGCCCGATTTTATTATGTACACTTTGTAGCGATTAGAATTCCCCATTTTTAATTCTTGTTTCATACACATTAGGGACGTATTTCTTTGGACGGGTTAGGGATTTCCAGGCATACAGTATGTTAAGCGGTTAGAGTAAAGCAAGAGCATTGGCTTGTCCGTATTTTACGGAACAGCCACAGTCCTTTCAGTTGCAAAATGGTGGAAAACAATCTTGGTTCGATTGCCATCGATGTTTCTTGCCACCAGATCATCAATTCAGACGAGATTCGAGGTCTTTCAGGAAAGGTAAAGATGAGGACCGCTTGTCGCCTCCACCACAACTTTCGGGACAGCTCATATGTGATAGGGTCAAGAGTTTATAAAATTACCGATACAAGAAAGGAATTAGGCAAGGAAGATGATAGGGGAAAGGATCACAGGTGGACAAGAAGGAGTATATTTTGGGATCTTCCTTATCGGGGTACATCTTAGTCCGCCATAACATTGACGTGATGCACAACGAGAAGAATGTGTTTGAAAGTGTATTCAGCACTGTGATGGACGTGATAGGGAAGTCTAAGAATAATATCAAGAATAGACAAGACCTACGTTTGCATTGTAACCAACTGGACTGTTGGAAACCGTAGGCAAAAACGAAATAAAATAAAACTACAGAAATCCACTAACAGGATCTGCACATACTAGAAAAACCTATTGGATAGAAATTACCTCAATGTTTTGATTGTTCGATGTGGAGGCGTTGCAGTTACGCTTCGCCCTCTACTGGTATCTACTCGACGAACTCCTCTGCAAGAGATCGGGATGCTAGCCCCTTTTGTGTTCTGAAAACTGTTCAGAACTAATCCTGACTATCTGGTAATTTGGTCGTGTTTCGGACAGAGGAGGCAAGATACTATATCGTCGTTCTACGGTTTAGGGTTTTGTATTTCTTTTTATCAGATAAAAGACGGCTGCCAAGAAAAGGTTAACATAACCTTTTATAGCTGTCAATATCAAAACCCTAACTATCATCTAATGAAAGTTTAATCTCGTCCGTCTATTCCTATAATCATCCAACGGTTGGATGAGTAATATTAAGTAATTAATTTCATTTATTCGATTAAATAAAATTAATTACTTATTAACTTACCAGAAAATACAATATGGAATCTGATTCCCCTTTCGTATACGTTCAACGAATCTGGACACAATCTAGATTCATTGGACGTGGACATTATGCTCACAAGATCGTCTATGCGTGCGACCCTGTAGGTTCACTTAACATTAGCAGTGAATGAAAAATGTCCTAGACATTTATTCACAAAACATAAGCGGCCTCTAGCAAGACATTATGCTTATCCAAGTTAAGTAAATGCAATAATAACCTAGCATCAGATTTAATATTTAGTCCTTTTGTCACACGATATCCTAATTAAGTATAAGGCATGGACCAAGTCATCCTTATAAAACTTAGTTAAACATTTACTTGATCACAAGGCAAACTGTTCCAACAAATAATATTAATAATACGTTATTAATACTTATTTGAGCATGGCCATACATATTTTCCAGTCTTCCTTATCAAGGGGCCCATGGATACCTCTCTCTAAAAAGAGAGGGACAAATCCCTTTCACTATCTCTATTATTCAAGCCATTACAAGAAAATAAGCCAACCGATAGTCATAATCATCACCTAATGAAAAGTGATGTTTTACTATGTCAAAGCATATTTTCTCCCCATGCAAGAAACATTAGAAACATTAGGTTAAAGGACACCAAATATAGAACTGAGAAGAAATACTTATTATTAATATTATTTCTTCTTCTTCTTCACTTTGGGTCATGTCCAATATAATATTCTCAATATATATTTATGAATTTATTTTATATCTCATATTCATGATCTGTAAAACTTGATCATCAATCAACTTAACACTAGTTTACAAGATGTAATAAACTAGGGACAAATAAGAATAGTATTTTATTAGCTATAAGCATTGTACTATCAAGTCACATACTTGATGACCAAGAGCATAAAATACAATTAAAAAGTACATGCTTCATAAATCATAAATGTGAGCCAATTGGTCTTAGGGCATATACTAACAATTGTTGATGAAAGATAGTGGCAAGGGTAAGTTTTCCAAGCCAATGGCGTATTACACCATAACTAAATAACAAAAGAAAATAGTGCTTGATTGGATTAAAGAGTTACAATTTCCAGATGGATATGTATCTAACTTGGCGCGATGTAATGATTACAAATAAATGAAAATGACCAGCCTGAAAAGTCATGATTGTCATGTGTTCATGGAATGACTGATGCCCACTGCCTTTAGAGAGCTCTTTCCGGCGAAGGTGTGGAGTTGATTGACCGAGTTGAGTCTATTCTATCGAGATTTGTGTGTGTCGAAGATAAGTGCGTCACATATACGTGAATTAGAGGAAATCATTCTCATTTTGATGTGTAAGTTAGAACGCATATTCCCTCTCGATTTTTTGATGTAATGGAACATTTGATGATTCATTTGCCTTACAAGGCTAGGGTATGCGGTCCTGTCTGATACAAATGGATTTACCCATTTGAGAAGTAACCTACATAACCATTCATTTGTAATTCAATACATCCTTGGATTTAATTAAATTATATAACTAATATAATTATACTTTGATTTAAGATTAACTAGGTACTTACGCCATATAAAGAAGACAATAAAAAAATAAGGCAAGAGTTAAGGAATCCATTTGCAATGCTTACTTACTTGAGGAGGCTGTGATATTCTTCAGTTACTATTTTGAGGAAAGCATTCCCACACTCCACAAAAGAGATAGACGAAATGATGATGCTGGGGATCCTCTTTATGTGGGTGAGGATTTCTCGACATGCAATCAGCAAGGAAGAAAGTTAGGTCAAATGAGAAAAGGATACTTGGAGAGCCGAGAAATCAATGCAATACATAACTATATCCTCCTGAATTGTGAGGAAGTGGAACCGTATCTTCTGTAAGTAAACTGACGTTCTTTACTTAATACACATATACATATATATTTAACAAGCTTTATATTAATAAAATACAAGAAATATGAATTGGAATTGTGAAATATCAATCCAAATATGACGGCTAATGAAATTCAAGAGAAAATAACCGAGGGATTCGCAAAGTGGTTTAGAAATGAAGTAAGTTATTTTATGACATTATTTAAATCGAAATCGCATCGCATTGTACGTTAACAAATCTAATGAATAAAACTATTTTGGTGTATACATATGTATGATTCTACCAAATAGTGTAGTGAACTCTTGAGGATCTATCTTGGGGCCCTAATAATAATGTAAAGACATACACCGGTTATATTGTTAATGGGTTTCGATTTCATACAAGACATGTGGGTGCACATAGAGAAACTTGTAATGATGGTGTTTGTGTGAAACCGAATTTTACGGTGTTCTAAAAGAAGTAATTGAGGTCAAGATGGTTGGAACACCAATCCAAAGGGTTGTATTGTTTCACTTTGACTGGTTTAATTCTTCGGATAAAGGAATGAATATTCATCCTCAATATAAAATTGTTGATTTGTAGAAAGACTGGAGGTACGGAGGATACGATCCTATTACATTAACTCATAAAACAGAGCAAGTTTCATTTCTGTTATATCCTAGCTCTAAAATACCGAGGACAGATTGGGTTCGTGTAATGAAATCTCGACTGCATGATCCAATCCAAGATGATGCATTCCAAGGGAACATGGACATTAGCGAGGGTTCGACAATAGATGTGTTGATTGAAGATGTTGGACACTCGTCCGTGATTCTCGTTTGTTGGAAGAGTTAGACATAGACGTCGAAACATACTTTGAGGAATTACAAAATGAGAAAACCGAAATCGAATTGGATTATGATGAAGATTCCGAAGATTGTGTCGATGATGATACCGATGAGGATTCCATTGATGAAAACAATGAGGATTCCAACACATAGAACATTGTATGCTTAATGTTTACATTACACTTTTGTATGTTTATTACATTTATATCTGTTTATAACACTTAATTATGTTTATAACACTTATATATGTTTATTACACTTATGCTTTTAACTATTAATCCACTTTGAAATTATTGTAGGTACGATGGCTTGAGACGGAAGAGAGCGTTAGGTTGAGGCTAGCCCGTCGACGGGTACACCGTCAGTTGAGACAACCACACAACCGATGACGCAGACTAGTCAGCCGACTCCATCATCAGTACCACTGACAACGCAAGACCCACCGAAACCTGCTAGCACGGGAGGTCCTCTTCCTCCACCATCTAACAGTCAACCAACTCCATCACTAGCATCATCGATGATGTAAGACCCACCAACACTTTCTAACACGGGAGGTCATCTTCACTACCGTCCCCCAATCAACCGACTGCATCACCGGCACTACCGAGGATGTAGGACCCACCCACTACCTCACAACCATCTGCTTCACAGTCAACATAGTTGGTTCTAAATATTAGTCCTTCAGCTTGGAGGCCTCTTCCTAGAGATTCTCGAGAGTTATTATATTTGCATGTGAACTAGTTAAAGTATTCATATATATATACACAATAATATTTATATTGTAATATAAATATATGCTAATGAAATTTGTGTAACACACTACAGCCCTCTTCTAGAGCTGCCACCCACATCACAACTATCTTCTAGGAGCGGTTCAACGGGCCTCGCAGCTAATCCGAGATATGTGGTGGGGAGGGTTTCAGGTAAATATAAGAAAATAAATAGTAAAAGCCTTGTTATGTAAATGAATGTTTTTAACCCTAAAAAAATGAATAATAAACGAATATTCAATTTTAGAAGAAATATAATAAAAGTCTTCTTACTCTTTATATCTTTTTTTGGTTTACGGTTGGAACCGACCTTAAAGTTCATTTTAAAATGTCTATGACGTACTTTATATATATATATATATACAATCATGTCTTTCTAACGTTATATTCTATTCTAATCTTTTAAATTTTCTGAAATAATGTGCATAGGATCTGACTTACTCCATGACCAGAATAAAGATGGCATAGGAGTCAAAGGCAAAAGACAGATTAAGGAATTGTTGGGCAACGCTCGGGGAAAGAACAAGAGGTTGTCGTGGATTGATGAGAGCTACTAGGCCTAGATGTGGAATTACTGGAATACCCCTGTGTATAAATCCCAATCTAAACGGAATAAGAGGAACCAGACTCAAGGACAAGAAGGATAGGGAGCCGGAAAGCACACGAGTAGTTTCATCTCATTCACAAAGACAATTATGAAATGGGTAAGAAATTTATTTAATATTAAATTCCTTATTTTAATTAAAATAACTTAGGAAAAATACTACTCCTTTTGTTTGTGAATGCAGCAAAAACATTTGACTAAGAGGTTCTCCCAGAGCAAGCACTCAGAGGGGTTCCACAAGCATCAGAATGGGGAGAAAAAGTGGGAGTACACAGATTTTTACTTGGCACAATTCTGGGTAAGTTTAGTATCGATTATAACTTAAGTTTGTATAATATTTCATAAATTATAACCTTTAAGTTTATATAATGTTTTATAACAACAAGTCGAATTCAACTAACATTTTATATTATAGGAGAAATTTCACGAGGTCCGGAGAAAGGTCGAGAAGGATGCTAAGGCATAAGGTACTGCTATGCCCGATGATCTCCACCTCATAACCATTGTACCTGGTCAGGTGAGCCGCTTCCGTTTGTATGGAGCTGGTTAGGTGGCAGCTCGCTTCATAGTAGAGATCTAACCGAGCAGCAGTTGGATTGCCGTCATACTACTTGGATCACGAGCAGCGGCTTATGCAGAGGGTTGAGGATGTTGTTTCGAGAGTATCTGTCACCTTCAACGAGCACATGCGGCATCTATTTGAGCATAATCAGCTAGTATACATTCCATTCCCGCCAATGAAGCCCCTCATCCGAGCTGTGATAAGTGAGGATACTTCCATATCTACATCAACTGCATCAACATTACAAACCTCCGAGGTGCCTCTACGAGATTCTAGTATTCCTCTCCCCCTTTCTATTCCCGGACCCACCTCTCCCCTATCCTCTACAGATGCTACATAGGCTACACTTCGATATATGTTTATGTTTTTTTTACATTTTATGGATATTTATTTTTTTTTTTTTTATGGATGTTCTGATTGGTATATGGATTATATGTTTAGTTTACAGAATTTTTTAACTTCCATGAATGGTTTATATATGTGCATGTTAGGTTTTTTATATTTTAGGGAGTTTTGGCCCTGTTTCCAAATAATATTAAAAAAAAACTTACTGACGACACACTGACAGACCTACAGAAAATATTTTAAAATTTATTTTTTTAATAATTTTGTTAGCGGCAAAATAGTCGTCGATAACTGTCGTCAGTACTTGCGACTGACAAATCAAAAACATATCACAAAACTGGCCCTCAAATTCCGTCGGTAAATCGGTCGGTAAATGTTGTTACTGACAATCTTCCGTCGGTAATTCTTGTTACCAACGAAATTCGACCGAAGGAGCGATCATCGTCGTATGCCGTCGGTAATATAAGAACGCTGGCTACCCACCGACAGGATTGACTGTCAGTATTTAGGTTGATTTTTGTAGTGAAACTGATGGCCAAACTGAGGTGGTCAATAGGACCAGTGGGCATCTTCTTAGGGCCATCCTTAAGAAAAATTTACGCCAATGGTAAGAATTCATTCCTCACATTGAATTTGCTTATAATAGGGATAGAAATTCTATTACTTCTTATTCTGCTTTTGAGGTGGTGATATATACCGAACGAGTCAATCACCTTTGTATTTGAAGCTTGGACAGATGACTAGAGCTTAAAGGAAAAAACTCAAGCTTCAAGAAGGCAATGGTATGATTGTTTACATGGAGGACACTTTGAAGAGCAAGATTGAAGAGTTTGATGGTCAAGGAAAGCCTTCCAAATTCTTCAAGGGAACAATTTGGAGTGAAATTTGGCTAAGTACTTGCAAGAAATTACCCTACCACCAATGGCAGGGTTGCCCCTACCTCCGCTGGTAAGCTTCTGCTGGGGCTGCTCTTGGAGAATGGCAACCTACCGCACACAGTAGGTCTTATCCCACCGTCGCGGGTAAGTCTCAGGTTGGGATTTCTCAACCAGCTCTTTTTGGCGGGATTTTGTAATTCAAGTTGTTTTTTTCAGCTTTTATCAAGGGTTTTATAGGTAATTTAAACTATTAATCACTTGTTTTGCAGTGGTTAATACTTAGTCTATAAATACCTCATTATACATTTATTATAACTAACTTTGGAACTTCTATGAATTTTGCTAAAATTCTTGAGAGAGAAACTCTCTTAATCTCTAGGGTTCTTCCCTTGCTTAGCTAGTTCGTCGAAAGTTAATGTCTTTGGTAGTGAGCAATTGAATTCCTTAGGTTGAGGACCTATGGAATGCAATGGATCATCTTAAATTCCTTCTATTAATTGAATCTAGAGTTCTTGTTCTTGATTCAATTGATTCTAAGGTCTTCTAGATTGTGTGGTAGAGGTTTTGAGGTTATAGTTCCCTTAAGGTTTTTGCCATCAATTTAGAAAAGATTTAAACCTCTCAATTTTAGGTTTATGAGGCTTGCTCCTCATAGGTTTTTCATTGCAGTGTAGAACTGGAAAATCCTTAATAGAGGCAATTCAGGAGGAGGTGATCTTTGGAAAGATTTTGATCTAATTCAACAAGCAAAGAGGATTCATATCAATGTGGTATCATAGCAACCTCCAATTGAAGGTAAAATTGAATTTTAAGTTGATTAAATTCGTGAAAAATAAAAAAAGGTGAAATTACTTGATGATCAAACAAAATTCTATGAGAATCATGCAAAATTAAGTACAAAAAAATCAATCTGAAAGTCAATTGAAAATTGAATGTTAATTGAGCGAATTTGTTGATGAAATTTTATGGAGATGTTCTCCTTTGAGGTTTTATTCATGTGAAATAAGTTGTGCTCAATTTAGAGGTCATTTGGTTGCTCAATGGAAGTGAATTGTGAAGTGCGTTACGGATTCGCGATTGCAAAGAAAGTGTTGATTGATCCAAACATGACTTGTGTTATCTTTTGAAATGTGACATTTTAAAAGACTTCTTCGTTCAAAACACAACTTCTTGCGTCAAGCTTTTGAATCAATCCTTTGGTGGTATTGTGCTTTATTCTCTAACCTTCAAGGAGTTCGTGGATGAGTTGATTTCACTTCTCTATTGCAAAGAGGAACTTTGTGGACTCTGTCCATTGAAGGAAATGGAACATCAAAGTGATTTCGTGAGCAGAGAGGCATTGAAATATGCTACTCATGATAAGGAGTCCTATGCATTGTCTTTCAAAGAAGAACAAAAGCTCAACAAGTGGTTTGCAAGAGGAATGAAATTATTAAAGACATTTCCAATGTCAATTGGTACAATAGAGGTAAAGAAAATGTTGTAACAAATTCTTTGTCAAAACGGTAAATCCTAACCTTTACTTTAAAGGCTCAATTATTTTGTTTTGATATGCTTAAGGAATTGCATGTTAGAGATGATGAATTCAAGGACATATTTGATGCTTATTTGGTTGTGCATAATGATCTATACCTCATATATGATGGTGATCTTTACCATGTTGGTAAATTGCACATTCCTTCTTGTTACTTTGGGTTGTTGAATGCTAAAGAAGCTGAATGTGGTGGTTTGATAGGTTATTTTGATATTTCCAAAACTTATGTTATTTTACATGAGCATTTCTTTTGAGTTGGCATGAAAAGAGATGTAGAAAGGTTTATCGATAATTGTGTTGAATATCTAAGAGCTAACTCTACATCCTTGCCACATGGACATTATGTTTCCTTGAATGAGCCTAGAGAACCTTATGTAGACATATCTATGGTGCTTATATTTGGACTACCTCAGTTTCTTAAGGGCATTGATTCGTTAATTATTGTTGTTTCTTTGGATACCATCTTTATTGTTAGCAAGATTATGAAAATCATTTGCATCATCTTGAACAAGTTTTATTAGTTTTGCTTAATGAAATTTTAAGTGCTAACCTTGGAATTTATGAGTTTTGTACAGAAAATGGTGCTTCCCTAGGCTATGTATTGAATTTTCAAGGTTTCCAATTGGGTGTAAATATGGTGCATGCAATTAAAGATTGGCTTATTTCCAAGAATGCATTTGTCGAGAGAAGCTTAAGTGGTTTGACAAGATTTTGTGAGAGCTTTATCAAGGAGCCTAACACCGTTGCCAGTTCTTTGATAGTTGTAACAAAGATGATTACGGGATTCATGGGAAACTTGTTCTTCTCAACTAGGGTTTGCTCATAATTATACTGTTCTTTATTCTTCTTTTGAATTTGATTATGGTAACAATTTGCTAATATCTTTTGATTTGACTTTGTTGTCCATAGATCATGCTTTAAGCTTTGGTGAAGCACATCCGTTTCAAGGATAATGATACTATTGATGTCATCCTCATGACGTTTGAAAAGAAATTATGAGTCTTTCATCCCGGAGATTGGGTTGGGATCCTTGGATTTGGATGGTATTCTTTCCGACACACCTTTAAGCTTGATGCCCATGCCGGAGTGCCTTTGCACATTGTTGACCACTTTACTGCTTCTATAATTACTTATCCACTTGCATTTCAATTAATGTTTCCTTCTTTATTTTGATATGTCTTTGTTTGATGTAGGTGAAGATTCGAGGATGAATCTTTCCGGACGAGTCAATCACCTTTGGATTTGAAAATTGGACCGATGACTAGAGTTCAAAGGAAGAAACTCAAGTTTTAAGAAGACAATGAAATGATTGCTTACATGGAGGACACTTTGAAGAGCACGATTAAAGAGTTTAACGGTCAAGGAAAGCCTTTCAAGTTTTCACAATGTTTTCAATTGTCAAGGGGAAATCAAGAAAAAAATTTGGGGTGAAAATTGGCTAATTACTTGAAAAAAGTTACCCTACCACCAATGGTAGGGTTGCCCTACCATCACCGGTAGGCTTCTGGCACTCTTAGAGGACGGTAACCTACCATGCACAATAGGTCTTACCCTTCCCTCGTCAGTAGGTCTCAGGTTGGCATTTCTCAACTTTGTAATTCAAGTTGTTTTCTCTTTTTTAGCTTTTATCCAGGGGTTTATAGGTAATTTAAGCCATTACTCACTTGTTTAGCTAGGGGTTAGTGCTTAGCCCATAAATACCTCATTTTACATTGATTGTAACTAACTTTAGAAGTTGAATGAATTTTGCTGAAATTCTTAAGACAGAAAGTCTTTTAGTCTCTAGGATTCTTCCCTTGCTTAGCTAGTTCATTAAGGGCTAATGTTCTTGGTAGTGAGAAATTGAGTTGCCTTAGGTTGATGACCTATGGAATCTAATTGATCATCTTAAATTCCTTCGACTGATTAAGTCTAGAGTTCTTGTTCTTGATTCAATTGATTCTAAGATCTTTTAGTTTGTTTGGTAGGGGTTTTGAGGTCATAGGTCTCTCGAAGTTTTTGCCAACAATTTAGGAAAGAGCTAAACCTATCAATGCTAGGTTTATGAGGCTTGCTCCTCATAGATTTTCCATTATAGTGTGCAGCCGCAAAATCCTCAATATAGGTACTTCAAGAGGAGGTGATCTTGAGAAGGATTTGGATCCAATTCAACAAGAAAAGAGGATTCATATCAAGTTGTTTATGGTTTTAATCCCTTAACTCCATTTGATTTTGTTCCATTACCTGTAGATCATATTGTGAGTATGGATAGAAAATGGGTGGTGGAGTTTGTCAAATCTATTCACGCTACGGTGCATGAAGCTATTGAATCCAAGAACAAGAAATCGGTGGCTTCATGGAATGTGGGAAGGAAACGAGTGGTGTTTGAACCCAGTGATTGGGTTTGGGTTCATCTTCAGAAAGAATGCTTTCCTTCTTAATGAAAGAATAAGCTTGATGCTAATGGAGATGGATCTTTTCAAGTCATTGAGCATCTTAATGATAATATTTATAGAATTATCTTCCGGGTGAATACAATGTCAACGCCACCTTTAATATTTCTAATTTGTCTCTTTTTTATGTTGGTGAAGATTCAGGGACGAGTCTTTTCAAAAGAGGGGCGGATGAAGTAGATCGGAAGAGTCAAGCATCCATGGAGTTGAAGCTTGGATCAATGACTAGAGCTCGAATGAAGAAATTGAAAGCCTCCAATGGAGAAGAGGATAATGGCATGGTAGCTTGTTGGATTCCGTAGGCAAAAACAAAGTAAAATAAAACTACGGAAATCCACCAACAGGATCTGCACGTACTAGAAAAACTGATTGGATAGAAATTACCTGTGTTTTATTGTTCGTTGCGGAGGCGCTGCTTTGTACACTTCGTCCTCTACTAGTATCCACGCGACGAACTCCTCTGCAAGCGATCGGGATGCTAGCCCCTTCTGTGTTCTGAAAACTGTTCAGAACTGATCCTGACTATCTGGTAATCGGTCGTATTTTGGAGAGAGGAGGCTAGATACTATATCGCCGTTCTAGGGTTTAGGGTTTTGTTTTTCTTTAATTTAATAAATGATGGCCACCAAGAAAAGGTTAACATAACCTTTTATAGCTGTCAGTATCAAAATCCTAACTGTCATCTAATGACAGTTTAATCTCGTCCGTCTATTCCTATAATCATCCAATGGTTGGATGAGTAATATTAAGTAATTAATTTCATTTATTCGATTAAATAAAATTAATTACTTATGAACTTACCAGAAAATACAATATGTAATCTAATTCCCCTTTTGTATACGTTCAACGAATCTGGACACAATCTAGATTCATTGGACGTGGACATTATGCTCACAAGATCGTATATGCGTGTGACCCTGTAGGTTCACTTAACGTTGGCAGTGAATAAAAAATGTCCTAGACATTTATTCACAAAACATAAGCGGCCTCTAGCAAGACATTATGCTTACCCAAGTTAAGTAAATGTAATAATAACCTAGCATCAGATTTAATATTTAGTCATTTTGTCACACGATATCCTAATTAAGTATAAGGCATGGACCAAGTCATCCTTATAAAACTTAATTAACCATTTACTTGATCACCAGGCAGACTGTTCCAACAAATAATATTAATAACACCTTATTAATACTTATTTGAGCATGGCCATGCATATTTTCCAGTCTTCCTTATCAAGGGGCCCATGGATATCTCTCTCTAAAAAGAGAGGGACAAATCCCTTTCACTATCTCCAATATTCAAGCCATGACGAGAAAATAAGCCAACCAGTAGTCATAATGATCACCTAATTGAAAGTGATGTTTGACTATGTCAAAACATATTTTCTCCCCTATGCAAGAAACATTAGAAACATTAGGTCAAAGGACACCAAATATAAAACTGAGAAGAAATACTTATAACTTAAACCCATGCAATATTTCTTCTTCACTTTGGGTCATGTCCAATACAATATTCTCAATATGTATTTATGAATTGATTTTATATCTCATATTCATGATCAGAAAAACTTGACCATCAATCGACTTCACACTAGTTTACAAGATGTAATAAACTAGGGACAAATAAGAATAGTATTTTATTAGCTATAAGGGTTCTACTATCAAGTCACATACTTGATGACCAAGAGCATAAAATACAATTCAAAAAATACTTGCTTCATAAATCATAAATGTGAGTCAATTGGTTTTAGGGCATATACTAACATAGCTTACATGGAAGAAGTTTTGAAGAACAAGTTTGAAGACTTTGAATCCCAAGGAAAGGCATCTAAGTTGTTCTCAATTTGATCAATTAGCAAGGATTATTCAAGGGAACAATTTGATGGTGAAACTGGCTAAGTATGGGAGAGAAGGCATCCTATCGCTGACGATAGCCCTGCCCCTACCGTCACCGGTAGGCTTCTGTCAGGCAATGCTAGGAAATCTCATATCTACCACCAACGGTAGGTTCCCCATACGGTCAACGGTAGGGCTCGGCTGAAACTTCGATAAAATGATGTTTTGAAGGACTTTATGTTATTTGCTTGATTTTAAATTTTTAATCAAGGTTTTAAAGGGTATTTTAAGCATTAAGCTATGTGTGAGCTAGAGTTAGAACTTAGTCTATGAATATCCCATTATAACTCAATATAAAAACTAACTATGATGAACTTGCTAAAATTTGAGAGAGAATTCTCGATTGCTTCTAGGTTTCTTCGCCTTCTTATACTAGCTTGCTAAGGATTAAGGTCCTTACTGTTGTGAACAATTATTGCCTTAGATTGTAGAATCTATGGAACCAATTGATTATTCACATTCCTTTCATTAGTTTATTCATAAAGTTACCTTTCTTTGAAACAATTGTTGTTGGGTCTTCTAATTGTGTAGCTGGGGTTTTGAGGTCTTTGTTCCCTCAAGGTTCTAATTATCAATCTAGGAAAGAATTTAGTCTTTGAATATTAGGTTTATGATACTTGGTTGCTCATATGTTTCTCACTGGAGAATTGAATTTAAAAATCCTCAATAGAGGTTCTTCAAGAGAAGGAGGTGATGCTTGGGAAGGAGTAGAATCCAAACTTCAATCAAAAGTGGATCTACATTAACAACACTTCATCAAACACCAGCGACATTAGAACACTTAGGCACACACGTGCTACGATCAATTGTTTTAATCCTTTACGTGCATCTAATTATATTCTAAGCTTATTTCTGTGTTGTGGTATTTGTGTTGTTTTTGTGTTTTTTCCTTTTCATCATCCTTTCATTTTTCCTTCTTGTCTCTTCAAGTCCACTTATCGCTCCAAAGAAATCTATTGCTTCCCCCTCTAAATACAAACAAGCTCGTATTGAGGGGACCTCACCCGACCCCACTACCCCAAATATTCCTCCTTTCCCAGAGCGTCTCTCTCCGGCAGCCCAGAAATGGGTGGCCCACAGGGAGACACTAAAAATAACCATAAGAAGTCAATCGATGATTCGGTCATTGAACATTTTAACCTCGAACGTCCCTTTCGGGGTTTTGTTAGGTACCTCTTCTTTGCATCTCTGGCAAGTTCTACCCCGACCTTGTCTGTGAATTCTATGCCAATATCACTACAAGAAAGAATCAAAATTGCAACAGAAGAAATGGTCGCTAATTGGTCAAAAACACATAAATAGTGATGCATTTACGACAAAGACATGTCGTGGCTAATTGTCGGTTGCAAAACATGGTTTGCGATCAAAAACTTCGTCGCAAAGCAAAATTCACAGTAGATTTGCAATCGCTCGTCGTTTAGAGGTATTCGTTACTTAGAGCGGGTTTTCGACAGCTTGTCAGCATTTCTCGTGCCAAAAGAGTGGACACCAACTATGGTGACGGACCATTTCTATTTCAAATTGGTCAATAATTCGCATTGTGAGCAGAACTGTGTCGTCGCTGACAGGTTGCTAAGTTGTCACAAAAAAATTGGCACCAAACACTGTGGCCGGAAATTATGGTTGCTAAATGGTCAAAAAATTGCTGCTTGCTTTTGGTTTGTGACATGATTTTTGGTTCGCAAATTGGTCACAATTTGTTTCCATTTTTTTACGTTTTATTTTATATTTTTTTGTCATTTTTGGGTCGTAGAAACTCAATATAGTTTTCTTTGTCTTTTTAAAAAAGCTATTTGGTCACTATCGGCCGCATATATATATATATATATATCCATCATTTTCAAAAGAGAGAATCACCCTGAAGATAAATAAGAAATATTAAATAACATTTATACAAAGAAAATTACCATTAAACATGCCCCAAAATACAATTCATATCTAAAAACTTCCAACATAATCATAAATGAAAAAACATCATAAAATAGTACTAAACCACCACAAAATCAGAAAATATAAAATATTCTCGAACATAATAAATCATAAATAATAACCATCCAGAAATAAAAACTAACTAGAAGGAGGAAGATGTTCGTCATCCTCACATCACAGGTGGTCATCCTCACCTCTCGGTTTGGCATAGCTCGTGCCATCACTACTAGGATAGTCAGAGGCATCTGCCAATCGGGAGGTGGATCAAGAGATCCCAATTCACTCATTGAGATGCCTACAACAAGGCATCTACTACTTCATTCAAGATTTAGTTGGCATAAGCAATCTGTCGCTTGACCTCTGGTTTGACAGCTCGATCTACTTCCTTAGTGATGACCCTCCGAGCAGTGTCCTCCATTTGATGCTCAAACGATGCCACAGGAAATAAAGCTGCAACAGCTGCTCGAGCCTGCTGTCATAAATGGGCCGACTCTCGACACCGAAGCCATATGCGTGCCCTCTCCTATATCCCATACCAACCTCACACATCAATTCATTGTCAGTAGGCTAGGAGCACCATTCTGACGGTGCTCCTCCGTCTTCAAGCTTTCAAAGTGCAAAATTTTTTCTGAAATTCAGAAATGTGTTAAATAATATATGCTCTGCGGTAATCATAAGGTTGGTTTTGATACACCAAGTGTTGAGAAATTCAGAAATGTGTTAAATAATATATGCTCTACAGTAATCATAAGGTTGGTTTTGATACACCAACTGTTGAGAAAGAAACAAACTAACCCAGAATTTGTCCAAACGGATATCAACAAATCACCCAGCCCTCTCGTGGCCAACTCTGTGAGTATGGGAGTTTTCTATAAAGCTCATCATGTGCAAAAGCATCTCCGAGCCTCTGGGCTATAAAAATATGAACGTTACACACACAAATATCATTAACTATGGGAAAAAACATTGGACCTACAAATATGAAACAATAAAAACCTACAGCAACTTGTTAGCCAAATCTAAGATTGGACCAATCAATATTATTTCTCCAACAAAAAAGTTGAAGAAACTGCTAGGAGGATAGCTAATGGGAAAGTGATAGTCGGTATTTTGTCTAGTATTTTATACATTAATTTCATCATTTTTCGGTGATTTAAGGTATAAAGCATACATTTGAGTCTAATATCTCTCATTCTTTACTTGGGTGTTTGCTTAAGGGAGTACAACGAAGAATGGACGAAAGCAGATTGAAACAGAGCAAAAACTCTGGAAAACGACACCAAATGGTGACCACAATAGAGCCTACCGCCGACGGTAGGCCATTCTATTGCCAGCAGTAGGTACATTGGCAACAAAGAAATTCAAGGCAAAAGGCTACCACTGACGGTAGCTTCCCCCTACCACCGACGGTAGGTTCAAGGCACAAACAAGAAAGGAAGACAGAGACCTACCGCTCACAGTAGGTCCTAATTTCAACAATTACTTAACAATTTTTAGGCAATTTTGAGGGGATTGAATACTCTTCATTTTTCTAGCTTTTAGGGCACGCAAATAGAGATATAGGAGGCGAATTGGATTGATTTTTTGTGACAATTTCCCCCAATTCTCACCTCAATTAGCTAGGATTTAGATTAGAGAACAACATTTGACGGATTGCAAAAGGAATCAAGGATTGAAACAATGAATTCGGGCTTCGGTGGAGCAACTCGAGAGTCGAGCTAGGGCGCAGTTCGGGGTAGAAATTCGACCTTTCAATTCACTACTAAGCCTTTCTTTTGCTTCTCTAGTAGTTTAAAATTAGTTTAATTTAAGTTTTATGCTATGAGTCGTGAGTGCTTTAATCGTTTGGATTAAGGGTTAAACCCTAATTTTGGTATTTATGAAATTGATTGGAATTTGATGAAATTGAATGTTGCCATTAATTGAATTGTTCTTCATTTGTTTAATTCTCTGCAATTTAAGTGTCAAGACCTTCTTAAAATTGAAAAGGGAAGAGCGCCCTAGGGCCTTCGATTTGGGGATTAATTGGGGCATTGAACTAGAGATTAGTTAATGCACTTTTAGGTCCGTAATCACCTACGTTTATTGCATTCATAACTTGTTAGGGAGAGAAGAGATTCTCGTCTAAGAGTTATAGTGAATAGAGCGACTTTAGCCTAGAGATAGGGACTGCCCAACTACAAGTGTGATGACCTAATTCGTAAATGCAACAACATTTTCCATTAATTTCAGTTAATTGAAGTAGTAACAGGATTCGGGGGATCCCGAGATCCAAACTTCTGTTTTATTTATTTCTTTCAATATTTTTTAGTTGGTTTTCTAATTATAGTTTTGTTAGTTCACAATCGTTTCAACAACATTTTCAAGGCTAAACATTAAAATAACGGTAGAGTAGTTGAACCTTACCTATCCTCGAGAGAATCGACACTCGGGGTGAACTCATTTTTGTGGTGTTAGGTCCACTTGTCTTGCACTGTAGCATTAGGAATTCCCATTTCATTTCATACACATCAGAAAGAATGGACTAAATGATAGAAAATTGTAAAACAGATCTTGACAGAAACATAGTATAATTCAATATTTAACTTGTACTTTTTTTTTTTCATTTTTTGATGTTCAACAGATTATATAATTTCTTCATTGAAGCAAATACACAAATTTCAATATCAGACTTCTTATAAACATTTATAAGACATTTTAGACATTTAATAAGAATTTTGACAGAGTCTTTTCTATTAAAAATAGATATTTTGCATTCTTCATGTTAAATAAAACAAAAATGACACTCACAATACCATAGTTCAACAATTAAACAAAGAGTCTGGGCTCCCTCATAAGCAATTATATATCATATAAAAGAGTCCGGGCTCCCCCATAAACAATTATATTGTTGGAATTCGTAGACAAAAACATAATAAAAAATTATGAAAACCACCAACAGGATCCACACATACCAGTAAAACCGATTAGAAAGAAAACTACCTCAATGTTTCCGAAGTCGCTTGGTGTGAAGGTACTGATGTTTATGCTTCGCCCTCTACTGGTATCCACGCGCCGACCTCTTCTGCAAGCGAACAGGATGCTAGCCCCTCGGCATTATAAAAACTATTCAGAACGAACCTTAAATATCTGGTAAAGATATACAGGGGCCCTTGTATATCTTTCTCTATTGAGAGAGGGACAAATCTCTTTCACTATCTCTAATATTCAAGCCATGACAAGAAAATAGCCCAACCAATAGTCATATTAACCACCTGATTAATAGTGATATTTGACTATATTAGAAAATTTTTTCTCCCTATGCAAGAAGCATTAGAAACATTAGATCAATGACACCAAACATAAAACTGAGAAGAAATACGCATAACTTAAATCCATGCAATATTTCCTCTTCACTTTGGATCATGTCCAATACAATATTCTCAAATATGTATTTATGAATTGATTTTATATCTCATATTCATGATCCGTAAAACTTGATCATCAATCAACTTCATACTAGTTTAATAATATGAAGATGTAATAAAACTAGGGACAAACAAGAATAGTATTTTATTAGCAAGAAGGGTTTTACTATCAAGTCACACACTTGATGACCAAGAGCATAAAATATAATTCAAAATACAAGTCTCATAAATAACCAATATAAACGTAAGTCAATTTGTCTGGGGCAATATATGATATAAAAGGTTTCGGGCTTCCTATAAACAATTATATATGATATAAAAGAGTCTGGGCTCCCCCATAAACAATTACATATGATATAAAAAAGTTGGGGCTCCCCCATAAGCAATTATATATGATATAAAAGAGTCTGGGCTCCACATAAACAATTATATATGATATAAAAGAGTCCGAGCTCCCCCATAAACAAGTATATATAATTAAAAAATTATGATGACAATGAATAGAAAAATTACCTCTAATGCCTCCAACTCTAAGTAGGATCGGGAACCAGCTGTATTCTTACTGGGACCCTTGCCGTCTCGCCCCTTATTTCTATTCTTTGTCGCCACCTTAGAGATTTTTTTCTACTTCTCTGTCTTCCAATAGTTGCATAGTTTGTTATACACGTCCTCTAAGATCCAGGGAGGCTTTTTTTTTCGCACCTCGCACAGCTAAAATCATATCCCTATACCTCTTGCCTGCTTAGGCCATGAAAGTCTTCATCGCTTGAGCGTGGTACTGAGGGTTCCAACAGAAGCCCTTCTACATTAGAGAATTTAAAGATTAAAAACATCGAGAGTTAATAACAATTTTAAAATGTCTAAATGTTCGATTGAAAGCTTACCATGAATTCTATCTACCAGATCTCCTTAACAGCATCCGGAACTTGCCCCTAACTAGGGTAATCCCCATTAAGACGTTCATGAAAAATGTATATGATACGTCTTGACTGCTCGTGCAATGGAAAAAATGTTCTAGACAAAGAGATGTTCTAACATTGAAGAAGTTAAAAAGGTTTGTCATGATATAAACATGATAAATGTTTTGAAAGATTTTGAGAAGAATATATATATTTACTTCTCTTGTCATACTTCCAACAATATGTGTATGTCCCCAGGGATCTGCCAGGGTTCCAAAATGTGTGGTTGTGGCTGGAATACGATCCTCCCTCGTCCCCGATATGTGCTGGTCTGCCCCCAGGACAGCTAGCTTATACTCAAGAAGAGCTGGGCTGTGACTAACTAGACTCCCCTATGTGTTGCCCATAGGCAGGGGCTGTAAGGGTGGGGCGACACTGTGGGCTAGGTCTATGTCTGTTGACATACGGGAGACAACTGTAATTGAGTCTCAGGTACCGGAGGTGAGGCAGAAGGCGGCGAGTCTCGCCCCTAAGCTCATGAGTCTGAGGAAACACAGATTTTCTATCCACGAATCATATCTGCAATGACATGTAAACAAACACAGTTAGTTAACAAAAACATAAAAAATATAATATATATATATATAACTTACACCAATTACAATTTATAATGGATAACTTATAACATATAATTGATTTGTACGTTAAAATCATTATACAATTGTAATTAATGATTTTGTAACAATTAAAACTTATAAAATACAAAAAAAGTATGACTTGTAATTTATATAATGCATAACTAAAATACTTAATATATAAATGATTTGTAACTAAATTTATATAATGCATAACTAAATTTATAATGAATAACTTATAACATATAAATGATTTGTACGTTAAAATCATTATACAATTTGTAATTAATGATTTTTTAACAATTAAAACTTATAAAATACAAAAAAAGTATTACTTGTAATTTATATAATGCATAACTAAAATACTTAAATTTATAATTATTTATTTGTAACAAATAAAACTTATAAATTACAACAATCATAACTCAGTAAATTCATAAAATGTGCAAACACGACATCGTTGCAACATAATTAATAACAATAATTTAAGAGTCAGAATCATCATCAATTGATTCATATTCCTCTTCTATGTCTGCTTCGCCTTCTCACTCAAACTCTACCTCATCATTGACTTCAGGTTCTTCACGAATATCTATAGCATTGTGTCCGCCCAACTTATGTATGAGATGTCCAAATCTTCAATCAAGCAATCTATTATCGAACTCTCACCAATTTCCACATTCTCTTGAAAAGCCGATTCAACTACAGGGACATCAAACACTTGAGTTCTTGATTTCATTACTGCCAACTAATCTCTCCTTTGTCACTTGGCATCTGGGTATGTGATGTAAAACACTTGTGAAAAACCTTAGAGGGGGGGTGAATAAGGTTTTTGGCTAATTTAAAAAATCTTTTGTTTGATTAGAAAGATAAACCTCCAATTTGTTTGTGAAAGATTTCTAAAAACTCTTTTAATAAGAATCCACACAAAGCACAATCTTATAGAATTGGCAATTATGAAAAGAGCAAAGAGTTAAAGAGCATGCACAACAATTTATAGTGGTTCACTCTCTCCAAGAGCTACATCCACTACCTTGAGCCTCAACCCAAGGATTTCACAAATCCACTAACTTCAAGTTGATTACACAACTACACAATGAGGTTCACCCTTCAAGGGTTTTACACTATAACCTCAAACACAACAACACAACTACACAATGAGGTTCACCCTTCAAGGGTTTTACACCAAAACCTCAATCACAACAATACAACTAGTTAATCAAAGGATCACCCAAAGGGTTTTCCACAAACCTTTGATCACAATAAAAGAATAGAAAGAGTTAGGAACAATGTTACCAATTTAGCTTGAGAAGAGGAAGATTACAACTCAATGGAATACTTCTACAAGCACCTCTTTTCTTCTTCTTTGATGGATGATCAACAATGAAGCTCAAGAAGATTTTTGTTTGGGATTGAAAATGATTTGTAATAAAATGTATTTTTGAAGCTCTTGAAATGTATTAAATGTTCTCAATGAGTAATTCCCAAACTCCTTTTTATTTATGGCTGATAATTGAGTGTATATATAGGATTTTTTTAAGCTCAAAACGGTTGCCTAAGAAATAGGCTGTCAAATTTCAGAAATGACCGTTGCTTCGATGCTAACGGTAATATTTTTTTACACTGACAGCTAAAAACGGACGACCGGTTCCAGAAAACGGACTTCCAGTTCTTTGAAACAGAAAGATTCGGACTTGAGTTTTCTAAAAACGGACTGCCGAATTAAGAATTCGGACGACCGGTTAAAAATTCGGATTCGGACTTGATTTTTCTGAAAACGGACTGCCGAATTTTGTGCTGTGGAAAAACGGACTTCCGGTTTTAAAAACGGACTTCCGAATTTCAGTTTTTCCTCAGCCAAGTTTTTTTCTGAACAAAACTTTCTTCCAAGTTTCAAAGGCATTCTTGACAATTTTTAAAGAGGAGAAAAACTATTCAAAACATCTTAAAGTCAAGAATACTTGGATTTTATCAAAGGATTATATTTTAGAAAAACATGAGAAGAGCTTCATGTATGATCAATGAATCAAAGACTAAGACTAGAGAGTTTTACAAGATAATACCTAGTTCACAAATACAATGTCTTCAATGTCTTCAATTGATTTGATCTTGGTATGGCTTGATCTCTTCTTCTCTATTTTGCCCTCATCATCAAGATCTTTTGCTTGAGACTTTGAGACTTCATATGTTCTTCTTTTGTTCTCTATGAAGGGTTAGCTAGCATACTCACACAAGCACATGTTAATCATAATCAAAACACAAGTAATAATGCCCTTAGGGCTAACAATCTCCCCCTTTTTGATTATGACAAACACATATGCAAGAAGAACAAAAGAGCAAGAGTAATATGGTGATGCATCAAAATATGCAAAGAGGCAAAGCATAACAATCACCAAGAAAAGGAGGTAACTCCCCCTTGCATCAATAATCATTGTAAACAAGCATCAATGATATCAACAAAATTTCTCCCCCTTACATCTTGCACTATTTTCTCCCCCTTTTGTCATAAATCAAAAAATTGTAGGAGAAAAGTATCAAGGGATCATAGAAGAGATACTAGTAGGACTATCAACATTAAAGTGTCATCATGAAGTCCATAACAAGAAGGGCCTATCAACAAAGAAAAGTGCAACAAACAGATCACTTAGCATGACAAAAGCAAATTAGGATTAGAAATAATACCAATTGAAAAACCTTAGAGTGATCCTTTGGATATATCACATTTTGAGGAAGAATTTGAGCTTCTTGATCATTTTCTTGTGTTGCTTCAATCTCTTCTTCCTCCATAAGCATGTTCTTCCATTGCTTGAGTGTACAAAGGTTGGTAGCTTAAAGAGTTATCTATGTCATCATCATCTTTCTTGTCAAAAAAAGTTAGTTTCATCAAAATATCTATGAATAGACTCTCCAACACATAAGGTTCTTTTGTTGAAAATTCTAAAAGCCCTTTTGTTTGAAGAATAACCAAGAAAAATTCCCTCATCGGATTTTCGATCAAACTTCCCAAGATTGTCTTTGGTGTTTAAAATAAAGCATTTGCATCCAAAAACTTTAAAATAACCAATTGAGGGGGTTTTATTAAAAATGAGTTCAAAGGGAGTTTTCTTTAAAGAAGGTCTCAAGATAACACGATTCAAATGTAGCATGCGGTGTTAACGGCCTCGGCCCAAAAAGTTTAGGAAGGGAATTTTGATAAAGCATTGACCTTGCCATTTCTTGTAAAGTTCAATTTTTCTTTTCCACAAATCCATTTTGTAGAGGAGTTTTGGCTACCGAAAAAAGTTTTGTAAAATACCAAAATCATCACAAATTTTTGTAAAATCTTGGTTGTTGAATTCTCTCCCATTATCACTTCGTATAGAAATCAATTTGCAAACAAGGGAGGTTTGGACTCTTTTGAATAATTTAATAAATTCATGAAATGCTTCATCCTTTCGGCTTGAAAACAAAGTCCAAGAAAAAAAAATTCATCCACAATAATAAAGACATACCTTTTACCACCAAGACTAGTGGTCCTCATTGGTCCAAATAAATCCATGTGAATGAGTTCTAAAGGTTTTGAAGTTGAAATCATTTACTATGGTTTAAAAGAGGTATTAATTTGTTTTCCAAATTGGCAAGCATCACAAAGTCTAGTTTTCTCAAAATGAAGTTTTGGTAAGCCCCTAACAAGTTCTTTTGAAGAGAGTTTGTTTAATAAATCCATACTAACATGACCAAACCTTCTATGCCACAAAAATACATCATCATCATGAACCAAGAGACGCTATAAGTTTTGAGAAATGAGAACTTCAAGATAAAAGACATAGACATATGCTAACTCTTTTTGAAACAAAAATAGTTTTGTTCACAAGCTTGTTTATGATAGAAGAAGATTCACTTTCAAAAACAACTTTGTACCCATAATCACATAATTGACTAATACTAGATAAATTAAACTTCAAAACATCAATTTAAAAGAACTTCCTTAATTAAAGAAGATGAATCATATCTAAAGTTACCTATACCGATGATCCTTCCAAAAGTAAAAAAAAAACGAAGCACCTTCGGTTGTTCAATCAAGAGGGATGCATATCCGGTCATGTGTCATAGGCATCCGCTATCCGAGTACCACTTAGATGACCTTGACTTGTGTTCCTACAACAAAAGAAGTAGAAGGGTCTTTTGGTACCCATATCTTTTTGGGTCCATGAATGTTAGTTGGATTTTCTTTTATTTTCCAAACGGTTTTAACTCCTCTTTCAATCTTTTTCTTTATAAAACATTTTGTGGCTTTATGACCACTCTTTTCACAATAGGTGCAACAAAGGTGTGAGTGAGATGATGAAGCTTTGACAAACCGTGTTTGTTTTGAGAAAATATTGGAATAAGTATATCCAATACCATTTTTATCAAAGGGTGATCTTTGAGAGCCAAGAAGTTTTTCAAAGTTTTCTTTTCCCTTTGTGAATTTTTCAACACAGAGAGTGAGATCACTCACCTTTTTTCTTTAAAGCATCATGATCAATCAAACATTTTTTCAAGAAATGAAATCTTTTCACAAAGGTTCTTGTTTTCTAAAGCAAGTATTTGAAAATCATTGTTTGAACACTCCCTTTCGTTTTTCAAGATTTCTAGAGACTCAAGGAGAGATTTGTTTTCACAAATAAGTTTTGAGTTTTCATCAAGCAAAAATTTATTTTTGTTTTTTCAACTCTTTGTTTCTTTTGGAAACCTTTTCGCATTCTCCATACATTTCAATAAGCATGGTACAAGGATCATCATCACAAATATCATCAATGAGATTAGATGAGTTAGAGGGTGAAGTTTGTACCTCATTTTCTAGTGCCATGAAGCATATGTTGGCACTTTCTTCTTCTTCATTGTCACTTATGCTCTCAGTTTGTTTCATCATGAATAATTCATAGTCTCTCACCAACATAGCCAACTTTGATTCTTTTACTTGATTAGTTCCTTCGTGAGTGACTTCTAGTAGCTTCCACATTTCATGAGCCGAATCGCATCCGCTCACTCTATTGTATTCGCTTGCATCTAAGGCACAACTTAGAATATTCATGGCTTGGAAGTTTAGAGTCATCTTCCTAGAGTCGAATTCATCAAATTCTTCAATCTTCTTGGCTACCCCATTTATTGTGGGAATGTAAGGGCCTTTCTCTACAATGCTCCACAAATCAAAGTTAATTGAACATATATATATTTTAATTCAAGACTTCCAAAAAGTATAGTTAGTTCCATTAAAGAGAGGAGGTCTATTTGTAGAAGAGCCTTCTACATAAGGTAAGCTAGAAATATTTGCCATAGTAAAAAGAAGATCTTTAGCTTCAAGGATGTAAGTCCTTTTTTTTTTTAAGAAGCCCTGCTCTGATACCAATTGAAAAACCTTAGAGCGGGGGTGAATAAGGTTTTTGGCTAATTTAAAAAATCTTTTGTTTGATTAGAAAGATAAACCTCCAATTTGTTTGTGAAAGATTTCTAAAAACTCTTTTAATAAGAATCCACACAAAGCACAATCTTATAGAATTGGCAATTATGAAAAGAGCAAAGAGTTAAAGAGCATGCACAACAATTTATAGTGGTTCACTCTCTCCAAGAGCTACATCCACTACCTTGAGCCTCAACCCAAGGATTTCACAAATCCACTAACTTCAAGTTGATTACACAACTACACAATGAGGTTCACCCTTCAAGGGTTTTACACTATAACCTCAAACACAACAACACAACTACACAATGAGGTTCACCCTTCAAGGGTTTTACACCAAAACCTCAATCACAACAATACAACTAGTTAATCAAAGGATCACCCAAAGGGTTTTCCACAAACCTTTGATCACAATAAAAGAATAGAAAGAGTTAGGAACAATTGGTAAGCTTGAGAAGAGGAAGATTACAACTCAATGGAATACTTCTACAAGCACCTCTTTTCTTCTTCTTTGATGGATGATCAACAATGAAGCTCAAGAAGATTTTTTGTTTGGGATTGAAAATGATTTGTAATAAAATGTATTTTTGAAGCTCTTGAAATGTATTAAATGTTCTCAATGAGTAATTCCCAAACTCCTTTTTATTTATGGCTGATAATTGAGTGTATATATAGGATTTTTTTAAGCTCAAAACGGTTGCCTAAGAAATAGGCTGTCAAATTTCAGAAATGACCGTTGCTTCAGTGCAACGGTAATATTTTTTACACTGACAGCTAAAAACGGACGACCGGTTCCAGAAAACGGACTTCCGGTTCTTTGAAACAGAAAGATTCGGACTTGAGTTTTCTAAAAACGGACTGCCGAATTAAGAATTCGGACGACCGGTTAAAAATTCGGACTACCGAATTTTTGAACAGAAAGATTCGGACTTGATTTTTCTGAAAACGGACTGCCGAATTTTGTGCTGTGGAAAAACGGACTTCCGGTTTTAAAAACGCACTTCCGAATTTCAGTTTTTCCTCAGCCAAGTTTTTTCTGAACAAAACTTTCTTCCAAGTTTCAAAGGCATTCTTGACAATTTTTAAAGAGGAGAAAAACTATTCAAAACATCTTAAAGTCAAGAATACTTGGATTTTATCAAAGGATTATATTTTAGAAAAACATGAGAAGAGCTTCATGTATGATCAATGAATCAAAGACTAAGACTAGAGAGTTTTACAAGATAATACCTAGTTCACAAATACAATGTCTTCAATGTCTTCAATTGATTTGATCTTGGTATGGCTTGATCTCTTCTTCTCTATTTTGCCCTCATCATCAAGATCTTTTGCTTGAGACTTTGAGACTTCATATGTTCTTCTTTTTGTTCTCTATGAAGGGTTAGCTAACATACTCACACAAGCACATGTTAATCATAATCAAAACACAAGTAATAATGCCCTTAGGGCTAACAACTTGTTTTACTTGGTAAGCAAAGACAAAAGGATCGTAAACAGGGTATCTTTTCTTAGAGTAAATCTCCACAAGTTTATATCGGGGATGCTTCATTAAACCTTTCTCCGAAGAGCCAACCCAGACACACTTAAAATATTGTAGCTTTCTGAATAGGTTTACCCACAAACGAAACCTTAACGACATCAGTTAAAGTCCCATAATAGTCCCTCTTCACCAGTATAGCACAATTGTTAGTACATTTTCCAGAGTCATACTCTCGTGTATTAAATCTGAAGCCATTGACAATACAACTCTTCCATGTATTTATATATCTACATGGGCCCCAAGAAGGTTTCTAAGAAGTTGGTGGCGACTTTCCACGTAGGAATGATTGTGAATCTGAAACAAAGTACTATCATTATATTTAATTCATAAAATGTTTAAAATTCATACTTTAATATACTTACTTCATCTCTAAACCATTTGGCGAATTCATCGTTGATCAATTTCTTTAAATCGACTTCTGTAATGCTTGGATAACGAGTTCTCATTTATGATGAGTACTTCCTACCATTAATAACTTATGATCAACTATATTTCCAATCAATTCAATTTAATCAAATTTAAAGGAAATCCTTTTATGAACCTACTCGACGAAAGATTCAACCTCCTTGCAATTAAGCAGGATGTAGTTCGTTATTGCCTTAAGATCGTTCTCGTCCAAGATTTTCATCTTCATCTTCCCATAAGGTCTTCCTGGCGCATTGCAAATAGAAATGACAGAGCCTTATTTATGAGGTTGCTCACCCTCATCATTGCATCCTACATTTCCACTTCTACTGTCAAAGTCTAGTGCAAAGTAGTAACTAAAGAATGTCTTAACCTCCTCAATTAAGTATGCATTACATATCGAACCTTCCACTGAGCCCTGTTCTTGATCTTCTTCTTTAGATGGTTCAAATACCTAAATGTGAATATATTTTACTAAATGCATTATGAATTAATTATTATGTAAAAAAAGTTTAATACAAGTTTTACTGTTCTTACCTCTCAAATGGATACATCCAGCTATGTTGGATTAGGCCACAAACTCTAGCCTAGCATGGTAAATGAACAATCAAGTGTTCTATTACATCAAAGAACCCTAGGGGAAAATTTCTTTCCAGCTTTTATAACAAAATTGCAATGCTAATCTCCAATTCACACATATGCTTCTCGCTAATCTTTGGGCACATAAGTCATGGTAGAAAAGGCTCAGTTTTGCCAAGACTCTCCAAACCTGTTGCGAAAGGACCTCTTTGAAGACAATCGGTATTAATAGTTCCATAAAAATATGACAGTCATGACTTTTCATCCCAAACATTTACAATTATTTCAAATCCACACATCTTCCTAAATTAGAAGAATACACATTCGGTAATCTTTAAGTCTTTTACCCACTATATAATAAGCTTTCGTTGTTATTTGTTAATGTGTAACATGTCCTCGTCCTTGACCCCTTTTTTTCCAGCTCCGTTATAGATTGTCAACTCAGGTTGGTTACAGTACCGCTCAATATCTTCTCTAGCCTTAACATTATCCTTTGTCTTTCCTTTGATATCCATTACGGTGTTGAACATATTATCAAAAACATTTTCTCCATTGTGGATTACGTTAATATTGTGACGAACTAGAAGCATACGCCAATACAGAAGATCCCAGAATATGCTTCTCCTTGTCCAATTGTG
Source organism: Catharanthus roseus (assembly GCA_028651295.1). Classification (NCBI taxonomy): domain Eukaryota; kingdom Viridiplantae; phylum Streptophyta; class Magnoliopsida; order Gentianales; family Apocynaceae; genus Catharanthus; species Catharanthus roseus. The sequence goes on from JAPQWS010000104.1 coordinate 13,342,645, forward strand.
GGTTTCATCTCTTCCATTTCCCCTACCGATTTCGGTGCCTGTTTCTGTAATTTTCAACAACCCCTGAATTCTTTCCCACAACTGTTTACCAGAAAGGCACGGTGGCAGCACAGAGTGTCCAAAAAGAAAGGGAAAAATCATTACCATCATGGCAATGCAGGTAGTAAAGGGAAGCAAAAATCTCCAAAAGTTCTATCTCCGCCAACACTTTCCCCACCACCATCACCTGCCACCGTGAAACCACCACTGGAGGAAGACTATGATAATGTACCTTCTTCTTCTGCCATCGCCATCCCCAACACCACTAGTTGCATAGTTATTTCACAAAAATTTTGAACATTTACTAGTGGTTCTCTAGAAGCAGGTTTCTTGGAGCTTCAAAAGTTAAAAGTTCACAAGCATTTTTCCAATAGTGAACAAAATAGTTGTCAAAATTAAAACATAAATTGTTTTTATTTAAATTTAAGTGCACCTAGGAAGGCAACATTGCTGGCGAAACCAAAAAGGAATTTCGAATTCAAGAATATATATATATATATAAGGAACAAACCAGAAATAATGAAATTACAGAAAAAACCAGAAATAAGAAAATTCCTTAAAAAACAAAAATATAATTCTACCTGTCAGCTAGATTTCCTTCAAGCAGCCGAAATTTCTCTGTGAACTGGAGACAGTTTTTGAACGGCATTGCGGAGCAGAAGAGGACAGGGGCTTAAAAGGGAGAGAAGAGAGAAAGATGGAGGAGGTAGAGTTGCGGCGAGCTAGCTGTAGCGTCAGTGAAGGTCCAGTGTTGATACAGCAATCGATGTAGCAGGGAAGAAAAAAGGAGAGAAAAGAGAAAGAGGGAGAAGGTAGAAGGGTTTCTGGGAAATGGAGAAGGGCTCCCGATTTACTCCAATTTTAGAGTTGCTTACCGACCAAATAAAGAATGAATCTGGTCACAAATTCTTCCAAATTAGCGATGGCAGATGACGGCCACTAATCGATCGCTAAAATTAGGACACTTGCGACAGCAAAAAAATTCTAGTCGCTATCTTGTCGCTAACTTCAAATAATATGCAATCGATTTGTACTTCGGTTGCTAAGGCAGTCGCTATTTTTCGGTCGGTTTACGCGTGGTCTCAAATTGTCACAAAATCAAAGACGGGTGATTTCAATTGCAAAATGTGGTCGCAAATTACAGTTTTCCTTGTAGTGTATGCTTCACAAAATGGACAAGGATCTCGAAACCATTATTTCTAATATTAAAGGGGTTAGAATCATCTAGACTAAGGAGCGTCTTGCATCTATTCTTGGAATTCTAGATAAAGGGAATTCAGTCACCGTGGGCTCAAATAAAAAAAACTATAGACGAGGACCCGGGCTAGAGTTACGATGGGCCCAGTAACTGCTTTGATATTGGACCGTGTCCGATGGATCGTCGTCGTATCCTCCATAGTAGTGATTTTCCCACTCTTCTTCCTCATGCCCTTTCTTATTTCTTAAGCCACACTCTTGTTCAAAAGGGGAGGGGGAGGGCTAAGTGAGGTTCGTATTATTGACCTCTATATTCTTGATAAGCTTCACAACTGCTCCCCTTTCTCTCTCGCTTCCTTGATCATACACACGATATGCAATACTGGGTGTGACAACACCAAAACCCATGTGTATCCTTACCCTGTGATTTTATCTAGAATATTTGCTGCTTTTAATGTCAATTTTGTAGGGGAACGACGATCAACAACAGGATCCCTGCAAATAATAAAGTTCACCACCTTCAATAACTGTGGCTACTCTTGGGACGAGAAGAAGAAAGTGTGGGTACCTCCGACCGAAGAACATAGGCTGCAGGAACGCAACTATGCTGGGTTCAATCAATAAAGAAAATCACTCAAACCGGCATTGGGGCATCTTCCTCACAGCCCAATGATGATGATAAGAGGGAGGACGATGAGTCCTATGACCTCTCAGACGAGGATGCACCTCCCGTAGTCATGATGGATACATTACAGACGAATATGCGGACTACTTTTGAGCAGCTCCGTATTACTCAAGATATCCAAGGAACCCAGCTGGCAGAGATAGTAGAATTGACTCGCCGATATACAGACAAGTTGGCACATCATAAGGCATCTATTAATCGCCAGGAGGTAATACGAGCCGCTTGTGCAGCAGATTGATCATAGTAGCAGCGAAGCTGGCAGCACGGACTTTGGTCCGTAGTAGGGAGTTTTCTTTTCTTTCTTATCTCTTCTTTCCATACTTGTGGTTTCTTTCGCTTTTATGTTTTCTTGCTTTATTTCATGATTTTTAGTTTCTGATGATTAATTAGTTTTTTCTTTATTTGTTTTCTTTTCCTTGTTTAGTTTTTGTATGGGGATGGCTTCCCGATTTTCATACTACTTTATATTTGCAAGTTTGCTTCCCATGTACGTGTTTTAATTGTATGAGTTTTCTGTTAAGTTTAACTCGTCGCGTTGAGGACAATCTGATTTTAAGTGTGGGGGAAGTATTTATGTCTTTTTACTCTTTCGTCTTTCTTTCACTTTTTTTTTTAACTTTTAATCCCTTATTTCAAAATCCCAAAAAAAAACAATCCAAGCCCGTTTTTAAGAAGAGGAAACGATAACGGAGCGAAAATGAAGGGTATCAATATGAAGTATGCATTTTTACACATTAAAACACCGTGAAACAATGAAATTAACATATATGAATACAGACAATTAAGCACATATCACGCACCATCGGTATGTGTCTGTTGCCGATGGGACACCAACAAAAAAAAGTCGATCGACTGTTTTCGCCGGTAACAACAACTAACAATAGAAAGTCATTTGACCAACTTACTGATGCCTTTTTCGTTTCCAGTTTTAATTTTGTTATCGACAAAAGATTCCGTCGATAACACACACCAACGAATTTACCAATGAATACAACGTCATTGGTAAAAAATACAAAGGAGCTTACCAACAACGTATGTACCGTCGCTACAGGCCACCGACGGACTTACCGAAGAGGCTTCTGTCAGTAGTATTATGAAAAAACTTTTAAAAAAATTATTTTGTGGTCTTTCTATTGGTATGTTGTTGGTAATGAATTTTTTTTATATTATTTAAAAATGGAACAGAAACGCCCTGAAATGAAGAAAACCAAACTGCAGCAATATCAATCATGCGTAAACTAAATGTAAAACATGCATCAAACTTAAAAAAACACATAAACTAAATATATAATCCATAAACCAATCAAAAACATCCATGAAACGTTAAAAACATAAACATCCATCAAAGTATATATATAATCAGGAGGCCTATTCAGCATCTCTAGAGGATGGAGGAGAGGTGGGAATGGAATGCATGCCATGTGGTTATGATCGAATAGCAACCTCATGTGCTCGTCAAAGGCATCAGATACTTTGGAAACAGCATCCTTCACCCTCCTCCACATAAGCCTCTGCTCGTAATCCAAGCAACAGTGCTAATACAGCTGCGGCTCGACTTATCTAGGCAATGAGGTGAGCTACCTCCGAACTAGCTCCATCCAAACGACCGCAACTCATCCCATCAACTAAACTGGCCATCAGCTGGAGATCATCGAGCATAGCAGTACCCAACGCCTAAGCGTCCTCCGTGGCCTTTCTTTGAAGCTCGTGAAATTTCACCTACAATATAAAATGTTAGTTGATTAGACTTTTTGTTATAAGACATTATATAAACTTAAAGGTTACAAGTTATCAATCATTATATAAACTTAAGTTATAATCGATACTAAACTTACTTTCTCTTCCATCCTCAACTAACTGTCTCTTCTGTCCTTGAGCCATCATACCCACGATAGAAGGAATGTGAATAAATTAGTTAAAAGTGTTATGAACAAATAAGTATAAGCATATAAGTGTAATAAACATATAAGTATAAAGAACATATATATATATATATGAAAACATATAAGTATATGTAGACATCTATGATCATGTAAGTGTAATAAACGTATATAAGTGTAATCATGTGTTATAATCAAAGTAAAGCATACAATGTTCTACGTGTCAAAATTCTCATCGTTTTCATCAATGGAATCATCATCGGGATCATCGTCAACATCTTTCTTGGAATCTTCATCGGGATCATCGTTGGCATCTTCATCAGAATCCTATTCGATCTCAGTTTCATCATTTTGTAATTCCTTGAAATATGTTTCGACATTGATGTCTAACTCTTCCGACGAACGAGAATCATGGACTAGCGGTCCAATGTCTTCAATCATCACATCTGTTGCAAAACCCTCGCGCATGTCGACTTTCTCTGGGAACACATCATCTTGAACCAGAACATCTATTACTCGTGGTCGAGATTTCATTATACCAAGCTAGTTCGTCCTCGTTCTTTTAGAGCTAGGATATGGAAGAAATGAAACTTGCTCTGCTTGATAAGCTAATACAAAAAGATCGTATCTCCGGTCTTTGTGCAACTCAACAATTTCATATTGAGGATGAATCCTCATTCCTCGATCCGAAGAATCAAACCAATCACAAGGAAACAAGACAACCGTGGATTGGTGTTCCAGTCAGCTAAACCTCAATTATTTCTTTTAAAACACCGTAATAATTCGTTACTCACAAACACTGTCATTACAAGTTTCTCCCTCCTCACCTCTTAACTCTAACTCTTGTGTGAAACCAAAATTCATTGACAATATAACCAACGTATTTCTTCACTTTTTTTTTAGGTCCCCAAGATAGATTCCATAGGAGTTCACTAAACTGTATGGTAGGATCGTGCATCTGTATACACCAAAATACTGTTGTTAATTAAATTTGTTAAATTTTCTATTTAAATTTGAATAATTTCATAAAGATAACTTACTTCATTTATAAACCACTTTGCAAATCCCTCACTTATTTTCTACTGAATTTCATTCTCTATTACATTCGAATTGATATTTCGTAATTCCAATTCTTATTTCCTACATTTTATTAAATATTAAGCTTATTATATATATATATATGTGTGTATATTAAACGTGTATTAACGAAAGGACATCGGTTTACTGACTAAAGTAAGGTTCCACTTCATCGCAATTAAGGAGCATATACTGCTGCACTGTTTTGAGTTCTCATTTCTCCAAGTATTTTCTTTTTATTTGACCTAACTTTCTTCCTTGCTGATTACATATTGATAGAAACTCACCCAGATGAAGAGGATTCTCGACATCATCATTTCGTCTATCTCTTTTATGGAGTATAGGTATGCTTTCTTCAAAGTAGTAACTGAAAAAATATCGCAGCCTCTCTAACTAAGTAAGCATTGTATATGTATCCCTCGACTCTTGCCTTATTTTTTATTGTCCTCTTTTTATTATGTAATTGCATAATGTTAATTCAAAGTATAAATGAATGAGTTATATAATTTAATTAAATCTAACTTTTGATTGAATTATAAATGAAAGGTTACGTAGGTTACCACTCGAATGTATTGGACAGGATTACATACCCTCGCCTTGTATGGTAAATGAATCATCAAATGCTCCATGACATTAAAAAACCCGGAGGGAAGATGTGTTCTAAATTGCAAATCAAAATGGGAATGCTTTCCTCTAATCCACGCATATATGACGCACTTATCTTTGGCGCGCACAAGTCTTGGTAGAATATACTCATCTAGGCCAAGCAACTACACACCTTTGTCGAAAGGAGCTCTTTAAAGGTGATGGGCAACAGTCGTTCTATGAACACGTGACAATCATGGATTTTCATGCCGGTCATCTTTATTTCTTTATAATCAACACAGCTGGTCAATTTAGATGCATATCCACCTAGCAGTTGTAACTCTTTAACCCTATCAAGCACCTTTTTCTTTTGTTCTTTAGTTAAGGTGTAACATGTTGTTGGCTTCGAAAACTTACCTACGCGGCTCTTTTTTATCGACAAGTCTGGTCGATTGCAATACAAATGTAAATCTTGTCTAGCTTTGATATTATCCTTGGACCACCCTTTTGCATCCGTCACAGCGTTGAATACATTTTCAAACACATTCTTCTTATTGTGAATTACATCAATGTTATAACGGACTAAGAGGATACTCCAATAAGGAAGATTCCAAACTATACTCCTTGTTCAGTTGTGATCATTTCCCCTACCATCTTCCTTGCCCAATTCATTTCCTATTTCGGTGATTTCGGACAGTCCTGGACCCTTTCATATATAAGTTATCCCAAAAATAGTTGTGGAGGCGATAAGTGGAGCTCACTTTTACCTCTTTTGAAAGACCTCGAATTTCATCTAAATTGATAATATGGTACAAGAAACATCGATGTCAATCGAACCAATATTATTTTATACCATTTTGCAACCAAAAAGATTGTGTCTATTCCATATAATATGGACAAGCCAATGCCCCGTTGTACTCCATTCGCTCAACATACCGTATATCGAAAAGTCACTAACTGTCCAAAGAAGTGCGGCTCGCATTTAGAAATTATGTTTCCTTCATATGTCATAAGGGTCCCAACATCCCATAACTAATTTAATTCTTCTATCAATCGTTGCAAATGAACATTCAAGTTGTTTTTCAAATTTTTCGGACCCCAGATGAGAAGCGTCAAGAATGTTACCTCTTTTTTCATACGGATACAAGGCAGGAAGTTATACGGTGTTAGCATTACTAGCCATAAAGAGTATGTCTTTACCGCCATTTCAAAAAGTGAAAAATCATCCGTACACAAGCTAAGTCTCACGTTCCTCGGTTCTGCCAAAAAATTAGAGTAAATCTTGTAAAGTCTTCCAAGCTTCACCATCTCTAGGATGACTTATCACATAGGGCTCCTGTGAGCTTTCAGTATGCCATCTTATATGCTCGGCAGCCTTTTCGATTCATACAATCTTTATAAACTAGGAGTTAACAGAAAGTAAAACATCGTCTTCACCGGTCTCTTTGGCCCCCGTTTCCTCTTCTTCCCTCTTTTCTTCTTACATATCTTATACTGATGACTACCACAAAACTTACATTATGTCCTGTCGGAGTCCTCCTTCCAGTAAAGCATACAACCCTTGGAATAAAAATCAATCCTTCACCCGAGCAATCCTAAGCCGGATATCAATGTTTGTATCGCATACCAATCTTCGACCATATGATTGCCCAGCTGAAAATACTTCTTTATGAATGTACAAATATCATCGTACGACTTTTGAGTCCATTGGTTCTCAAACTTAATGTACAACAACTCAGCAGTCGCAGGTAACACTGAATGTCTGTCATCCCCATCAACGAACAATGTCTCCACCACTTAACATGTTAGCTTTTTTGCCTGAGGATTAGGTGGTTCTTCTAGATTGGTTTCTTCCTGAGGTAAAATATTCGAACCAACTGCATCATATATCATCTCATGATATGAGTTGTTTTTTAGTTGGCAATGACCGTGAATTTTCTACCCTAATATGAGACCAGACTGAAGCAGCACGTTCCGCAAGAATCCGTTTCTCATCATGTGGCCAGAGGTTTTCACCATGAGCCGTCCAATTATGATAACACGGCACAAAACCCCATAGCAGAAGATGTTCCTTCACAACATTGGAATGTATAATCTTCTTGTCTTTACACTTTGAACATGGACATCTCAATGAATTTTTACTTCCATTATTGGATTCAAGACACTAATGAATAAAACAATCCGCCCTGTTAATGAATTGACTTGTAAGACCTCTACCCCTGGGCCCTCTTTCTCTATACATCTAACTACGATCTGGTATATTTTTCATAGCTCTGTTCCATAATATAAATTATTTGTTATTTCGAACAGATTAAGAAGAATCTAAAATTAATATGTTTTGTAGAGTAAAATGCCTCTAATTCCTTTGTATTAATTTAATAAATTTTCTCTCCTCTCTCCATATTTCAAGCTTTTATAAAATGTGAATGGATTTAGGTTTTGATAATTATAAATAGTGATGCATTAATTAGATAGGGGTATTGTTAGAAAAAAAAAATTTATAAAAAGAAATTACATATATTATGAAAGGGAAATAGTAGATCATATTACTAATCAAAGACTAAATATTAATAGAGAATAAGGCAAAAAATATATCTAAATATGAGCAAATTGAAGCATATCAATAGAATATTGACATAATGATGAAAAAGTAGCGGTATATCATTAGCGTGGAGTAAAAGAGTTACTACGGTATATCATTAGAGGTACAAATTAAAAGCATAATCAAAATCCTCAAAGATGAAAAATCTTAGGACTAAAACTTTTCTACTTCAAGGCATTAATCGAGCATTCTTGCTGAAGACTTTAGCAAAGTACCATGGACAAGAGATGTACCAAGGAAACACGAGAGCAAAGTAAGTACAGAAGCTTCAAAGACTATAATAAAGTGAGTGAGGAGAATAAGCCAACGATTCCTTTGGTATATTTTCCATAGCTCTGTTTCATAATATAACATATATACCTTTAATCTGGTATAAAACTTAAGAAGCAAGCGTAATAACTTAAGTCATTACGATAGTTGTTATTTAATTTTTATAATTTAAGAAATAAGGATTATAAAGTCTTATAATTTCATCATTTATTATTAAGGCATTAATGAAAAATATAAAGTATTCATAAGACTAAAAAAATTTTGCCAGAGTTTTCCCTGTATTATGTACATTTTTCATGCACATAGGCCACACAAACAAACACGAACATAGTTTCACACAAATTTAAAGAGTCAGGACTCTCCCATAAAATTTTAAAGAGTCATGGCTCCTCCTTAAAACATACTTTAAAGAGTCAGGGCTCCCCCGTAAAACACAAATTTAAACTAATTGAACACATACCTTTATAGTGTGTATGATGTGGAATATGTCACCAAAATTCTCACGAAAAAACTATAAGAAACAAAAGAGAATAATATTAAATTTTGAACTTAAACTACTTAAGTTTGTGGAAAAGTTCCATATCAATGACATTCTTTATATTGGCTTAGAAATGAACCCACTTGAGTTAAATTCGGGCTCCTTTGAAATTTGTCAGGGTTCAGCTTAGCTCGAACTTGTTCAAACAAAAAGTTTTGAACTATGTATTAGTATAATGTTTATGTACTAATACATATTATACTAATAAATATAAACAATGTCTCATGACAATCATCATTTATTTTCTTTATGCCCAAATCCATTTCTTCTACTACTTTTTTTTTCTTGTCATTTCAAACATCACTCATTTTTAAGAAAATTCGAAACTGTAAATACTTTTTATATGAATTAGAATACCCTTCAAAAGTTTAAACCAATCTATTATCGCATTTATTTATTTAGGAAATTATATAGAAAGACTTCATTAACATTTATGCAATTTTTCATAAAAATAACTAAAATAAAAGTTGAATTCTTTTATTGAGAAAGACATAATGCGATGAATTCATTAATCATCATATTATTTTTAAGATATGACAGGTAAAATATATTTAAAAAATTGTAATATGGCAAACTAAGAAATGGAAAAAGAACTACGTATAGATTTTTGCAATCTTTCTAGAGGGAAGAGAAAAAATAATATTTGCAATTAATTTCTATTACCATTTTTTCTTACACTATGAGGAGTGCTCTACTAATGAACTACCACCTGGTCACCATTTCATTTCCATCATGATTACTTCAAAATTTAAATCACTAATCGTCGAGGAATGATTTAAACAAGATCCAAACGGAAAATCAAAAAGTAGAAATGATAAAAGACATACCTAATATACACAAAGCAAAGACGGATACATTATACATATTCATAGATTTGGTGGTTATTAACTACAAAACCAACAAACCCTAGAAAAATATCCTTTGTTCATGCATTGACAAAAACAGCAGCTAACTAAACATGGAGATTCTAACTCTCTGTAGATGTCAAAAAAGACCATTCCCGAGGCCAGTTTTTTATTCTACTATGATAAATCATAGAAGTACTACATAATATAACATATAACTTCTAAAGACAAACCAAACTAGGAAATGAACTACTACTACATAGTTATTATATAAGTTGTTGATGGAAATTATACTAACACGTTTTGGAAAGTAAAATACTAAAAAAAAACTTACTGTAAATGCAACCGGATGGAGCAACAGCAGTGACGTCTGAGCAACGACACCACCAATATTGTTCTGCAGCATAGAAGAAGATGAAGAAGAAGCAATGAGAGAGAGAGAGAGAGAGAGAGAGAGAGAGAGAGAGAGAGAGAGAGAGAGAGCTTACAGGTGAGTCGGTCGTCGTTGGAGGTCATCAGCCATCAGTGAGTTGAGGGAAGGAATTGGAGGGAGGACGGTTTTCATTTTGGGGGAGAGGAGAGAATGAATTGGGGAAGAATAGTTATTTCCGATTTTGTATAATTTGGGAAATTGTTTCTAACGGGGCATCTATTGGTCCAAATTTATGGCGAATTACAGACGACACATCCGTCGGCCTCCTGTCAATCTTTAGCCTATTACCGACGGTTGAGATGATGATCGATATATCCATTGGTATCAAAATTAAGTATTGACAAATTGTGACAGTCGTCACTAAGTCTGTCGGAACACAAATCTTACTGAGAGGTTCTATCGTCGATATTACTCATCATTTTCCGGCACAATTGTTCTCTTCAAAATTTTTGGACAAATTTGATATTAGACCATCAAAATGGATGTCTCATCGGAAATTACCGATGGGGTATATATCTATTTATAAATGCCTAGTTTTTTGTAGTGTTAATTAAACAGAGACATAGTTAATACTAGTGATTGGCCGTCCTGAAAGTTCGACAATTCAGGAACTTTCCTCACCTTATTACACCGATAGATACGCTTGCTAAAAGTGCAATTTTGCTAGGACAGAAACCACACAATATATATAAACATGTATATACGCGTGTGTATATACACGCAGCATTATAAATTTTAAAAAGTTATCTCTTATGCTTTCTTGCGGAACACAACTTGATAAAGCTAGTTACAAAAATTAACATGAATTTAATTCCTTTTTTTAACTCTTTCGACCTCCAATTCTTTTTGAGGGACCAATACATTTTTTAATTATTTTTTTCATATAAAAATTTAGAAATGTTTTTCTACCTAGAGAGAGTACAAATTTATTTTATTAAGAAACTTAAAATGAAGAAGATCAATGCTACTCGCTTCAGTAAGGTGTTGGTATGGCTTCAATGCCACTGCTTTCTTAAGTGTACAACCTAACAAAAACAGAAAAGGATGACGTTTATAGTCAGGAATGTTCGGTTTAAGGAAGCTTTAGAGTTTAAATAAAATTTAGAAGGATCTTTCTTTAGCTCTAGTTTTGGCTAGTAAATGTACTTGTTATTGCGATGAAAGGTCTATTTGATTATGATTATATTCTTAATTAGTATGTATCTAAATTTGTCTGACTTAATTACCTAATTAGAAAAATTCAAAAAGCTTATAATTACTTAATTAGAATTACTCAAGTCATATAATGGTTCATTAATTTTTTAATTAGCCCATCTAACATTATCATGTTTGGCCTTGGTGGGAGCTGTGGTCAGTTTTTTGGATGATTTTTTCTAAGTTTGTTCAGTATAATTGGTGGGAGCTGTGGTCATGAGAACTTTCACTATCTTTGTTGTGTGTTCTTTTTTTAAAAAAAGAAAAAAAGTTTGAAACATCACCAATATATGGATGTCTCTTGTTGTATATTTAATTTCAAGTTTTAAAGTTGTTTAATTAATTTACAGATTCCGTTCTAGATTACCTTTTTATAAGTTTTATCAAATTTAATCAATTACAACCAATACCGTAAACGAAAGGTCAAAATAGTGTGATTTAATTAATTTGACATGATGATACCGTAATAGAAAAAACACAAAAAAATAACACTATCCTTTTTCCTTTTTTAAATTTATTCGTTTAGATACTTAAATATTTACCTTAATTTGATTAATTGATTTGTTTATCTTTATAAACATTAAAAATGTTAAATCTTTATAATATAATAAAATTTGTATAAAATTAAGTCTTGGCAACTGAATGTATAAATATCTTAAATTCTAAATAACTGTATCTGTATTTACATATTTTTTTAAAAAAAAAACATCTAGTGGTAACTGAATCTATAAATATTTTAAATTTTAAATGACGTAATTTTAGTTATATATTTTATAAAAAAAAACATCTAGTGTTAATAATTCAATATATTTGTCCTTCTTTAACTTTTAAGTGGTTTCTTTTTTTCAGAAAATTTTAATTGAATCAACTTTTATTTTATTAAAAAATGTAATACTTTAGAAATTGAGAAATGATTGAGTATAATTAATTAATTAACAGAATGTGTTATTCATTTTTAATTATTAATAAGATTTATAGTAATAAATGAGGGTATTTTGATTTTCTAAAATAATAATAATTAGATAATTTGGTTATATATAGCGTTAAACTATTTTTATTTTTCTGTTTTTAGCAATGAATTTTTATTTTAGTTGTTTATAACGAAGAACTTTTATTTAATCTTCTTTTAGTTATAAATTATTTTTAATATTGCATGTTTGAACAATTTATATTAATATTCAGTGTATTATTTTTACATTTTAATATTTAACTTAAGGATTTAGTTTTTTTTTTTTTTTTTTACCATTCTATTGGATGCATGTATCAAAATGCATTAAATTCTATTGTAAAATCTTTAAATTGCTATGCTTACATATTAAAAATAGTTCATGCATATAAAAAATAATAAAGTTCATATGACTATAAATAGAAAAGTAAAAATAGTAAATTTCTCTTATACTTATAAAAAAAATTCATAAGGATTATTGAATGAAATATTACTTTTGATGTTGAAAAATAGAGAGTGGAAACGTTTGAGTAAAAAAAATATTTTAAATACTACATCTTTAGTGTAATTCATTGTGCATTTTAGAGTGTTATGTTGGGAATCAGGGACGGACCTAGTAGGGGGCTCGGGTGGGCTCGAGTCCCCCCGGCAAATAATTTTTTTTAAAAAAATTTTAGGTTTTTTACATTTAAGACCCCCAGTTTTTTTTTTCAATTTAGCCCCCAAAGCGTAGGGACTGATTTATTAAAAAAAAAAAATTTAAACCCTCGGCAGCAGCTGCGGGGAGCCAGCAGAAACAAAAAAAAAAAAAAAATCAAGCTTCTTCTTCTCTCTCCCCGAGCCGCTCCCGCAGCCCCGCTCCCCCTCCGCGACAGAAACCCTCTTCTCTTCCTCCTCGGCCAGTGGTGTGTCGGACTCCGAGCTCGGCGGTGGTGGTGGCTCAACAAGCAGACAGCGGCACAGCGCGGCGGGCGGTTGGTGTCTCGTATGCGTGTGCATGTTGTCAACGGCGGACTGAGACAGACAGGACAGCAGCAGCAAGCCAGCAATCGGCGCGGCGGCAGGAAGGAAGGAGACGGACACCGGGACACGGCGGCGCCTGCGCGGACCTGCGCGGTGGCGGCAGAAGCAGAGCGGTGAAGTTCTGTTCAGAAACATTTTGAACAAAAAAAAAAAAAAGTAAGTTTTCATAAACATTTTTATTTCTATGATTTTTGATTTTGAGTGCTAAAATTTTTTATTTTGGTAAATAGATTTTTGAGTACTAAAATTTTTATGTTGTTAGTGAAAAATTTTCTAGGATTTTTTTGGTAAAAATATGATTATTATGTAATTTATGTTCTAATTAATTATTATGTTATAAATGAAATGTGTTGAATTGTGAATTTAAAATATTTGAATATTATATAGGATTTTACCATGGAGAAATATTTTGGAAAATGGAAGAAGGGTCCTAAACCGGTTGAAGAAAAATCAGCTAATAAAGGAAATGTTAATAATGAAGATCGTGGGAAAAAACCTCGGGTAGGGGTAAAGTTTTCGGATTTTGAAATTATTGTTGCTCCAGGATTGCGTAAACCAATTGATAGTTATCCTTACTAAATTAGAGATGAATTAAGGAGACGGTATGTGGCCAAAGGGCCAACTCAACCATGTGATCATAAATTTCCGCAAACTGATTTTGGTGAAATTAGAAGATCTTTTCAGAAGATATGGTTTAAAGATTTTACTTGGTTAGAGTATAGTGTACATAAAGATGCAGCATTTTGTTTCTGTTGTTATTTGTTTGCTAAAGGTCAAAAATCACGAACATGGTGATGATATGTTTACAGAAGTTGGTTTTAAAAATTGGAAACGTGCTAAAGAAAAATTTAGAAACCATGAAGGTGCTCCAAATAGTCCTCACTCTGGTGCTGTAATTCAGTTGTTGGGTTTCAAAAGTCAAAGACATAATGTGGAATACATTTTAGCGAAACAAAGTAGTCAAACTGAAATTGACTACCGTGCACAACTAACTGCTGTTGTAAAAGTTATTCGATTTTTATTAAGTCAGGGTTAGCTTTCCGTGAAATGATGAGCCGATAAATTCAATCCGACGAGGTAATTTTCTTGAATTAACAAAATGGTATTGTGAGGAATCGGAAGAAGTAAATAAGGTCATGAACTTGAATGCTTCGGGAAATAATCAGTTGACTTCTCCTAAAATTCAAAAAGAAATTGTTAATGCTTGTGCAACAGAAGTGAGACAAGCTATTATCAATGAGATTGGTGACAAGTTTTTTCTCTTTTGGTTGATGAGGCTCGAGATAGCTACGTGAAGGAGCAATTGTCTATAGTTTTGAGATTTGTTAATGATAATGGAGAAGTGGTCGAGCGTTTTCTTGGAGTGGTACACGTGAGTGACACTTACGCACGGACGTTGAAAAAATAGTATTGATGATTTCTTTGCAATAAATGGATTATCAATTTCACAGCTCGAGAGGTCAAGGTTATGATGGGGCGTCTAATATGCGTGGCGAGCTTAATGGATTGAAACAAAAAAATTTTAGATGAAAATAAGTACGCATATTATATTCATTGCTTTGCTCACCAACTTCAATTAGTGCTTGTGGCTACTTCAAAGAAAAAATGCTCACGTGTGTAGTTTTTTTGAGTACCTTGCTAAGATTGTAAACATTGTTGGAGCTTCATGTAAAAAGAAAGGATGCTCTTACGCAAAAGCGATATGATGATCTTGTAAAATGTCTAGAAAGTGGAGAAATTGCTACAGGGAAAGGGCAAAAATCAGGGAAACAAGTTTAGCTCGGCCGAGTGACACTCGTTGGGGCTCTCACTTCAAAACAATAACTCGGATTTTGCATATGTGGGATGCGGTGACACATGTGCTTGAAACTATATATGAAGACGCTGATGAGGTCAATAGTCGAGGCATTGCCCGAGGTTTGATTGATAAAATGTGGCAGTTTGAATTTGTATTCATTGCTTAATTAATGGTAAATGTATTGGCAAAAACAAATACATTGTCAATGTGCTTGCAACAAAGGACTCAAAACATAGTCACTGCTGTCCGGATTATTCAGACAATAAAGGAAGATTTGAAGAAGTACAGAAATGATGATGTTTATTGGGAGGAGTTATTCGGTGTTGTTACTGCATTTTGTATCAAAAATGATATTTTCGTGCCGAACATGCAAGATCCTTTACCAGGACGAGCTAGATTATACAGGAGTGTGGATGAGCAGCTAAAGACTTACTACCATTTTTTTTGTCGACACATCTTTTTTGAGGTAATTAATTTCATTATTTTTTTAACTTATTACCTAATACTCAATTATTTGTAATATTATAAATTATTAACTGTTCTTTTCTCTATTTAGTGTTAGGTACTTGATTTTATAGTCAAAGAAATGGATGATCGTTTTACGGAGTCAACTTCAGAGCTACTTATTTGCATATCATGCCTTGATCCCAGAGATTCCTTTGTGAATTTTGATCAGGGTCAGTTACTCCATCTATCAGAGTTCTATTCAGATGATTTTTCTATCTCTGATAAGTTTGAGCTTAAAGCACAACTTGATACATATATCTCTTACCTGAGATCAAGTGAAAGGGCAGCTTTCTCTGGCCTTATTGACATTGGAGATCTCGCAAAAAAGATGGTTGAGACGAATACTCACAAGTTTTTTACTTTAGTTTATCGACTAATTGAGTTGGCTTTAGTCTTGTCTGTTGCTTCAGCGACCGTTGAAAGATCGTTTTATGCTATGAGAACGATTAAGAATGATTTACGTAATAGGATGGGAGATGAGTTTCTCAATGATAGTTTGGTTCGCTATGTGGAGCAAGAGATTTTTAAGAGTATTGAAAATGAAGACATCTTGCAGCGGTTTCAAAATATGCAAACTCGAAGAATAAAATTGCCATCTTAATCATTTCGTTCAAATGTAAAACTCTATTTTAAATCATTTTTCAGTAGTGATTTCTTTTTCATTCTTTGCATTGGGATGAATGTTATTTTTTTTCATATTAATCTTCTAATGTTCTAAATCAATTGTAGGTCATATTGGATTTCGTCTTCTGATCTTGCTCATCTCATCTGTTATCTCAAGATTCTCAACTTTGATAGAGGTATTTATCCCATGAGTGATGGGTAATCATTCCTCGTGAGTGATGGGTGATCACTCCTCATTGGTAATGGGCGATTACCTATTCTTTTGCTATATTATATGTAAATTTAGAATTTGTAATATTTATCCCGTGAGTGATGGGTGATCACTCCTCATTGGTAATGGGCGATTACCTATTGTTTTGCTATATTATATGTAAATTTATAATTGTAATGCTTATCCCGTAAGTGATGGGTGATCACTCCTCATTGGTATTGGGCGAGTACCTATTCTTTTGCTATATTATATGTAAATTTGGAATTGTTTGAGTGTCTTTTGTACATGGAATGCATCATTTTATAGACGAAATTCTGGCAAAAATTTTTTTTCCTCCAGCCCACCCAATCATATTGTTCTAGTTCCATCCCTATTGGGAATGACTCTATGTGATAAAATATTTTAGATAGTGATTTGGTTAATATCTCACTTCTCCACGTTTCTTTCTTATTTTATTCCAACAAAACTCTTTGTATAGAAAAATTATGTTATGAACATAATAATTTTGTGTATCAAAAGCTTTAAAAATTCTACAAGCTTTAAGAAGTTCCATATATGCATTGAAGTGTACATTTGTAAAACATCGGATTCACAAAACTTTGGTCCACGACCAAATGTATATAATTCCTTAATGCAAATAAGGGTATTTTTTTATGTTTAGTCAATTTTCAAAAAATAGATATTAAATTGGGTTTTTTTTTTTTTTTAACCTGCAATGGCCATAACTTACAGTCATTATGCGTTATCACCTGAGATAACACCCAATGGTTGTGCGTAATCACTAATAAGCGCATTAAACCGCATTAAAAATTATGTTTAACGACGTGGCGTAATCATTTACTGAAGTGGCGCTGAGTTGTAGATAACGCCAGTAATTGTGCGTTATCAATCAATATAACGCAGTACTATTATGTGTTATTACTAGTGATAACGCACAATGACAGTGCGTTATCACGTTATAAACCCTACCCGCCCGCCGCGCCTCCTTCTTTCTTCTTTCTCCTTTCTTATTTCTTCCCCGAAAATTTACTTCATTCCTCCCCGAAAATTTTCTTTTCTTCTTTCTTTGTGCCGCCGCCTCTTTCGATGCTCCGCCGCCACCGCTGCTTGGTAAGTCCTTTTCCTCTTCCTTTTAGTTTCTTCCTTCTTCTTATACTTGTATCTTCTCTTCTTCTTATACTTTTATATTTTATTTCAAAATTTACAATAAATATTTAGTTCAATTTTTGAAATTCAAGTTTGAATCGGTGAGACTTTCCTTGGAGTACGAAGGTTGTTTGAGTTTTGGAGTGGAAAACGGTAGACAGAGTTATCGGTACGAAGGTGCATTTTTAATTTTCGGTAAGTTTTTATTTATTTAAATTATTTGGTGTATTATGTATTAACTTTAATTATTGTTTATTTAGACTTGTTAATTGTTGTTTGTGAATCACTTTTATGATTTTTATTTGGATTATTTGTTAATTTGGATTAATTTATTTTTGTGAAAATGGGGTTTGTGTTTATGTTTAAATTTGTTGTTATTGATAAATTTGTGCAAATTTCATCATTTTATGTATATAATTATGTTTTGTATTGCAAACGTGATTTTAGAGTGATGAATTATTTTGAGGAATTTATTTGGATAATTAGGTAATTTTTTTACTTTACTTTATAATTATTTGAATTTTTTTATTTATTTAGATAATTATTTTGCATCTTTCTTATAAGTTTTTTAGTTGAAAATATGGGGACTCGGAATTTGGGTTTTTTTCTCTTTACTTTTTTTTTTTTTTAATTAGTAGAACCGAAACTTAGAAATTTAGGGTTTAGTAATTAATTGTATGACATTATCAATATGAAGACTTTTATTTAAAGTATATATATATATATATATATACATGGCCTAAACCCTAAAACCATAATATTGAATTTACCAAGTAGTAAAATACTTAGTTATAAAATATAGCATCAATAACCCTAAAAAACTTAAAAATTCTAAACTTTAAATAATAAAAAAACTTAAAAATCTATTATTAAAATCCTAAATTTTACATAAAACATTAAATCGTAAAACTCTAAACTTTTTAACGCTAAACTCTAAAAACTCAAAATTATAATATTAAAATCCTGTAACGTAAATTATAAAAACCTTAAAAACCCTAAAATTGATATTTTAAACATTAAACTGTAAAACTCTAAACTTTGTAACAGTAAACCCTAAAATTGATATTTTAAACATTAAAGCGTAAAACTCTAAACTTTTAATAGTAAACCCTAAAAACCCAAAATTATAATATTAAAATCCTATAGCATAAATTATAAAAACCTTAAAAACCCTAACATTGATATTTTAAACATTAAACCGTAAAACTCTAAACTTGGTAACAGTAAACCCTAAAATTGATATTTTAAATATTAAACCATAAAACTCTAAACTTTTTAACAGTAAACCCTAAAATTAATATTTTAAACATTAAATCGTAAACCTCTAAACTTTTTAACAATAAACCCTAAAAACCTAAAATCATAATATTAAAATCCTATAGCGTAAATTATAAAAACCTTAAAAACCCTAAAATTGATATTTTAAACATTAAACCGTAAAACTCTAAACTTTGTAACAGTAAACCCTAAAAACCCTAAAATTGATATTTTAAACATTAAACCGTAAAACTATAAACTTTGTAACAGTAAACCCTAAAAACCCTAAAATTAATATTTTAAATATTAAACCGTAAAACTCTAAACTTTTCAACAGTAAACCTTAAAAACCCAAAATCATCATATTAAAATCCTATAGCATAAATTATTAAAACCTTTAAAACCCTAAAAGCCCTAAAAACACTAAACTTGATATGTTAAAAATCATACAAACCCTAAAAACCCTAAAATAATTGTACCATAAACAACACACTTTAAAAAGTTTGGAATTATAATTTATTCAAAATTTTTTACTTTAATTTATAGATATTGACCGTAACTCAAACTGTAAATCATGTAGATGGAAGATGTCCCAGCGCACGTGCATCCAGGTCCCATAGTCCCTGATATTTTGACGAGACAGCACGAGCATAGGTCTGGGTTGATATGGAGTGGGGACCATGAGACGTGTTTCACTAATCTTCAATGTAGACATTTCGGTCGCAATCTATTCCAATGTTACAGTACGGCTTCCTGTAGGTTGGTAGATCTTATTGATAGGACTGGTTTAGGGGGAGTGTTCAGATGTGGTTATATTGGACTCGACCACGCTCTTATTACCCCACTAGTTGAGCATTGGAGACTAGAGACTCACACTTTTCATATGACTTATGGTGAAGTCACAATAACCCTTCAGGATGTGTAGTCATTATTGGGTTTAAGGATAGAGAGTTTGCCCGTTACAGGACCCAGTTGGAGTGTACACCAGAAACAGTATTGGATTGAGATGATCGAGAGACTTATTGGTATGCGGGTGTCTCTTAGTCACTTTTTTGGTTACAAGGTGAAGAAGGAACCTCTGGAAGCTTGGATCTTGAGAGCGTTTACCGGTTCAGAGACCAATGATGACCTCATCTTGCGCGCTCGTGGATTTATTTTTTTACTTCTTGGCAGTCATATACTTCCCAATTTCTCAGGGAATTTGGTTCATGTGCACTACCTCAGTTTATTAAAGGATATTGATGCCATCAGAATATATAGCTGGGTAGTTGCATACTTGGTTTTTTATATAGGCAGTTGTGCACGGTAGCTCTAGGGGGTGCACGACAGATAGGTGGAGCGTTAGTCATAGTACAAGTTTAGGCGTGGTGATGTATCCTTGTATTGCAGCCTCAGCTGATGACGGATGTTTGTGCCGATCCTCTTGCTCCGCTTGGTGCTATATGGTGCACATCTTTTGACTGCAGCCAACTGCCCACTCACACCCTAGTTACATATAGGGACCAGTTAGATTTCATGTCATCTAACCAGGTTCACTTTAAAATACTTTGTATTACGTGTAAACCCTAATTTTGTAAGCGCTTAACTTTATATTGATTTTGAATTTCGACTTCACAGTTTGTATGGCTCCCTTATCATGACCGTGGTCAGGTTCCATCTGACCTGTGACGGGTAGAGATCCTACTTATTTGTTATGAGATAGTGGAGTATCACTATCCTAGGCATATGATTCGTCAATTTGCATGGGCTCAGCATATACCGGATGCATGTGATACTCGTCTTGATCTGCATAGGATCAAGCTTAGAGGGAATGACCACACTTACTGGAGGGCACAACATGCTAGCCATGTAGAGGTCTGGCATCAGTGGTGACTACGTATTAGGGATGGCTCTTCCTTGGCAGTTGAGGTCTTATCATACTCCAATGACGAGTACATTAGATGGTATCAAGGAATCACACGAGTGTACATCGAAAATCTAGTTAATCGTGATACCCGTTCGATTGGATACCAATCTGCTTGGGTCGACAGACGGATGATGGTACATTCTAGAGTTTCATTTTTTTTTTTTTTTTTGTATTCTTATGCATTTCATTTATTTATGATTGAATTCTAACGATTTAATTTCTTTTTTTTTTTGTTAAGACTTCCATGTTGTAGAAGGTAGATGACATGGCTTCAATGGTGATACAGGAACCACCTTCATCTTTGTCAAAGATGGTTGTTTTTACGAAGAAAGTGCAGACTGTCATTCAGAGATGCACGGTATCTATTGGCGGTACATTGGGCTACACTCCATCACAACACGATACTCAACAGACATTTCCAGTACAACCGTCGCGTCGCCGTTCCTGGGAGCCCGTACCGGACCGGGGTTCTCGTGGAATTAAGAGGGGCACTTGTGGATAGCTTGGTCGTGGAGCAAGGGTGGACGCCCTCCTATCCCTCTTTTTCCAAGTAGACATGGACATGTAGACCCCGGACATGTAGAGGTGGAGAGATGAGGCATCTGGAGAGGTGGAGAGAGGTGAGGGATCTGGAGGTGGACGCCCTCCTGTTGACCCATTTGATAACCCAAACTTAGATATATCATCTTTTAGTTTGGGTTGATGCCACCTTCCCAGTCACTTTCATGTGGATCAGGGACATTGCGCGCGCCTCCCCCTCCCGGTTTAGTATTTGCCCCATTTCAGTCACCACGTCATACATCTTTAGGGTTTTTATCGTTTCATGCACATCCTCCTCCAAGCACAGCCGGTTTATCTACACCGTATCAGCCTATATCGCAGGCATCTTCATCTGATGAAGAGGAGTAGACAGATGACATGGATGATGTACAGCATCTTGGATTCGGACATCGTGTTGGAAAAAAAGATAACAAGGTTCACGTCATCCGACTGGCCATGGTCGTAATTAGTATTTTGGAGTTTTTATTTTCTATTATATGTAAATTAAATTCCAATATAGAGTATTTAGTTTTATGTATATTATTCATTATTTTGCTTTATATATATTATTGAATAATATGGTATTTTATGTAACAAAAGTGTTTCTACTACTTACTTTGGCTGTACATTTTTACAATTTAAAAATGGTGTAAATAAAGAAAAAACCACCTTTTTACCATAATAATCGATATTTTAACAATTTAAAAATGGAGTGAATAAAGAAAAAAATCAGTGTGGGACATGAATACAGAGTTGTGAAAAGTAAAAATGATACATGGACCGCAAGATGTTACCATAACCTTGATGATAATTATTGTTCATGGTACATCCTTATAAAAAAGAAAGCAACGCACATTCGATGGGAAATAACCAGATTCGTAAAAGAACACACATGCCTTATTCAAATTGAACAAAACAAGCACAGAAACTTGTCCTCAAAATTTATTTCAATGTCAATATTACACCTGATTACCAACGATCTTGAGATACCTGTGTCAAACATCATTCAAGAAGTGCAGGTTTTGTTTCAAACGGGTTGTACTTACAAGCGGACATGGTATGCTCGAAAAATTTGCCATAGAGAGGTTTTTTGGTAGATGAGAGACAACTTTCAATATTTTACCGAAATACTTACAAGTAGTATAGGATTTAAACCCGGAGACTGTATACGAATTTTCGCATCACAAAACAAGCAGTCTCCCTAATTATGTTTTCAATTTTGTTTTCTGGTGTTTCTTGCCATGCGTAGACGGATTTCCATATTGTCAGCCGGTGATTTCTGTGGATGCAATGTACCTAAGGGGATCATACAAGGGCGTACTATTAATTGCAAGTACGTGGGATGTCAATAATCACTCGTTCCCACTTGCTTTTGCAATTGTTGATAAGGAATACTCCGAAAGTTGGAATTGGTTCCTTAAAAACTTGCGAGAATACATTGTCAAAGATCGCCACGTATGTCTCATTTCTGATCGCCACAAAGGTACTTTCTCTGCTATTAAAAGTTAACCTTCATGGCAACCTCCATTTGTAGTTCAGCAGTTTTGTTTACGCCATATTCGAGCAAATTTTAACAAAACTTTTAAAAACACAAACCTAAAAAGCTTGATGTGGCAGGCCGGAACAGAATCAAAACAATGGAAATTTGACCTTGTAATAAAAGAGATTCAAGAAAGAAATGTGGATGCTTACATTTACTTGATGAAGTTGGACCCAGAAAAATGGTCACTGTTGCATGATGGCAGGCACAGACACAGTATCATGACAACCAACATTTCTGAAGCATTTAATAGTGTGTTGAAGAAAGCTAGGGTCCTACCTTTAAAGGCCCTGGTTGAACTAATATTCAACAAACTAGTTAAGTACTTTCACCAACACCGTGAAGAGGCTGAAAATTGTGTGCATCCATTTCCAACCCGAATTTTTGACAAGTTCTTGCGGATTGAAATGAAATCAAGAGAACACAAAGTTACAACTTACAATATGCGAGAAGGAATATACATGGTCAAATATCCGATCCGGGTTTCTGGTACAGACAACAACATCTATACATTGCGAATAAATAATAAATCATGTAGTTGTGGAAAATGGCAAACATATACATTGTCTTGTTCTCATGTTCTTACAGTGTGTAAAGAAAATGGATGAAGAGCAGATACTTATGTGCCGGAGATATATTCGCGACAAACGTACAGAAAAACTTACGGTCCGGTCTTGAGTGAGAACTTTTGGAAGGATATTCCTTTTAATTTAACATTTATATCCTCCAAACATGAAAAGTGAGCGGGATAGAAAACAGGACAAGCGATTTCAGAAGGAAATGGATTATAGAAATCCGAATTCTCCCCCAAGATGTGACAGATGTCGCATGCCGGGACATAATAGAAAAATTTGTAAGAACCTCGGACCAAGCAATGTGTAAGTTTGTTTTCTTGAAGTTGTTGTAATAAAACAGGTTTCTATTAATGAAATTTTTCTTTCAAATTCTTCTAATTACTACATCATTGCTCTAAATTTTTACAATATCTTTAGTATTACTTCTTCAAATAACTTGAAATGAAATGGTTAAAAGTTAAATATATTTTCCAAGAAAACCATATAAATATTATCATAACAAATACGTTTAAAATAAGTTAAATATTATATATATATATATACAGTCTTTTTAAATAAATTATACAATTATAAGTTTTAACAAAAATTTAAAGAAATTTTCATTTTTTAAAAAAAAATTTAAAAATTAAAATAAATAAATAAATAAATAACTGACGTGGCAGATAATGCACAACTATTGTACGTTATTATTGAGTCATAACACACAATAGTTGTGCGTTATCTACCACATCGACGGATTACCGGGCCTAATTATAATTAGATGATAATGCACAATCGCGGTACGTTATCAATAATGATAATGCACAATTATTGTACGTTATGGCCACAATAAGAATTAAAAAAAAAAGATGGGTTACTTTAGTAGCCAAATTTCAAGAATGATATAAATAAAGAAAAAAATCTAAATAAGGATGCATGAATAATATATTAACTAGGGGCTGATTTTCTGCGAAACTGCATTTGCAATTTTTAAAAGCTGTCACTCTAGTTATACATTTCCCAAAACACAACTTGAGTTCCTGAAATCAACATGAATTTAATTCCTTTTATTACTCTTCGGACCTCCAATCTTTTTTCTTTTTATTATTTTACTAATAAAAAAGTTACACATTTTTCTAGCTAGAGAAAGTACAATTTTATGTTATTAAGAAATTTCAAATGAAGAAATCAATACTACTCGTTTCTATAAGGCGTTGGTGTAGCCTTCAATGGCACTGCTTTCTTCAGCGTAATGCCAATCTTTTCCTTCATATCCATATTTTTCGGCTTCAAACCATCAGCAAGAGCCCAATCAAAGGAGTGCACTACTGAACCTATAGTTAGCGGTAGCATCCGAGAGGCAAGCGGCACGGCCGGACACATACGGCGGCCGGAACCAAACGGTAAAAACTCAAAATGATGACCTTTATAGTCTGGCATGTTTGGTTCAAGAAACCTTTCGGGTTCAAACTTAGAAGGATCTTTCCAAGATTTTGGATCTCTTCCGATAGCCCAAACATTAACTAAGATTTGCATCCCTTGTGGAATTTGGTAACCAAACATGTTGCACTTGTCCATTGCCATATGTGGGACTAGAAAAGGAAGTGGTGGATGTAACCTTAAGGTTTCTTTGATAACCGCATTGAGATAAGGGAGATTTTCCAAGTCTTTTTCTTCAACTTTTGCATTTGGTTTGATAGTATTTCTTAGCTCTGATTTTAGCTTGTGAAGTACATCAGGATTGTGGAGAAGCTCTGCCATTGCCCATTCTAATGTGCTTGTTGTAGTGTCTGTGCCTGCTATGAACATTTCCTGAAATATATATAAGCCAATATAAATTAATTATCAATTTCAAAATGAAAAGTCTATTTAATTATGATTTTGTTCTTAATTACTAGTATTTGTCTAAACTTGTCTCATTTAATTACTCAGAAAAAAATTCAAGAAAGGAAAAAATTTGTTATCGTTTGGCACTTTGCAGCTATTAAGTTTGATAAAAAAGACAAAATAAACTTTTTTTTAGAAACAAAAGGAATGATGTAATATTTATCTGCAAATCATTTAATATTATATTTATTCCTCCATCTACACAATTTACAAGAAACTCATTGGAATAGTTAGATCACAATTTACAAGAAACTCATTAGATTAGTTAGATCTAAGACTACCTCCAATATATGGAGTTTTAACCTTATTTATAAAGATTAAAAATTTTTAAAACAAAAAAAATTTTAAATTATAATATCCATTATACTATTTATAAATAAAAAAGAGATAAATAATGGGAGTAGAATAAATTAATATAAAGATGGATAAAGATAAAAAAAATTCAATAAATGCTTATTGAACGTTATGAAATTTCTTATAATTTTTTACTATTTCAATAGAGCCAAAATCCATTGTATTTGCGACCGGAGGTATTATAAATTAAAAAGGACAAATTAACCAACTTGAAACTCAAAATCTTCTTTCAAAAGATATTCTCTCTCATTAAAATATATCCTTTTAGGGCGATTGGTAATTTAAAAAATGTACTTTTATATTTTTTAATAAATATTTATTATTTATTTTTCATCTTTACTTATATTTTTATTAATTTATTCGTCCATCATATTGTCTATTTCTCCTTTATTTATTAAAGGCATAAAAGGTACTTTAATTCAAAGTTTTTTTATTTTCAAAATCCACTCTTAATTATTGTGTACAAGTCTAAAAGAACTCATATTTCTGTCGGAAGTAATAAAATATATTAACCATATAGCTGATAAACTTAATACTCCCTCTTTTTTTTACTTTTCACATTTTGTTAATTTCTGTATTTTTTTCTTTTGTTTGTAACATTATGAAAACAATGCAACATTTAATGAATTTTTTTCCATTATGCTCTTCCATAAAATACAAATGCCAACTCATTTAACTCTTCTAGTATTGGAACTTGTAGAATAATAATAAAGAGAAAGGTTAATTTGGAGGGTATTCAAGTTCATATAAGAAAAAATATTTAAAATTTCGCACTTTCTTAATCTTTGGTATCCCAAATGTGAAGAATAATAGCAAAAGCGGGAAGGAGTATATTCTAAAAGTTCCATATTCTACCAACAGACTGGATGTATAACAAACTAAAGTAACTGCAGTCAGAGAGTCAAATAGGTCGGGAAGAAAAAGTCTGAGGTCGGGTTGGTTCTTGAGGGAATAATGTATAGATAACTCGATTAATGCATGCAAACAAGTAAATCATTAAAAGTTATAAAAATTAGTAGAATATGATAGATAAAAAAAAAATAGAAGTACTCGTGAATAGAGAGATTAGGAAGAGGAGAAGCTCACAAGAAGAATAGCATTAACAGTAGCAATGGAGAATTTTGAAGGCCCTTCTGAGCTATTGTTTTGATACTCCAAAAGCACATCCAAGTAATCTTTCTTCTTTTCATCATTATTGTTCTTCTCAAGACTTTCCATTCTTTCCTTAAGAAACTCTCCGGCAATTTCATATGCCCTTTTGATGTGAAATTGGGATTTCCATCTTATTCCTTGAGGATCAAAATGCCTTAGAAAAGGCCAATAATCAGCAATATTAGGCTTCCCTGCCAACTCCATTATTATTTCCGCATGATGAAAAAACTTAGCTCCTCTTTTAGAATTTGGATCCAAAAGATCTTTAGAGAAAATAACATTTCCAATAAGATTAAATGACATTAAAGAGAAAAACCTCCCAATGTCAATTGCACTTTTACCAAGACACCCTTCTTGTTCTATAAAATGCAACATTTGGTCAACGCATTTTCTTCTCACAGCTTGCATGGAATTAATCCTACTCGCAACGAAAAACTCCGTGGTACACAATCGCCTCAGGGTACGCCAATATGGGCCGTATTGGGCCGTAATTAGTGAACCTTCATTGTTATTATCTCCTCTCATAGCATCATAAATTTTTCTTCCAGCAAGAACCAGATCATGATTTTTGAACATCTCACGCGCTGCTTCGTTTGATGAAATTACAATTGTGCCCATGGATCCTAACCATAGAGTCATTATATTGCCATGTCCTTGGGCTAATTTTGCGAATGACTGATGAGGTGCCATGCCAAGTTGGAAAATGTTGCCAACTAATGGCCATGGAGTTGGCCCAGGTGGGAGCGGTGGTGCTCGGTTTTTTGGATAAATTTTTCTAAGTTTATTCAGTATAATTAGTGCAATAACGCAGAGGAATAGTGAGAGAGAAAGAGCAAAAGCTTCAGAATCCATCGTCATCATGAGTGTAAACGAAGAAATGGTCGAAAAAGACTATAGTTTAGGGTTCCAAGAATTGGAACTTATATTTTCGCTTGAAGTGTATGAACCGATAACCCTTCAATCACCAGCTGCCCATATTTATGCACATGAGGCCGAACATATTGGGAAGTGACCATTTTTTATAATGGATCCAAATCGGTATTCTTTATAAAATACTCCTTTCATTATTTTTTCTTGTTATATTTTAAAAGTTACACATTTATATTTTTAACACAATATACATGAAAGTCATTGATTAATTCAAAAAGAATTAGAACTATAAGGCTTTCACTAACCGTACAAGACTGGAATTCGACATTAAACCGCTTCTCAGATAACTCGAACTCTGACCCTCTCTCTCACTTAGCATGTCAGGTGATATACTCAAGTAAAGAGAGTCACGCCATCAGCTTTTACACCTCGTATGACATTACACGCTTTACAGTAAATAGGAAGTTTTATATTTTTTTCCTTATAATATTGACTAGAATGTACTTCAAATTAATTTTTCTTTTCACTATTACCTCTATAAGATTTTAAGCTAATTATACAAATTTAAGTGATTTTGTGGAAAAGAAAGAATTATACAGAAAAAGAATGCACTTTTGAGAAAGAAGCAACTACTGTAACGATGAAATAATTTACATCTTAAAATTAAGCAAAGTTTATTAAATTAATTTTGTTAGATAACAAATATTATTAAGCATTTAATATTTTTAAGTATGTTAGATAACAATTTTCACAAATGACTTAATTGTTTAAAATGTACTTAGTTGCACTTATAAATTTTAATTAAAAATTTTTTATTTAATTTTAAAATTTAAAACCTGAATATTATATATAGTATATATATATATGCATATATAGATATATATACATATATATAGTATGTATATATATACATATACATATATATAGATATATATCTGTATATATATATATATGTATGTAGATACATATATAGAATGATCAGTTATCTGATCTATTTCAGTTTCTGAAGTACTAGAATCTTCTGATTCTAAGAATAATTTTTCTAAAGAATCTTTTAATTCTTGACTAACATCTAGACTATTAATTTTTTTCTTCATTTTACACTTATTGGCATAATGTCCTATTCTTTTACATTTATAACACACAATATTATTTTTATCTTTTCTTTTTTCTAATCTAATCAGATTTTCTTTTTAATTTTTTACCTAATTTTTCTTGAGAATATTTTCTTTTTTTCTTTTTAACATATTTATCATCTTTTCTATAATTATTTATTATTTTTCTTTGTGATGGTATTTCCATCCCAAATTGGCTACAAAATTGTCCTAATTGATTTCTTTCAGATAATAATCATGTCATAAATCGTTATAAAGATTTATATAAATTTATCCATATTGGACTAGTGCAGATTGCATTTAAACCTTTAACATTAGAAGGTTTACCAAAAAGTTTCATTGCATGCTTAAGGGATGCAAGAAATCTTAATTGGAAACAATCACTCATAGGTGTAATTCAATCAAGTCTGGCACATGGACCAGTTTATTTTAATGTTTATCCTAATCTTTCACTATCTTTAAGTGATATAAATATTCTTGATGCTTTAACATTAAATGTTAAAACCCATGGATATAATTATGTTTCTGGATCAGAACTCATTTGTATATGTTATAGAATTTATTATAAACCATTATTTACATTAAATCCTAATTGTAATTAGTGGATAAACAGATAAATGACACGGTTTTAATCGAAACCAATTTTAATAGATCTAAAATTTCTACTAGAAGAATTATAAAATGGGATGAAATCCCTATGCCTCATCAGTGGAAACTCGAAAAAACTGGTCATATCCAGTTTAAGACTGAACAAAATATTGACCATATTGAACAGACTCCTGAAGGAATTGTTTATATACAGATGGATAATATTCCATCCAGATTGGGTCATATCCCAAGGACTTATTCTACTATATCTGAACATTCTTTTATTTCACCTCTAATAGAGGAAAAAGATAATATTCCTTACAGAGTTTCTACTTCAAAGATAAGTGAACGTGATGAGAATAATCATCATGTAGAGAAATTATTTAAAAATAAAAAAAATATTGTAAAGGGTGTTTATAACACTAAAGATGCGGAAATAACCGAATTCGAAATGAATTTTTTCTTATGAATAAATCTAAAATAGATTTTAGCCCTGGATCTGAGGCTAGGCAAAAGGTAAAACCAGAATTTAATTTACCAAGATGGGAACCATTTAGAAAGTGGTTTTTCCCTAAGTTTAATACTGAAATAAGAAGTTATATTTCTGACGAATTTTATAAATTTTTGGTAAGGGTTTGTTATAAACATTCCCACAAACGTTTATCAACCAAGTGTGTTTCCTATTAGGATTTTCATATAAGAATGTTTTATGAAAAGCATCAATATAATCCCAATAATTATATTTAAATGATAATTTAGATTCAGGAATTATAAATTCCTTCTCTTTTAGAGGAGATATTCCCCATTCTTCAACAGATATAATCCGTTTAATTGTAATTTTACTAAAATTATAAATATTAGTAACCTTTGTATTAGGGAAAAAATGTGTTATATCGCATGAATTTACTTTAAATATATTCTCATAATACGGTCTTTGTTTATATGATGTGACAGCATATGATGCTGTATCGAGATATCTACTCATCAGTAGCCATGGATCATTTTTCCATTGAAGGTCTTTATTATCCAAAAGAAATATAATTTCTTTGTGATTATTAGTATGATATTAGGCTATATTATCCTCTTCTGTGATAACTTGGGAATGTGACCCAGATTAGGAGGTTTCACCTTCCTGCTTCTTTTTACCAGCAATGAATTTTTTAAATTCCTCATATAATGAGGCATCTGTATCAGCAATATTTTCAGCTATAAGCTTTTTGTTGCCCATTTGGACAATAACATTTTTGCTTGTATTTTGAGAGGTATTACCTCTCCCATGTCCACGGAAGTTATTTCCTCTTCCCCGCGGTATCATGCTGTAAAAATTCACGAGTTAAAAAATCTGGAAGACTATTTTCTTCTCATTTTTTTATAAATAATATCAAAATCAAATGGGGCTAAATGAGCTTGCCATCTAGCAAACATTTGCTTAGAAACATCATGTTTAAAGTCTTTATGAAACATAAATTTTGCTGCTTGACAATCAGTTTTGAATATAAATTTTTGATTGTATAAATCATCTTGAAATTTTAAAATACATTTTACTATTGCTAAGATTTCTTTAGCAATAGTTGCATAATTCTTTTGACTATCAGTCCATTTTCCTGAATGATATCTAATAAATTGTTCTTGCCTATCATTAGGACAAATTTGTGTTAAGATACCACCATAGCCTATATCTGAGGCGTCTGTCTCAATGATTTTTTGCCAATTAGGATTAGCTAAAATTAAACAGGGTAAAATTTTTATTTTTGCTTTTATTTTCTGGACGGTTGAAGTATGCTTCTCTGTCCAAGGTTTAGGATTATTTTTTAATCTATCGTATAAAATAGTTGTATCATAAGCTAAATTTTTATAATATGGTAAAATATAATTTAAACTTCCTAAAAATCTTTGTAATTAAGATTTTTCTAAGATTTCATTCGGAAATTTAGATGCAAAATCTATACTTCGATTAATAGGAATTATTTTTCCTTTTTCAATATTATGTCCTAAAAATCTTATATTAGTTTGAAATAAAACCATTTTTGGTTTTGAAATGACTAAACCATTTGGTATGACTAATTTTTTAAATATATACAAATGTTCAAAATGTTGTTGAATATTTTTAGAAAATATTAAAATATCATCTATATAAACTATTATGAATTCATTATAAGAAATAAAAATATCATTCATAATTTTTTGAAATTCAGAAGGTGCATTTTTTAATCCAAATGGCATAACCTTCCATTCAAAATGTCCTATTAAAAGCTGTTTTATATTGGTCAGTTTCATCTATCTGGATTTGCCAATATCCTGATTTTAAATCAAATTTAGAAAATATTATCGCTTCATATAATCTCTCTAGTAAATCCTTTTTATTAGGGATTGGGTGTCTAATCCATTTTAATACTTTATTTAAAGGTTTATAATTTATTACCAATCTTGGTACTCCTCTTTCTATTTCACTATGTTTATTAATATAAAAACCTGTACATGACCAGGGTGAGTTTGACTCTTTTATTAATTCTTTTCTTAAAAAAGAAGCTATTTCTTCTTTACATAATTCTAAATATTTAGAATTCATCTGACAAGGTCTTGCCTTTGTCGGTATATTATCTTCATTAAAATTATCAACATAAGGGAGCTTTACTATATGCTTTTTTCGATTCCAAAAAGCATTAGGATGGTCATTACAAATCTCTAATGAAATATTATTGTGAATTTTCCTAATTTTATCCTGTAATTTAGGATTTTGTAAAATTTCTTCAATATTTAAAGAGTTTATTTCAAAATTAAGAAAATTAATTTGATTTTGTTTTCTTAGAATAAAATCTTTAATTTCATTAATAAATCTAGTGTTTGGTTCAGTTATGAACTGAAAAGAAACCAGAGTTTTTCGTAAGTTCCTATAAGGCAATCTGTTCCAATATGTGTAATGGGAAAAATCTTTTTTATAAAAGGAGTTCCAAGTATAACTTGGTTAGTTATATTTTTTGCTAATAAAAAGCTTTAAGGAATGCAAACTTTATTATTGCAAATATATGCACGTGGTAATTTGAAATTAATTTGTAATTTATGACCACTTGCATGTCTCAAACTATGAGTAGTTTTCTCAAAATATTTAGTAGGAATTAATCCTTCTTGTATGACACCAATATCTTTTCCTGTGTCTATTAATGCAGTTAATTCTATAATTTCATCATGATTTATTAATAATCTTATTTTAACATATAATTTAAAAGATGTGATTATATCTAAAACAGATAGAAAATTTTCTTCTCCAATCTTATTAAGATTTTCAAAAGAGTTTTGTGTTATTAAAGTAGTTTCTTTCTTTATTTCTAAATTAGAAATTCGAATATCTAAATTTTTATTAACTTGTTTTAACAATTTCATTTCATTTCATTTTTAAGTGTATTAATTTCTTCATATAAATCATTTATTGTACTAGGAGATTTCTGAGAATTATTATTCTTTTGTTTCATTATCTTATAAACTTCTGACATTGTATAAGGATTATTATTTTCTATTAATTCTAATTCTTCTATCTTTCTACTATTATTACTAGAAGAGGGAATATTATCTATTTGTTCAATGAGTCTAGATCTTAGTTCTTCATCTTTTATTAATTTCAAGAATTCTAAGATATTACTATTACTCAAAACAATTATATCTGAATATCTAAATTGAGATATTATCCTATAATAATCTTCTTCATTTTCATCCTTATCAAGATTATTTTCCTTTTTACAAGGAATACAACATCCATTATCTTCTGAATCTTCAGAAGGATTAGTCATCTGATCTATTTCTGATTCTGAAGTAGTATCTTCAGATTCATCAGATTCTATAAATAATTTTTCTAAAGAATCTTTTAATTCTTGATTAATATCTAAACTATTAATCTTTTACTTCATTTTACACTTATTAGCGTAATGTCCTATTCTTTTACACTTATAACAAACAATATTATTTTTATCTTTTCTTCTTTCCAATCTATCAGATTTTCTTTTTAATTTTTTAGCTAGTTTTTCTTGAGAATATTTTCTCTTTTTCTTTTTTACATATTTATCATCTTTTCTATAATTATTTATTATTTTTCTTTGTGATGGAATTTGCATCCCAAATTGACTACAAAATTGTCCTAATTGATTTCTTTCAGTTAATCTTTGTCTTTTAATTTGTTGATTTAATTTGATTTCATTACATAAGGCTATACCTTCTTGTACACAAGTACCTATAAGGTTCCCATAAGTATAACTTTCATAAGGAATAGTCATTCTATCCTTTCTAAGGGTTTTTCTAACTCTTTCAACAAATAAATTGGGTAGTCCATCTATAAATTTAGATTTCCAATGAGAATTATTTCTCTCAGGTAATTCCATAACTCTATTAAGGAAAGCATCTTTATACCATCTAAATTCAGATAATGTTTTACGTCTTAAATTTTGTAATAAGGTACGAATAGTTTCACTATTATCAGATATTCTACCTATAAAATGTTCTAATATAGTAACTACCAGTGTATAAACTGCTGTTTTACTAATTTGATTACCTTCTTGTTTTATACTATGATAAATTTCTTCTTTATCTTGTAAGGATAAATAATTATCCCACCAACCTTTAAGTTGGCCAGTAAATCGTGCAACTATCATTTTTGCTATATTGACATTACTATTACCAATTGTTTTACTTATGGTGCTATACATTAACATTCTATGAGCTAGATTATAAATCTGTTTTTCTGTATAACCATCTAAATTCCATTCATAAATACATTTTCCATTGTAACTATTATTACCTATATATTCCTGTTCTTCATGTAGAATATCTACAGGGGAAGGTCTATTATAATAGTGTATTCTCTGAGTTGGTCTATCAGCAAATTTATGTAATTTATTAATTTCATCATTTATAACAGTCTTATAATCCTTAGTTTCTTCTAATTTATCTGAAAATTTATTTTCTAAAGTATTAATATTTAGTTTTTTAAACTTATTATCTATTAACATTTCAAGATCTGACATAGTCTTTAATTTATAATTTTTTATTTCAGGAGGAGGCTGAAGAGTTGGTGTAGCTATTATTGCCTTTTTCCCTGAAAAATCTATATTAGATTTGTCTAATTTTTGTACTAATGAATCTATTCTTTTATGGAGAGATATTATCTGTTCTCCTAAGACATTTAAATAGATGTTTGTATAATTTTGTTGTTCTATTATTTGATTTATCTGATTTACAGTTATGCTTAAAGTATCATTTTCAAATATTTTTGAAAAAGCTGTAAAACTTACTATATTATTTTCCTTTTCCATATAAAAGGGTTGTTGAGGAGGAAATATTCCTTTTATGATATTTCCATTTAAAAGCTTATAATCTCTTTCTAACACAGAAATATAAGGCTCTATATAATTAGACATGAACCATGGAACAAAAGGAAATAAGATATTATGCGCAGACAAAAATTTATAAAATTCGTCAAAAATATAACTTCTTATGTCAGTATCAAAATTAGGGAAAAACCACTTTCTAAATGGTTCCCATCTTGGTAAATTAAATTCGGTTTTTACCTTTTGCCTGGCCTCAGATCCAGGGCTGAAATCTATTTTAGATTTATTCATAAGGAAAAATTCATTTCGGATTCGGTTATTTCCGCATCTTTAGTGTTATAAACACCCTTTACAATATTTTCTTTATTTTTAAATAAGTTCTCTACATGATGATTATTCTCATCACGTTCACTTATCTTTGAAGTAGAAACTCTGTAAGGAATATTATCTTTTTCCTCTATTAGAGGTGAAATAAAAGAATGTTCAAATCTAGTAGAATAAGTCCTTGGGATATGACCCAATCTGGATGGAATATTATCCATCTGTATATAAACAATTCCTTCAGGAGTCTGTTCAATACGGTCAATATTTTGTTCAGTCTTAAACTGGATATGACCAGTTTTTTCAAGTTTCCGCTGATGAGGCATAGGGATTTCATCCCATTTTATAATTCTTCTAGTAGAAATTTTAGATCTATTAAAATTGGTTTCGATTAAAACCGTGTCATTTATCTGTTTATCCATTAATTACAATTAGGATTTAATGTAAATAATGGTTTATAATAAATTCTATAACATATACAAATGAGCTCTGATCCAAAAACATAATTATATCCATGGGTTTTAACATTTAATGTTAAAGCATCAAGAATATTTATATCACTTAAAGATAGTGAAAGATTAGGATAAACATTAAAATAAACTGGTCCATGTGCCAGACTTGATTGAATTACACCTATGAGTGATTGTTTCCAATTAAGATTTCTTGCATCCCTTAAGCATGCAATGAAACTTTCCAGTAAACCTTCCAATGTTAAAGGTTTAAATGCAATTTGCACTAGTCCAATATGGATAAATTTATATAAATCTTTATAACGATTTATGTCATGATAATTTAATAATTTAATTTGAGTTTCTTCATCATCTAATGAAACTGATTCTTCAGTAATTTTTACTACTTGCTTTAAGCCAAGTTTCTCAAAAGTTCCTAACTGAAGAATCAATATGTATATATATGTATATATATTCTCAAATTATTATCTCTTTTTATATATAGTATATATAAATATATGTATATATAGTATGTTTATATAAATATATGTATATGTATATATATGTATATACCTATATATAAAATATATATACATATATATTCTCAAATTATTGTCCTTTTTTTATATAATTAACCATGATGAATTAATTTTAGCTTTCTGATTCAAACTTCAGTTTTAAGATTCAATATTCAGAAGATTCATAATTCAAAACTTAAATAATTCAAACTTCAATTTTTAGTTTTATCAAATGAAGCTTAAGTGGTTTGAGTGATTGGTAATATTAGGGGAAGAAGAGTTTATTACTCTCTCTGTTTTTTTTACATGTCATATTGTAAAAATAATCCTACATTTAGTGAACTCTTCCACTATACCCTCATCAAACATACATTTCAAATTTTTTTAATTCTTCTAATATAAAAAATTTGTTAAAATAATAATGAAGAGAGAAATTATTTGAAGGATATTCTTTTCCACGTAAGAAAAAGAACATCTAAACTTCTTTTCTTAAAATATATGATGTTCAAAATGTAACGAGTAAAAAGACCAAAGGGAATAAGTAAATAAGATAGCATTGAAAAAATATATACAAGTAGCTTATATTATAAAATTATAAAAACATAATTCTATTCTATGTAATATTTTTCTACTCTCTCTCCTTTTTCAACGGTTTAAATCGTTTATACTACTTTCTATATGACTCTGTGTACCACTTACTAATTTTAGTATATTTATTAATATAATATATTAAATCAAAGATAAACTTTAAGAGAAAACATATTATAAATAGAAGTGATACAGAGAATTATACACAAATAGTACAGACGATTATGAGTCCTTTTTCAAACGATACTTTTCAAAATTTTTGTATTTCACGATAGATTAAATGTTGGTTTCAGTCCCCAACATATTTAACTTGTTCAAGTTTTATCCCTAACAAATATTTTTATCTTTTTTTGTCCTCAACTAATTTACAAGTAATCTTTCTAGTACTTTTGGACGAATCCTAACAATTTTAACTGGTGATCAATGATTTCTCCCCGTTAAATTAAAATGAAAAAGGGTAAAAATGAAAAATTCATATAATTTAAGGTAAAATAAAAAAAAGAAAAATTCTTTATTTTACTTGAATTGTATGAATCTCTATTTTTACCATTTTTATTTTCATATAACAGAAGATAAATCGTTAGTTACTGAATAAAATTGTTGAAATTCATCTAAAAACACCAAAAACATTGTTTGTAAATTAGTTGAAGGCAAAAAAATAAAATAAAAATATTTGATAATGATCAAATCTGAACTATGTAAACATGCTGGGTACTAAAACCAACATTTAATCTTCACAATATTAGAAAACCTTTGAACTTTTTCAAATATATACAATTTTCGTTTTCCACAATTTTCTCAATATTCGCTTATTTATTTTTCTCACTTTTTAAATCTTTCTTCTTATTAGGTAATGGTATACCATTATTTTTCTTCAAAATTTTATTATTTCTAAAATATTTAATACTCCCCCGTTTCATATTGTTTCATATTATTTCTTGCATACGTATACTTTTTTCATTTCAAAATATTTGTCGTTTTAATAAATTAAGGGAGTATTAAGTAATACTTTTTCATATATATATATATATATATATATGTTCTATCTTCTTAAATTAAATAATTGTTATAAAAATATTAATTAGGATTATTAATGACGGTTAAAAATAATTAATCCAAATAGTATTTTTTTTAATTTAGATAATTTAATTATTTTTTTAATTTTTGTATGTGTTTTAAGATGACAATTAATATAAAACGGAATTTTCAAAATATGTTTTATTATTTTTGTTTTTAATGAACTGATTTTGAAAGGCGATACTCGCATGCATGAGTGCTTACTTTATGAGTAGAAGACGAATCTTAACATATAAATAATAAACGTTAATTAAATTATAAAAGATAAACGTTGAAGATTATTATTTTTATTCCTTTTAAAGCTAGGCAAGATGCTTAAACTATCTTCCAAGAGAGGTTATAGAAAAAGGGATTATAGAATTTCTGTCAATTAAATATCCTAACAATTAATAGTGATAATCAGGAACCTCTTAATTTTTAATTGAGATTAAGAATTTGTTAATATAAAAATATCCCAAAAGTTTGAAGTTGTTGTCAATGAAATACACATACTTTATTTCTTATGCAATTAAACATTTTTAAAGGTAATTAAACTGTTTTTGACGGTTAAATTACTTGCAATACCATTTCTTTTATAATAATTAAGGTTAAAGTACCTTTAAAATTAAAGATTTATCAACTAAAGAATCGTTCTTTTTTAATTGTCAATTAAGGGACAAGTTGCGACAAATGTGTAACTTTAAAAACTCATGATTTTATTTTCATAGTTCACCTCAAATTTCTTTAGATCTTTTTAAATTTTCTAATATATTTGACACTCTAACTTTTTCATTTTTCTTCATTATTTTTCACACCAAGGCCCTGTTTCTTAAGACTTTAAATAAAATTTTAAAATCTGAATTGTTTAAGTTATGAATTCTAAATCGTAAGCTGAATACTGAATTTCAAAACTGAAGTTTAAATCTAAATACTGAATTAATGAATAAGTGGTAAATATATATAAAACAGTGTAATAATTTGACAAACAATATATATGATATATATATATAGGCAAAACCAATCCCCAAAACCAACTGAGCCATGCCCATGTGGGCTGGAAGATGCTCTTTTTCTTTAAGGAAATAAATAATTCTCCTTTTTCCTTTTAATTTTTTATTTTTATGAAACAATCTTCCATAATTTCCTTTAAATTATAAACTTTTATCGCAAAATTATTTTTCTTCAACATTTATTTGGAATTTTCAGTATTTTAAGATTTTTAAATAGCTTTTTTTAATACATTTAAAGGTGACTATTTTTTTTTTTATAAAATACGTGATCAGTAAGTAGGTGTGCCTTCTTTTCTAAATTGTAGTGTCTACTTTTATAACTAACATTGCTTACTTTTATAACTAGAAGTTCCTAGTTTTAACACTAACAGTGCCAACTTTTACTACTGGAAATGCCTACTTTTATAATTCATAACTTTAAAACTAGACATTCCTAGCTTAAAACCTACGCATTCTTAGTGTTAAAACTAGGCATTACTAGTTTTAAAAATAGGCATTCTTAGTATTAAAACTATCCATTCATTGTGTTAAAACTAAGCATTCTTAGTATTAAAATTAAGCATTCCTAGTTTTAAAATTAGGCATTCACAAGCTTTAAAACTAGGTATTCCTAGCTTAAAAAACTAGGCATTCCTAGTTTTAAAACTACGCATTCGTAAGTTTTAAAACTAGCCATTTCTAATGTTAAAACTAGGCATTACTAGTTCTAAAACTAGGCATTCCTAAGCCTTAAAACTAGGTAAACTAGGCATTTCCAAACTTTAAAACTAGACATTTCAGGTTCTAAAACTAGGCATTCCCAGTTCTAAAACTAGCATTCCTAAGCTTTAAAACTTGGCATTTCTAGCTTAAAAACTAGGCATTCATAGTGTTAAAACTACGGATTCCAAGTTTTAAGACTAGGCATTCCTAGTATTAAAACTAGGCATTCTCAAGCTTTAAAACTAGGCATTCTTAGTTTAAAAACTTGTAGTGCCTATTTTTATAACTAATGGTGCCAAGTTTTAACACTAACAGTGCCAAATTTTATGCTAGAAGTGCCTACTTTTATAATTCATAGTTTTAAAACTAGGCATTCCTAGTCTTAAAATTAGGCATTCCTAGTTTGAAAACTAGGCATTCTTACCATTAAAACTAGCCATTCACAGTGTTAAAACTAAGCATTCCTATTATTAAAACTAGGCATTCCTAGTTTTAAAACTAGGCATTCCCAAGCTTTAAAATTAGGCATTCATAACTTAAAAACTAGGTATTCAGAAGTTTTAAAACTAGGCATTTCTAGTGTTAAAACTAGACATTGCTATTTCTAATACTAGACATTCCTAACCTTTAAAACTAAGTATTCCCAAATTTTTTATCTAGACATTCCCAAACTTTAAAACTAGGGATTCCTAGTTCTAAAACTAGGCATTCCCGGGCTTTGAAACTAGGCATTCCTAGCTTAAAAACTAAGCATTCATGGTGTTAAAACTAGGCATTCCTAGTATTTAACTAGGCATTCTCAAACTTTAAAACTAGGCATTCCTAGCTTAAAAACTTGTAGTGCCTACTTTTATAACTTGTAGTGCCTACTTTTATAACTAGAAGTGCATAGTTTTAACACTAACAATGTCAATTTTTATAACTAGAAGTGCCTACTTTTATATTTCATAACTTCAACACTAAACATTCCTAGTGTTAAAACTAGGCATTCCTGGTCTTAAAACTGAATATTCTTAGTATTAAAACTAGTCATTCATAGTGTTACAACTAAGCATTCCTAGTATTAAAATTAGGCATTCCTAGTTTTAAAACTAGGCATCCCAAGCTTTAAAACTAAGCATTCCTAGCTTCAAAACTAGGCATTCGCAAGTTTTAAAATTAGGCATTTCTAGTGTTAAAACTAAGCATTATTAGTTCTAAAACTGGTCATTCCTAAGCTTTTAAACTAGGCATTCTAAAGCTTTAAAACTAGGCATTCCCAATTCTAAAACTAGACATTCCCAAGCTTTAAAACTAGACATTCATAGTGTTAAAACTATGCATTTTAATGCTTTTGATTTTCTCTTTTGTGCTCTGGGTTTGGTTCATTTCTTCTCTTAAAGTCTTAAACAACAGCTGAGGAGTATAACTTTTTGTTATTGAAAAAGAAAAAACTTTTATGCCATGGATTTTCTTTGATTTTGATATGTTTCAATTAATTATCGAATTAGCTTACTGTTGCTGTTAGATTATATTTTCTTAGAGACGATAGAAATGGTGTGCCAAAGATAGTTGTTTCTTGCTTAATTTTAATTCCAATAACACGTAGCTTGTTATGAAAGATTGCCTATTATGTTGAGTGCTACTTTATTGAACTTAAATTTAAGTGTTACTCCAAAGGGCATTATTTTTGTAAACTTATGTATCTTTACATTTAATAGTCTCTAGTTTTTAAGTTTAACATCTTACTAATTCTCTTACTAATTCTGCTCATCCGCAAGTAGTTTCTAATTATGCTTATTTCATTTCGAGAACCCTATCCCTAATTCTTTTAGTTGTGCACAAAATTGATCTGTTTGTTTGAATTATTTCCTTGTTGATGATTTAAATTGATGTGTTTATTTTTTCCTCATTTCAATTTTTGACACAAAGTTGCTAGCATTGGTAAAGAGTTTCAATTCATTAGCAAGTTTTACTGTTTAGGTGTATATGTAGATAAGAAGAAAATTTCTTTCAATTTCTTCTCATTTTGCATCAATTCAAGCTCTATTTTGCTCTTTATAGTTTGGTTATAGTTCGTGTTACTTCCTTTTCTCCTATTTCTGTATCTCTAATTGTTTTTATGTAGTGTTTCATAGAGAAGTTGGCTAATAAAATGATTCATTTGATTGTAAGGTTAAAAAAAATGTAAGTTCAAAGTATTTCAGATTTGTTATTCACAATAATATTTTAGTTCTTTTTGGTAAAAGAAATATATGTATTTTTAGTTTAAAAAGATGAAACCTAA
The DNA here is from genome assembly GCA_028651295.1 of Catharanthus roseus. Classification (NCBI taxonomy): domain Eukaryota; kingdom Viridiplantae; phylum Streptophyta; class Magnoliopsida; order Gentianales; family Apocynaceae; genus Catharanthus; species Catharanthus roseus. The sequence continues at coordinate 13,384,233 of JAPQWS010000104.1, forward strand.
ATCAAATATGCATGTCATTTTGTTAGTTTAATATTTTTTTCAGTGGGATTCAATGTTCTTTTTAAATAATTTAAAAATTAAATTTTAAATTTATGAAGAGATGTGCAATTCGCATTCAACGATAATATTACTCTTGCTATCCAAATTGTTGGAGAATCCAATGAAAAAGAAAATTATGAATTTGGATGAATTAAAAAAAGGTTTGTTTAACATGTGACTTTATGGAAAACCATGACATGGATTGACTTTTCAAGTTGAGATATAAGCTTTCTTATGATTAAAAGTTACGTGCAAAATAATACTCTCCCTATTTTAAAATGTCTTTTTTTTAAAATTATATGCTATTTCATAATAAGTGTATTTTTGCAACATTCAAATATTATTTATTATTCTTTGATCCATTTTATCCTCTTCTCTCTCTCTCTCTCTCTCTCTCTCTCTCTCTCTCTCTCTCTCTCTCTCTCTCTCTCTCTCTCTCTCTCTCTCTCTATATATATATATATATTTCACTCATTTTTCATTCTTTTATAGTTCTCTTTCTTTATTTATGAAGGGTATAGAAGTCATATAAAATACTTTCTTGATTTTATTTGTGCAAAAAGTTACACCATCTCTTATTTTGAAACGAAGGAAGTACATAAATAGGGAAAATTTTGTTATTTGAGTGAGATTGAATAATAGGAATTTTGAAATTTATTAGTATATTGTCATTGGTGGCTTCATGAAAATTTAAATTTTATTCTGTTACTTTTTTAATTATTGCCTAAATATTGTTTAGTATGGTGATTAATTAATTTTTTTGTTTAAAATTAATCTCTTTTTTTCTTTTAGTTTTGTTCCTAAGGATTATTCGGTAACATATTGTCCATTATATACACATTAGAGTATGTGATAAATGAGTTTAAACTTTATTTTACGGGGGAGCCCTAACTCTTTAAACTTTACGGGGGAGTCCTGACTCTTACAGGTTTTACGGGGAGCCTTGATTCTTTAAAGCTTTACAGTAGAGCTCTAACTCTTAAAAGTTTTACAGGGGAGCCTTGACTCTTCCAAAGCTTTACGAGGGAGCTCTAACTTTTAATTATTCGTCTAATGTGTTTATTGCTTGTTTGAATGGCTTGTGTGCTTGGAAAATGTCCATAATACAGAGGACTGCCAAAATTTTTCTAAACTTATAAAAAACTTAGAATATTTAGTAATGACTTAAAATTAAATTTGAAATGAAACGAGAAGTTGAAACTTCTTAAATATTTTAAGGGAAACTTTTTTAAGATTATAAACACTGAAACCCTAGACGAGAAGTTGAAACTTTTCAAATCTTTTAAGGGAAACTTTGTTAAGATTATAAACCTTAAACACTAAAACCTAAAGCAGAATCCCTAAACCCTAAAACCCCTGTTTATAAATTTTATAAGTGATTATAAGTTATATATCCTTGGTAAGACTATAAGATTATATAAGACTTTTAAGTACGTCTAAAATTTAAACTTTATAATCATTTCATAGAAGTTACGAAACTAACAATTCTTTCTCCTAATATTCTTAGAAGCTATGGAGAATATACCAGATCGTAGTTGGATGTGTAGAAAAAGAAGGCCTAGGATTAAAGGTCTTACAGTCTATTCATCAACGGGATAGATTGTTTTATTCCTCAGTATGTTGAATCCAATAATGGACGTGAAAATACACTGAGATATCAGTATTCAAAGTGTAAAATCAAGAATATTATACATTCCAATATTGTAAAAGAATACCTTTTGCAGTGGGGATTCGTACCTTGCTATCATAATTGGATAGCTCATGGTGAAAGCCTCTGGCACATAATGAGTAACGTATTCTTGAGGAACGTGTTACTTCACTCTAGTCTGATATTTGAGTAGAAAGTTTACGATCATTTCTGATTGAAGACAACTCGTATCATGCGATGATATTTGATGCAGTCGGTCTGACCATTTGCCCTCAAGATGAACCACTTAATCCCGAGGCGAAGAAGTTTTTTGACATGTTAAAAATGGTGGAGACACCATTGGTTGATAGGAATAAAAGGCATTCAGTGTTTTCTACGATTGCTGATTTGTTGTTCATTAAGTCCAAGAATCGATAGACTCAAAATTCGTACGATGATGTTTGTACATTTCATAAAAAAGCATTTGCTGCGGGGCAATCCTATGGTCGAAGATTGGTACGAGACTCAGAAATTAAATTCTGGTGTAGGACTCCTCGTGCAAAGGATTGATGTTTGTTCCAATGGTTGAATGTTTAATTGGATGGAGGACTTCGATAGAAAAGAATGTAAATTTTGTGGTAGTCATCAGTATAAGATATGTGGGAAGAAAAGAGAGAAGAAGAGGAAACTGGAGCTGAAGAGACTGGTGAAGATGATGTTTTACTTTCTGTCAACTCTTATATTACAAAGATTGTATGCATAGAAAAGAACTACCGAGCACATGAGATGGCATGCAAAAAGCTCAGGAGCCAGATTTGGTGAGTCATCCTAGAGATGGTGAAGCGTAAAAGCATTTTCATAGGATTTACTCTGAATTTTTGGCAGAGCCGAGAAACGTGAGGCTTCGCTTATGTACAGATGGGTTTTCACCTTTTGGAGTGGCAGGAAAGAATACTCCTCATAGCCAGTAATGATAACACCGTATAACTTGCCTCCTTGGATGTGTATGAAAATGGAGGTAACATTATTCACGGTTCTCACCCCAGGTCTAAAAAATCCGAAAAGCAACTTGGATGTTCATTTGCAACTATTGATGAAGAGTTCAATCAGTTGTGGGATGTTGTGACCCTTACTTATGACTTTTCGAAGAAACAGAATTTCCAAATAAGGGCCGCACTTCTTTGGATAGTTAGTGATTTCCCGACATACGGTATGTGGAGTGGTTGGAGTACAGCAGAAGTGTTGGCTTGTCCGTATTGTATGGAACAGAGACAGTCCTTTCGGTTGCGAAATGGTGGAAAACAATCTTGGTTTGATTTTCATTGATGTTTCTTACCACTGATCATCAATTCAGACAAGATTCAAGGTCTTTCAGGGAAGGTAAAGGTAAAGACCACTCGCCCCCTCCACTGTAACTTTCTGGAGAGCTCATATGGGATAGGGTCCAAGAGTATCCAAAAATTACTAAATTGGAAAGGAATTGGGCAAGGAAGATGGTAGGGAAAGGATCACAAATAGACAAGAAGAAGTATATTTTGGGGATCTTTCTTACTAGCGTCCCTCTTAGTCTACCATAACATTGACATTATGCATAACAAGAAGAATGTTTTTGGTAATATATTCAACACTGTGATGGATATGAAAGGGAAGTCTAAGGGTAATATCAAGGGTAGACAAGACCTATGTTTGTATTGCAATCGACTGGACTTGTTGATGAAAGAGAGCGACGGGGGTAAGTTTTCCAAGCCAAAGGCGTGTTACACCATAACCAAAGAACAAAAGAAAATGGTGCTTGATTGGGTTAAAGAGTTACAATTGCCACAGATATGCATCTAACTTGGCGCGATATGATGATTATAAAGAAATAAAGATCACCAGCATGAAAAGCCATGATTGTCATGTGTTCATGGAACGACTGTTGTCGAAGATAAACGCGTCATATATGCATGAACTAGAGGAAATTCCCATTTTGATGTGTAAGTTAGAATGCATCTTCCCTCTAGATTTTTTTGACGTAATGGAAATTTGATGATTCGTCGCCATACAAGGCTAGGGTATGTGGTCCTGTCCAATACAGATGGATGTACCTATTCAAGAGGTAACCTATGTAACCATTCATGTATATAATTCAATAAAAATTTAGATTATATTATATGACTCATTTATTTATACATTGATTTAACATTAATTAGGTACTTGCACCATATAAAGAAGACAATAAAAAATAAGGCTAGAGTTGAGGGATCCATTTGCGATGCTTACATAATTGAAGAGGCTGCGTATTCTTCAATTACTACTTTGAGAAAAGCGTTCCCACACTCCATAAGAAAGATAGACAAAATTGGTGATGTTGGGGATTCTATTCATGATGAGGATCTATCAATATGCAATCAACAAGGAAGAAATTTCAGTCAAATGAGAAAAATATACTTGGAGAGCCGAGAAATCAATGCAATATATAACTATATCCTCCTTACTACAAGGAACTGGAACCTTACCTTCTGTAAGTAAACCTACATTCTTTACTTAATACACTTTTTATGATATACATATACATTTAATAAGCTTTATATTTAATAAAATGTAGGAAATACGAATTTGAATTTCGAAATATCAATCCGAATATAACTGCTAATGAAATTCAAGAGAAAATAAGCGAGAGAGATTCACAAAAGTAATTTAGAAATGAAGTAAGTTAGTTCTATGAAATTATTCAAATTTAAATCACATTCAAATTTAAAAAATCTAATGAACAAAATTGTTCTAGTGTATACAGATGCATGATCCTACAAAACAGTCTAGTGAACTCATGAGGAATCTATCTTGGGGCCCTAATAATAAAGTGGAGACATACACCGATTATATTATTAATGGGTTTCGGTTTCATACAAAAGATAGAGGTGTAGAGGAAGAAACGTGTAATGACGGTGTTTGTGTGAAACCAAATTATTACAGTGTTTTAAAAGAAATAATTGAGGTCGAAATGGCTGGAGCACCAATCCAAAGGGCCGTATTGTTTAACTGGGACTGGTTTGATTCTTCAGATCGAGGAATAATATTCATCATCAATATAAAATTGTTCATTTGTAAAAAGACTGGAGATACAAAGGATACGATCATTTTTTATTAGCTCATGAAGCAGAGCAAGTTACATTTCTTTCATACCCTGGCTCTAAAAGACCAAGGAAAGATTGGGTTAGTATAATAAAATCTCGACCGCAAGTAATGGATGTTTTGGTCTAGGATGATGCGTTCCAAGAGAACATGGACATTGGCGAAGGTTCAATAATAGATTCGCTGATTGAAGATGTTGGACCGCTCGTTTCTGATTCTCGTCTGTCAGAAAAGTTAGACATCAACGTTGAAACATGTTTCGAGGAGTTACAAAGTGATGAGACTTAAATCAAATGGGATTCCGATGAAGATTCCAGGAATATGCCGACAATAATACCGATGATTCTATCAATGAAAATGATAAGGATTTTGACACATAGAACATTGTGTGCTTAATGTTTGCACTTATATATATTTATAGTACTTATATATGTTTAGTACACTTATATATTTTTACATTTATATGTTTATCATACTTTTCAATAATCCATCCACGTTCCTTATATTGTAGGTACGAATGCTCAAGGACGGAAGAGAGCATTAGGTGATGATATTAGCCCGTCGACAGGCACACTACCGGTTGAGACACTGGCTCCACCAATGACACTGGCCCCACCGACACCTACTAGCACGACAGCTCTTCTTCCGCTGCTATCCACTAGTCAGCTGACTCCATCATCGGCTCCGCTGATGATGCAGGACCCATCGGCACTTGCTAGCACGACAGGAACACTTCTTCTACCGTCCACCTATCAGCCGACTCTCTCATAGGATCCACTGATGATGCAGGACCCACCCACTACCTCACAGTCGTATGCTTCGCAGTCAACACAATCAGTTCCAGATATTGATCCTTCAGCTTGGAGGCCTCCTCTTGGAGATTCTCGAGAGTTACTATATTTGCATGTAAACCAGTAAGTATTCATATATATATATATATACAATAATATTTATATTCTAATATAAACGTGCACTAATGAAATTTGTGTAATAGACTACAGTCCTCTTCAAGAGTCGCCACTCACATTACAGCTATCTTTCAGGAGCAGTTCAATGGGCCTTACCACACTTGGTCAAAGATCCCGCAGCTGGTCCGGGATATATTGTGGGGAGAGTTTCAGGTAAATATAATAAAACAAATAATAAAAGCCTTTGTTATTAAATAAATAGTTTTTGTAAAACAAACGAATAATAAACAAATATTCAATTTTAGAGAAATATAATAAAAACCTTCTTATTTTTTTCTTTTTTTTTTTTTTTTTGTTTTAGGTTGGAACAGACCTTTAAGTTTATTTTAAAACGTCTATGACATACTTTATATATATAATCATGTCTTTCTAACGTTATATATTCTATTCTAATCTTTTATCTTTCGGAAATGATGTATATGGGATCCAACCTACCCCATGACCAGGATAAAGATGGCATGGTAGTCCAAGGCGAAAGATGAGAGCGACGCTTAGGGATTTGTTGGGCGATACTCATGGAAAGAACAAGAGACCGTTGTGGATTGATGAGAGCTACTGGACCAAGATTAGAATCATTAGAATACCCTTGCATACAAAGCCCAGTCCAAACAGAAAAAGAGAAACCGGGCTCAACGATAGGGAGGATGGGGAGCTGGGAAGCACATGGGTGGTTCCTTCTCATTCACAGAGATGATTATGAAATGGGTAAGAAGTTTATTTAATATTAAATTCCGCTTATTAATTAAACTAACTTAGAAAAAATGTTAATCCTTTTGTTTTTGTGTTGCAACAAAAGGACTTGACTCAGAGGTTCTCCAAAAGCAAGTACTTAGAGGAGCTTCACAAGCATCAGAAGGGGGAGAAGAAGGGAGAGGACGTAGATTTTTGCTCGGCATAATTTTGGGTAAGGTTACTAACAATTATAACTTAAGTATATATAATGTTTCATAACTTATAATATTTAAGTTTATATTATGTTTTATAACAAAAAGTTAAATTCACTTAACATTTTATTTTGTAGGAGAAATTTCAAGAGGTCTGAAGAAAGGCCGAGGAGGATACTAAGGCGTCAGGTACTGTTATGCCCAATGATCTCCAGCAGATGGCCACTGTAGCTGGTGGGGTGACCGCAGCCATTTGTACAGAGCTGGTTTGGAGGCGGCTCACTTCATAACAGAGAAAAGCCGAGCCGCGTCTGGATTAGCATCGTGTTGCTTGGATCATGAGCACCAGCTTATGCAGAGGGTTGAGGATGCTGCTTCGAGAGTATCTGCTGCCTTCGAAGAGCACATCATGCCGCAATTCGAGCATGATCAGCTGGCGTACATTCCATTCCCACCGATGATACCCCTTCTTAGAGCTGTGATGAGTGCTCATACTTTCACATCTACATTGACTGCAGTAGCAGCAGGGACCTTCGAGATGCCGGACACGAGATTCTAGTACCCCCTCCCCCTTCTATTCATGCTCCCAAACTACCTCTCCTTTACCCAATCCCACGGATGGTGCTCCCCCACCTCTATAAATGCTACATAGGCTACACTTTGATGGATGTTCTTTACGTTTAATGGATGTTTATGTTTTCCACGTTTGATGGAAGTTTATGTTTTTAAAGTTTCATGGATGTTTTGATTGGTTTATGGATTATATGTTTAGTTCATGGATTTTTTTAGCTTTCATGAATGTTTTATATGGTGCTTGTTGGGTTTTTTGTATTTTAGGGATTTTCGGCCCTGTTTTCAAATAATATATAAAAAAATATTATTGATGGAACATCGACGGCCCTATGAAAAATATTTTTAAATTTATTTTTTTTAAATTTTGTTAGCGACCACTTTGTCGTCGACAAGAGTCATTAGTACGTGTTACCGACGGAGTGTATATGCGTCAGTGGTCCCATTGGTAATGATTAGCAATGACTGTCTGCTTATCAGTAGAGTCGTTGGTAGTTTCGTTGGAAACAAATCAAAAACATGGCCCTCGATATCCGTCGATAAATCAAATTACCGATAACTGGTCGTTGGTAATTCTTGTTAATGAGAAAATTCGGCCGACGACGTCGTTGGCATTAGTATGCGTCAATAACAAAAGAACACCGACGGTGATCGGTTCAATTTTTGTAGTGTAGAACTAGGCATTCTTAGTTTTAAAACCAAGCATTCCTAATTTTAAAACTAGGCATTCCTAAATTTTAAAATTAGGCACTCTCAAGCTTTAAAAACTAGGCATTTCTAACTTTAAAACTTTCTTTTTTTGTTTGTGGAACATTGAAAGGCTAAATCACCACCATAGTAATGAAATAAAAATTCATTAATCAGCTTTGCATGGAGGAGAGTAATATATCTTGAAGGCCTTAGGCAAGTAAAAAATGGCAATAAGAATGTAAACAAATTGAAGCACTATAATGCCATATTCGCCACCGGAAGAGCTCTTCCCACGTATAACCGCCGACCACTATTGCTGTAACCCATCTTCGTCTCGTAGCTTCTCAACCACTCCACAAGTGTGAAAATCCTTCTCAAGTTGTAAAAACTGACACAAAAAATATGAATTGGAAGTGAAAATCCACCATAAACGACACTCCTTAAAAAAAAATTTGACTGGCAAGAAGAAAAAGGTGCAGTGTGCAACCAGAAAAAATCAGTTCAGAAAGTTTATCATGCCCAAGGAGTTATGGGTGAAGGACACCTGCAAATTCATACAGAGCTTCAATATGTCTATCCACAAAAAACGATGTAGTTTTCGCACTAGGTACAACTTACATGGTGTATTTGAGTGCATAGTATAACAACCCCATATAACTCTGGCTTTTTCCACAAAACCTCTACCTTTTCTGTTTTTTTTCTTGACCCTAGAAAAAAAATGATTATAGTTGCTTTAAATATATTAGTTATAAAGCTTGAAATTAGTCAGGGTTAAACCATGGTGTTCTTCATGTTGGAATAGTAATAAACTTGTCATAACACATACTGGTGTTACTTGTGTTGAAAAACTAAACTTACAAAATGTTTTTATTGTGACTCAACTGAAAATGAATATTGTTTATGTTAGTAAAATCACTGCTAATAACTCCTGTCCTGTTGAATTTATGCTTATGATTTTGTTATCAAGAATCAAAACAATAGGAAAGGGGCATAAGAAAGATCTGTTGTACGCTTTAGACTTCCATTTTCATGAAGCTCTGGCAGTAGTGAGAAATAACTAGCAACCCATTTTCGATGTGGCATTGTTGACTGGGACACTTTAGTTGACAGATTATGCTTCTATTGAAGGGGAAGAAAATAATTGATATGAAAAATTGATTGTTAATGTGGAAAGTGTTGCAAATTTCTTTTTAGTTTAAATAATAAAACATCTTGATTTTCCTTTGCAAAAGGTGCACTATAATCTTTGGGGACCTGACCCTATTGCTTCTAATATAATCAAGGGTTTACTTGTTATGCAATGTCATTGAGGACCACTCATGATCCACTTGGTTGTATCCTTGAAGAAAAAGTAAGATTTCTTCTCATGTTTTGTCAAATTCTGAAATCAGTTTGACACAAACATTAAAATTTTTCAGCGTGATGGAGGTGGAGAATTTAATTCTAATGGATTTCTTAATTATATCAATTATTGTGGTATTCCATTACTGATTTCATGTCCCAGAACACCAAAACAAAATGGTGTTGCAGAAAAAAAAAAAAACTTGGACACATTGTGGAAACTGGTTTGACTATTCTATTTGATGATAACTTGCCCATATATTTTTATGGATTGAAACCTTTCTTACAACTACTTATCTCACCAATAGAATTTCATCCTCAGTCCTTCAAAATAAATCTCCATATTCCAAGTTATTTTGCAGGGATCCTAATTATAATGGTTTGTGAGTGTTTAGATGTCTTTATTTTCCCTCCTTATGTCATCAAGGGGGCAACAAGTTTGTCAAGAAAACTTATCCTTGTGTGTTTATTGGATATAATTCACTTCACAAAGGATACTAGTGTTATAAATACCATGTTATGTTATCTTTAAGGAAGTAAATTTTTCTATCTTCCAACTTTATCAGAGGTAACTTCTCCATCTCTAGAGCTTTCTAAATTCCTAAGTACTGATGGATGGTTTCAACAGTCCCCTGCAGATGATACTATATCACATTACCAACAAGGATAGTAATTGATGATATAGAAGTTTGACCTGAAAGCCCTTCTACATTCATCGTCGATGATTCTATTCCTACTGTCAACAGTGATGTTCTTGCAGTGAACAACATTCTTACTTTTGACATTCATATGCTTACCTTGGAGACTGCCATATACTGTAAAACATAATAGTCATACTATTGACAATGTCCTTCTATCAACACTATTATTCTTTAGTTAATATTGTTGATACTGTTGACAATCGTGATCTTACTATCAACTCTGTTTCCACTGTCGAAATTAAAATTACTGGATATACTTTAACTTCTCTCAACCACAGCGAACTCTCCAACCTCTAAAACACTTGCAGGATTATAAATGTTATATCACAGAGGATACCTTGATTTGTCGCACAATATCATTATCAAGCACTCAAAGACCAACTTTTGGTGGAACCCATAAAATAAAAACTAAGAGCTCTTCGTTCGAATAAATCTTGTTCATTAGCTACACAATCTTTTTCCACTAATATTGTCAGTTATAAATAGGTATTAAGAGTGACATGAAAAGAAGAAGACTCTCTTGATAGATTAAAAGCTCGTATAGTAGCTCAAGTCTTTACTCAAGTCTCTAGTCTTGACTTTGATGAAACTTATAGTCCGGTCATTTGTCATTCCACTATTTGACTGGTTATTGCTCTCTCCACCTCTTTAAATTGGTGTTTGTGATAGCTTGATGTGAAAAATGAATTCTTACCTGGAGAGCTTAAGGAATTGGCGTATATGAAGCAGGCGCTTGGTTTTGTAGATCCAAGCAAATTTTACCATGTGTTTCTTCTTCACAAATCCTTTAAAGTGTGGCAACAAACGCCCCGTGCCTGGTTTGATCGATTTTCTCGTTACATTTTTCACCTTTGTTTTCGATTGTAGAAAAGTCAATTCTTCTTTGTTTGTATATCATCATAATTCCATTGTTGTTTTGATGCTCATCTATGTAGATGTTGTTTTGGTCACTGGTAGCAATAATTCATTTATTTCAAACTTGATGTCATAGTTGAATTTTGGATTTGCCATCAAGGACCTTAGTTCTCTTTATTTCTCTTTGGATGTTGAAGTCAAAAATCTTAATGGTGACATTGTTCTCTCATAAGGAAAGTATCTTAAGGATTTACTTCCACGTACTGGCATGTTCAATTGTGCTCCTACAGCAACTCCTATGGTACTTAAGGAGAGGGATCCTATTTCTAATACTTTGGTTGATTCTACATACTATAAAAGCATTCATGGAGCTCTTTAGGATCTCATATTCGCTCCACCATACATTTAACATGTTGTGAATAATGAATGTCAATTTTTAGTCCACCTATAGAACAATATCTTCAAGAAGTCAAGTGAATTCTTTTGTATCTCAAAGGTACTCAAGACTATGGTCTACGATTGCTCTCTCATAGTCCACCGTCTTTATATGCTCTTTTAGATGCTCATTGTGTGAAACACCTAATCCCACATAGACTATGTATGAAGTATCTGTATAGTATATAAGCATAGGCCTAAGTGTCTATGACACTCTTGGGGTATCTGTTTGGCATAGCGAGGATGATTACCAATTACGGGTCATATGTGATATCAAGCCCATGAGTCGCGACCCTCTCAAGCTTGCGGGTCATGACATTGTGGTGTCAGAGCCTACTTACCAGCCAGATGTATGTGAACTAAGTGCTACATCAGAAGGAGCAACCTCTAGAATCCCATGTGGAATTAAGTGCTACACTGGTGGGAACCACCTCTAGAATGTCACACCCTTGGTCTAGTCCTGGGCTAGGTGTGATGGGGCGCCTAGTAAGGACTCTATGCCCTTAAGGAAGTGAATGTGAAATCTCATGGGATATGTATGAAGGATTTTTATGCTATATAAATTTGGGCCTAAGTTTCCATAGCACCCTTGAGATATTCATTTTGGTATAGTGAGGATGATTGCTAAGTAGGGGTTGTATGTGCTGCTAGACCCATGAGTCACACTCTCAACCTACGAGTTTGGGACATGACAGATTGGGTAGAATATTCCTTGATACGTTACAGTACTACTAGTATTTGTGCCTTCTTAGGGGCCAATTATATTTCTTGGACTTCCAAAAAGCAACTCATAACTGCTCGGTCTAGTTGTCAAGAAGAATATCAATTTATGGCCTGTACCACTACTTAATTTACTTGGCTGACGTACTTGTTGCGTGATATTGGGATTTCTCTTACTTATCCTCCTCAAACACTTCTATGATATATCTTAGTGCCCTTCATATGTCAACCAATCATGTATTTCATAAGCAGACCAAGCATATTGAAATTAATGACTATTTTGTTCGTGTAAAAGTAGCCATGGGCATCTTGTTACACAGTATGTGCCCTTCTACTCAATAAACAACATACATCTTTACAAAGTCTTTGCCACGAGCTACCGTTTTGCATCTTCGCAACAAGATGGGACTTCATTCCCACTCCACCTCCATCTTGATTGAGGGGGAATGATATGGAAAGTGATAAGAAGGATCAATCAAGAAGGATTAATCAAGATTAATCCCAAATCTTAGAGATTAAGGGAATCAAGATTATTCCAAAATTACAAGAATTCTCCACAGTTAAACTTATGTTTCATGTATATATACATGCTTTCGTGATTCGAAGCATTAAGACTTTTGGCTTTCTAAAGTAGAAAGTGGTATTAAATTATCTTCTATAACTTAACACTAACAAATAGTCAAGTTTGACGTTATGTTGTTTCAAGTGTTGTATATCAATTTAACACAATGTAAACTAAATAACTTAACATAAAGACCAAGAGTTGTTTAGGCAGTTCGCCGAACAATGCCTATCTCTGTAGGATCATGGTCACTAATTCGATCCACTATATGAGAAAATGCAAAGGAACAGTTGTACAATCCTAACTATTGATCAACCTGACCGCAGTAATTGACACACGCTTGCTAGAATAATTTGCTGCATGTTAGATTAGAGACACTCGATCTAACACCCCCGATGGCTAATACAAAGTGACTAGAAAAGAATGAAAGATCACAACCTAATTATTTATTACAATATGAATGAAACAAATAAAAATGTGAAGACTGTGGCGCTTCTTAACAGAAACAAATTGACACCAGCTGCATCAGAATTTTTCTAAACAAAATTTCCAGAGTTTTATCTCTCAAGTATATTAATGTACTCTCTTAATTTTGGTGAAGAAAGACATCTGTAGGTTTCTCAAATAAATAAGCAAACCGAAACCTTGTTAAAGAAAGTTTTCTACTTCAAGTCTTCTTCTAATCTTTAGCTTATTACATCAATAATCTTCAAGTTCATCTCCAAATCTTAATTAGAATGTGCTTCAAATATTAAAGGGATAAGGACTCCTTAATATAATTGAACTCTGCTTCTTCTAATAATGTCAAATCATCTTTTAATTCAACTAGGAAACTTCATTTCCCTAACAATCTCACCCTTTGGTATTGTTTGATTCAAAACTTATCTTCAATAATCAGCAATAGCAAAGTTCATCTGTGTGTTGACAACTGTTTTGACATAATATCGAAAAGCAACCAGAAGTTTCAACACAACCCAAAGTCAAAGTCATATAAAATGATTAGTGCATAACATTAACCCCAAGAACAAATATATAATGCACTTAGCACTTGTTAAACATCACAAGATTCAATAGTCGCCCTAAGAACCCATAAAATCTTGCTATTCAAAGTACTTTCTAACAGTTATGGATCCACTAACCATAGGAAACTAATTAGAAGAATGTGTTGATAGCGAACTGAATTTTTCCAACACCAATGTATTAACATGTTCATCATAAGAAAAATCAGTAATAGATGGAGTTGAAACAGGTTTACCAAAATTATTTTTTAGCATAATCAACAGTTCTCCCCTTTCAAATACCCTCCATTTTGATGGTTCATGTTGGCCATTTTCCATATTATCATGTTGTGTCAATTTGTTACATCCAACATCAGCCTCCTTTAACACCAACCATTTTGAAGAATCTTGATAAAGGTAGTGTATCCAACAAGATTATTACAAAATATTGTGGCACCAAACAAACCTATCTCATAAACTATTACAACCAAATCGAAATTCCTAATCTATTACAAGATTAAGATCTTCACAACAACAATCTTCAAAGTTGTGTAAGAAATATGAGAAGAAATATGAGAAGATGAAGAGAAGTAGAATATTAACCCTCAGAAGATGAACCTCAGAACACCTACAAACTCCTCTTAATCTCCAAACTTTCTCCAAAAGTCAGTCAAGCATCAGGGTGCCAAACAAGACCTTTAATGGTTGTATAATGAGGCACAAGGTAGAGAGAAGCTAATAGAGGTCCTAGAGAGAAAAGGAGACTGCCAGCTGTTTATTCCCAAGAGAGAATGATGGCTTCTCAAGAAGAGAAGAGTGGAGAATGCCTAAAAAATTTGAAATTAGGGCACAAGAATGAGAATGAGATGAATTTATAATGAGAAGTCCCCAGGGACGGGTCGAACCGACCTGTCTGACATCTCTTAGCTTAAAATAAAACAAATGGTTATGAGGCCCAATATAACTCATCATTGGGTTACAAAACAATTGGTCCAAAGATATAAGTTGTAGGACAAACCCAACAAAGACCTTGAGGTGTCTTTTTTGTTAAGCTAACTCTTATGTTTGAGTAATTTCCTTTAATTCAACATTTGTCAGTGTCCTTGTTTATTTCTGTTAGCATTGCACTAACATGAGCTTCATTAACAAATTCAAAAGTAATATTTTGAGTGGATTTCACCATATTTAATCTTGAAGCTACCGCAAAGAGAAGCTTTTTGAAACTCCAATCAAAAAATAAGAATCCAAACAAATAAAACAAAGATAATATGTTACCTACTTATGTTGAGAGTCCTAAGACTTTCATAAATAGGAGAGAGATAGACTTCAACTTCAATAGGGAGATTGAACACCACTCTTCTAGGAAGTCCTTGATAAGAGTTAGTTATTACACCTATGAAACTCTTTAATTACATTATGTGAGAGTTCCACTTGATATAGGACTCTTTGTATCTTTTTTTTTTAAATATGAATTTACCAACTTTTTTCTGATGATTTTTTTAAAAACATTATAATTGAAAGAAACAAGATACGTACAGTGTTCTGTCGAAGTCATCAGAATCACTTCACACTGTGTAAAGGCAAGGAGCTTTCTTCCCTCTTACATCACTTATTCCAGAAGTACTCTTTTTAACATCATCACTAAACCTAATTGTACTTCTATCATACGATTCATATTCTCTGAGAGCTCTATTGTTGCCTATCATGTTGTGAACAACCAATGCTAAGGTATCTCTGACATAGTGTACTAGTAGTGTTCAATGATAGTTGAGCAAAGTTTTTGACATATTTCCTGACAAACCAAAATCAATCTGAACTTGTCCAACTTTCTGTCAACAACAAAACCAGGTTTAGTAATAATTTTTTCTTGTTAAAGATCTTTAATTCTTTTGAAACACCGTCTCCAAACATTTTAAGAAATCCTACAATAATCACAAATCGGAGGAAGTTTCTTTGGTTTCATTCTCTTGAAGAATCTCCTCTTTTTAGCATTCATCAACTTGACTTTCATTACCCACAACAACTATATCTTTGATGCTTTTCTATCATATTGGATTACTAGTCACTGAATATACATAACCCAGACCAATGGGATCTCTAGAGTTTTAGATTCTTGTATTTCATCCAACTTCATCTTACCCTTATTTAGTTTTTCCATATATTTTTCTGCTTCCTCCAATTTTCTAATAATCTTCTCATGTTGAGCTATTGTCTGTTGGAGATCCTATTTCAGCTTTTGACACAGGGCATTTATTTGTGAATTTTCCTCCAACAGCTTGACATTTTCAATGTTAACCACAATATAATCTTTATTTAGCTCCTTCTATGTTGTGTGCAAAAGATTATATTTCTCCTCAAGCTTGTCATAGTCGGCCTCTTTCCTATTAAGCTCAACATTTTCACATTTAGTCAAAACATATTTATTAACACAAGTTGTAGTTTTGTTACCTAACTCAAATTGCAAGTGGAAGGAACCATTGTTGGCTTGTGAGTTTTCCTCATCACTCTCAGGTTGAGTGTCGTAGTTTGTGTCATCACCGAGAATGGTGTTATATGTCTTGTTCTTTTTAACACATTTGCACATTCAAATTGAATATGCCCTCTCCCACCACATTCAAAACACTTGATTCCTTTGATATTGTCCTCAATCATCTTTTTCTATGCTAGATCAAATTTGCTTCTTTGATCATCTTTGCTGTCATTGACACGTCTTCTATTCATATAAGCTCTTTTTATTAATCTGTTGAAATTCCTTACGAGCAACACAAGTTCATCATCACTTATTGGTTCTTCAGAATCAGTAGCATTCTCTTGAAATATGATACCTTGTCACATTGTCTAGTAGGGATCGTCATCTCATAAACTTGTAGATATCCAATCAATTCATCAAGTTTCATTGTTAACACATCCTTCTCTTCGTCTATGGCAGTAACCTTTGTTCTGATTCTATCTAAAAGGGACTTTAAGATCTTCCTAACAAGTTTTTCTTGATAAAAAACTTCACCAAGTTGATATGCTTGATTATCTATGTCACACAACTTGTTATTGAATAACTCAATAATCTCATCTTCTCTCATCCACAGTTCTTCAAATTTACTTGTCAACGTTTGAAGTCTAGTTATCCTTACTTTGTCATTCCCTTTATGTATTGTTAGCAAAGTATCCCATGCATCTTTTGTCATATCATATTGGGATATTGATGAGTGTATAATCAAGAAAATACAATAGGATGTTCCTAACACTATAATTCAAGACAAGTGGACCTAACAATGTAGGCGTGAGCTTTACGCGAGTGTCAAATCTCTCGAGGAATAGAAATGACTTAAGTACTAATCGTGTTTCTAATGTTTAGTCTAAAAAGATGATATTGTTTATGAAAAACTAAAATGAAAAAATAAAGAATTAGATCAATTAAAAGAAAGCAAGCAAATGTAAAAATGATTTTTTAAAAAGAAAAAAACTTAATAAGACAAGAGTTTGGATGGTGGAATCCACCGAATCCTTATTACTAATTCAATTGGAAAAACTTTAATGGCTACGGTGTTGAAAAACCTTAGAGGGGGTGAATAAGGTTTTTGGCTAATTTTTAAAAAGCTTTTGTAAATTAAAGATAAACCTCCAATTTTGTTTGAGAAAGAATTCTAAAACTCTTTTTAATAAAATTCTAAACCAAACAAATCTTGTGGTTAAGACAATTAAGTAAGAAGCTTAGAAAGAAAAGCACAAAGATTTATAGTGGTCCACTCTCTCAAAGAGTTACATCCACTACCTTGAGCCAACACCCAAGGATTTTCCAAATCCACTATAAACACAATATACACCAAATACAAATTTGAGGATAACCCTACAAGGGTTTTGCACACAATCTCAATTCACAACACAATGTAAATCAAAGGATTACCCATGGTTTTTTTCAACACAAACCTTTGATATCAATAAGAGAAAGAGATAAGTTTAAGAACAATGTTACCAATTTGAGCTTGAGAGATAGAAGATCAATTTAATGGAATGTTTCTACAAGCTCCTCTTTACTTTTTCTTTGATGATGATCAATAATGAAGCTCAAGAAGATGTTTGTTTGAGATTGAAAGTGTTTGAAATAAATGTGCTTTGAAGCTCTTTAAAAGTCTTAAATAATCTCAATAAATATTTCACCAAACTTCGTTTTTTTTTTTTTGCTGATAAAAAAAGTCTATATATATTTTCCGTTGCACTCTGTGAACGGTAATAATTTTTTACAGTAAACAGGAAAATCGGACAACCGATTCCTAAAATCGGACAACCGGTTATTAAACAGAAAGATTCGGACTTGTCCTGCAAGAAATCGGACGGCCGATTTTTTCTAAGAGTAGAAAAAATTGGACGACCGGTTCTAAAACCAGATGGCCGATTTTCAGATTTTACAGGCAATTTTTTAAGACAAAAGCTTTCCTTCTATTTCAAAAAACATGCATTCTTGATACTCATTTTAGAGATAAGAAGAAACTTTTAAAAGCATCAAAGCCTCAATCAAGAATGCTTAGATTTTATGAAAAGTTTATATTGAGAAAATCGTCAATGGAGCTTCATACATGATCAATAATCAAATAATAAGATTAGGGAGTTTTACAAAGAAATACCTTAGCACACCCTAAGTTAGACAAGGTCTTCAATGACTTGATCTTGGAATGGCTTGGTTTTTTGTCCTTTATTTTGCCTTCATCACCAAGATCTTTTGCTTTTTGAGAATGTAGACTTGAGACTTCAAAAGTGCTTATTTTGTTCTAAGAAAAGTTAGCTTAAAACTCCCAGAAACATATGTTACACATAATCAAAATCATAAGTAATAATGCCCTTAGGGCTAATAGGTGTGAATTAATTAAGTTGGGTCATCACTCAACTTGGGCAATCCATATCTCTAGGCGAAAGCCACCCTACTCACTAACCCTAAGATAAAAATATCTTTACTCCCTAACAAATTATAAGCACAATAAAATTAGGTGATTTAAAATACCTAAAAGTGAAAAATCGTATCTCTAGTTAATTTCTCCAATTAATCTCCAATTAGTTGATCGTTCTTCCTTTTTTAATTCTGAACAATCTTGCAATTAATATAATCTCGCAACAATTAAATTGCAAACACAATTGGAAGACAACTTAAATTTTAAAAAAAAAAAAAAATCGAATTCAAGATTTTAAACCAAGAACTCCATAATCAAGAATTAGGGTTCAAACCCAATCCAAATAATAAAAACTAATTATTCATTATAATAAAACTGTAAATCAACTTAAAAAGTCAATAACAAGAAAGGAAAAACAAAGCTTAGGATTGAAATCGAAGCCGCAATTGAAGTCTCAAACGTCTTCCAAGCTCGTCTTTTGAGTCGCCAAGTTGAAGATCAAAATCTTGAAATTGATTCTTCAATTCTTGAATCCAAATTGTAGAAATCTTGAAACTTTACTAACTAATTGAATGTATAAAAGCTGAAATTTGAAAAGTTTTTAATATAATCTAACCTAATTAATCTACTGCTAACCTAACTAAAACTTATTCAAAATCCTAGATTGTATATCTATCTATCTAACTATTGCTCCCTATAGTAGCTGCATAAAAACCCTTATATAGAGGTGAAAAATACAAGAAAACCTAGTTTGAATTGGGTTAAAATACAAGAAAACACAGTTTAAGTTTGATCAACTGCCCTTTCTAGCTAGACCTACTGCCGACGATAGGCCAGACCCTACCGTCCGTGGCACGGTTCTGCCTTGCCAATGCCGTTGTGCCCAAGGACCTACTGCTGACAGTAGGTTAGCCTACCTCGTGTAGTAGGTCGACTGTTTCATTGCCGATGGCTCTGCTTTTGTCATTTTTGCCCGTTTTTTGTTTCCTTTCATCGTTTTCTCTTCAAGAGGGCACCTAAGACAAGAACAAGAGATATTAAACTAAAATATATACTTTTATGTATTACAAACAATGAAATTAACATATAGAAAATATAGACAATTATGCACATATCAAATACCTCCACACTTATCTGTTGCTTGCCCTCAAACAACACAAACTAAACAGGCACAACGAAGGGTTAAAAACTTTTATTTTTTTGAAAGACAGAACACAAACCGATAGAAGCCAAACATATAAATAGTTAAAATCTCAAAACTTCACAAGCATTGGTAGCTGAAAATAAACAAAACAAACTCATCAAAGACAAAAAAAAAACAACTCAGAAAAGTTAAAGATAAAACCACTTCAATAAAGTATTTCTTGCCCAACTCTAAAAATATATCAAAAATAGACGAACGATAAAATCACTAAGTCCACTATAAGTTATTAAAATTCATTACCGATCAAGGGTGTGCCTGTGTGATTTGCTCATGCCGTGTTTCATAGAAAAAAGAGGAATTTTAAGTGATTAGCAAAAAGAAATATTTTCAAATACCATGCACACAACTCATACTTTTTCTATCACTTAGCCACTCTAAAGTCTATTTTAGGTTGTTTCTGCATTCGGTAGGACTTTTTGGCTTCTAACGTTAGGATAGGGACATAAGTAGGTTACATACGAAGGAAACAGAAGACGAAAACAAATGAGAAAGAGCTTACGAAACCGAAAGAAAAAGATAGCAAAATAAACGAACCACTTTCTAGCCACCATTTTCACTCTTCTCACTCACCCTTTCACAACTTACTTCATTCTTCTTTGATGCACATACCATCTAACAGCATACTTTCTCAAGAAATTTTTCAAGAATAACAAAAAGTAAGAGAAAGAGATGCTTGAACTTTTTTCTTTCAAGAATTTACTATGAAATAAAAACACATATTTTTTCTTCGTTTTCTACCGTTTTTTCATTTTTTCAGCTTTTTCTCTTTTTTTACTACTTTTTTCTTTTCAAGCATCAATTTTTTTCTTTCTTTCTCTCGTTTCAATAGCCAAAAGCACCGAACACATGAAATTACCCATAATACCTCTTTCTTTTTAGCAGGGTTTTTCTTTCTTTCTTTCTTTACCCTTTTACCCCCACACTTATTCGTTTTCCACTCTCAAAATGGCTATGAAGATATAATAATACTTAGCTCCATGAATTTATGTTTTATTTAGTGAGGTTATCATAACAAAGAGAAGAAGGGATTAAAACCCTTGGGATAAAGGCACAAAAAAGAAACTAGGGATTAATTTCATTTTGAATAATAGCAAGAAAGGCACAAACAGTTCAAAGAAGGCTTAACACCATCATCTCCGGGACCATCCTAGACTAGACTTCTTTGCTTTTAAAGACAGAGAAGATATAAAATTGCAGGAAAAGGCTAAAAAATTTTTATCTTTGTGCTAATTCCCAAGATTCCTCAGCTTTTATTACTCACGCTACATTCAAAAGTGCATAAAAAAATCATTGATCATGTAAGAAATTTATTAAATATGATATTCAAAGAGATTAAGTAATTCACCTTTTTTGAAAAAACTCAAGATTTTTGCAGCTGAGTACTCAACTAAAACTGGCGAAATAAAAAAATATATATTTTTGGGTTTTTATAACTAAAGCAAAAAGAAAAGGCATTAAAAGTTTTTGGATTTTTCAAATTTCTGATTTTTTTGGAATTTTTCAAATAAAATACTATGCTTATATTAAAGAAGGAAAAGAAATAAAATACCCCTCCCCCCCTCCCCCCCGCACACACACACGCGTAAATCACATTGTCCTCAATGTGGGGGTTAACTAAAAGAAAAATAAACAAAAGCAAAAACATATATGGGAAGCAATCCTGAAAGTATAAAGAGATAAAGTATATTTGGAAGCCATCCCCACTCAAAATATAAAACAAAGAAAAAGACACTAAACAAATAAAGACTAAAAATGAGAGTTTAAGAAGTGTTATCATGGGGTTGCTTGAGCAAATAACCCCTTTTTAGCCTCTGGAAAAAAAATTGAATTGAAGGTATGAAGGGACCCTACCGTTGACGGTAGGGTTAGGCCTACCGTCCACGATAGACTTCTGCCCATGGATGTCGATTGTTATCTTTGGACCAATCGCTGGCGGTAAGGAAGCCTACCGTCTGGGGTAAGCTTCTGCCTGGACACCGTTTTTCTTCTTTTTCTGCAATTTGGAAGACTGTTTCATGCTAGCTGACCTTATTTAATCATTTTACACCTAAGGTGGGTCATAGGAAAGCAATCATCTCCCCCAAAATACCTTGAAACAACAACAATAACATAAATGAATTAGAAAGAAGGAGGATATAAAAGGATATAATAATGCACTTTACATACAAAAACATGACATTTCCCTTAACCGTTTTGGAGAACAAGGGACTCCTTTTGAAGGTTTCTCACGTTCTTTCCAGAGTACGACTCAAAGTAGAGCTCATTTAGGATCTTCTTGTAATGGAAGTGAAAGAATTTGAACCCAAAAACGAGAAGGGAATTTAAAGGCTTAAGATCAAGTTTAAGAAAGATGTTACTACTTATGAATAATTTCAACTTTTTAAAGGAAAACCAAATGTTAACGACGGCTAATTTTGAAGAAAAACTCATTTTCATTTGGCCACAGCATAGGAATTGTGTGCGTCCAAGAAATTCGTAATTGCCTTCGGATTTTAGGAGATGTCTCCTTCCCCCTACATTCTCTGTAGTTTTTTTCCATAATGCCTACACACATAAAGAATCATTGACAAGAAAATAGTTAGTTTTGTTAGTAAGGAGATTCATTCCCTCACTCTTTTCAATGGCCTCTATCTTTGTTTCTTGTCGCTCTTCTGTGTGATCCTCTTGACTTTCCCTAAGACACTCACTTTCTTTTTCTGCCTCGCCTTTCTCAAACTCACTCTTGTTTTCCGGTAAGCACTCATCTTTCGTACTTTCTTCCACGATACTTGTATTCGGTAGAAGTTCTTGACATCTTTGGAGAGTGGACTCCTCCGGTTCTTGAGCAGTTTCATCCTCATCATCCTTAAACATGGGAAACGTCATCACTTGTTCTTCTATATCCCGCAAAGTGACCGTATTACTAGGTGCATTACTAGGCAGTTTTTCAATGATCATCCTTGCTAATAGTTTGATTTGATTTTCC
Organism: Catharanthus roseus; assembly: GCA_028651295.1. Lineage (NCBI taxonomy): Eukaryota > Viridiplantae > Streptophyta > Magnoliopsida > Gentianales > Apocynaceae > Catharanthus > Catharanthus roseus. Next base: position 13,406,786 of record JAPQWS010000104.1, read on the forward strand.
ATGTTGTGGAGGGAAGCCGTTTAGCTTCTCTAGATTGCTTCCATTCTTTTCACCCCAGTGTTTGCCGAATCGATATTACTTCAAATCAAGGTTTTCTAGATTAGGTCTTGAAGGTGATAAGTGTATCGATGCAGTATAATTGTATATTGAATATTGAGCATAATCTTCCCAAGGATCGTTCGAATGAGTCCTCCATTCCAAACTGTACTGGTTAGAATACGTATCGTATCCCTGACAATTTTTTGGAAACGTGGCCAATTGATAGTACGTATATTGAGATTGAAAGGCCATGTTCTCTACTCTTTGTTCAAATATTGATGCCCATCGTGCTTCCATGATATCATTGATGTTCCTTTCATACTTTTCAAAACCTAGAACAAGCAATTGAATATGAAAATTAACACAGATTCTAGAAGTAATTAGTTGAATACACGACATCCACACAACAAACACCAAAGTGAAAAAATAGAATGGAACAAAGCAAAATAACAAAAACAAAAACGATGACAAAAGCACTAAATAAACGACTTTTCTCAATCTGCCATCCCCCAGTAACGGCGCAAAAAACTTGATGGATGTATAATCAAAGAAATAAAACGGGATGTTCCTAATACTACAATGCAAGGCAAGTGGACATAACAATGCAAATGTGAGTTTCACCCGACTGTCTAATCTCTCGAGGAACTAAAAGGACTTAAGTACTAATTGTATTTCTCATGTTTAGTCTAAAAAGATGATGTTGTTGATGAAAAACTAAAATAAAAACTGAAAACATTTAAACAAATTAAAAGAAAGCAAGAAAATGTAATTGAAATTGATTCTTCAACTCTTGAACCCAAGAACTAAACTGCCGAAGTCTAGAAACTTTACTAACTAATTGAATGTATAAAAGCTGAAATTTGAAAAGTACTTAATCTAATCTAACCTAATTAATCCACTACTAACCTAACTAAAACCTATTCTAAATCCTAATTGTAGATCTATCTATCTAACTATTGCTCCCTATAGGTGTTGCATAAAAAACTCCTTATATAGAGGTGAAAAATACAAGAAAACCTAGTTTGAATTAGGTTAAAATACAAGAAAACCAAGTTTAAGTTTGATACAATCGCCCTTGCTAGCCGGACCTACTGTCGAAGGTTGGTCAAACCCTACCATCAGTGGTAGGGTTCTGCCTGCCAATGTCGTTGTGCCCAAGGATCTACTGCCAACGGTAGGTCAGCCTACCTCTTGCAGTAAGCCGGTTGTTTCACTGCCGATGGCTCAGTTTTTTTCTTTTTCGCCTTATTCGTTTCTTGTCATCATTTTCTCTTCGGAGGGCACCTAAGATATTATGCTAAAAGATATACTTTTCTATGTTAAAAACACTAAAAACGATGAAAATAATATATAGAAAATATGGACAATTATGCATATATCAGATATTAACTTGAATTGCGCCAGGACAACACGGGCAAAAATAGTTAACATCTTTGCATTTGATGTTGCTTCTTTCTTTTTCTAAGATGTCCATTTAGATCTAGCCTTCTTGCTGCCATTTGTTATAGCAGGCCTTTTCCAACCTGATTCAACGATATCCCAAGCCACATCATCAAGCTTTTGAATAAAGGTTTTAATACATACATTCCAGTATAGATAATTAGTGCCTTTCAACAATGGGGGATGAACAACTGATCCTCCTTCTTTCACTGAATTCATGTTAGGTCACTTGTCAAACTTTTCACAAGATATCACCTTGCTAACACCAGTAAACCTAGTATGGTGACCGGGCTCTGATACCACTTGTAAGGTTGAAAGTGGTGTTAAATTTTCTTTCTTACCTTAAGACTAAGAAATAGTCAAGTTTGACTTTTGTGTTGTGTCAAGTGTTATCTTGTTAATTTAACACATTGCAAAATAAATCACTTAACACAAAGAAACCAAGAGTTGTTTACACAGTTCGGCCAACAATGTTTATCTCTGCAGGATCATAGTTATAGATTCAATCCACTATATGAGAAAAATATAAAGGAACAGTGGTATAATCCTAACTAGTGATGAACCCGACCACAGAAACCGACAAACGCTTGCTGGAACAATTCGCTGCGTGTTAGATTAGACACACTCGATCTAACATCCCCGGAAACTAACAAAAAGTGACTAAAACAAAAAGAAAGATCCCAACACAACTATCTATTACTTATGAATGAAACAAATAAAACTGTTTTGGGACTACGACACCTCTTAACATAAATGAATTAGCACCAAGCGCATCAGAATTTTTTCACCAAAGTTTCTAGATTATATCTCTAAGTATATGAATGTACTCTCTTAATTTTTGTGAAGAAAAACATCCGTAGGTTTCTCAAATAATAAAGCAAACTGGAACTTTGTTGATGAAGGTGTCCTACTTGAAGTCATCTTCTAATCTCCAACTAAGTACATCAATAATCTTCAAGTTTATCTCCAAGTCCTAATTAGCATAATTAGCATATACTTTAAATAATCTTCAAAAACTCTTGGATAAATACTAAAGAGATAAGGACTCGAATAGAACTTTACTTCTTCAAAAGTGTCAAATCATCTTTTAATTCAAGTAGAAAACTTGATTTCCCTAACCACTTTAATAAAAATTTAGCCAAGTTTTAAAAACTAATCATTTCTATTAAATTTAATTTAGTTTGGCTTGACTTTTCTAAAATTTTGATAGGAAAAATTCTACTTTTCTTCTCCTAATTAAAATTAGATTCATATCTCAGTTCTGAGAGCTTCAGAAAAAAGAAAATTAAAGTCATAATTTTTTATCGTATCACTATAACGATGTGGATCGTTTGCTTCCATGCAAAGAAGAAGAATAGGATAAAGCTAGGAGAAGAAGAAAAAATGAAAAAGAAAAGGAAATTGGTAATATGTATAGAAGGGACATATTTAGAAACATATTATCTCAAAAAAGTATTGGAAAACATATATAAAATAATTTTTTGAAATTGTATATTTACACTACAAAAAAAGGACCAATTTACCGACGATATATACCGACTGCAAGCAAAGGCATCGGTATATACCAATGGCATACCGACGACAGTAAGTAGGTTCTGGGATTTTAAGAATTGAAGCCAAAAAATGGAGAGAAACTAGCCGAAAAATGACGGCTTGTTACGACGGAATGAGCCGTTGGTTATATCTATTACCGACAATTTTGGCACGGATATGTTTCCATCAGTAACTAAAATAAAACGTACTTAACGACGGCAATATTAATTTTTTTAATAATAAATTGAAGATTCCTACGGTGTTGCCGATGACATGCCCATCGGCAACCTTTTAAAACTGGTATTAACAAGTTTGGCCATAGATGTATCAAAGTCGAGAACCCTTTCCCCTTTCTAATACTAATTGTTCTCAAAATCAAAGGACCGAGAATTACCCTCCCATCTCTTCCGCCATCTCACCGATGAACTCCACCACCACCGATGACGACCTCAGGTGAGCTCTCTCTCTCTCTCTCTCTCTCTCTCTCTCTCTCTCTCTCTCTCTCTCTCTCTCTCTCTCTCTCTCTCTCTCTCGTTTAAGATTTCAAACCCATCTTCTACCTTCTTCTTCTTTTCTTCTTTCTCTCTATTTCCCACTCCCTCTTCTCACGACCTCAGGTGAACGGAACGCGCTAGTGCACATCACACATTGAAGCTCCCATCGCTGCCACTGCCGGAGAAAAGAGGGACTGCCTAGGTAAAATTTGTTTTATTTTTCTAGGATTTTTGTTCTTGAAACTAAAGGACTTCCAATTGAATTTTTTTAGAATTCGTTTTGAGTGTTTAATTAGATTGCATAAAATTCTCTTGCTTTCTTTCTTTTTCTCTTTATGTTTCCGTACAAATGAATCTTTCTTGTCCTTTGTTGTTTTTTTAATTAAACAAGAAATTTGGGTGTTTTTTCCTGCTGAAATTTGGGTGTTAAATTATGTGGAATTCTTTAATTATCTTTTATCTTTAGGTGGCAGTAAGAAATAGAAAAAAAGCCATGATATGTTTAATTAATTATATTCTATTGATTATCATATTTGCAGTAGTTGCTATTGAGTTCAGCTTAGTCTTTTGTCTTTGTTCTTCTGTATACCACTGGGAAACATTTTTGCAAGAAAGGGCCCATTGATGTAACACCCCCTGAAATGAAATTTGTTCTGCCTACAATGATTTTCTTTAGCAACAAAATAAGAAATAAAGAAGTAATGACATAAGCATTAATATGTAATAGGCAAATTCCATCTTGATGATGTTATTGTACTACTCCTTTCCTTTTTGTTTTTAATAATTGAATTTTGTTATACTACTCACTTTGCAAAAGAACGATTCTCTTATTACTGATTATTATGCATGGAATTTGGGTTGTATCTTATCATCTATATTTGAACAAGGGAACGAGAAAATATATTTTCTCTTATATTAATACTTTTAACTCTCATTTTTAAACTAATTAATTGTGAATCGAGTTAATTCCCATAATTTTTTAGTCTTTAGTGATTCAAAACATGAAAAACATGTAGCTATGAAACTTGTGGCAAAAAATGATGATAAAAAATTAGTTCCTTCATCATCATCTTTTTTTTAATCTCTATTCAATTGGCACAATGAATAATGTGCATTTTCTCTTCTTACTATTTGAATTGAGTTTTCCATTCAAAGAATTGACAAATATTATAAACAAGTGGAGATTTAAGTTTAAGTAGTTTAGATCGTTAAATTATTATACTTTTCAAGTACCACTTTAGCTTAACTAGTTTAAGTGTAAGTTTAAAATTTAATATTATTATCTTTTGTTTCTTATAGTGTTTTCGTGAGGATTTTGGTGACATATTTTGCACCATACACACTATAGAGGTATGTGTTTAATTAGTTTAATTTTGTGTTTTACGGGAGAGCCTTGACTCTTTAAAATTTTGTGAAGAAGCCCTAACTCTTTAAAGTATATTTTAAGAGGGAGCCCTGACACGTTAGGTTGTATATATAGTTTTATGGAGGGAGACATAACTCTTTAGGTTGTATATATAGTTTTATGGGAGAGCCCTAACTCTTTAAATTTGAGTGAAGTTGTGATGGTGCTTGTTTGTGTGGCATGTGTACCTAGAAATGTCCATAATACAAGGGAACTTTACCGAAAATTTTCTAATCTTATAAAAAAAAAAACTTATATTTTGCATTAATGAGTGAATAATAAATGATGAAACTATAAGACTTTATAATCCTTGTTTCTTAAATTATAAAACTTAAATTATAATTAACATAATGAATTAAGTTATTATCTTTTCTTCTTAAGTTTTATAAGAATTTGAAGTATGTTGAAAGTTTTAAACTTCATCATCGTGACTTAGAAGTTATGGAACAAACAATTCTTTCTCCTAATCATTCTTAGAAGCTATAGAAATTATATCAGATTGTAGTTGGATGTTTAGAGAAGGAGGGCTCATGGTTGAAGGTCTTACAAGTAAATTCATTAACTAGGTAGATTGTTTTATTCGTCAGTGTCTTGAATCCAATAATAGAAGTGAAATTTCATTGAGATGTTTGTATTCAAAGTGTAAAAAAAAAAAAAAGATTATACATTCCAAATTTGTGAAGGTACATCTTCTGTGGTGGGGTTTTGTGTCTTGTTATCATAATTGGACAATTCATAGTGAAAACCTCTAGCGGAAAGTGCTGCTTCACTCCAATCTTATATTCCGGTAGAAAATTTACGGTCATTTCTGACTGAAAATAACTCATATCGTGATATTATATTTAATGCAGCCGATCCGAACATTTTAGCTCAGGAAGAAACTAATCCTGAAGAACCACCAAATCCTGAGGTGAAAAAGTTTGTCGAAATATTGAAAGCAGTGGAGACACAGTTGGTTTATGGGGATGACATACATTTAGTGTTTCTAGGATTGTTGAGTTATTTTACATTAAATCTGAGAACCAATAGACTCAAAAGTCGTACGATGATGTTTGTGCATTCACAAAGAAGCATTTGTTGCCAGGCAATCATATGGTCGAAGATTGATACGCGACGAAGAAATTGATATCCGGCTTAGAATTACCCACACAAAGGATTAATGTTTGTTCCAATGGTTGTATACTTTATTGAAAGGAGGACTCTGATAGAACAGAATGTAAGTTTTGTAGTAGCCACCGGTACAAGATATGTAGGAAGAAAAGAGGGAAGAAAAGGAAACTGGAGCTGAAGAGATGGTGAAGATGATGTTTTACTTTCCGTTAACTCCTAGGTTACAAAGATTGTATGTATCGAAAAGAATTGTCGAGCACATAAGATGGCAAGTTGAAAGCTCACACGAGTCAGATGTGATGAGTCATCCTAGAGATTGTGAAGCTTGGAAGCATTTTGAAGGATTTACTCTGACTTTTCAGCAAAACCAAGGAACGTGAGACTTGGCTTGTGTATGGATGGGTTTTCACCTTTTGGAATGGCGGGAAAGACATACTCTTCGTGGCCAATAATGGTAACACCGTATAACTTGCTGCCTTAGATGTGTATGAAAAATGAGGTAAAGTTCTTGATGGTTCTCATCCCGAGTCCTAAAAATCTAAAAAAACAACTTAGATGTTTATTTGCAACCATTGAGAGAAGAATTAAATTAGTTGTGGGATGTTATGACACTTACTTATGACATATCGAAGAAATAGAATTTCCAAATACAGACCGCACTTCTTTGGACGGTTAGTGACTTCCCTATGTACGGTATGTTGAGCGGTTAGAGTACAATAGGGGCATTGGCTTGTCCATATGGTATGGAACACACACAGTCCTTTCGGTTGCAAAATAGTGAGAAACAATCTTGGTTCAATTGCCATCAATGTTTCTTGCCACCAGATCATCAACTCAAATGAGATTTGAGGTCTTTCAAGAGAGGTAAAACTGAGGATCACTCGTTGCCTCCATCATGACTTTCAGGAGAACACATATGGGAAAGGGTCCAGGACTTTCCCAAACTCACCAAAATGGGAAAGAAATTGGGCAAGGAAGGTGATAGGGGAAAGGATTACTACTGGACAAAAAGGAGTATATTTTGGAATCTTCCTTATTGGCATACCCTCTTAGTCTGTCATAACATTGACGTGATCTACAATAAGAAGAATATGTTTGATCATGTCTTCAACATTGTGATGGATTTGAAAGGGAAGTCAAAAAATAATATCAAGGCTAGACAAGACCTACATTTGTATTTTAACCGACCGAACTTGTTGATGAAAGAGACCGGCAGGGGTAAGTTTTTTAAGCCAACGACATGTTACTCCTTAACTAAAGAACAAAAAAAAATGGTGCTTGATTGAGTTAAAAAGTTATAACTGCCATACGGATATGCGTCTAACTTGGCTAGGTGTATTAATTATAAAGACATGAAAATTCATGATTGTCACATACTCATGGAACGACTGATGCCACTCACCTTTAGAGAGCTTCTTCTGGCGAAAGTGTGGAGTTCTTGCCGAGTTGAGTCTATTCTACCAAGACTTGTGCGCGCCGAGGATAAGTGTATTACATATGCGTGAACTAGAGGAAATCATTCCCATTTTGCTATGAAAGTTAGAACGCATCTTCCTTCCGAGTTTTTTTATGTAATGGAGCAATTGATGATTCATTTACCGTACGAGGCAAGAGCATGCAATCTCGTCCAATACCGGTGGTTGTACCCATTCAAGAGGCAACCTACGTAACCAATCATTTATAATTTAATCAAAACTTAGATTTAATTAAATTATATAACTCTTTCATTTATATTTTGAATTAACATTAGCTACTTGCACCACATGAAGAAAACAATAAAAAACAAAGCAAGAGTCGAGGGATCCATATGCAAGCTTACTTAATTGAGGAGGCTGGGATATTCTTTAGCTACAGCTTTGAAGAAAGCGTACCCATACTCGATAAAAGAGATAGACGAAATGATGATGTCAGGAATCCTCTTCATATTGGTAAGATTCTATCAATATGCAATCAACAAGGAAAAAGTTAAGAAAAATGGGAAAAAAAACTTGGAGAAACAAGAATTCAAAGAAGTGCAGAACTATTTCTTTCTTAATTGCGAAGAAGTGGAACCTTACCTTCAGTAAGTAAACCGACATTCTTCATTTATTACATGTTTAATATACATATATATTTAATAAGCTTTATATTTAATAAAATGCAGGAAATACGAATTGGAATTGCAAAAACATCAATTCAAATATAACAGAGAATGAAATTCAAGGAAAATAAGCGAGGGATTCACGAAATGATTTTACAAATGAAGTAAGTTATCTATATGAAATTATTCAAATTTAAATCGCAACTTTATTAACAAATGTTAATTAACAAAGTATTTTGGTGTATACAAATGAACGGTCCCACCAAAGAGTGTAGTGAACTCCTAAGGAATATATCTTGAAGTCCTAATAATAAAGTGAAGACGTACACTAGTTACAATGTCAATGGGTTTCGGGTTCACTCAAGAGATAGGGGTGAGGAGGGAGAAACTTGTAATGATGATGTTTGTGTGAAACCAAATTACTACAGTGTTTTAAAAGAAATAATTATGGTTGAGGTTACTGGAACACCAATCCAAAAGATCGTCTTGTTTGTGATCGGTTTGATTCTTTGGATCGAGAAATGAAGATTCATCCTTAACATAAAATTGTTGAGTTACACAAAGACCAGAGATATAAAGGATACGATCCTTTCATATTAGCTCAAACAACACAAGTTTCATTTCTTCCATATCATTGCTCTAAAAGAAAAATGACAGATTGGCTTAGTATAATAAAATTTCGACCAAGAGTAATAGATGTTCTGGTCCAAAATGATGCATTCTAAGAGAACGTAGATATTGGCGAGGGTTCGACAATAGATGCGACAATTGAAGACGTTGGACCGCTAGTCCATGATTCTCATTCATCAGAAGAGTTAGATATTAACGTCGAAACATATTTCGAGAAATTACAAAATGATGAAACTGAGATCAAATGACATTCCGATGAAGATTCCGATGATGATCTCGATGATGATTCCATAGATGAAAACGATAAAGATTCAGACACATAAAACATTGTATGCTTTAATTTGATTATAACACATGTTTACACTTATTTGTGTTTCATTACACTTACATGATCATATATGTTTATAATTATATAAGAATTCCAACACATAATTACATTTATATGTTTATTATACTTATATGTTTATACTTATTTGTTTATAATACTTTTAACTAATTTGTTCACGTTCCTTCTATCGCAGGACGATGGCTCGAGGACAGAGAGATAGTTAGTTGAGTATGCTAACCCCTCGACAGGTACACAGTGATGAGTACACAATCGATGGAGATGCCCACTCTGAAGAGAACATAGACACCATCAACACCTACTAATACAACAACTCCTCTTCATCTATAGTCTACTAGACAGTCGACTCCGTCACCTGCTCCATCGATGATGTAGGCCCTACCTACTACATCTACCCTGTCTACCTCACAATCGTCCACTCTTGTGGCTCCAAAGATGGCTCCTCCAGCTCCGAAGATGGCTCTTTCGGCTTTGAGGCATCCTCCTAGAGATTCTCAGGAGCTATTACATTTGCATATAAACTAGTAAGTGTTTTATATATATACATATTTATATTCTAATATAAATACTAATATCTTTGTGTAATAGGCTACAGCTCTCTTCGAGAGCCCCCACCCATATTACCTAAAGTAAAAAATATTTTCCCTTCTTTCAAGAGGAAAACATCACCAACACAATTTGTCTCAATATCGTCCTTCAGCTAACTTCCATCGAGATAGTGCTAAAGTCCTTGGTAAACTGCCAATAGAGATTACAACCCCGAAATCTAAATACAACTTTCTATTAATTCCTCCTTGTTCAGGTTTGATGCTTAACAAATATTTTTATCTTTAGCTATCTTTCAGAAGCGGTTCAATCGGTCTTACCACACTTGGTCTGATATTCCACAGGATGTCCGAGAAATGTGGTGGGGAGAGTTTCAGTAAGTGAAGTTCAATGAATCATATAAAATCTAAACTTTTTAAAAGGAATCATTAAATTTTTTGTTGGAGTTAGTTTAGGAAATAAATTGTATGATATCTAAGTTTTATAAGTTATATGAATCCTAAGTTTTCTTTACTTTTTCCTTAGCTGTGAATGAAGCCCAAATGCCTTTTGATTTCTAATTTGCCTAAATGTTCTCTACTTTATATTATTCTATTCTCATCTTTTGAATTTTCAGAAACGATGTGTGTGGGATCCAAGCTACTCAATGACCAAGATGAAGATGGCATGGGCGTCAAAGGCGAAAGACCGATTGAAAAGATTTGTTAGGCAATGCTCGGGGAAAGAATAAGAGGCCGTTGTGGACTGATGAGAGTTATTGGGCCTAGATGTAAAATCATTGGAATAATCCTACATATAAAGTCTAGTCCAAAAGAAATAAGAGGAACTAGATTCAAAGACGGGGAGGACGGGGAGTTGGGAAGCACACGAGTGGTTTTATCTCATTCATGGAGACGATCATAATGAATGTAAAAAGTTTATTTAATATGAAATGATTCTATTAGTTGAACTAACTTATAAAAAATGTTAATCATTTTGTTGTTTTGTTACAGCAAAAGGAGTTGATTGAGAGGTTCTCTCAGAACAAGTACTTGAAGGAGTTTCACAAACATCAGAAGGGGGAGAAAAAGGGGGAGCATGTAGATTACATAAAATTTGGAGTACGTAAAATTTGGCCAAAAAAAAAAGAAAAAGAAATAGAGTAAAATGACTTGTTCATTAATAATCATTTTAGGTTAAAAACATTTATGCTTGTTCGAAACTTATTTCAAGGAGGGAGTATTAGCTAGGAAAAATGAAAATCACAAATAGTTATGGGTCTTTTCATATGTCTTATAATATATTATGATTCGGATTGTTTGTTAGTATATTGTACTCAACTTTTTTACTTTTATAATTTGATATATTTTATTAATAAAAATTATTAAATAAAATATAAATTTTAATTAAAAAATAAATCTTAAAATAATATATTATAAAATAAAATGGAAGAGAGGATGATTCATAAAAATAAAAGCCAATCCAAATAAAGCTTTAAGTTCATTTTTTCTCATTAAATATTACAACTTTTTTTTATAAATTCAACTCGAAGAAAAAATACACACTTCTTTACTTTGAGACACATCTCGCTTCTCATACAATTTATATTTATAAATTTAGAAAAGTACACATTTTTCTCATTTTCTATAAATAATTCAAGTCTTCCAGAAAAAAAAAAAAAAAAAGATAAATAGTTCAAGTGGAGCCCCTATCTCTCTCATGGTCAACGGCGGATGGTTAACGTACGCTCGTGGAACGCATACATCGAAACAGTAGTTAAGGAAATGGAAAATGAAAAAAGAAATTAAACTTCTATTTATGGCATCTCATTGACATTTTTTGCCTTAATTTGGCCATTTGACTTTTTTTTTTTTTTTTTTTCTAATTCCTGGACAAGTAATGCTATTTTTTTTTTTCTTTCCTTTGGGCTTTGGCTTTCTCGTTCACTTAATTCATTGAACCACGTTTTTCCTTGATACTTTCCTTTCTTCAAATTCAGTTATAATGTACTCTAAGAAATTTTAGATGGGATCTTAAAAAAAAAAAAAGTTATATGGATCGATGTAATGCACATTAATATGATTTACTTTTCAATTTAAAATATAAAAAAGATTTTTAACTTAATAATCTCTATTAAATTTTTAAATTTTATGAAATTTATTACACTTAAACAATGATACTTTCTTCGTTTAAAATAAGTATCTTTTAAACATTTGATACAACTATTGAAAGGTTTTAAATTAAGATAATATTTTATTTATATGTCATTCTTAAATATGGAGAGAGAAATATAAAGAAATAGAGAATAGATAAATAAATAAATAAATAACGAGATGATGATAAAATTAAAAAAGTATAATAAATAATTTTAAAAAAATTTATTTAGGATATTAAATAAAACTTTTAAAAGACATTTATTTTAATATGGAGGGAGTATATACTAATACCTCCGGTTGGAAAATGAGTTCTTCTAGGGTTTGAATGGGAGGTAAAAAATATAAATCATTTTACACATATCAAGAAGTATTTTGTTATGTAATTGAAAAGCCTTAGAGGGGGGTGAATAAGGTTTTTGGCTAATTTTAAAAAATCTTTTGTGTGATTAGAAAGATAAACCTCCAATTTGTTTGTGAAAGAATTCTAAAACTCTTTTTGATAAGAATCCACACCAAACAAAATCTTATAGTTTTGCAATCAAGAAATGAGCATAGAATTAAACTTTAAAAAACATGCACAACAATTTATAGTGGTTCACTCTCTCAAAGAGCTACATCCACTATCTTGAGACTCAGCCCAAGGATTTTCACAAATCCACTATCTTCAAAGTTGGTTACACAACAACACAATGAGGATCACCCTCCAAGGGTTTTACACAAAAACCTCAAAGTTTACACAACAAAACAATACAACAAATTTATCAAAGGATCACACAAAGGGTTTTCCACATACCTTTGATCACAATAAAAAAATAAGAAGAGTAAGGAACAATATTACCAAATGAGCTTGAGAAGAGGAAGATACAACTCAATGGAATACTTCTACAAGCACCTCTTTACTTCTTCTTTGATGGATGATCAACAATGAAGCTCCAAGAAGATTTTCTATTCGTATATATGAGATGAAGATCTTTGAAAGAATGTACTTTTAAAGCTCTTTAAATGTTTTAAAATAATCTCAATCAATTCCAACCTCTATTCATTTTGCAGCTGATCAAAGTCAATATATATATATATATGAAGGAGAAGAAAGTAGTCGTTACACTGTGTAACGGTAATATTTTGGCAGTAAAAGACTAAAACCGGACGACCGGTTTTAGAAAACGGACGACCTATTTTTTAAACAGAAAGATTCGGACGCATCCTACAAAAATCGAATGATCCCTCTTAAAAATCGGACGACCTATTTTTCTAAAGCTAGAAAAATCGGACGACCGATTTTAAAATAAGACGTCCAATTTTAAAAATCGAATGACCTGTTTTAAAAATCGGATGACAAAATCGGATGACCAGTTTAAAAATCGGATGAACTTTTTTTTTCAGAAAGACTTAAAGTCAGTTTTCCTTAAACAAAAAGAACTTTCCTTCACATTTCAAAATATGCATTCTTGATACTCTTTTAGAGATAAGAAAACTTTTGAAAGCATCAAAAACTCTATCAAGAATACTTGGATTTTTCAAGAATAGTTGATAAAAAAGGAATTCATCCAAGAAGCTTCACACTTGATCAACAAACAAAGATGAGAGTTAGGGAGTTTTACAAAATACCTTAGCATATCCCTGACTAAGACATAAATCTTCAAGGTCTTCAATGCCTTGATCTTGGAATGCCTTGATCTTTCCTTCTTCATTATGCTTTAATTCCAAGATCTTTTACTTCTTATGTAGTGTAACCTTGAGCCTCCAAAAATACTTCTTTTGTTCTATAGAGACTAAGCTATACTCATCACACAAACATATGTTAATCATAATAAAAAACATATACAATAATGCCCTTAGGGCTAACAGTAATTTTCAACTACACCCATTTATTTATTTCACTTGCTTCTCTCTCCCCCACTCCTTCCCATTATTTATTAAAGATATAGATGTTATGTTGCTTCAAAAAAAGTTACTTGGTTTTCTTCCCTCTTAATTCTTGTGCATAATACTAAAAGAACTTATATTTTTTACTGGAGATGGCCATATGTTTTAGGCATATTAAACATATTAATGTGTGTTACTAAAACGCATAAATTAGCCCGTTTCCACACACACACAAAAAAAAGGGTGGACATAAACATTTTATATACTATTCTTTCTATTTTTTTTACTTGTCATATTCTATTAATTCTCCTAATTTTTTTATTTGTCACATTATGAATACGATGGAACATTTGATGAACATTTTTCCATTATATCCTCCGTTTAATACAATCTTCGACCACTTTTAATTTTTTTCACATAAAAACTTATAAAAAAAATTTTATAGACATTTTAATCTACATTAAAAATATTTAAAATTTCATATTTTATAAAACAATCTCGTACCAAATATAACAATCAATAGAAAACGATGGTGTTATGCCCGCATGGACGTAGCTCAGTTGGTTCTGGGGTTGCAGAGTTGGTCCAAGAGCCAAGGTTCGAATCCTGACAGCGGCAGTGTGGGAATTTCAATTCTCCAATGTGGGAGGTGATTCCTTGTGCGCACCAGGTCCTGGCATCCGATTGCAGGACCGCTGAGTCACCATAATTTACATCCTCCATCTGGGCGTCGGACAGTTTGGTGGGGCCATAAAAAGAAGAAGGTCCAAAAAAACGATGGTGTTATATTGCTACGAACGTCTCTCTTTCTTCAAATTCACTCATGTGCTCTCTGAATTGCTGACTGCAAGTTCCCAATTCCAAGTAAGATTTAAATTTCTTAAAAACCAGTTGGCACAATTATATAACCCTGAATAGTTTGTCTGATAAGTGATTATGTGCTAAAGTCTTTATATCAACATGGATGTATATGTATGTATCTACATATAATTTTGCCACATAAGTTTAAAAGGATTGACAGAATACGTGCTCTCAGTTATATATTACTTAGAAATTAATTTTTTAATTTAAAATATAATTTTTATTCAATTTTTAAATTTTATGTACTTTAATGTATATTATATTTAAAATATAATTTTTATTTAATTTTTAAATTTTATATAATTTAATGTATATTATATTTAATCTATATTAACATAGATTACAGGAACACATTAAATAAAATCTATTCAGAAAATGGCAAACGTATATTACTAGTACTTTTTAAATAACAAATAAGTCAATGCCCTGAAACACTAATTGCTATCTAGTTTTAGGTGTTGACTCGCAAATATCTAAACATGTATAACTTCATACTTTAATTTAGATTCAGTCCTAATATGATGAGAGGTTAATTAATTATTAAGAAATTTAAATCTTACCTGGAATTGGAGATTCTGAATTAACAATTCAGAAAGTACAAAAGTCAATTTGAAGAAAGAGAGATGTCTGAAAATATATAGATACATATATATTATATATAATAGGGTAAAAAATCTTAGTGTTTCTAACATTTTTAAATTTTAGTTTTAATCCTAAACTTCAAAATAATAGATTTTAAATTTTAAACTAAAAAAATGTATTAAAAGCGACGCTTTCTGTTATGTTATGTTTGACAGTTAATTAAGCCAAAAGGTATAATTAGAATTTCACTTATAAAACTTTTTAATGGAATCTGAATTGTTTAAATTTTAAATTTTGGATATTAAATATGAATACTGAATCTGAAAACTGAAGGTTGAATCTGAATGTTGAATTAATTAATAAGTGATAATTATGTGTAAAATGTTGTAATAATTTGACAAATAATATATATTCAGACCTTAGAATTAATTAAAAAAATTTCATTTAAAATTTATAATTACAATTAAAGGACATCTTAAACAATTAAGTGATTTAAAAAAATTGTTATCAAACGTAAGTACTTAATAATATATATCATCGAAAACACTTAAGTTTATAAGTTCTTAACTAATTAATTTAGAAAAGTAAATTAATTTAATAAAGAAGTCCTGAGTTGAAATTAGCAACTCTGATCAGGCAAAGGAAAAATAATTCCCAACTAAGACAAAGAAACGTCAATTTCAAGCCCACAAATAGTAACTAATAGTACTACTATTTTTCTTTACCAACTAACAGTACTTTCCAGGAAAGAAAAAAAAAAAAAAACTAGCAGTACCACTAGTCTAATATTTGGGGTCAATATCATTACTCGAAAATTTATATGTAGAGCGAAAAAGTTATTTTTTCGGCTAAAATCTCTCTCTAATTTAATTCTCTCTAACTCAAAATTTAAATCTTTTATATTTAACACAAATTCAAGATAAATATAGATAATTTTGAATATTTTTTGCAATAAGATATTGATTTGAAGATAAAAAAACTCAAAAAGTTATTTTTTTTCAACTTTGCTGAGTAATCTGGCGAAATTTTTGAAGGAATTCCGCCCAAGTTGGCGAAATTTCTTTGAGAATTACACCCAGCTGGGCAAAATTCATTTCATTCATTTTGGTGAGTTTTAAAAAAAAAACAAGTTTCTCCCGAGAATTTCTCCCAGATGGGAGAAAGAGAATTCCTCCCATGTGGGAGAAACTCAACAAAGTTGAAAAAATATATATTTTGGGGGGTTTTTTTGGCATCAAAATCGATATTTTCTTGCAAAAAATATTAAAAAATGAAAAACCTTAGAGCGAGGGTGCATAAGATTTTTGCCTAATTTTCAAAAAATCATTTGTGTAACTAAAAGATAAACCTCCAATTTGTTTGAAAAGGAATACTAAAACTCTTTTTAATAAAAATCTAAATCAAACAAAATCTTACCGTTATTACAATCAAGTAAAAAGCATAGAATAAAGATGCACAACAATTTATAGTGGTTCCCTCTTCCAAAAAGCTACATCCACTATCTTGAGTGAACACCCAAGGATTTTCCAGATCCACTATAATCCAAGTCTACAACAATCACAAGTTTGAGGATCACCAACCAAGGGTTTTGCAAGCAACCTCAATTCACAACACAAATACAATCAACACAAGTTTGAGGATCACCCAACAAGGATTTTGCACACAACCTCAATTCTCAACACAATATAAATCAAATGATGACCCAAGGGGTTTTTCAACACGAACCTTTGATTAAAAGAACAAGAGATAAGTAGGGAACAACGTTACCAAGTGAGCTTGAGATAAATGATACAACTCAATGGAATACTTCTACAAGCTCCTCTATACTTCTTCTGTGATGGATGATCACAAATGAAGCTCCAAGAAGATTTTTCTATTTGTTTTTATGAGATGAAGATATCTGAAAGAATGTATTTTTAAAGCTCTTTAAATGTTCTAAAATGATCTCAATCAATTTTCAATCAACTTCTCTTGTTTTTACTCCAGATGAAAAACTCAATTTATAAAAGAGGGAGCAAGTGACCGTTACTGTTGTGTAACGGTAATATATCAATGGTAAAAACTGAAAACTAGACGACCGATTTCAGAAATCGAACTTCCGATTTCCTTGTAAAAGGAAAATCAGATGAGCCCTTTCTAAAATAGGAAGACCGGTTTTGAAACAGAAAGAATCAGATGATCCCCTTAAAAATCAGATGATCCCTCTTAAAAATCGGACGGTCGATTTCAAAATAGGACGTCGATTTTGTCTCCCTTGAAAAATCGAATGATCGGTTTTGAAAATCGGATCACCCTTTTTTTAGAAGGATTTAAAAGCCAGTTTTCCTTAAACAAAAGGAATTTTCCTTCACATTTCAAAACACTTCAAAACATGTATTCTTGATACTCTTTTAGAGATAAGAAAACTTTCGAAAGCATAAAAAACTCCATCAAGAATACTTGAATTTTTCAAGAATAGTTTATAAAAAGAAATTCATCCAAGGAGCTTTACATTTGATCAACAGTAAAAAATGAGAGTTAGGGAGTTTTACAAAATATCTTAGCATATCCCTAACTAAGACACAAGTCTTCAAGGTATTCAATGGATTGATCTTTTCTCCTTCATTTTGCCTTGATCGCCAAGATCTTTTACTTATAAGAGTGTACCTTTGAGACTTCAAATATGTTTCTTTTGTTCTATTGAAACTAAGTTTAATATTTCATCACACAAACATATGTTAATCATAATCAAAATCATATGCAATAATGCCCTTAGGGCTAACAATCTCCCCGTTTTTATTATGACAAATACATATGCAAGAAGAAAAAAAGAGCAAGTATAAAAATATGGTAATGCTTCAAAGAAATCATCAATAGGAGCAAAGCATACAAAACACCATAAGAGAGAGATAACTTCCCCTATGAATTTGAAAACATGCCAAGGGTTTGAAAGATAATTTAGAAAAATGAGCTCCCATTAAAAGCATGCTTCACAACAAGAATGGCATCTAACAATCATCAAGGTAACTCCAAGCCATATTACCCATAAGATATGTAGCCAACCAAAAGAAAGCATGAAACTTAAAAGCAACAATAAGCATCTTGCAATACGTAGCAATATCTCCCTTTTTGACAAGTAAACAAAAGCATAATCAAAGCACATTAGGCACATTTGCTTGCAACTATTTCTCCCCCTTAGTTCTTGCACATATTTCTCTCCTTTTGTCATAAATCAAAAAGACACTTAGGAGAGTTTTTAAGAGATCATAGAAAAGGAAGCTACAGTTAGACTTTCAACATTAAGGTATTATCATGAAGTCCATAAAAATAGAGCATCAAGATAGCACAATACCAATATTAAGAACAAAGCATAGCATGTTGTTTTTAAAAAAATTAAGAAATCGGACGTCTGATTTTTGCAGAGTTCGTGCAATTTAGTCGTCCAAATGTCTCGGTAATTTTTGTGAAGAGAAAAACTTTGAGTCCGTTTTTGAAGAACGGACGTTCTGTTTTTTGAGAGAGGCGTCCAATTTTTCCAAAAAAAAATTTCTGTAAGAATAAGGAATACAAGGAAGTCTGAAAGACTCAAACAACACATTAGTCAATAAATCTACCAATACCAAGTAATTTTCTCAAATAACAAAAATGTTATTCAGAAAGGAGTTTTATAAAAATATCAGCAATAATCCAAAACTCGTCACACAAGACATCATCAAAAAACTTAGGCTCAATGGGAGATATTAGGGCAAAGTTATCAATAAATTACCTTCTTATTCTTACCCTTTGTGATACATCACCATTGGTATGTCCCTTTGGATATATCACAACTTGAGGAGGACTTTGAGCTTCTTGATCATTTTCTTGTTTTTCTTCAATCTCTTCTTCCTCCGTAGCATGTTCTTCTATTGCTTGAGTGTATAATGGTTGGTAACTTAGAGTGTTATCTATGTCATCATCATCTTTCTTATCAAAAATGTTAGTTTCATCAAAATATACATGAATGGACTCTTCAACACATAACATTCTTTTGTTATAAATTCTCTAGGCCTTTTTGTTTGAAGAGTAATCAAGAAAAAATTATCTCATCGGATTTTCTATCAAGCTTCCCAAGATTATCCTCGGTGTTTAAAATAAAGCATTTGCATCCAAAAACTTTGAAATAGCCAATTGATGGGGTTTTGTTGAAAATGAGTTTAAAAGGAGTTTTCTTTAAAAACGGTCTCAAGAGAACACGATGCATAATGTAGCATGCAGTATTGACGGTCATAATGTAGCATGCAGTGTGGACGGCCTCGGCCCAAAATATTTAGGAAAGGTTTTTTCACAAAGCATTGATCTTGCCATTTCTTGTAATGTACGGTTTTTCCTTCCATAACATCATTTTGTTGTGGGGTTTTAGTGGCCAAAAAAAAAATGTGTTATGCCAAATACATCACAAAGTTTTGTAAACTCTTGGTTGTTAAATTCTCTCTCATTATCATTTCTCATTGAGATTAATTTGCAATCAAGAGGGGTTTGAACCTTTTTGAAAAGTTTGACAAATTCTTGAAAACCCTCATCTTTTTTGCTCAAAAACAAAGTCCAAGTAAATCTTGAGAAGTTATCCACTATGACAAAAGCATATCTCTTACCACCGAGACTAGTGGTCCTCATTGGTCCAAATAAATCTATGTGAATGAGTTCTAAAAGTTTTGAAGTTGAAATCATTTTCTTTGGTTTAAAAGAGGTTTTAATTTGTTTTCCAAATTGACAAGCATCACAAAGTCTAGTTTTCTCAAAATGAAGATTTGGTAAGCCCCTAACAAGTTCTTTTGAAGAGAGTTGGTTCAATAAATCCATATTATCATGACCAAGCCTTCTATACCATAAAAATGCATCATCACCATGAACCGAGAGACACTATAAGTTTTGAGAAATGAGAACTTCAAGATAAAAGACATAGACATAAACCAACTCTTTTTGCAACAAAAATAGTTTTGTTCACAAGCTTGTTTATGATAGAAGAAGATTCACTTTCAAAAACAACTTTGTACCCATAATCACACAATTGACTAATACTAGATAAATTAAACTTCAAACCATCAATTAAAAGTACTTTGGTAATTAAAGAAGAATGAACCATATCTAGTGTTGCTTATGCTGATGATCCTTCCAAAAATAACAAAGCCACCTTCGGTTTCTCTTAGCTCATTCATGAGGGATACATATCCGATCATGTGTCTTAAGCATCTGCTATCCAAATACCATTTAGATGACCTTAACTTGTGTTCCTACAAAAGAAGA
This sequence comes from Catharanthus roseus, assembly GCA_028651295.1. NCBI lineage: Eukaryota > Viridiplantae > Streptophyta > Magnoliopsida > Gentianales > Apocynaceae > Catharanthus > Catharanthus roseus. The sequence goes on from JAPQWS010000104.1 coordinate 13,427,115, forward strand.
AGTAGAAAAGACTTTTGGTACTCATATCTTTTTGAGTCCATAAATGTTAGTTAGATTTTCTTTTATTTTCCAAATGGTTTTTACTCCCCTTTTAATCTTTCTTTTTGTAAAATATTTTGTGGCTTTATGATCACTCTTTTCACAGTAGGTATAACGAAGGTGTGAGAAGGGTGAAGAAGTTTTTACAGAACATATTTGTCTAGAAGAGGTATTAGTATAATTATATCCAATTCCACTTTTGTCAAAAGGTGATCTTTGAGAATAAATGAGTTTTTCAAAATTTTCTTTTCCGTTTGTAAATTTTTCAATACATAAGGTGAGATCACTCACCTTTTTCTTAAAATCATCATAATCTACCATGCATTTTTCAAGAGAGAACACTTTTTCACAAAGATCTTTATTTTCTAAAGTGAGTTTTTGAAATTCTCGTTGTGAGGAGTCACTTTCCTTTTTCACAACCTCAAGAGATGCAAGCAGAGTTTTATTTTCACAGGCAAATTTTGAGTTTTTGTTTGATAGGTTGTCAATCTTGTTCTTTAACTCCTTGTTCTTTTTTGTAATCTTTTCCAATTCATGATACATTTCAATAAGTAAAGAATTAAGATCATCATTATTATCATTAACATGATTAGATAGATTTGGTGGTGAAGATTGTACCTCATTTTCTATTGCCATGAAGCATAGGTTGGCTTTTTCTTCTCCTTCAATTTCCCTTGAATCTTGATCCCAAGCACCTATTAGTCCCTTGAATTTCTTCTTTTTCTTTAATGCCTCAAGTTTTGCTTCCAATGCTCCTTTCTCTTTTTCAATAGCTTTGGATCAATCGGTTGTAAGATGGTTGGTGCTATTGCATTCAAAGCACCTAGCCTTGAAGAGTGATGAACTCTGTCCTCCTTTCTTGAATGGAAGACTCTTTCCTCTTTTGTTAAAGTCTTTCTTGTAAAATCTTTTAAATTTCCTCATTACTAAGGCCGTATCCTCAATCTCATCTTTATTGTTTGACGAGCATGTTTGATCATCCTCATTCACTTGAGTGCTATGCTTTTTCTTCAGTTGTCTTCATCTTCTATTTCATCTAATCTTTTTATTTTCATCTCATAAGTGAGGAGAGATCCTATGAGTTCTTCAATAGGAAGTTGTCTTAAATCTTTTTATTCCTCAATGGCAAGAGTTTTTGGTTGTTTTTGGTTGCCATGGGAGTGCATCAAAAATCTTTCTATTTACTTCTCCCCTTGTGTACTCTTTCCCATATGCCTTTAGGCCATTAGTGATATTGGTGAATCTTTTGAACATGTCACTAATGCATTCATATTGTTTCATCATGAATAGCTCATAGTCTCTCACCAACATAGCCAACTTTGATTCCTTCACTTAATTAGTGCCTTCGTGAGTTACTTCAAGTAACTTCCACATTTTATGAGCTGAATCACATCCGCTCACTTTAATGTATTCATTAGCATCCAAGGCACAAATTAATATGTTCATAGCTTGAAAGTTTAGATTCATCTTCCTTGATTCAAACTCATCAAATTCTTCAACCTTTTTGACTATTCCATCCTTTTTAGGAACACTAAACTCTTTTTAATAAAAATCTAAATTAAACAAAATCTTACAGGTATGACAATCAAGTAAAATGCATAGAATACAGATGCACAACAATTTATAGTGGTTCACTCTCCCAAAGAGCTACATCCACTACCTTGAGTCAACAACCAAGGATTTTCGAAATCCATTGTAATCCAAGTCTATAACAATCACAAGTTTGAGGATCACCCACCAAGGGTTTTGCAAGCAACCTCAATCCACAACACAAATACAATTAACACAAGTTTGAGGATCACCCAACAAAGGTTTTGCACACAACCTCAATTCTCAACACAATATAAATCAAAGGATGACCCAAGGGGTTTTTCAATACAAACCTTTGATATCAAAAGAAAAAGAGATTAGTAGGAAACAATGTTACCAAGTGAGCTTGAAATAAATGATACAACTCAATGGAAGACTTTTACAAGTTCCTCTATACTTCTTCTTTGATGGATGATCACAAATGAAACTCCAAGAAGATTTTTCTATTTTTTTTTTTTATTAGATGAAGATATTTGAAAGAATGTACTTTTAAAGCTCTTTAAATGTTCTAAAATGATCTCAATCAATTTTTAATCAACTTCTCTTGCTTTTACTGCAGATGAAAAACTCAATTTATAGAAGAGGGAGCAAGTGACCGTTACTGTTTTGTAACGGTACTATTTCAACGGAAAAAACTGAAAACCAGACGACCGATTTCAGAAATTGGACGTCCGATTTCCTTGTAAAAGGAAAATCGGATGAGCCCTTTTTAAAATAGGAAGACCGGTTTTGAAACAGAAAGAATCAGATGATCCCCTTAAAAATCGAATGATCCCTCTTAAAAATCGGACTACCGATTTTTCTAGGATGTCCAATTTTTCTCCCTTGGAAAAATCGGATGACCGGTTTTGAAAATCAGATGACCATTTTTTGAGAAGGATTTAAAAGCCAGTTTTCCTTAAACAAAAAGAACTTTCATTCCCGTTTCAAAATATGTATTCTTGATACTCTTTTAGAGATAAGAAAACTTTCGAAGGCATAAAAAACTCTATTAGGAATACTTGGATTTTTCAAGAATAGTTTATAAAAAGAAATTCATCCAAGGAGCTTCACATTTAATCAACAATAAAAAATAAGAGTTAGGGAGTCTTACAAAATACCTTAGCATATTCCTAACTAAGACTCTACAAGGTATTCAATGGTTTGATCTTTTCTCCTTCATTTTGCCTTGATCACCAATATCTTTTGCTTCTAAGAGTGTAGCCTTGAGACTTCAAATATGCTTCTTTTGTTCTATTGAAACTAAGCTTAATATTTCATCACACAAACATATGTTAATCATAATCAAAATCATATGCAATAATGCCCTTAGGACTAACAAAAAACTATCAATATCTATCTTGAATTTGTGTTGAATGTGAATTATTTGAGTTTTGAGTTAGAAAGAATTGGGTTATAGAGAGATTTTTGCGGGAAAAAATAATTTTGTTTTCGCTCTATACATATAAATTCTCGAGTTATATTTATTGATCTCCTAATATTTTATGCACTCATGATTACTTAGAATACATATCCCGATACATTTAAATACGTTTTCTTTAATAATAATTTTTTCATAAAATAATTTATTAAAATTCAAATTTTATCTTTTATTATATATTATTTATTAATAAATATATTACTCTTTTTATTTTTTACTTGTCACATTGTATAAATTTTGTATTTTTTCTATTTGTCACATTATCGAAACCAATGCAATTTTAATCAAAAGCTTCTCATTATACTTTTTCAATATGTTAACCGCTCTCTCAATCTCTATGTTATGGAAAAAATGCAATCACTCATTCCTAATAATTTTTACCATTTTACAATATTCATTCTAGCTCTCATTCTTCTATACAAGTTTCAAGTTAAATTTAAACTTTTTCAATGTCAATAAATTAGCTGAGAGATTTATGTTAAGAGTAATTTAGTTTATATATACAAAGAATTTCTCTAAGTCTAAATTTTTTAATTTGTGTGATATCTAAAATACGCAAATAAAAGAACAAGAGAGAATATAAAATAAATATAATAGAGAAAGTCATTTTAATTAGACAATCCTAATTGCTCACAAAATGCACAAAACCACAAAATATATATATGATTGAAATTTTGATCCAGTTGGTATACATAAATAATTAAAAAACAAAATAATGAGTATACAACTGCCTTAGCCGAAACTGCGTAATAGATTTTTCGTTTCTAATAATTAAACTTTAAATCTAACAAGTTTCAAAAGTCTGAATGTGGCCCAGTCATGGTGATTTATTTATTATGTTTTTGAAAGTTCAGTCATATTATATATATATATATATATAACGTGTATATAATTCGTTAAAAACGCATATATGATCATACTCTAACAAACTTTTTTTTTTTGGGGTAGTAGAGGCGAGAAAACTGGACCAACATTTTTAATAAATGGTTTGCCACCTGGGAAAATAAATAAATAAACAAAATTGCCACCCAAGCTAGAATCTAACCTCATCTACTCCAAGCAGGTCACAAAAAGGCCAAAACACTTCTTTTTCCAAAACGTAAATGTGATAGTAGGTGTCCTTTTGTGTAGTTCTAGGTGTCTTTTTTTTTTTTTCTCCCTGCTGGAACTCGTTAGGGGTGTCCTTCGGTTTCATAATTGGAGATACTCTTTCCCCGTTTGCTTTTTCAATTGTCACATTTTAAATTTGACATTTTATAAAAAAATATAAAAATATTAGTACTTTATATGTGAATTAAAATATCATTTAAATCAATTTCTCTCTTAATTAGTTTTATAAGTTTTTTCTGTTAAAAAAATTAAAAGTAATTAAAATTTATTTTTATAAAAAATGATAAAAGATTCATTAATATTATATTATTTTTATTGTAAAAAGTAAAAAATAGAAAGAATAATATTTATATAAATACTCACTTCATTTTTTTGTTAATTTGTGATGTTTCAGATCATTCGTAAATTTTATTATCATATTAAAAATAATACGATATTTAATAAATTTTCTCACTATGTTTTTGATAAAAAATATAATAAAATTTTAACTCTTCTTAATTCTTTTACCTTAAACTAGTGAAACATATAGTAAAATTGATTTTCGAGGTGTACTAATTCATACGAGAAAAGCTACTTAAATGGCTGCCTTTTTATTTAAAAAAATATAATTTAAAATGTGATAAATAAAAACATAAATTATTTAAAATATTAAAAGTACAAAATCTTGAAGTTCAACTTGAAATATTAAAATTATTAAAGATAAGAAATATCAAACACAAATTTGCCCTTTTATAATTGAATTCAACTTATAATAATATCTAGATCTTAGAAGTTCTACTTTTAAGAAGTCACATCAAAAGTGACATGAGATGAATCCACACTAATTACTTAACTAATAATGAATTGCAATTCAAATCATGTTCAAACGTGCTTAAAAGGTTCATATTCTAGACGGACATAACCTTTCAACACATATTAAGAAGTGTTTATTATGCAATTTCTAATTATATACATGTGTTTATTTTATTTGCTTCTCCCTTCTTCCCCCATCCTCCCCCCCCCCCAATTATTTATTAAGGGCACTGATGATATAAGTTCTTTTCTACCTCCTAATCTTTGTACAGAAGTTCAAAAATATTTATATTTCTGATGGAAGATAATATTTATTAAAAGGTTATTATAGTGGAGCTAACATCTCCCTGACTCATCTGGAAATTTTGAGTAAATATTATCTTTAGTCATCAACATATTTTCGTTGGTTGAATTTGGTCTCTAATTTTTTTAACTTTTTTCGTCCCCAATATATTTTTATTGTTGGATTTGGTCCATAACTATTAATTTTAACCCTTTTTTGGGTCTCTAACTATTTTCTGTTGGATCTGGTCCCAAACTATTAGCTTTAACTTTTTTCATCCTCAACTAATTTACGTGTAATCTTTTTTGTCCTCTTAGACGACTTGATTCTTTATCTTTGTCACAATTAGACAATTAGAGAAAAGACTTCAAATTTCTGCTTTATAACTCAATTGAGAAAGGAGAGTAAGGAGGAAGTGGTATTCATTGCTCCTAATGATAAGTGGGAGGCACTTTCAAGTTTTACACAACCCAAACTATTTAAGGAGAATGAAAGAGATCACATTGTAACAGCTCGATTTTGTTGTCTGAAAATGATTTTTTAAACAAGACTTATTTTATTGATTACCTTTTAAACTTAATCAATAAAAATTATCGAAAATCGTTAAGAAAATTACACATAAATTAGTTGAGAATGGAAAAAATTAAAATAATAGTTATGGACTAAATTTAACGGATAAAAATATGTTTAGGACGAAAAAAGTTGAAATTAACATTTGGAGAAAAAGTTAAAATTAATAGTTTAAGATCAAATCTCACTAATAAAAATATATTAAGAATACAAAAAATTTAAAATTTAAATTTAAAAATTAAATCTAATCAATAAAAATATATTAAGAATGAAAAAGATTTAAAATAAAAAAAATTAACTGCCAAATCCAAACCAAGAAAATATGTTGGAACAAAGGATAACATTACTCAGCCAATTTTTTTGCAAAAGTTGCTTCGGCTCCTAGGTCGGGCGCCCACTTGTGCAGTTGCCTTTTTTTTTTGGCTAGCTTTCCAACTTGACCGCTCAGTCCACTAATCTTTTAACAGCCAGATTATCAGTTTCCCAAGTATCTCAGCTATTTACCCCTTCAGTATCTCAGGGCTGTATCTTTTTTTTTTTATTATTTAATGATGACAACAATAATCAATTGCGATAATAGTTAACTTAAAAATGGAAATCTCTAGTGTGTTAGGATATCTCTTTAGTTAAATTCGATCTCTTATGTTGTTGCAGCCCCTAATTGAAAGTGATGTATCAAATTACCAGTTCAATATTTAATGAAAGTGATTTCATTGATAATTCTTTCTGTTGGGAAACAAAAAATTAGTAATATATTTATTTTAAAAAAAAGAAGAAGAAAGAGATCAGATAGGCTAGAGAATCAAGAATTTCAATCCCATCCCATTACTTTATATTATATTTTATTTTTTTCGTCTCTTTTAAAATTATGTTGGCGATACCGTCTCTGTCTTGATGGATATAAAATCAATCTCATTTTTGACCATCTCCAATAGAGGAAATAGGACAAAAAATTTCCGTTTAGTCCACGGGAAAATGGTATTAAAAATTCATATTTAGTCATACCGAAATATATGAAACTTTAATATCATTCAAACTTCTATAATTATATTTTTAATTAAAAAAAAATTTAAAAAATTATTTGTATTATGAAATAAATAAAAATAATAAAATTAATAAAAAAATTAAATATTTATAAAAATAGAATTACAAATGAATTAGAAGGAGAATGATAAGGAGCGAACAGTTATAATAAAATAAAACGCTACAAAAGAAAATCCTATTTTCATCACATATTGCATTCTCACTTTTTCTATCACATTCCGTCTACTCTAATTAAAATCACAAAATTCTTGTCTCATTCAAAAGGGGACGAGACGAATCCCGCTTTTGACCGGATTTTGCCAATCCCTAAGACAGGCTGGTCACACTTAGTTTTATTTATTTTCATTACATTGTTTTTAGAGGAGTTACACATTATTTTAGTTACGTGGGGATTATTGAATCGAAGGATATTATAATTTATAATATGGATTTTTTTTTTAAGGAAACAACTATAAATACTACACATGACAAGTTCGGAATGCAAAAAAAGTTACGCTAAGTTATTGCATCGGTGTACTGAACATTAAATTGCGTTCCGGTTTTTAGAATACTTGTAGTATTAGGCAGATTAGTCAACTTCCAAAAAAAAAAAATAAAATAAAAATGGTGAGGTTCCCAAGCTGATGTCAATAAAATAGAGTATTGCACAATGTCCGCAAATTGTTACCTATTCTCTTCGCTTCAAAATTTATGATTTGTTCCTAGAAAAAAAAATTACGATTTGATATTTCTTTTTTGGGTAGAATCGAAATGATTTGACATTAGTTTATGATCGGAGGGGAAAATATTTTATTTCCATCTCCATGAATAATTTTTTTTTTTTTTTTGGAAGAGCCATCTCCATGAATATTTAAGCGGTTACGCATTTTGACTTTTTTGGGAGTACGTAAAACTATTTTGTCATAATTTTACAAAAGTATTCAGTCAAACAAGTGATAAGTTGGGAAATGCAGACAAATTACTGATTTCTTTTTTCGGGGTGAACAGCAAATCACTTAATTATTGCAAATGAACATTAATTTGCGTTCCACGTTTTAAATATTAAGAAGATTCGTCAACTTTTTATTGTTATCAAAAACAGAAAGAAATTGTGAGGTTCCTCAGCTGATATCAATCTCCTTTAGGGTTCTTATAAATATTACTCTCATATATTTTTTTCTACTTATCACATTTAAAACATCATATTATATAAAAAAATATAAAATTTTTAATATTTTTTTAACGTAGAGTAAAACACTCTTCAATATTTTCTCTCTCGTTATTACTAGTTTTTATGTTAAAAAAATAATAGAATTTATTAGTAATAAAAAAGTATAATAAGAAAAAAATTATTAAATATTACATTAAAATTATAATGTGATAATAAAAATTACAAAAATTTCGATAACTTGGTGAAGGGAATCTATGAGAGAAGGTTCTCGAACCGGGTTCCGACCGAATAGACATGCAAGCTTCTTCGTCTTCAGAATCCTTGCAGTATCTTCCCCCTCCTCACCCCTTTAATGTGACAAGTTAAAAAAAAAATAAAAATAACACTAAGAAATTTTAAAATTATGCTTTTGTCTTATGAAAGAGTTAAATGAGTGATTAAATTGATATAGAAGAAGAAAACAATGTAAATTACTTCCGGAGCTAATTGGATGAGCTTTTAAATAGTGTAATTGTTAAATGATTACTAAGAGAGTTTAAGTAAATAAGGTACTATTGGAATAAAAGATTTTTAAAATTTCCTTTATTTTTTATTTGTTACATTTCATTAATTTTTGTGATTTTTTCTTGTCATATTATAAAATAATACAACATTTAATGAACATTTTCTTATTATGCCATGTTATTAAAAATAAATTTTAACATCTTTTAATTCTTTTATCGTAAAAAGTTGTAAAAATAACCAGGAGATAGAAGAGTATACTTGTCCACATTAAAAGAAATCTAAAATTTCGTATTTTTTTAAACAGAGTAACATTTAAAATATGATAAATAAAAAAATAGAGAAACTATTTTATATTATGAAACTCTAAAAACGATAAATGGTATCTTATAATATGAAACAGAAGAAGTATGGCCTAATGTCCGCAAATTGTTACATTTGCCCTTCAACATTTTGTATTTGGTAAGAAATATGCTCCGTCCCTTCTAATGTATCTTTCTCAAAGATATACATTTTCTATTTCAAAATATCTTTCATCTTTAGTAAATTAATAGAGTATTAATTAAATTAAAATGTTTCACATATACTATCTGCTATTATTGGAAAATCGCAATTTAATACTATCTTGGGTCAAAAATATATAAATCTTTTTAGAACGATTAAGGATGATAAAAAAAAATATAAATCTTGTTTTTATTTTTACTGAGCATTTATTACATCTTTACATGTCTCTTTATTTATTCACCGGCTATTCTCTATCTCTTTCGTTATTTATTAAGGACATAAAGAATACTTTAGTTTAAAAGTTATTTTGTTTTCAAAACGTTTAATTCTTATGCACAAGTCTCAAATGATTTATATTTTTCACCATCATATTTAGACGTATTTCATATAAATTTATATTTCTAAGTAAGCACAATTTAGTCTATTTAACAATTAATTAAGATAAATCAATTATTTTTTTCATAGTTGTGCTATCTCCTAAAATCACAGATAAATTAAAATAGGAGAGTAAATCATTTTAAACTTATGCACAAGAATTAATTAAGAATTTTAAAAATAAAATAACTTTAGAATTAAAGCATAAACATCCTTTTTCTAGAAAAGCAACTTTTCTTATAAAATGAAATACTGGTAGTAACTTTCAAAAAGAAAAATAAAATCACGTACCGAGAACAACAATATTAGTTAATATCGACCAGTATCATAATTATTTTTTATAGAATTACGGTACCCTCTACAACGATACCGTGAAATTATGATACAGTACAATGATACCGGTCAATAATATAAAATTTACACTCACTTTTTCTCTTTAAAATTCACACTCACTTTCTCTAGAATTCACGCTCACTTTCTCAATCTAGAATTCATTATACTTTTTCTTTCTAGAATATACAACACTTCCTCTTTCAAAATTAAAGAAAATTTTGTAAAAATAAAAACAAAAGTTAATGGGTTTATATAAGAGCATTTGTTAATGAAAAACTTACAAAATGGTTGATAGGTCTACACAAACCCTTTTGTTAATAAATTATAATGGTCACTAGAATATCCACTGGGTGCCCATCTAGGATGCCACCCTATGAAATTAATCTTTAGGGTGTACATAAGTGACCCATTTAAGTCCATTGTCCATCTAAATCCACTCATTTAAGTCCATTAGTCTTTAGGACATTGGTGGATATTTACACATTACCTATGTGTCTATTTAATAGCCTTCTAAAAGCCCGTCCAACCCATCCATTTGCCACCCCTACCTTCAATGATACCAAGAAGTTTTCTATAGTGCACTGAAAAATGGACCATCCAAGGGATAGTTTTTGAAAAAAGAGGAAAACTCATGGTTTCGTGCAATAGTATGATTGCTGATATTCCCCTCAATAAAACTTACATCAATATTGACCTTCAGAATTTCCAAGACCCAAGACCCAGGGTTTTAAATGTGTCATGGATAGTTAGTATTCCCCCAAGGGAGTAGGGAAAAGGTGTTGACTGGGTGTAAGGAATTCCTCAGATAAATCTAGGCTCTACAGAGTAATAAATGAAGCACCCATGAAGTTTCTTAAGGGAAAATACTTAGTGTGCAGACATTTAACCTCCAATGACGGTGGAAGATAGATGAAACACTAACATTGTTTTTTGAGAAGGACAAAATTAAAACTGAAAAAGTTCTAAAAACCTATACCCCTATACTCTTTAGTTTACATAGGTTTTACCCATATTTTCAGCACAATTTTTAATACCCTCAGACTCTCCTTAGAAAAATTATAGCGCCAAAGTTGAAGATCTAATGACATTAGCTAGTAAGAGAAAATAGGACATAACATAGGTTGCAATATCTTGCACCACATTGTTTATGAGAACTTCCATACTTGGTCTAGAGAGGACACTTTCTTTTTAGTTGTAAAACTTTTTCCACACATAATCTTTAATTGTTGGAAGATTTTCCTCTTTGATTCGCCAATGAAGCATGTCAAACCAAATTAGGATCAATAATCTCCTTTAGTAGGAATGTCTAAAACAGCATTGATAAAATCCAGCAATGATAAAGGCACCAATTTATCGAAGAATAAAGTATACTTTTGGAAGTTCACCTCCTGGCCCAAAAGAGAAGCATAGTCCTACAGAATATTGCAGATTACTTTCTCCTATTGAGGGTTAGATTTACATGACTCCAATTACTTTATCCCAATATTCAAGAGACGAACGACAAACAAACACAAAATACACAGCCGTTAGCATGCAAACCTATCAGACGCAAAATCAAGAAAACCTAGAAGTAATTTTCCAAACATCCTTGTTTCTATTTTGCTTCTACTTCATCCAACAAGATACCAATTCCTTCAATAGCCAGAGCAGTATCTCAACGATAGCGATTCCCTTCTCTGCTGTCAAATTCATTCTTTGAAGCATTATTCCCATCTGCCGGGGCTAGTGGTCTCTTGTTGCTATCATCACCTGGTGTAGCTGCTTCATGTGGTGCTTTTAACGGCCTGACGACTTTGGGCTGGTATTATATATGGAGACACCATGCTTCAACTCAATTCAACACCAAGTAGTAGTCTGGGTTTCTACCTACCTTACCCTTTCCAATTTTCAGTTCTCAACAATGGGATAAACTCTCTGGATTAATGATGCAAAGTCAGTCCCCTCTCTACCGAAAGATCATCTAGTAATATCTCTTCGCTAGTTGATTTTGGTGCCTCTCGACATATGACATGTCAAAGGAATTATATCTTTAATGTTGTATCTATATCTCTAAGCTATATTGGCTTGCTTAATGATTCCAAAACTATTGTTATAATGGAAAATACTTATGTGGTACAGGACTGTGTAGTACAACAAAGGTGATTGGAAAGATTGATTGATAGGGTTTATCACTTCTATTAGTTTCACCGTGGTTCCTCGATTCGAGCTTTACATACTAGCTAAGGCCCGAATTTACTTCATTAAAGCCTTGGTCATCTTCATTTTCTTCTATGAAGTATACACATGGTATTCTTCTTTGTCTTCTATTTTGTTTTGAACCTCTAAGACATACCAGTTGAAGATTGCTGCACCACTATGGGGATTTCCTAATTAGTGCATATATCATACTTAATGTGATTGATTGACCTAGTTGAATCCTTGCTTAACTTTTAGTTAGTTGCCATATTGTATTAGATATCTTAGATAGACAACCTTTCTTATTTAGTTAGTTTCCTCAGTAACCTTGTTTATGTACAAAGCATATATACACGGCTTCTTAGCTAAAAGAAATACAACTTGGAGAAATATTTTCATTCTCAAGTTTATTATGTATCAGAGCCATACATGGCTTCTACCTCATAAAAGAACAATGGCAAAACCGTCAAGGTGGTGAGCAAGGATATCAGAGCCTACACTCTTATGTCAAGTGATGGTCCTGGTCTGCTAATTACTAGGCATGACAATGGGGCTGGTCTAACTGGGTACCCACCGCCCATGATCCATCTTACCTTTTGGCTCTTGTTTGATTGGAGACTCAAGTGGGGATGGAGGTGAATTTTATGCCCGAACTTGGGAATAGGTTAGGGCAGGGATCAAATAACATATATATATATATATATATGTGTGTGTGTGTGTGTGTATATATATGTGTATATATATAGGAAAATACTAAATTAAATACTAAAGGGAAAAAATAAAAAATAAAAAGATATTACTCTATTTGATTCATTCTATCAATCTCAACTAGCTAATGAGTTTTTTTAATTGTCGTACGTGGTTAGACTTTTTTTAAAAGAATTATTACTTTTATTATTTTTTTTAAGTTTTAATTCATTTGATTTTATGTCATGCATATTATTATTTTATGTTTAATAGGGTTATTGAAAATAATACATCTAATTACCTGTTTGGGTCTGTAATTCCCCAGTGGGTTTAGTGTGGATGGGATGGGGATGAGGATTAATAGGAAAGTTGGGTTGGGATGGAAATGATTTTCATATCCAAGTACGGGGGATAGGTTGGGATTGGAAACAAGATAGGAAGGTGGGGATGGGGCTAAGAACTGGGGTCCCCGCCCCCATTGCATCCTTACTAATTACCCATGTTTAATTGAAGGAAGAAAACTTCGATGAATGGGTAGATGCTATTGAAATGCACTTCACGCTAAAAGAAAATTAGGCTTTATTGATGGAAGCATACCTTAACCTGAAGACGATGATCCATAATTGGAGGAATGGAGATGCATGAATTCAATGATTGTTTCGTGGCTTCACAATACCATTGAACCCATGTTACGGTCCTCAATCTCCAAGACAAAAATTGTGAAAAAATTATGGATGATTTACAGCTAAGATTCTTGGTTTCTAATGGTTTAAGAGTCCATGAATTGAAGGAGGCAATTGTAACGGTAGACAACGGTGCCAAATAGTATCAACATATCATGCTCGTCTTAAAAAGCTTTGGGACAAATTGCTTAACCACAAACTGATTCCATCTTGTGATTGCAAGTGTCTAACGGAAACTTTGATGAAACGGCATAAGAATGAGAAACTCCACCAGTTTCTCATGGGTTTGGATAAATCCAAATTTGGTACAATTTGCTCTATTATGTTGAACGAATATCCACTTCCTACCATCAATCAAGCCTATTCAAAAAGTTATTCATAACGAAAGGCTTCAGAACATGGCTAAGGAAGAGGATTAACCAAAGGAACTTGCTACTTCTACCATGAAAGGTATTCAAACTATTTACAAATCTTACTTTTGTGTTCTGTGAGCAATAAAGGAGGACATGAGGCCAAATCATGCTTTTAAGTGATTGGATATCCCAACTGGTGGATGGAAAAATCCAAGCAAATCGGGGGAGGTGGATCCACTAGTTCCAGTAGAGGGAAAGTATGGACAGTTGGTCACGATTATTGAAGGAATACCGAATGTAACAACGGCTCTAAAATCCAGCAAGGATGGGCAAACACGACATCATTGGTAAAAAGTGCAGTCGACGCTATGGAGGAAACTGGTGGAACAGCCTTGCACATTGATGCTAGGCAGAGTACTGGAGTTCCTACTTTCAGAACAGTTCTTTTCTAAGAACAATGGCAGGCATTGGCATCCTTCATAAACAACCAACCTTTACTAGCACCTTTTGAAAAACTCTCTGGTAACCTAAACTCTTATTTATAGATCATAGATACCGGAGCATCCTACCATATGACCAGAAATTGTGCTTTTCTTAATGATATATATAATATTGATCCTTGGCCAATTGGTCATATAGGAAAAAGGCTTTTGCAGCCAAATATGGTAGAGTGAGTTTGGGAAATAATTTAATTCTGGACAAAGTTTTGTATATCCCACAGTTAACTTGCCATTCATTGTCTGTATCTCAATTGGTAACATCAAGAAAATACATTGTGTCATTTGATGAATCTTATTGTATTATACAGGACCATTCCTCGAGGACCTTGATTAGAGTTGGTAAGGAAAGGAATGGGCTATATTATTTTAAGGAGGTTGCACCGATCCAAATAAAACATGTCACAGGCTATCAAACGAGGGAACTGTTACACTAGAGGTTGGGCATCCTTCAGGTACAATCCTTAATTTTTATCTACTGTACCCAAGTCTAAAACTACTTTACCTTGTGATACATGTTTCCAAGAAAAACAAACTCGTGAATCATTTTCTCTTAGTTCTAATAAAGCTTCCGAAATTTTTACTTTAATTCATTGATATTTGGGGCCCATAAAAGTTCAAGCTCAATGTGGGCCTAAGTATTTTTAACTATTCCTAGATGATATCTACCATGCTCTTTGGACTTTTTTTAATCAATGAAAAGGGTGAGCTTCGCTCCATTTTACCTCATTTCTGCAAAACCATTCATACACAGTTTCATACTTTCATAAGCAAGTGTATACAGACAATTGGGGAGAGTTTCTATGTTCGAAAGATTTCTTTCTTCATAATGGCATAATTCATGAAACAACTATCCCCTATACACTTCAACAAAATGCCGAATTGAATGAAAACATCGCCACATTTTAAATGTTGCCCGTACTCTTCGATTCCAAGCCATCTCCCTGCTTCTTTCTAGGGAGAATGTGTTCTAACGGTAAGATATTTGATTAGTCGCGCTCATTCCACTCTTCTTAACGGCAAACTTTTATATAGGACCCCTCCTGACTATACTCTTCTTCGCTCATTCAGTTTTATGGTATATGCATATTTATACTCATGACAAAACTTACCTCTCGGAGTCGAAAATGTTTAATTGTTGGTTACCCTTTCGGCAAAAAAAAGGTGGCGGGTCTTTGACATTAAATCTAAAGTTTTTTATGATTCTCCGGATGTGGTCTTCTTTTAACGTCTCTTTCCTTTCCATGATTCTATCAAAATTGCTGAAGTCAGGGGTTAACATATCACCTAATCATTCCTCCCATGTGATTTTCTTCAAATGCAACCAATAAATGCATCAGAACAACATCATGTTCCTACCTCAATCTAGTCCATCTCGTTATTGGACCCAACACAAAATTTCTCTTCTCCTATAAATCCATCCAATAATATACCAGACACATTATCTTCTTCCTTGGAACCTAGCCCTAATAACTCTTCTCTGGAAGCAATGTTTGGAACTGTTGGGTCGCTATCTTCTTGCCCGCTATCCATTGCACCTAGGCAGTCTTCTTCAACTCCTGTGCACCATGGGCCACTCGACTAGTCTAGCCTAGCTTTTCGAATTCCTATTTCCCACTCCTACCCAATTTTTTCTAATCTAGTTGATGGTCTACATTTCGTTGAGCCTGCTCTAAGAAGTTCTAGAAACACAAGGCCTCCTATTAAGCTTCAAGATTATGAATACTTTATGCAATAAAATCACAAGCCCATTCTCCTCCTAGTACTTCCGCTTCATCAGAGTTTCGTGTATGTGTTCTTATCCAACAGAATCTTATGATACCAATTATTGTTTTTCTAAAAAACATCAAAGTTTTCTAGCTACAGTTCAGAGAGAGGTTGAATATACCCGGTTCTCAGAGGCTGTCAAGCATTCCAAATGGCGAATAGCAATGCAACAAGAAATTGATGCACTTAAGAAAAATGGTACATGGAAATTAACTTCTCTGCCTGCTAAGAAGAAAGCTCTTGGTTGCAAGTGGGTATACAAAATCAAACTCAAATCTGATAGTTCAATCGAGCATTACAAAAATCGTCTAGTCATTTTGGGAAATACTCAAGTCGGAGGTGAAGATTTCACAGAGACGTTTACTCCTATAGCCAAATTAGTAACAGTTCGCACTTTATTGACAGAGGTTGTAGCTAAAGGGTGGGAAATTCACCAAATGAATGTACATAATACATTCTTACATGGCAATCTTGCTGAAGAAGTTTATATGAAAATGCCTCCTGGATTTGGCTCCATTTCTCCCACTCAAGTATACATTCTCAAAAAGTCCCTATATGGATTGCGGCAAGCCCTAAGGTGCTAGTTCTCTAAGCTCTCTTCTACTTTGAAACAATTTGACTTACGCAGTCCTATGTAGATTATTCTTTATTCATTTACTTCTCTCATAGTGTATTTGTACGTGTGCTAATTTATGTTGATGACCTCATTGTGATTGGTAATAGTGTGATCGTTATTTCTCGGTTCAAACATAAGTTGAGCACTTGTTTTCACATGAAGGACCTTGACCTTTTAAAATATTTTTTGGGAATTAAAGTGGCACAAAATGCTTCTAGATTGTACTTAAGTCAGAGGAAATATGCTTTAGACATTATTTCTGAGACCAGTTTCTCTAGATCCAAGCCTGCTGTTACACCAATTGAACAAAACCATCAGTTGGCTACTGTTTCTAGTCCATTTTTATCTACTCTTGATTGCTATCTTCGTCTAGTTTGTCGTCTCATTTATCTTACGATCACTAAGCCTGAGTTAGCTTATGTCGTTCATGTTCTGGGCTCAATTTATGACTACGTCTCGATAGGAGCATGGGATGCAACTTTAAGGGTTGTTTGCTATTTTAAATCCAGTCCTGGACAAGTATTTTCCTTAGTTCCTCTGGTGATCTAACGTTATTTGCCTATTTTGATGCTGATTGGGAAAGTTGTCCATTGACTCGCCGCTCCTCAATGGCTATTTTTTTTTTTGGGAAACTCCCCCCTCTCTTGGAAGACCAAGAAACAACCTACCATTTCTCGTTCTTCTACAAAAGCTGAATATCGATCCATGGCAATTACATGCTGTGAACCCAAGTGGCTTTGATAGTTACTTCGTAATCTTCAAATCTTTC
This sequence comes from Catharanthus roseus, assembly GCA_028651295.1. Classification (NCBI taxonomy): domain Eukaryota; kingdom Viridiplantae; phylum Streptophyta; class Magnoliopsida; order Gentianales; family Apocynaceae; genus Catharanthus; species Catharanthus roseus. Next base: position 13,444,373 of record JAPQWS010000104.1, read on the forward strand.
ATTCGGTCCCTATTCGGTTATATTGTGACAGCCAGGTAGCCATGCATATTAGTGCAGATTTTGTCTATTATGAACGACTAAATATATTGAAGTTGATTGTCATTTTGTCTGCGTGATGAGTTTCAAGCCAAATGGACTTTGCTTACCTAAGTTCCTTTTCAGTCTCAACTTCCTGGTATCTTCACGAAGGCCCTTGGTCATTGTTTATTTCATAGTTTCCTCAGTAAGTTGGCATTCAAAATCCTCATGCTCCAACTTGAGGGGGAATGTTGAAGATTACTGCATCATTACAGGGATTTCCTAATTAGTGTATATATCATACTTAATGTAATTGATTGGCCTAGTTGTATTTTTGCTTAACTTTTAGTTGGTTACCGTACTGTATTAGATATCTTAGATGGGCAACCTTCCTTATTTTGTTAGTTTTCTTTGTAACCTTGATTCTGTACAAAGCATATATATACGGCTTCTCAGCTAGAAGAAATACAACTTGGGAAAATATTGTCATTCTCAAGTTTATTAATACCCCTTTCAGCTTTGCGTAATTCTCCGATATTTATAACTGTTCAGACCATATTGTTGAGTTTGGTGAATGAATTTGCATTTTTTTATAAAGGGGGAGGGGGGGGAAGGGGGGAGGAGGATGTGCAAGGACCTAAAATACTTGAAAGTTGAGACATAAATATTCGGTTCATAAAAAATCGAAACAAAAAACTATTACTTCCCTATTTAGCCAAAATGATGCACTCTAAAACTTGAAATTTATTTTGCTCTTGCTATATATTTATTAAAGGAAACATCATTATTTCAATGATAGCCATTGAGTTATATTAGAAATTGGAAAATAGGTGACAAAAGAGAGAAGTGCAACTTCTCTTGCAGTCTAATAGGTGTTTGAACTTAAAGCTTGAAAGAAGCCAAGGCAGTCTCAACATCTGAACCCATCTTGGGCATGTAATCTGCCATATACTCTGCATATGTGTAAGATTTATAAAGTGGGGGATTTGCATCATTTATAAGAGCTTTAGCTGGTTCCACAAAACACTTTCGACTTGGTGCCACAAAGATGCAAACTGATGATCGGGAAGTCTTTGAATTCGTCACCACACGATGATCAGGACTAATTAACTTGCCATTACTGATAACCTGTATCGGGACATGTAAGGGAAATTTTAAAAAGTCATTAAATACTCCTATTTCAAAATAGTACTATAAGGGACATGTAAGGGAGTTTTTATATTTTACAATAGAAAATTTAATTATGAATCAGATGGATAAATCGACCATATATAACCTTAATTCAGTTTTACTTTTTTGTTAATAGCAGTAAATTTTTATTTTATTTTTTAATAGGTATGAATTTTCTATTTTGTATATATAGCAATTTAATATTGTACCATGAAATTCGGTGTACTCTGACGTAAAAATTATTCATGCTGCCAACCAATTGAATACTAAAAATAATTAAATCTTTCAAATTAGATTATAAAAATGTACAAAAGATACAATAGATTTACCGTGAAATTGTTAAATTATCATAAGCATGTTATATCAAAAATAGTTTATATATAAAAATAAATAAAATTCTCCACTATAAATAAATAAAACAAAAGTTAATTACTATGAATAGAAAAGTAAAACTAGTTTAAGGATCTATAATAACTCATTTCCCCATAAATAATTACAATTTTTTTTTTTAATTTTATCTATAAATGTCAAATTTTCTCATCTAAGAAGGAATGGAGCATTATAAGTCACACGGATAGCACATGTTCTCATTCTTAAGACTTTTTTTCACTTGTACTAAACTAATACATAAATATATATCATTTGCGCGAGTTTAATATTTTTATATTTTACTTTAGGTAAGAAGATTTTACTTTTGTGGTAATTTAAAAATCATTCCTCCCTATAAAAAATAAAATAAAAATTTTTGAACAAAATAAGATAATTTATGAGTATTTATATATGACCAATTTATCTTTCACAATATAATATTTTCTTTACATTTTTTCAAGATTAATATTCATTAAAGGTTTTGCTTTTATACTTAGTTTCTCTCTTTTTATTTATTATTCTTTCTCCTCCTTTCAATAGACATTTCTCTTATTGATTAACAATAAAACTATAACTAGGACAACAATCCAGTTGAGTTAAGTCGAATTTTAACTTACCCTGAGCTCGAGTATATTTGAAATTTTGCAAGGCTCGAGCTCGTTCAGACAGATTTTTAAATTTGAACTCGCCTAGATAAATTTTTAAGAGAGTTTGAACTCGACTCGAATAAACCTCGAATTTTTTCGAACTCGAACGAAATATAATTTTTAAAAATTTATATTTCTATTTTTATTTTTATTAAAGTTTTCATTTAAAATAAATATCGATATATATTTTACTTCAATAAATAAATAAAATATATTAAATTATGGAACTTGTATATTGTTAAACATTTGAAAAAATCATATAAATCTATAAGTATTATCTTAATCGATATAACCATTATTTACTCTGTAAATAACATACGAAATATTATTAGTTTTGTTTGCATTTGTGTCGTATATCATTCGTACTAAATATTTTAACATAGTATTTAGGAACTAAAACTTTCTAGAAAAAGAATGTAACTAAAACTGATTAAAATATTTTAAACATAATTTTTCGTCTCATATTCATTTAAATTAATTATCTCATAATATGCAATAATATATATGTCCTAATATAGATAGAGAGAGAATGCATTTTTGGTGATTTATTTAGTAATTCTACGCATCTAACTCTATACTATCAATATATATTTATTCTGGAGCCTAAGTTTAAGCTTGCTCACGAATCCAACATTCAAGATGAATTTTATTCAGCTTGAGCTTCGCTCATTTTGTAATATATATGCTCAGTTCAACTTGGCTCGTGCTTGATAAACATCAAATTGGAACTGAACTTTGATCGAACTTTTTACGAATCAATCATGAAAACTTGATTTGGTGAATCCATAACTATAACATAGACTTTATATAAAAATATATTTCGGAATTTTTATGTGCTTAAATTTGTAAAACAACCTATATTATGAAGCATAATTCATGCTTCTCCCGTTTTTTATTCCCCTCTTTTATTTGTTACGTTGTTTAAAATAATATAATTTTAATTAAAAAATCTTGTAATTATACCCTTTCAACGTGTCAACCTCTCTCTCAATTCCTATGTCATGGAAAAGTGTAATTATCCCTTTCAATAATTTGTTCCATTTTCCAATATTCATTTTAAGCATCATTCATTATTCAACACAAATTTCAAGTTTAATTTTTAATTTTTTTCAATACCAATAAATTAGGTGAGAGAAAGAGTAATTTAATTTATGTACATACAAATTTTTTTTAATTTTATATTTTCTTAATTTGTTTAATATTTAAAATGTGATAAATAAAAAAGTTGAAGAAAATATTATAAAGTAAAAAAATATATCTCACAAACATAAATATAAAATTAATACCTGCAGTTGAATAGCTACGCTGACAACAAATGCATTGGGAATAACATCAGCAGTGAGCCATTTGCCGTCTTTGATAAATTGGAGACCAAAGGCATCTTGTTGAAGTATGGTAAGTAGGTTTACATCACCATGAGGGTATAAACCAAGTGTTAAACTTGGATCTGGACAAGGCGGATAATAGTGGCTTACTAAGTATTCATCATCGGAAAGTTCTCCTTTGAAATATTCATTTTCAAGTCCCAGTCCTTCGGCAAACAGTTTTAGAATTTCTGAAGCAGCTTTTGATGTTTCATTTACATATGAAGCAAGCACTTCACTAAAGAGTTAAAAAAAATAGAATGAAAAGTTACAAGATGGGATATAGTTAATTTGTCTATGATAGGTAAAATAAATATTTTAATCCCTAGCTAAAATATTAAATTAATTTTATCATTTTGTCTTTTCTCTAATAATCACTACATGATTCTTGAAAACCAAAAATTGCAACTAAAGTGGATAGTTTACCATATGCTGAATAGTACCAGTTTGGTTCCTGTGTGCTCATCAGCGATTCATGATCGTGTAATATATTTAAAACATATTTTCTCTATAATATTTATTATGTGTTATTTATATTTATAAGTTCTTTAAAATAAAATATTAATGTAAATTCTAAAAAATAAATTATAAGAAAAGATTACATAAAAGGAAATACGACAATAACTGGAGAAAACTTGTAAGAATAAATAATGAAATTAATCTAATGGTAAGAACCAAAATTAACAATTTTCTTTTCTTTTTTTTTTTTTTTTTTTTGAACCCTTTCTGGGAATTAAATGTTGGAAGTTGGAATATTATGCTTAAAAAAAAGTTTAAAAAAAAAAAAAACAAAGGAACATTACATACCGGTATCTCGCTGGGTTTTCTGGCCAAGTTTTAATTTGGTCTTCAAGGGGGCGCAAGCCATGTCTAATAGTATCTTTCCAATAGATGGGCTGATTCTTTCCAGAACTCATAGGGGTTCTGTTAGCTGTATATTTGCTGATCTCCTCATATGGCAAATGAAAGAACTCCTTGTACATAGCCATTGTGTCATCCATCAACTCATTTGGTACCCCATGGTTAATCACCTGTTTACCACAGATTAGGAGTCAACTAAAGGAGATTAATTATTTAAAAGAAAAAATTCCTCAGAATACACGCGTACTATTTACTCAACTTGCATTATTTTTTTTTTTATTTTGAACATTTAAAATTACGTATAAAAAAATATCTGCTCTATTAATAAATTTGACAGAATCCATCAAAAGAACTCGCGTGCCGATCTAGTGAGGAAGATATGAGGGGTAAAAATGTTTATTCGTGCTATTCAATTCTCCCCCGAATACTACTTGTATGCTATTTAATTTAAGTTGTACCATATCTTTGAAATTTTCTTTTTCTTTCAGGGAACACTTCCATATGTAGTGGTCTCAGACCACTTTTAACAAAAGTTTTTAGTTTAAGAGCCAAAAAGAACCAAAAAGAAAAAAAATTTTTAATTCTTTCAAGAATATAATTGGACTTAAGTATACACTTCCCCCCCCCCCCCCCCTAAAAAATATGGTCAAGAATATAAGTCATTTTTACACTTTTTAATGAATATATTTATTGTTATATTTTTCTCTATCTTTATTCATATCTTTATTATTTATTTCATCCTTCTTATCTACTTTTCCTTATTTGTTAAGGATGTAGTGCGTACTACCTCTAATTATAAATATAAGAGGTTTTAAACTTGTGCACAAAAATTAAAAATATAAAAACAAGACAATTATTGACTCAAAGTATCATTTATATTTTTAGTAAATAGAGAGATAGACAATAAGAGTATAATAAATGAACAAAAGAATGGGTAGAAATAAAAAAAATGTAATAAATACCCACTGAAAAATGACAAATCCCTTATATTTTTTCTCATCGTCCGTATCCCTAAAACCTCTTATATTTTTTCGAAGATAATATTTTATTTTAAAACTTGTATTGTTTTAAATGGCTTTAATTATTGTGTATAAGTTGAAAATCTCTTATATTTCTGACCAGGGCGATTAGTTTTAGATGTATTCTGGGAGAATTTTCTTTGTTAAAGTATCGGATTAATTGTGAAATTAATTTAAGTACCTGAAAGAATCCATATTCTTGTCCAGCTTTCATTAGTTCCTCAACTAATTGTCGGCGTTCGGTTTCAGTTCCCATTGCCTTTGATAAATCGATGACCGGAATATTGTCTGCCGGAGAAGGGAGGAGTTCCTGAGGCCTTTTTTCCGGTGGCAAAACACACTCGGCCGGCACAGTTTGGAAGTTATTGGACATCTGAGCAAGAACCTGAGCCATTTTCTGAACCTAAGAAAAAAAGAAAGAAGAAGCAATTAACTAATGCGACTCTTATTGTCTTCTTGGCGTGTTAAACCTCGGCTCATCTCTCCATATTTATACTGGATGGACCACCAGATTGGCTTGACGGGCCTAGCTGACATAATAAATTTAACAGGACTTTTTTATTTTTCTTTACTGAGTGTTGAAATATGTAAAAAATGCTAACCTATAATATAACCCCCTCCTCCCCATTTTAAATCTTTGGTCCAATTCAATTTTTATATTGATTAAAAAATTAGTTAAACTAATAAATTTTATTTTGATTTCTTTTTTATAACTTTTTTTTTTTACATTAAATGACTTTGACTTTTTATCTTGAAACTTTACAGATATAAACTTGAAGTTATTAGAACAGTGAACGTTTCATTAATATTTCTTGAAAAATAGAGATATTTAGTAGTTAAAATGTATAATGTGAGAAACATAATAGGAGATTAAAAGTGTAACTATCATTCTTAGTAGAAAACGAGACCATAATTTAAGAAAAAAAAAAGTGAAATAAAAAATTTGAGAGGGAGAGAATATAATATTTTAGTCTGAAATAGGATCTTGAATAGAATTAAAATTTAAATATATATATATATAGTTGCATTTGATGATTACAATTTCTTAATAAAAAAATAATAATATGTGATGCTTACAAAATAAAACTCCAGCTGAATGAGTTTTTGCAACATCTTTAGCATGACTTATAACAATAGACACTCTAGTATGATTTATAGAAGGATGATAAATTCAGGGTCAACGGAATTTCGTATAGTAATACATCACTTTGTAAAATATTTGTAAATAGAATCTGATCAACTTGTTTTGCCATTTGTAAAATAATATTAGTTATTCCGTAAATAATTTCCAAATCAAGGAATTTTATACTCTTCCCTTTCTGTCATAAATATGGAGGTTTAAATCTATTGTAGATGGTAAAAATATTCTTTAATTTTTTTATTTGTCATATTTTAGAAATTAAACTGTTTAAAAAATATAAATTTTAGATTTTTCTTTTTATATAGACTAGAATATCATACATAATTTTCTCTCTCATTATTATTTCTATTAGTTTTCATATTAGAATAATAAAAAAATATTAGAATTTGTTATTAATGAGAGGATAGTATAAAAAAGATTCATTAAATACTGTCTTGAAATCACAATGTGACAAGTAAAAACAATACTGTCTCACAATGTGATAAGTACAAAATAGGAATATGATAATTTTTTACAACTTTCAATATTTATTGAACTTTTTACATCTTTACCTATCTTTTTATACATTTATGTCACTTTCACTATTTATTTTTTTGTATTTATGAAGGATAACAAATATTATAATAAAAAATCACACAAATTTTAAAACATTACAGAGATTAAAAAATACGGAATTAGAGAAATTATTTTTGTACATAGACTAAATTACTATTAGCATAAACCTCTCATCTAATTTATTGACTACGAAAAAATTTCAAAATTTAATTTGAAATTTGTGTTGAATAATGAATTATAGTTAGAATGGATATTAAAAAATGGTAAATATTATTGAGAATGAGTAAGAAAAATTTTCTATAATATAAGAATTGAAATTGACAGGTTGAAATGATATAATGAGAGAATTTTAATTAAAATGCATTAGTTTCAACAACATGATAAATACAAAACACAATAACAATAAAATAAATAAAAAATAAAAAATATCTTATTTTCAAAATCTTTAATTTTTCTAAACAAATTTAAAAACATTTACATTTCCAAGCGAAGGGAGTAATAAGCATTGAAAATGGCGAGCCATAATTGAAGGAGATGCATCTAATGTGGTCAAGGCACTCCAAGGAAAAGACGAATTTATATTGAGTGGAGAAGGGCAGATCAGTGAATTATGTTCGAAAGCTGCTACTCAATATAGATCTATTATGATTTTAGTATTACGAGGACAAGGAAGTACACTTTTCTATCATAAATTTTCTATCATAAATATAAGAAATTTTAAATTTTATACATGAATTAAAAGTTTTAAGAAATAATATAATTTTTTAATTATAATATATTTTTATTTTTTATAGATTAGAAGAGAGATAAATTTCACTGGAATAAATAAATAAAAAATAAAAAAATTTAATAAATATTAATTAAAAGTATAAAACTCCTTATATTCTTGATCATCTTTAATAATTTTAAAATGCCAGCAATGAGAGCACGAGTATAGTAAGACCAAGAGGTAAGGATAACTGAGAGGTGAGGATGACGACTCAAGAGATGAGGATGATGACCATCTTCCTCTTTCTAGTTAGTTTTTATTTTCGGAGAGTTACTATTTATGATTTATAATGTTCGATAATATTTTATGATTTTTTGGTGGTTTGACACTATTTTATGATGTTTTGTCGTTTATGATGTTAGAAGTTTTTTAAATATGAATTGTATTTTAGAGCATGTTTAATGATAATTTTTTTTATATAAATAATATTTAATATTTCTTATTTATTTTCAGGGTGATTTTTTTAATATTGCAAGTTTGAAATGATGGATATATATAATATATTTGCAATCGATCAGTAACCAAACAGGTCTTTAAACAAACAGAAAATTTTACGACTTAAAAATGATAAAACGATATAAACTAAAACTTTAAAAAATATAATAAATTTCGACCAACTTGTGACCCAAAATGTCCATCTCAAATCAAAAGAAGTAGCAATTTTGTGACTGATTTGCGACCAAAATGTCCATCGCAAAATTTGACGCGATTTCCTTGGCTGGAAAATTAGGACCACTTTGCGACGAATGGGACTTTGCGACACAGATTCTCCATCGCCAAATTTGACGCCAATTCTTTTGGCGCAAGGAATGCTGACGAGCTGTCAAAAATGCTCGTAAAATCACGGGTACGGATCAGGCGACAAGCCATTGGAAATGTGCCCCAAATTTGGATTTGCAACGAAAGATTTGGTCTCAATTATTGTTTCACGACCATCGTATAGCGACGTCTTTCCATCACAAATTCGTAGCTAATTGCACAGTTGCAACAGATTTATGAGCGTTTACGCTGGTCGCTGTTTTGTCTTTTTTTATAGTGTAGAGACATAAATTATAGATTCTATTTGGGTTTTACAATCTTGAGATGGAAATTACTTCTATATATCACGACTATAATACTATATATGATAAATTGCTCACGATTATTGGTCTCTATTACGACAATATATATGTAGAGATCATCCTCTGGAAATCAAACGTCTCTAACTTTAGAGAACCATGGTTGAGACCATAAATATTCGTCTCTTTCCAAAATCAATTTTAAGAGAATATAGCTACAATTAATGATTCATCTCTACGTCGCCACTTGTGCTCTTGTCTAAATTTGGGAGAAGTGTGAGAGAGTACTTATGTAGATTGAGAGAATGGATATATATATATATATATCTAGCTATGTTAATGCAAAATAGGAAAAAATGAAAACTAATATTTCTTTTTAAATAATCATAAATCTTTTATATATTTAATATAAAATCAACATAAAATTATAATGAAGAAATTATAAAAATAAAATAAACTTAAAAATTTCCTTAAAATTTAGTGGGGGTTCAAAGCGCTGCTAATCAAAGCATTTAGCGGCGATTTACAAAACTACCATAAGTAAACAGCCACTAAATGGATTATTTAGCAGCAGTTATAAAATTGCCACTAATTAAAGCGTTTAGCGGAGGTTCTTAAAACCTTCACTATTTTACTTTTTTTTCATAGTGGAAGAAGTTGGAAAGGTCTTTCTACACTAAAATCTATGGAAAGGCCTTTCGAGGAGAAGTGGAAATCATTTTAAAAATTATTAGACTATTATACCCTCAATATATTACATATATTATGCTCAATTAATTTTTATGTATCGTACTTTTATATTTTAATTTTTAAAATAAGTTGTTTTATGACTATTTTTTGGAGCTTTAATGTGTGTTAGGTATGAAAATTGCATTTTATTCTAGCCATGAACAATTTTCGACCATCTAAAAATAGCTATAAATTATTTTTGACCTCTCAAATATAGTTATACATTCATAGCTATATGTTGGAGATATCACATCAATATATGATTCTCCTAAATTATCTTGGATTCTATAAAAGATTATTTGGTTAGAATCCTATATTAATTATAATTAGGATACTTTGTATTATAGTATTAGTATAGCAGTATTACTTATTAGTGGTTGGTTAGAATCCTATATTAATTAGAATTAGAATACTTTCACTATATTTGAGGAGTCAAAAATAATTCATGGCGAAAAAAGAAAAAATTAAAGTTTGTAGCTATAAAGAGAAGACCAAAAGTAATAGCTAAAAAAGGAGAATAAAAGTTTATGGCTATAAACAAAGAAAAGTTGAAATTGTTCATTATCATTTATAACTAATTTCTTTATTATATATATTAAAAACACTCGATAGCACTTAACTCGAGCTCGAGCCAAGGTAAATTCATACTCTAATTGACTCATTACACCCCTAATCCAAAATAAAATGTCAAATGCATTTAATATTAAAAAATATATAAAGAGAAAAACCAAAGTAAAAATTCTTTTCACTTAGTTTTTTAATTTGTTAAAAGTTAAACTCTATGACTATCTAAACAAAATTTACGGATCCAAATAATGAAATTAGCTAATTATTTTCTTGAAGTTTTGCTGATGATGGGTTCACGATTCACAAAAAAATAGTAGTAATAGTAATAACAATAACAACAACGATAAAATATTGGAACATTGCCGTCCTGGTATCTTGCTGGCTTTTCCAGCCGAGATTTCATTTCCTCTTCAAGAGGGCACAAACGATGTCTAACTGATTATTTCCAGAATTCATGATAGGGGTTCTATTAGCTGTATATTTGCTGATCTCCTCATATGGTAGATGAAAAAGCTCCTTAAACATAACCATTGTATCCTCCATTAAATCATTTGGTACCCCATGGTTAATCACATGTTTACCACATAATAGATCATTAAGAGTCACTTAAAGGACACTCAATTATTTAGAAAGATCTGATGATTAACTATGACATTAATATAACTAGTATCTGAAAGAATCCATATTCTTGTCCAGCTTTCATTAGTTCCTCAACTAATTGTCAGAGTTCGATTTCAGTTCCCATTGCTTTTGATAAATCGATGACCGGAATGTCTGCTGCCGGAGATAGGAGGAGTTCCTGAGGTCTCTTTTCCGGTGGCATCACATACTCGTCCGTCACAGTTTGGAAGTTATTCGACATCTGAGCAAGAACGTGCGCCATTGTGTTTGAAGAATTAAGGCTTAAGATCTAGGATAGGACCAATGTCTAAGGCTCCTATTCCCATATTAATTTTAAGGCTTAAGATGAGCAGTGTCTCTTTTCCTTTTCTTTCTATATTTCCGTGAATTCTGAAACAGATGTAATAAAAAACAAAACTCTGTTGGATTTCCTCAAGAGAGGATTCCATAACCTCCAAATATCTTTTTAAAGTTTGGGATTACTTTCCTTATATATTTGTACATATCTTTTAGATTCATTGCTCATTTTCATATCTTAGGATTTATAACTGTTGTACTCATCAGTTACCATAATGTTAGCTATTTACTTTGATTAGGAAATTGTAATTAGCACACTATTAGAAAAGCTTTATATATTCCTTACATGAGTAACACAAAACAAGCATTGTTGCTCAATTAACTGATACTATAATTCTTTAACATGATATCAGGGTCACGACACTAAAAAAAAGCGAAGAGAAAAAAGGAGAAAGAATTGAAACATTAGTGGAGAAGGAGTTTCAAACACCATCACTGGTACAGTTATGCCGGAGGTGGAAGAGGTTGTCATTATAACCAAAGCGACACCGACACCCTTCCATCTCACATCTAATTTGGTTCCCTATACAATCAGGTCTATTGATACTTTCGAACTTCTTCTTACTCATGTACGAATAAGAGAAGAAAATTATGAAGAATGGGCTACTGCTTTTCACAACAAACTCAATGCGAAAAAAAAAAAAAAACTTTGTTTTATTGATGGCACTCTCGAACACCAGGATGTAAATTCCAGAGAATGGGCAGACTAGAGTACCATGAATTCTCTCATAATTACTTGATATTCAACACCATTGATCAAAATTTGTGTTCTCCCATCTCTTATATGGAGGATGCCAAAGATCTTTGGGATGAGTTAAAAGATAGATTTTTGGCAGGAAAGGGACCGTGTGTCCAATAATTGAAGGCGGCTCTTGCAAACAACAAGGATCTTCTGCGCTTAAATATTATGGCAAGCTTAAAAAACTTTGGAACTCTTTAACTGTAAGAGAATTTCTGGTTGCTACTATAAAAAAAGGGGATGCACGCGAATGACGGAAATACAGAAGGAACATGAGGAGGTGAAACTTCACCAATTTATTTTAGGACTCAATGATCTATCTTCAATATGGGTAACTTCTCAAATTCCCACTATGTAATCATTACCATCAGTAAATTAAGCATATTCTATTATCATATGTGCAGAAGTCATCGCACGTTAGTAAGGAATAAAGATGAGCACGCCAAGGCAATAGTATTTGCAGCGCGCCCACTAGATAAATCTTCTGTTTTGTGCCATATCTGTAATAAGAGAGGTCATTTAGCTATTTCAAATTATCAGTTATCCAAAATGGTAGGGAGACAAATCTCGATCTGCTGATGGCCAAGGAGGTGGGCGAACTGGCCCCAGTTGAGGAGGGCGTGGCAATCTCGGAGACACCAGCAAACGAGCGCAAGCTGCTCCTGCCACTGTGGCACCATGGCTGGTTGCGCCAATAATAGTAAACTCCTAAACCAGTGGCGCACAAACTGTTGCCAACAACAGTAGAGTATCAGTTGTTTCTTCTGGTGGAATTGCACAGAGCAGCAATAATTTCAGGATGATGAATATTTGCATTCTCGAAAAACTTGTTTTTTCACATTTACTGATGTTTTATGTGTGATACAGGACCGTACTATGAGGATAATGATTAGAGCGGGTGAAATGATCAATGGGTTGTATCACCTTCGACCATTGCCTTCTTTGGAGCAAGCTTGTCACACCATCACCATTTCACCAGACTTATGTTCATGATAAAGTCATCCTTCCATTTCTATTCTGAAAAATGTGCAAGGCATTTCTGTTATTTAGCCTTCTAATAATTCATGCATTGTTTGTCTACGGCTAAACATACTAGCACGACTTTTCTAATAGTTTGTTCAATGCTAAATATGTTTTGGCTTAATTCATTGTGATTTGTGGAGTCCTTATCACCAATCATCGTTATGTGGCTCCTTTTAAATTTTTTACTATTGTTGATGATTGCTCTAGAGTGGTTTGGATATATGTACTAGCTGAAAAAAAGAAGTACGCCATAGTTTTGAAAAATTTTATGCCATGATTTAAAAACAAGTTAATAAATCAATTGAAAGTGTTCGATCGGGCAATAAAACCGAATTTATGTGCTTTGCTTCTTTCTTTCTCACTTATGCTATTTTTCATCAAACTTCTTTAGTTTCCATGCCTCAAAAAAATGGTTGCGTTAAGAAAAATATCGTCAAATCTTTAAATGTGGCACGTGCTCTAAAATTTACCTTTAAAATTTTGGGGTGAATGTGTTAAAACTACTGCATATCTTATAAATTGTACACTTATGCCACTTCTTCAAGGCAAAACTCCCTGTGAAGTTCTTTTTAACAAACCTCCAGATTATTCCAATCTTCAGGTTTTTGAATGTTTTTGTTTTCTGCACTCGGAAACATCAGACAAATTTGCACCTCAAACTAAAAAATGCATTTTCTTGGCTATCCTTACAGAAAAATGGGTGGAAAGTCTTTGATTTAGATACACAAAAAGTTTATTTTTTAAGAGACATTCATTCTGAAAAAAAAAAAAAACTGTTTTTCTATTTGCGTCAATTATGCAAAATAAAAAATTCACAAATGATATTGGTTATTTGGATTCACTTTCCAGTCCATTGAATTTATATCAATTATCCTCTGCTTTACCTCCTTCACCAAACTCTGGCCCATAGTATTTTTACTCTAATTCTAAGTCCACTAATTCTAATCCCACAGCAACCCATTATCCAACACTGCCAGCTCCCTTCTACCCGGGTCAACAGTGCCCCGTGCCTTCCTCCTGGATCGAACCCGCGCCTCTTCTTCTTCTAGGCTGGGCAACAATGCATCTTCTAGGCTGCAACCATCACGTGGCCAACTGCTCATTCTCTTGGCTCTTCTGTTTTGGACAGTGACTAACTCACTTCTAATCTTCGGGAGGGGGGAGGGGGAGAGGGGGGCTTGATTTACCTTAATGTCCAGAATCACTTGATTTGCGTAAGAGCCAATGCACTAGACATTTTTCTTCCAAACTCAAAGATTACATTAGTAATACGATCAGTTGCAATGACACCCCTTCGGTCATTCCTCGTTCAATCATCTCCTGGAAGTAAGTGCCTTTATACCATAACTCATTATGTTAATGTTAACGAGTTCTCTTCTGCGCACAAATAGTTTGTTGCTGCCATCTCGGTTGAGACTAAACCATCTAAGTTTTCTTATGTCCTTAAGCATTCTCAATAGCGTCAAGCCATAAAAAGTGAAGTGGACACCCTTGAAAGAAATCAGACATAGACACTTACCACTCTCCAACTAGGAAAAAAAGCTCTTGGTTGCAAGTGGGTTTACAAAATTAAACAGAAGTATTTAAAATATAAGGCTCGTCTGGTTGAACAACACACAAGTCGAAGGTTTGGACTATCATGATACATTTCCTCCAGTTGCCAAAATGGTAATTGTTTGCACTTTGTTAGCAGTTGTCGCTGCTAGAAATTGGGAACTTCATTAGATGGACATTCATAATGCCCTTCTACATGGTGACTTGCATGAGGAGGTTTACATGAAATTACTTTCTGGTTTTTCTACAACACGTGAAGGGAAAGTTGGCAGGCTACAAAAATCACTTTACGGGCTTAGACAAGCTCCACCATTGCTGGTTTGCTAAGTCTCTCAAATAGTATAGTTTTCGTCAATCGTATTCAGACTATTCTCCTTTTACTTATTCAACTCAAGATATTTTTTATGTGTTCTTGTGCATGTTGTTGATCTCATTGTCACAGGCAATAATACTACTGCTTTTCAGGAATTTAAGCAACATCTCAGTCATTGTTTTCACACGAAAGACCTTTGGTCTCTTAAATATTTCTTGGGCATAGAAGTGGCTAGAAATAATAAGGGGATTTATTTGTCTCAATGGAAATATGCTCTAGACATTCTTTCTAATGCTGGTTTGTTAAGGATTAAACCTTGTGGTTTTCCCATAAAGCAGAATCATTAGTTGGGAAAAGCTACGAGCCCTTTTTTTTCTCAACCGGATTCTTATCGTCGTCTTGTCAGGCATATCAACCTCATTTGCACTCATACGGATCTCGCTTACTCGATTCAAGTTCTTTCTCAATTTATGACAACCTCGACAAAAACATTGGGTTGCTGTCATTCGTGTGCTTCGCTATATCAAGGGCACTCTGGGACAAGGAATTCTTCCTTCCAACACCGATCTTCAGCTTCGTGCTTTTTGTAACTCTGACTGGGCAAGCTGTCCTATCACCCGCTACTCATTAACCGGTTATTTTGTTTTTCTGGGCTATTCTCCAATTTCATGGAAATCAAAGAAATAACACATTGTTTCTCACTCATCAACTGAAGCAGAATATCAATCGATAGCAGTCACTTCTCATGAGCTCAAATGGCTACACTATCTTCTTTGGGATCTTTGGGTTTCTCAAACTTCCCCTACTACTCTTTACTGTGATAATCAGACAACACTTCATATTGCCTCTAATCCGGTGTTTCACGAGTGCACTAATCATATTGAGATATTGTCATTTCATTCGAGATGAATTACAAGCTCATCGTATTTCTACATCCCCATAGACGCACAACCAGGAGACATATTCACCAAAGCACTAGGCCACACTCAGTTTTGTGCATTACTAGGCAAGTTGGGCATTTGTAATCTTCATGCTCTAACTTGAAGGGGTGTTGGATATCCTCAAGAGAGCATTCCATAAACTCCAAATATGCTTAAAAGTTTGGGATTACTTTCCTTATATATTTGTACATATCTTTTGGATTCATTTCTCATTAGTACATTTTCATATCTTAGAATTTATAACTGTTGTACTGATTAGTTACCAGATTTCTAGCCATTTACTTTGATTAGAGAATTGTAATTAGCACATTAGACAAGTTGTATATATATGTATATTCCTTACATGAGTAATACAGAGCAAGCATTTTGGCTTAATAAACTGATACTATAATTCTTTAACGGACTCTTATCTTTTTTCAATAGCCCAACATTAACAAAGTGGTCACGTGATACGAATCCATAATATTGGGAGCAAATTGACTCCAACACTCTTATCTTTCTTTCTTAAATATCTATGTAAAATAAAGATTCAATATTTTATTTGACATATTATAGGTACGTTAATCTATATATTATACATTCACTTACTCAATATAAATCATTTTTTTGTTATGATTATAAGGAATAATATTACTATTACCATTAAAAATCATGCCTATAATATAATTTAACGATATTCACTTCATGAAATAACATTGAATTGGTAGAATTTCATTATATTTCATTTAGAATGACTCATTATTTTATTCAATAACAAAATAGGATCAATATTTTTAGATATTTTCTATTAATATTGCTACTGTAAGATCATATTTGAAACATGAAAAATAGGAGATATATTCCTATATTATCTCAATTAAAAAAATGAGATTTAACATAATCTTACATAGGTCCAAAATGTTATCTAGCCATAAATATATCCAATCATAGTGGGTATTTCGCATACTGCTCACTTTCTAGTTGTTGTGCTTTCTTTTAGTTTTTGCCAAAACTTTTAATTATTTAACCTTTGAGGCTTCATGAATTTAATAAGAAAAAAATGTTTATAATCGTGATTTATCTTTTAATAGTGTTTTCAAGAGTCTCTAGAGAAATTGAAATAGATAAGGTTCAGATACAAATAAATAGAATCACATATCTTTTCATTTTGTTGTAGTTTCTTTCATGTTTCATTTCTTCATTCCTACCTACATATTTTCTAAAGCCTTCTTCTTATATTTCTACGTCTAGGATTAGACTTGTATCATAGACTCTAATAGGAACTGAACCATTATGGCAAAAGAAAGGTTTGATTCCCTATTTGCATTGGTGCATTTGCCCTCTAACAAAGAGAAATAAAAGAGGAAAGCACACCGTTAAATAAATCAAATTGATTCCTCGATTCACTTTGTTTTCCTAATCTAGTCTTTTCAGTCGAGTCACCATAATCCGATAACTATCTAAAAATCAAAGATTGATTTCTTCAATAAGTGATAAAATTTTAAATTTTTATAATATCAAAGTCATATATATAACTTTAAATATTATAACTAAGAAACCATTTGGTTTTTCTTATCTCAAGAAACTCCAAGAATTACCTCTAGAGACTTTCAAAGAATCAAAGGATCCTCTTTTTATATGCTAGAGAATAATTTTCTAAGCAATCGTGTTTGCCCGTGCAATTGTGATGATAACATATTATGAATTTAGATGATTGTGGTATATCTATTGCTTTGAATAATAAAACAAGGGAAAATGACCAAAGGGTCCCCAAAGTTTGTACCTTAACATAGTTTGGTCACATGTTTATTTTTAGCCATTAAAGTCCCTAAGAATTTTTTGTGCTTCTAAAAATAACATCCATCAACTTTTAATCATGAATTTTAACGTAGACTTCATGTGAGTTATTTTCAATGCAAAACACGTATGATTTGGTTTTCGTCCAATATTCTTATCGTGTCTCTCACGATTTCGAAAAGTTACTTTTATCTAAAAGTTAGCAGATACTATTTTTGAGATTGCATAAAATTGATAGGGATCTCAATGGCTAGAAAGAAACATGTAGCACCAAACCATGGTGAGGCCTTAACTTTAGAGACTATTTTGGTCATTTTCTCGTAGAACAAAATATGGTGAAGGAATAAGGAAGAGAGAGTAACAGTTTGAATCATCTCTAACGTCTCATGTAGAGAGTTATTCTCTGTAAAATTTCTAATTTTGTATTATTTTTAATGAAAATTTAATAAATAAAAGATTAATATTTTGAAGTTTATCCTCACTGCAAACCTGGACATTCAAATATTAATTATTTATTTCCTAGAAATGTCGAGTTTTTCTTATAATACAAAATATACAAGAAGAATGAAGTACCTTTGCGAGTTGACCTTTTAAAGAATCAAACGTTCAAATCAATCATAAGTCCATTATTGACTGCTAATCAAACAAATTAATCATTCGGTCATAGCTGTAATTTTCTTAAAATTCTCATAATAATTGAACAACAAGAACTCACTCAGCAGCCATCTATTAAACTTATTCAATAAAGAAACAAAAAGGAATTTCAAACCTCAATTCTCCATTGGAAACACGTATATAAATAGTAAAATTCTGAAGAAAATTTTCTTGTAGCAAATTAAACAGAAAAGATGGAGTTTTTTCAACCTTCTTTTGGTCTAATTATTTGTTTGCTTCTAATCAGTTCCAATTCTTTGTGGGTATCAGCAAGTGATTTACAAACTTATATTGTTCATGTTGAGCTTCCTGATACCCTTCTTTCAACTACAAGCTTAATTGAAGACTTGGACATTTGGTATCGCTCTTTTCTACCAATTACCACTTCAGATTCAAATGAGGGGTCAAGTCTTATTTATTCATATCACAATGTGTTCAAAGGTTTTGCTGCTAAATTATCACCTGAACATCTCAAAGCAATGGAAAAGATGCCGGGCTTCATATCGGCCCGGCCAGAAGAGGTATTTCCCTTGCATACAACCCATTCTCCAAATTTCTTGGGGTTAAATCAAAATATGGGTTTTTGGAGTGAGTCAAATTATGGTAAGGGTGTAATTATTGGGGTTCTGGATAGTGGGATAAATCCAGATCACCCTTCATTTGGAGATGAAGGGATGCCTCCTCCTCCTCAAAAATGGAAGGGTAAATGTGAGTTTAGTACAATAAAGTGTAATAACAAGGTTATCGGGGCAAGAGTTTTTCAATCTACTAATGGTTCCCCTTTGGATGAAAATGGCCATGGAACTCATACTGCTAGCACTGCTGCTGGGAACTTTGTCAAAGGTGCCAATGCCCTTGGAAATGCTAATGGTACTGCCGCTGGTGTTGCCCCTCTTGCTCATTTGGCAATTTACAAAGTATGTACTAGTACCGGTTGTTCTGAGAGCGCCGTGGTGGCTGCTATGGATACAGCCATTGATGACGGTGTCGATATCCTTTCTCTTTCTTTAGGTGGAAGCGCAAGACCTTTCTATTCTGATACCATTGCAATTGGTGCATATAGTGCGATAGAGAAGGGCATATTTGTGAGTTGTGCAGCTGGAAATAGTGGTCCTTTCCGTAGTTCTTTGTCAAATGAGGCACCATGGATTCTCACGGTCGGTGCAAGTACTATTGATAGAAAAATAATTGCAAATGCAAAGCTTGGAAACAATGAAGAATTTGATGGGCAGTCACTGTATCAGCCAAAAGATTTTCCTTTAACACAATTTCCTTTGTTATATCCAGGACCTAATTTGAATTCAAGATACTGCTCATCTGAACTGGTCAATAACACTGAAGCTCGTGGAAAAATTATTGTATGTGTTAATGGTGGTAATGTATCTCGTATTGGAAAGGGTCAAAATGTGAAGGCTGCTGGTGGTGTTGGCATGATCATCATTAACCAGGTGCAACATGGCTACACCACATTCGCTGAAGCTCATATACTTCCGGCAGCACATTTAACTTATGCTGATGGGCTTAAGGTTATAGCTTATATAAACTCAACAACGTCACCAACAGCTTCCATCTTATTCAAAGGAACTATTATTGGAGATAAACGTGCTCCTGCAGTTGCTTCATTTTCTTCTAGGGGTCCTACTTTGGCAAGCCCAGGAATTATAAAACCTGATATCATTGGCCCAGGTGTGAATATCCTTGCAGCCTGGCATCGTTCTATCGAAAACAACACCATTAGCAAATCCAACTTTAATGTATTATCAGGCACTTCAATGTCTTGTCCACATCTCAGTGGAGTTGCTGCTTTGCTCAAAAGTGTGCATTCAAATTGGTCTCCAGCTACTATTAAATCTGCCATCATGACAACAGCTGATATTGTGAATCTTGCCAAGAACCCTGTCGAAGATGAAACTAACCTTCTTCCTGCCAATGTGTTTGCCACTGGTTCTGGTCATGTGAATCCAGCTAAAGCTAACAATCCAGGACTGGTCTATGACATTAGACCAACAGATTATGTACCTTACTTGTGTGGTCTTTATACAAGTCGTCAAGTTTCAAGCATTTTACAAAGAAGAATAATCTGCAATTCGAGCGTAGGTGAGGCACAATTGAATTATCCTTCATTCTCCATCAGATTTGGCTCAACAGTTCAAACATATACAAGGACAGTTACTAATATTGGTGAAGCTAATTCATCTTACGTTGTACAAGTTGTTCCACCACGAGGTGTTAACGTGACAGTGAGGCCTAACACTTTAACATTCTCACAATTGAACCAGAAATTGCAGTATCAAATTACATTCACTAGATTAGCAGCTTCGACAAATACCACAGCATCTCAAGGATTTCTTTCTTGGAATTCTGAAAATTACTCCGTAAGAAGCCCAATTGTCGCAATTATGATTTCATGAGAAGCCCAACTCTTAAGAGACCAAAACTTTCAATTTTTTTTATTTATTTTTCAATAACCCTTTTTGCAAGAGGATGCATAGTTTATTAAGACTGTTTCTACATGTAATTGTGTGTTTGAATTTATAAATGTAAATCTATGATCATTTTTTCCTTGTTAATTATTGATGCTTTTCAATCGGTATAATTTTTTATTCAGGAATTGTTATTTGTGATCTTCCACAGGCTGGAAAATTGGTTGTGGAAATTACATGCAAAATATAATACATGATTTACATAATCCAAAATGAATACACTTCTATTTGAAGTCAAACATTCATATTTCTAGCTGGAATTGTTTCAAAAGAACTTTCCCTTTCTTAAAATGTAGTTATATTTTCTGTGTTTAGACAGCTCCTACATTTGACTACGCCAAATGGTGTTGCTGAGGAATACATTGTGTCTGATATGTGATTAACAAGAGTATAATTATTGAAAGTGACGCTTTCGTAATTGTCAATTGTGCTACAGTACGGTAACATTATCTTTTTCTGAATTAGGTGGTTTATATGCTAATTTTCTAAAAATAATACTCCTTCGTTTTTTTTTTATTTACCTTGTCACATTTTAGATATCACATTATTTAAGAAAATACGAAATTTTAGATATTTTTTCCTTGTATATACTAGAATACCCTTCAAATTTTTCTCTCTCATTATTATTTCTATTAGTACATGATATACATTGATATTTTCACTAGTTCTTGGGTGTAATTTGATATTTATGTTAATTAAATTCTAATAAAAATTGAGCTTAATTAGAACAAATAACCTACTTTACGCTTTATTTAAATTGTAGGTACTCAAGTGAAGACAATAAAAAGTTGGAGGACTGAATTGTAAAAATGAAAAAGATGGATTAAGTAAATCCAGCGCGGGAAGCGTTGTTATCCGTCGGGGATCTGTTTTGTAGAGAATTACTTGTCGGATTTGTTCTATTCCCTTTCCAGAAGGTTTCCGCGACATAAAATCTCAGCCGAGTTGGTTCTAAATACACTCTCTGCCGGAATAATTGCCCCTCCAGCAGCTTCCATATTTTAATTTTTTATTTTTAAAAAATTTTTATTTTAATAATTTTAGTTTTTAGTAATTCCTTTTTCTGGTTTTGGAACGTTGTTTTTAAATTTGTAATCCCTATTTAAGTAGAAGAGCTTCGGACTACATTTGAGATACAATCTTTTACACATCTTTTTCACGGAATACTCGAAAGACGAACGGGGGTGGCTCTCCAAACTTCTTCTAAACCTTCTTTTTATTTATTTGTTTAGTATGAGTACCTAAGTCTTTTGTGACTAACGCATCTTTGAAAGTCGAAATTTTTATGTAACGGTTGTTTTTATTTAATTAAATATTTTATTTTTTATCTTGTTTTTGGTTAATTTTTATTACGTGTTCTTAATACTTGTGACTTTTTGGCCAATTATTGCATACTCATAAATTGAATCTAGTGACCAAGAGGTACTAAGTTTTAATTGAATAAAGGTATGACAACACATCGTAAAACTGACTTAGAAATAGATTCAGTTTCTTTGTGTGATTTCTAATAAATAGGAAATGAAAGCTAGGGAAGGTACATAAAGATGTGTACGGTCTTGTTTCTCAAAAATCACTTAGAGATATGATTAATTTATTAGTGGGATTGGGAGGTTTTCACCAAGAAATTGCGTCTAACTTATATTAGGGAATTATATGGTTAACCAGATCAAGAATAAATCAAGCATAAGTGTAAAAGGAGTAGACTGAATTAGGGTGCCTTAATCCGTTTTTATCATAAACTTTTCTTAAACATTTTTTTTATCGTTAATTATCATTATTAGTTTTCATTAGTTTCTAATCATAAAGATACGAACTAATCAACTTTATCTTTTGCTTAAGTTTGGTTATAAATAATCGATTTCTCAAATAACTTTATTCTCGTGGGGCGATCTTTACTCACTATTTTATCACTTGTTAAATATTTGTGCACTTACAATAAATTTCACATCAGTATCCATGTTAGAATAATAAAAAGATGTTGAAATTTGTTATTAATAGGAAAATATAATTAAAAAAATCCATTAATTAATATCTTAGAATCACAGTGTGGCTAATAAAAAGCAAAAAATTACCAAAATGTAATAAGTACAAAAAGAAAAGAGTAGATAAATACTTTACTGCATATTTTTCATTTCGTCTTTTTTAGTAGTACATGCTCTAATATACATTTTTATAATAGTTTTATTAATATAAATCTTATAAAATAAAAGATAAATTATAAACTCTAAAAGATAAATCTCAAGTGAAAGTTACTATTTAAGAAAGTGTGGAATAATATAATACTCATTTTTTAGCCAATCTTTAAGCCAAGATTGCTACGGAATGTTATGAACTTGTTCTAAATATCAGTAGTCAATTAAGACAAGGAAGAGGCATTGCAGCCTTCAACTCTCCAACTAGGGAGAATTGAATAGTGGCCAATTAAGACAAGAAGGGGTCATTTAAGCCTGTCTGCAACTCTCCGACCAAGTCAAAGAACATATTACGGCCCAGCTAGAGTCAAACATCCAACACCATTCTCTATCTCCTACTCAAACTTACAAGTCAATGATTTTCTTTTTTGTTTTTTTTTTTCAGGGGCCTTATGCGAAAGGGAATTTCTCAGATGTATTCTTTTTTGGGGTGCGAAAAAAATATTAAGGATAACATGAGAAATCTTAATATTTAAAATTTCTCTTTCTATCTTCTCTTTAAATGTTTTCTCTCAATAAAGTTGGAAAAAAAATTTATTAATACATCGTTCTCTAAATATTTATTTATAATCTTAAAAAATTAATACTGAATCAAAAAAATTCTACCCCATTTTTTATGAGGAGGCAGTCATCCCTCAAGGAGCTGAGGATCGGCTGTCTGGGCTGTCCTCATTTTCTCTAATTTGTTTTAAATCTTTTAAAACATTGAAACATAAAACCAATGCACAACTAAAACATAATAAATACATATAATTAATTTACATATTAACATTTAATATTATTAACAAATATATATATATAGTATACTAGAACAATTAAAACATTAAAGCATAATAAGTTTTTAATTAATTTTTTTGTTTTCTTGGAGGTCAGAACCTCCCAGACTAGAGGTCCCCTTAGGAGGAGGACCGCCTAACGTTATCTTTAGCAAAAAGCCTTATTATATACTTTTAGTTTCCAATTATATAATATTCACCAAAAAAAAATCCTAATTATATAATATTATCTACTTCTTTTTATTCATCCTCTACAAAAAGAGAAATAAGTGATAAAATTTTTGTTTTCCGGCAAAAGTATTAACATGCTACGAAATCCAAAAATTAAAAATTTTTAACATTCTACAAAGAACTTGTAAAATAACTGAATGAATGACCGTTTATTGCCTTTTGCATTATTCGTTTGTTTCTTCCATGCTTCCTCCTGTACAAATCCTTTGCAGCTGTAACATTTTAAAATTACAACCTTTCAAATATAATATTTTATATAATTCGAATAGAAAATAAATTACTTTTTAACTTACGATATAAATTGTCTTTAACAAGGTTAAGAAAAATGACTATAATACTATTTAATTATTTAAACTTCTTTAAAAATATTCAACATCTTTATTTTCAATTATTATTATTTTTAATATTTTGCATTATTTTGTCCATCCGTGACGGCGATTTCAAACCCCAATAATGCATGTGGCAAACATAATGATTTTTAAAAGTGTGAAACTATCATGTTTGGAGGAAAGTAAATATATAAATAGGATGTTAGTCAAAAGTAATTTATGAAAAAAAATGAAAGAAAATGTGTGAAACGATATTTTATTTGAAATAAAATAAACATAATGATGCACATTGTACAGCTGAAAATTATCATCTTAAGTAATGGATGAGTCGAAATAATCAAACGAAAATATTTCAGGATTATTAATAATTAAGATTAAAAAACCTGCGAATGGTTTTAAAGAAACATAATAGTTACATGACATTTATTATAGCTATTTTTCAAAACTTTATAAGTAAATCCCTGTTTCCGAAAGTCTCTCTCTTTTTTTTTTTTTTTTTCCTTTCTAAGGTTAACCTCGTCTATGTATCTTTTCCTAACACAAAAATTAAGAGTCTATTTGATTTAATTTCATCCCAACAAATTAAGATGTACATTTTTTTTATATACGTTAGAGAACATAGATGTGGTTCTAATTCAGAAGCTCTGACCTAGTAAAGAGCATACAATTTTTTGATTATTTCTCTAAAATTCGTATAAAGCCCAAATCTTTTTTTTGTCTTTTTGAATTGAAAAGGCTAATTCAAATACACAATAAAACTACATATATATATATAAAATGGGTAGTACCCATCATCTGTACCCTATTTTGTCTGCCGACCAAGTTGATCTTTGATGGATAGTACCTCAAGAAACCAAAAAATTACATGCAAATGGGTTGCTTGTCTATCTCAATTTATCCATCCAGCTATGGTCGAGTACGTCTCTTATTATATACCTTTATATATTTTTTTAGTAGTGATTTTTTTAAAGAAATTATTTTTTAAAAAATTTATAATTTATATTTTATTTTATAAAATTTAATAAAATTATTATAAAAGAAATGTATAGTAGAAATATTAGAGATTAGAGATGTACTTGTACATGATCCGGCCGCAATTGCTTTCTATATAAACAGCTTGGCTGGGTCCATACTTTTGATGGGAAAATTTATCAAAATAAAAAGAAAAAAAAAGACTATTTCAATCCATCTTCCAGATCTTCCAAATGTGGGTGCTCTAAGTAGATTATGAACTCTTCAGCTTTTTTCTTTTTTTTTTTTTTCCCTGCAAAATACGAAATCTTCAGCTTATTGACTCGATCTGCGAAGCTTCTTTCAACTCATTTAAAATAAATATTCATAAATTATTTGAAGTATATCAGCGCGTATAGCAGACCGTGTACGTACTTAGTCATAATCATTCATTCGGCAACATCATTTACATATAAATATATGCCTTCAAAGGAAGCCAAATCACAAAATCCATATATCCTTTGCCTCTCCAAAACTAACAAAATCCATCTCTTCTTCTTACATGGGTTTCTTTCCAGCAGTTATTGTTTCTTTTATTTGCATGCAGCTGCTACTGAGCATTTCCAATTCTTTGAGTGATTTAGAGACTTATATTGTTCATGTTGAGTTACCTCCTAATACTCAACTTTCTTCTGAAATCTTAACCCAAGACTTGGATAGTTGGTATAGTTCTTTTCTCCCAACTACCACTACTGCAAATTCAAATGAAGGCACAAGTAGTCTTGTTTATTCATATCACAATGTTTTTAAGGGTTTTGCTGCTAAATTATCACCTGAACAACTCAAAGTAATGGAGAAAATGCCGGGCTTTATATCCGCTCGACCTCAGGAGGTATTATCTTTGCATACAACTCATACCCCTAATTTTTTAGGGTTACACCAGAATATGGGTTTTTGGAATGAGTCAAATTATGGAAAGGGTATTATTATCGGAGTTTTGGACACCGGAATAATTCCAGATCATCCTTCGTTTAGTGATGAAGGGATGCCTCCTCCCCCGAGTAAATGGAAGGGAAAATGCGAGTTTAATACAACGGTATGTAACAATAAGCTTATTGGAGCAAGATTTTTTCAAAATGGAAATGGCTCGCCCGTGGATCAAAATGGCCATGGAACTCACACTGCAAGTACAGCTGCTGGAAACTTTGTAAAAGGTGCCAATGCGTTTGGAAATGCTAACGGAACTGCTGTTGGCGTTGCCCCTCTTGCTCATTTGGCTATTTACAAAGTTTGTAATGTTGGTTGTTCTGAGAGTGCCATTTTGGCTGCTATGGATTCAGCTATTGATGATGGTGTTGATATCCTTTCTCTCTCTCTTGGTGGAAGCTCAAAGCCTTTCTATTCCGACAACATTGCTCTTGGTGCATATAGTGCAATAGAAAAGGGCATCTTCGTGAGTTGTTCAGCTGGAAACAATGGTCCATTCAGTAGCTCTTTGTCGAATGAGGCCCCGTGGATTCTCACAGTAGGTGCGAGCACAATTGATAGGAAGATAAGAGCAACTGTTACACTTGGAAACAATGAAGAATTGGACGGGGAATCTCTTTATCAGCCGAAAGATTTTTTTAAAACACAATTTCATTTGTTCTACCCAGGGATGAATGTAAGTGATGTCAATTCTCGATATTGCTCGTTTCAATTAATTAACAACACTGAAGCTAGAGGAAAGATCGTCGTATGTGAAAATGGTGGTGGCGTGACTCGTATTGGCAAAGGTCAAAACGTGGAGGCCGCTGGTGGTGTTGGCATGATTATCATTAATCGTGAGCAACATGGCTACACAACAATGGCTGAAGCTCACGTACTTCCAGCAGCACATTTAAGTTATGTTGATGGACTTAAAATCGTAGCTTACATAAACTCGACGAAGTCACCTACAGCTTCCATCACATTTAAAGGGACCATTATTGGCGACAACCACGCACCTGTAGTTGCTGGATTTTCTTCCAGGGGCCCTAATCTTGCAAGCCCCGGCATTTTGAAACCCGATATTATTGGCCCAGGAGTGAACATCCTTGCAGCTTGGCATCGTTCTGTTGAAAACAACACCAACACAACATCCAACTTTAATGCAATATCAGGCACTTCGATGTCTTGCCCACACCTTAGCGGAGTTGCAGCTTTGTTAAAAAGTGTGCATCCTGATTGGTCTCCTGCTGCTATTAAATCTGCTATCATGACAACAGCTGATATTGTGAATTTAGCCAAGAATCCAATTGAAGATCAAACCCTCCTTCCCGCAAACATCTTTGCCACTGGTTCAGGCCATGTGAATCCAATTAAAGCCAACAATCCAGGACTAATTTATGACATCGAACCAAAAGATTACGTGCCTTATCTATGTGGTCTAAATTATACAAATCGACAAGTTACGAACATTTTAGAGAGAAAGGTGAATTGCAATTCAAGTATAGCCGAAGCACAACTAAATTATCCTTCATTTTCCATCATATTTGGATCAACAGTTCAAACATACACAAGGATAGTCACCAATGTTGGAGAAGCTAATTCATCCTACACTGTTGAGGTAGTTTCTCCCCCAGGTGTTAATGTGACGGTGAAGCCTAGTACCTTAACATTCTCACAACTAAACCAGAAACTGGAATACGAAGTGACATTCACCAGATTAGCAACCGCAAAAAACGACACGGCATCTCAAGGATTTCTTTCATGGAATTCATCAAACTACTCCGTGAGAAGCCCAATTGTCGCAATTATGAATGCCATTACGAGAGGTTCAATTTTATAGATCAGGATATTTTAAATTATACATAATTCATTGTATTTTATCTATTGGGCCCATTATTATCAATTTTTTCTTTATGTAATTTTTTTTAATACATTTTTCTTTTGTGGTTTTTAACTCTTTTAAAAAAAAAAAAATTATCGCTATTATGGGTGCCATTATGAGAGGTCCATTTTTGTGGATCTGATTATTTTAAGATATACATAATTCATTGTAGCTATAGGACCCAGTATTAGCATTTCTTTTAAAGTCTCTTCTTTATTTTGGTATTGACACTTTAAAATGCTTTTTCATGAACTGTTATGTTTGTTCCCACATTGGCTAGAAAATAAAAGTAGGGGAAAACGGGCTAAAGTTCTAATTAATTATCAAAGTCACGTGACACTTCAATATTGCGCATGTGTTGGGAGATTGGCCGATGACATTGCCGATATGGTCTAAGTACATTTTTAATATATCTTTTCATACACAATTTTATAGTAATTTTATTAATATAAATTTTATAAAATAAAAAATAAAATTTTTAAAGAAAAATTCTATTAAAAAAATGTATTAAAAAGTATATTAGATAATATATTGGATGATCATGAATAGATCATGAATAGAAGTTGAGTAACATTGAATGATAGTTTAGGCCATATAAGAAAGGAATAAACAAAAAGATAGATGACCATACTTTTTATACACGCTTTAGTTATAATAGTATAGATTTATAAGAACTTTTGGAATGATAGCAACCTCCGATAATAATTCTCGGCTCATCAGCCTTTTTTTTTTTTTTTCATTGGCATATTGACTAGGGGATATATATCATCAACCCATCACTGCTTAGACAGGATCAATAAGGTACATTTGCAAAGCTTAACATTTTATCTACTATATACAACAGAATTGGACATGGTAAATACACAAGAAATGCCACAAAGACTGAGTGAAGTCCTGAAAATGGTGTTTGCTATTTTGTGGCACTTCATAAGTTTTGCAAATGTTTCAGGAACACAATTTGTGATGCTCTTTTAATACTACAAATATTCAACTTTTTTTTTGCACTAAATGATAAATTTTGTAAGATAAAATTATATATTTAGTTCTTAAAATTTAGGTTTTGACAGAATATAGTTCTTAAATTATTTTTTCTATTGTCATAGACTCAACAACTTATGACAATTCAATAAAATTTTTAGTTATAAGATATCTAAATTTTGTCTAAAAATCATAGAACCTCTTGACCACCTCTCCTTGGCATCAATTAGACTAACCAAATGGATGGCTTGTAATTAGCTGAGTCGCCAATGAGATCGTTAATGGGGTTGATAGCAAAGAGAGCGACATCGATAGTTAGAGAAAGATAGAAAGAATTATGAGGTTTTTTTTTATCCAACCCATTTTCAAAAAATAGGTACTAAATCAACCCAAGTTTTTTTTTTTTTTTAATCTTGAAGTGATCATAACGCACAATGGTTGCGCGTCCCTTCCCTGGTAGCTAGGATAGAGTTATCTTTATCTTTTTTCCATTCAAGTATCGGACTCTTGCTTTTCCCTGGTATGGGCAAAAGTTGATCACCGCTTTTTTGCCCTCCCAAAAAAACCCAGCTTCCCTCGCAGTTATCGTTACTAATAACGCACAACCATTGTGGTTATCATCTAATTATGCTTACACCCCGTAATCCGCCGATGTGGCGGATAACGCACGACCAGTGTGCGTTATGACAAAGCAATAACGCACACTGGTCGTGCGTTATCTGCCATGTCAGTTTTTAATTTATTTTTAAATGAAAATTTCTTTACATTTTTGTCAAAACTTATAATTGTATTTTTTTTAAAAAGACTGTTTATATAATATTTAACTTATTTTAAGCGTATTTATTATGAAAATATTTATATCATTTTCTTGGAAAATATATTTAACTTTTAACCATTTCATCTCAAGTTATTTGAAGAAGTAATATTAAAGATACTGTAAAAATTTAGATTGCAATGATGTAGTAATTAGAAAAAATTGAAAGAAAATTTCATTAATAGAAACTTGTTTTATTACAACAATTTCAAAAAAATGGCAAACTTATACATTGCTCAGTCCGGGATTATTACAGGTTTTTATATTATGTCCCGGCATGCGACATCTGCCACATCTTGGGGGAGAATCCTGATTTCTATAATCTATTTCCCCCTGAAATTGCTTGCCCTGTTTCCTACCCCGTTCCTTTTTCATAGTTTGAGGATAAACTATTAAATTAAAAGGAACATCCCTCCAAAAGTTCTCACTCAAGACCGGATGAAAATTCGCTTGGTAAATTCTTCTGTATGTTTGTCGCGAATATATCTCGGCACATACGTATCTGCTCTTGACCCATTTTCTCTACACACTGCAAGAACATGAAAACAAGGCAATGTATATGTTTGCCATTTTTCGCAACTACATAATTTATTATTTATTCGCAATGTATAGACGTTGTTGCCCGTACCAGAAACCCGGATCAGAGATTTGACCATATATATTCCTTCTCGCGGATTGTAAGTGGTAACTTTGTGTTCTCTTGATTTCATTCAATCCGCAAGAACTTGTCGAAAATTCAGGTTGGAAATGGATGCACACAATTTTCAGCCTCTTCACGGTGTTAGTGAAAGTACTTAACTAATTTGTTGAAGATTAGTTCAATCAGGGCTTTTAAAGGTAGGACCCTAGCTTTTTTCAACACACCGTTAAGTGCTTCAAAAATGTTGCTTGTCATGATACCGTGTCTGTACCCGCCATCATGCAACAGTGTTCATTTCTCTGAGTCCAACTTCATCAAGTTAATGATAATGGCTAGGAGGATTTGAAAGGCATTATGGCATTAAGCGTGATAACTAATTGAATTTTTTGATTGGTAAGCATCTACATTTCTTTCTTGAATCTCTTTCATTACACGGTCAAATTTCCATTGTTTAGATTCTGTTCCGGCCTGCCACATCAAGCTTTTTAGGTTTGTGTTCTTAAAAGTCTTGTTGAAATTTGCTCGAATGTAGCGTAAATAAAATCGGTGAACTGCAAATGGTGGTTGCCATGAAGGTTGACTTTGAATAATAGAGAAAATACCTTTGTGGCGATAAAAAATGAGGCATACGTAGCGACCTTTGACAATGTATTCTCTCAGGTTTTTAAGGAACTAATTCCAACTTTCGGAGGATTCCTTATCAACAATTGGAAAAGCAAGTAGGAACAAGTGATTATTAGCATCTCACGTACTTGCAATTAACAGCACGCCCTTGTACAGCCCCTTTAGGTATGTTCCATCCACAGAAATTACTTCATATGGAAATCCGTCTATACATGGTGAGAAACACCAAAAAACAAATTTGAAAAACATATTTAGTGGGACTGCTTGTTCGATGGTGCAAAAATTTGTATAGTCCCCGGGTTTAAATCCTGTACAGCTTGTAAGTATTTCGGTAAAATATTGAAGGTTGTCTCCTAGCTACCAAAAACCCTCTCAATGGCAAATTTTCGAGCATACCATACCCGCTTGTAAGTGCAACCCATTTGAAACAATACCTGCACTTCTTGAATGATGTTTGACACAGGTATCTCAGGATCATTGGCAACTAGTTGTGATATTGACATTGAAATAAATTTTGAGGACAAGTTTTTGTGCTTGTTTTATTCAATTTGGACAAGGCATGTGTGTTTTTTTACGAATCTGGTTATTTCCCATCGGCTGTGCGTTGCTTTCTTTTGTATACGAATGTACCATGAACAATAATTATCATCACTGTGATGGTAACATTTTGCGGTCCATATATCATTTTTACTTTTTACAACTCGGTATTCACGTCCCACACTGATGGACCACTTACGAACCGCACTTATTGCCTGCACTTTGTGAACGAATCTCATGCCTAATTGTATGTCGGTCATGGAATCGTTCCAATCGAGTAACCGTATGGTACCAGATTCTACAAGGTCATTTATAGGAGAACCCGACCCCATATCTAGTGCTGCTGAACCATTGACTGCTCTCCCATTGGGGCACTATGTTTTTAGTAACCGAGTTTATTGGATTTACAGGGTTTTAGGGAGTTTGTAACTCTCCTTCTTCCGGGTCATTGTCATCATCTGATTCAGATTGACTAGAAACAGCTTCATCTCCGTCCGATTCGTCAACCTCATCGTCGTCGTTATTGACGGTAGTGTACAACATAGACGATTCATCAGAAACCATCTGTGTTACCGCTATAATATGTTCGGTCATGTTTGTTGTATTTCTGTCATGTGTAATTGGAATACTATGCTGCTGGATCTTCTCAAATTTAACGAGAATATGAATTCCTTCGTTCACGTGGTGAGGTGGAATAGTCCACAGATAACGCATTTCTTCATCATTGTTCATGCTATATAAATTAAAGTAAAACATACGATGCACTTCGTAGTATGAAGGCACCCTCATGTCATTCGAACAATCCAGATATTGGGATCCATATCTCGGTATTTCAATATTTTCCTTACCAGTTCATTATGTGAAATCATTCGGGTCGTTGGCAATCTCCAACTTTTCCGTACTACTCCAGTAAAATAAAGACCATATGCATCCCTTGTAATTTCAGAATCACAAAATAGCATCACTCTAACAGGATGGATTGCTTCCATTTTAAATTGATTTAACTGGATGTGTTTAGGGTTTATGGAAGATGAAATGTAAAGAAGTTAAGAGTTTTGTGAATTGAAGAAGAATGAATGGGGAGTTACTGAGGAGTTGGTTTGGCTGAAGAGTGTGCATATGTGTATATATAAAGGTGTGAAGGTAAAGTGCCGAGAGTGAATTATTTCTCTTGCAATTCAGCTGTGCGTTCACATGGCATTGTTGCTTTAGGGTACAAAAGTAATGGAATGAAATGACAACACATTGCAGGTGTTGAATTATTGAAGCTGAATTATTGAAGATAACGCACAGCTGCTGTGCATTATCTTCAAGGATAACGCATTACAAGAGTGTGTTATCATGAAGATAACGCATAATGGTTGTGCGTTATGGTTGTGCGTTATCTTCATGATAACGCACTATTGTCATGTGTTATCATTGAAGATAACGCACAACAGCTGTTAGTTATCAAAAATGTAAAAAATGTTTCGGTTTTTTATTTCTTCTTTATTTACACCAAATTGAAATTGTTAAAATGTAGAATGTGATTTTTTCTTTCCTTTATTTACACCAAATTGGAATTGTAAAATGTAAAACCGAAGTAAGTAGTAGAAATACTTTTATAACAAAAATACCATATTATTAAATAATATACATAAAACAAAATAATCAACAATATACTTGAAACAAAATAATCAATAATATACATAAAACAAAATAATCAATAATATACATAAAACTGAATACTCTATATTGAAATTTAATTTACATATAATAGAAAATGAAAACTCCAAGATACTAAGTACAACTATGGTCAGTCAGACGGCGTGAACCTCGTTGTCTTTTTCCCAACATGATGTCCAAATCCAAGACGTTGTACATCATCCATGTCATCCGTCCGCTCTTCGTCATCTGATGAAGATACCTATGATGTAGGCTGATGCAGTGTAGATGAACCGGCTGTCTCCGGAGGAGGAGGTGCACAAAACGATGAAAACCCTAAAGATGTATCGGCTGGTGACTGAAATGGGGCAAACCCTAAACCAGGAGGGGGAGGCACGCACAATGTCCCTGATCCACTAAAAGATGGCATATCTAAGTTTGGGCTGTCAAATGGGTTAACAAGATGGTGTCCACCACCAAATCCCTCACCTCTCTCCAGCTGTCCAGATCCCTCAACTCTCTCCATCTCGACATGTCCGAGAAAAGAAGGGACAAGAGGGCGTCCACCTCTTGCTCTACGACCAGGCTGTCTCCGAGCGCCCCTCTTAACTCCACGAGCACCCCGATCCGGTACGTGCTCTCGGGGACGGCGACGCGACGGTTGTACTGGGAATGTCTGTTGGATATCGTGCTGTGATAGAGTTCAGCCCAAAGTACCGCCAATAGATACCATGCACCTCTGAATGATCGTCTGCACTTTCTTCGCAAAAACAGCCATCTGTGACGGAAATGTAGGTAGTTCCTGTATCACCACTAACGCCATGTCATCTACCTCCTGCAACATGGAAGTCTAAACAAAAAAAAAAAATTAAAACTATTAAACCGTTAGAAGTCATCATAAATAAATGAAATGCATAAGAATATTTTTAAAAAATGATTTGTAGAATGTACCATCATCCGTCTGTCGACCCCAACAGGCTGGTATCCAACCGAACGGGTATCATGATTAGCTGGATTTTCGATGTACACCGATGTGATTTCTCGATACCATCTTATGTACTCGTCGTTGGGATATGACAAGACCTCAACTGCTAAGGCAAGGCCATCCCTAACGCGCAGTCACCACTGATGCCACGCCTCTACATGGCTAGCATATTGTGTCCCCCAGTAAGTGTGGTCATTCCATCTAAGCTGGATCCGATGCATATCAAGACGAGTATTACATGCATCTAATATATGCTGAGCCCGTGCGAATTGACAAATCAAACGCCCAGGATAATGATACTCCACTATCTCATAATAGATGAGTGGGACCTCTGCCCGCCACAGGTCAGATGGAACCAGACCGCAGTCATGATAAGGTAGCCATACAAACTGTGAAGTCAAAATTCAAAATCAATAAAAATCTAAGTGCTTAAAAGAAATTTCTTTAATTACAAATAATACAAAATATTTTAAAGCAAACCTGATCAAATGGCATGAAATCTAACTGGTTCTTGTATATAACTAGGGTGTGAGTAGGCAGTAAGCTGCAGTCAAAAGATGTGCACCATATAGCACCAAAAGGAGCAAGAGGGTAGGCCTGAACATCCGTCATCAGTTGAGGCCGCAATGCAGGTATATGCAACAACGCCCAAATCTTTTCTATGACTAAGGCTCCCCCTATCTATCGTGCACCCCCCAAAGCTGTCGTGCACAACTGCCTATATAAAAATCCAAGTACGCAGCTACCCCAACTATATATCCTGATGGCATCAATATCCTCTAATAAACTGAGGTAGCGCACATGAACCAAATTTCCTGAGAAGTCGAGAAGCATATGATCGCCAAGAAGTAAAAAAATAAATCCACAAGTGCGCAAGATAAGATCATCATCGGTCTCTGAACCGGTAAACGCTCTCAGGATCCAAGTTTCCAAATGTTCCTTCTTCACCTTGTAACTAGAAAAGTGACTAAGAGACAACCGTAGACCAAGAAGTCTCTCAATCAGCTCAATCCAATACTATTCACCGTGTACACTCCAACTGGGACCAGTAAACGGCAAACCCTCTATACCTAAATCCCATAATGCCTGCACATCCTGAAGGGTTATTGTGACTTCACCACAAATCAAGTGAAATGTGTGAGTCTCCGCTCTCCACCGCTAAACTAATACGGTAATAAAAGCATGGTCCAGCCCAATCTAGCCACATCTGAACACTCCCCCTAAACCAGTTTTGTCAATAAGCTCTATCAACCTATAAGTAGCCGTACTATAACACTGGAATAGATTGCGCCCGAAACGCCTACACTAAAGATTAGTGAAACAAGTCTCGTGGTCCCCATTCCTTATCAACCCAGACCAATGCTCGTGATGTCCTGTCAAAACATCAGGGACTATGGGACCAAAATGCACATGGGCTGGGACTTCTTCCATGTACATTATTTATAGTTTGAGTTACAGTCAATATCTATAAATTAAAGTTAAAAATTTTTAAATATATTATAATTCAAAACTCTTTAAGGTGTGTTGTTTATGGTACAATTATTTTAGGGTTTTAGGGTTTGTATGATTTTTAACATATCAAGTTTAGTGTTTTTAGGGTTTTTAAGGTTTTTAATGTTTTTATAATTTACGGTTAATCATCAATAATATTAAGATTTTAGTATTATTAGGTTTTACTGTTACAGAGTTTAGAGTTTTACGGTTTAATGTTTAAAATTGTTAAGATTTTAGAGTTTTTAGGGTTTACTGTTACAAAGTTTAGAATTTTGCGGTTTAATGTTTAAAATATCATTTTTATGGTTTTTAGGGTTTTGAAGTTTAGAGTTTTACGATTTAATGTTTAAAATATTAATTTTATGGTTATTAGGTTTTACTGTTACGAAGTTTAGAGTTTTATTTTTAAATATTTAAATTGTTAAGATTTTAGAGTTTTTAGGGTTTACTGTTACAAATTTTAGAGTTTTACGGTTTAATGTTTAACATATCATTTTTAGGGTTTACTGTTATAAATTTTAGAGTTTTACGTTTTAATATTTAAAATATCACTTTTAGGGTTTACTGTTTTGAAGTTTAGAGTTTTACGGTTTAATGTTTAAAATATTAAGATTTTAGGGTTTTTAGGGTTTACTATTACAAAATTTAGAGTTTTACGGTTTAATGTAAAATATTAAGATTTTAGGGTTTTTAGGGTTTACTGTTACAAAGTTTAGAGTTTTACGGTTTAATGTTTAAAATATCAATTTTAAAGTTCTTAGTGTTTACTGTTACAAAGTTTCGAGTTTTATAGTTTAATATTTCAAAAATCAATTTTAGGGTTTTTAAGGTTTTTATAATTTATGCTATAGGATTTTAATATTATGATTTTGGTTTTTTAAGGTTTACTGTTAAAAAGTTTATAGTTTTACGGTTTAATGTTTGATGTAAAATTTCGGATTTTAATAATAGATTTTAAGTTTTCTATTATTTATAGTTTAAAACTTTTAAGTTTTTTAGGGTTATTTATGCTATATTTTATAACTAAGTATTTTACTACTTGGTAAATTCTACATTAGAGTTTTAGAGTTTAAATAAAAGTAGTAATTAATAAACCCTAAATTTCCAAGTTTCGATTCTACTAATTAAAAAAGAGAGAGAGAGAGAGAGAGAGAGAGAGAGAGAGAGAGAGAGAGAGAGAGAGAGAGAGAGAGAGAGAGAGAGAGAGAGAGAAGAGAAAAAAACCTAAATTCCAAGTTCCCATCTTTTCTACTCAAAAATTTATAAGAAAGATGCAAAATAATTATATAAATAAATAAATAAATTCAAAGATTCATAAAGTAAAGGAAACAAAACCCTAATTTTCCAAATAAATTCATCAAAATAAATATTCATCACCCTAAGATCACTTTTTGCAATACAAAGAACAATTATATACATAAATTTATCAAATTTGCACACATTTATTAATAACAATAAATTTAAACATAAACTCAAATCCCACTTTCATAAAAATGAATTAATTCAAATTAAGAAATAAAATTCATAAAAATGATTCACAAAAAACAATTAACAAACCCACACAAACAATAATTAAAATTAATAAATAATACACCAAATAATTGAAATAAATAAAAACTTACCGAAAATTAAAAATGAAACTTCGTACCGATAAGCTCTAGTTTACCGTTTTCCACTCCAAATTTCTAACAACCTTCGTACTCCAAGGAAAGTCTAACCAATTCAAACTTGAATTTTAAAAAAAAAACTAAATTTTAACTATAAATTTTGAAATAAAATACAAAAGTATTAGAAGAAGAGAAGACAAAGTATAAGAAGAAGGAAGAAAATAAAAGGAAGAAGAAAAGAACTTACCAAGCAACGGCGGCGACGGAGTAGCGAGAGAGACGGTGGCGGAGCAGCGAGAGCGGATGAAGATAAAAAGAAAATTTTCGGATGAAGATAAAAAGAAAATTTTCGGGGAGGAAATAAGAAAGAAGAAAGAAGAAATAAGGAGGAAGAAGAAAGAGAAAGCATAAAGGTGGCGGAAGAAATAAGGAGGAAGAAGAAAGAGAAAGCAAAAAGGAGGCTGCTGCGGTTAGGCATTTAGGGTTTATAACATGATAATGCACGGTCATTGTGCGTTATCATTAATAATAACGTATAATGGAGTGCGTTATTATGACTGATAATGCACAATGGTTGTGCGTTATCAACAACTCAGTGCCACATTATCGCCACGTTGTTAAACATGCTTCTTAATGCGGCTTAAGCCAGTTATTATAGATTACGCACAACCATTGTGCGTTATCTTAGGTGATAACACACAATGACTGTGCGTTATGGCCACTTCCGGAGTAAAAAAAATTTGGGCCAATTTAGTACTCATTTTTTTAAAATGGGCTAAATAAAGAAAAAAACCGAATTATGATTCCCTATTTTACTCTTCAAATAACTTCATATGAGCAGTCTATAAGGTGTTTTTGACAGGAAGTGATTTCTGATGATAAAAGGATAAATAATAAATCACCAGTTCAGTCCTTAATGTATTTACGTTTTGCGTTTTTAATTCTGATTAATTAATTTAATTTTTTAAGTCTCTAATAAAATTTCAATTCAACAATTAAGTCACCTAGCATAGTGAATCCAGCCAAATAAAGAACGTGCAAAGCACATGAATAATTAATAAGAACATAAATAGTTTCCTTAATCAAATTTCTCTTAAAAAATGTCAAAAAAATTTACATGATTTTTTTTCCATCAATAATATCGGAAGGCGGATCGTTGTTATTAAAAATTTTGGAATAGAACCCGACGGAATGGTCCATTAAGTTCTTATAGATTACGCACGTGATATATGTGTACCTTACCTGGCAATTCCCTCCGTGTTAGATGCTCAAAGTACTTAATTATTTAATAAAAATGTCATTGGGACTAGGTGTGTAAATAGGTCCAGACTCTCTGGGTACTCTCAGACCCAGATCCATACCCTTATAGTGAAACATGGACTTAGACCCAGATCTTCTGGGTATAAAATTTATGGACCCAGACCCGTACCCGTATGACATTTTTCTTTTTTTTTTTTTCCTGTTAAACAAAAATATATATAAAAAATTTTTTTTAGAAAATCTAACCTTAAAAAGTCATGCTTCTGTTATTAGCCTTTGGAACAAACAACCACTGGTATAAAATTTTGAATGAGAGAAACATCTAATGGAGAAAATAGTAGTACTGATGTCTCGAAAAAGAAATCTTGAAGAAAAATTCTCTTTTCTAAATTATGAAGAAAATTTCTCTTTTCTCTAAACTAAAAAAATAAACCACTCAATATCATAAATGTATAAATTGTGTATTAATAAAAAAATATAAAAATAATATAATATATATAAATATATATTATTTTATTATAACGGGTATAAAGATATATGGGTCTGGGTATCATCGTACCCTATTCAGGCCCATTTAATAAAATCAATATGGGTATGAGTACGGGTACGGGTTCACAGGTATAAAATTTTAATCTTACCTACTAAAAAAATGGGTATAGACTCGTCGAGTACGGATAAGACCCGCCCTATTTACAGCTCTAATTGGGACCTAAAAAGTTGTAATTAATCATTAGAAACTAAAGTCGTCAAAAATACAAACATTAAGGACTAAAGGATTTATTCTTGAAAAACTCATGGAACTAAGTAATAAAATTAGTTCAATTTTGATAACCAAATGCAGCAGTTATACAATAGACCCCAGATATTCCTTGCACGATATATCCTAATGACGAAACAATACCATCTCACTAAAATATCAAAAAAGCTAAAAAAATCATCCAAACGCAGCGAAAGTAAGTGAAGCACGCGCACGTGAGATATTTCATAAGTTATGTATCAATATTCCTTAGGTGATGTGCTAATATTCCATGAGAATATATTGTATGCTCCATCAGTTATATACAGGTTTCTATGAGTTTTCTACTAAGTTTGCTTTGTTGTAATATTGTTCTACGTTATTATGTATTAGGTGTAACTAGTAACATATAACTTTATCACCCAGGTATACTAAAAATAAAATATATCACAACATAATATTCCATGACGATTACTTAGGTAATTATAGAACTGCAACTTATATTCCTGTGGAACACTAATTAGAAATTTAAACATGAAACTACAGTTACATTTTCATGGAACATTAACAATTGAAAAATATCAATTTCACTAGAAAAAATATCATTGATATGAAACAAAATTTGCTACTACTATTATGGAACATTAGACATTGAAATATAGAACTTCGTAACTCCGGTAACATAGTACTGATGTTGCATAGAAATAGTACTGATGTTGTGTGAATTATATATTAATATTCTAATAAAATATAATATGTGAGAATATAATAGACATTCAATCAGCTCATTACAGGTGTCCATGGAACATTAGCAATTAAAATATGAAACTATTACATTCCCATGGAACATTAGAAATTGAAATATGGAACTCCGTAACTCCCGTGACATAGTACTGATGTTTCATAGAAATAGTAGATTACTGCTCGGCAAAGTCTTGAGTAAGTTTAGTATTGATTATAACTTAAGTTTATATCATGTTTGATAAATTATAACTTTTAAGTTTATGTAATGTTTTATAATAAAATGTCAAATTCAACTAATATTTTTATATTATAGGGAAAATTTCACGAGCCAAGGAGGATGCTAAGGCGTTTGGTACTATTATGCTCGATGATCTCTAGCTGATGGTCATTGCAGATGGTAGGATGAGCCGCAGCCACTTGTATAGGCCTGGTTCGGAGGCAGCTCACTTCATCACCGAGAGTAGCTGACCCGTAGCTGCATTAGCTCTGTGTTGCTTGATTCACGAGTAGAGGCTTATGCGGAAAG
This sequence comes from Catharanthus roseus, assembly GCA_028651295.1. Classification (NCBI taxonomy): domain Eukaryota; kingdom Viridiplantae; phylum Streptophyta; class Magnoliopsida; order Gentianales; family Apocynaceae; genus Catharanthus; species Catharanthus roseus. The sequence goes on from JAPQWS010000104.1 coordinate 13,485,020, forward strand.
TAGAAGATGTTGTTTCCAGAGTATTTGTTGCCTTCGGCAAGCACATGATATGGAATTCGAGCATAACCACTTGGCATACATACATTTTTGCCGATGATGCCCCTCGTCAGAGCTACAATGAGTGTTGAACCTTCTACATCTTCATCGACTGCAATAGCAGGGGGGATCTCCCAGGTGCCGACCAAAGATTCTAGTACTCCCTCCTTCCTCCCCCTCTCCCCCTCCCCCCCCCCTTCCCCCCTCTCCCCCCATTATTCATGCTCCTAGATCTACCTTTCCTTTACCCAACTCCAAAAATGATGCTCCCTATCTTCTAGAGAAATTATATAGGCCTCCCAATTATATTAACATATTGTTGGATGTTTATATTTTTTACGTTTGATGGACGTTTATGCTTTTAACGTTCTATGGATGTTTGTGATTAGTGTATGGATTATATATTTAGTTATGGGTTTTTTATGTTTTATGGATGTTTTACATTTAGTTTATGAATGGTTTATATTGTCGTTATTGCGTTTTTTGCATTTCAGGGAGTTTCAGTTCTGTTTTAAAACAATATAAAAAGAAATGCATTACAACGGTATACCGACAGAATAACCACAAAAACTAAATTTAAAATTTTTTTATTATTATACTACCGACCGACAACTCAGTAAAGATCGTTGGTAGTAGGTATCGTTAGTAAGCCTATTTGTTACCGACGATGTTATACTCGTTAGTAAATCCATCGGTGTGTATTACCCACGACGTCCGTTGGTGGTAACAAAATTGAAACCAAAAACAAAAAAGCCATCAGTAAGTCGGCCAAAAACGAGACTTACCGAGGACTTTCCGTCGGTAGCTATTGTTACTGACGGACTTTTTCTCGTAGGTAACAAGCCCATACCAACGGTGCACTGACGACTTCTGCCTCGGTAATTGGTCCCATTTCTGTAGTGAATGTTCCATGGAAATAAAATATATGTTCCATATGTTCTCTTGATATTTCTATGAGTTTTTCACATATAACACAGTATAACTTTAACAAGCAGAAACTCCATCAATCACACAGAAAAAACGAATCTTTCTCCTCATCTCCTCCGAATAATGATTTTCTCATACTTCTCTATACACAAATACACTGAATAGGAAAAATATCAAATAATATAGAAACAAAGCAGCTATTGCTATTATGGAACATTAACAATTGAAAAATGGAACTATAGTTATATTACAATTGAACTATGGAACTCAGTACTCCTGTGACATATAACTTTAACATGCAGAAAAAATATTCTTCCCCATCATCTTCTCCAATAATGATTTTTTCAAAATTCTTGATAAATTTACCTTACACAATACATTGAATAAGATAAAAAAAAATCAAATAATATGAAAAAAAAAGTTTTGATTAGATAACTCTCGAGAATATTGGTGAACAGAAAAGGAAGGAATGAAGAACAGAGGTAAAGAGAAGGAGATGCGGAATCTAAAAAAAATTGAAAGACAAGAAGGCACGTAAATGTATAAAACTTTAATTTTTGTATCAAATCCAAAATAATAAATGGAACAATATCGTTTAACCAAGGATATAGATGTAGCCAGAGTGCACTATTTAATTTGATCCAAATGGCCAAGTTTCCTTTGTATTAATAAAAATGTATAAGATGAATTTTTTTAACCTTAAATTTAATAAAAATTACTATTTCTTACCGAAAATATAAGTTCTTTTGGAGTCATTGAAGATGATCAAGAATATTAATTCTTATACATTTTTATGGACATTTATTATATTTTTTTCATATTTACTTATGTCTTTATTCATTTATTCATCCTCTACTTTCTATATCTCTTTATTTATTAGGGACATAAAGATATTTTAACTCAAAAATTATTTTGTTTTTGACAATATCAATACTTGTGAAAAAGATATGTGAAAAATAAATCCAAATGGACCCCCTAGTTATTGAAATCATTTTAAAAAATAAAAAAAAATTTAACCGGTGCGGGGAATTTGGACAGCAAATGGAGTAAAGTACATTGCGGATCCAGCTAGCAGCGTGGTTCATTTTGAGTAACAGAATCACATCCAACTCGGAAGAATCTCTGAATTTACGCAGCTGAATCCCACCGGAATCAGCCTTCCTCTTTTTTTTTTTTCTTTTTTTTTTTTTTGCTGAATATATATTTCCAACTTCCTTTCAAACTCTGTAAGTGCTATTATACAGAGTCAACACTGACCCTTATCTTCTGCCCGCAAAATCTTCGTTTATCGCGTCAGGAATTTGTAGAAAAGGTACACAAAAACTTCGTTTATCCCCTTCAATATTTCCATCTTTTCATCTTTTTTTTTTTATTGCTTGTGATCTCTTCGTGCATTCTTGGTAATCGCTTTCGTTTTTTCTTTGTGATTTTTCCCTTTTTGTTTTAATGTTCAAATTATTTATCTGAAAATTCAGATTTGTAAAACACGAAAGAAAAAGGGTTTTGGAAAAGGGGATTTTTGAAATTTTGCGGTGGGTTCTTGTGACTCTGTTTTTTTTGGATTTCATAATTTTGTGTATTCAATTTGATTGCTTTTTGATTTATTCGAACTTTATATTGGCTATTGCAGGAATGGCACTTTCCACAACGCATACGGGATTGTTGATCGGAACGCTTGGTGTTGTTTCATTCATATTTGGAGTTATTGCTGAGAACAAGAAGGTATAATACAAATTTAAATTCCTTCAAAAAGACATAATCTTATTACTGTTTCAATTTATTTCAGATTCCAGTTTGATGCTTAGTTATTGCACCTCTTTATGTTTTAATGAATTGGAGGAAGCTCTGGGTTTGACAGAAGAAAATTTTTTGCTCTAATTAAATACTTCTACTATGCAGATTAGCCTTGCAGTTTTATTTAGTTAAATTGTATTTTGTTCTTAAGATTTTCAAATATTGATTCAACCCATTCTCAATCGAACAGAATGGCTGTCTAAATATGCACCAACAATTTTGGCTTTTCGATTTTGATTTTTATCTACAAAGTTTCTTTTTTCAGATTTTTATATACACTAACTTTTTATGAGATGCTGATTCTACTCTTGAGAATACTGTTCATGGCAGCCACCAATGCGATTATAGGTGAAATTTCGCTTGAAAACCCCGTGTTTAGTGTTATTGAATAGAAATAGTTGCTCATATAAATTTGGTATTTATAAAAATTTGTGGGTAAATAGTTGCTCATATGTGAAAATTATATAAATTCCCTTTGCTGTTTTCTCTTGTTTTCGTCAATCCTTATCAGATCTAGTCTAGGTTTTTTTATTGTGAACTTTTGTTACTCTTCAGACATGTTCCACTGTGACATTGTTGTTTTGCATTTTGCTTTTCCCAGGTTTGGCGCCCTTGTTTGCATATCCATCTCTAACATGAGCTGCTTTTTGTTTTGGCCTCTGAACCAAGAGTATCATTGTACCAGGCGAAAACATTCCTGGAAAACTTATTTGAAGAATAAAAATATGAAGCTCAGAGTAATTTATTTGGTGGATGGATGCCGTGATTATCTTATGTGTCATATGTTGAAAGGAATTTTCTTGCTTTTGTTTCATTTACCTTTTATGAATCTTGAGTATTATTTTTGGCCATCTTATTGCGTATTTTTTTCCAAAAGAAAAAGCAACAGAAGTGAAGCGTCTCAAGCATTCGTTTCTCTTTCTTGCTAACTAGGAAGGAAAGGCATTGTAAAATAGGATGATAATTCAATTCATAAGCAGATTCTTTCTAATTTCTTCGTATGTTCACTAGTTCTGTCTGTCTGATAACCATTTAATTCTCCATCGTTTGTCCTGATCATGTTTCGGGTTTCCTTGGTTTTGGTTGTTTGATATTTGCAGCCTGCATCTGGAGTTCCAATTACGGGAAAAGATCTCGTTATCTGCAGATACCCATCTGATCCAACTGTTCCCCTTGGTTATTTGTCTGCGGTGTTCCTTGTTGCCTCTACTTTGGCTGGATATTACTCTCAGTTTTACCCTTACAAGAAGAAGTCTGTTCCGCAGGCTGCTTTGTTCCAAAGCACTTCCTTCCTTGTGTTCTTCAATATTGCTCTGTAAGTGCCAAACCTTTTTTTTTTTTAATTACAGTTTTCATTGCTTTCGAGTTATCGTTCTATTCTTGTACTTACTAATTTAAACACGCTGTTTAAACAAAGGGCTACGTCTGGATTAGCTTTGGCGTTTATTTTATGGCCTACCATCACAGAACAACTTCACATATCGCGGAATGTCCATCACAATCTGGAAACAAGTTGCCCTACTGCTAAGACAGGCCTTCTTGGAGGAGGAGCTTTCTTATCTCTTGATTCTGCTCTTTTCTGGTTGGTTTCCCTAATGTTAGCAAGCAATGCCCGAGAGGACTACCTGTCTGAGATCAAAGGTGCCCGTGCTGATACTCTTGTGGACGATTATGATCCAAACTTGCCTAAAAACACTGTTTAATCTCTCACTATCTCCGCAAGCAAAACTATGGCGGCCTTTCTAGCTTAATAAGTAGAGGTAGTATTCCTATTATTATTTTAGCAAGTCCAACCAATGATGTGTGTTTGCAAGCTAGCTGTGTTGTCTAGTGATGATGGGGGATTATATAATCAACTGTATTGTACATGTTGGTTTAATTATGATATTTTTAGCTGTTTAATTGATCTTAAAATATACATCTCTCCCTCCCCCTATTTAAAAGAAAATTATCATTTTTATAATTTTTATATTTTCGCCTCTTGAGTAAATGCCATCTTTAGTCTCCCACACATTTTCGATGAACCAAATTATTTTCAGACAACAAAATCACGTTGACACAATGCGATCGATCTTATTCATTAAGGTTGTTGTAGAATTCGAAAGTGTTTCAATTTTCATTAAAGTAATAAATACTATTTCATTTCTCAATCGAGTTATAAAGGCAAAAGTTTGCCAAATTCTAATCACAGTGAGGTATTTAAGGAAAATGTGCATATAAAGTGAGTGATATTTGAAAAAAAAAAAATTAAGTAGGTTATTGAATTTTCAATTTTACCCAAGAGGGTTTAAAATTGTCAAAGTCAAAATCTTCAGAATAAACAATCAACCGCGCAAAAATATATTGGAAACTAAAGATGACATTTACTATTTCCCTCATTAATTATATTTCAAGTTGGCAGATGGTTTTTTTGTTGAATTATTTAGAATAAAAGTGTAATAATATGCAAAATAAATACAAATTAAAAATATTCATACGTTTTTAATATAGGAAGTTATCAAAATGAGAATTGGTTATATGTAATCCTAAATTGTTTTACTTTTTTTTTTTTTTTTATAAACACGAATGATATTGCATATATAGCATTTAATGAGATTTTACTTGTAAAATTATTAAATTGTTGTAAAATTTATATGTTGAAAATGGTTCATGTTTAGAAAAATCAAACAAAAATTATTGGCCATAAACAGAAAACTAAAAGTAGTTTAAGGTTATATTTTTAAATAATGTTATGTTAAAAAAACGGATTAATACAAATAAGTAAGATTATGTTTGATCAATTATCAATTTAAAACTTAATCTTAAACAATCGTAACTTGAAAGAATAAAAGTTAAAAAAATGCCTATTCTTCCCTTACATTTACATTTTCAATGGAAGGAAGGAAGAATAAAACAAAATATTCTCCCTTCCATATGAATTCATCCATTTTCATCAGAATCATCAGACAGAGAAACAAAAATCTTGATTTCATTTTATTGGGAAGGAGAGATAAAGGCGATTCCAAGCGCATCACAATTGATTGATGGGATGCATGCATGCTATTGTCTTGTCTTTAGAACAAGGATTGCATGACAACTAAACTCTTGGAGAAGTTGCTCTTCTATTTTTTTCTCTTAACTTAACTGATAAGGCTGTGTTAGCCAGCCGTTTCTGGTTTTCTGGTCCTTGGCCATAGCTTAGCTGGCTTTTGTTTGAGTTTTTACTCCAAAGATTGGGAAGAAAATATTTTTTGGTTGTTGAAAAACAAATAAGGAAATGTGGTTAGGGATTAGTTGGTTGGAACATTTCACAAAAAGAGATAAAAGGTAAGAGGAGAAAATCGGTTAGTAGTTGTTGTCAATTGAATTTTTATTTATTTTTTAAAAATTTGAATTTTTATTTCAAGTGTTATGAATAAAGTTCAAATTTATAAACAATCATCTTTTCGAATGGTTAAAAAAGAAAATACTCTGATATGTGCGCAATTATGTTTCTTAGTCAAATTATTGTATTGGTGAGAGAAATTTGTCATCCAATTAATAATCTCCTTAAGGTTGGATAGGTAAGCAATTTTGCATTTCATATTAAGTGCTGCTTTAGGACATGACACGAGAATTAAAAAAATAATTGAATTTTCTAGATTTAAAGAGAAATAAATTAAATTATCCTTTGATTGTTATTAATAATGTTAATGAAAGAAGTTAAAGGTATATGAAAAAAAATATCATTTAATATTCTGTTGATTTATAAAAATAACATATATTTTAAAATAGAAAAAGTATGTTCAAACAACACTTAATATAAAATAGTGTTAATACTTGTTGATATTGACCCTGCTAAAGAAAATTTCCCCACTTTGTTCCTAACTTTTTTACATTTCTTGCCTTTCATTCTATTTAGAGACGGAACTACACACGGCCTCGGGTGGGCGCCCACCCGAGAAATTTTTTTTTTTAAAAAAATTTTATATTGTTTTATATTTAAGCCCCCAAAAATTTTTTTTTTCAGTTTAGCACCCACAAAATGTAGGGACATCATTTTATAGACGAAATTCTGACAAAATTTTTTTTTTCCTCCAACCCCCCCAATCATATTGTTCTGGTTCCATCCCTGATTCTATTCATTTATTTTATCTAATTTATCTAAAATTATTTTATGTTTCCCATTTTGATCTTTTTTCTTTTTTTTTTTAACAAATTTTGGTAGAATTAACACTACAAAATTGTTTTATTTCCCCAAGGATGACAATTGGATGGGCTCAACTGCGTATCCTACCTACTTCTAGTCTATTTATAAGCGATTGACTAAGACTTGGATAGGAATGGGGATGAATTCTCCATCCAAATTTGAAGATGATTGAGGGCAAAGAATCAAGTACTCTTCATCCCTACCCGTCCTTCTTCTTCTTCTTCTTCTTCTTCTTCTTCTTCTTCTTCTTCTTACAAGAACGATGGGTATGCCAAGACCGTCAATCAGTGTGAATGAGTTCAGATCGACTCGAAGCCCAATTTGGCCGCATTTTTTAAATTTGAATTTACTTTTAAGTTCGAAAGTAATTTAAGCCAAATTTTGATTCAAATAGACTTCATTCATATACATTATTATTTATAATTTTTTATTATATTATACTATTAAATATATTATACTTATATACATTGTATTGTAGTTTTGTATTTATAACTAAAAAATAATCTAATAAATATTAAAATAAAATATAATTCTGATTCATTCAAAAGAATATTTTTATAATTTTTTAACAAATTTACATATAACCCAGACGTAATGCATAACATTAATTCTTTGGTTATATTTTATAAATGTATAATAAATATTAAATAATAAAAATAATTTGGGCCCAACTATTGGGAGACATTCATCAACCTTATAATATATTCGGGCCAAGCCCATTAGGCCCGAGCATTGGGAGATATTCATCAACCTTATATAATATATTTCATGTACACTTCCTTTTTACTTAAGAAGTTATATTTCAGAAAAGGTTCAAGAAACATGTTGGCTGAAATCTTTTTGCTCGAAAATTAGGTTGATGATTAAAATGAAAAGCCTTTTGCTACAAACACCCACCTGGAAGGCAAAGTTACAAACAGAGTTTTTTTTTTTTTTTTGCAATAATATGTTTCTAGTTCAATGATGCTATTGCCATTATCAAACCTACATGAAATGGGTATCAACCCCGTTTTTTTAATGTTTTCTTCTACAAATGGTGGGATAATGATGTATGTATCTCTGTATTCAACATTGCATGACAACCACCATAAACAGTTAATTGGGCCAAGTTTCTCCAGTCCGTACTGTTGTATCGTATAAGAGCCAATAATACTTGAGCAGTAATTTTCCATGGCTGCAATTACACCAACCAACCTCCTTTTACCAATAGAAGACCATGCCATGTACCCAAGACCTCTTGAACTTTTACCCTCCTCCTTCCCCGTGCTCTGAACAAAGATCAAACACTTGTGCATGTTTTTCCGGCACAGCTTTGTAGTTAGGTTGAACGATTAAGGGCAAACCAGAGATTGATGGCATAGACCTAAAGACCAACCCAATAGGACCGACCATTGCTGTTATGTATTGGGGAGGCAACTGGAGAGGTTACAGCCCATTCATACCAAACCTGTTACTCATCAACCAAAAAACAAACAAACATCAATACGTGTTAAACTGGAAAATCCACTACACAGGATTCTGAGCACGCCAGCTGAGGAGAGGACAGGAAACAATATTTTATATACCTTGGTAGAACCACAGCAACGCCATAGATGGACTTCTAAAGGAATACCTGGTTGTATACATACCGGTGTTCTGAATGGAAAAAATATTGGGAACCTACTCAAAGAGCATTGTAAACAGAAGAAACCAGTCATATGTCTAGACTTCTTGTTAAAATACAAAGGATTAATAGGAATACTACTCTCGAGAGAGCATGTCAAGAAACCCAGAGAACGGGAGGAAGGAAAGAAGTTCTATCATATAGGAGAAGCAATCTACCACCTAAAGATATTTTTGTTTCTTCACAAAAATATAAGCCATATTTATTACACTAGGTACAAAACAGAGAAATAAGCAGCATACCAGCTGAACATGTTAGGTGTTGCTGTAGATGGTTCTATACCGAGATGCACATCTTTGTAAAGTACTGCATCAAAATAGCCTGCAAATCCTGTTAACAAAGAAATTAGAAAGTCAGAAGGTAATATAACCAAAAGACATTGTTCAAAGACAACTTTTCGAATCAGCTTAATGAATAGTTTATGGAGGGATAAAGCTAGCAGTCATATATCACTCTGCAATTATGTTTTATGCCAAGAGAGTGTGCACTCAGATTGCTTTCCTTTTGGTGAAAGTTCTTATATTTCCCCAAATATCTTTTAACTTCACATTCTCTCTAACAACTAAACCATATCCGATGGAAAATGAAATCTTTTAAAAAATAATCAAGCAAAAAAGACAACTCTGGATGCCACGTTCTCTCTCAAAGCAGTTAAACCCATACCCCATAAAAAATGAATTAAAAAGAAATCAAGAACAACCGAAAACTGCAGACAGTTATTTCTCATGAGCAAAAACTTATTGTCATCATTTTGGAAAATCTTCATCCTCAACTGATTTTGAACGATCACCAAAGACAATCTAAACCAAGAGTCTCATCTCTTCAAGAAACAAAAAGGAAATTATGTCATCATTTTGGAAAATCTTCATCCTCTACTGATTTTGAACAACCACCAAAGACAAATCTAAACCAAGAGTCTCATCACTTGAAGCAACAAAAAGGAAATAATTGTCATCATTTTGCAAAAGCTTCACCCTCAACTGATTTTGAACGACCACCAAAGACAAAAAGAAACCAAGAGATGAGTCTCTTCAAGAAACAAAAAGGAAATTATTGGCATCATTTTGCAAAAGCTTCATCCTCAACTGATTTTGAAGGACCACCAAAGACAAATCTAAATCAAGAGATGAGTCTCTTCAAGAAACAAAGTCAGTCAGTTTTCTCGGAAAATTTCCTTCGAAATTATTCCATCAAAATGAAGATCCTAAAGTTCAATGTTTTTAGAGACAGGACATGAAACTCGGAGATTTTGCGGCAAACTCTCCACATCATTTCTCTATCTTCGCTGTAGTGATAAAAGCTAGCAAGAAAGATTGAATAACACTACTACCATGCACGTGCATTCTATTCCAATTAGTAGTTTATATCCTATATTTCCATTTGACATAATTATGTGTTTTATTTTTCTATTCTTTTTTATTTTGTCATAATAAATTACTAAACTGATTTCACATTGATCGTCTGAACTAAATGCTTAATAACTTAATTTCAATGAATACACTCAATACTTTTAATCTTTGATGGTTATAAACTTTGTTATTCTCTTCTTAATAAAGCATGCAAAGGAATTATTAAAAGAGAATGACTTTACCATTTTATTCTCTTTACTCTCATTACTAAATTTTACTACAAATGTTAAGAGTTTACTTACTGGTTTTTAGTATGGAAGAACTGAGTTTTTTCTCATTAGGTTTAGTAAAAGTTAAATTGTTTGTGAGAGAAACTGTGGATCCAAAGTAAAAATAAGTTAAAAAAAAAATGGATTCAAATTGAATCCAAACAGAGCCTAAATTAGTCCATTCAGAAAACTAACCAAAAAGCTAAATTAATCATTGACCCCTCTTCGCACTTTTAGCATAGATAGAAATAAATATGTACCATGAACCATTGCTGATCCAGTGTCAGAAGGCATGTCAAACTGAAGCTTCTTGTATCGATCATTGCTTTTTGTAGTAGAGAAATCTGGATGAATAAAAGTAAAAACCTAGCAAAGAGGAAAGGTAAGTTGAGTGATTCAATTCAGAAGATCAAAGGAACAAAAGAACGTAAATCTAGAGAGATATTCAGATGGTGGCTTGTGGCATAATGGTGATTGACAACCTACTACTCCATGGCTTTCTCAGCTTTCCAATCTATTCTGTAGATGATCCTTTGACAATTTCTACAGCATTGTGACTTATACCATAGAGGATGGTGGAAAAAGTATGCAATAAACTTTTTAAATGATATTTCACAGGGCCATCAGAGGTGCTGTAAATGAGAATTTTAGGCATCCAAGAGAAGAGCTTCTGCTGTACAAACCTAGATTGAGAATAAAGCAGGTACAGGTTTCTAATCCTTTCAAAGAAAGTAAATAAACTTTAGGAACCTCTGTCAGGAAAGTCTATATGGACTTAATGGTCAAGTATCAAGTTGTTCTATTATTTTATTATTTAGCTATTACTATGCTTCAATAATACAACTCACTCACCGGTTGAGAAGGAGCAAGCCTAGCAATACGGTGCAATTTCACGACATAAGCAGTTTCAAAATGCAAAAGATCTTTGTGTGTTTTAACCTGTATGAAAACAAAAGACGAGTTAATAGAACACGATAATTAGAAAAAGACGCGTAAACACCAACATTCAGACAGAATCAGCAAAGGATTTACATCGTTGTATATCTTTGATGCTGTAATGGGTTGTATAAAACTTGTATACCTAAGATAGGTAGAAAACATGTCAATGATGAGAAGAATTACAATTTTTCACCAGAAAACATGGCAGAAAATTTTATTGATCAAGTACAATCTATCTACTGCGGTAGAGATTGTGCACAATTTGACGACTTACGAAGAGGGAATTGAGATTCCATCGGGCTTCAAAAATCTTTGAGCTCCATCAAGACACTCTGGTGACAGCTCATTATCTCCAAAAGATCCCAGCAACTCACTAACCTAAATCAAGAACAGGAAAAAATGAATGATGAGCTAATTAATCGCCAATGAAAAGGATCAGTCTTATAAAATTATCAATATGTATTCTTAGATACAACCCAGAAGACCATTGACGCACCAAAATGTCCGCTTTCTCGGGAGCATCCCAACAACGCATGTCACAAGCTACTATAGTGACCATTTTTTCCCATCCCTCTAGCTTGACTAAGCTCTGTTGCATAAATTCTACATGAAGTCAATCAGGATTGCATAATACAAATACCAATTTTGAAAGAAAAATTAGAAAGCACTAATTTAGCAATTCACTATATCCAAATCAGCATGTGTGGGCATGCCCATCAAGCAAAAGGAATACTACAGGGACCAAAAGGCACACGTCATTAGAGTTTTCAGCAGCTCACAGGGTCACTTGAGTGCCTAAATAAATGTGACACAATAAGGGCGCTCTATGAACAAATTATCACACTGGAAGCGTGTGAACAACAAATGCTAAACAAAACCTCTTACGAGTTACTCTTTCAGATGTCCTTAATATTTTCTTAAAAGGATATGTGTGATTGATTATCCTAGTTGAGGGAAAAATAAATGCAATTGATTATCCTAGTGGAGGGAAAAATAAATGCAACTTCACTTTCCTTAATTAGCACCATGCTAGATGGAATACCGTTATGTATATCCACCAGAAAAGTTACCACATTGCACTTTTTATTGTACCACATACTCATCCTACTATTGTGATAGTTTCCTCTATTTTGAAACTACGAAGATATTCCATAAGCAGAAGCTTCTTAAAAGTTGTCACAAAACCACAAGTTCACAATCTTCGCAAAGGGATTAATGGAAGAGGATGCCCTAGAAATGTGCTCATCCAGAGTGGAAGTTGATCGTGCACTTAGAAATGAATCCTCAATGGGAAATTTTTCAGAAATGACCTAAGAAGGGTGTAACTATAAGCTTCTGAAAAATATGAGCAAAATTAATCCTGAAAGAGCACTTTTGGAATAAATTATCTGGTGCTACTCTTTTGCTGCCGTGTAAGTTATGAATCAATTGCCCAAACAATCAAGATTTTTCTGCATTCATTCTCAATCTGAAACTAGGAAATCAATTAATCCAAATATTTTTCTATGTAAGTAAAAAGATCAGTTTCCATATCCTCAAATTTGATCAAATAGGTAAGGTAGCGCAAAAAAAAAAATTTCCATCTTGTCGTCAAATAAAAGATCTTTGTTTAAAACATCACATGCTTTCTTTATATTTTTAAGGTGAAATGTTTCTATACTCCAAAGGGTAGAAAAGGAAAAGAATAAATATTTTCCACTAAAAAGTATTGATAGGGAAGCTTGGCCAGAATAAATATAATACAAAATGAGAGGTTAGTGTAAACTTTCCAACAAGAGGTTCCATCTCAGTGTAAAGTCCCCAATTTTAATCAGAAATAACTTACATGAAGTGTAACAACGGCATTGGGATTCTTCTCCACAGCATAGACTCTCAGCTTCCTCCCAGTTTCTTCAGCTGCCTGTAAAACAAGAGAAGGCACGAGCCAATATGTTACCGATGCTTCACAATGTGGTCTTCTGCATGCCTTACATTTCTTTAAAAGTTCAGCTGACCTGCAATGAAGCTCTGACGAGAGGTCCTCTTCCAGCGCCCACAACCATCAATACCTAAAATTTTCAGAAACAATTCAGACATTACACAACTATACTTGTCAGGAAAAAAAAAAGATTAGGGTGAATACTTTTACTAAATAGAGAAAACAAAAAACGAATATTGCCACCAAGTCACAAAAATAGTATTGGCTTTTAGCAGGAATTAACAAGGGAGGGATTATAGGGCAATGTGGACGCTTTTAGATTCTTCTGGTGGTTGGAAAAGGATGAAATGAATGTCCACCATTTTAATCGGCGAGAAAACTATAACGAATCAAGGGAGTGCAACACAGATTCCAATATAGTTCTCAGATTGCATTCTGGTAGTACGTGCATTCACTTTCTTGTTATATTTTTGTTAATAAAAGTTTTTATGTTTTACCTGGAAAATTATTCACGCCCAAAGAAACTTACCGTCGTTATGGACGATGCCTTCTCATCAGGAACCCTATCCAGCAAAGCTTTAGAAACTGCTCTTTGGTACTGCCAACATCAAATCAGATTAAGAAAAGCTAACAACCTTCATAGGCATATCAATCAGAAGCAAGGCATAAGGCAATGAAGCAAAAACCTGAAAACCCAACCTTTCTTAGTTTGTTCAATTATGTTAATAACACCCGATGAATTAAATTTAAGAATATACAGTTATTCATTAGGTACTATTACTTTTGTAACCCAGTATCCGAAAGTCATCGACTAATGGGAAGGGGTCGGAAGGCATAAGGCCCCCAAGCAGCACAAGGCTAACATGCGGCATTAAACCGCTTCTTATGTGACTCGAACTCAGGACCTCTTACTTGACATACCAAGTAGAGGTACTTATGTAAGGGGAGTCACGTGATATTTTTTCTCCATTTACTTTTGATTTGTCCACAGAATATACAAGTAATATTATGCAATATATAAAATAAAACAGATCCATAACATGGGCAAGAACCTTCTAAATACATCAATGAGAATCTAACATCTGGAGTTAAAACAATAAGAATCTCTTGGCAAAAAAATTTACCTGGCTATATTTAACCGTGTCCTTCTCAAATGTTTCATATGTCTGGGCCTCTAAATTATCCATGAGTGGCTAAGATACAAAAAATATGCCACACAAAACAACCTCATTATCAAAGAGAAAATCAAAGTTCATATTCTAAAAAAAATCGGAAAAAAAATCTGAAGTAAAATGAAAATAACGAAAGAATTTAAACTGACATACTTGCAATGGTGATTGTAAGTAATCCCTGTATCCAAACTGAAGATAGGGAAAAAGTTAAATTCTGCATGATGCAATATAAAAATTTACCACCAATCCTATGTTCAAGAATGGAAGAGTGCATGTGTGGGTTTGTGCATTGGATGAGGTTCAGTCTACAGAAGAGCATGGACTACCTCAAAGCGTTCTTGTTCTGGAAGAGGATCCATTCTTTGATACAGATAAGCAACATAGTCCAAATATGGCCGTAAGGGATGTTGCTGAGTACCTGACTAAGAAGATCACTATACAATATAAACGGCACAAACTTCGTAATCATCAAAAGATCTAAATCATAACAGAAAGAGAGATGAGAGAAGAATGGAAATAAATAAAGTCCCTTTCTGTTTAAACTTTGAAGAAATGTGTCCAAAGCCAATATCACTAGGTTCCCTTGACAAAGTAAACCAAACCGACTATGACTTACGTCATTCTGATTATCAGCACTACTAGCTCCTGAATCCAGACTTCTGGGATGAATGCTGTGAACTGACTTTCCGGATATCACTATCTGAAAATGTAAAATTTCATGGAAAAGGATTAGAGAATGAACAGTCAGAACCACTATGGTTGAACAGTTATAATATAACCTTGTAAATAGGTTCTAACTGCATTACCTTTTTTGGGTGCGTGTGTGTGTATTGGAGCGGGGCAAGGGCAAAGAACTAAAAGAGAAACTCCGAAGTCCTTGGCAATGCAGTTCAAATACATTTTATTCTTAATATAAATACCAAGCATAAGATATTTTGACAAAAGAGACTGATAAACTGAGTGATGCAAAAATGTTGTGGTATACATAGGATTCAAAAAGCATGAAAGGTTAAAAGCCCAAACCATTGCAGGGAACACATGGCATTGTGGTTTTCATCTCCCCACCCAAAAGGAGAGGGGTAAAACTTTGAATGAGCCAATCATGATGAACAACAAAAGATGAGAACAGACGACTATGACTCCAGATGGAGTGACCTCTAGTTACCCAGTAATAAGTTACCTGAATTGAATGGTTAAAAAATCCAGCCATCAGTTTTTGGTGACGTTTCGACAGACAAGGATAGCCTCGTGCATTGGTTAGAAAAGACTGGCAGCAGAATGGTATAATCTCTATGAGAACAACAATTCAGAATCTACAAGTACCATTAGAAGACAGTAATAAATCAGGCAAATATACTACATTGGAATGAACAATGGCTGTTCTAACAGGCTCTCCAAACCACCGTCCAAGAGAATTTGGTGAGGGTAACGAGCACCTAAACAGGAAGCAGAACGATTTGTCAAATGTTTGTGGACTGAAGCTGAAAATAAAGAAGAAACATTTTAACCAATTAAAAATTTTAGAGATACTCACAAAACATCAAGTGCAATTGACAACTGGCTGTGGTGTTCACAAAGATGGCGAAAAGAATTCCATAATTCCCAAGAGTCAGTCTGTAATTCACCCCGTCAGACAAATGCAATAGTGTCACAGAAGTGTGATCCAATTCTATATATTTACACAAGCTTCTCATTTGAGAACAAATCCAACAAATAAGACAGCTAGCATCAGTAATTAAATTTCTTTACTTTTTTATTTTAATTTATGCAATGAAAAATATCATGAATCTAGTTCATTCTCAATTTCTAGAATAAATGCCCTACCCGGAAGAATTGTCTAGAGAAACAAATAGTTAATTAAAATTAGTATTTCAGAAGAAACTTCCTCATCAGTAAGAATTGTCTAGATAAACAAATAGATAAATAAAATTAGTGTGTGTGTGTGTGTAATCAGCTTGGTTGATCAAAAAGCCCTATTTGCATCTTGCATAGACTGCAGGAAGACAAATAAAACCCATACCTCTGCATTCAGATTACACTAGAAAAAAATTCGAGGACTTTAAAACTCACCATGCTATTATTGTCTCTGCTATCAGTATCATCGTCAGACTTCTCCAGAGGGATCCTAAGCCATAACTTGATAATGAAAGTAAAACGTAAGAACAGGCAATCAAATAAGGTGATGAAACGGGAACTAAGCAATCCTTAACATAGAATAAGATAAGCTCAATTCAGGAATAAGTTAAGACAGCAACCTGCATGCTATTCAGAGACTGCAAGATTTGATTAACACATCTCGCATAATTTGCACAGGATGATCCCTTTGGTGAAGGAAGCATACATGCCTGCAGAAGCAGATTTTCTTATTCAACAAGCAGACAATTCTGAAAGAATACAAATTAACAGCACAACAGAGACAAATCCAAAAGATAAGCAAATTAGCAAGCATCCAAAAGCACATCTTCATTTCTTCAGTAAATATCACTAGTTGTTTTTGACAAGACAAATCCAGTCCCCAAAATACTACCACAAAAAACAAAAGAAAATCATATCAACATGTCAGAAAACATACTATCCTCATCAATTGGCACAAGTATCAAGGTAGTTTCTTACTCCGTTTCATGTAAGACAATAAAATTTTAGATGGTACAGAAATAAGTACTTAAAATTAGCAAATCAAAGCATAAATTAAACTTTAACTAGTGCTCTTTAACAATTGGACTTCTATTCCAGGAAAAGTAATGAATCAAAATTTTCTTTCATTGACATGATCTGGTGCATATGCACAAATTTCCAAATTGATAGGCATACAACCCTAGATTCCTTGGAACATAACCTCTCCAACTGTCCAAAACTGAGGATCAACTATTTACTGATTTGCCCATTCTACAAAACATAGCCTCATCAAAGTCAACAAGAATCACTCAAGCATATTTATGAATAGCTCAAGAAGTATCAAGCTTTGAGGTTCAGGAGGTCCATATACTAAAATATATCTTCTGATACAATGCTTTACCGTAAGAAAATAACATAACTTTCAAATTTGAAAAACATCATTAGTAAGAAAGGGCCCTATCCCTGAAAAAGCCATGAACAGCACATTTGAAAGAGAAACAATTTCAAAAATTAAGAATTAACTACTTGATCTACCATTGCTAGATTCTCTACAATACCAAGCAGTAATCGTTTCAGGATGATATTCTACAGAGCATGTGCCATATTCAAAATGAAAAACTGATTTGTGCTGAACGTTGAATTCTTGATTCAGCATGATAAATAAAACTGAATTTCATCAACAGCATAAACATAGAGAAAACTCATGAAATAAGATGAAGGATATATGTATTTTTGACAAGTCATATCCAGAAAAATTCAAAACCACATACATGTAATGAGAGATGAGAAGCCCAAGCTATTTCCTGCTTCAAAGTTATTTCAGAATCTTTACGAAGTATTTCATCCTCAGAGTCCAAGTCAATCCAAGAACTAATCTTGCCTACATATAGCACAAGAAAGTAAATCATAGAACATCATAAAAGATAAATATAAATGAATGGAGTCTGCCTTTTACTTCCTACTTCCAATTGAAAATTTGTCCTTTTGCCTTCTTTCAAACATGAGCAAATGCATTAGCATTAAATAAAAAAATATATAAAAAAAAAGCACTTCAACATAACTGAAAATGCATAACAGGAGACACCAAAGGAATCAGCTAACATGGCCAAAATCAGAGAAGTCAATGTAATTTTATTTGACACCATACAACCCATCATGTAGAGACTCACATAATTCGATGATTCGAGGAAAATGCATAATGGAAGATACCAAAGGAATCTGCTAAGGCGGCCACAATCAGCGAATTTAATGTAATTTTTATACGAGACCTACAACCCATCATGTAAAGACACATAATTTGATGATTCGAGGAAGTTAACAGTTGCTGTGCATGCTCATACAGTTTTTAGATGTAAAAGAAAAGCCATTGCTTGATTTCAACTAAAAACTCATGAATTACTTCAATAACAGAGCATTATGAGAGAAGGTTCATCAGCCAATCAATAATATTTTTCAAGAATCAATGGTGATAGAAGCAGCCAGAAGATTCAGTAGATACGTGTGATAGGTACAAGGGACATACCAACAACATGAAAGCTCCACTGTGAGGGGCTTAAAACCAAGTCAGAACCAGCAAATGGCAGCACATGGGACGCATCATTGCCACTCTTCATTGTGCTAGGCCTGTAGGTAGGGTCCATCTGTATAGCATTATGAAGGAAAATAATTAGTCTTCCTTCATGAATAATAAAAACAAATGATTTTTTAAACTGAAATCTACATCATTACTAGATTATACTCATGACAAAGAATGATGACCTCATTAACAAAAAGAAAATCAAAATGTTAAGCAGAAAACAATAACACAAAACTTAAATTGTAAGACAAAGCAATTGGCTCCAAGATAAGGATACAAGGGATCTTTGTATTAAAATGAAGCAGCTCCATGGTGTAGGTTTGCTATGTCTAAATGGTATAGGTTTGAGTCTCATTCTCATGCAATCCCTGAATCATGTTAAAAGCTATGTGAATTTAGAATTAAAATTTTGTCCCGTTAAGAGTTGCTAATTGGATTTTTATCCTGGAATGCATAACTAGTTATTTCCACATGAATATCTAGCACATTAAGACCCAAAGCTGGAGTTGAAAAGTTATCATCTTTCCAAGTTATTGGAACTCAAAGGAGTTCTTCATAGCTGGACTTTATTAGAAAAGAGGATATGTATAAAGGAATGTCAGGCCTCAAAAGAAAGAGAAACTTTCAAGGTGATGAAAGAGACTATACAGGTCAATTATTTTCGACCTTATTGTTTTTGTTTTTCCAAAACATTTCTCATAACTGGTTTGAGAGGACCTGATTTCACAAGAAGTGGCTTTTTCTTTATCCCCAAAAAAAAGCCACGTAAATGAAAAAAAATCCAGATTTTGTTTTCAAGAAAAATCCAGAAAGTGGCACATAATACAACAGAAAAGCTGCCATATTCAGCTTAATGTCATGGATTAGTAATAGTCTGTTCAACTGAATTGAACCCTAAGACATCATATTCCGAATTGCTCTATCTAGAGTGAAAAGTTTTCTATTTATCCAAGAGCAATATATGGTCCTCTCTATTAGCTCTTATCATTTTAGTCTTCATCTTTCTGAATTCCAAGTTATAATTTCCCAGTTGTCTTGTCATTCCAATTCATGGAGAAAAGATTGAAGATTTATTCTTTTTTCATTAAAAACCCAGTCTTCTAGGTGATGCTAAAAGAATGTCGATGCAACTGGTAAAAACGAAAAGCTATTCCAAAAGTGGAAAGTAAAGATGAATGCATGTTAAGGTTTCAAAGCAACATGACCAGATATTCCAACAACATTATGCAAAATAGAATGACTAACCACAGCCAAACAAATTTGGAATATCCAATACAAATATTTCTATAGAGATTGAAGTGGTCTGGTATGGATCTCTTGACCAGCGAAGTTAAAGAACTTTTGTGGGTAAAATTTCACTCATGAAACAAGAAAGAAAACAGAAATCACTTGCTCAGATCAAGTGACATTACCACATTAACATAGGCGAGCCTACCACCAACCACATATGGCTCAGAAATGGAGGGACTACATGTGACTGGGCTAATAAGCCACCAGGAAAATTCTTACTCAGAAAAGTTACCATGTGACTATCGAAGGACGGAATAAATATACACTTTCTTTCGCTTCAAGCATACCGACACCGGATATCTGATAACTCATATAAATTCTTAAGGGTTTATTCTTTTCAGAAGACTTCAACTACAAAGATTCTGAAAATCGTGTTATGAAATATGTTTAGTTTCCAGACATCAATAGTACAGTTGTTTCTACCCTATCAGGATTTTTGCCAAAAGTTTTCGAACAATTTTAGAAAACATTCATTTACATATGTATAATTTTGAACGAGAAATAGTCGATTTCTATAACTACAAAACAGGAATTGGAGCCCACATTAAAAGCAATCCACAAGATTTGTATGTTTCTATGAATTTTCATAATATTTTTAGATCAAGTAATAGAAGCAACAGATTTATTGGTCTTCCAGTTACCACAGACTTTCCAGAAAAACACGGGAAATTTGCATTATAAGGATTTTAAAATTCTAATCCTATGTTTGTTGAGGAAAAAACAAGCCCCGAGAGTAAAAGACCTTGCCAAATGGTCAATGTTCTACAGTTGAATGTTATCTTCACATCCTACTGATGGAAAGAAACATTTACATAGCCAAGCTACCTAATAAAAGGAGTTCATTCCTTTATTATGCCACAATTTTTCTTGGAAATTAAATAACTTAGATATGCCAAATCCAAATAATTTAGGATCATGATTATTTAATTCGAAAAATCAGAATGAGTACAACTACAAACCTTCCCGTCTTCCTTCCCCTACCACGCCCTCAGAGTACATATTCTTATTGGGTTCTGTATTAAATGCAAGATCTGACTGCTAAGACTACAGCTGGGCTAAAGTGTTACAAAAATTTAAACTAATAAAGGTAGCTAAAGATGGTTGTAATACGAAGCCAAACAAACTAGTCACAAGCACTTTGGCAGATAGCAACCCAACATCTCGCAACCTAAAATCCTCCAGTTGAGCACCTCTTCCCTGTCTGTTGACTGGAATTAAATAGTCTTTATTCTTTATTCTATTACCCGAAAGTTCATTATACAATTCATGTAAGATTTGTTAAACTGAAAGCAATCTAATATAATAGAGCAAAAGAGATGCTATATGTGAATAGGTCCTGGAAATCAAGGAATCATATGCTACACAGCAATGTTGTTAGTAACATCTGTAGCTAGCAGCCTCCAGAAAACGTGGAAGTTTCTTTTGCAAACATACAGTTAACATAGTGATTTAGCTAAGCTCACCGTCCACTCATACTGGTTGCTAGCCATTCTTAGATGGAAGGTGGCTTATTTCCACTTGGCTGTTCAAAAGCAGGTCAAACGTACACCTGTTTGGACATATTTTGCATTTTGCTCCTTTATTTCAAATAGAAAACATAACGATTAAGGACATATCTCACACAAATTCTTAACAGGCCATGAATTTGCCAATAGTTCATGTACTACAATTACAATACAGTTCTATCATATCCCATGCTACTGCGATAAAGAAAACATCATCACAGTTGATGAGACTGTATGGTAAGATGTAGTTCCTCTATGCTGCCCCAATTGCCTTGTGAAAACGTTATGCACAATTCTGACTAGTTTAGCCTCAATATTATTTGATACTAAAAATCAAACAGTGTAGAACTCCTACCTTACAGACCTTCTTTTCCCCTATTAGACCAGACAATGAATAAGTTGATGCTAAAACTACAAGACTTAACTATTCAAACACATAGGTGGACTAATGATAGTTCGAAATAGTTGTCACCGCTTATGACATAGCAACATAATATCCAAATCTTTACACGACCTCAATGAACCTAATATTCTCCAGTAGAACACTACTCTATCTAGTGGCTCGGGGTACACAGGTCACTGCTTGCTACCTTCAAATTCATTATCTGATTCAATTAAGATTGGAAAGTCACAGGCAATATACTTAACGAGTATGAACAGCATTTTAGGTCAACAAGTCCTGTATAGCAAGGAAGTTTGCGCTCCAAATAACAATGTTGTGAAGAACAAATGTGGCTAGTAGTCTCCAAAAAAACACATTAGTTTTACTTTGCACAACAGAAACTACTAGCATAATGATTTAGGTGAGCACACTGACCCTTCACACTGATGTCAGCAGTTCTGCTGATGTGTGACTGGCTAATTAGCCACCAGATCCCATGATTCAGTACAAATTTAAGGGAAAGTTATCCCAAAAGAAAATAACAATTTCTGTAAGTTTAGGAAAATAAACAAGCTGTAAATATGCTAGAAACAAACGAAATTGCAGAAAGAGTAGGTGAAGATGAGCCCATCACACCTAAACCATAAGGTATTTTGCACCACAATTTTGATTGCATCACACAACCATAGTATATGGAAACATTTTGTAGACTCTTATCACTGAATAATTACAACATATATAAGAAATAGAGAACCCTATATTTATAGACTCAAAAAGACCAAATCCTGAACTAATTGAACAAGACTAAGACTCTAAAACCAAAACTAAGGAAATAGGCTTCCTACAACTCTAGGACTCTCTTTGACAAAAGACTATTCAACTGAAATAAATGCTTTTGACTTGTAGAACTTCACTCCTTTCCTGTTCTGCATCATATCATCATTCAGCAAAACCTAATATTAGAAAATGAATCTCTAGTCAAACTCTCCTGCCTCTTTTAGCTCAAGTGACTTAATAACTACATTTAATCAATCAAATAAATAATCAAATGCAAGGTAAAAGTTAAAAATGAGTTGCCAAAATTCTAAATTTGTAGTAGTATACAGTCTTTCTTCAACATAAGCCCTGAAATGGTGCACCAAAAAGCTCATTGAATCAACATATGAGTCAAGGTAAAAAAGGTAACCTAAACACGGCAACCATACCATTATCAGAGATACTCTTTATTACAGCCACTCTTCCTTATTTTCAAAATTTACACATAATCTTCAAGTTGCTTTAAAAAAGGTACTCTCCTGTTTCTCTCAAGTTCAAATAAACCCCACAAAGTGTTTGGATAATATCACCTCTTTTCATCAGCACCCATAGAAATTTAGTGCCTGATATAATCCACAAGTTCAATTGGGAAACATAGAAAAAGTCTCAAAAATTACCAAAATAAATGTTCAACAATAATTCATATATTCAACAAAAGAAAGATAACAAGATATGGCGATTGATCTATCTCATTCCCAGTTAACCATCATGAACAAAGATGAGAAACTACACATCTTATATTTATTCCAGTATGATCCAAAAAATTTTAAACATACTGCTGGTAGAATTAACATTATTAAATTATTCCTGTTACCTCATGCCAATGATAGAATTAATATGCACAAAGTCAAAAGGCCAATACTTGTTTTTTTTAATTAATTTCCAGCTAACTCAAAAAAGAAAATTGATCGCAGATATGTTTTCCTCGTTTTCATTATATTTTAAGAACTAATTCAGATTAGATATGGCTTTTCCGTGACTATATGGAACTAGAACAGCTAAGCTTAACAAAGGTTGGCGTAAATTACTCAAGTATCCAGAATAAGTATAAAATGTTGTGTCAAGGGCCAAAAAGTGAAAGGAAAGGAGTTCACAATATGAGGCCATCGGACACAAGAATGCTATCGGTGACTTACTGACCATCCACACATGGAAAAACAGCCTTGGAGGCTGAGATCAATGTGACTGGCTAATTAGTCACCATGTAAACGCATAATCACATAAATATGAAAGTACGGATAAAATTAGAATAATTTTGATACAAAGGGTGAAACAGAATATGGTAATAAAGGAGCACATAAATAGGTCAAACTAATGGATGTGTTTAAGGAATGATCACTGTCTCGTTAATCAATGTAAAATTGCACAACCAATCTCTAATTACTCAATTCCTGGAGTGAGTGATTGAGTGAGAGAGAGAGAGAGAGAGAGAGAGAGAGAGAGAGACAAACAGAACTTCTATTGATGCAAGGTTGCTGTACATTTCTTTAATGTCAAGAATAGGGATGAATATGTTGTGTCAAAAGAGCAAAAAGTGAAAGGCAAAAAACTTTGCAGAATTCACAATATGAGGTCTCCAGGCACAAAAATGCTGTTGGTGACTTACTGACCATCCACACATAGGAACACAACCTTGCATGCTGAGATCAATGTGGCTGGCTAATTAGTCACCACGGAAACATATATCAAAATATAACTACGGATACAATTAGTAAAATTTTCAGATAAATGGTGAAATAGAAGATGAGAAAGGAGCAGCATAAAAAGAAAATTAGTGTAGTTGTTGAAAGGTGATAACTGACACATTAAGAAAATGTGGACTTTAACTCTCATTCAAGGGAAACCTCATTCAATTATGAATCCTAATCTCTCCCTAAAAATATCTCTAGTTGGATTGGTTTTAGAACCAAAACATTTCTCACTTTTTCTTTTTGGGTCCTACATCTCTCACAAATAATTTATCTTTCATGAAATCCAAGAGAAAAACAGACTTTTTCTCCAACCAAAATCCAATCTAAGTAGTGAGCATATTAGATACTTTACTCATTAAGTTTCTTTAAAACTGACCTTAAAAAATCAACAGGAATTTGATTCTTAATAATGTTACGAAATAACTACTTATTGCACTTCTTTCAATAATTCTTACAGTTGTAATCATGTTACACCTAGGGGTGTTAATGAGCTGAGCCACCCGTGAGCGGCTCGTAAGTTGTTCGATCAAAGCTTGGTTCGAGTTCGGTGTTGACTAAATTGGAGCCGACCTCGAGCTGGCTCGCTAAGAAAACAAGCCGAATTTGAGCCTATTTAATATTGGCTCGGTGGCTCATCAAACCTACCGAGTCAGTATATATGAATATTAATATTATTTATTATATAAATATTATACATATTAAAAAAATTCGAACTTGAAGTCAAGTTCAAGCCAGCTCGAGCTCGTATAAATACGAGCTGTCACCAAACTCGAGCTTAGTACAAAGACTCGAGCTCGAGCTCAAGTTCACTAGAAAAGGTTCGAGATGAGCCAAGGTAAGTTCGGGCTCGGCTTGGCTAATTTACACCCGCTTACACCTATTAAACTTTACTTTTGTGACAACTTATCCCCGCAAGAAACCATCTCATTAGCTGGTCCTCCAAGGTTCTCTGTTTTTACTTCTCAGAGAAAATAAAACCAAAGCTATATACTGCATGATTCTGTTAGAGACTAAAGAAGTGAAAACAAAAGGATGTTGAACGGTAATCAAAGCATGAATTACCAGAATGCCTGAATTCAAACTTGAGTATTGAGGATGTAAGCTCAGCAAATTATGAAAAAAAGAACTTCAACTTCAATTCTAGATATGTGTGCCAAAAATGCAAGAAAATTGACATCAGCTTTAATTCTAGATATATGATGCCAAAAATGCAAGTAAATTGACAACTGTATCCATGGTTCAAAGTCTCGACCGAGTCAAAGTTGACTCGGTCGACTCATAGCCAGAATAGTGGCTTCCAATCCGAAACCAACACACTGTTACACCCTTGCTGCTGACGCGAAATAAATCATCCGATTTCCGTGAAACTCGGAGTGACTCAATGGTGACTAACGAGTCATTAACGAGACAAACAAATGTTGAAGAAGGAAATAGAAAAAAAGTTGTAAGTAATGTTGCATACTAAATCCAGCTGAGAATGAAAAAGGATCATAGAAGAAAAGATCCCAAGCATGGCTGATACATTCTTCTATCCTTGGAGTATTGGAGAAGGAGAAGTTTCAGGCATAGAAGAGAGTAAAATTTCTTTTTCTTTTTCGGTAATGAATTGGTTGAATAAAGGATTCTCTTGAAACAAAGTAATGAAAGAATTATTGTATAAAGTAAGTTTAGTAAGATAAATATGGTATTAAATTTAAAATACAAAAACAATCTTCAAATATAGAGATGGTTGAAGACTTAGTTTAAAATTAAGTTACTTAAGTGAGATAAGGAAGGAATTATTAATAATTTAATAGTATTTTGAATGCTAAATTACCCCAAAATTAAGAGATTGGTTTATACTTTTAAAAATATTATTTGTAGCGGACTTGTGTAAGTTAAATAGGTAATTATTGAATTAGAATGTTTTTATTAAATTTAGAAAACAATAGCATTGTGTTACTTATATTTTTTTCCCTATTTTTTATGATTTTTTCATAAT
Source organism: Catharanthus roseus (assembly GCA_028651295.1). Lineage (NCBI taxonomy): Eukaryota > Viridiplantae > Streptophyta > Magnoliopsida > Gentianales > Apocynaceae > Catharanthus > Catharanthus roseus. The sequence goes on from JAPQWS010000104.1 coordinate 13,511,112, forward strand.
TTTTTGCACACACTATGACTAAGAAATCATCTCACCGTGGAACGGTACCATAACAGATACCCCAACTTTGAACCACGACTGTATCTGCTCTCTCATTTTCAACAAAGTAAAAGAATTTACTAAAATACCTACAGTATTTATATCTCCACTACTTCACTACGCAGCTTCCTCTCTCGTGGGAACTCCATTCAGTACACTAAAATGGTCACAAGAGCTCCAAAACTCATGAATGACCTCCATACCCTTAGAACTCTCTACGATTAGAAAATTTGCAACAAGACCATTTTATCAATACTTATACCCATATAAAAACACCTCCTTGACATAATGCCGTCACAAGGAACCAAAAGAAATGAAGCAAAAAGAGTAAACAAGTCACGCAATGACCTCAGAAAAGGAATTTTTACAACTGAAAATTCAAAACAGAACAAGCCATTGTGGAGGGCCCAACTACTGATAAGCCCTTAAACAAGTAAAAAACCAATCCCCTTCAATGAATACATATTAACAGAATAAGCTAATTAATGGCTTACCAAAGGGGCGACGACAAAGTCGAACCCGCCTTGTAGATTATAGGAGAGAACATAAGGCATGTCATCGCTGAATTCAGTCTCCACTCCACAGTACCTGGATTCACTTTTTTCGTCCCCTGGCCTCTCACCAAGCGGCATTTTCGTTAATTTTCACCGTAAATTTGATCCGCCGGAGGAGGAGGATGAAATGGTTTGGGAAAGACTGAAAGAGTGGGCTGCAAAGCTGAAATGATGGTAGTAGGGGGAAGAGGGTTTAAGGGTTTATAATTAGACGGTGCTAGGGTTTTGACCCGTAGGGGGACCCTTATGAGAATGGTGGGGTCGTCGTGCACCGCATATTTTCATAAGTTTTTGGATTAATTTTCAATTTCATCCCTCAAAATATGAACTTTTATCAATCAAGGATCTTAATTTATGAAGATTTACAAATTGTTCCTGAAAATATTTAAAATGTAGAAATCAAGTTCTTCTGTCAATTCCGTCTATATTTTGACAGTCAACCTGAACTATGCCAACAAACTTGGGTCTAATTGAATTAGAAAGAAATAAGGGTTTTCTGATTATTTTCTTTTAAATAATCTTTTTTAATTCTCTAACTTTTCAACGTTAATTCTCACACTTTCACCATCTCTAGGATTTTAACATTTAATTGCTATCCTTATCGATCACATACTTATCCAAACCGACAATAGTCTCCTACAGTGATAGATTTGGCTAAAGCTACAGAAATTCAATCGCGTATAAGCAACGATACAACAAAGCAGTGCAACCAATGTAAAAAATAAAGGAGAAATAGAAGCGTTAGGGAGGGAAGTAACAATACAATCAAGAAGAAAAGAGCCAGTACAACACAAGTATAGTATAAGTAATAAATGAAAAGTAGTAGAAAAAGATTTTGATATTCACATAAGCCTAATTTCTTTTTTTTTAATCTTTCGTCTACTCTACCCATATACTAAAAGGCCATCGGCAGTCAAGTTACGACCATTTTTGTTGTTTTGTGATTTTCCTTTTTGGCTCTTGGCCCTAATGGATGCAAAATGGTATTTTAAAAAAAAAGAACTTATAATAATTTCTTCTTTCTTTATCTCCTCGAATAAATGACAATTTCATTCCAAGATTTATAGAATTTTCTCAATCAAATTCTTATATTTAAAAAAAATATATACATAAAGAGTACTTAAATTTAAAAGTTTAGTTTTAATGTGTCATCCTTCACATTCTATCAAAAACAGAATGAGAGGCTATCATATTAGGGTCAAAACGAAACCATTCAAATTTTTAGAATTAATCATGAATTGGTTTAAAATTAACCAAGGTAAATTAGAAAATTATCCTAACTCTAGGCGCCAAAACCCAAAATTTTCCTAATTATCGTTTGAACATGGATTAGGAAAAAAATATCTAGCCATTACATGAGCTTCTTGTATTTTGAATTTGATTTGAGCAAACAGTTAAAACTCAATTCATTTTGGAATATTTGTAAAATGATGATTTGCAGCAATACCTTGATGCAGTTCTTTTCCAGTACCTTCCTTCCCAAATCCCTTGTCTCAAATGAATTGAGTGTCATATATCTTGCAAATTTTTTTTCATGTATGTAGCTTTGCTGAGGATGATATGTGAATTCATTAACCTCTTTTTAGTGTTAATGCTTGTAATATATTTTCTTTATTATTTTTTAATTTGTTATATTCTGTCAATTCTTGTATTTTTTATAGATTAATTATATTTTCCTCCTTGAGGTTTGTTCAAATTACAAGTTCATTTATCTATTTTGTATAAATTATGTATATTTTTATCGTTTATATCTTATGGGATAACTATAGTTTCCTCCTTGAAGTTTGTCCAAATTACAATTTCATACTTTTATTTTGTAAAAATTACAATATATCATATCATTTATATTTTTATAATATATTAGTCCCTACTACTAATTTCAATGAAAATTTGTTATAAAAAACTAATGATTATGTGATGAAAAGTTTAAAATCTTCTTAGTTTGTAAGTTTACTTATTATTTATTATCATACATTAAGATAATAATATCCTTCATTACAGAAATTAGACTAATTAAAAATTTGTTAGTAAGGGTATTATTGCGTTTATATATAGTAATAAATAAGAATTAAACTTGCAAAATGATATTGTAAAAGATCTTAAACTCTTTAACGTGTAATCATTATTTTCTGATATAATTTTTTCATTGAAGTTAGTCGTAGGGATTAATAAGTTATGAAAATATAAATCATAAATATGTATTATAATTTATACAAAATAGATGGATGAAATTGTAGTTTGGACAAATCTCAAGGGAGAAAATGTAATTAACAAGTATTTCTTTAACTTATTAGCCCCTACGGCTAATTTCATTGAAAAAATGTATCACAAACAATTATCATGTTGTAAAAAGTTTATAATCTTGTCAAAATATTAGTTTGCAAGTGTACTTCTTTTATTACCATATATTAAGACAATGATATATTTTTCATTACGAAAATTAGACTGATTAAAAAAAATTTAGCAAGGGTATCATTGTCTTTATATATTGTAATAAACATGAAGTAAACTTGTAAAATGATATTGTAGGAAGATCTTAATATTTTTACTGCGTAATCATTATTTTCTGATAAATTTTTTCATTGAAATTAGTAGTAGGATTAATAAGTTATGAAAATATAAACGATAAGGATGTATTTGTAATTTATAACAAATAGAGGGATGAAAATGTAGTTTAGACAAATCTGAAGGGAAAAAATGTAACTAACCCTTTTTTAATTTGTTGCATTGTAGTCCCAAGGCCATATTTAATAAACTTTTTCCCATCGTATCCTCCCATTAATAATAAATTCCAATTTTTTTTATTCTTTTAACATGTAAACTAGTATGAATAATAATAATGAGATGTGAGAAAATATTGAAAGACATTTTACTCTACACAAGAAAAAAGTATCTAAAATTTCGTATTTTGTTAAATAATGTGATGTCCAAAATATGATAAGTAAAAAAAAAACGGAGTGAGTACTCTTTTAAGCATAATTGTTTTCTTACGTTTTTACCTTGTAACTTGGACAAAATAATAGCATTGCTATAGCTGAACTGAAATATAACTTCATGATAGGGGATAATAAAACCAATTCGACAATCTAAAAGTCAATGCGAAATTAATTCAAATTAATTCATTTTTCACTTTCACTCTCTCTCTTACCTCTCTTTGTCTTTATGTCACGTGGTCGGGAGAAACTCATTTTTTTGTATTTTTTATTTAAACAAAAACCCCAAAAATCGCCAAAACCAATCAAATCTAAGTGTTTTTAATCTCTAAGTCAATGTTTTATGGTATATAATTTTCAAAATCACTCATGTATATCTCCTTATAAATTTCAAAGTGAATAATTCAAAAAATTATAGAATCTGAACTTTTAAATTTTTGAGTCGATTTTATTAACACCCTCACAAAATACAATGTTTTCGAGTATTTTTCCTGGTTTTTTGTGGTCACCAGCAAACAACACAAGTATAGGGGTTTTGGAAAAAGATAAAAACAACTCTTTTGCTAAATGGTCATATAGGAATGCTTGCTGTTAGCAGTTGAATGACGCCACAATTTTCTAGGTTAGCATAGCACAGTCCACCAAGTGTGAAATCCATCAATTCTTCACTTTCTTCTTCTTGTCCTAAATTCATCATTTCTTCGCTCATTCTTATGGATCTGTATAACGTTCAGACAATTTCTTCACTCTGTTCTTTTGTGGGCTAAATCGTTTGTTTCATTTCTTGCCATCATATACTAATAGATAATTATAGTTAGAGTCATCCAAATAACACAACAATCGCAAGGCATCCCTAGGTATTTTAAGTGACAGACATTAAAGAGCTTCAAACTGTCAGCGTTTCACAGCAGAACTCAGACATATTTTCCCAGAAAACATACATCAACAACAAAGCCACTATCCAAAAGAAATTACACAAGTTAAAATAGAAAATGTTGCACCCTTAGAACAGCACCGGACTGCAGTCGACCAAAGCGAGCACAAATTGTAGGGAGCGTGCAATTCCAGTTTGACTTTTATTGGGGGCAGCAACCCTCTAAACAGTTTAGCCTGAAATGGATAAATGCATTGAATGAGAATGACAAAGTTATTAAATGATTTAGGTTACTGTAAGGTGATTGAAATTGCAGAAACTACAAAACCAAAATGTACATCAATTACATGGAGCCAATTCCAAAATGGCCGGATAAGACCAATAAATGAGGTTAAGTAGAGCTGTGGATGAAAACATATTATGGCAGCAAGATTAGTATAACTATCGTATCTGTAGCCCTGTAAAACTAGTTGGCGAACAAGATTGCATTCCGTGTAGCATAAAAGAAGAATGAGGAATGCATCTAAACAATCAGGTAAGAAAATCCCGTAAGAATTGCAAAAAGACTTCATGCCAGTAATAACAGTAAGCTCAAATCCACTTGGAGTACGTGTAGCATAAAAGTCTTTATCCACTTGGATATCCGGTAGTCAGTCAGAAGATACAAAAGCTTAAAGCATCAGTGTGCAATACCGAAATTTTACACGAACAAATGTGCAAGTTTTGTGCAAGACAAAGATGTACAAGTTTTAATACAAATTTGTCAAGCCAAATTGTGCAATTACAGATCATTTTAAGATGAACAAATAAGCAAGAATTGACAGCAGACCTGAAATGAAAATAGGATATCTGAATAGAGGTGAATTAATCAACTGAACAAAGATGAAAAGAATTAGAGATAGCATTTTTTTGGCAATCACTCACATCATAAACTATAAAAAAAGAACTTCCAGGACATACTAATGAAACCAGCACAGCCATTTATTATTAATTTTTTAAAGAAACAGAAGATAACATCAACAATTCATCAAAAAAAAAAAAAGAACATAACATGAACAATTTATTTACTCATCATCTGTGACCAATTAAGGTGCAAAAAGGGAATGTGCTATCTAAAATACAAAAAGAAAAGAGTACTCACTCTGCAAGTCACCATCCATGTTTTCAGCGCCTTAACGGTGGAGCATCACGACTGTCATCATCATATCTTCTTTTATCACTTGACCCAGATTCATCATATCGAGTTCTCTTGGAAGATTTTTCTACCATGTCCCTCTCATGCTTTCTACTTCCATGCTCCTCTCGCGGTCGCTCACGATCATGCTCCCTATCTTTTTCACGCTTCCGATACTTATTATCCTCATCTTCATCTCTTCCATGCTTTCTTCCTCGATAATCTTCATTCCTACTTTCCCTTCTCTCCCTTCTATAATCTTCAGAATCCTGATCAGCTCTCTTACCACCATGCAGAAACTCACTCTTAACATGAGACGCACCACCACGTTCACGACTTTCACCTTCACGTCCGCCATCAGATTCATGGTATCGAGTTCTCTTGGAAGATTCTTCCACTATGTCCCTCTCATGCTTTCTACTTCCACGCTCCTCTCGCGGTTGCTCACGCTCATGTTCCCCATCTTTTTCACGCTTCCGATACTTATTATCCTCATCTTCGTCTCTTCCATGCTTTCTTCCTCGATAATCTTCATTCCTACTTTCCCTTCTCTCCCTTCCATAATCTTCAGAATCCCGATCAGCTCTCTTACCAACATGCTGAAGCTCACTCTTAATATGAGAAGCACCCCCACGTTCACGACTTTCACCTTCACGTCCACCATCTGTTTTGGTCATTCCTGCATCTCTATTCTGATCATTCTTAGATGACTTATTTTGTTTCTCAAAATCAGCCTCTTTCCTAGAGTCCCACCTTCCTGAGTTACCCTCAGGCTGCTCATTTGCTGTTCCTTCATCCATCTTCCTCATAACCCTGGTCCTTTCTTGATCGTCATACCTTGATCCATCCACATTGGATTGGCGCTGCTCTAGTTTCCTAAATGTCTCAAAAACATCTTTCATACCATCGATATCAGGTTCTTGTTTATTCCTCCTCTCATGATTTCCTCCCATTTCATAACCTTTGTCTCCCCTTCGGCTGCCTCTACTTCTCTCCTGAGCATTTTTAATACTCCTACCAGTAATGCCATCCTCGTCAGAATCATGTCTTCCTGACTTGATTTTCCTTTGACCATAACTACTATCCAAACTATCCTCATCACTATCACGTCGTCTCTTCTTTTGTATTTTCTCTTTGGTTTTCAGAGCATCTTCCTCAGAACTGGAGTCACTTTCCCTATGATACTTTTTCTCGACTTTATTAGTGATTCTCCTATTAAGATCATGATGGCCATCTTTCTCTGGCCTACAACTTCTGCTTCCTTGACTCCTCTTCTCCCGGTTTCTTTTCATGTATTCTCGATCAATATCAGAATCATCGCGCTTTCCCTCAGATTCATACTCTGAATCATGGCGCCGACTCCTGGAATTTTTCTTCACATGCTTTCTTTCACGTTCAGGCTCTTCATCAGAACTATAATCCCCATCAGAATCATGCCTTCGACGCGAGTTTCCATGTTTCTTATCATAGTCAGATTCTGTATCAGATTGGGAATCAGATTGGGTACTAGAAGAGTCACTCAAATATTTTCTACTTTTCCTTTGCTTTCTCTTTGATTTTTGCAATTTCTTCCCAGTATTAAGATCAGAATCATCATCAGTGTCATAATTTTTTCTGCTTTTGCGATTCCTTTCCTTAGTTTTCTTGGCGTATCTCTCTTCCTCTTCGGAATCAGAGGACTCTTCGTGTACTTTCCTCCCTTCTTTCTTCTTCTCACTTTTTACGTCACTGAGATCATTTCTGTCAACTTCTTTCTTATACTTCACTCCTTTCCTCTTATCATCTGTTTCTTTTATTGCATCTTTTCCATGCTTGCCAGTATCCAAAGCAGCATCATTTCTATGGCCAGTTCTTATTTCACCATCCTCCTCATCGCTGCCCTCAGAAATCACAGCCAGAGCATCAGAATGCTTCTTTTCTTTCTCAGATTCAGATACTATCCCAAGGGCAGCTTTTAATGTTTCCATCTGCTTTTCCTTCCGAGCAGCAATTTGATGGGTCTGTGTTTCTGAAACTCTGAATCAGCCATTTAAAAAATTAAGTCAATAAGATGAATGAAAAAGTGGGTGGGGGAGAAAGAAGGGACTTAAATAGCACAAGTTTAACACAAAAACACATAGGAAAAACATCTTCTGCAGCTTCTAATGTTAGTCTCTTTACTAAAACAAAAGCAGAACGTTTATCTAAACCCCTTTCATTCTTTAAATCTCACTTCACAGACAAGGAGAATCGTAAACATTCTCGCACTCATTCTATCAAGCGCAAGTACTACTCTCCTTTTGTTTCCCTAGTCAAAATTATGATTTTTTCTCCAAAAAATATCTAACCTTTAGCCCTTTATTATAAGGGTTAGTCCTGAATTCCAAGTTATATGCAGACATTTATTCGTCCAAGTAAGTCTAATAGTAATTTGGAGCAGATGAACGATTCAGATGATGCTCACGAATTTATCAACCCAACAGAAACACATTGCAAAACCCAAATATATTAAAACACAAAAAAAAAAAAAAAAAAAACAGATTTTCGTTTTAATTATAAAAAGGGATTTACTTGTTATCAGGACCAGCCATGATAGCTGAATGTCCACCGACCTCTTCCGCCGCCGCAGCAGCCTCAAGCGTTTGCCGAGCCTCCTGAAGTTTCTCATTAATTTCAGCATCTGTATATCCTTGGTCCACCAATTTCTCTTCAAGCACAAGCAGCTTCAACTCGATCTGTCTTTTGCGATCGTGCTCGAGAATTTCTTTATTGGCTTTACGAGACACTCCACCGGTACCTTGTCCGGCTCCAAATCCTTTGATTGAAGAAGATTCCGTGACGACCTTGTTCGATTTAGGCTTCACGAAGAATCTGTTGCTTTGTATGTAACCATTTGTTCCGGAGCCTCTCGGCGTCTGAAGCCCGATTCCGTTGTACATGTTTTACCTCTCGGTTTGTTTGGGGATTTTAATTGAAGAAAAAAACAAAACCCTAAATTGCTTGGGATTGGAATGGGCAGATCTATTCAGAAAAGGCGAGAGCCGAGAGATGAATCTCCTGGTATAGAGAGTCGCTGGCAAAATTAATAGACGAGGAGAAAATTATCCGAAGCAGAGAAAGGGCGAAGGGCGGCAGTCCATATGGCTCAAGACAACTGCGGTGGGTTCTTATGCACCGTGTGCTCCTATTATCATCATACAGGCATTCAAAACCAATTTACTCTCTTAACCTTAAAAGAGAGTACTCGAGTAATTCGAGAAGAATGAAAACATTATACTAGCATTATAGCGATATTATGCTGATATGCGTTATTAAATTAGAGTCATCAAATTAGAGATGATTTAAATTTAAAACTGATTTTTATTCCTTTTAGGATTTTGTGATATTTGATCTGTTTAGATTAGTCGATAATTATCGAATATCATGTTACTAAAAAAATATCCTTCACACTTTTAATAAATAAAAAGATAGATAAATAAGAATGATGAAATAAATGATAAAGTGATAAATAAAAATAAAAAAATGTAATAGATATTATAAAAAAGTATAAGAAGATTTATATTCTTAACCACACTATAAATACTTATATATTTAACTGAAGATAATACTTTTTATTAAACTACGTTTTATCAAGGATAGTCAAATACTAGCTATTATTAAAACTACATAATTTTAATTGTTGACATGTCATTTAATTTTTAGAAAAAATTAATAAAGATGGCAATTTCTATCAAATAAAAAAAAAACTAAAATAGGATCATTGTACATTATCTTGTCTTTCAAAATTATGGTAAGTTCGACTCGAAATATATTTTAATATATATAAAATATATATATTATATATATATATTGTAGTTTACCTAGCAAAAAAAATTAATATGTTGTAAGTTAAAATTTAATAAAATTCAATTTTTATAAAAAATTATTTAGCATTTATATTAACTAATTGATCTAGGACTAAATTTCTAATTAACTATAGTTAATCAATTCTCTCTCTCTCTCTCTCCCAGATCGCTAAGTCAATTCTCTTTCTTTGGTTAGCAAAGTAATTGCCCCATTTTTCCTCTCTTAATTGAACTTTATATTTTTTTTCAATGTCAAAATCAAAATTCTCAAAATGATCAAATTTATACACAACATATAGGGGGAAGTGGGTCTTTTTTCCTAGTATATTTATCTCATTTTAATGAAGGCTGAATAAATTCTTGGAGACTATATAATTTTGTTTAGATTTTATAATTTTCTTTTTTTAGAGAGAGATTTTAGATTTCTCTCAAAAAAATAACATAAGATATAAAGTTTATAACAATTATAGGTATGAGTCTTTTTCTAAATAAAATTACTTTACTTCAAAAGCATATGTAAGTCTTTATTTAAGGGGATTATTAGAGATGAGTTAAAATCTAAAGTTAATATGATTTCATTTTTAAAAAAATTTGTTATTTATAATTTCGTGACAAGATAGTATGTAACACGGACAAAATTGTTAGAGTTCAAATCAAATTCAACTTTGAATTTTACAATTAAACAACTTCCACAAGTCCTGCATTGCAAAATGTTTTGCAAAGTTCCCAAGCCACATTGACAAAAAGACTTTGTAATATAATGGATTTATTCCATTAAATCAGTACTAATCTTAATTAGCAACAAATTAAACTCCCCATAGGGTTTGTTAATTAGATACTTGCTTGGCCATGCAAACAAGAAGCTAGGAAGAACCCCAATAGGATCAATCAAGAATTGTATCAATAATTGATCAATATATATAACCCTAACATAGTAATAATATAGCCTAGAACTCAACTCAAATCATTTGTACAACTAGTAGTACTGATCTAGACAGCCAAATAACAGTAACAATATTTGTTTTCCAAATCTTTTGGAGACCGCCTTAAAAACATTTTATTATAGGCTCAACAGAACCCCTTGTTGATGCAAGTGCATTAGCACAAAATGCTTTGGGTAGTTGATTCTTATATTTGAGTTTTACATCTTGCAATGTTATCTCACATGGATTTGTCTTGCTGCAATCCAGCTTCACTGCAACTTCTGTAGCTGATATTCCAAAAATGTCCGTGTATGTAACATCACTTATTTTTACTCCCGAAATCTATTAAAAAAAAAAATTTACAAAATTTGAGTCATGTGTATTAATTAATAAACCAAACTCTTTTATAAAAGTCAAGTTTATAAAGAAAGTAATATTTACCTGACCAGGACAATTCACATTAGATGGACAATAATTTTGGTCAATAATAATGGGATATCGGACATTAATCATCTTGGCATGTTGAAATTGAACACTTTTGACAAAAGATGTGCTTGGCTTTCCCCATGTTTTTATCCTCACGCCATTTTGTGTATTAAAAAATGAGACTGAGTCCACCGTAACATTCTCCACTCCAGCTTCTTGAAAATGTCTTCCTAGACTTCCAATGCTGCCCCAATGGATCAATAAAAAAGACTTATTTCAAATTATCCGTATGGATCTTCACTCAAAATGAGAAACCATGATGTTGAATTATAAGAGACAAATTGTTGAAATGACACAGAGAGTGAGAGGTCACCTGATGCCGTGGCCAGGGCTGCAAGTGATGCCATGAATGAACAAGTTAGATGTACCAGGTCCAATGGAAATACAATCATCTCCAGTACTGATCATGGAGTTCAAGATTTGGACACCAGATGAATATCCAACATGAATGCCATCAGTGTTGAAGCTGTCTTCAGCAGCCATAATTCTTATATTATCCAATTTCACATTATTGCAGCCATTGATGACTGTGTGAAACATTTGGCTATTGACAGAGGTCAGTCCCATGATCACAATATCTTTTGAATTCGAAATCTCTAATGTCTGGAATTCCAAAAAGAAAATAATCTACTAGAATAATAAGACAGAAAGGAGATAATTAATAGAAACAGTCTAATGATTTTGAAAACTCAGATAAATTCCTAATATTACTTAATCAAAATTTAGTTGGTAAAGTTGAAAAAAAAAAAATTCAAATTCCAATAATCTTTTCTAGACATGCTAGAGTGAAGAAATGAATACAATGGCAGGCATGGAATTTTTTTCCAATATTTTAAATATTTTATCTAATAGTATAATGTATTTTCTCTTAAAAAAAAACTAGTATGATGTATTCAATAGTCAAGTGGGTTAAACTGAAATGAGTTATTCTAAAAAAAATCTCCTTTAGTTAAAGCATTTTGTTAATTGAGTATAATAGACAACTGATAGAAAATTTTCGTCGACAGAAAATCATTAAATGACTAATATGCCCTTAATCTAAAAATCAAAATTTGATTTTACCCTCTTGTTTATAAGATATATTAAAAATGCATTTTTTTTAAATTCTTTTTTATTTTCTTTTTTCCCTTCTTCCTAACATGGTCTATATAATCCTTCATCTCCTGTTGCTATCTCTTCAGAAAAAAAGGAAAAAAAAAAAACTTTTCCATTATCCCAGAGTTCACAAGAGGCAAAGAATAACAAAATCAATTAATATTTTGAATTATCAAAAGACATCCACATCCCCAAATATGTGGCTCAATTGTGAGTTCAGCAAAATTAGTTGAATACCCTTCTTTTTTTCCTTTGAATTTTAAATTTTCTCAGGAAAAATGCGATTTCCAAATTAAAATTTTTTTTTGGATAACTGTATCTAAGACAAAAAGAGGCATCTTTTAACCAAATGAAAAGACATGCTAAATTGAATAATTTTTTGAGTTAAAAAAATGAGTAATTATATTGGAACAATACAAAAAAATAAAATGAAAAGGATAATTTAGTCATTTTATTTTATACATACCGTAACACCCCTGGGACAATTAGTACGGCGGAAAGCTTTACAATTCCAAAGATTTAATCCTTGACCATCAAGGACTCCACCAAGAATCATAATTCCTTCAACATGTATAAATAATATCCAATAATAGTTATCTTTAAAAACATTATAATCCGAAGGAGCCACAATTGTACCATCTATTTTAACCACTATTGCATTATTCTTGCAAGGTCCAGAAAACACTGCCTTCTTCGCAAGCAAGAACTTCCCCGCCGGCACGTACATGGTGGCCGACGTCCACGAGCTGCAGGCGGCGCTCCATGCACTTAAAAAAGCCTCCGTCGAGTCCGTCCGACCGTCCGGGGCCGCTCCGAAGTCCATAACATTGTATGAAGGAGAACTATTAGCCGTTGATTTCTTGATCAACAAGAAAACAAAGAGAAATGAAACTAGTAAAACAGAAATATGGCTACTCATTTTCATCCCTAGCTTTTTCCTTAGCAGAATTTAGGATAAATGGAGGGGAGAAATGTTGAAAATTATAGAGAGGGAGATTTATAATTAGGGTTATTTATTTATTTTTTCCATGCATGGATATATATTAGGACAGTTTGAATTCTAAAAGTAAACTAAATAGGGGCCATGATTTGTGTAGATAATTTTCCATTTATATGTGTATGAAAAAAAATTTTAAAAAATCTATAATGCATGATTAGAGAAATAAATATCTTTATTCCTAGAAATTCGAGGGATAATTTTATTTGGAACCATATGAATTGATCGATTTTATTTGGTTAGAATCTTGATTCTGAATTTCAAAATATGGACCAATCAATTAAAACCTCATGATAAAAGATTATGATAAGTTTAGTTATATATTAAGTATTATGATAATTAAGTTTAATTGTATATTGATTTTAAATGTGTAATTTATTATGAGTATGTATCCATTGAAAAAAAAATAATTATGAGTACATTATAAGAGCTATTTTTGATTGGTTGACTTATTTTAAACAGATGAAAAATGCTTTTGATTTTTTAAGTTTTTGTAAATATTTCTAATCATATCAATAAATAAAAAAAAAATTTGAATCAAAATAGATACAATAATAAACAGATCAACAAGAACCGTTAAAAAAATAATTTATAACTTAAAATAATTTATTTTAATAAATTCAAATTAATGTTATAATAGTGTGGCCAAATAAATCTCGTGGTCTATAGAATATAAAACTTTAGAAAATCCTATTTGGATCTATAAGCGTATTTTTCACAAAGTCTACATTTAATTAATTTCACATACTTCTACTATTAGACCGCGATTTGGAAAAAAAATTAGAAAAATAAAAGTAAATATATATTGTTTATACTCATTTCAAAAGGGGAAAAAAAAAAAAACAAAGAAAGGCAGATATGTCAATAAAAAAAGGTGTACACGATGTTTAGAAGTTCCTTAAGGAGGGAGGAGTAGATGATCAAGAAACTCAAAAGTTTAGTTTTTTTTGTTTTGGTAGAATTCAAAAGTTAGTTTGATACCCTCATCAGAAGTACCATCTATTCATTGTCCGAAGTTCAAAGTTCTGTTAGTTAAATATTTTTTTCCTTGGTGGATAATTGTATATATATATATATATTTATTAAGCATACATATGAGCAAAAGGATTCTAATAGTTCAGAATTTTGTTGAGGATAGTATAACAGTTCAGAAATTACATATTTCTGATTCAAAATTAACAAAATACATTTAGATACATAACAACCCTAATAGCATGAAAACAAACCCCTTCTACCAATTACTCTACACCCCACCACCCATCGTCCTACCTGCAGAGCAAGCCACCCCTCTCTTTTATTACAAACTATAATAAATCTTCTTCTATCACTATAAAAAAAAAATAAAAAAAAAAACCCCACAAAATGATATTGCAGCAATTTTCAAACCCGCCACATACAGCAATCTACAACCCCCGTTTTAGGAAATCTGATCCGATCTTCACATATCAGTCTCTTACCTCTCACAATGAGCAGAATGTTTATCCGTATAAAATTTGTACTACTTTGTATACCTCTAATTCCCGTAGTTAATGCAGTTCTAGTAATTTTAGTTCATGAACATCTGTAATAATATTAACCAACAGAAAACCCCCCTTTTTTCACTTCAAGAGGCAGAATAATATGTACAAATATCTATTGTCTCCATACTTTAATATTACAAAGTTTTCTGACCCGATGAAAGGATTTAGGACCTAACTGTACATCTGTTGGTCCTCTCCACATCAACAATAACGCTTCAATTTGTTAGAACTCGCTATGATTTTGTTTCCCCGTGAACCTTTTCTCTGCCACACTGCCTGAAGAACAAAAGGAACAGGCATATGAAGCATTTTCGGTGCCATAGGTCTGCTACTCCTCGCGAAGCTGGCTATCAGCCGAGTCCTACTGGCATGTAGGACTTTCTCCGCCCTGACTTAGCTTCGGTTAGAGAAGCAACACATAGAAGTAGCAGTGAAGAGAAAGAAAACTGCTAGTTAAAAAGTCTTAGTTCATTTACTGCTCCCTTTGGCCATCAGTTTGTGGATAGCCCTGGCTTGCAGGAGGAGAGTAATCCCGTACACCTCTAGGCATTCCTAGAGAACGACGGTTTATCATACTCTATTTGGGTATATTTTCCCACTGCAAGTATTTGAGAAGCAAGACCCATATAGAATAATACATCTGAAAGCAAAATGATAGCAGAAAAGTGAAATTTTGCTAACCTTATATGAAAGTCCAGCAAACAATTGCTAAATCAGTTTCAGAGGCCCGTTTTTGTTGAAAGTATTTCCCTTGTACGAACCCAACTGTCATAATCTTCTAGCAACTGTTGAACATGTAGTGGTACTAGCCTACCTATTAATGCTTGCATCATCCTGTAGAATGCAAATTAATGTTAGGCTATGCAACTAAAATATCTCTCCTGCAAATGATAAAAAGTCCCATCTATGCATCTTCTAATCTGCATCATTTAGCGAGGGAAGAAGACTTAAAACTTCTACTCTGCATAGGCTCCATGGTCTAAGGAGAGACATCTATATCAAAAATGAAAAAAGCTCTTAATAGATAACTTTAGTGTCTTTATGTAAGGTAACAAAAATACAATGACTAGTGATGGCTCTAAGTCATAGACTGCATACTACTGTTTTAAGTTTTTTTATTCTTTCTATTTTTGTGTTGAATCATTTTGGATTTAAGACGGTGCAATACACTGATAGAAAGCAGGACATTCTTTGAAGAAAGAAAGGCAAATTTGCTGGCACATTGAACAATCTGCAAAAAGTTAAAAATAAAAAATAAAAGAACTTCTTGATACACACAAACGAGCACACATATACATACATGCATACATAATTTTCTTTTAGTTCACATTTCACTTCAGCTGATCATTTCTCAATAACAAATCAACTTCCTCAATAAAATGACAATTTGATGGCTAAGTTGGACACATAATTAATCAATAACTTACGGTAACAAATTTTCAATTGGATATCTTTTGTCAGTTCATTTCCTCAGATATCTATTCTGGCCCTAGACATCTTTCCTGAGGCAGAAAAAAAGCAAGTCATACAAAGACTGGCTTTCAGTACTTACAAGTTCCCAGGACCCTCAACTGCTGAACTTGGCAGCATGGTTAATGGATAAGTATAAATCTGCAAAGAAATGAATGCTCCTCATTCTATGATCAAAGGGATGCAAAAGGTTCTCAAAATCTAGTTAAAGAAACTATTAAGTAGAATGACTTTCTATTACTAAAAAAAACCACTTGGTATTTCATTCGGCATTCAAACTAAATGTGATTTTGCATAATGTTTGGAACTACCAGAATCCCAAGATATGCAGATGCTTATTTTCTTATACGTACGAAAATTCAGTTTCAATCATCTTGACGTTTTATTTTTTCATTTATTTTGGATGATTAACTCATCTGAATAAGCAGCCTGAAAAAGGAGAAAAAAAAACAATTAACGGAAGAAACTTTGCCTTGCTACAACAGTGACTTGACAATTCATTTTCAGTTTTTAAAGGATCAAGTAAAATAACTTTGATCTAAATTCTAAGTCAAATTTTAGGGCTCTAATTTACAGTAATTCTGACCAAAGGAGCCACATCATTTACGCAATACCAAAAATTCCTAGGTAATATAACAAAATCACATGGAAACATGAAAATGATTCTTAAAATAGCCATATATCATCTAAATAGGACTCAGCTTATACTAAAATCAAATATCTCTCAGCGCCTCATCTATACTAAAAAAGAGAAAAGGTCAAAAGGCATAGAAGTCCTTGAGTAAAAGTTGCAGTCGGATAAAGTTACTAACCTCAAGAGAAAGGTTTACTTTCACATCAACATCCAGAAAAGATTCAGAATCAATTGTTTCCCACGTGATACGATTACTCATAGATGCTGCAAGTGGTGACAATGAACGGTGAATGTTTCTCTAGGAAAAAACTTCCATTATGATCATTATTGTAAATGAGAATCTTAGGGAGGATTGATTCTCATTACAAAAACCAATGCACTTTTTTCTATTTCTTTTGTCATATCTTATGACTAACTTAAATATCAAGCATGACATATTCTCAACTAAATCAGCTCAGTGATCATTTCTTAGAGTGATCATATTATGTTTAAGTAGAACTACAATGTGAACTTATAATGTTAGTCAGAATGCGAACAAACCCCCTTGCATATGAATTTTTTTTTAAAAAATTTTTTTATAATTAACCCTGCATATGAATAATCCAGATAAAATCTTAGCAAAAAACACCAGTAGAGCCTTGCTACGGACGCATATTGTATTCATTTGGAAGACCTGGGCCAAACAAGTACTTGAGACAAGAATAATATATTATTCTTGAACATACCAGAAAAATGTTCATTCTGGCGTTCCACAAGTTCTGAGCCCTCAAACTGCAAAAAAGAAATAAAAATGCAATATATTACCAATACATCGTTCAGAAACTAAATTGTGAGCATAATATCAAATAATCAAGCTGCAACCTTAGAGAACGTGAGAAGCACATTATTCTCCAATATCCACTGCCCCTTTACAGGTTCAGTGTATTTTATATGTATAATTGAGCAAAGTTCAAATTCCACTTAAGGCATCACTTGTCAGATGGTCAAGATTTTGAATTACGTCTGCTAATGATATCCCCGACATGCACATTACTACATATTTCACTTAGCCCAGAATGTGTAAGAAGGTAAAGGAAAAATTGCATAAAGCTTTGAAGAATATTAATTAACACACATTTTTATCCTACACATTTAAAAGAGACTTTTCTAGGTAAAATATGCACCAAATAACTTAATTGAAGCATATAATATTGATCTACATGAGTTTCTTCCTGACTTTTGAACTGCAAATGTTTAGAATAATATCTTTCACATTTCCACTTCTTCACAAGGTAATCTATTCATCATTCACATACAACTCATTGCATGACTTTCTCTTTATGGACACCATTTGCACATCAACAACGATCAACCCTCAGGGAATGCCCAAATCATGATGAGTTGGCATCCAAAATACTAGATTCACAGGTTCCAGAAACCAAATTGGGATAGTAAAAGGAGAGACTCAAAAGTAACTATATATTCTTATTCATTTACTCTACATCCAATACGTAGCCAAAGAAGAGGGTCACCTTGCAAGATAGCATCTCTACAACACAATCTTCGGTTGTTGGTATCACTAGTAAGTCCAAAACAGGGGCAACCTCAAAGTTTAGAAGTTGAATTTGCGGCAAAATGCACCTGCAAGTGATGAAAGTGCAATGTAAAGAGACTGACATTAATATAAATGATAAACAGCTCAAAATTATTTGCTTCCGAAAAAGATAAATCTACTAGTAAAAAGAAAACATATGAAAGTGAAGTCTTGATTCAACATTCTGTAATTTTCAGGACATGCAATAAGATTCAAAAACATGAAGATACAAAACCATGTTTACCGAGAATCCAGATAATTTACTTCAGGACACTTTGTGAAATCAATTGACAGCACCTCCAAACTTGCATTTTTACGTGTTTCAGGCAAAAATGCATACTAGAGGAACCACCTTTACATTTTTCTTCCATATGAGCATTGGCTGCATGCTTTTACATGATAAACCTCATAACTTTGACAGCAACTAGCGGATATAACGGCCAAAACTTTTTATGTAAGGGCGCATTTGGATTGGATTCAAGGATAAAAAATCCTTTTGTTTTTTTCCTTTGGCCCATAACTTCTCTGACATAAAATTTACCTTTTCTGCAAATCAAGTAAAAAATCTCAACTTTTTTCATTTTTAATTCCAATCCAAATGCACCCAACCCATCAAATCCTAAGAACCCACCTTTCCTATATACAAGAGCATACCCACTGCAGTAAAGGGTGATGAAAAAGGGAAAACGATCATTTCTCTGAAACAAAATGCAGATACCTGATCTATCAGAATTGTAGATTCCTGGCTAATACGGGAAAGAGGTTCATTCATTCCACAATTTTCCATTCTTTCATAAAATTTACGCCATTAATCAGAAGTTTGTGATTTTACTGACCCCCAAAGGAAATATAGTTTGATCTCTTACCAAAATCTCAAACGATAGAACACAAATTAAATGCAGCAAAATATTTACAGATAAAAACAAGAAAGAAGAAAACAAACCTGTACGTGTTGAAATCAAGGGATTGTACACTTTGCAAGGCCCTTGCGTTCAATATTGCATCAAACCCAGAGGGATGACTTAGAAACTCACTGATATGAGTTTCCCTCTTCCCTCTGTCAAGATCACCATAATTTGGTAGCTTAGCTCTTTCCTTCTTTCTAGCAGATAAATTTGCTCTCTTGGCATTTGAGTCTGATAACTTTGATTCAATAACTCTGATAATTCCAATTCTCCTCCTGAAACAGATTTCACACTCCACATAGTTGATAAACATAATCCAGCAAGGAATTTACTGCATATAATTAAAAGAGCATGCCAAAAATCACTCAAAACCTTAGGAATCTTGTTCTAACATAAAAAGAAATAACCAATGGGGCTTACTTTTGACAGAATGTAACTAACAGAAGACGTGAGAACCCTCGAAATATGCTGATAAAATACAGACAACAGCTTATTCAAACACTAACAACTAGAAGCCCCATTATTTCCCAACCCAGCACACTATTTTTTTTTGGAAAACCCCAAATCGAACACTTGAATGACTAAACACGAGTATGAATTAAACCAAGAAAAAAAGCAACCCGGAAAAATAATTGCCGAGGAAAAATCTTGGAATACTTCAATTGCAAGAGCAAAACATTAAAAGCAAAAAAAAAAAAAAAAAAGACAAACATGTATTTCAGGCAAGAAATTACCTGGAGATAAGCAACTGCTGGGAAGAAATCGTAGGAAATGGGGATGATACATATCTAACTGCTGCCCTCATCATTCTTTATTTGTTAGACCTGAATAAACTATATAGAATATCTTCAGAAATGTATATAGAAGAAATCAATCAATATGCAATTTCATATATATATATATATATATATATATGATAGTTGGGCTACAAGACTGCTTACAGTTACAGAGCAGCTTCAGAGTATCCTCTCGCAAGAGAATGATACTTCAAACGGATAGGGAACAAATATTGACAGATTTTTGTTCTTCTCATTGTTCACCGCCACAAAAAATGAGCCCAATTTTGGTCTAATACATTACACTCTGAGATGAGGTTTGATACAATTAAAAATAAAGTATAATAATTTGAAAAATAATATATATGTATATATGTATATCGGGTAACTATAAAATACGTATAAAAAATAAAAAAAATTTTCTTCCTTCTAAATTGTTTCTCTCTCTACCAAATCTCTCTAGAAGAATTTCAAGTTTTCAAAGATTTCAAACTCGTATTTATCATGATCTGACCATTTGGAAAGTAAAAAAAACATTGTTCTATTTTTTTTACAAGTTTATCGGTTTAAAAATAAAAAAAACATTACGGATCGAATTTTGGGGAAGGGTGTACTTTTAGGGTAGGATTTCAGTCTAGGTGGCCGAAATTCTAAACCATAATTTCGATCCGGTAGTCGAAATTATGGGATAATTTTGGTCATCTGGGGCAAAATTTTGCCCTAATTTCAGCTGGAGCCTCCCAAGATCAAGATCAAGTGTGATGTTTTTTTAGTTATTAATGTTATTTATGTTATTATATTAAATATTTTTATTAATTTTACATAATTATGTTCGTTTTTAATTAATTTAAATAGTTGTTTATGTTAATGATGTTCATGTTTAATGTTCTAATTATTTAAATTTTAATAATGTATGTTTTTTATGAATTAAATTGATTAATTTTAAAACGTCCGTAATTGTTATTATTATTGTTCCTTTTATTTAGATATGCCTTTCTTATAATCTTTAAATTTAGAATAATTAAAAATTAAGTAATATTCAAATAATAATTTACTAATAATATATTTAGAAAGTAATAATACTAATAGTTCTACAAGAATAATTAAAACGTCAATAATTATTATTATTGTTCCTTTTATTTAGATATGCCTTCTTATAATCTTTAAATTTAGAATAATTAAAAATTAAATAATATTCAAATAATAATTTACTAATAATATATTTAGAAAGTAAAAATACTAATAGTTCTACAAGAATATATTAAGGAAAATGTTGTTGAAGGATAATAAGAGTTCTTAAATATTGATTAGTGTTAATTAGAATAATTTAGTTTAATTAATTCATATTTAGTTGGTTAAGAATTTTGTTCGCTAAGAATATATGTTGAATAAATTTATTTAGATAATAAAATTAGTACCCAATAAATATTAAATGATAATTCATATTTACTTACATAGAATGATTTAGTTTAATTATTGAATTTTTAAAAAAATTAAATTTATTAATTTGGAAAACATATAATTAATAATTAAATAATAAATATTAACTTAAATATTTAAATACAATGGATATTAAGAAAATAAATAAAAAACTTTTTAATAATGAAGGGTTATAAAATAAGAATTTGATAAGGATAATACTTATTAATAATTAAATTAATATGTAAATCATAATATATGAATTATTTATTAATTAGGAAAAGAAAAAATAATTATTTATATTTTATAAAATTAAATCATTTAGATGGACCCGACCAGACATATCGGAAAGATACAAGTTTAGGGTCGGTTGCGGACACAAGCGGTTGTACACACGGCCGTACTATTATGGCCTCATCTCGGGCACTCAGGGTTGGCATAGCACTTCATACATACCCATGATCCGCATACCGCGACGCTATATCGAGCATATGATTCTCCATCTATCCATCCTCCTTCATTTTATCCTGGATCATCTTCCTATGATCCGTATGCGTTCGGTTCATCTAGTCACCCTCCTATGGCCAGATCGCACATCCATTGAGTTAATTAAATTTTGCCTAAGTGCTATGGATCCACATTGAAGCTCTTTTTTCATTAATTCCCATATTCAATAATCTTCCATAGACACATTGATCAATATGCCTCCGACACAACATGTGGTAGGATTGATTGAACACTACCTCAAACACAGGCATCAAATCTGACTCCTTATCAGTTATCACCACTACCGGTTTTGGCAACTCAACATATAATTTCTTTATCTGTTCCAGAATCCATCTATAGGTTATAACTTGCTCATTTTGCATGAAACCAGTCGCTATTGTGAAATTCTTATCCGTCGAAGTCATTCCAACACCCTCCAACAAAGGCATGTTGTACCTAAACATTTTATATAATAACGTAAAAGAAACTTACACAGCAACATAATAAACCTAAACCCTATTATGTGCCCTTATTAATTAAAAAAATACTGTAAAATAACTAAAATAATAATGTAATAACTTATAAGAACTCATTTTTTCATGTAGCCAAAGAGGGAGACTATAAATGTAATCAAATATGCAAATATTCATATAATAGATACTAAAGGAATAAGCCTACATTAACATATAAACTTAACAAATAACAAGGAAATATGAAACTCACTTATTTGTTTTGTACGTTGTGTCCAATACAAGTACATACGACCAAGCCCTCAACATCTGAATGGATACCGGGTGTGCAAGAACAATATCACTAAGAATATTGCTCTCGTCACGATTTCTATAGTAACAAGAATAATTACGATCGGCACATAAATGCAATACTTCTTCTATAATGTTGCATCCTTGCATCATCTTTCTCTTCATCTTCGCACGAGCATTATATATAGTTGTGCACTGAAACAAAAAATACAAAAGTATAATAGCTATTAAAGCTTTATCAATTTATTAAAAAAATAAACGGCATAAAATAAGTTAAATTTCGATCCTAAATTATACCTCACAGTACAATCGGCATTTTTCTCTTGAATACTATCCAATATATTTTTCAGTTGTATATGACACTTAGAGAATTCCTCGACCATCTTTACCTCATCATCTTTCAACCGTGCCGCCTGGGCGTGGCCATGAGGATAGACACCTATTTTATGATTGTGTCTTTCATCTTGGAAAGTTAATTTTCAAAATTGTCCCGAAACCGATTGTTCACCTTTTAATAGAAAAAGATAATTATACTTCTTCGTTCCATATCGTCCCCCCCTTTTTACAAGAATTTCATCATCCGTTGGCTCATGCACCTTAGTTTTTCTTTTCTCCCCACTCACAACCAAGAGTTATATATGGTCGACGATCAATCAATATTTTTGAATTATGGCGTGTCATAACTAAATATGTATTCACACTCGCAATTTTTCTTGTCCATTCAAGTAAATTATCTTTTGATTTAAAATGCTCATTTGTTTTAAACAAATGACTGTGATCAATGTAATCAGGCTCATCTAAATATTCTTCAAAAGAATCAAATCTCCCTGTTATAATAATTTAGTAAAAATTAATTTTATTATAACAATTTAATAAAAATAAATAAACAAGAACGGATACACAACTCTAAACCCAAAAAATTATCAAAACAACAAACGTTATATTCATATTAATATAAAAAACAAAAACAATAAATTCATAACAAATAAAATAATAACAAGTTATATTCAAATTAAATATAAACATTCATAATTTAAAAATATTAACAAAACAACAACACATATTCATATAATTAAAAAAATAACAAAACAATAAAGTCATGCAATAAAAATGGGATAACAAAACAATATATTCATTATTGAAAAAATAACAAAACAACATATTCATTATTGAAAAAATAACAAAACAAAACAATATATTCATAAATTAAAAAATAAACAGCTAATATATTCATATTCATAATTTTTAAAGAATTTAAAACAATAAATTCATAAAAAAAAATATGCACAGTATTTCGGCCAGCTGGGGCGAAATTTCCCAAGAATTTCGGCAGGCTAGACCGAAATTTCAATCAGCTGAGCCGTATACCATAACATGATTTTTTTCTAAAATTTACCTCTAAATCGATGTTTTCTTCGAGGAAATTTTCAAAATCATCCATGTTTTACTTGAATTTCTTAAAAGTTTGAAGAAAACTTCGAATTTCTTGAAAGAAAATCGTAGAGAGGAGGGAGAGAGAGATTTGGGGTAGAAAGAGAAAGTGAGGGAGGGAATTTTAAATTTTTCGTGCGTATCTTTTATATTATCATGCGTATTTTATTGGTGCCCTACATATATATATATATATATTCAGATTTGAGACTTACGACAATTAGAGTAAAAGAATTTTTACTTACAATTTATAATTACAATATGATTTATAAAATTATTATCAAACATACGTGCTTAAAATTTCAGTTATCAAATACACTTAATTCAATAAACTCTTAATTAATTAATTTAAAGACATAACTTAATTTAATGCAAAAGAAGGGTCTAAGTATATTTCTTTAATAGTAACTTCCGCTAAAAATTTATCTTTTAAAATTTAGGGTTTATCTTTTAAAATTTAAGATTTATCTTAATAAAATTCCTATAAGAAGTGTGTACTAGAAAATGTACTAAACGATTATAACTGCTTAATTACCCTTAAAAGAAATTAAGCTCTACTTGGATACTTTTTTTCTTTTTTCTTTTTTTTTTTTTTGCTAAATTGGATTTTTTATTAGAGTTCGTGAAGGTAGTTCATTTATTTACTTGGTTAATATTCTTTTGCAATTGACAATTAAGGCTTGGATCAAAGTAGGATTAATGACAAAAAAGAACCCTACATTTGAAGAAGGTTTGTTAATTTTAGGTAGCAATAAAGTCAATAGATCTAAATAGGATTAAACTTTTAAACCCTAAATCCAAGACAAAAAGCTCAAAATCAAACCCTATCTAAGTACTTGTTCTTTTGCAATTGAGAAATTAGGGACCAATTTAGGTGAGTGGCACAATAATTTAGCCGGAAAATGAGGAACTCCATTGGTTAGATGGTAAAAATGTCTGTCTTTTCTTTTCTTTTTTGGGTATCAATAAGGATGCTCGGCAAAATAAAAGAAACATGCGAAAAATTCAAATGAAAATCGTTTCTCTCCACTAACTTTCTCTCTCTACATTCACTTTTATCTACACTTTTTTGAAGATTTTAAGATGAAAATAGATGATTTGAACAATTATGAAGATTTTGTAGAAGAAAACATTAATTTTGAGGTAAAAATCATTCCAAAATATAAAACAATTGAAATTTTAGACGAAAGTTGGGCCAGACGCAGGAAAGCAGCTAACTGCGCCCAACCCAGTGCAAGTCTACAAGGTAGCTCCCCTTCCTGCTCCTGGCCCAGCTTTTCATCCAAAATTTCTATTTTTTTTAATTATATATTGTTATTTAGTTTGTATTTATATTATTGTTAAATTATTTAGTTTATATTTATATTGTTAAAATTATAAATATTTATATTAGGGTCTTAATTGTCAGTTTTTTAGTCAATTTCGTTTTTTTAGTTAATTTCATATTATAAAGTGGGTTATTAATGTGAATGTTATCATTTATAAATATATAATTTTAATTTTAAATATTTTTATTTAGTGTATATTTATATTATTATTTTAAATTATTAGTTTATGTTTACATTGTTAAATTAGAAATATTTATATTAATTGTTAGTTTTTTAGTTAATTTCATATAATAATATGAGTTATTTGTGTGAATAAGTGAATATTAGCATTTAATTTGTTTAGTTTCCAATTAGTTGTCTAATTTCTTTATTTCACAAGTAGTTCTTTAATTTACTTAATTTATTAGCTTATTGATTTTTATATATTATTATTATTGTATAACAACTAGATATAGATATAGGTAAATTTGAGAAATTTCTAGAATTGGAAGATTATGTAAAGCATTGTTATCTATATGAAACAGATGAAGTATTTCAATTAAAAAAGATCTGGAAAAATGGGTAAAAGCAACCACAATGGAAGTTCATACATACATCACTGTTACCTGATTTCAATCAAGAAGTATGTTGATCGTCATCGTACCTACTCTTGGTTGCAAACGTAGAAAGGGAAGAAAAAAAATCAATAGTTGACGAAGAAGAAGAAGAAGAAGAAGAAGAAGAAGAAGAAGAAGAAGAAGAAAAAGAAGAAGTTCTTGTAAAACGTAGGGGCTATTATGGAACAAAAATGTGTAATTACCCCGTTCAAGTGAAAGGCTAGAAATTAATCGTACAAGATGGTAGGCAAAGGCATAAGATAGGTGTCTATCATCAGGAGCACCCTCAGGCCGCAAGGATGATGGAGGCATAGTTAAAGTTGACTGTAAAATTGACCAGAGCTAATATGACACCTCAGAATATATTGATCCATTTTCGAGAAAGGATCAAGAATCATCCCGTTATGT
The DNA here is from genome assembly GCA_028651295.1 of Catharanthus roseus. Lineage (NCBI taxonomy): Eukaryota > Viridiplantae > Streptophyta > Magnoliopsida > Gentianales > Apocynaceae > Catharanthus > Catharanthus roseus. The sequence continues at coordinate 13,537,318 of JAPQWS010000104.1, forward strand.
ATGTTTATTTTAATTATTTAAGATTGATATGATTTTATAACATTTATATGGTCTTTAGCATTTTAATTATTCAATTGATGTCATTTTTTTTGTAGTTCTTAGAATGTTTATATTACACGCGCCAGATGAAGAAGGAAAGGATGAGTGGCGTAACACAGTAGAAGAAGTACGATATCACTGTTCGGAAAAAAGATATACGTGCTATTGGAGATATTGTGATGACACTAACGTCCTAAGTAATATTGTTGTTGTGCACCCGCTATCCATTACTATGATGAAGACATGGCCTTACGTACTTATAATGGACTCGACGTACAAAACTAATAAGTGGGTTGCTTTAAAAAATATGTTATTTATAATTATATGTATATTGTTATGTTTGTTTTTTAGTTGTTTTTTATGCTAGTATGTTAGTTGATCTTTTAGATATTGTTTTAGTTGATTTTGTATTTATTATTTTATTTTTTATATTAAGATGTTAATATTATTTTAAATGAATCAGTAGTTTATTAGTTTTAAAAAATATGTTGTTTATAATTATATGTATATTGTTATGTTTATTTTCTAGTTGTTTGTTTTTTATGTTAGTATGTTAGTTGATTTTTTAGATATTTTTTTACTTGATTTCATATTTATTACTTTATTTTTTATGTTAAGATATTATTATTTTAAATGAATTAGTATAGTTTTATTAGTCTTAATGTATACTAAATTAGATTTAGTCTATTTTATCTCCTTTATAATATGTATTTATTTTTTATTATTAAATATTTATTATATTAATTAGGTACAATATGCCGTTACTTGAGGCTGTCGGATGACTCTTACGGGAAAAAAATTCACCATAGTACTGCATTCATACAGATTGAAAAGGCTGCAACTTATCAATGGCTGCTTGAGCAGATTAAGATATTATATTTTGAAACTGAAGGACCCGTAGTTGTTATAACAGACAAGGAGACAGGTTTGATGCCCATGATCTCTGTAGTGTTCGGTAATTATTACCACATATTGTGCAGGAGACACATTGTCCAATATATGAATGGAAAGTTAAATATGATGATTAAATTGGGAGAAAAAGTCGAGTTGTTCGTAAATACGACTTGACAAAAATTAATTGACTCATATACCATTAAAGAGTTCAATGAGGAATTAGAACAGTTGAAGACCAAGTGGCGTAAGTTGCCTACTTTCTTGGGATACTTGTTTGATGAGTGGTAAATACGTGTCCCACAAATTCGTAAAGGTTTGGACATGCCAGATTTTACATTTCTAGTCAGAGACAAGGAATCAGGCTGAGAGCAGGCACAATGTATTGAAGATATGGCTTTCAATATGCCATGGTGATTTAGATACAGTATTCTTGAAGATTGACTCTTTGATTGAGAGACAAATTGCTCAGATTAAGACCATGTTGGAACATTCCTGAACAAAGGAGAAGAATGATGTAAAATAAAATCCCGTGTTACCGAAGCTTCGCCACAATGTGAGTCATTTGACAATGATGGTATGACCACAGAGATAAATAGAGCCCCAAAGATCATGGCTGACCTGATAATATGTGCGGGGCATTGGATTAGACATTTTTCATGGCCTCCCTTGTGCATGCTTGTTTATTAAAAGGTATCCGAGTTACATCCCTCTACAGTTGGCAGATGTTTACCCTTTCTGGAGGTTTCTTGTCATAAATGGCATATTGGGAAGCGCTAACCAGCAATTGTCTCAACCGTTTGATATGGAACATCAGATAAATGAGCTGACGAGTATTCTAGAGGAGTTCAGCACTAAACCTCCATCACGTGAGTTAGTTTTTTTGGCTAGTATATTAGTTATATTAGTATGTTAGTTCATTTTTTAATAAACTATTTCTATTCATTAAATTAAATGAAAAAATATATTTTATATTGTATACTTTCGTAGTTAAATGTTTATATTGTTATGAAACTAATATATACATAGTGGATGTCCAAATATGTTTCCTGAAGAGAACTAAACTCCTATAATACTAATCCTAGTTGGATTCATGATATCCCCATTTATTTAGTTAGATTATTTTAGGATTTTGTAATCTCTTGTATCTTGAGCCTATAAATAGGCCTTATGAGAAACATTAATAAGATGAATCTGTCTTACTTAATTTTTGAGTTATACGTTTTCTCTCTACTTTTCTTTCTCTACATTCCTTTTCTTTATATTATATTATTATTCTGAGTAATTCTTTGCGTCACGCTCATCAAATTCATAAAATGTTATCAACACAATTGCATGGACAACATGATTGTTTGAAAAACGAAAAAGATTCCCCTAGGTGCTGGCATGGGTTACTAAGATATAATTCCAAAGGAATTGAGAGATGAAAATTTTGTGAATGTGAAGAATTCTCTAATCTTTCAATGGAAATCAAATTGAAGAGCACTAATAGGATCCATTTATTTGGTTATTATGGATTAAATCTTTTCTGTCAAGCCTATGAAATTCCGAGGATTAAGTCTCTCGAGGTAAGAAAGAGAGTAACCTTTCCTTATTTTTTATATTTAAGTTATATATATGGTTTTGGTATCATAAAAGATTAAATTTTTATCATGTATTCTGGTAGTAATTCATCTAGATATGATGGGTCTTGAAGACACCATAAAAAGAGAAATCACGATATAAGGATTTCTTTCCTCATTAAATTTATGAAGTTTTGAAGCCTATATAATTATGAAACTAAAAGAATGGCACAACCACCAGAAGATGGTCACTATGCCAATACTTATGATTGATTGGATATATTTATGACTATAATATTTTAAGAATATCACTATGCCAGACTATATCAGATCTAAATTATTTCTCAATTAAAATAAAATAATGTAGAGAAAAGTTTCCTCATTTCTCAAATCTCCAATATGCTCCTTCAGTAGCAACATTGAAAAAAAAAAGTCTCAAGGTAATTGATTATTGAGTCATTGTTGGTGGAATATTATGATATTCCTAATAATTTTATGGCATTCCCTGAAGCGAATGCAATTAGAAATGTTATTTCTATAATATGTTATATTTGTGATTATAATTATTTATAATAATTGTAATTATTATGACTCATGAACCTAATCTAAGTTATCACCAGAAGTGATAATAATGAGAAAAGAAATGGGAACATATAATCCCATATAAATATTATTGATGCAATATAAGAGAGAGTTTGTAGCGTATCTGTAGTACGTCAAACAAAATTTAAATATCTGGTATGTTATGCTATTATTGATTTTATATATTAATCATGTTTATTGATATATAGATTTGTTAATGTAGCCAATTACTTGAGGAAAGAAATTACTTTTTAATTGTGATTTTATATGAGTTTTTGCATATTATATATATACCCTTTGATTTATATTCAAGTATAGCGAAATAGATATCTATTTGGAGAATGAATGGTAGTATAAATTAAAACTCTAGAAGAGTTAATTAATAAAAGGCTCCAGAAGAGCTAATAGATTGGAATTAAAGCTCCCCAAGAGTTAATTAATAAAAGGCTCCAGAAGTACTAATAGATTGAAATTAAAGCTCCACAAGAGCTAATCAATAAAAGGTTTCAGAAGAGCTAATATTTTTTAAAATCTCGAGAAGAGCTAAATAACTAGAAGATATTTAAATAAGAAGATATTTATAATATCTAGAAGACATTAATTAAAGTAATAGAAGAGCCTATTTACTAAAAACTAAGAAGAGTAGTTAATAGAAAGTTCTGGAAGAACTAATTATTTAAAGACTTTGAAAGAGTAAATTGTCCTAGGAGGTCACATGATAATTATCTTGTATTATCATGACTTATAGAATAAATGTGAATTATATAAACTACTATTTTCTCCCCATATAGTTTTGTAATTCGCCTAAGTTGATGCAATTGTAATGCATCATTAAGTAATCTGAAGTTTACTTATTCCAAAATATTAAATGTTGGCATAGCGAGTTAGACCATTCCGGATCAATAAAATACGAAGTGTCATAAAGAATTTGTGACTATTTTTTTTTTATGGAACTAGAAATTTATAATAACACAAATTTTATTTGTACTACTATTTTTCAAGGCAAAATTATTTTATGCAAACCATCAATATATGTTTAGGCTTGAATGTGTTTTGGGATAATATATAGTCGATACATCGACTATGGTCACATATATATTATTGATTTACAAGATGAACTTTGCAAATTTGATAATGAGCTCATATTTTAGATTCTTTTATTAACATAATTTGTCCTAATATTATTGATGATGTTGCACTATTTGTATAAATATTGGATGTTTCAACAGAACATATTTATAGACATGAATTTATTGATGATTTTTTTGTAGTATTTATTTGTATTTCACCAACATATTATTTTGAGTTCTCTTTATTATAATTGGTTCATGGTGATGAACCAAATACTTTCCTATCTAATAATTATACATGCGTTTTATAAATATATTATTCCACTATAATGTATTTAAGATAGGTATTGGAAAGAGGAGAAATTATATAGTCAGATAAAGATAAGCTAAGTGTCTCATTTTGATCCTCATATAAAGATAATTTAAACCAGAAGTTCAAAGGATTAATAGCCAGACATATTTATTGAAAAAAGAAAATATAAGATAGAATGCTCCTATTATTTAATGTCCCCGAAGCACAGTTTATCACTACTTAGAATTTTGAGACACATGCAAAATGTGATAGAATAAATTACTTCCAATAAAATCCTTGTATATGTAAATAAGCAATAATTTAAGTTGAGGAGATAAACATTATAGTAGAATTTTGCATGATATGACTTTATTATTATTTCTAAAAGAAATTCAAGTACCTAAAGTCATAATAATTATGAGATCTCATTGTATTATGTCATAATATAAATAGATGAAAACATATAATAGCACAAAACGTAGATAATAATTTTGTGCATATTATTGATTAGAATAAGGATCTTGAATTAATGTTTGCAGATTTGGGATTCTAATAGATATTTGGCCAAAATAGAATATAAAGTTTGTATGAGAAAATATGCAAAATTTGGACAATTATTAAATACACTAATATACATGTATTCTATACACCTAAGGTGTAATCTCATAAGGATAAAGTGCGAACTTATATAAGTTATGATATAAGATTTTTTATAAAATTAGTGTTTATTTTGTTTATGTTATAATAAATATTTTAATTGTGATTATAATTAATATGTTTTACTTGTTTGATTTTTAATATAATTAATATGTTTAGTTTCACATCATGTTTAATTTTTATGGTAATTAAAAAGTTACTAAGTTAATAAAGTTACAATTATGTTGTTAGGTTACTTAGTTTCTTTTATTTAAAATGAGTTGTTCCATTTTTTTTAATCTTCTAATGTTGTATAGGAAGAGAATGAATTACATTTAGAAGAATTTGAGAATATTTTCTATACGGAGGATTTCATGTACCGCAATTCTTTATTTAAAACAGATCTATTATTTGATTCGAAAGTGAAGTTGGTTGAATGGGTAAAAGAATGAGCGACGACAGTTAAGACATATGTGACGACTACAAAAAAGAATCTTTCTCTTGGGCCGTACGTTTATATTGGTTGCTATCGGGTGAAGGCAAAAAAAAGTAAGGCTATAGTGAACGATGAAGAAGAATAACAAGTTCCTGTAAAGTGGAGGAGTGGGTATGGAACTAAGAAATGTAATTGCTCATTTAAATTGAAAGGTGAGGAAGATATATATTACTGGTACATATTGGAAATTATAAATAAAAGACGGAAGGCACCATCATCAAATAGGTGTCTATCATCACGGTCATTCTTAGGCGGCAAAGTTGACAGAAGAGGTGCTAAAGTTGGCCGAGCAATTGAGTAGGTGTCAGGTAGTACCTCGTTTTATAGTGGTGAATTGCGAGAGAAAAATTCAAATGCTATTGCGAGGTATGTTATGGTACTGTTATGTGATTTTTATATGATTTTTTAATTAATAATAAATTTATATGATCTTTTTTGCAGTTCTCGGACCATATATAATGCTCGGGCGAAGATGAAGAAGCATAGGATGGGGAGATGTAACACAATGGAAGAAATACTCCAACAGTGTTTGAATCTTAGATATATGTGCTATTGGAGGATTGTAATGAGAGCACAGTCCTTATCGATATAGTTGTTGCGCACCTGACATCCATTCAAATATTGAAGACGTGACCTTATATACTTGTACTAAACACAACTTACAAAATGAACAAGTAAGTCATCTTTCAATAAAGTATTTGGTTGCTTTAAACATTGCTATAAATATACTTCCGTTCTCATGTTAGTTAATTTTCTAGTTGTTAAATATTATTTTAAAGTAAATAAAATATTGATTGTATGTTAAATATTAGTTCATAATTAAAATGAATTAGTTAAGTTTTATTAGTAGTTTACTTAAGTGAAATATAATATTTGAGTATGTACTTCAATTTACACAAGGAAATTTATAAATGAATTAGTTAACTTAATTTGTCCAATTGTTTACTAATGGATATTTTAAGTTTTACTAGTTCAATTGTAGGTATGTTCTTTTCATGATAAGTATTTATTTGGTTAACCATAAATATTTATTATATTACTTAGGTACAACATGCCATTACTTGAGGCAGTTGGGATGACAGCTACTGGAAAGAATTTCTCTATAGCTATTGTGTTCATGCGTAATGAACATGCTTCTACTTATGAATGGGTGCTACAACAACTTAAGAAATTATATTTTAATGTTCCCGAATCTACAGTAGTTGTTATCGATAAAGAGACAAGTTTGATGCCTGTAATATATGTGGTGTTCAATAAATCATACCATATGCTGTGCTGGAGATATATTGAAAGTTCAGGGAAAATTAATTCCAGTAATTGTTAGGCTAACAGCTGAAAAGTTTGTACAGACGTCTAGGAGAAGACTATTGAACTCCCAAGATGAAGATGAGTATGCAAAGAAATTGAAAAAATTGAATACCAACTGGAGAAGCACGCAGTGGTTCTTGAATTACTTGTATCAAGAATGGTTGACACGTGTTCACATAAATTCGTGAGAATGTGGACTGGAAAAATTTTACATTTTGGGTTGGAGACCACGAATAAGGTTGCGTTTGAACTTTCAGTATTAAAGACATGGTTCTAAACAAGTCACGGTGACTTAGATACTGTCTTCAGTAAAATACATTCAAAGATTGAGACACCAGATATTCGGGATTAAGAATACACTTCAATATCCCCGATTGAAGGAGAAAGATAATGCAAAGAGTAATCCAGTGTTAGCGAGATTTGTGGAAAAGTAAGTCATTTGGTGATGAAGATTATTAAAGAAGAGTTAAAGATAACCACGAAGATCATGGCCAATCCAGCGAACCTTTGTGAACATTGGCTTCGAAGTTCACATGGTCTAACATGCGCATATGAGTTGAATACTAGATACCGTAGGTACCTTCCTTTAAAGATGGAAAATCTTCACAGTTTCTTGTTATCACTTGTGATAGACGGATTATTGGGAATGGAGCATCATGAATCAAACCCCAAGGATGATATGGTGTATCAAATGAGTGATATCAGCAGTATTCTAGCAGAGTTTAGTGAACGACCACCATCACAGGTGATGCAAGTACAAACCCGAAATAATAGGATCTGGTTCCAAATTGATGTAGTAGCAACAAAAATAGTAGAAAATCTAAGAACCAAAGATTACACAGCTAGTTTATGAATTATAGGGCCTTGATAATCAGAAATAACAACAATAGCACACAAACAACACTAGACTTAACTGATTCAAACTTGAAATTGAATAGTAGTGACAACTTCTGCTAGCCTCTCGTGCCTACAGTAGCAGTAGAGGGGTTGGGAGGTGCCGTAGGGTCGAATCCTCAAAACCCAAACCTCCAAACTCTTAACCTTGAGCTAGTTGTAAAGCTACAATCTCCACAGTAACTTCCTTCCAAAGACAAAGCTGAAAATTCCCCTAAAGTGGCGGAAATCTTTTATTTGTACTTGATAGAGTTAATTTTTAGTATAAATAAACACCTTAAGTTTCAATTATTAACTTTTAAAAAAATGTTTTATTTATTGAATATAATTATTATATTTAATTTATTTTATTTTGGTGATAAAGGGAAAGAAGCCCACAAGCAAGCCCATAATTAAGAGAAGTCCAAGAAGTGGAGGTAGCCCAATTCAAGGAAAAAGAAAAAAAAGAGAGAAAGAGAATAGGGCTGCTGCTGTTAATAAAGAGAAAAAAATAAGAAGAAAATGGAAGTTACTAAAAAGAGAGGGCTGGAACCAAAAAGGAAGGGGGAAACCTAGTAGAAGAAGGAGAAGAAGAGCTGCTGAGAAGAAGATTTAAAAGTAGAAATATAGAGGAGAGAGAGGGAGATCTACGAGGGGGAAGGACAAAAAAAAAATAAAAAGAGAAAAGGCAGCAAGCAGCTGTTGGCTGGCAAACAGTTGCAACAGCCGCAGACAAACCGAAGCAAAAGAAGCAGCTGAGCGAGCTGCTTCGAAGCTGCAGAAATTGAAGGCAGAAGAAGCTACAGAAATTGAAGATAGAAGAAGTTGCTGCTGTTGGAATTTTACTGTAGTAGCTGCAGCGAAAGCAGCACAAGGAAAGAAGCAGCTTAGCAGCCGCAGAAAAAAGCAGCAGAAACATACAGCAGGGGCAGTACTTCAGTTGAAGAAAAAAAGCCATGATTTCTTCCATTAAATTGGTTCCTTCTTTTCCTTTAGCCATGAACTAAATTTATTTTTAGAATCTTGATGAAACCTTAACTATGTGGCTTTGGTTTATTTTATTTTTGGGAGATTTATTATATTATTTATGTGATTGCATATCTTTGGAAATTTCTTGGTGTGATGCAATTAATTTTTTGTGATTGTTCTTGTAGAATAATTATTTGAGTTAATTGATATTTTTATCCATGCTTAATTCTTGTAGTCTTAAGTATGAGATATATGTGATTTTTATAAGTATTGTGGGTTTTAGAATTGAATAGTTCATGCTAATTTTAGATGATTTATGTCATATGAATGAATAAGTCATGCTAATGGTTAGATGGATTATGTCATGCATTTAAGCACAATATATTTCTTTAGTGAATCGAAGCTTGTAGGCTAGATCACCACATGAATCTTTAATCTTTTCTCCTAATTAAATTTAAATCATTGTTATATAGGTTAGTGGTTGATTCAAGGTTCTAAATAAATTTCTTTGGTTAATCCCCCGTTAGTTTTAGTATATCTATTTTATTCATTATTTTTAATTAATTTAGGAATAATTAATTTTTATAAAATCTCATTCTTATTTTTATAAAATTAATTTAGGAAGATAATAATTTAAGTAGTTAAGCCTTTCTCTGTGGTTTGATACCCTAAATACTTCCGTATTACATTGATCTTGTGCATTTGCAAGTATTGGGTTTAAAAACTTTGTTGTAAAAAATCCCGATCAAGTTTTTGGCACCGTTGCCAGAGAGAGGTTAATTTAATTACTTGTGTTATTGTCTCCTAAATTTGTTAATATTTTTATTTGTTTCAATTTTTTTTATTATTATTGAAAAAAAATTTGTTTTGTCATCTTAGTTGTCTTTAATTTTTTTCTTCTTTATTTTGTTATAATTCCCTTTTATTTAGATATTTATTCTTCATTATTATTTGTGGTAATTTTTTTTCTGTTTCTTTCTTGAATTTGTTTATTAATGCATGGTCATCGTTCACTCTATGTTAATTTGAAAGAATTCAATCCTGAGATAGATCGTACACTTAGGGCACTTAGAGCACAAGGAAAAATCACTAACACTTTTGACATTAAAATGGTTGAACATCAACGAGCACTAAGGAAGTATTTACTCCCAACACATATAACTTACCAATAGGTAATAGAATACCTAAAATTGAGGCTAATCAATTTGAAATCAAAGCTTTTACTATTCAAATGTTACCATCTTTTTATGGACTTGATTTTTTATAAGCATATTGATGAGTTTTTAGAAATTTGCTCTACTTTAAAATTGCCTAATATTACTGATGATGCTATTAGATTGTGCCTTTTTCCTTTTTCTTTGAAAGATAAAGCTAAACATTGGTTACATACACGTGAGAGAATAGGTACTTGGGTTGAGATGTCTAGGGAATTTCTGAAAAAATATTTTACTATGGGTACACTTACAAGGTTAAGGAGAGAAATAACTACTTTTTCCCAACAAAATAATGAACAATTTCACGAGAGTTGGGAGAGATTTAAAGAACTCCTTCGTAGTTGCCCTTACCATGAAGTCCCTAAATGACAGCAAATACAAAGTTTTTATTCAGGATTAGACGAGAGAAATCGCCAAATGGTTAATTCCTCTTGTGGTGGTACCTTTCTTCATAAAATTGCAGATGAGGCATGGGATTTATTTGAAAATTTGAGTGATAATTTACAACAACATGCCACATCCTCAAGTTTAGGCACATCTAGGAAAATAGGAAATAGAGGAATGTATGAAGTTTCTCAAAATATTGATCTCTGTTTGAAAGTTGATGCCTTATCTAAAAAGTTTGATCAATTGTTAGCTTTAAATACATTGCCTACTAATTCTCCTAATGTTCAAGGTGTTTGTGCAATTTGCTCTAGTCCTTCTCATGCTATCAATGACTGTCCTTGTGCTTCACTATTTCCAAAATTTGTGCAGGAACAAGTCAATGCAGCTCAAGGATTTCATAGGCAAAATGACCCCTATTCAAACACGTAGAATCCAGGCTGGAGAAATCATCCTAATTTCTCCTGGAAGCAAGAAGGAGGGGAAGGTCAATTAGGCCAGCAACAATATCAGCAGAATAAACAACCTTGCATGACTGCTCCTCCTGGTTTTCAATCTCAAAGGTATGTACCTCCTCATCCTCCTCAAAGTGGAAATTCTCTTTTTGAAGAAAAAGTCTTATCTGCTTTGAAAGTTTTGGAAGTTAAGACACAAATTCTAGACTCTCACACTCAATCTATTGCTAAGTTAGAAACTCAAATAGGGCAACTAGCTAATGCGATAAGTAGAAGAGATGAGGGTAGGCTTCCTAGCCATCCAATAGAGAACCCTAGAGCTAATTATCATGAGCAAGCTAAAGCTGTAATTACTATTAGGAATGGGAAGGAGGTAGATAATAAAGTAGGGGAACCAATTAAAGATAATGAATTAAATGACAACAAAACTGAGGAGATTAATATAGAGACTAAAATTGAAAAGAAGGTAGAAAAGGAACTAGCTTCCTCTTCTAAATCTAAAACTCCAGAACCATCTCTCATGACTTCGTACAAGCCGAAGGTTCCCTTTCCTTAAGCTTTATTACCACCTCCACATGTTAGAAAGGACAATAAAATAGAAGACATATTAGAAACTTTCAAAGAAGTTAAAATCAACCTTCCACTTTTAGATGCCATTAAGCAAGTCCCAGCCTATGAAAAGTTTCTTAAAGATATGTGCACTTTCAAAAGAAAAACTAAAAGTAATGTTTCTAAGAAAATCTTCTTAACTGAACAGGTAAGCTCCATTTTGCAACATAACACTCCACCTAAATACAAAGACCCTGGTGTACCTACCATCTCTTGTCTTATTGTTGATCATAAAATAGATAGGACACTCTTAGATTTAGGTTCTAGTGTTAACTTGATTCCTTACACCGTCTATGAAGAATTAGGATTAGGGGAACTGCAACTAACTGATATGACTTTACAGTTGGCTGATAGATCAATCAAGGTATCTAGGGGGAGGATAGATGATGTTCTTGTTCAAATTGATAAGGATGTCTTTCCTATAGACTTTGTAGTTTTAGATATGGAACCCGGTAGATCTTCTAATAATCATATCCCTGTTATTCTAGACCGTCCTTTCTTAGCTACTGCAATGCTACTATTAATTGTAGAACTAGGGTAATGGATGTCTCTGTGATGAATATGAGGATTAGATTGAATATTTTTAAAGCTTCTTCACAACCAATTATGGAAGATGATTATGATTGTTATTTGGTAGATATAATTGATGAATTAATTGAAGAAACTCTACCTATAATGTGTTTTAAAGAATTTGCTTCTATTGAGAATGAGAATATTATGTGCATGGATAATGTAAATTCTATTTTTCCTTATATTGCACCACTAGAAAATTCTTCGTGGGTTGGGAATCATGAACCTTTGCCTGTGCTTGCAAAATCCCCTGCTGTACCTTCTCTTATGTGTTCACCCCAGCTTGAATTGAAAACCCTTCCTTCTAAACTTAAATATGTTTTCTTAGGTGAAAATAAAACTTTGCCTGTGATAATTTCATCTGAGTTAAAATCTGACCAAGAAAGAGATTTAATTAAAGTCCTTTCTAATCATAAGGGGGCTATAGGGTAGTCCTTAGCTGATTTAAAAGGAATAGACCCATCTGTATGCATGCATAGCATACATCTAATAGAGAATGTGCAACCTTAGAGGGAATTACAAAGAAGGCTAAACCCTAATATGAAAGAAATAGTAAAAAAGGAGGTAGTTAAACTTTTAGATTCTGGTATCTGTTATCCTATCTCTGATAGTCCATGGGTTAGTCCTATACAAGTTGCACCAAAGAAGACAGGATAAGGAAGTTGAGTTAGTTCTTATCAGAGAGGTTACTGGGTAGAGAATGTGTGTGGACTATAGAAAACTAAATGCTACAACCAGAAAAGACCATTTCTCTCTACCTTTTATTGATCAAATTCTTGAAAAATTAGCTGGTTAAAGTTTTTATTGCTTATTAGATGGTTATTCAGGATACTACCAAATTCCAGTATTCCCCGAGGACCAAGAGAAAACTACTTTTACATGCCCTTTCGGTACTTTTGCTTTTCGTAGAATGCCTTTTGGATTATGTAATGGGCCTGCTACTTTTCAAAGATGTATGCTTGCTATCTTTTCTGATATGGTTGATAAGTTTCTCGAGGTTTTCATGGATGATTTTTCTGTTTTTGGACCTACTTTTGAAGGTTGCCTCAATAACTTGTCTGCTGTTTTAGAAAGATGTGAAGAAGCTAACTTAGCTTTAAGTTGGGAAAAGAGTTATTTCATGGTTATAGATAGAATAGTTTTGGGACATAAAGTGTCTAAAGAAGGAATTGAAGTAGATAAAGCTAAAATTGATTTAATTGCTAATCTTCCTCCACCTAAATCTGTCAAGAAAATTAGATCATTTTTGGGGCGTGTAGGATTTTATAGAAGATTTATAAAAGATTTTAGCATGATTGCTAGACCTTTAACTAATCTCTTGAGCAAAGATGTTGCATTCAATTTTGATGAATCTTGCATGAAAGCTTTTGAAAAACCTCATTATCTTCTTATATCTGCACCTATAGTTCAGGCTCATAATTTTTCTTTACCATTTGAAATCATGTGTGATGCTTCTAATTTTGCTGTGGGAGCTATTTTGGGGCAAAAGATTGAAAAAAACCTCATGTCATTTACCATGCTAGTAGAACTCTTACAGATGCTCAAAGAAATTATACAACAACTGAAAAAGAGTTATTGGCTGTAGTTTTTGCACTTGAGAAATTCCGTTCTTATCTTTTACATTCCAAAGTGATTATTTATTCTGATCATTCTGCTTTAAGATACTTATTGTCTAAAAAAGAGACTAAACCAAGATTGATTAGATGGATATTACTTTCGCAAGAATTTGATGTTGAAATCAGAGATAAGAAAGGTTCAGAAAATTTAGTAGCTGATCAATTATCTAGATTGTGGGATAATAATCATGATGAAGCAGTTTCTTTGAAAGATACTTTTCCTGATGAGCAATTATTTTCTTTATCACATTCTCCTGTTCCTTGGTTTGCACCTATTATTAACTATATCTCTGCAGGTGAAATTCCAGGACATTGATATAAGCAAGATAGGGATAAATTCTTTTCAATGGTTAAGTATTATTATTGGGATAATCCCTACCTGTTTAAACATTGTCCTGATCAAGTAATCCGTAGAAGCATACCTGAATGTGAATTTCATAGTATCTTAACTTTTTGTCATTCGTATGCATGTGATAGACATTTTGGAGGTCGTAAAACTGCTGCTAAAGTTCTTCAAAGTGGTTTTTATTGGCCTAGTTTATTCAAAGATGCTCATAATTTTTACTTGGCATATGAAAGGTGTCAACGTATTGGTTCTATTTCTAAACGTAATATGATGCCTTTACAACCTATTTTAATTGTTGAGATCTTTGATGTTTGGGGAATTGATTTTATGGGTCCTTTTCCACCTTCTTTTGGTTATCATTACATTTTGGTAGCAGTGGATTATGTGTATAAATGGGTGGAAGTTATAGCTACAAGAACAAATGATCATAAGGTAGTTATTAAATTTATTAGAGATTATATTTTCTGTAGATTTGGTATCCCTAGAGCTATTATTACTAATGGAGGAAGTCATTTTTGTAACCGTTCTTTTGAAGAACTTCTTAGGAAGTATTCTATAACTCATAAAGTGACTACCCCTTATCACCCCCAAACAAGTGGTCAAGTAGAAGTGTCTAATAGAGAGATTAAATCTATTCTTGAGAAAACTGTTAGACCTGATAGAAAGGATTGGTCCCAAAGATTGAACGATGCACTTTGGGCTTATCGCACAGCTTACAATACTCCTATAGGAATGTCCCTTTTTAGACTCCTTTTTGGAAAAACATGTCACTTGCCAGTAGAATTAGAACATAGAGCTTATTGGGCTATTAAAGCTCTTAATTTTGATTTGAAGCAAGCTGGTTCTAATAGAAAATTGTAATTAAATGAACTTGATGAACTACGAAATGAGGCATATGAGAATGCTAAAATTTACAAAGCTAAAACTAAAGCTTTTCATAATAAGATGATTTCTCGAAAATCATTTGAACCTAACCAAAAAATTTGGCTTTTTAATTCTAAATTATGTCTTTTTCCTGGTAAGTTGAGATCTCATTGGGATGGACCTTTTATTGTCAAACAAGTTTTTCCCTCAGGTGCTATTCAGATTGAAGATCTTAAAAACAACCGAAACTTTATTGTTAACTGACAACGGTTGAAGCCTGCTATTACCAATGACATGGAAGAAGGTAAGATTGAATCTACTATGTTAGTAGATCCTACATACCAGGACTAGTTGGTGACAGAGTCTGGGTGAAAACTTTAAATTTAGCGCTTTTGGGAGGCAACACAACTTTCTTTTTGTTTACCTATTTATTTGTTTATTTACTTTATTTTTTTTATTTCACTTGATTGGTAAAAAGGTACAAGGTGTTTGTTTTGTAGGATAGTAAAACAACTTATCATTATCATGGAGATTACACAGATTGTCTACTACTCTTGCAGACATATATTAATATTGCTTCTTCTACCAGGTTGTGTTGCTCTGTTCTTTGTCTCTTCTCTACTATTGGTATTCTTTTATCACATTGTGGACAATGTGGGGTGTAGGTGTTGGGGAGAAGATTCTTTTATTCTGATGTCCATTATTTTTTTTATTTTCATTTTTCTCGTATTTCTTGTTCAATATATTTTTTATTTATTTTTCTACATTATTTTGAAAAAAAAAAACAAAAATATGATTTCACATGAAGAATGATTCATTTTGAGTTCCTTTAAAAATGTTTTGAATAAGTTGAGAAAAATACTTATTTTCTTATTTTTTTAATTAGAGTGATGGACTTATATTCTATATTTGTTATAACTTTTGTATGACTTACACTTGAGCACATGGGTTATTGTTACTGTTTAATAAATTCTTTACATTATTTTTGAGTTGCATAAAGTTGATGAATCTCTTTCCTACATTCTAGAACTTGCTTGAGTACCTCTTGAGGTGAAATAGAAAGGTTTTCCTTATTTGACTCAGAGAAGATGATCATAGGCCTTGTTTGAATCGTTTGTGCCTTTCAAGCTTACCAAGTTTCATGATTTTTTTTACCTTAGCACCCTTTTGAGCCTTAAATGTTATTTTTCTTCTTTAAACTACTTAAATATTAACCCTTAATCTTGTAGAGAGCTTAATGCAAACTTCTAACTTGTGATTCAATGATGGGTTGTTATTTTTGTGTTATGGAAAGAGAATATGTTAGTTTGACAAAAAGGGAGAAAAAAATTATTATATGACTTGTTGTGCTGAAAAATATAAATGTATTCAGCTGAGAAAAAAAAAAAAAAAGAAAAGTTGATACATGATTGTTACAAGTCATTGGGTGCAAAGAATAAAAAATAGTCAAGAGACCCGAATTTGTAAATGTAAGAAAAAAATAGCCTTAGAGGAGAAAATTTTTAGAAAAGAAGATGGTAGTTGGTGAATAGATTAATTGAAAAAAAAAAAAAGGAGTTAAAAGCAAAGTTAGAAAGTTTGCCAAAATTTTAAAGTATACATATTCAGTTGTAAGCTCTCTTTTATTTGAATTTGAATTCCTTACCTTCGTTTGATAACCAACACCCTAGCCTTACATTACAAGCTTTAAAGTCCTACCTGATCTAAGTTGAGTTTGAGAATCCTTGATTAGTGGAGAGAAGGTACAAAGAGTGAGCCTATGGAATGAATTCTTGTTGAGATTTGTCTTCTATGTGTAATTTGGAAATCTTGTTTGGTATTTATTTTACACTCTCTTATGACCACGATCACACCTTACACAAGTCTTGCATTAGTTATGCGAGATAATTGAATGTTTGTATTTTAACTTGATTTTGAAAATAAGAAGAAGAGTACTTGTCTTGATAAGTTTGAGATATTGATGAAGGGTACTTAATTTGGGATTATTCTATATCTTTTCTAAACTTTGTTGCTTATTTTGAATTTGTGGGTACATCGTCTGCAAACCCTCACGAGACCATACTCGTCCACTAGGGGTAACTTAGGGGTTTAAAGGGCTTGTTGCACATGCTAAGTGCAATCGTGAGTCCTACGAAAGTGGCTAGTTAGTTTTTCTTTTTGTTATTTTATTTTTGCTTGAGGACTAGCAAAACTTAGGTGTGGGGGAGTTGATAGATTTGATTTTTAGTATAAATAAACACCTTAAAGTTTTAATTATTAACTTTTAAAAATATTTTATTTATTAAATATAATTATTATATTTAATTTATTTTATTTCGGTGATAAAGGGAAAGAAGCCCACAAGCAAGCCCATAATTGAGAGAAGTCCAAGAAGTGGAGGTAGCCCAATTCAAGGAAAAAGAAAAAAAGAGAGAAAGACAATAGGGCTGCTGCTGTTAATAAAGAGAAAAGAAGGACCAAAAAGAAAAAAGATAAGAAGAAAAGAGAAGTTACTAAAAAGAGAGGGCTGGAACCAAAAAGGAAGGGGGAAACCTAGTAGAAGAAGGAGAAGAAGAGCTGTTGAGAAGCAGCTTTAAAAGTACAAACAAAGAGGAGAGAGAGGGAGATCTACGAGGGGGAAGAACAAAAAAAATGAAAAATAATAAAAAGAGAAAAGGCAGCAAGCAGCTGCTGGCTGGCAAACAAGAAAAGCTGCAACTGCCGCAGACAAACTGAAGAAAAAGAAGCAGCAGCTTCGAAGAAGCTACGGAAATTGAAGGCAGAAGAAGCTGCTGCTGGTGGAATTTTACTGTAGTAGCTGCAGCGAAAGCAGCACAAGGAAAGAAGCAGCTTAGCAGCTGCAGAAAAAAGCAGCAGAAACATACAGCAGCGGCAGTACTTCAGTTGAAGAAAAAAAGCCATGATTTCTTCCATTAAATTGTTCCTTCTTTTCCTTTAGCCATGAACTAAATTTATTTTTAGAATCTTGATGAAACCCTAACTATGTGGCTTTGGTTTATTTTATTTTTGGGAGATTTATTATATTATTTATGTGATTGCATATCTTTGGAAATTTCTTGGTGTGATGTAATTAATTTTTTGTGATTGTTTTGTAGAATAATTATTTGAGTTAATTGATACTTTTATCCATATTTAATTCTTTTAGTCTTGAGTATGAGAGATATGTGATTTTTGTAAGTATTGTGGGTTTTAGAATTGAATAGTTCATGCTAATTTTAGATGATTTATGTCATAGGCATGAATAAGTCATGCTAATGGTTAGATGGATTATGTCATGCATTTAAACACAATATATTTCTTTAGTGAATTGAAGCTTGTAGCCTAGATCACCACATGAATGTTTAATCTTTTCTCCTAATTAAAATTAAATCATTGTTATATAGGTTAGTGGTGGATTCAATGTTCTAAATCAATTTGGTTAATCCCCCGTTAGTTTTAGTTTATTTATTTTATTCATTAGTTTTAATTAATTTAGGAATAATAATAAAATCTCATTCTTATTTTTATAAAATTAATTTAGGAGGATAATAATTTAAGTAGTTAAGCCTTTCTCTGTGGTTTGATACCTTAATACTACCGTATTACATTGATCTTGTGCACTTGTTATAGAAAATCCCTATCAGTACTTGCCCCAGAGCTTCTAAGGGAAGCCAACTCCAATATTGCTCAAAATCCCTCCAAAGAACTACTTAACTTTTAAAAAGCTCCAACCAATTAAATTTGATACAAAGATACCTACTAATGACATAATCACCGAAAAGAAATATGCTACCCAAAATGATCCAAAGCTACAATTACTAAAATACCCCCAACACACAATGACAAGATAAAAATAAGCATAAAAAATATTTACAAGTCTGGTTTGCATCATTCCCCCTTTTTAAAAAGAAATCGCCTCCGTGCGAGTTGTAGTCTTTGCTGCGTAGCACATGTTAGGGTCAATATGCATGAATTGCTCCTCACTAATCCATGAGTTCTTATAATCCGGTCTTCCAACCCATTTTACCAAAAATTGAAATAAGTTCTAGCTCTAGTTTTAACCTCTTAGACATGTATAACTGCCTCAATCTCCTTGGTCCTTCTATGAGTAGCTTCAACTATTTTCTTGCATTTAAGTTCATGTCTTTCAATCTTTGGATCTCCATGAAATGGGTATAAATCAGCCACATTGAAGATAGGTGACGTGTCCAGGTCTTGAGGAAGTTGAATCTCATAGGCATTTTCACCAAACCTGTGCAAAATTTGGCATGGTCCAATTTTTTTACTCTTCAACTTATGATATGTGCCTTCTGGAAATCTTTCTTTGCGGAGAAAAAGTATCACCCAGTCACCAACTTTATATTTCGTAACCGTCTATATCGATCATCCAGTTCTTTGTAGTGTTTGTTCACATGTTCGAACCTTGTTGGCACTTCATCTTGAACTTCTTTCAAGTTTTCAGCATTAGCAATAGCATCATCACTGGACATGGACTAATTAGAAATGTCCATAAGGTCAAGAATCTAGTTCAGGTTTCTGCCATAAACTATTTGAAATGGACTTTTCCAGTGGACCTATTAATGGTGCTATCATAAGCAAATTCAACTTGTGATAAAATCACATCCCATTGTCAAATGTGATCTTTTGTAAGACATCGCAACAACTTCCCCAAACTTCTATTTACTACTTTAGTCTGCCTATCTGTTTGAGAATGATAAGCACTGATCTGCAATTTTGTACCCAAAAGCTCCACAAGGTTCTCCAGAAATGGCTAAGAAACTTGATGTCCCAGTCTAATGTAATTGTCTTTGGCAGTCCATGTAACCTGGCCACTTCTTACAAAAAGAAAAGTTACCAAATGTGTTACATCCAGTGTCTTCTTGCATTCGAGGAAATGAGCCATCTTTGAAAAACGGTCCACTACTACAAAGATAGAGTCGATACCTCTAGCTGTTTGAGGTAAACCAATCACAAAATCCATACTTATGTTAACCCATAGTGTTGCGGGTACAGGTAAAGGGTTGTAAAGGCCTATATTATGATGTTGCCCCTTAGAGGCTTAACAAGTGCGGCAATGATCAACATGCTTGTACATATCTCGTCGAAAAGAAGGACAAAAGTACCTTTCAGCTACTAAATTCAGCATTTTGTCCCAGCCAAAATGACCTCCTAAACCTCTTCCAAGTAGTTCAGATATGAGATACTCCCTTAAAGAATTTTTATGAATGCAGAGTTTAGTGCCCTTGAATAAGTACCCATCCTTTTGTTAGTATATGTCCTAAGATCAATTGACTCACATTTATAATTTATGAAGCATGTATTGTGAATTGTGTTTTATGCTTTTGGTCATCAACTATGTGACTTGATAGTAAAACCCTTATAGCTAATAAAGTACTATTCTGATTTGTCCCTAGTTTTATTACATCTTGTATTGTTAAACTAGTGTGAAGTTGATTGATGGTCAAGTTTTACTGATCATGAATATGAGATATAAAATCAATTCATAAATACATATTGAGAATATTGTATTAGACATGACCCAAAGTGAAGAAAAAATATTGCATGAGTTTAAGTTATAAGTATTTCTTCTCAGTTTTATATTTGGTGTCCTTTGACCTAATGTTTCTAATCCTTCTTGCATGGGGAGAAAATATGTTTTGACATAGTCAAACGTCACTTTTAAGTAGGTGATTATTATAACTATTGGTTGGCTTATTTTCTTGTTATGGCTTGAATATTGGAGATAGTGAAAGGGATTTGTCCCTCTCTTTTTAGAGAGAGATATCCATGGGCCCCTTGATAAGGAAGACTGGAAAATATGCATGGCCATGCTCAAATAAGTATTAATAAGGTGTTATTAATATTATTTGTTGGAACAGTCTGCCTGATGATCAAGTAAATGGTTAATTACGTTTTATAAGGATGACTCGATCCATGCCTTATACTTAATTAGGATATCGTGTGACAAAAGGACTAAATATTAAATCTGATGCTAGGTTATTATTGCTTTTACTTAACTTGGGTAAGCATAATATCTTGCTAGAGGCCGCTTATGTTTTGTGAATAAATGTCTAGGACATTTTTCATTCATTGCCAACGTTAAGTGAACCTACAGGGTCACACGCATAGACGATCTTGTGATCATAATGTCCACATTCAATGAATCTAGATTGTGTCCAGATTCGTTGAATGTATACGAAAGGGGAATCAAATTCCACGTTGTATTTTCTAGTAAGTTAATAAGTAACTAATTTTATTTATCGAATAAATGAAATTAATTACTTAATATTACTCATTCAACCGTTGGATGATTATAGGAATAGACAGACGAGATTAAACTGTCATTAGATGACAATTAGAGTTTTGATATTGACAGCTATAAAAGGTTAGGTTAACCTTTTCTCTGAGGCCGTCTTTATCTGATTAAAAAAAAAACAAAACTCTAAACCCTGGAATGGCGATATAGTATCTACCTCCCTCTCTCCGAAATTCGACCTATTACCAGATAGTTAGGATTAGTTTTGAACAGTTTTTAGAACACAGAAGGGGCTAGCATCCCGATCGCTTGCAGAGGAGTTCGTCGCGAGGATACCAGTAGAGGGCGAAGTGTAAACAGCAGCGCCTCCACACCGAACAATTAAAAACATTGAGGTAATTTCTATCCAATCTGTTTTTCTAGTATGTGCAGATCCTGTTGGTGGATTTCCGTAGTTTTATTTTATTTGTTTTGCCTACGCATTCCAACAACTTTTGAACAAACTATGCACAAACTAAATTGTCTTTAACAGAAAGCTTCTCAAAATAGTAGGGGTCTTTTTTATAGTGTTCCTTGATAATCTCCAAGCTAATAATATTGGTAGACATAGTAGTCAATAAATATGCCTTTTTGCTTAATGCATCAGCCACTTTGTTTTGCAGACCAGTCTTATGTCTCAATGTGAAAGCATATTCTTGGAGAAATGCTATCCACTATGCATATTTTTGACTTGGCTTTTTTTGGGAATTGAGATATCTCAAGGTTTCATGATTAGAATTAAGGATGGACTCCCTTTGAATGAGGTAGTGCCGCAAAAATTTTAATGCTTGGACAATAGCATAAAATTCCAGGTCATAAATAGAATAGTTTTGTCAAGCCTTGTTGAGCTTTTCACTGAAGTACACCACTGGTCTTCCTTCTTGACTTAAAAAAACACCACTCCCAACCTTTGATGCATCACAATCAACCTTAAATAGCTTATTAAAATAGGCCAAAATAGGAGCTTGAGTTATCATCTTCTTTATCTTCTTGAAACTCTTTTCATCATCAAGAGTCCAAGAAAATTTTCCTCCCTTGAGATATTTTGTTATTGGACCACAATAGTGCTGAAATTCTTAATGAATCTCCTATAAAACATGGCTAAACCATGAAAACTTTGAATCTCCTTAAGTGTTCTTGGAGTTAGCCAGTTGGTTATGGCCTCAATTTTTGTTGGATCAACTTCTTTTCTTTTAGCTGAAATAATGAATCCCAAGAAGTCCAATCTGTCCACAAAAAAATCTGCACTTTTTCTTGTTGGCATAAAGCTAATTTTGCTACAATAATTGTAAGACACGCGTCAAATGACCAACGTGGCTTTGTTTGTCCTTACTATATATTAAAATATCATCGAAATATACCAAAACAAACTTCTCAATGCAATGTTTCAACACATAATTCATAAATCTCATGAATGTACTACGTGCATTAGACATTCCAAAAGGCATGATCAGCTGCTTATATAGCCCTTCTATGGTCTTGAAAGCTGTTTTTCCATTCATCTCCTGGCTTGATTCTAATTTGATGATAACCACTCTTCAAATTAATCTTGGAATACACCTGAGATCCAGCTAACATATCAAGCATGTCATCCAATCCTGGTATAGGAAATCTATATTTAATGGTGATCATGTTAAAAGCCCTTCTATCTACACACATTCTCCAAGATCCATCCTTTTTAAGGTTGAGAAGAGTTAGTACTATGCAAGAACTTAGGCTTTCTCAGATGAAACTTTCCAAAGAAGCTCCATAACCTGCTGTTAAAGTTCTTTAAGCTCTTTTGGACTCATTCGGTAGTGAGGTAAATTCGGTAAAATAGCCCCAGGAACAAAATTAATTTGGTGTTGTATGTCCCTCATAGGAGGGAGTCCATCGGGCAATTCTGCCACTATCACATCCAAAAATTCACCAAGGATCTCATCAACCTCTTTAGGAGATTCAAGTTGCTGCCTCCCTTATCCTAGAAAAAAGAGCATAAACCTATCCAGTTTCTTTGCTTTCTTCAATAAAGTCCTTCATTTGTAATAGTGTAAGTGATTGCTTATCTTCTATTCTTTTGACATCCTCATTCTTCTTAGGTTTTAATACAATCTTCTTCTTATTTGGGCCATCACTAATAAAAAAGGAATATGTATTCTTCACACTATCATGACCATTCCTCGATCATATTACCAAGATCTTCTAAGAAGAATATGACATACGTCCATGGGAACCACATCACAATAAAAAGATTCTTTTAAAGAACCTGTGGAAAAATTAACAAGGCATCTTGAAGATGCGATCACCGCATTCCCTTTGTTGAACCAAAGGATTCGATATGATTGTGGATGTTTCTCAATCTTCAATTTCAACTTATCCACCATTTCTTGACTAACTAGATTTTTGCGACTCCCGCTATCAATAATTAAGTTGCAAAGCTTTCCACTAGATGTGCAACGAGTACAGAAAATAATTTTGGGCAACCAACTATTATCATTAATTGAGGGGGAAAGTAATGATCTTCGTATGACTGAGGCTTTCCCAACAATGTCACCATTAATTCCTTCCTCCATCACATCATCCCCAACTGCTAAGTGCTCTTCTTGGTCCTCAATACCTGCAAAATTTGCGTTTCAATCATCATTTTCATTCTCTGCTATATTAACTTTGCCCTCGGCTCTTTTTGGACATTCATTATACTTGTGCCTAAACTCAAAACGTATGTAGATTTTACTGTTGTCTTCTCCTTGTTTGGATGGATTTGGACTACCTTGCCACTATTATCACTGGTTGGTTGGTTGGAACGTAAGGGTGCTACTATTTGACCACCTCTAGATCCATTATCCATCTTGGATATTGATGCATTATTGCTGCGATCAAATCCAACCTTCTTGGATATGCTTCAGGAGAGTTGAGACTCAACTTTCAAAGGAATGAATAGATACATCTCTCAATTTATAAGGTTGCTGCAAGCTTACTTGATCTTGCTACCTTAAGACCATTCACATAACGACTAACCTCCTGCTTCTTCACTTTCAGCAAGATTACACCTCAATGAAAGTCTATCAAACTCTTGAGTGTACTCTTTTACTGACTTTTCACGTTGTCTCAGGTTTTGAGTCTTTTGATATAAAGTCTAGTCATAGTCACGAGGTAGAAATTGCGTCCTGAGCTTCTCTTTCATCTTCTCCCATCTTTTAATTTTTCCTTTTCCTTGATTTTCACGCTATTTTTGGTAATGTTTTCACAAAACAAAAGCAAGAACTCTTAGTTTTGCACCCACCAATTTTACTTTTCTCTCTTATGGTACATCTTTCCAATCAAAATAACTCTACGCTATCAGTCCAATCCAGATATTCTTCAATCTCTATAACACCATCAAATTTTGAAATTTGCACATGCACACTGTATTATTTGGAATTTTGCAGGACATGAACAATGTGATCTTCCCACCTTTGGGGTCTTTCACGGAGTTGTGCAAAACCTCCAGCTTGAGCACTACTGTTATCACTAGAACTACCAGTTTCACCATCAGATTGCTGAATCTCTTCATTCCTTACTCCTTGATTACGATCAGATCTATTGCCACTCCCATTTTTGTGATTCTAGTTACCTAACACTTGAGTCACAAGTTGTGTAAGCTATGTAGCTTTTTCCCGCAACCCTTCAAGTATTTCCACAGTCTCATACCTACCGCCATGGCCTCTATTTCCTCTTCCACTTCTTGCAGCCATGAACCTACAAGAAAGAACTTGCTCTGGTACCAATTTGATGCAAGTACAAACCCAAAACAATAGGATCTGGTTTCAAATTGATACAATAACAACAAAAATAGTAGAAAATCCAAGACCAAATATTGAACAACTAGTTTATGAATTATAGGGCTTTGATAATCCGAACAACAAAAGCACACAAACAACAATAGACTTGATTGATTTAGACCTGAAACTGAACAGTAGTGACGGCTTCTACTAATAACTCGCACATATGGCAACCATTGAGAGGTTGGTAGGCGTCAACTCCTCAAAAACCTAAGCCTCCAAAACTCCTTATCCTAGTTGGTTGTGAAGCTGCAATCTCTGCAGTAACTTCCTTCCAAAGAAAAAGCTAAAAAATTCCCCTAAAGTGATGGAGATCTTCTATTTGTACTTGCCTCAACTTCAATATTGCTCAAAAGCCCCTCCAAAGAACTACTTAACTTTTAAAGAGCTCCAACGAACTAAATTTGACGTAAAGACACCCACAAATGACATAATCACCCAAAACAAATAAGCTACCCAAAAAGATTCAAAGCTAAAATTACAGAAATACCCCCAACACACAATGACAAGATAAAAATAAGCATAAAAAAACATTTACAAATCTGGTTTGCGTCTGTAGGTAAGTGTATTATTATTTTTCATTCAATTTAATTTAAATAATAAGTTATGCTAATTATGCGATTTGTTTATATTTTAATAGCTAATGGAGTGACGTCGTTATGCCCGAGACATCTTATATCCCGTCTTATCGTCAAACTCTGAGGGCCTGTTGACTTTTCCTTCAGATATTGTCATTACTAAGGGCAAAAAAAAGAATGACACGACGAGGAAGGAAAAGTCACATTGGGAGCATATACATATTGCCCATCAAGCGTTCAAGAATAGTAGTGGATCTGGGTCTAAATTAGGTTGAGGATTGGGGTCTCGTGAGAGAGGTCACCTACTCCGTTCCAGATCTAGGCGAAAATGACGCAGTAGTGGGTAGGGTTCAGTGAGTTCATCGACCATAGTTGCGGATATTTCTTCGAGTGAGTTCCCTTATATATATGAATTCCCACATTTTATATATCCTTTAATTGATAGTTGGATGGATCCAAGGGATGATGGTAACAACGGGTTTAGGGTGGTTTCCTACTTTGTGAATAGTGACGTAGAAGAATGGCCTATTATACGTAGAAATATGTGGCATGAGATCAGAAACAACCAATCTTTGTACGTAAATATATTTGGCGATCAGAGCTACCACCGAGTTTTAGATAGTTGTGTGCACTTGGTAGGCAATGCACCGAGAGAAAATTGGATGGATGGACATGCCATTTGTATGTTACGAATCTTTACTGGGTATATGTAGTATTCATTCGGCAGACATCCTGGAAGTACAATAATATTGCCGCATACATCTGTTGGGGGCCTACCTTAGAGGACGATTGTCATTGGACACTTAATAGATCATGAACACTTTATTGGAGTAAATGAAATTAGACTTCAAAATAATTAATTTATTTTTCTCTTAGATATGTTATTTTCATTTATATTAATTAGAGTATGTATTTTTCTTTACAATTACACATGATGGAAGACTTCATGATGCCACCTATAAATCTGTTGCGGCAGTAGTAAGCTCATGAGAACGTACATGATTATTGGGTTCCATATCATTAACGGTTGGGAGAATGGGTTGCTACGTGTGCCAGAATGTATCCCCTTCAACACATCCAACTCAAACATACGATATTATTGATTTTTTTGTTTATTAATTTTATTTCATGTTGTTTTGTTAATAATTTTGTAATTTATTTTCATGTTGTGTTACTGCAGGTTCTCAGAGAGTAATGAATATAATAAACATAAAACCATCAAACGTAAAATAAATGAAGTTCACGACAAGCTAAAATAAACGTAATATCCATACATGCCAAATGAGGTAAATCTAATTACTAAAGAAACCACAATTACGTACAAGGCAAGCCACCTCTCTATATCACTCTACCTGCGTACGTACATTCTCCAGATCATCATTCCTGGCATATGGACTTAAGGACTCAAGTACAACAATAGCTGGTGATGAGAACGTATGGCAACTCAAAGCCAGAAGGAAGCAACTCCGGGTTCTGTATCCTTAGATGGGTGTGTTGGAGATACCACGGCATGTAACTCGGATGGCAAGTGTGTGGCAGCATAGCAATATGTTCCATTGAGTCCGACCGAACTGCCGGACACATCTCTCGGGCATGTACGTCTCTAAACAAGAACAGTAAGTTAAAAGGTTGTGGTAAGTATAAAAACGTACCCCATGGCCATAAGGCGTCTATCGAACCTCGTAGTCATGACATCTAACCTCATCTGATAGTTGACAATGCGTTTATACCACTGCTATGTCCCATCATTAGAAACTACTGGATATAAGGACTTTTGGGAACTACACCAGGCCTCATAGGTTGCACGAACATGGGAGATATATCCAAGCCTATACCAAACAAAAGATACATATATTAGAAAGAATTGTAAATTTATAAATTCAAATAATAAAAGAATTTAATAATTTAAAGAATGTGAATACTTCCAACGGTGATGAAAAACCTCATAACTCTCGCACGTCCAAACGTGAGACCTGTCCAAGATTCTTGTACAACCAGACCAACGCTGTAGCACGCCAAGCCTTCTTCTTGCACCTCCTTAGATTCCTCACTATAGGCCATAGCTCATAGTTTTCCATATGTAGGACACTCTTGTCCATAAAGAGAGAATTCCTGAGAATGGAAAGCAATTAACAGGATGCCCTAATCTCCATGGACAGACTTGCATTATCATCGGCACGGGATATAACTAATATAGGAATCCCACGTTATGCATCACTTCCCTTGAAAGAGGTAAGACTAACCCCAAATCCTTATTAATCATATGAATGATCTGATCATGGGGCAAAACCTGGTCCAGTAGCTCACCGTATGCAGGTATACCAAGTATAAGCTCCACATTGTATAATGTGATCGTCATCTCTCCAAACGGCATGTGGAATTAGTTAGTGTCTGACTGTCACCTCTCGACAAATGCCGATAAAAGAGTACTATGCCCGTACTGAAACATGTATGACTTTAGATGGCCATCTGTTTAATATCTCTATCACTCGATATATAGTCGGTAAGTGTTGGATGACGACGTCGTAATGTCAAAATAGGTCGCTCATGCATTTGGACAGTCATATAAAAAACTCGAATTCCATATACAAAAAAAGTAAAAATTTATACTACATTTATACATGCATAATAAAATCAAATTGTTAATAAGAGGATTGTATAGTTTACTTGTCCTCGCCATATAGAAGTGGCAGATGTGTTTACTGTATGGTAGAATCATGTTCAGCTCCTGTGGACCTCCGTGAGTGGATCCTATCTGCTGCCAAGTAATCTTAACTTTTTCAACCTCTTCTTTCCACCACCACTTCCGAAAGACCCTGAAGCTTCAGCAGCTACATCCTCAAAAGGTCGGCTCTCATGAATCTGAAGAGACTTGTCCCCCGTCATCGACAGTCTCCGATTAACGATCCTCAACGCTCTCTTTGCGTGCTCAATAACACTACCTCTCTCCCCGTATGCCCTAAAGATAGTACATGTACAACCTTCCTTTCCTCAGTTGCCTCTTCCTCATCCGCCTCATCCTCATCATCTTGCTGAACATCCCTACCCTGTACCTCACTATCAATATCCTCACCCGCACCATCTCTCCTACCTGAATTGTGTTATCTTCACTCTCATGACCATGACACTAACCAAAATGTTGTCCTGACCCAGGTGCATAGGAAGGCATATGCTTTGATGTGCCATAGTAACCCTGCTGATATAATGGTGAATCACTCGATGCTCCTAATAAAAAATTCTCTACGAACATTGGGGGATACTGCGCAACCGGGACTCTAGAAGTGGATGTTTCTGTGAGCGGTCGTAAAAACTAGGGTGAGACTGAGGATGAGGTAATGTAGAATCTGGATATGGCACTGGTGTATGTGGGTCATATGATATCCGATCCCTAGGAATAGGTGGAGGTGAAATGGAAGACCCGGGTGCATCAATCCCATGGGGAGGTGCGGTAGGTACATCAGACGTGTCATGCTTACCCCTAAGCCCCCTCGAAGACGCTGTGATCGTACGGTCGTGAGGCCGACCGCTCTTATCTATAACCGAACTTAAGCTGGGATCTCTACGTCGTGGCTGCTTCATATAAACGAATTTTAAAAATACCCTTAAATTAGTTGAGATTGCATTTATTTTCTTTGTTCTTAATAAATTATAAAAAGTCTTAACGTTCAATTATTATTTATTCATGACAAAAGCCTATCTGATTTGGATTGCCCCAGGGTCTTGCTTTTATTCAATATTATTAAATTATTAAATTAATTAATTATTATTTAGTTTTATTATATTTTAAAAAAATAAAAACCAAAATATTTATATTAAATTATTATACCATGATTAAATTAATCTCTAACTATTTTAAACTTAATCTAACTATTTTAAACAAAACTAGATCATTCAAATTAGTTTTTAAATTATTAATTAATTTTTATAATTATTTAATTCTTATTTAATTGGGAAAATAAATTATTATCATTTCAATCCTATTTTCATTTTTAATTATTAAATTATATTTTTAAAAATTAATAACTATATATTTAAATTAGATAATTAAATTAGGAAATACTAAACTAACTAATTTAATTCAAATTTGTTAGCCATAAGGCCATTATTGCATATGATTTTGATTATGATTAACATATGTTTGAGTAAGTATTAAGCATAGTTTCTATAGAACAAAAGAAGCATATTCGAAGTCTCAAGGCTAAACTCTTAGAAGCAAAAGATCTTGGTGACCAAGGCGGAGAAAAGATAAAGCCATTGAAGATCTTGAAGACTTGTATCTTAGTTAGAGATGTGCTAAGGTATTTCTTTGTAAAACTCCTTAACTCTCATATTTGATTGTTGATTATGTATGAAGCTCCTTGGATTAATTTCTTTCTATAAACTATTCTTAAAAAATCCAAGTATTCTTGATAGAGTTTTTGATGCCTTCCAAAGTTTTCTTATCTCTAAAAGAGTATCAAGAATACATGTTTTGAAGTGTTTTGAAATGTGAAGGATCTTTTTGTTTAAGGAAAATTGGCTTTTAAATCCTTCTCAAAAAAGGGTCATCCAATTTTCAAAATTGGTCATCCGATTTTTTCCAAGGGAGAAAAAAATTGGACGTCTTATTTTAAAATTAGTCGTCCAATTTTTCTAGCTTTAGAAAAATCGGTCGTCCGATTTTTAAGAAGGATCATCCGATTTTTGTAGGATGCGTCCAAATCTTTCTGTTTCAAAACCAGTATAGTCGTCCTATTTTAAAAAAGAGCTCATCCGATTTTCCTGTTACAAGAAAATCGGACGTCCGTTTTCTAAAACCGATTGTCCGTTTTTAGTCTTTTACTGCAAAAATATTACCGTTACACAGACAGTAACAACTATTTTTTCTCTTTCTTATATATATTGAAAATTTGATCTGCAGCAAGGCAAGGAAGTTGGTTGAAAATTTATTGAGATCATTTTAGAACATTTAAAGAGCTTTAAAAGTACATTTTTTAAATATCTTCATCTCATAAAAAACAAATAGAAAAATCTTCTTGGAGCTTCATTTGTAATCATCCATCAAAGAAGAAGTAAAGAGGAGCTTGTAGAAGTATTCCATTGAGTTGTATCATTTATATCAAACTCACTCGGTAACATTGTTTCTTACTGATCTCTATTTCTATTGATATCAAAGGTTTGTGTTGAAAAACTCCTTGGGTTATCCTTTGATTGTAATTGTGTTTCTATTGATATCAAAGTTTGTGTTTAAAAACCCCTTAGGTGATCCTTTGATTGTAATTGTGTTGTGGATTGAGGTTGCTTGCAAAACCCTTGGTGGGTGATCCTCAAACTTGTAATTGTTGTAAACTTGGATTATAGCGGATTTGGAAAATCCATGGGTGTTGACACAAGGTAGTGGATGTAGCTCTTTGAGAGGGTAAACCACTAGAGATTATTTTGCCTCTTTATTCTTTAAAGTTTAATTCTATGCTTATTGTTTGATTGACAAAACTATAAAATTTTGTTTGGTTTGGAATTTTATTAATTGGAGGTTTATCTTTTAAGTACACAAAAGATTTTATGAAAATTAGCCAAAAACCTTATTCACTCTCCCCTCTAAGATTTTTCAAAATTATTATTTCAAATAATTAATTAACTATTATAATTATTTAATCTCTATACTTTCTAAATCTACTTAATACTTAAATTCATAAATATTTTAATTAATCTAAACACAATTAAACTAAAAACAGAAATATTTTGATTAAGCTAAATGCAATTAAGCTAAAAACATACATTTACACATAATTACTAATAATCTCACTTATATAACGAAACACTAATAACAATACGACATAAAACGAAACACTTATAATAATACCAACATAAAATGAATTAGTTAAAAATTCATAAAACTCTAATAACAATTAACTATATCATAAGATTAAACAATTCATAATTACTACACGAAAAAATATAATAATATATGAAATTAACTAAAATAACTAATATAATGAAATAATATAAAGAACAATTAATATAACAATATAAATAACAATGTTAATTAAAAAAAATCAAAATCGGAAAAATGGGATGAGTAGTGCACCAACTGGTTCGTGCGCCAGTTGGTGGCTAACCACCCATGCTGTGCGCAAGTGGGTGGTGCACCACTCCCCCTGACGCACCAATTAGGTGCGCAACTCCCAAATTGGGATCTGACCGTGTATTTTTGTCGCTCAATATGTAAATAAGCGAACATAAAATAATGTACTAACCTTTTTTTTAGTTTTTCATTAGTTGGATTTGCGTAAATCTTCCTTGGAAGGTAAAGAGAATTTGAGAGAAAAAGAGTATTGATTATATAATACCACTTTTAAGAATGGTTAGTATTGATTAAAATCTTGAGGATTTTATGTAATTACGTGAATGTAAAAGGGTCTGTATGTAATTAACCCTCAAACTTTATAAAACAATATGGGGCCTCACACGTTAGCACAGTCAAATCGTAGTCAGCGCTAAACAAATGACAAGGTAACTTTTTTATGCTGATGAAGATTGAAGCATGAGTAGCTGTTTTTTTTTTTTTCTTTTTCTTTTTATTTAAGAAAGTTTCATTATCGATGGATATTACCATTTACCACCACGTATTTCATTATCGATGGATATTACCATTTACCACCACGTATGGTATTTATGAGCAAGATATCCAATTTTATTAAATATAAAAAAAATCGATATATCTCAATTTTTATTGCTTGAATAAGGCATGCAAGATGTATTTGAATTATTTTCTTTTAAAAAAATTTGATCTTTTTTTTTTTTCTTTTGAAAACCTAAAAAAATTTGATCTTGAATTAAATGAAAGTGAATTCTTTGTGTTTAAAGTAAAAAGGCATTAATTGAATAAATATTGATTTTAAGATTTTTTTTATTAAGTTTTATAAAAATTAAAACTATTTGTAAAGAGAGATGTAAGTTTAAAATTGAAAAATATGTAGGACAAAAATTTAATTTCAAACAAGTGGTTTATCTAACACGGCACATGTCAATGTGAAAGATAGAATGAATAACAGAAATAAAAGGACATCTACTCTTCCTTAAGACCGTCTTAAAATTTCACTAAAAACACGACGTCGATCAAAGTGAGATCAAGTTTTACGAAACTAACTGCTAGTTTTAAATCTATTGATTGCTCAAAGAAAAATAAAAAGAATTAAGATAGTTAAATACAATCAAATAGAAGATGTTATATCATAACAACTCGAAATAGAAGGACTAATATCCAAATCTCTCAGCTTAAGAGTTTGATCAACTTGAGGAACTGAAATAGTCATAATATCTACCGATCATCTTTCTTGGAGTCAAGGTAATTATAGTGTTAAGTTAATAACTAGAAAATAACAAAAAAAATTAAAGTCCAATTCACCTCCTCAAAGTTTCCAGTGGGGAAAACAATCTTGTGTTTTTTGTCTCATTAATGTAAAATTGTGTACATTATATAGATTAGTCAAGGTGACAAATCCTAAACATATTTGGTCTAGAAAACCTATACTAATTATAACTCATATATATACATAGTTTAGGATTAGTAATACTATTTACATAAGAATCCTTAACACTCCCCCTCAAGTTGGAGCATGAATATCAGTAATACCCAACTTGGATGCTAAACGATGAAAATGTGTTGGTTGTAGAGCTTTGGTAAAAGTATCGGGGGGCTGAACTTCACTGCAGATGTAGAAGGGAGAAATGAATCTTTCTTGAAAGGCATCTCGGACAAAATAACAATCGATTTCAATATGCTTGGTGCGTTCATGGAAGACAAGATTTTCGGCAATGTGAAGAGCAGCTTGATTATTACAGTGTAATGGAATTGGGCGAGTGAGAGGTAGATGAAGGTCACGCAGTAGACTGGATAACCATTTTAACTCACATAAAGTCATTGCCATAGAGCGGTATTCAGCTTCGGCAGAAGAACGAGAGACAGTATGTTGTGTCTTTGTTTTCCAAGAAATAGGAGATCCACCAAGGGAAATAAAGTAGCCTGTGGCAGATCGTCGTGTAATTGGGTAGGTAGCCCAATCAGAATCACAATAGGTGGTCAGTAAAATTGGAGATTTAGATTGAAGAAGAAGACATCATCAACAAGGTTTAAGCCCTAGCAGAATCTGCCACCAGGGCCATGGAAACTCCCCATCATAGGAAACATTCATCAATTGATAGGATCAAAACCACATCGAGCGCTTAGAAATTTAGCTAAAAAATATGGGCCTTGGATGCACCTAAAACTAGGAGAACTTTCCGTAATCGTCGTCTCGTCACCACGATTGGCTAAAGATATAATGAAAACTCATGATCTTGCATTTGCAAATAGGCCAGAAGCTGAAGCCACGAAGATGGCAAGTTATAATTACTCTGATATTGCATTTAGTCCATATGGTGAGTATTGGAGACAAATTCGTAAGGTTTGTGTTGTTCAACTTTTGAGCCTTAAAAGTGTTTGATCATTTGCCCAAATTAGAATGGATGAAGGTTCTCGTTTGATTGCCTCAATTAAAGAATCTTCTGGGAAACCAATAAATTTAACACAGAACTTTATCTCATTCTCTTGTTCTGTAGTATCCAAGCAGCATTTGGTAAGATTGCTTAGATCAAGATGGGTTCCTTCAATTAGTGAAGGATGTTTTAGCGTCAATAGCACGTATTGCTGTTCTATTCCCATCCATCAAAATCCTTTCTCTACTTTGTGGTTCTAATTCTAAATTGACCAAGATTAATAAGAAATTAGACAGGATATTGAACGAGGTAACCGATGAGCATGTCAAGAACTTGGACAAAACCAAGATTGGCAATGGTGAATTTGGTGAAGATCTAATTGATATCCTACTTCGAATTAAATGAAGTGGCGAGCTACAATTGCCCTTCACCAACAACAGTATCAAGGGCATCTTATTTGTAGT